>CP141132.1:64275879-65525879 GCA_035236585.1 Warburgia ugandensis | reverse complement strand
TCATGAAAGAAATATGGACCAGCACATAATGGATTTTCTTATGTGATTATCATAGACAAATTGATTGCATTAAGAAGCACCTTGGGCATGCAGTTTGCGAACCTTCAAGTCCTCATTTTTTAGCACAAGGACGGGATGAAGCCTATCAAATGGGATGGGAAAGAGAACCCCATCCACCTGCAAGTGAGAGATATGAGTTAAACAACGTTGTAAGCAAGAAGATACTCTACACAAAGATGTTAACATGAGGTAACCTTAGATGACAATTCAGCATAAGTTAGTGAGAAACCAAGTAATGTTATAACAATAGAAACTCTAAAGACAAAAGCAAACCAGCTTGCAATGACATACAGTTTCAAAAGTCGGAGTATTGAATCAAGATCACTCAATGTCAGGGCCTGAAAGAACTTGAGAAGAATCTTCTTTTTTTTCTTTTTTAGTGCAGCAGCTTGTCCATGCTCTTTCTTTTTACTTTTGGTTAAACACTAAGTCTAAGCACTAAAATTGGAGTTCTAGTAAACATTGTGCCTAACAACTGGGTGAATCATTAAACCACAGTCTGCAGCATTTATTCCTTGGCAGCCAACATTGCTTATATCTTAGCAACCTCATTACATTCTCGGCATTAAGGTATCTAAAATATGAGGATGCCACTCTCAACTGTGTAGGCACTCCCATCAAGCTGTCGTGGAGTGCCCACAAGATGTCCTCCAATTCTCCTTGAACAGCCCGGATCACTAGCATGGAATCTCTCATAACCTGCAGCTTAGAGAAGTGTAAATCACTTACAAGTTTCAATCTCAATCTTACAGCTGTCTATTACACTATATTGCTGGATTTGTTTCCGCATGCAGTGCTAAAAGCAGCAACAAAATCCCATTTGATGATCCCCACTACAAAAATGTAAAAGAAGAAGGTATAGTACTTGTACTTGCAAAATTATTGAACCTTGCGTTCCCAATTGAAAACTTAGAACTGTAGGTTCTCCTAGAAGAAAGCAGTAAATAGGAATTTAGTTTCTACTAGAAGAAAGCAGTAAATAGGACTGCAGGTTCTCGTAGAAGAAAGCAGTAGATATGACTGTAGGTCTCCTAGAAGAAAGAAGTAATCTTCTACATCTTTGTCTTTTTTCCTCTTTTTCATTCATGCATGCTGAAGTTTATTTTGATAAATCAAACCTCGGTGTGCTTCATATCTCAAAAACATTGAGCATTACTTGAGAAGCAAAAGGGAAATGAAAAATGATACATTCAAAATATAAATATCATAGGATTCAATACCTACGTAACAAAAATATAAAACAAAATAAGAATTTATATCTATGTCTATCAAATTCAACATCATTATATAGCCTTTTTGAAACTCATCAAAGCACACCTGGAGAGCAATTTTGCAAGAATGAGGTGGTGAGAAGCCTTGGAAAACTAATATAACTGCATTAACTTTAGCAAATGAAGATGAGTCACTCTGTGACAGCATACAAATCCCAGAAGCCAGAGGAATGAATCAAAACCATTTAATGCCATGAACTCAAAAGAAGTTGAGGAAAGGATTTCTACAAGCAACAAGTGTCAATCTGAGCTTGTATGGACCTTTTTTTACAATAGAACATTTCATAGACTAATTCTTTTGTACACTACATGATAAAGAGATAAAAGAAGAAGAAATAGTATTTCTATACTCATGAAATTATTGAATCTCGATATGCCAGCATCATAAAACATGAACGTAACTTCACCTAAACAAATATGTTTTTCCTTTATTTTCTTTTACATTCTTTGTATCTATATTGACAAATACAAACAGAAACAACAATTAATTCATTTGAGCCACAATAATGAAAGAGGAAGGAACAAATAATTCTACTTACTACCTGCCCAAAGGCCCATACTGTGCAGCAATAATTTTTCTGTATCCCATGATATCCAATTTCAAAAGTAATGGAACTGCACTTAAGAAGCAGAAGGGAAATAGGAACTGATATCTCGGGCAAAAACATTGCATCTTGTTCTGAACTAAGTAAAGAAAGCCAGAGAAAAAATAGAAACACCAATCTAGGGAGTCCTTTGATTTGTTGAAACCATCAAAGCACACCAAGCTAGCAATTCCAAATAAGCTTTTAAGCAGTGCGATTATACCCTTATATGATCTCAATAGCTTTGGATGCCAAATAGTGTGAAGCTCACACTCATTGGAGGATTTTAGAATGTAGAATGACTTTTTCTATAATATTTTTAAATGACCATTCCCATTATCACAAGTATATATTTTCAATATGTTTATTTATAGGTCCTTCCTTTTGTTGATCTTTGAAGAAGTCCCCAACTTTTTTCGCCAATTTTACAATTGTTTTTGTCACATTCAAGGAGATTTCAAGAAACTAACATGAATTTAGCTAATAAAACTCAAAATTTACCAATAATTTGTCAAATTCTCAAATATTATTTGTAAACATAGTTAACAATTCAAATAAAAGCTTATACTCATATATGAAAAATGCCTTTTCTAAACTTTTCAAATATTTGCCTCACCAATTTACTTAAAAAGTTGAACTTGATGACTATTTCGACTTCAAAAGTAGATTTTTTTAGATGGTAGAATCATCCAATCCATATTATTATTGGACTGGTAGAATTCCAATGTTGGTAAGATTTGATGAATAGCTGAATCGAAAAAATGAGACCCATCATGTGAATGTTAAAACAATATACAATAGCTTGGCATATCCCATTCCTCTTATCTAAGTGCTTTAAATGTGGATTTAATGGGATTCAAGTTTTGGTTTTTGGGGATAAATGTGACCTGTTCAAATGAATAATTTTCTACCCGTGATCTTTCATTTACTCTTTGGAGTTTTCTTATAAAAATTCATAATGATGATATTACTGGGGAATGAATTGGATCAGTGTAATTTTTCAATGGCTGCAAGATTGGATTGCATAGTACAATGTCTTATTTCTCTACAAATATTAAATGTAATGTGATCCCATGTATTTATAGACTTGTGACCTTCATGCCGCACTGTGCAGAAATTTGTTTCTAAGTAGACTATATACATCTACTTAATGGTTCAATCATATGGTAGGTCACTCTGTTGATGTGACTTTTGTAGGCCCATTGAATAATTAACTTAGATTGTCTTCTTTGGTAGATGAGTGCACCTAGCAACTATGGCCAAGATATAATCTCAAGTTTCATTTGTGGTCCAAATGACTTTTGAGTGATCTAGTTGATTATTTTGATTTCCAGGACAACCATGGGCCACCTCAACTTTTCCTAAATCCTTGGTTGAAGGACATTCCATTTGAAAAATTGTAGGTACAACACAAGCTGCTTGCAAAATAAATGGGTGGCCAGCTATAGGCTATTTTGATAGATTATTTACTAGTGACCTAAGTGCAAGGTGCAAGTCATGGGTCAAGTTTGACGCCTCTACTCTTCAGGGAGGGTGAATCTATGAATGGCTAGGATCATTGAAAAACTTTCAAAAAGTGGTCCCAATTCTAACTTATTTTGCTACCCACATGCAACCTACAAACATTGCAAAATATATCCTGAGGAGGAGAAAAGATATTGGCAAATTGAAGTCATGCCTTTTTTCATGCTTCTGATAGAACTTCCTTCATGATTGGAAAGAAACACACTAGCTCCACTTGCCCCCGAATTTCCATAACAAGTCCCACCAAGTTAAGCTTGAAAATGCTCAGAGGAGGAGGGTGCTACTTAGGGAGATGGTTATCATATTTTGAGTGATAGATTTCCAATTTATAATGAGGGATTCAATAAAGCATGAGATAAGCTTAGAGCAAGATGCCCATGTTGTGGCATAACTACCTCATTGAGGAGATGTTGTGGCTTACTCTTCGCTAGAAAAGAGCTAGCATGCCTCTCAAGCCAAAAGAACCTAGAGTGCTGCCTTGCAACACAGGTACCACAGATCTCAGGCCTTGACATTGAAATGAATACCGATCCATTGTGCATGTAATTCTGGCACAGAGTGAGGTAGACTTCATTTCCATTGAGCACAAAATTATGGCACCGAGTGAGGTAACTCCATTTGAGATTGAACTTTTTTAGCATATGCAGCCAAAATTTGTAAGCTATAGGGCACTAAAGCATCAAATGGTTCCCAGTTTCAGAACTGTTGTTGTGACACAAATAACACAAGAATGGTCCATCGTTGCCTTTGGATCTTATTTTGTTGAAGGTAATTATTTTGTTTGAAGCCGTGGTCCAAGAGAAGACTGTCAACCTTGGAGGAGCTATAGTATTCTAGACCAAGTTAGCTAGTTGTTAAGACTACTCTCTTGGTGTGGGTGCATGATAAGCTGACTTTACTATGAATCTATCTACCTCTGGTAGAAGACATCCATATGATTATGTCTTTCTTCCTTGGACCAATGAACACATTATTTAGTATTTCCGGTAAATATGCAAGCTGCTCATTCTCCAACCTTCTTGAAAGTCCTCTAAAGCATATATTCCAGTGGAAGGATCCATTTTCAACAAGTTTAAAGAAGGTAAAAGTGTTGCAGTAGAGACGGAGATGGGAAGAAAAGAAAATGAGAAGTAGCTTGTTTAGAAGAGAGATGTGATGCATATATCTTCCCGCATCTTGCTTTAGTAACATGTGTAATATCTTACGTCTAAGGATGTCAAGAGGAAAGAGAAAAAGAAAGGGATGCAAAAAAAAATTAAGTTAATTCCTTCGGTTCAGATACATCAAAAAGTGTACATAGAATAGCCCACCATTTGGGTCTAAATGACTAGAAAATCTCCAACCAGAATATTAGGTAATATGACATGGCCATCTCTCCAATCATCTAGTTTACAGAGCTTGGCTATGGTATATGTATGCATAAAACCCAAGAACTTACACGCACAAATATGATTGAGACCATTCTTCTACCTAGTCATATCTTAAATGAGCCATGCCCCAAAATTCTTCCGCACTAGATTATCCAAAGCCCTACTTTAGGTCGTGCAATGGATAGCTTAGGAAGTTCAGATTAACTGATATTGGTAATTTTAGAACAGCCCATGATAGACAGGTTTTGCCAAATGAATGTTAGTTCTTCAAACATTGGTCCCCACATATAGTTCTTATCATGCCTACGAACTTTGTGTGTTGCACTAGAAGTGGCATATGGTTTAACCATAGTTTAGTTATTGGATATTTTTAGTGTTCATGCCTAAGAACTTTGTGTGTTGCACTAGAAGTGGCATATGGTTTAACCATAGTTTATTTATTGGATATTTTTAGTGTTAATTAAATATATTTAATTATAAAATTTGTTGTATCAAGTTTGAATTTTTGTAACTAAGAGTTGTATCTCAAATTTAAAATGAAGAGCCATAATTAGTCGAAAGAGTCACTTAGTGAAAAATAATTCGGTGAGAAAATAACTACCCAAAAATTCTATAAAAGAATCATTTCCCTCATTTTCAAGAACATAAAACAAGTTTTTCAAATAGTCATGAGTTTTCATTTTGTATTTTTTCTGATAGATTAGATCCTGCCTAATTAGACTTCATAGGTAAATTTTGTGTTGGGTGCTTACATAACCCACATAAGGATTGTAGTATCCTAGGATTGGTTTGCCAAATTAATCCTATAAGCAATCCTAGTGGGAGTCAATAAGGACCGCTGGATTATACGTGCCATAAGCCATACGTCATTTCTTCTACTCCATTTCCACACTCTTTCCCCAAATTTCTAACATGATACACATAAATTAGATTATGACAAAGTTCCTTTTCCATAAGTTACCATGTGAAACTCAAAATGGTCCAATGCCACTGAATGTGATAATATTTACAGAAATTCATGTAATGATCCCAATTATGAAAAATTTGGGCAGTAAGTATGGTTGAAGCATACATGTAATATCTCTTAAGTCTTACATCCATATTAATTACATGGCTTAAACTCAACAAATTTTCTAACTAAATAGATTGTATCAATGGTATATTCTTCAAGAATATTGTCAAGAGCAATGGGAGAGGCTTCTAAATCCTCTACCAAACAAGTTTCAAGACCTAACAAGGGACTATTACAGAGCAACTAGTTGTATCAGGCAATTCCTATTACAGCTTTACCATGCTATTTTTCTTATGCTTCTTTTGTCTCATTTGTTGGGATTATTAGCTAAACTAGTCTTAATTTTTTTTCTTTCTGTAGTATATCTTGGAGACCAGTGTATACCCAAGAGAAGCAGAGCGCCTAAAGGAGTTAAGAGATGCTACTGCCAGCTATCCATGGTAATTGACCTCATCACCATTCCTGGCACACGGTTTTACAGTTAGGAATGACTTTTTTTCTATATCTTGCCTGATTTAGCTACGTAGATAAGATGCCATCCTAAATAAACTTTACAATGATATTATCGCATGGATATTAACATTGGAATACATATACATATATATATATAGACACACAGACACGCTACATCCTACTTATCAGTCAATATTTGTTTTTTGAACTTTATTAATGTTCTGAAATCACTAACAATCATGACAGGCTTCAAAATCTTGTTTATTTCCCTAGGAGTATAATTGCTACTGCACCTGATCAAGGGCCCTTAATGGCCTTGTTCTCGAAGCTCATCATACAAAGAAGACAATGGAGATCGGAGTTTTCATAGGATACTTTCTGCTACTCACAGCTCTATCTATAGCTGAGGATGGCAAAGTCTTTCTCCTACTCATATCTCTTCCTATTTTATGCCTTTATCAATATAATGATCTAATTAATCACTGACTCAATGCAGATCATAGCCATAGATATGAACCGTGACTCGTACAAGGTTGGATTACCAATTATTAAAAAGGATGGTGTCGAGCATAAAATCGACTTCATTGAGTCTGCTGCACTTCCAATCCTTGATAAACTATTGGCTGATGTAAGCTAATCTATCCAGCACTTTGTATATATTAAGACTTCATGACCATCAGTGTAACTTACATGTGCAACTCTTAATATGTTTCTGTTTACTACTTTTCATGCTTCATGTCTTCTTTACTTCCATTATCATGTCTTGAACTATATATGTTGGTATTGGTTTTGGTTTCAGAAAGAGAATAAAGACTCTTTCGACTATGCATACGCTGATGCGGACAAGGATAACTACCAAAATTAGCATGAGAAGTAGTTGAAGCTGGTGAGAATTGCTGGGCTAATTCTCACTTATAACACACTCTGGTTTGGAACAATAGCCATGCCGGACTCTTTGGTTCCAGAGAGTAAGAAATTCTCTAGGTTCCACATAATCGAGTTTAACAAATCCTTGGTAGCAAATCCTCACATTGAGTTTTGCCAGATTCCATTAGGTGACGGAGTTACTGTCTGCAGGTGCCTCTCTTCACCTTGTCCTTTTGGCTGGTTTTAGACCTCCACACTTGCAATATTTCTACGTTGCTGTAGCTCTAGATAAGGGAAGTAGATTTTCAGACTTGTAAATGTCTACTTGACAAGCATCGCTCTAGATGGACGACTTTTAGTCATTAGATGAGATTAACTATCTGTAAGTACCCTTAATTCCATAGGTTATGTCAGATAGATGATTCTAAGCCTTTCTTTATCAACCGGATTGGCTATTTTTATGAAGCACCCAATTTATAGGATAAAAAAAAAAAAAATGCAGGCGGGACTTATTTTGAGATTCATTTTGGGGCCTTTGGATGATCTGACCTATTGGTCATCTTGTTGGGCTTCTCCTATTTAAGCTACTTGCAAATGCCCATTGGATGCTTCTAGTTACTAGAATTTTCAGTTTAAAACTCCAATGGCATGTTTTAATAATTTAAAATCTAAAACGACATAGTTCAAATCATCCAACGATCATGAATTTTGGTGTCTAACCAATCTAAGGTGGGTCAGCCATTGAAAGCAGGTCTATCTAGGTTAAGTCTCCAAATGAGTTCCTCTAGCAAAGAACCCCACTGTTTTGCAATGACGCATGCCATGCCGGATCCTTGTTGCGTGGATGTACTTCGGACGATGCAGCACGAGCCTAAGATCTTATACCAGGGAGTGTGCACAGCGGCTTCGATCAAACCATACAGAAAAGTCTAAGAATCACACATTCCCATAGATGCACACCGCATTATGTGGTTAGATCAATCTTGATCTACATCCATGGGAAGAAGGAGAAATCTTTGCACGAGACTTTATGTTGGGATGGATGATCAATACTAGTTTCTTTGGTTTCTATTTATAGGAGTTTAGAGGATGTTGATTGACTGGATTCCCATTGAAAAATCAGGCTCAAAATTTGATCTTGATTTTTTCGAGATATCCAAAATCCAAGTCTTAAAATATTCTTGGATATCCAATCTCCAAATCTGGTGCCTGGAAATCTTGCAGTCTTGAAAATTTCAGCAGTGATCAGTGAGGTAAAAATTAGGTACAAAATCCACATATGGTATAGACCCATCAGTAGCTACATGCTTGTTCAGATTCCTTGCATACATGTTAATGGAAGAAACAACCCTCCAAGCAAACACTCGCCATCTTCTTGACTAGTTCAATCAAAATGGATTTCCAATGAATTATTTAACTCTATTATTCATTTCAAGAGCTAAAATATAATAATTTTTGAAAGTAGATATTATCAATATCTTATCCCGTTTATAGATGGCAAGAATGTTCAAGGGCAAATTGAGAAATCCTCTCTCTCTCACTAGAATTTGTTGGCACCAACTAAAGGGTACCAACATACCTCGTGCTTTAGACAATCCAAACCATTTATCCTCTGGGCATGCTCTCAGATAGGCATCTCTCAAAATCATATCCACCTGATGATTCCATCCTTTGACATTTTTTATTTACCATTAACTTTTGATTGGAAAATGTAAAATAGAATAACTGAATAGATGAACTTTTAGGGAACACTTGAGTTGGCTCAGAAGATGAACAGCTGGACTATCTAAAAAGCGGGCCTCGTTATACTTTTTAGGCATTGGTGCTATCTAAACCCCAGAAGAATTGGCTTAACTCAAAATTTCTTAAATAACTAGAAGGCCTCCAATCTCCAAGTAAGCTTAGATCCCATTTCCCTTTCAATCCCAATCCACAAACTAAGCACACTAATCAATAGAAGTCATCAACTTCCACAACAACAATAGTTGAAAGTGTTTAAAGCTTTCACTAAAGAATATCAGTTTTCTAGAAATTTGACGTTATTCAGGCAACAACATAGCTGAGAAAAGAGAAAGAAATGAAAGAATTGTGTTCCCATTGAATATATCCAAGTAGCCTAATTGAACAAATTTAGAGGAGAAGAAAAGGATTCAGTAGATAGAAGGGCATATGAGTTTAAAGCCAGACTTTAGAAAGAGATTTCTATTTCGGTTGGGTGCTGTACTTGAATTTTTGGTTGGTGACGAAGATTGACATGGACACCAATAATAAGGCAAGTAGAGTGAGACTTTGAAGACTTTTTACTTGTACCTCTTGTGATTCTATATAATTAGATAATTTCTGAGTTGTTTTTGTATTATACTATCTCTTAAGAAACTATAAAGGACAAGTTTTACTTGCATAAACCTAGGTCATTTGAATCAAGTAGAATTCAATAAATAGCTTGGATCAACCCCCCCCCCCCCCAAGAAAAAAAAGTGAGTCCAGCATGCATATTTTTCAATTTAAATCAAGCTTTGCATGATAAAAATTCTCTTTTCTTTCTCTGATTTGATTTGGATGAAAGATAAGAGCCCCAGGTGGCTACATCTTGTGAAATTACAACTGACCACTTTCTTTTCCAGCAATGATAATTTCGGTGCCTACTTTGGTCTTTTCACTACTAGCGGATTAAAAAAAGGCCAGCCACAGTCCACGAAGCTCCTGCCTATGCCGGATCTAGGAAAGTGTAACGACCCAGGTTTTCCCATGCATTTTTAAATGCAATATCTAATTTCCTAAGGCGGGATGCATCCCTATTTGAAAACCATTTTATAAAAACCATGCAATACAGTGGAAAACCTTTTTGTTTTAAACTCATTTTGAAAACCCCAAGTGTCATTTGCTTTCACAACAACTAAGGTAGTTTTTGAAAACTTTAAAAATCATAAATGTTTTTCCCCATGTCTATCCAGTCACAACACACAGCCCAACTGTAAATAAATACATGTCCAAAGGATAGAAAGTTTACTCACATGTATAGTTGTCTCTTTTGTTTATTCGCTTGCTTGTAACACTAATATCTCCTGAGGCATCTTCTATTTGTAAGTGGAACTATCCTGAAAAATGTTAAGGATAGAGTGAGTATATACTATACTCAGTAGGAGCCTATCACTACTAGTTTTATAATGCATGAGATGTTTTAAAATCATATGCTCTTTCAAAACATGCGCATGTCTGAATACTCAAGTTCAATATCGATATCAAAATCCATTGTCAAACTGACATACTAACGACTTAAAGGATCACATAATCCAAAAATCGAAAGTATCATATACATATATATCATAATATTGTGATATGCATAAGATGCTTCATTGAATCCAACTCATGGATCTCTAGTATGGTATGGTCGACCAACCTCATATCATGCCATGTGCAATGCAAATAAGTTTATAAATCATAGGGTCCAACTATGCCCACGACTTCCTTGCCGTGTGGTCCCCGGGTACCTGAGGACACTCGGTCATAGCCTCCACGGGGCCTATGACATGTCGACCCAATGCCATGACACCAGTGGTAGCCCCCTGTACCACATGCAGTCGACGTAGGGACGTTGCCTCTTTTCGAGCGTGGTACCCATCCACCTAATAGTGGTAGAGGCTGAGTAGCCAACCCAAACCCCTCGGCATAACACCCACGAGCTTACTAGCCCAAATCACAGAAGATCAAACAAGCGAAAAAATCTCTTTTTCGAAACCTGTCCTCTTTGGGTTCCTCACAACTGCCTGGCCCTCGGCACTCCAGCGTCTTTTAGCAACCCTCAAGGACGTGCAATTTTTGCAAGAACTTAATGCTCACAAATCATGCAATTTATGCAATAGTTTGCAAAACATATCTATGCATAATGCATATGCAATTATTTACAAAACATGTCTATGCATAAAGCATTTATCACATGCATGCTGAATTAAGTCATGCTAAACAAGTCATATACTTAAGACATGTGTTCTCAAAACAATAATAGTTCTTTTAAAAGAATCTAGTAGCGATAGAGCACCTACCTGACTAGGTCACGCTAACCCCTTTGTCCTCGTACGCTCCTGAACATGGTTTGGGGACTAAGGTTAGTTTGGCCTATCTTTTATGGGTTTTAGAGTAGTTGGTCTTATTACTTAGGCATTAGGGGTTCATCCCTATGCCTATGGGTGTCCTAAGGTCCTAATTGGGCCTTAGTATCCTCAGTTTTTCCAAAGGTCTAGTGGCCACGCGTCACCATCCTATTCTAAGGTTCATGCCCACCTTTGATTGAGCCTTGATCAGGGATTTTATAGTTTGGGTGTGTCCGCGTCATCGACACGGACACAACGCCTTTTGCGGCACCTCAATCGGAGCTCTAGATCTCAAGTTATAAGCGTTTTAGTGTCGCATGTACATAAGGGTCTCAAGAATGAAAAGACGGAATGCTAGGGCGCTGCGCGTCTGCGTCATGCGCCCCGGCTTCCTTAAGAAACAAAGGATCCCGTAGCGCTAGCACGCTGCCCGTTTGTGGCGTGCGCCTTAGCGGGCGCGTCTGCAGACGCGTCAGGTTTTCCCGCCTGACTCTCTCTTTTGTTGGCACGTCCCCGGATGCGCCCGTTTGGTTTTTCAAATGGGAACGACGTGTTACGTTCCATCTGGAACGTTCCGTCGTCTGGGGGACCAGGGCATCCTCAGGACACCCTGGTTCGACCCTGTTGAACCAATGTGGCCCAGGCAACGTCCCTGGGTCCTTGGTGAGTCTCCAGGGCTCCATTTTGCATGGTTTTCCATGCAAAAACCTAGGAAAATTGATCCTAGGATTACTGTGAAGATGGGTTTTAAGGGATCTTAGGCATACCTGGCTCGTTGCTAGGTTTTTCTCCTTGTTTCCCCTTTAGGTCACTCCTCCACAACGATTTTTCTTCAACCTTTTGGGCTGCCATTAGAGGCTCCCAAGAGCTCTATTTATAGAGCTATGAGAGGGTTCTGGAGGGGGCTCTCACCGCCTTTGAATGGTGGTGGATAAACCTCCAGAATTGCGGTGATTTCACCCCCAATCACCGCCGTTCTAGAACCCTCTAGGAGGTGGAAGATGAAGGGTGCCTATATCAAAACGGGTCCCTGTGTTTTGCAGCTAAATCCGTTTTTGTTAAAATTACAGTTTTGCCCCTGAACTTCAAAGGGCCATAACTTGCTCATTTTAACTCCGTTTTGGGTGATTTTGGTCTTGTTGGATTCCTTTTTCTGAGACGCATCTAATGGTACCATTTTCAGGACCAAGTTTCTAGATTCAGTCAAGGCAAATAGTAAAATGACCAAAATGCCCTTATCTTCAAAACTGAACTTTTTATGGGATTTTAATATTACAAAAATTGGGGTCATTACAGAAAGGGATGGAACACAAGGCCTATAGTACATGACTTTACCTTGTATTTTTACGAGAGGTTATTTCCACGTCCTGAATCAGTCACCTAAAAATCATGCGATGACAACTTTTACCATAGCAGATTATAGTGGAATAAACATAAGAAAAAGTGATGAACTGGCACTGACTGAGGGAATAGTTATATTGCTTAGGTGTGAGAGAGAGTCAGAAAGCTGACGGACCAATGACAGATAAGGGATCTGTTATAATGGCAATTTATAGAAGAGCTATTTTCCCTCACGGCCATGCATGCACGTCCATATATGATGAGACTGTCGCTGAATGCCTGTTCGTAGTCCTTGCCTGTTGATGGAAAGCGGGGAAGATTAACCTTCAAGCTGCTATATTCTCATTTTCCCCAAACTTGTACTACTCCATCTTCTCTCATACACTTTCAGAACGTTGGTATATAAACTTTTACAGAGAAGCTTTGATCGGCAGTAGAAAAGACTGATCTGTAGGAAACTATCTCGATACTTTGAATACGATTCACGGGTAAACATTGCAAGAATGACAGTTGGAGCTATTGTAGTAAGAGATTTAGAGGCCGTTGATGACCTCTCTTTCGAAAGGGAGAACCACTGGGATTAATAAAAAACAGCCATTGATGACATAGCTTGAGTTAGTCCACATAAAGTGGCACTCTCATCCATACTCCATCCGCCATGGTTGCTCCAGTCGATCATGATAATAGTCTCGTTTCTGCCAGTGCCCAATGAAGATGATATCGGTATGCTCTTTGTAACCACTACGTTTTTAATGTAAATACCTGATTTGATTTAGATGATTAATGTGATATTACTCAAGAAGGGAGCGGCAGCTAAAATTTCTAATAAGACTGTAGGGTACTTGCCACTCTCTCTTTTTTTCTTTTGAAACAATAATTTAGGCACCGCTTTGCATTGTATAAGTTAGAGATATAACTATTATTTACCCACTTTCTATCCATTCAAACTTTTCGGATAAATAGTAATCCAATATCATATTATTGATCGAGAGGTCATGATTTAGAATCCAGAGGCCCCCACTGTTAACTTTCGAACTCAAGGAAGATGAGCCTATGTTTGGGTCTATGTGCAATAGCAAAAAAAAGAAAAAGAAAAGAAAAAAAATCTTACACGTGAAGGAGTATGTTAGATATATAAATATTATTAGCCCACTTTCTATCAGCTTAAGCTTTTAGGTATCAGAGTCTTTTTTGCCTGAAAGGCATGAGTTCAAATCCTAAACCCCTTATTTATCAAATGCACATGCAAGCTTCCACGTGAAAGAATGTGTTAGAGATATAAGTATTGTTGGCTCACCCCTATTAGTTTAAGCTTTTAGGATAATTTGTAATCCAACAGTACGCAATGAGCTGATTTTAGTAGAATGAAGATAAGAAAACTGTTGTAGTAATGTTTGCATGTATTTTGTAGGGAATGGCCACAAAAAAATAAAACTCAGAGAGAGAGAGAGTCTGGGACTACTGAAGAACATAGCCATTGCCAATATCATATTAGCTTATCCACCCAGAGTGACACTCTCAATCGTCTTGCATCTACTCACACATGATGATGGTCGTGTTTATGCTCTTTATCAATCACTATGTTTTGAATTTAAATACCCAATTTGATTTGGATTATTATTGTGATATTGCTTAGGCAGGGATCGATAACAAAAAGGGCATCCCCAGCGCATGAAGCTCCCCCCTATGTGGGATCCGGGGAAGGGGCGGACCACAAGAGCCTATAGTAGGCAGCCTGTAAACTGTCGGCTAATTGCTAGCTTGCTGCTGTGGCAATTGTTATGGATGGAAAAGTCAAGCTTCCTAGGAGAGAGAGAGAGAGAGAGAGAGAGAGAGAGAGAGAGAGAGGTAAGTGAAGGACCGGAAACAGATCAATGGTTTGATGTACGACAATCTGTAGAAGAACTGTTTCCCAAGCAAATATGAATGTATTTCCATGGTGGGATTATGTAGCAACATGCATGTTCAATGACTCGAGTTCCTGCCGCGAGGGTAGCCCAGTTACAAATATTTCATATATGTGAACCACAAAGAATTTGTAGTACGCAACCTTATTTTATATTTTTGCAAGAGATTATTTTTATGTCTTGAACTCGTAACTTATAGTCACACAATGACAACTCTATTGTTGTACCAAAAGCTCTCCTTTAATTCTATACAACCGTTTTTTCTTAGTACTCAATTTTCTCTCAAGACTGTTAGCAATGTTAAATGCATGTTTTAGGAAATGGCCCCACAAATATATAACCCAATGAGAGAACGGTTATGATCATCGTACACGCCGCGGTAGTTATTTGTAAGCCTGTGCTATTTATCATGTATGGAATGGCTTACATATGCTAGGTACCATATTCCATTACCATGGGATGATGCTCTTAACCTAAATTCCTCAAAGTTCAGAACTACGACCATTGATTCTTAACGACCTTTTATGAAAGATCTAGACCGTTGGTCATGCTTGGATGGCTAGAATCATTTGAATGCAGTGTTTTCTAGAACGCAGATCTACTTGCTGTATGCAAACATGACGGACGGTCTAGAGCTGCCTATCTCCTACTGGGAGTCAACTAGCGAATGGCATTAATTGCACCCATTTGCTGAGTGTTTGCTACGTCACACACGATCCTTGCTGTATGCGAACATGACGGACGGTCTAGATCTTCCTCTGCTTACCTCCTACTACGAGTCAACCAGCGAATGGCATTAATTTCACCCATTTGCTGCGTGTTTGCTCCGTCACACACGATACCTGTTTTTTAACCCAAAAAAGAAAAAGAAAAATGAAATTGAATATTATATGCCGAACGCAACCGAGGACAATGTGGGGCCCACCTTTGCCCCGTATAAATTCGACCCCATGATCATGCTACTTCTCATTTTCCGACGTCAAAAATTCCCGCGAAGGTTTGCGCTCGTGGGGAAAACGCAAAGAACCTGGTAAAGTAATTTCCGATCCCGAATTCATTGAATCAGTTTCCGTGATTGAAATTCGCTTGCTGGCATGAATTCTAGCTATTGCTGGAGTCTTTGTTTCTGGAATTGCCGGATTCGATATTGTGTTATGGATTGACTTGCGATGAACTCAGAAATTGGCTTCTCCTTGATGGTTTGATCTTTCGTCTGTTTCGGCTTTTTCCGATTGTTTGCGCTCTGCGCTGCTTCTGATGGTGATTTCTATGTGCTGAACTGCATTGGATCATTTCCGCTTTGAGAGAGTTCTATAATTTGGTGTTTTTTCTTGATTTATCGGCTTTTCTGGTTTAGTTTCCTTCCATGATAAACAAATTTCTACCTATTTTATTTATAGTACGTGTCGAGTTGGGATCAAACTTGGCTTGTCCACGGCCTTTGCCTTTGGGTGGAATTTCAGACGAGTTGAGAAGGCCTGAGAAGGAGAAGTTCCAAAGTCGGAGAAGAGAGAGACTGAGAGGAGAAGTTATATGATAGTCTGAAGGCATGGCGGAGCCACAGGCAGAGGGAATGAAAAAGGAGGCGGGACACACTTTTTGTACTTATTGGAGGTTTGTCGGTCGGCATGGAGCAGATGGCTTGGCTGCCAAAGATCAGATCTGATACATGCATTTAAGGCCTTTTTTCTTGGGCCATTTGCTATGGTAAAATGGACGGTCTAAAATCACGTCTAAATTATGCCATCCTTATATGCATCTATTAGATTTGATTTTTGGTAGCCAGGCCATCTACCTCGGGCTGACTCATGTCAATGATTTGGATCTTAGAAAAACTAAGAAAAAAATTATATATTGGACCTGCACCTCGCTTATCTTTTTTCCTACAATTACTAATGGTTGGTGTAGTCACTGGTTAAGTGTCAAATGGTTTTGAGTACAATTATCCATTTAATAAACAAGGGATAAAATGAGCATTTCGTACCCAACCTGTTTATGACGGTGGGTTCATGTGCTCAAAAAATGTGTCTTCATTTTTATTTTTATTTTTTTTACGAAGATTCATTCAACACAAACAACTATAGTACATCTATTATTAAAATTTGAATTTCCTTTCATATAAAATTCCTCTTAGATCATTCCATAAGGTAATCCTAAGAGGTGGGCAGCTAAGCTATTCCGTATTTTTTATGTCTCTGATGTTGATGTCCTTTTTGCCATGAATTTGCTACCTCATTTGCTTTCCTATATATGTGAATTATTTTGCTGGTTATGCTTTGAAGGGTTCTTTGGCAATCTTCCAGTAGTTACATGGCTGTCTATATTGTCTTTGATCCTCGTCTCATAGCATTCACCATCAATGTAGAGTCTCCACAAATATGTAGGCATGTAAAACCCATATCAATACCCATTTTAATTCCCTGACAAAGTGACACCCACTCAGCCTCTCATTATTAGTTTTTCTGCCAAAGAAAGTGTTGTAAGTAGCAATGCATCTTCTCCAGCTATCTCTTAGAATGCCACTTGCTCCTGCTGCACTTGGATTTCCTAGAGCAAATCCATCAACACATAATTGGTTCTCTCCAAGATTAGGAGGTCCCGTTGTACCTTAAATATTCTTCTCTCAGCCTACACAATGTTAACTTAAAATCATCCTTTCAAAATTGGCAACTGTTCAATAAAATACCGTGGGTACAGGCCAAGCTGCCCTCAAAATAAATGGGTGAGCCCGATTACATGCCATTTTGACGGTTGATTAACCAGTGACCCAGGTTATACACGTGCAGGTAGCAGGTCATCGGCCAAGTTTGACACCTCCACTCTTGAGGGAGGGTGAATCTATGAATGGCTTGGATCATTGAAGATGTGTCAAAAAAGTGAGCCCAATTCTCACCTTTCTTGCTACTACATGCAACCTACAAATGTTGCATAATATATCCAAAGGAAGAGAGGGGATATTGGCAAATCAAAGTCATGCCTTCTTTCATGCTTCAACAGAACTTAATTAATGATTAGTGAGAAACACTCTAGCTCCACTCGCTCCTTGATTTCCATAACAAGTCCCACCTAGTTAAGCTTGAACATATTCAAAGGAGGGTGCCACTTTGCAAGATATTTAATTTTCTTCTTCATATCTTGAGTAATAGATTTTCAGTTTATGATGTGGGACTTAGTAGACTATGAGATAAGCTTAGAGCAAGATGCCATGTTGTGGCGTATCTTATAACTGTCTCATTGAGGAAAAGTTGTGGCTTACTCTTGGCTTGAAAAGATAAGCATTCCTTTCAAGCCAAAAGAACCCAAATTGCTGCAGGTACCACAAATCTATGGCCTTGACATTGAAACAAACTAGTCCGTTGAGCACATAATTTTGGCATTGAGTGAGGTAGACTCCATTTCAGATTGAACTTGTTTAATATGTGCAGCCAAACTTTGTCAGCTACAGGGGCACTGAAGCATCAAGTGGTCCCTAGTTTTAGCACTATTGTGACACAAATAACACCAGAAGACTACTACCCTTGGAGGAGCTATAGTATTGTAGACCAAGTTATCTAGCTGTCAGGACTCCTCTTGGTGTGGGTCCATGATAAGCTTACTTTACTATGAATCTATATCCTCTAGTAGAAGACATCCATATGATGTGTCTTTCTTCCTTAGACCAATGAACACATTATTCAGTCTTTCCAGTAAATATGCAAGCTACTCATTCTCCAAGCTTCTTGAAGATCTTCTAAGGCATATATTCCAGTGGAAGGATCCATTTTCAACAAGTTTAAAGAAGGTCAAAGTGTTGGAATAGAGAGGGAGATGGGAAGAAAAGAAAATGAGAAGTACCTTGTTTAGAAGAAAGATGTGATGCATGGATCTTCTCCCATTTTGCTTCAGTAACAAGCGAAATATCTTACATCTCTAATGATGTCTAGAGGAAAGAGAAAGAGAAAGGGATGAGAAACAAAATAAGGTAACTCCTTTCGTTCAAGTACATAAAAGAATGTATATATAGTAGCCCACCATTTGGGTCTAAATGACCCAAAATCCCTAACCAAAATGTTCGGTAATATGACATGGCCATGTCTCCCAGTCATCGAGTTTATAGAGCTTTGCTATGGTATATGTATACATGAAGCCCAAGAACTTGAAAGCATAAATAGAACAATATGTCATTCACAGCTATTTTACTATTGAGACCATTCCTCTACTCAACCATCTAAAGTGAACCCTACCCCAAAATTCTTCTTCACTAGATGATCCAAAGCCCTGCTTTAGGACGTATAATGGATAGCTAAGGAAGTTCAAATTAACTAATGATGGTAATTTTTATACAGCCCATGTAAGACAAGTTTTGCCAAATGAATGTTGGATCTTCAAACATTGGCCCCCACATATAGTTCTTATCATGCTTGTCAACTATTTGTGTTGCACTGGTAGTGCCATATGGTTTAACCATAGTTTATTCGTTGGATACTTTTATTGTTAATTAAATATATTTATTTATAAAATTAGTTGTATTGAGTTTGAATTTTCAAAACTAAGAGTTGTGTCTCAAATTTAAAATGAAGAGAAATATTTAGTTGAAAGAGTTGCTTACTAAAGAATCATTTGGTGAGAAAATAACTACCCAAAAATTCTATAAAAGGAATCATTTCCAATATTTTCAAGAACATAAAACAAGTTTTTCAAATACTCTTGAATTTTCTTTTAGTATTATTCTGATAGATTAGATCCTACCTAATTAGAGTTCATAGGTAGATTTTATGTTGGCTGCTTACATAACCCAAATAAGGCTTATAGTGTCTTAGGATTGGTTTGCCAAATTAATCCTATAAGCAACCCTAGTGGGAGCCAATAAGGAACACTGGATTATATGCGCCATAAGCCTTACATCATTTCTTGTACTCTACTTCCACATTCTTTCCTCAAATTTCTAACATTATACACATAAATTAGATTATAAGAAAGTACCTTTTTCATATGTTGCCACGTGAAACTCAAAATGAGCCCAACGCCACTGAATGTGATAATATTTACATAAATTCATGTAATGATCCCCCTTTATGGAAAATGTGGGCAGTGAGTATGGTTGAAGCATACATGTAAATATCTCTCAAGTCTTACATCCATATTAATTACATGGCATACATGTAATTACTAGGTTCTGGGGAGCAGTGGGGGGAGGGGTGCAGCAAATTGGGTACCCGGGGTGGGTAGGGGGAAACTAGATTCTAGGGAGGGTGATACGAGCAGTGGGGAGGAGCAGGGGGAGGAGGGGGTATGTAAGCAAGGAAAGAGGGTGGAATCAAGTGATTCATGTGTAAACCCTAGTGTTGGAGATATTCATTAAGAGAATCAAAGCTAACAAGTGCAAGCTTACAGGTGCTTGATTGCTTTCACTTTTCTTTTGTTTCTTATTAAGGCTACTTTGGTTGATATATTTTTCTGTGTTTTTCAACCCAAATGTTCTTTCAGATTAGGTTATCAACCTAAATGTTTCTTATCATGGACAACAACTCTTGCTCTACTTGATAGAATCATGTTTTAAATGAGTTTTGAATTACTTGAAGTGGACTTCCATATGGGTATAAACTTGTGTAAATTTGTTAGCAAAACACTATTAATTTTCATCTTTTAGTGAAGCATTTTTACTATTATCATAGGGATAACTAAATGCCTTCTTGTTGGTACTTAATTTGACTTAAAAAGAAGTAGAATCCATGGAGTACCCATGGACAGTAATGCATTAAATGCTTTTAGGGAAATAATATGCATATTTCATACCCTTATGAATGATGATTTTGTCCTAGCACTTTGACTTTGAAATGATGGTGTTTAGTATGGAACAACATGGGTGAATGGGACACCCCTTGTAAAAAACTAGCATGGGCATGCCTTATGTTGATGGCCTTTTGGCCTTCGGTTGATTGGCAAATGAATGGGAGTTCTTAGGAAATTTGTAACTGACTAATAATCTATCAGTTGGTTGAGGTTTCAGGAATGAAATGATTGGATTAGGTAGACTTCTAACCTCGTTTTGGGCGGACATGGTGGAATGTCCAAGCAAGAATTTCCAACAGGGAGGTATCTGTTTGTGGAACCAATTAGTCCATGCTTGGGTGGCTAGTTGAATGAAATTCCCCATGGTTGAAAATCCTTAAACTTCATTAACATGTATGTAATAACATCTAGTATAATATAAGGGAAAACAGTAGTATAAGCTAAGCTTATCAATATATATGAATAGTAACTTCCATATTGATTGGCTAAGTCAAATAACATAACATATAATAAAATAAAAATTCTTATGATAAAAGGGTAGTAACATGGACCTTAGAACTCTTGGAAGTTTAGTACAGACTTTGGCACACAATCCATGGTGGCTTTGCCATGCTTAACAAGCAATTGAGTAATGTGGAAAATGGTTGACTGATGGCTAAGTGGTGAACCTCAAACATGATATTCATGCAGAAATCATATGAATACTTATACCCACTAAGAGATGTGAACTCAAAGCAGTGGAGTTGAAGACTAGTGAAAGGTCTATGGGATTTGTAGCTGTAACAACCCCAGTTTTTATAATGCTTTTTAAATGCAAAAGACGATTATGATGCGAGATCGATCTCTATCAAAAGTATTTTGAAAATCAAATGACAACAGATTGTGCAACTGATTACCAATGGCGCATTCTTCATCAATACATTCAAGGGCAATAGAAGAGGCTTCTAAATCCTCTACCAAACAAGTTTCAGGACCTAACAAGGGACTACTACAGAGCAATGAGTTGATTCAGGCAATTCCTATTACAACTTTACCATGCTAATTTTCTAATGCTTTGGGATTGTTAGCTAAACTACTCTTAAATTTTATTCTTTCTGTAGTATATCTTGGAGACAAGTGTATACCCAAGAGAACCAAAGCTTCTAAAGGAGTTAAGAGATGCTATTGCCAGCCATCCACTGTAATTGACCTCATCACCATTCCTTGGCCTTGGTTTTACTGTTAGGGATGACTTTTCTTCTATATCTTGCCTAATTTTGCTGCACAGAAAAGATGCCATCCAAAATTATCCTTACAATAATATTATGGCATTGATATTAATATTATGGTAATATCTTGAGAACATATATGTATTTATACACCATATCTTTCTAATCAGTCAATATTTCTTTTTTGAACTTTATTAATATTTTGAAATCACTAAGCATCATGACATACATCAAAATCATGTTTATTTCCATAGGAGTTTAATGGCTACTGCACCTGATCAAGGACCCTTAATGGCCTTGCTCTTGAAGCTCATCAATGCAAAGAAGACCATTGAGATCGGAGTTTTCACAGGATACTCTCTGCTACTCACAGCTCTATCCATACCTGAGGACGGCAAAGTTTTTCTCCTACTCATCTCTCTTTCTATTTTATGTCTTTATCAATATAATGATCTAATTAGTCACTGACTCAATTCAGATCATAGCCATAGATATGAACCGTGACTCTTATGAGGTTGGATTACCACTTATTAGAAAGGCTGGTGTCGAGCATAAAATCAACTTCATTGAGTCTGTTGCACTTCCAATCCTTGAAAAACTATTGGCTGATGTAAGCTAATCTATCCAGCACTTTATATATATTAAGACTTGCATGATCCAGCCCTTATTATGTTTCAGTTTACTGACTTTCATGTTTCATGTTTGCTTTACTTCCATTCTCATACTTAAAATTATGTTGGTATTGGATTTGGTTTCAGAAAGAGAATGAAGACTCCTTTGACTATGCATACGTTGATGCTGACAAGGATAACTATCAGAATTATCATGAGAAGTTGTTGAAGCTGGTGAGAGTTGGTGGGCTAATTCTCTATGATAACACCCTCTGGTCTGGAACAGTAGCCATGCATGAATCTTTGGTTCCAGAGCATATAAAATTCCCTAGGTTTCACATAAGGGAGCTTAACAAATCCTTGGCAGCAGATCCTCACATTGAGGTTTGCCAGATACCATTTGGCGATGGAGTTACTGTTTGTCGACGCCTCTCTTGACCTTGTCCTCTTGGCTGGTTTTAAACCTCCACACTTGTAGTATTTCTACGTTGTTATAACTCTGGACTAGGGAAGTAGATTTTCAGACTTATAAATGTCTGCTTGATAAGCATCTCTTTAGATGGATGACTTTTAATCATTGGATAAGATTAACTATCTGTAAGTACCCGGAATTCCATAGGTTATGTTAGATGGACGATTCTAAGCCTTTTATTTATCAACCAAAAAATGGCCTCTCTCTTTTTTTTTTCTCTTTTTTTTTACATTCCTGAACCTTCCATTTTCATCCTAGAAACTAAGATTTCTAAGGATTATAGATGATGGACATGTGTCATGTGAACCATTACTTCTATGAAGTATCCAATTTATAGGATAAAGAAATGATGGTGGGACTCATTTTGAGACTCTTTTCAGGCTCGATTTACCTATGCCAAGCATTTGATCTGACATATTCATCTTGTTCGGCATCTCCTATTTAGGCTACCTGAAAACGCCTATTGGATGCTTTTAGTTACGTGCTTTTTCAGTTAAAAGGTCCCATAGCATGATTTAATTATTTAAAGCCCAAAATGGCATAGCTCAAATCATCTAACTATTGATTGTTTAACTGTAAGTGCACGGGTTATTGTAGTGTAGCTTATGCAAGTATGGGTCGATCCCACGAGGACTTGATTTAAAAAGTAGAAATTTTAATAAAATTTAATTATGTAAAATTCAAAAGAAATCACTCAAAATTACTGGAATTATTGAAATGAGAATCAATGTTCAGTTCTAATCAACTTCTCAAAAGTACAGAATTTTCAGTTCCGAAATAAAACAAATCAAATCAAATAATGAGAAAAAACTACTTCCCTAAATCAATCTTTATCAAAATCTTCACTTATGGTCTTCTAAAAACTTATCCGTCTTTACGGATATCTTCAACACATTCTTGATTAGTAATCCACCAGTTGGATTTAACAGATTCTTCAAAATAAAAAAGATATGGGCTAAATTGTAATTTCAAGATTTTGGACGGTTCAGATTGATTTTTGAATTTCAAATCTAAGATCAGAAGCATTAATTATGTATAGGGATGTCCTGATAATGATCTTGTAAAATTAATTCAAAATCAAATGAGAAATTGGAGGATTTTTTTTTTATTAAGGCTAAATCGTTGATGGGTTAGGCCTTAATTGATCTGGTAGAGATGAGGCAGTTCCTGGATAAGAAAAATGCAGATAAAATAAAACCGAAATAAAATGGGACACAGATGGAAATAAACTGGGGACACAGATGGAAATAACGGAAAAGGACAAAATTGTAATTTCTTTTAAAGAGCGAGGGTAAAACTGGAATTTCATGAAAAATCTGGTTTTTTAGGAAAAACCAGGAAACCCGATGGAGAAGATAGATGTGGGAGGAGGAGAAGGGAGAAGAGGGAAAGAGGAAGGAGGAGAGGGAAGAAGAAAGGAGGAAAAGTGGGGAAAACCCACTTCGTGTTTCCATCTCCGGGACGTCCGGTGAAGAGAAAACCCCTAGAGATGCAGGTGGTGAGGAGAAAGATGATATGGGCACAGAGAGAGAGAGAGAGAGAGAGAGAGAGAGAGAGAGAGAGAGAGAGAGAGAGAGAGAGAGAGAGAGAGAGAGCTAAACTATGGGAGAGAAGGAGTATGAAGAGGAAAGGGGAAGTGAGGGAAAGAGAAGAAGAGGAGGGAAGGGAAGCCAATGGAGAAAACCTGATCTGGGTTTTCTCCTCTGGGCCGACCGGAGGCGTAGAGGAAGCTGGGAATGGGATCCAGCAGGTGAAGACTCGGGGAAAAGCCGGTGCGGGAGTTTCCCTGTGTCAGGTGTGATCTAGTTTTCATGGGGCGTCGACTGGCTGAGGGAGACGACATTTGTTGAGAGAGAGAGAGAGAGAGAGAGAGAGAGAGAGAGAGAGAGAGAGAGAGAGAGAGAGAGAAGAGGAGATGAGAGTGGGAGAGAAGGTGAAGGGTGGTGTTTGCCTCTACGGTCTAGGAAAAAGGGTTGAGAAGGGAGAATGGAGAATGGAGGAGACGAGGCAAGAGGGGGAGAAAGATGTTAGGGAGAAGAGAGGTGGGTACGTTGAGAAGGAAGGGGAGAAAAGAGAAAGTTAAGAGAGAAAGAAAATTGGGAACGTGAGAGAGGATGGAAAGAAGAAATAAAGAAGAAAAATAAGGAGGGAAAGAGAAAAGGAAGGAAAGAGAGAGAGAGTGGAAAAGGAAAATGGAGAAAAATAAGGAGGAAAATGCTAATTTGGGTCCCCTCCTTGGAAACTCCTCCACAAATGCTAGTTGCCTTCTTCCATGTTTTCTTTTTTTGTCCATGATTCTCAATTAAGCTCCATTGGCTTCTAGAAAACTATCTCATCTATCTTTATGGGTAATCTGGTCCATCCAATGTACTTTAAGATGATTTGCACCATCAACTTTTAATAGTATCCATCAACGCCTCTTTTGGTTAATCTGCAAAAGAAAAGACTAAATCAGAATCATCTAAACTGTATATTAATTATCTAATGAGCTCTAATGATCATCTGACCGTTGATTTTGACAAATTAAGGTTTGGATGGTCAATTGGAGTTAAATTCAAAATCAAGCTAAGTTTTGCAAATTTGAATGGTTAGATGATCTAATTGAATGCTAAATTAGGGGTATTTTTACCAAAATTGAACACTTAACACTAACCATAATAAATTTTGGTCTCTAATCAATCTAGGGTGGGTCAGATCATCTAAAAGTGGGTCTAGCTAGGTTGAGCCGACAAATTAGTCCTGCTAGCATTTCTCTATAGGATGACTTAACATGCAAATCAATGAGCCACATGTACTTGAAGGAGTTAGGAGTGGCCGGCAGTAAATACAAGTAGAGTCATTTACTTTATGATCAAACCATTTACTTACTAGGCTATGCTTCTGGTCCTACCCCAAAGTCTTTGATTTGCTTGAGGTTTGATGATAAATGCAAACTATTGATTTTGCATTTTCTAGCCTTCCACTGAAACCAAGAAATCATAGGCTTAAAATAAGAGGCTTTAGTTTTTGTTAATACCTCATCACCACCTGAGAGGTCTGTATGATTGAATAGGTGCCACCTGCTTAATTGTATTTCACCCATCATGTGTGTCATATGATCACTCCAAATGTATATAATTCTTTAGTTGTTTCTATGGATGTTGAGTAGGTAAAATTGTAAGGTGGTATATCCCTTCCTAGTGCACAATTCTAAACCTCTGATTTCTGGCATTCTAACAGCACAACAAAAGGATCCAAAAAGTGGTTTTGAGTTATGATTTCCACTTCATTACATCAATGCTTGCAAGTCCTTTTGATGTACCAGAACTAAAGATCTTAAGTTAAAACTCCTAAACTAATATTCTCATCAAATTAATACAAACATAAAGGATCCCAATGTGAGGTGCTGTGATAAATTAATGCCCTCACTAAAGTTATGAAATATTGCATTTTTAATGTTTCTTAGAAGGCCTAATAATTAAAGAATTAATATTTAGGTAGTGGAAAAAATATGAAAAATTAACATAAAGATAAAGATGGGGTGTCAAAGTTGGACATCCTAAAAATAATTGATTTATTAGGGGTTTCTATAAAATAATACGTCATTAAATTAATAAGAACCCGAGGGTCCTCGAAACTACTAATTTATCAAGGTTTAACTGCATATTGTTTTTGTTCATAAGGATTATCCATTAGGAAGTGATATATGAGCCTTTGTTTTTTCTCATGAGCCCCTCACTAAATGGTAAGAATGGCCATAAGTCATGGTGTACCGAGATTTTTTAAATCCAAACCATTCACAATGTTACTCTTGACTCAGATGGTCCATGTTCCAAGATTCTTATTCACTGAATGATCCTAGCTACTATTTTCTCGAGTCATAAAATGGATAGGCAAACAGTTTTTAGTTCATTTTACAATGAAAAGAAAGAGCTGGTAGGATCATCTAATGAATGAGTACTATCAAACATGGCCCATCTAAGTCAAGGGGAACACTGTGAGCAATTTGGATCTTCAATTATCTAGGCTTCCAAGGATATATGTAACCATGCTTACCATTTAATAAAGAGCTCTAAGGAAAAAACAAGAGGGCACGGATATCATATCACTATCCTATCTATTTACTCCATGAAACTTCAAGCTCCTCAATATTTAGCATCCTAAAATTATAGTAATGACACTATGCAATTTGGGGGGTAATATCTTTACGTTACTCCTAGTTTTTTATATACTTAATTTACCCCATAAAACCTCAAACTCCACAATATTTAGCATTGAAGATGACCCTCTATGCAATTTGGAGGATAATATCTTTCTGTCATTCCTAGTTTTTTCTATACTTAGTGATTGCAGTTTTTAGAGGGGGCCATTACATTTGTCAAACCCCCATTTCGGATAATATCTCTCTTACTTGTTGTAGAGCACTGGTTTGTATGAGGCACCCACTCTCCTTGTTGAGTCACTTATCATGCTTTATGTCCCATTTCCATGTTTGAGAATTATTCATCTCCTTATGTTACTCTTGATTTTGAATCTATTGTGAAGCACATCTGGGAGACAAGTGTGTCCCCAAGAGAGCCAAAGCTTTTCAAGGAATTAAGAGATGTTATTGTTAATGATCCATGGTAATTGATCTCACCACCATTTATAGTACTTTACTATCAAACTTGCTATCCATGTAATTGTAGAAATTTTGTCAAGCATGATAAGGGAGGTTGGTCAATAACATGCTATTTAATTTGTATGTCTTTAGGAGATTAATGTGTACCGCAACCTAATAAAGGACCCTTAATAGCTACGCCCTTAAAGTTCATCAATTTGAAGAAGGCAAATGGGATTGGAGTTTATATGGGTTCCTCCATCCCACTCTCAGCTCTTTCTTTATATGACGATGGCAAAGTCTCTTTCCTACTGTAGCACTTTTTGTTTACTCTTTGTTGGAATGATACAGGAATGTGTGCTGTTGTCAGGATTGGATACCTGTTGGGAGTGTTGGAGTGTGTAACATTATCTAGATGAATAATGTTATATGTCAAAATCGGATGCATGTGATATCATAGTTTTATAGTTGTATGTGTTAAAGGCGCCCATTTTATATTTGTTTCCATTTATGTGTGTTTGTGTATGTAGTTCCTCCAATTGATTGATAAGAAATGATAACATCTTCATCCTTATCAAGGGTTTTTCATAAAATCAAAGCCTGAACTCCATTGAAAAGTCTACGTACTGTGGTTCACTATCTTGGAAGCTTCTTCATTTGTTCATTCATTGCTGCTGATTTGTTCTTGTTTAGACTCATTTCCATCTTATTATCAAGAATGGATAATCATGACAATAATAAATCTCCATACGTTGGTTTTGGGCAATTGTTTTGCCACTCTGGATTAGCTTTTACTAGTTTATTTTCTTTCATCATTCCAACAATCTTTGTATATCCCGAGTATCCCAATGCTTTCTAGGAGATAATTACCCAACCTGGAGGCGCGTTATTTGTATGGCTTTATCAGCTGAAAACAAGTTCAGATTTGTTGATGGTTTGTCAGTTGCTTCCATTGATTTTTTGCTTTGGATAGATGTAATGATATGGTTCTATCTTGGTTGAACTCACTGCCAAGTTATTTATCTGCTAATGTGATCTATTCTACCACTGCTCGTGTTGTTTGGTAGATCTTGAAGAACGACTTTCAAAGACTAGTGCTACAAAAAATTGTTAAATCCAAAGAGCTATTTCAATTGTTGTTTATATCTCAAAATTAAAGAATTTACGGAATGGATTTTCAACTTATGATTGTTGTTCTAATTGTTCATGTGGAGCCTTGAGAGTCCTTTAAGAATATGAGCACCAATATCACCTTTAGCAATTCCTTATGTGGCTTCATGAGTCCTATAGTCATGTTTGAGCCCAAATTTTACTTATGAATCCTCTTCCCACCATCAACAAGGCTTATTGACTAATCCTTCAAGAGGAGAAACAATGAAGCTCGCGTATTACCTGCCTAAATCTATGGATTCCGTGGTGCTCACCACCAAATCTTCCTGTTATTATTATCTGACAAAATCTAACAGCACAAGTTTCCCCTAGAATGTGATCATTGAAAACTAGTTGGGCATGAGAAGAAGGATTGTCATCTTATTAATGAGTATCCACATGGTCATCATCTTTACATACTGGGACAAACCTCCAGCCAAAGGTGCAGTAAGGTGCATATTAGTGACACTGATAAGAAGAAATCTATTACTGTTGGTACTGTTATGCCTGCCCCGACCTTAACACTTGAACAATATAATCAATTGCTATCATTGGTTAAAAAAGGTACTGCACAGCCAAAAGTGAACCTGGCAAGTAATTCTCTTTGCTTATCTTCTTCCTTTACTTCAAAGTCTTGAATTGTCGAGACTGGAGCAAGTGATCACATAGCTTGTGATCCTATTCTCTAACATGATCTCACCAATTCATTTAAATCCTTTCCTGTAAAACTTCCAAATGGTAATACTGCACCAGTGTCTCATGTAGGTTCCATGATCGTACTTCCACTATCAAACTTGACAATATTCTATGTGTTCATTCTTTTTGCTTAAATTTCATTTTCATCAGCTAGGTTACTTGTGCATTAAGTTGTTGTGTAATTTTTTTACACAAATTCATGTGTTTCTCAAGACCTTTCCTCACAAAGACGATTGAAGTGGCTAGGGAACATGGTGGTCTTTACTATTTTTCAAGTTAGAGGTACCTAGAATTTATTCCCATTCTTTAGTCCTTCATGCCGATTTTTGACATCAATGAATATGGCACATTTCATTTCCAAGAATGCAAGTTTTGCCAAAGTCTATTTCATATACATTTCCAATAATTGTTAACATGATATTTGCCCACTTGCAAAACAGACTCAATTACATTTGGTACTAGTTCTATTTTTACCATCGCACCATTTCATTTAATCCATTGTGATATTTGGTGAGGATATTCTACACCTTACAATTCAGATGCCTGTTATTTATTGACTATTTTGGATGATTTTTAAGATGTACATGGATGTATCTTATGTGGGAGACTAATTCTAACCTTAAATCATTTTTCTCTCTAGTGCAAACTTAATTTTACTATTGAATAAAAAATTGCACTAATGCTGATATTGAATTTTATTTTTTTTCTAAGGATATGATCTCCTCCTTTGAAAATCCTTAGATTATCCACCAACAATATTGCATTGCTACTTTTTTAACAAAATGGTCTTGGGGAATGAAACCACCGTCATGTGCTTGAGATTGCTCGTTCCTTACACTTTTGAAAAAAGAAAAGAAAAGAAAAGAAAAAGTTGCCTATTTCCTTTTAGGGCGAATGCATTCTCATAATCACATATCGTATCAACCCATGCGTACTCATTGCTTTCTAACAAGACACATTATGAAATTATGTTCAACAAAAACTCTTATTCACTCATGCAAGTGTTTGGTTGTCTTTATTATGCTTCCACTCTTTCTCATAATCACTCCAAGTTTGATCATTGGGCTTGCAAGGTATATTGCATAATATCCTTTTGCACATAAAGGATATCGTGTTTATGATCTTCAATCTAGATCAATCTATACCTCTAGAGATGCCATTTTTCATGAACACATATTTCCTCATAAAGAGTCTAACCCAATATCCATCATATCTAATTCTGTAATACCATTACCATTTGCTAATTTTGAACCATCAATAAAAAACCAGCCATTACAAATCCACCTTTCGTACATATAGATAATCAATTAATTTCATTTCCTGCACCAGTTTCCCTTGATTATTCTTGTGAATCACTTTTGCCTCCGAATACAAAATGGTTATCTCCAACACCTTGACGACCCCCTTCCACCTAGCTCTATATTGTCTTCTTATGAGGAATGGTCGTTGAATGGTACTAAATTCTATCTCTTTAATTTCCTTTCTTATATTGATCTCTTGAACTCTCACAATTCATTTGTCCAAGATATCTCCTCCATTTCAAAACTTACTTTGTTTAACCAGACTATCTAGGACCCAAAATGGCAAGAAACAATGGCTATTGAAATTCAAGCACTTGGACAATAACATCCTTACCACCAAACATGAAGCATATAGGTCGTAAATGGTTTTATAAGGTCAAATATAATCCTGATGGCTATGTGGACCTCTATAAGGCTCGTCTTTTGCCAAATGATACAACCAACAAGGAGTCCTCAATAAACCTAAGAAATTCACTCTAGTGGCTAAATAAGTAATGATGCATCACCTTCTAGTTATCACATCTATGCATAATTGGACTATTCACCAACTTGATCGTCATAATGTTTTTCTATATGGTGACCTTAATGAAGAGGTATACATGTGGATCCCACCAGAATTTTGCCAGTAAAGGGGAGACACGAATTTACAAATCTAAGTAGTCATTTACGGCTACAAACCAACTTCACTTCAATGATTTGTGAAATTGTCTTCAATACTATTAAGTATTTAAGTATTAGTTATCTTAATCTAGCATGTGGATAGATCATCTAACTATTTAATTTTGCATAATTAGATTAAATGTGTCTTTTAGTCCCAATTAATCATCTAATCATTGATTGCTGAATTCTAATGGCTAGATGATCATCGAAGTTGATTAGATGAATAAATTATGATTAGGATGACTCTAATTGGGTTATATGTACTACAAATCAACCAGATTAGGAATTTGATGACTCGAATTGAGCTGATTTCCACCATATTGTCCTCACCCTACAAAGCAATATGGAGATGGCAAAGGGATATATACTGGGACTATTTCTAATTGAAAGGAGTAACCTAAAGGGGGAGTTAGCAATAATTGAAAAAGGAAACCCATAGAGGAAAAAGGCAAGACTAAGTAGGCCTGGCAATTTGGGATGGCAGATCGTGTTTGTGTCGACACGAACACGACACGATTAGAGTTATGGATCGACACGAACATGACATGATTAATAGTCGTGTCCAAAACCTATGACTCATACACGACCTAGTTCTTAAAAAATTGACACAACACGACCCATGTAACACAATTAAGTGACTGAGTCGTGTTGGATGACACGACACGACATGAAAAGACTCGATTCCTTAACATGAGTTAGTTAAAAACTACCGTTAATGGTCTAATCCTAAAATATAGGATAGTTATTTTAAAACCGTCCTATAAAACATATAAGACCATAAAAATATAGGACGGTTATTTAGTAACCATCCTATATAACATCAAATATAAGATGCCTATTATTAACCATCTTATAGAACGCATAAAAATATAGGACGGTTATGTATTAACCTTCCTATAGCCTAAATATAATACAACTTAAAACCTTTAATAGGACAGTTACTTATTAACCGTCCTATATATATCTAACCTATACCAGGTACCAGCATGGCTATCTGTAATCTTCTGATTCTAAAAAGTTGGCCCCTACTTCTGATCTTCTAAAGGAGATGATACCTTGATGCAATGAGGTTCTATAGCAGAAATAAAAAATTGCATCTACTTGTTTCAAACTTTCAGTGCTTGGGTTTATCACAATAGCACATGACATGACACTTAAATCTAAATGCTTAACTTGAGTAAGCTGTAAGATGTCCTCGTTCAAGAATAAGAACTTCATATTCAAGCTTTCTTGTGTAGGATGAAGAGCCTTAGCCAACAAAAGATGCTAGCACACGACCAATGAATGGAATTGTTGTAGCAAATGAATGGAAAGAATAGAAGAAGAATAGATGGCATGGGTCTTTCAGTTATGACTAGAACTTTCAACCTCCACATGAATTGATAGGATGGAATTCATTTCCCCAACCCAACTCCTTTCACGCTCATTGTCATTGGTCATTGCTTCGTCCACATGACAATTACACAGACAAACATAGAAAAGCATTACCAACTAATATTGGTAAACCTTGAACCATACTAAATTACCAATAAAGTTTGTGTAATATTTTATTTAGAAGTAACACAGTACTTTACACTATTCACATCACATGAGGTCTAAAAGAGATTCACATGAATCAAATAATCACAATAGTAGTAAATAACTGGGGATTAAGTAGCACATGAGGGAAATCTACTTCCATCAATGTATCAAACACAACAAATTAATATAAGTTATGAAAATTATACAAATTAATCAAAATGAATTGTTCTAGAGTCTTCAGTTGGTTGAGGTGATCCTGCACTGCTACTTATGCTTACAATGTCCTCAGCTAGCTCATCCATAGCAACTATAATGGTATAGTCTACAATTATATAGAATAAACATGCATTAGTCATTACTAAGCTCATATAAAATATAATTTAAATATAGAATCATAAATTATTACCTTTCAATCCATATAGCCAATCTCGTACACAAATCAATGCTTGCACTGTATCTGGCTTTAAAGCATATCTATATTGGTCAAGAACTCAACCACCAATACTAAAAGCAGACTCTGATGCAATTGTAGATATGGGAATGCTCAAGACATCACGAGCCATGGTAGCAAGTTCAGGATACCTAAAATCAACATCTGAATCAAATATAAATGTAAATAAGATTACAAGAAATAGTGTTTTCATGAGACAAGAGATTATTAGTCAACCAACCTGTATTGATTGCCTTTCCAGAATGCAAGAATGTCCAGCTTTGACTCTTGCAATCTTGGTTCATCCAAATAAAGCTCCAATTATGATTTTTGCATAGCCAAAGAACCTCCTTCACTTTCATATGAATCAAATTCCTAATGCAAATGCAATTATATTATTCAACTTACTGTAAGACAATTCGTAGTAAATTTTAATATACTAAGGGACATATAATGAAAGATACAATTATAAATATAATTACCTTCATGATATCTAAAACCTCTTGACTATATGACAAGTTTTGTCTATCACCAATACCTCTAGCCACTAGGGAAGATTAGGAAGGAATAGGAGAACTCTTAACCATATATTCATTGAAGAGAGAGATACACGCACGAGAGGCACCTGCGATGCGATTTTTTCTGGATTTTTGGGGTTCTCTGACTCGTCCATTTACAAAAATTTGATTTTTAAGAGCTATAGAGGTCTAAATCGCAATTCGAAAGAGGCGTTGCGATCGTATCGACTATGCGGACCTAGATTTTACTTGATAATCTAAATATAAATTTATTTTTAAGGGTTAAGCCATTAAATATCATTAGATAATCTAAATCAGGCTCACCAATGGATGATCAGGCCTTAGACCTTGATGGTATATATAGAATGTGAGATGATATAGGGGATTAGAAGGATAGACATCGTTGAATTACTAAGTGATAGAGGATTTATAATGTGACAGGTATGTCAGAGAGCACGATGTGACACTTCCACGCACCTGATTAGAGTACTGCAATTATCGAGGTAGGTAATTTCATTCAATTGCTTCCTGATTTTAGTAACCATGACTGGATCTCTAAAGTTTTTGAGGCATGTGTTTTATGTCTTCTCATGGCACATAAATAGATCCCTACTTTCATGTCGTAGCATGATATTTCATTTTGTTAATAACTATGTTTACATGTGATGCACTATCTTATCATGGGCTTTGATTGTATTTATTGGGATTATTTATAGAGCCTTTACATGATTTATATCTTGTTGATGATTTATGACAGGTGCTTCCACCTAGTGAGTATTATGCTATGAGGGTTGTAGGGTTGGCCACCCGCCCTCTGACTTTGTGAGGTTGATGATTAGACACCACCCTTAAGTGATACAGGGCTAGGTACATAGGTGGTGGTATCATGGGTAGTCCCCCATACGGGTTCGTTCCTTCCCATGAGGACGAAGAAAGTCTCCCGTTTGGGTGTCGACAGGGTGTGGCAGTGGTTCAGATCCTGATGGGGTTGGCACTGCAGCATAGTAGCCCATATAGTTATTCTGCATGTTCATATGGATTTATATGTGGGGTGAACCAGGGCAAGCCGAGCCTAAGCCATGAGGTACTCCGAGGGCTGATGCGGGCTGCACAGGAGGGACCCAGAGTTAGTATGGGTACACATCACCAATGATTGAGTATCTTGGGACATTTTTGGTATTGTTTTGATATAGTGTCTTGTTTATCATGATTGCATGCATACTATCCTGTGGACATAGACTCGTATTGTTTTGATGTACGTACCTTTGTATTTTGATCATGCCTTGTATGCCATCCTGATTTAACTTGATACCTGTTTTGTGAAGGTTTATAATTATGAGCGTTTGATTATTTGACATGTCTTATATATGTTTCCTTCATGAGAGACATATTGTAAATTTTGTTAAACTTTATTTGAGTGTAATCACCTACACAAGCATAGCTTGCTGAGGCATTGCTTTATTTTGCAATGCCTCATATTTGGACCACGATAGTCAGAAAGGAAAGCAAGAGGAGTAGCATCGATTTGAGAGGAGATTTTTGAAGACTATCGCTTTACCTATTCAAAGATAGATTAGTGTATCTCTTAGACTAGACTTTTGAGATTTTACTTAGATGTTGATATATTTGGATAGATTGAACCCATATTATGATATGGAGAATTCTTAAATCTTAAATGTAAATATTGTGGTGGTCATGGATGGAACCTGGTGACTTTTGACTTAATTTATTATTATCTTTAATTAGCCTGTATATTTCTTATGGTTTTAAATCGAGCATGCTCAGAGTATCAAAGTTTTTAATGTTATTTATTATTACAGTTTTTGAATGTGGTTACCCCGCAATTTTTGCTTTCAGTCAATTCTTTTAAAGCTACGCTAAAAAATTTATACTTTAAATTTTCATTTTCAGGGACCCCGTTTATTTTTCTTAAAACATATTATTATTTTCACTATTATAGGGAAAAGGTTTGAAATAAAAACTCAGGGTGTCACAAAGTATATCATGTGACATTTTATTTGTCTAATCATAGTAGATTATTATTTTATTAACTTTGACTTAGTATCTCTCTTAGCAGCAATAGAAGGCTAGGACAACAAAGCCCATCGACGGTGCTCTTCTATGGAAAATGGCACATTCAAAATGGTGTAACTTCCACACCTTTGCTAACAAGACAACTGCAGCAATTGCATCAAGATTTGTAAGTGGTTTAAGACTTTAAGTTTTATACTTTTATTTTATGTGCCTAGTTAACTAGTTTTATATTTTTATACTCTTGCATTATATAAATATTACATATATAATAGGGATTTGATCATGTTATGATCTTTACATTTGCAGGCAGAGTTGACCCAAGAAAGTGCAACTACAAGGACTCTTAGCAGCACTGCTGCAAAGGGGAATATCCTGTATAGGGCAATGGGCAACAAGGAAGAGCACCCTGGCAGGGTAAGGGGCCAAGGTCGTGGTGTTGTTCCTTCCAAGTTCTTCCCTAAACAAAAGGCTCATATGCTACAAGAATTGGAAGAATGGAAGAAGTAAACCGTTGTGGAGATATATAGCAAGGTCAAAGATCAATTGCTGAAGGAACTCCAAGGTGGCGAAAGAACCTCATGTGAGGATGTTGGCCCTCAAGCTCAACCTCAAGTTCAAGTTCAACCACCCCAATCTGACAATAGCTACACTGCTAGTCCTCCATCAGACAAAGAGGTGGCAGAGCAAGTACTTGAAGGTGATGTCCCGATCAGTGAGGTATGTATATTAACATGTTTAGTTTTACAATGTTTAATTATTTAATAACCTTTTTAGTTTACATCACTAATCATTATATATATATATATGTCATTTCTCAATTGCAGGTGGGTCAGTGCATATTGCAGCTACATACATCTGAGAACTATGTGGCTGTGGCAACACTGTAGGAGGTTCAGCCCATGACTTCCACTACCTTACATGGCAAGTTGATGCCTCCACACACTAAGTGCGTGTGCATCACTGTTGCCATTCAATCAGATGCTCCTCTTCCATTTCCAATCCAAGGGGATGATGTTGAAGCAGTTGGGGATGCAATTGGATATCATGTGTTTTGGCCAGAGAAACATATCAAACCAACAATATCCAATTCCAAGCTACATATATTCTAACTGTAGTCATGGCATCATTTTCTCCTACCTTTTTTAAGTCATCCTAAATTGTTAATTGATTAATATTGTCTGCAACATGTCGGATCACCAGAAGCAGCACAAGGGGCAATTGAAGCCAACCTCCCTGCCAGCAACTTTTGGCGTAGTGGCAAGTGTAGCCCCATCCCAGCCTTCCTAAGTAGTACTAGTTCTATATATTTGCATAGTTGTATCATGTTACGTGTGGACTTGAACGATGCAACAACTAATAAGTTCAAAGCACTTGTTAGGTGCTCACAAGTCACAAGCTCATTGTAAACATTTGTTAGATGCCCACAAGCTCAAAAAGTTTTGTTGTTTTTTCCTAGGTTAAAATTTGTGATCTTAGATTCTTACTTGAAGTAATTAGAGATCAAAAAGTTTTATTATCTTATCTTAGGTTTAGAACTTTAATCTTACTTAAAGTAATGGTTAGAGGTGTTTTATGGAATTCATGCGCTTCTTTTCACTTTCATCATCATGGTCATCAAGACCTTATCCCAATATATGATAAAATATTATAATTTTATCTCACTGTCTCTCTTCTTTTATATATGCTAGTATACCAATATATGTTGTATATATTCATTACTAATTTCTAAAATGTTACATCTACAGTGTAGGGATCAGGTGGAGGTTCCACCTAACACGCCTCCATTCCTAAGGATACTATACAGACTGGCCAATGAAGATAACGCAATGAATCCCGTAAGGATAGAGACAAGTGTGCATTCAAATGATGTGGTTGAGGTTCCACTCTTCAAGGAAGACCTCTTAGCCATATGTAATATGGCTCAATTGGAATACATGCACATCGTAGTCTATGTAGGGTATGTTGTCGTGTAATTGCTCTATTAGAGTTAAACTATTACAGATCAAAGTAACATTACTTACTTTTTTAATAACACTTGATAATTATTTGACATTTACCCAAATTCCCAATGCAGGTATTTGCACGATAGCTTGCAAAGATTAGAGGTCAAGGACATTTACAAGTTCCTTGACCCTTCTCTTGTCTTTCGATTGGACTATTTGCCCGCGAACTAACAAAGTGAAGATATCATTCTTAGGCTCATGGGTTGTGCAAAGGGGCAAGCCTTACTGATTTCCTACAATAGCGAGTACGTTATAACATATGTTTCTTAATTATGCCATTTCAATTTCATAATTCATACACATAAATATCTATATCAGTTAAGATTAAAGAATATACAATTGAATTATTATTTTTATAAGTCCCATTGGATGCTACTAGCTCTAGATGTGCATGGTGGCCATGCAATTTTTTTCGATTTGTGTGGAGCACACATTCGGGAACACCTGATGGAAATTATAAACAAGTAAGTCTTTATTATTCCTTTCATTATAATATAACTACTCACCTGGCAACTATCATACGATTCATAATCTAATGCTTTTCTATTATATGTGTGTAGAGCATGGTATAAATGGGCTAAACGGGAAGGCATTGACCACCCACCAAAACTCAACTGGAAGAAGGCCAAGGTACAGTTCACTAATTACTGCTCTTTAGACTCTTTGATATAATTTTAAACCTAAACTTATTTGACTTTTGACATGATATTTTGAACCTTTTCTGTTGTCTTTGGTGACATTGCTCTGCAATGCCCTAAACAAAAATCAGATTGAGAGTGTGGGTATTATGTTCTCAGATACATGAGAACCCTCATTCGCAATGGAGTTACAATCTCACAATTGAGAAAGGTAAGACTTACTGACCAATGTTACACTTTTGATTTGTATATTTCCTGACCGAATCCAAGATTACATGTCTGAACTAAGTTATTATATGTTTCTTGCAGGTGGATTTGGGAAGCAAGAGTTACTACCAGTTGGATTTAGACGATATTAGAATGGAATGGACAGATCATATTATGAATTTTAATTTGTAGTTCAATGATGTAAATAAATGTATCAGTATCATCATTCATGCATATACATTTTACTCAAATATAATACAAAGATTAGTTCATTACTATGGATGTGTTCTATTTTTCTTTTGATTGAAGTACACTGTTTCAATGTACATGCTTTCTTTGTTTCAAACTTCCAAATTTCAATGATGTGATTGGGAAGCTGGTGTCTTGATCAGCAGATGGGTTGATCATCAATTTTCAATGATGGCTTAGATTAGCAAATGGGTTGTATCATGTATAGTACAGTATGGGTGATTGGGTGTGCTTTTATTTGTTCAATTCAATGTGAACTGTATGGAGCAGAAGTGAATTTGTACAATGATTTTAAATATAGCAGGTTGAATGTGAATGTGTTATTTTGACACATCAATCCATTACTATGGTTGTATTCCATTTTTTGTTTTGATTCAAGTATGTATGTGTCAATGTGATTGTGTGTACAGTGTGCTTGCTTTATTTCAAATTTTTAATGATGGGAGGTTGGTGTGTTCAGGGCTTCAAGCCTTCAAGAGTCAAGACAAGGTTTTGATATGTGAGGACTAAGGAGTGAAGTTGTGTTTAATGGATGGACTAATGCCTAATGGAAAGAGAGAATTGTGTGTGGAGTCACACACTGGACACTTGGACAGTAATGCAGGTAATGGATCATAATCAAGATGACCTTAAAATAGAAATCTGATCAGATGGATGGATCCAAGGCATATCAAAACCTCAAGATCAATGATCACAATAGAATTTTAAAGCCTCTAGATTAGTTAGATTGATCAAAATATTACAAATTCTTTTTACTAATATAGGATGGGTATTTGGTAACCGTCTTATATCACTTATTAAAAATAGGACAGTTAAAAAATAACCGTCCTATAGAATCTTAAAATATAGGATGGTTAATTAATAACCATCCTATAAACCTTAATATATAGGACGGTTATTTAATAACCATCCTATATAGCATATAAATATAAGACGCTTACTTATCAACCATCTTATAGAACATATAAAATATAGGACGGTTTTGTCTAAGCCGTCCTATAGCCTCTAGGAACCTATATAATTTATAAATGTTCGACAGTATAACCTTTTATTATATAGGATGGTTACTTACTAACCGTCTTATATAACGTATTGTCCAATCGTTTATCAGTTCAAATATTGGACTGTTACTCAGAAACCATCCTATTTAATGTTTGCTAACATCACGTGTCATTTAGTTCAACTTAAAGTTTTACCACGTCGCATGTCACATGGGTCAACATGACAGGTCAACATTGATTGACATGAACACGACACAATTTATGACTTGTCATTTTTGGGTCAACCCAAACATGACACGAACATGAGAAGGCTCAACCCTAACCCACTAAATCCATGTCAGGTTCAAGTTGTGTTATCGTGTTGTGTCATATTTTGCCACCCCTATGTGAAGCACTGGGCTGATGAGGGCAGGCCAAGAGAAGGCTGGCAGGCTTCTAGGCTAGGGTGAAGGACAGAGAGTTAGTCCCACATTGCCTGAAGAGAGGAAACTGGGCTATTTATAAGAGTTCGAGGAACTGTAATAGTCACATCACGTTTTTTCTAGGAAACTAGGGAAGAGCAAAACCGTGAGAGGTGTATGGGCACCCCAAAGTGGACAATATTGTGACTATTGGAACCCTGGGGTATTACACCCTAAGACTAAGTAGTGGAAGATGCATCATCGTAGAATCTGAGAAGGTGAAGATAGAAAAGACAAGGGTGCATCGTTAATATTGGGATTATAAAGTAGGCTTTAAAAAAGAAAGAAAGAGAGACCAGTATAGTTCTGTAAGGAGGGGAGCTAGTAGAGCTCCACTGGTGGGACTTCTTCACTATAAAGAGGTGACTAAAGCAAATCTCTCTACCATAGGACTGTAACAAGGAGCTCTGACGAAGATCCTTAGCCGTCAATCGCTCCATCTCTTTTCACCATTCCCTATCTATCTCTCCCTTGTTCACTCCTAATTTCATGTGGTTCCCAACCATTCATTGTTCTCAATCCCTCATTCGTAGCCTTTCATCATCGTTCCCTATTTTACATCATTTCCTGCTCTCTCTCTCTCTCTCTCTCTCTCTCTCTCTCTCTCTCTCTCTCTCTCTCTCTCTCTCTCTCTCTCTCTCTCTCTCTCTCTCTCTCTCTTGTTAGAATATGATGTAATCCATTGATTACTGCAAATATTCCCTACTGTAATCATGTGATTACAGCAGCCATTCACTGCTGTGATCACAGTATAATTCAGTGGTTAGTCAACTTATTGTACATATGTGTGTGTGTGTGTGTACTTGTAATCCTCTTCTAATCAATGAATACAGTTACAATGTAGCTTCTAACATGGTATCAGAGCCGGGGTGAAGATCTATCAATCTTCGAAACAGATCTGTCTCCCCCCGTCATTCCCAATCAAATTTGAGATGTTTTTGCTTCTTCTCCTTGTTCACCACTTTCTTCTCCTTAATTGTCTTCCTCTTCTTCATCTTCTTTTACTCGGTTTTTCTCTGCAACTCCAAAGGTGTACAATTCAATCATTCCCTCCAGTCTCCTCTAACCTTCATTTGCTGTGTGAGAAGACTGCCTCAAACATTGCATATCCAGTCTGATGATTGCTGCACAACAGCCTCTAGCCAAAGGAATCTATGTCGTTAAGCCATTTTGTATCAACCGCTGCTTTTGCTTTTAGTTATCGGTCAACATGAAGCTTGACGTAGATACGCTCGTCATGACTGATTATGATAAGAGCGAGGGACTCTTTCTCTACACTTTCCTTGACTCCTTTCTATTTTCGATTCTAAAGAGATACATGTTGTGTTTGTCCTTGATGGCTGCTGCTGCCTTTCTCAAGAACTTTGTGGGCAATCTGGAGGAACATAGGCTACCTAATCTAGAGCAAAACTACCTTCGCTTGTTTCTATCTGGTGATCAATTGTAGAAGTGGAATCATTCTTGTGGCTAGGGAAAGACCCAATTCAGAGCTCAATGTTGCCCTGGTGAACAACTTGCTTGTAAGAAAATGCATTGGCTTGACATCACTGCGTTAATGAAGAGAGAATGGTGAAAAAGGAAACATAATCATCAAAGGAATGCAATGATTATGAAGGGTGAAAAGAGAAAGGTGAAAAAGACTTGTATGATCGTTTGAGGTGGTGTCAACAATTTGACCAAAGGAGGCTATCAACAGATCAAAAATATTAAATTCTAGCAACAGATTTGTCTCTGCTTCCTCGAAGGTCCTCTATTTCGGATCTTCATCCCCGTGGTCTCAAAAGAAACTGAAGTTCAACTTGGATTTCCATTTACCATCAACCTTGAGCAATCGCCACTTTCTATAGCCGATTATCGGGTAATCGGTTCTTTTACCAGAGCAACTGCAGTTAAGACCACATTCTACGAGCATCCTCTTCATTAAATCAAGGAAAGTGTTGCCACATCCTTATTAGATGTAGAGAACACATCATCCTTCTTCGTAATCTATAGGCTTTCACCTGAGAGCTCTCCAATTCTCGGCCTAAAACAGTGTACCTTTCACACATTTTCTCTATGCATTTCCTCTGAGATGCCAAATTGCTATTGGTATTACAGCTTTTACTTTCATTACCTTTCTCATGGTAGTAAAGCATCCATTGTTGGTGCTTCTAACTTTATCTTTTGCTCATTGATCATGGAGGTTGTTCTTCAATTCACGGAGACTTCGTCATTTTTCTTTGGATTTATCGTTGCCATTCTCATCTACTACATATTGGAATATCATCTTCTTGCTTCTTGAACAATCGTCGTCCACAATCCAGTAATTCTCCCTTATCTTCATGTTTTTTTATTAAAAAAAATCACCAAAAAGTTGTCTCAGTGAACAGTATGTTAGTGAATAGTCTTTCACTAATACTATTTGCATCAATACCGAGTCGTAATAGTCTGAGTAGCTATAGTGCGAGTCTAGTGAATAGTTGCACCACCACAGATTTTCTGCGATCTACCTTGCCCCCAATCAATTATTTCGTCTTCAAATGATGATCTATCCATGTTGTTTTATCTGAAGATTGATGCGCTCCCAACACTCTTAAACGCTTTGTCGGACAAATTACTGATGTGGATGTTTCGCAACTCATATGGGAGCTGTGTCATCTGATTTCCTTATCAAGAGATAATCTCATTTGATATGCCTTCAATCCGACATCTTTGGACGGATTTGGCTTTCAATTTTCATTGATCATTTGAACTTCCTTGAATTGCTTCAATCGTCTCACAATTTTGCCATTAGTGCACTAGGATATGATGCCCATTATGACAAATTTGTTATTAGTCAAATTGCAATCAAGTTTGGTTCATTGGAGAAGATTTTGACGATCTTGGATCGACTTCCGTCTACTAAGAAAGTCTTCTTTGATTTGAGATTATGCTCTTTTGTTTATTTTTAAGGAGATTACTGCCGATATTCTCAGCTATAATCATGTGATTACATCAGATTCTAACATCTCTCTCTCTCTCTCTCTCTCTCTCTCTCTCTCTCTCTCTCTCTCTCTCTCTCTCTCTCTCTCTCTCTCTCTCTCTCTCTCTCAGTTGTTTTCATCTTCTTAATCCACCATGATAATTTCCCAAATTTCCATTATTTAAGGAAATCCCATTTCGGGTTTCTCCCAAATCACCCCTCTCTCCCTTCATTTTTTTCATGCGTCGTCTTCCTCTTTAATCAAGGGTAAAAATAGGAACTTTTAGGACAAATTCCAATTTTGCCCTTTACCTCCCTGTTTTAATTTCAGTTGTGTCCATGTTTCGTCTTTTTTCTTGTTTGTCCTTTTCTCACAAAGTCCTTGGACTTTGCTATTTCTATTTAATTAAGTCCTAAACGAATTATTCAGTTTTAATTAAAAGGTTCCTCTTAATTCTTATTTATTTTCTTTTTAGATTTCAAATCAAATTATAGGTCTTAATCTAAGTACAATTCTTAGTTGATCCATGTGTTCTTATCTTACATCTAGAATTCAAACAATCAACCTAGTCCAAATTTCAAGTTCATCTAGTGGTCCAGAGCATTAAAATTTTGAGAAATTTTCATAATTTGATCATTGAATCAGTCACCAAGGACTTCTATGACTGATTGGTGAGGGTTAATCGACTTGAAATTGATCAAATCTAGAGAATTTTGCTACAATCAAGCTAGGAATGTTGAATTTATTTGTTATTTTGTTTAATTCCTTTTCATTTATATTCATAAGTGTCTACTTTTCAATCAATTAATAAACTTGATTTTTTATGAATTGTTAATTAATTTATTTATTTTTAAATTAATCTTAGTAGTTTAAATTTTATTTAAACTATCACTTATCAAGTCGAGTCCCTGTGAGATCGACTCGTACTTGCACAACCTATACTATAATAGCCCATGCACTTGTAGAAAATAACAAGTACTTAATGATGCAATAGAGACTCAATCATTAATTGATTATTCTTCACTCACCAAGCACACTAGCTCCTAGTTGTCCTAAATCTAGCATATCAATAACTGGCTACTTCACTCTACTGGTAGTTGTCCCATCTCTCTCTCTCTCTCTCTCTCTCTCTCTCTCTCTCTCTCTCTCTCTCTCTCTCTCTCTCTCTCTCTCTCTCTCTCTCCTCCTTTTCCTTCCTTTTCTTCTTTTTCTCTTCTCCTCCTGCACTCCCCTCTCCCATGCGCCACTATTGTTGGCCATGGTAACCTTTGGTTATCGTTGATTTTCAATGCATGATGACCAAATGCTAGTGGATCAGATATTTGACATCACCATTGGATTCCTCATAAAGACAGGATCAAAATCCAGTTAAACATTACTTAATTGGAGTAGATTTCACCTCCGATCGGATGGAGATTCCAACTTCAATGACACTGGGATTTGCAACAATAGTTCAACTAGAAAATCAGCTCTCTCTCTCTCTCTCTCTCTCTCTCTCTCTCTCTCTCTCTCTCTCTCTCTCTCTCTCTCTCTCTCTCTTCTTCTTCTTCTTTTTTTTACATCAAACGACCATCAAACAGTTCAAACTTAATGAAAATATAGATGAGTGCCCGACCTTCAAACTCTTTATGAAAAATTTTAATCTGATGTAAAAAAAATCACATGTGATGACTGCATGGTCACCTTCTTCGACAACGGCCCGTCATCATTAACAACATTGAATTTTAAGCTGAAAAACACAATTCTAGGGTTTTTCAGCCAAATCTTCACAATGGAAAGGTCAGATCCTTGATCAAGGATCATCTGACCATCCAAATTGGATGCAGTAATGATATGAGATCCACAACGTGTGATCTATAAGATCTGACTTTTCATTTGCAAGATCATGATGATTTGAAGGTAAGTAATGGAAATTTAACCATTAAATATTTGATCTTAATTATATCTAGCTTGGAAGCACACTAATCAACAATCTGACCTAGAAGGATTGATTCGATTGTCCATCACCATCTAGCCCTTGATTTATCACAAATTTTTAGATCCATGATCAAATCCGCAAACTCCCACATGATTCAATCATTAATCATACACCTGAAATAAGATCTATGTCTAACTTAATTTTTTTATCATGATCCAATCATTTTGGCATTAGTTGCTAGATCTGCCACCGATATGTCCCTTTAAGACTCTCTAACCTTTGCTCAGCTGCTTAGCACCTAGATCTATAATCAATTTGAGATGCTAATCAAATGTCGCCATAGATTTAACACCAAACCATCTAATTTGTACTTGATCTGACCTCACACATTGATCTAACAGTAGATTAGTAATCAAACACCTGAATTTATGATCAATCTAAGTCATCGCCATAATCTAATGATAGATCCATCACCAAAAACCCTAGAATCAAAATATATGATCATTTTTCATGATCTAACTGTTGGTTAGTGGTTATATGCTTAAATTATGAGATCAGGCACCCCATTTCCATGATTGGTTGCTCAAAATATTTGATCTAAATCATCCATATAACCCCTCCAATTATTCAACGATTGGTTGAGTCTAGTTGGAGATCTGTAGAAGGCAAGGATGCATGACCAAGATTAAACTTTAGCGCTGCAATCCATCTACAATCTATCATCACTTATGACAATTTAAGCAAGGAATTACACCAACAAGGTAGGACCTAAAAAAACCCACCTTTGATTTTGATCTATTTTTGGTAGATCTACTTGATGCACATTAGAATATAGTTTTCTAAACTAATCCAACCCCCAGACCTTTAATATAAGCTTAGGATGACTAAGATAGTGAGATCTAAAGATGTATTTAGGAAAATATAATAAAATTTAATAGTTCAATGATCTGGACCGTTAAATCATAATTAAAGTTAAATATCTAAGTGTGTGTAAGTATATTAAAAATAAAAAATTTATGCACTATAGAGATCAACGCACAATTGGCTTTACTTATCATTAGATCATGGTAAGGGCCAAGGGAAAAGCTTGAGAAGTTTGTGGAAATCACCGTAAGAGGTAGGTAGTTTTAACATCTATTTGCCTTTTGGATTTTGAGCATTTCAGTAGTCTTATTAAAATAATTGATTTTTAAATAATTGAACCAAACTGATTATTTGATTATTATGCATTCAATTTGAATTACATGACCTCATAAAATTGATATATTGCCATGTTATATTTCTTTCTTTCTTTTTTAAATTATGCATTTACTTGTAAATGAGGCATGAAAGTTGATGCATGGTTTTAATCTCATAATGCATACTTTTAATCTTGAAAGATGGATAGTGTTGTTCATTATGTTACATACAATTGTGCATCCTATTTGTAACTCATGAGAAAGGAATGATTTGTAAAATACAACAATCTCATGTGGACACTATGCTAAGAAGTTATACAGGTTTGGCCTCCTGACCTTTAACCACCAAAGATAGAAGGCATCCATGCCCAAAGAGGCACCTATTCTTCTTAAGTGTTGTGATAGGAAAATGATCACTGGAAGTGTTGACAACACCCTTTTTGAGGCGTATCTATAGTCACCGTGAAGGTTGCGATGGCTAGTCTTTAGATACCAAAGAAATGATTTTAGTGAGCTGGTTGTGATATAATGACCCATGAGATTTCTATTTTATGATACTGTATATGATCAAAATGTTGACGGTCTTTAGATGAATACTCATAACCAACGGGCTCATATGTTCACCGGGGTGCGTATGTGCACATGATGATATTATAGGTTTGAGATTGTCAACGTTCGTGGTTTAATCGATTACTACTTTAATATTTTTAAGATCTTATGCCAATTTATTTATCGAGTTAGATTGTGGATTTTTTACAAAATTTAAAAGTTATGCACATATGGGATTTTGTGATTTATTATATACAATTTATATGAGATTACCATGTGGATTTGATGGTTTGAAAAACATACATTCAAAATTGTGCATGTTTTATGTTGATATTTTCTGAAATATTTTAGCATGGAATTGCAATCCTAATTTAATATATGATTTCAAATTATATCTTGTCTTTGAATTGAACATTGTATTCTTTAGAACTGCATGAAAAATTATTTAAAATATTGTTTAAAATTGGATTTCAAGAATTGGTATAACATTTGTTAAACTACCTACACAAGTTTAAGCTTGCTAAGATATTGTAACTTTGTTTACAATATCTCAAGACCATGAAGAATTTGACTTGAGGAAGAGCAATTCAAAGTGGTTACAAATTTTGGATGAAGACAAAGGTTCAACAGACTGTATAAATAATGTATGTATATGACTTATCTTTTCTGGACATATATATGTAATTACTCCAGTTGGACTGTGAGCTGTGACTAGCTAGATCTGGGATGCATGTATTTCTATTTTAATAAAAAAATTATAGCTATTTTACTTTATTAAAGGCAAATGACACTTAGGGTTTTTTAAAATGACTTTAAAAGAAAAATAATTCTTCTGCTACATTGATTTATAAAATTGTTTTCAAATAGAGATTTGATCCCGCATTAGGAATTAGTTTTGCAGGTAAAAATGCATATGAAAACCTTGGTCGTCACATGAAGTCACTTGGTTAACATATTTTCTTAAACACCTAAGGTAGAATACCCTAAACATGTCCTATTATTTCATAACAGCCATGAAACACTTCACATAAATGCAAACCCAATATTTCAAGAAAGAACAAAACATGTAAAGCTTGATTCTCATTTTATTGTTGAGAAGATCCAAAGTGGAGTTTTATCTATTTCCTATCCCATCTAGACATCAGATTGTTGATGTTCTCACTAAACTTTTGAACAAGGATCAACTCCATTATTTGATGTGCAAGTGGGGAGTTCATGACCTTCACTCTCCACCTTGATGGGAAGTGTTAGAAAGATATTGGAAAGTGTGATGCTGTCAGGATTTGGATGCATGTTGAGAGTAGAGCATGTAATGTTATATGTTAGGATATGATGCATGTGATGTCATAGTTTTATAGTTGTATGTGTTAAATGCACCCATTTTTATATATGTTTCCTTGTGTGTGTGTGTGTGTGTGTGTGTGTGTGTGTGTGTGTGTGTGTGTGTGTGTGTGTGTGTGTGTGTGTGTGTGTGTCTTAATTGTAATTGATAAGGGCGAAGATGTTCTCATTTCTTATCAATCAATCAGAGAAATTAATAATATATACTTATCAAGGTTTTTCACCACCTATGATACTTATGTTATAATTCCTCCAATTCATTGATAAGAAATGAGAACATCTTCACCCTTATCAAGATTTTTCACCATCTATGTTACCTATATTAACCATATAGATTGTTTATAATCCAACAACACAATGTAGGTCATAACCATAGCTATAAATCATAAGAGCTATGAGCTTGGGTTACTAATAATTAAAAAGGCTTGTGTTGATCACAAAATTGACCCTTTTGAATTATTGGCTGATGTAAGTTAACCTCTCTTACCTTTCTTATCTATGTTCTTTAACGTAATTTCTCCTCATGATTTGGTTTTTATTGGTTTTGGTTTTGATTGCAGATGAAGAATGAAAGCTCTTTCGACTATGTATAAATGAATGCAAACAAGGAAAACTATTTGACTTATAATGAGAAATTCATAAAACTGGTGACAATCAATGGCCTCATTCTCTATTAGAACACACATTGGACACCCATGCCTGAATCTTAGTTCCAAAGAAGCAAAAGCCCTTCAAGTTTCACATGAGGGAGGTTAATAAATCCTTCTTGGTAGATACTCACATTGAGATATGTCATCTTCCACTTGGTAATGGAGCTACCATATGTGGCTGCTTCTACTAAGCTTTTCTTTTTGGCACATCTTAAACCTCTATAGCTGCATTCACTTACAAGATGAAGCTAGTACTTATTTATGTTTAGAGCTTTTATTGTTAAATTAGGCATGTTTGATTCAATTTGGTTTGATTCAATTTCAAGGTATGAGACACTTTCCATGCAAAATTTCTTTTAATATGAAAATTAATCTCCTTCTAGTCTAATAAGCAAGGTCAACAAAAAGTGAGCTTTTTGGACTTCTAATCAATCTTTTAAGCCACATGGTATAAGGCAAAAATCATCTAAAAAAATTTATTTTCTTCTTTTCTATTTTCTTTTTCACTTCTTGGAATTCACAAATAGAAATCCTTCTTTTCAAAATTGTAGCTAAAGTATTCCAATTGAGATTGTTCATACAAGCATAGTTTTCTAGCAATTGGGTTTGTGGATGTTAAGTTCACAAAGGATACTGTAGGATCCCCAGTGGGACAAAATTACCCTTTTAATTGAGCATGTTGTTAGTGAATCGATATCTATTATAATGATAGAAGAAGTTTAATCTTGATGCAAATGGCTAAAATCACCTCTTATGCACTTATTCTTATAATAAATTGAGACAAACTACCTAAATAATTCTCAGGAGATGAATGTATGGATCAATGCAAGTTGAGTGCTCCTTGTACTTCTAACCATTTGCCATATTTTTCTCCAAACTTTTTGAATTTTTTGGCTTTTTTTATTGAATACTTTTTTGACCTTCGAACTTTGTAACTATATATGCAATTGAAATAAGAGGGAAGGGGGAAAGATATGAGAGTTTCTATTAATTTTAAGACCAAAGTTTAATAAGTGTAATAAGGAAGCAGACTAGTGAACCTCTAATGACCTAATGTCGACTAGGACTTAGGTAGAAAATCTTTGACTTGATGTCGATTAGGGTAGGGGCAGGGGTAGGGGCAGCTAAAATTTCCCTAACCGAACTAGTTGCCATCCCTACATGACATTCAATAATGATGAAAATTTATAAACCTTTGACATGCATCATTTTCTTTTCTTTTGGTAAGCTTTATGTGCAACCTTTCCCAAAAACCAATAAGTAAAGAGATTTTCATATATGGCTCATGCTTTTCGAAGAATGTGACCTGAAACAACCCTATTGGCTAAGGGGTGGGTAGAAATCTTTTTATCGAAATTGGTTTGGGGACCAAAAATCTTTGACCCAAGGTCAATTAGGGTTGAGACATAAGCAATGTTATACATATCAGGGTTAGTGTAAAGATGGCTATAATAGCTTGAGTAATAAGGCTATAGTCTATCAACAATGTGAACCAGCAGGTAAATAGTCCATGCCTCGTACCTATGATCCATTTGTAATCTAAAGATAAAGAAGGAAACACAACACAAAGTCCCAGAACGCTATATAGATAGTTCACGTAGGAGTGTCCCAATTGACCATTTTTGATGGACCAAATGTTTGCATGATTGGACTGGCTCATTTGATTGCTTTCATCTATGGATATAGGTCAAAAGGCATGTGAATTAAATTTGACTCTGACCTCTAAAAATTTTACTTGGAAACAATCGAGTTAGAAACTTCGAAGGAACAAGCATCGAAGCCTTCTAGTGCAATGGCACGAGGAGTATCAAACCCCAAACACTACGCATGTTTTTGTCTAAAAACAAGGGAGAAAAACAAAGAAACAAACATTAAAAAAGCAAAGGATCAAATCCAATTTAATGCCTTTTGATCTACTAAAGAAAGAGTCCTAGTAGGCATACATACTTTTCAGAGAAAGAAGTCTACACCTTTTGTTCAAGGGTGGTGGAGCTTTGTTCTTTAAATCTAAACCATTAATCATATTTGGACTGGTCTAAATAGGATAGAGATTAAAATTTATACTCATTAGATGTTTTAAGCCCATATTTTTATGATAAAAAACAAAGATCATCTATTTTTGTTAATTTTCTAAAGATACAAAAGAAGTAGCTAGATTTGTACTGATTTATACGGAGTTACCTATTTTTGCTGACGAAAGACATGCAAAACAATAAATTTGATCGTGAGAAACAGTAGTCGAATTCGAGCAGCCTCGACTCCCCATTTTCTTGCAAGCAAGCCGGATGGAAAGAGTCAACGAAACGGCTGTCTACACTAAGTCTTGCTTCTTAAGAATCAAAGCCTTGTCTTTCTTTTTCCCTCTACCTCAAACACTCTAACCCTTCTCCAAGTACAGGATTAGGATTCCCCACCCAGCAATTTTATACTCTTCCTGCCTGCAACCTGCAAATTCTGTTTCCTCTTCGTGTATTCTTCATTTTAGTATTTGTTATTTCTTGCTATTTGATTTCAGTGCCTATTTTCATCACTGCACTGAGACTTTCATGCGTTCATGTTTTATATTTCGCAAAACAGGGTCTAAATCTAAACTCAAATATTTGATTCTCTTGTGTTCTGAAACCCCTCTTCATCCAATCTGTTTCCAATCTTCATTTTGTTTTATTTTCAATTCTTTTAAGCTTTTCCACGGCTTTCCTTTTGCTTTGTTTCTCTTTTTTGAGGTCTTAGGAATCTTTCCTTTTTTGGGGTTCTAGATTCATCGATTTCAATCTTTTTTTGGGTTTTTAGTCTTTCCCGTGATTTCAATTTGTTGTTTGCAGTTGATGGATGCTCAACCTGAACCTGTGACCCACATCTGTTGGAGGTGATTTTGAGATTTTCTGCACTTAATTCTAACATTTAATTTTCCTATTTAGTTCATTTGTTTTAGTCACTGCGTTTAGTTGCTGTTGTTCATGAATTTGTTTTGTTTCTCCTTTTATTTCTCTATACTTTGAAGTTTAGATTTGCGGAGCCAGAGAACACATTGATGCCGGAAGATGTGATTCAATGCAGGGATTGCGGATACCGTAGGTCTCAATAAGAAGCGCACTCGCAGAAATGAGTAAATTAATCATTTTTCCATTGTTTACTCTTCTGTGGCTTTTACATTTTTCCTGTGTTTTATCCGCATTGAGTAAGAAACTAGTATAACTTTGGAGGATAGAAGGATGCTTGAATTATTTGATTCATTTTGTAACAAAAAGTTGGTATTCCTGTACTGCTAAGCTGCTAATATATTAATGTGTATATCGAGCTTATTCATTCTGGAATCAGGAGCTTCTGATTGTTTGTAGTGGTTGAGCTGATTGCTTGAATTTGGGTTTTTGTTACAATAAGAAGTGAGAACTGGACTATGAACTTGGATGAAATCTACAGAAGAAGTGAAACCTTTGTGACTTTTCTTATGGCTAAGCAAGAAGTCTGAATTGTAGATAGAGCAGTGATGGGAGCATTACAGTGCTTGCAAGTTCGAGTTTGGGAAATGTTTTCATGTTTATGATATTGTTGAAATTTTGATATTGTTGAAATTTTGATATTCTTGTAATTGAGATAAGCAATTGGTCATCTGACTCTCTTGCAACTATAGGCATGGATAGAGAAGGTCCTTAAGGTATTCAGTATTAAACATGATCTAGCAAACTGGACATGGAGAGCAGTTAGATGGTACTACTGATCAAATATAGGGTTGGAATGTAGTTGTAGGACTTTTCAGTTTGGTTAGGGAGAGAAAAACAAAAAAACTTACCCTCGTGGAAAGCAGTCAGTCTTCTATTCTGTAGCTGTCTCCTTCATGAGCCAAAAAGATTCAAGAATCTGTGCTTGAAGTCTATCTGGTTATCAGTTGGCACTGGGTTGAATCGGGCTATAAATTTTGGGAGGACATGCCAAATAACAGATGGTCTTCTTAGATATGGAGGCTCCACTTATGGAGTTCCCATTGTAAATGAGATTTGGAGCCAAAGGTTATCTCTTATAGCTCTGATGATCTTTGGAAAAGCAGGAAGAAGCAAGGCCTAATGGTCGGTATCTGGAGTTTGAAAAGCATGTAAAATTTGATTGGATTTGATTTCATTGTAGCTAGTGTTCCTTTTGGCTTGAATGCTGGGTGGCATAGTCTATGCCACACTAGTTTTTGTACTAGCATGATCTTTCCACAGGAAAGGCCTTTGTACTTGGGGGGCATAGTTTAGATTGTAACTAGAACTAATTGGATCTTTAATTTTCATTTGGCTTGAAAAGTATTTGTCCCTGTCCTATAATGAGTTTGGTCTACTCTATGCCATGTAAGCTAGATATATTTTGAATGCAAACTGGATAAAATAAGTACAGTATAAGATTTGAGCCTCAATAGATCATGTGTTTGGGCACGACTGCACAGTTGAAAATTTATGTGATCAGGATCTTCATGATGAAGGGGAGCCTTGGCGCAACAGTAAAAGTTATCGTCATGTGACCTTGAGGTCACGGGTTGAAGGCGTGGAATCAGCCTCTTGCAAAATGCAAGGTAAGGCTGCCTACTATAGGCCCTTGTGGTCCGCCCCTTCCCCGCACCCCGCATAGGCAGGAGCTTCGTGCGCTGGGGCTGCCCCCTTTAGGATCTTCACGATAGAGATTCATCTTGTACAAGTGAAAAAACAGACCCTGCTGAATCAGCTATATTTAGGTTGAATTGTTTGACAATATTTGCAGCAGGAAAAGCTTAAGGGTTTATAATAAGAATGGTACGAGGACATTTTGCTGTGATATATCAGTCTGTGCACATCCTAGATAACTCCTTAGCTTCATGGACAGTATTGATCTAATTACATTGTCATTGTCCAATTTCAAGTTTGGCTCGAAAAGAAAACACTTGGAGAGAACAAATTAGATCTGCAAAAGATTCAAGTGCACAATATGTCAATTTTTATAACGTATATAGCACATGGACATCATCTTAATGAGTAATGTTGTAATTTGAATGAATATCCAAGTAAATTGACTTCCCTATTGCCTATAACATGGTTTACTCGTTGAGAATGATGAAAGAAGCATGGAGAAAAGTTGTGCATATGTTATTAGAGACCTGAAAAACTTTCTTAGTCTGGTTATGTGGAAAATAGACTTAACTTGTACCCATGCAATTAGGAGCTTACAGGATGCGCATTTATTAGTTAATTTGATGACTGAGAGTAGTTTAGCAGCTTTTATATTTGCTAGCTTAGTTGGTTGCATAGGCCTACTGATCAAAAAATCTCTGACATTGCTTTTGCTGATCCATTTTTCAATTTACATCACCATTTCCCCATTGATACAGTTGTTCAGTACGAAGCACCCTGAAAGGCATGGAAAAGAATGGCATCACCTACATGAGCTACTTACATTTAGTGCAAAGTGAAGGTTGTGAAAGAAAATATGAACAGTATGGAGGTGGTTTAAGCTCCAGAGCCTTTGCTGCATTGCAAAAAACATTTGTAACTCCTTGTGCAACTAACTTCCACGAATTTTGTGGCAGCAGAACTTAGGCCAATCCAACAGTATGAAGTTAGTGTCTCATGGAATTTGTTGCTGCATTGCAAAAAACATTTGTAACTCCTTGCGCAACTAACTTCCATGAATTTTGTGGCAGCAGAACTTAGGCCAATCCAACAGTATGAAGTTAGTGTCTCATGGAATTTGTTTTACTCTAAAAGATGTATTAGCAGAAAATTGCAGTACTGTGTGCATAAATATTGTTGTTTTCTGTTGTAAAACATTAGAATTGCGGGTTGTAATTTTATGACTTGTGGATGATATAGCGCAGTGTGAGAAATGGCTTTAATTGAGGAATCAATTTAGTGTATGTTTGGGAACCCTGTTCTTGGTATTTCCCTCATTTTTGTTTCTGAACACCCGAAACACATTTAATAATTCTTTGTTTCTATATTCTGAAGAGAATCATTCCTGTATATCACTCCAAATTTTAGAGAAATGAGAATTGCTTCTTATATTTCTTCTTGTAGGCCATAAAAGCAGAAATCAAATGAGAACAGGTTTGGTGTGATCTGATAAGGATCCAAATTGGGCTACTCTTTTACAGCATTAACAATCACCATAAGCCTGAGCACCCGATTTTGCAAGCAGGACTACTTAAGAGAAGTCTCTTAGAAGTCAAGGCAGATTTTGGGGGTTCGATCAGTGATGGAGGAGGCTTCCGCCTGCCCTGTAAGGGGGAAATCGACCCGGGGAGGGACCAACCCCCTACTCTTCTAGAGGGTTGGCCTACCGGCCTTGCCAAATGGTAGGGATGGTTCGCCAAAGACACCTACCAGGTGCTTTGTGATGGAACAATGGCTCCTTAAGTGATGGGTAAACCTGCCTAGGCAATGGCCCCCTTAAGTGGTTCCAGCACGTCTACTGCCCATTAGGAAGTGATATCAATACTCCTCACTTCCTTAACTAGGGCCTTTTGGGTTGGTACACAGGAAACAGTTGGAAATGGACTTACACAGAAAAGCTTTTTTCTGCGGACAGTGTTTTACACCTTGAAATTGAATTATGCCAAACCCAAACAGCCCCAAGGAAAATTTAGCTAGGTTTGGATTTATATATGCCGAGAATACTTATGGTTCCTATATTTTGTTATGCGATTCATCTTCTGGATCTCAGAGAGGCCATACCCCCAAATTCCGCACTTTCGTTTGGATTTCTTGTGGATGGGCAACTCAAGATTGGTGCCTAGCAGACGAATAATCTTAGTGCTGGATTTGCTTTTAGAACTATACTTGCAAAGTTGTATTGAATAATAAAATTGCGGGGAGGAAAAGGCCTAGGCATCCAACCTGAGAAATCTAAAATTCTATGAAAACTAGCTTTAAAAGATTAAAATTTGGGAAATTTTCAAATAAACAGGTGCTTCACACAATTGCAGGGACTATTTCACTGGGAAAATATAAGCACCCAAAGTACAAGTAGGATCCACTCTGTTAGTGATTCAAACCATTAAAATTTTCAGCAGTATTTTGTAGATGGTCACACAAAGTTTTCCCCGGTAGATGATTCTAAACTATTGATGAACGTTGAGGTTTCATTTTTTAACAATCCGGTTAAAGGCCAAACCAAGTGCCTTGCACTGTGAGACGGTCCAGATTTTGGCGTGGCTCATCATTAGCAATTTAGCACTGGATGTTTTTGATCGTTGAAATTGCAGGCCCCAATTATATTTCCATAACAAATATTTCCAATAACTGCTGCCTGTATGGTTCAGATGGATGAATTTGTGACTTGTAAGGACCAAGCCCTCTTGTGCGGCTTTCTCCATATATAAGCCAGGACCCACATAGTTTATGTGAGGAAAGAAAATCCATGGATGAAGCTCAGCCGTCAGTTTTGTTGTCATTATCCTATAGATGGGACTCTCTCTCTCTCTCTCTCTCTCTCTCTCTCTCTCTCTCTCTCGGATGTGCTTCTTGGGCTTCCCAGTGTTGCTGATTTACAAGTCAAGACCCAGCAAGACCTGGAGCATCTACCTTGGATCTGCTGGTGTGCTCGTCGCCATCATTCCAACAGTTGGTCTTCTCTTCAGACTCCATTCAAACGGATGGTTCTTCACTGCAAAATTGGCCTCTTTCTTCGGCTGCTTATTCTTGTTCATCTCTACGCTTACATTCACCGAATGGAAGGCCTACTTAGCAGCAGCTGGGATCGCTCTTTTCTTCTTTTATTGGGCTGTTGTCACCCATCATTTCTTCTTAAGACCCGTCTTCTTCCCCAACATCAACAAATCGTCCCCAAAGTCCCAACAATCCAATCCCTGAGCCAGGAGTATAAAGAATTCAAGACGCAGTCTCTTGCCCAAGAATATCAAGAAGACTACCATATGTTCTGCCTCTTCTCCAGTGATACCATCCGTTTCTACCAACCCACAAGAAGCAGCAGAACCCCTGGAATTTCGGTGAACTTGAGATGAGATCATGATGCTGGTGATGTTTGTTTCACATTTTCTTGCTAACGTTGTTTGTTCTTGCCGGTTCGTGCTTCCGTCTGGTTTTCCATATTATTATTTTTAACTTGTTTTTGCATCACATGGATGAGAAATGAAGGAACCCAATGGAAGTCTGTAACTTCTTTTGTTTCTGTTTGCGAGTCGTCTTATCATGTCTCCGTTAAATGCGTACGTATGTGAGAGTTTTTAAACTCAATTATATGCATGTTTCTGGTTAATTTCAGTTCTTTCATGCAGGTGCAGGTGATATTTGATTGGCTGAAAAAAAAAGTTAGAGAAAATAATGGTTAAAAACTTTACCAAGTAAATGACTATTATTGCAGTTTCTGAAGACAAGTTCTTGCAGGTGTTATGCATGTAAATGATTGCACGAAGATAGTGAATGTGGAGTCCACATATATCTAATTGCCTTAAATTTTTAATCAAATCAAAGATTGATTACACACACATACACATGAAAATTAAGATAGATCATATTTGAAAGTATTTTTTGCTATAAAAAAAACCCCTATTTTAGATTTCATGGACTAATAAGCCATTGAAAACCGTTTAATAACTTTAAATTTAATGCATAAAAAAGAACCCAAAAAACTAAAAATCTTAACTAGTTTTATTGAGTCATTCAAAATATAAGAATGATAACTTTACCCTTACTTGAAAACCAGTGTTCTAAAAGAAAGGAAAAGAAGAATGGAGCTTACTAGGTTTGTTGTTAGTTTGAAAATGTCAAGTCTATTTGCCCTAAGAAAAGCAAGGATGGGGGAACGGACCAAACAACGATGGTAGGGCTAAAGAAAGAGATATTATCTATATGATTATTAAGTCACTATTAGTGCGATTTGATGAAAACTCTTGCTTGCTAGACCATGTTTCTATCTATCATAATGCTAAGACCAGAGAGTTCTTCATGGACTCCAAAGCAAATGAGCTTCAAAGAGCATGCAGACTATATGGAACGACATTTCCTAGTGGGAGACACTACTTTTGATAGAGATTTTCTTTGCACCAGAAATCAAGCATAATTTGATATCTATTCCTAGACTTGTTGCTAAAAGACTTGAAGTCAGCTTCCACAAGAATGAGGCTACTGTTGTAGAGAAAAAACTATTCTATTTTCTGGCATTTTTGTGTCATGCTATGTATAAACTCGATGCGGCTAGTATGTTTGCCACAAATATGAATTAGATTAATCCTTTTGCTTATGATTGTTTACTTTCTTCAACTATTTATAATGACATCTTAAGTGAAACCATATAAATAAAGATAAGTTAGAAAGGATGACTATGTATAGTTTAATACGAAGGTTACAAAAAAACTAAAGTATATGAACATTGTTTTTCTTGTAAATGTCTAGGACTCTCTTTGACATAAGGAAAAGAGCCATTAAGCCACTAAAAGTTATTCTTTTTTATGTCTATAGTCCATTGAATGTTAAAACCACAGAGGAGTATCTACTTCATTACTCTCATTGATGATTATTCTAAGGTCTATATGTGTATCATTGAAGTAAGAAATTCAAAGTGCCAAATAAATTTAAAGAATTTAAAGCTAAGGTAGAAAACCAACTTTGTAGATCATTAAAGTTTTAAGGTCTAATATAAGTAGTGAATACATGTGAAGTATTTGAGTAGTTTTATAAAAACTAGGGTATCATACACCAGCTTAATTTACCTTATACTTCGCACTAAAATGGAGTTGTTGAAAGGAGAAATAGGACCTTGTTGGACATAGTTAGAAGTATGTCAAACTATGCCTTGTTAGGAACTTTGTTGGGGGAAAGCCAAGAAAGAATGTTTGTGTGGATATGGAGCAAAATTAACATAATATTTTGGTTATACATTGTAAACTTAGTCTAACCTTAAAACTAATTCACAAGGTGCATTACTCATCTTTTCATGTTCATGATAACTTCATATGGGGAAAGAAGATATGGCCGACAAATGGCTACTATCTTTCTTATTTACTACAACATGCAAGCAGCCCCATATTATGGTAAAAGGATAAAAATGGTAGCTCAAATGGAAGAAAAAACAAGGATCACTTTCATCTTTTTACGTGCTGAATGAGAATTTACATTTCAAATCATATTAACGTTTACAATTCTGGTTATTGACTGGTTGCAACAACATTATCACCATCATAGTACATCATTTCAATCCAATTGAAAAAATAAGAACACAAATAACAATTCATCCTCTTTTTACTTGAAGTGAAAGAGGATTCTAAAATAGCAACAAGAATAACAAGACATTTGGTGCAACAAACAGTAGCGTGTTTGGGGCTTTACTTACACGTGAGGGTACATCGTTGGAAGGTCTTCTGTACCCTGGCCTACATAGCTTGCCCCAGAAATATGTTTTGTAATCGGGATGATGTTGTCCCTTGCTTTTTTGGTTTATCAGAGTGGAGGGTAAAGTTTATCAACAATAAAAGATCATCTAGTGGATGGATTTTCACCGCTCTATCTAGGAAAGGTGCAAGCAAATGAACGGTTTAGTACACTAAAATATTGATGTACTTCTATAAAAGCCACTAGCAAATTTTAGGAGCCTGGTCACAAAAGCGTGCACATGCACTTGTTTGACAAAAATATATTTACCAGCAATGTAAAAATATTTTTACTTGTATGGATGGTATTCTTCAACAAATTAAAGTCTATTTCCTATATACAAGTAACTACTTTCCAAATATCCTTGTTCCGATTTGCAAAATGTTGTTCCTCTATTTTCAAAATACCTTTCCACATGTTTCTTTTCTATAAAATAAAAAATAAAAAAATTATTATATTATTATTCATATATTATATATAAAGCAAACACCCTACTTGGTAAATTTGTCGAGAGTCTTTACAGGGTGTGTTTGGTTTATATATATATATATATATATATATATATATATATATATATATATAAACATGGAATTTTTGTAGGAATGCCATTAATTTATGGCATTTTTGCAAGAAAATCCAACCATTTTCAATTTTTGCAGGAATGCCATTAAGTTTTGAAAAACTTTGCAAGAATGTCATTATGTTAGGTTTCCTTCTCCTTTCACCGTTTGCTTTTTTTAAATACCAGTAATGCCTCTATCGATTTCTCCTTCTTAAGACATTGTAGGAGGGTTAGGTGCATAAAGAAGACATCTATTACACAGTCGGTGCCTGAAGAACGTCAACCTGAGCAGTCTAGATGATTGCAATATCCAGAATTTACTAAGTTGGAAGAACTTAATGCACATAATGCATACTGTCTCTAATTCTTCGTGACAAATTTCAATATTTCTTTGTAAGCACAGAAATAGAGGGCATCAGAGAAGGGTATTTCTTTCATGCTTTAGATGACAACCCTACCAAAAGGAAGCAATTACGCGAAACTGATTTGATCCAAGTGTCCCACTACAATATCAACAACCTGATCCTAGGACAATAAATATGTGCTTGTTACTAATCTTTCCTTGAACAAAGAAATAACCAAACCCATGTTTGTACTCTCACAAAATTACTTGACTATTATGCAATTACTTACTTGAATATTATAATAGCATATTTTTTGGAGTTCTAATTAATGAACTCTATGTATTTAAGCATGTTATATAAACCATGAGACTTGATTAACGTTTAGATGCACTCTATAGGCAGTTCTTCCAACATGCAACGATGTTCTTGTGGATTGGAACCTGTAGTTGGGAAATCAAAATTAGAAACAAATCCTTGCAGGTATTACTACCATTGTCCGGCAAAGAGGTGTGACTACTTTGCTTGGTTTGAAGAGTAGAACTCGATATCTTCACCAACACGTACCATCAAGCGGGACTATTATCATCAGGAGCGGGATCATCATTATCAAGTGTGGGATCATTATCATTCAAAGTGGGATCCTGATCTATAATTGCTGAAGGCTGGTCATCACTTGATAAAGATTCCACTTGTTGTCATAATAGGTTCGCTTTTTATTTCCTTTGCATTTAAATGAATGTTTTTTATATGTTGTAACGGGATTTTGATATGTAGTGAACATGTTCTGTAATGAAGTCAATGCACACACCTTAAGTGTGGGTGTGTTTGGGTCTTTAGCTCAAATGTGGTAGAGTGCTTGGAAATTCACCTCCCAAGGATGGTGGTTCAAATCCACCAAGATCCATTTACTAATGAATTTTATGAGTTCTTTTATTTTCTAACAATGAATATCTTTCTAAACTATTTCAGATCTTTCAAATACTGTGATACATGTTGGCTTTATTGTCCACCCCGTTCTTCCAATTGCTAAATCTACAACAATTGTGTTCAGAGGTTTGATCATCACTGCCCAATTAGCTACAGTGTGCTTGCATATGCTTTTTTGTGGAAATTTGTTGTAATGGAAATCTTAGTTATGATGTAGATATTGCAAGGAAATTGATGATAGTCATAGTGGATTTGTTTATGTTTTTGTGGAGAGCTTTTGTTATTTTAAGGACTGCATGAAGGTGGTTTTGTTTTGGTTTTTTTTTAAGGAAATTTCTCTCGTGCGGGAGGTAATTTTGTTGCATGCAACATCTGTTTCTCAGGCTTGAAATCTTAATATGGTTCTTATATCCTTTAGATGCAGTCAACTTCATTAGCTTGTCAGTTGCTGGTGTTTGAGTTGGATCTAGTTGATAAAGATAGCATTACTTCTTTCCTTACGAGTTGGAACATTTAGACCTGTTAAGTTAGGTGCTCAATGTGCCAATTGATGAGGGACATTGTTGGTGAGCATTGTTATGCTAGTTCAAGCTTGATTGCTCATAACTTGGTCTTCGGGCTTCATTTATACTAAAAATGCTAGCTAAGTAGGTTTTCAAACCCAATGGATGAAAGGTTGGACCAAAGCTTTTGAGTCGAAAGAGAGGCATGTCTTCCAATGGCAGCACTGCCCCATTGAAGTCTATGTCTTCTAACCTTTATGTCGTTTAAATTGTCTTATTAACATTTTTAACTGACTTAATTGTGCTAAAGGGAATTTTTATGGAATGACGAGGATAGCAAAATTATCATGTTGCTGAAGGTGGTCTCCTAAATTAATGAACCTGGGTCTATATGAGAATCTTGGATGATACATCTCAGGGAAATGGTTGTGGAGTTTTGGATAGGAAAAGAGGTCCTTGTGCAGAGAAGCTATAGTAAGAAATTTTGTTGGTGTGGTGGAGTTTAAAAGGGCTAGCAAAGATTGACTCTTGAACTTGGAGAACTGTGTAGCCAAGGATTTCTATAAAGGAGTTATCTTCATATATGGAAGATACAACAAGCTGTGCTTTTGGATTAATAAAGTTATTCAAGCTTTCATGAAGATGTCATATTTTAGTGATTAGTCTTAGTAAGTTTGTGCGTGGTAGTATCAAAATGCTGAGGATTCATTGTCTAGAGACCTCTATTGAAATTTCTTGGATGACAAAGTCTTGTGGTTGCTTGTATGTTTATAGCATTGTAAGCACATGTATAAAGCAAGATGAATAACATAAAAGGGTTTCCAAATGGTGTCCCAATTAGTACTCAGATTTTTCTACTTGAGATTGTTGTTTGATGATAGTTTGGTTGGTCCTACTGCATGCATGTAGAGATTTCTTGCCTTCCATGGTTTTTCTTCTTTCTTTTTCCTTTTCCATTTGGTTGTGCTGACAATTTTGGATGATCGCTACATGAAGATAAGTTGGTGTTTCTAAACTCTGAAGAGGTCTGCCATGTCCGAGAGAGCAGAGTCTTTTGTGAAACAACTCTTAAAAGGAAATATAGATTAATCTCATGAATTACGTTCCATGTACAAAGGTCTAAAAATTTATAGGATCATTACAATATGCCCATGCCTATTTCCCAATCAACTAGCTTAACATTTAAGGTGAAACAACAATAGAGCCACCACCATTGCCCAAACACCAAAAAGTTCTTTGTAGACTTCCATTTTTCTTTCCTGTCTGCAGCAGCATCAATCAGTACTTTTAAGAACTCCATCAAGGTTAAATGCAAAATCACTAGATCGAACACCATACTTGTCTTTTGAATGACAGGGTTTGAAATTGGTTTACTTGAAATGAAAAGTTCAAAAGATAAGCGTGAACTAATAAAAACTACAATTAGGCAAGTTCTATATAATCTAGCTTATAAGGAAACTAATAAAAACTACAATTAGGCAACAAATATATTTACCATCAATGTGAAGGAATTCTCTTAGCTCCTCCTCTACGGATGATACATCCTTTACTCCTAAGTGGTTGTGCATTGTCATATCCACCTACATACGTTGTCATAAACTATTAGAACATAATAGTAAATTATAACTATGCATATGGTTTATTGATTATGTATTATACCTTGCAAAGGAGCCTTGCGCAATCTTCAATTGTGCCCTTATTGACCACATCTTTGACATTGTTTAGTTCCTGTATTTGCTTGGCTACTTCCATTGGCTTCATCTTCACCTTGAGTTATGTTCTTTTTCGGCCGACCAGGTGGTCTTCGTGAATGAGGGGGTAGTGGCTGAGATAGATCAACAATAGGCCACATTGAAAGGTCTGGAATCCCTCCTACAGGTGTACGATAGGCTTTTCTCAGCATGTCAATGTGGAAGTAAGGACTACAATAGTCAACAACACGCAATCTCATATTCCTTATGCAAATAAGGGCATGCATACAAGGAATACCAGATATATCCCATCGACGACAAGTATACTTAAATTGGTTAAGATCTACTACAAGTCTAGATGTCATCCATGAATTATGCTCTGTAACTTCCCATTGAAAATATGAACATCTCAAGGGTGTGCAATTTCTCTCTTTTGTTAACAAACCTTGTATTTTTTTCAATACATATGGCACTATACCATCTTGCATTTCATTTGCATCTTGCACTCTCTTTCTAAAGAAAACCATTATTTTCTACCGGATATATTCTAACAACTCCACCACTAGCTTCTCCCTTGCACGAGCAATTAAGGCATTAGAAGATTCTGCTAAGTTGTTCATTAAAATGTCACATTTTGAGTCAACCTCAAAATGTGATCTCAACCAATAACTTGGAGGGACTCAAGATAGCCACTCATATGCCTCATTAGATGCTTCTGCTACTTGTCTCATTACCTCATAAAATTCTTCCCTTCTATATGCTTATGCTGCTTGCCAAAATAATTGTTTGAAGTGTATGCCAGGATGAAGCTTCTTGAAGTTTACATATAAATGTCTAGCATAAAAATGATGTGCAGAATTGGGGAAAACATAATTTATAGCATCGACTAATCCTTTCTACCTATCTAAGATAAAAGTGACTTCATTGGAGTAATCCCCAAGTATAACATACATGTGCTGAAGGAACCAAATCCAACTCTCTTTATTCTCAGCTTCCACAACTAATATGGCAAATGGAAATAGCCCATTGTTCCCATCTAACCCTATAGCACATAAGAGTGTTCCTTTGTACTTGCCTTTCAGGTGGCAACTATCCAAACTTAGAAAAGGTCTATATCCATCAACAAAGCCCACCCTTGAAGCATGCAAGGATACAAACACCCTCTTGAAACAATGTTCTCCTTCCAACTAATATGTTGATGTACTACCAAGGTTAAACTTAAGTACTGCATGCTAGTACCTTGGAACAATGCTAAAAGAGAACTCATATGATCCTTGTATTTTGTCTAATGCCACCTCATGAGTACGCCAAACTTTATGATACCCCAAATTCAATCCATGCAAAGAGTGCAAATCTTTTATTAATGTTGTGACTGCCTTATCTATGTCATGTTTCATAACACTACAAACCCATTTTGCGAGCCATTTGGCTGATGTCGACTGGTTAGCATTGCTATACAAAGTGTATTAACCACTAACCTTCTTAACCTGGAAGCTCACATTGTCACTGGTTTTGAACAATGACACCTCCAAGTACAATCCTCTGATTCGAATTCCACATTGAGTCGCCCCTTGATCAGACTTAACATATCTAAGCTTGTATGAAAACTTCATAGCATAGGAGCAAATTGCAAGTCTACATTCTTCAACATTTGCAAACACCATCCCTTCCTTGATAGTAGCCTCACTTTCATTGAAGTATATTTCATTGCTGCCATCATAATCTGATGACATATAACCATATGTCGAGTCACTTCTTTCCATGACATCCTCTTCTTCTTCATGACATTCTTCGTATGTCACTATATTACCTGAAATCTCATCAAAAATATTCATTCCAACTCCTGTATTATGTTGGCTTACTTGTGATATTTGGCTATCCAAATTATGCCAAAATGCCACATTATCATCTCCTTCCATCTATTCATAAAACAAACAACAAACTATTAGCAAAAGGCATTTCATAGCAAAAAAATAAGATAAAGTATACAAAAAGATATAAAACTCAACAATTGATGGGGTGGAACTAAATAAATTACTTAGGTGGAACTAAAAGTTAGTGCATGATTAAGGGGATAGGTGTACTCAACAAATCTCCCAGAATTTATATGCAGGCATATCCCCAGCTATATTCAGACAGAATTTATATTCAAATCATAGTGGCTTGCAATAGTTCTCATAACCAACATTAATCATATTTATATGCAAAACACAGTTTCTACAGGTAGTCGCATGGAGCTATTATGTATGAGATGCTTGTGGGTTATCCACCATTCTATCCTAAAGAACTAATGTCGACCTACAGAAAGGTATATATGTTCAATATGGGATTACATACTTGTTTTGTTGGTTGGTGCTTCTGTATCCTTAAATACATGCTGATGATGAAATATTTAAGTGTATGCTTATATAAATCAAATTACCTTCAGGAAATTCATCTCCTATTTCCTTTTCAATCCAAGATAAGGAAGTAACAAATTATGACATTGTTGTTGCATCCTTAAACCATTGAGCTGATCTGAGTAACTAAATGCACACTCTTCAGTTAGAGCATAGCTCTATAGCCCATGATTCTTAGCTCAACGATGATTTTTCTTACTGCCAGATTTCTAGCTAGACTGGTTGCTAATATTGGTTTCATGTTAGCATTTTATTTTTGGCATATTAGAAGAAGTCAATGTTAATTATCTTTTCTTTTATATTTATTTCAGTTTTCATATTTTGCATATTGTTAATTGGAGGACCACCCAAAGTTCCCTGAAGAAGCAAAACTATCTACTAAAGTTAAGGATCTCATCAGCAAACTGCTCTATAATGTGGAGCAGAGACTTGGGACCAAAGAAGCTCACTGCTTTCAAACACACAACAAACAAAAGACATCCAGTGGGACAAACTATATCAGATGGAAGCTACTTTCATATCAGAAGTCAATGATTAGTTGGACACTCAGAACTTTTAAAAGTTTGAGCAGGTATGAACAAACATATATGTGGAGTGTCTTTTTGCCAACAAATTTTCATATTATAGGGCTGTTTTAGTTAGTCATTGGTGTTGAAATAGTTTCACAAGGGTAATTTGATAACAATGGAAAATAGGGTGAAAAGTTTTGTTTGATTATAATCTTCTAATCGAGAAAAGTCTAAGATAGTTGCAAACTTCTGAAGTTACTCTAACTTTTAGTTTCTATCCAAGCACTTAGGAAGCCTTCTGGAGGACATCCAACCACATGGTTGACTTTGCCTTCAAGATGGTGAAATATTTGGCTCCATGTTGTTTAATGACTAATTTGGCATTGTAGAAATTATGCCACTTCAATTAATGGAGCATGCAGGTAATGAAAGTTTTTGTCCTCTACATCTACTTGTGTCAATCTAAGTTGTTTTGTCTTAGCATTCTCAATGTTATTAACTGCTTGGTGTTGTGGATGCATTTAGGAGCTACAATGTAAACTTCATCGAAATCTATCCCTTAGAGGAAAGTAGAGCAATTTGGAATGAAGGTTGGGAGGGAAATAACACATGCTGAGCATCAATTAGATGATTGGAAACTTTTGTAAACTAGTAGAAGAATCCTCACTGGGTTAATTTGCAGCTTGCTCTTGAGCATTTCATCAAGCATAGAATACACATGCAACATCAAAAACCCATAAATGCTTACTTGAGAGGTTAAAAACAATACCTAGAAATTTTATCTTTGATTTACTTTTGGAATCTCCGTTGCAACAAGTACAGCCAACTTCGGTTGTTTTCTCACGCTGTCTGTGTTGAAGAAGGCGTAATGGTAGCAGTTCGTAGCATGTGAAGATAACTACAATCGTATGTCGTTCCTTACACTGCCTGCAGTGTACCAGGCATGTTCTTTAGGTGTCTATGGTGTACCAACGATGTAGCTGGTGTCTTCTTCAGGCACCTAATCCTCCTATAATGTCTTAATAGGGAGAAATCAACAGGGGCATTACTGGAATTTAAAAAAAAAAAAAAAAAAAAGTTGAAAGGAGAAGGAAATCTAACAGAATGGCATTCCTGCAAAGTTTTTCAAAACTTAATGGCATTCCTGCAAAATTTGAACATGGTTGGATTTTCTTGCAAAAATGCCATAAATTAATGGCATTCTTGCAAAAAACCCTAAAAACATTTACCTCTAATATCTTATATTCTTAATCTATAGTACAAGCAAACATCTCGCTTGGTAAATTTATGGACCATCCTCATAGTCACAAAATAGAATTTTGGAAACAACCCCTAAGGTAAAAAAGTTATAAATTTAAAAAAGAAAATTTGAATATACAAGAAGGAGATAGCAAAGATGTAGAAATAAGTCCAAAAGTTTTAAAAAGGTCAACAAAGGAAAAATTAAAAATTTTCCAAAAAAATTCCAAGATTTTTATTAATTACAAAAAATAAGTATATAATCTACTTATCAACTTCTTGAGTAGAAAGAGATATTATTACAGACAAATTAAACATAATGTCTAAACTTCCCAATAAAATCACAAAGTTCAAGCCAAAAAAGTAGAAAAGAAAATTAATCAAAATTAAAAAAATTAAAATTATTTTAAATATAAAAATGGAATAGAATTTAGTGAATGGAGTTGTAGAGATAAGAGACTTGAAGCTTAGGATTGAACTATTGAAAAGAAAAAATAAAAATAAAAAGTTAAAGACGAAATTGATAATAGAAAAAACATAAAAGCATTGAGGTGTGAAAAGGAATTATATTATAATCTAAATACTTAGGACCTATTTATAAAATAGCATTATAAATATATGATTCAGAGAGGTTTCTTAGTGGTATTAAAGATTATGATATTAAATTTGGAATCCAAGGAGAAGTTCATGTTCAAGAGGAGTAGAAGAAGTCCATGCCCAATTTTTTTAAATTTTTTTAGCAGCCCATAGCATTTCTTTAGAAGATCTAAGTCGTTCACCAAGTCCAAGATAGCTTAGGCTAAATACTAATTAATTATGCTCATTACATAGTTTAAGTCCCTCATCTTGCAAGTTAAATCCATAGTCATCAATTTTTATTAAATTTTTCAAAGACTAAAAGAAATGGTTTGGATCAATTGATTAATTAATGTCCAATATTCTTATCGACCTCTTTTGATTATTTGGATTCTTCAGTATGCCTGTTCTATGCTTAGTTTCATAAATGTGTAACAAAATATATCTACACTTTGTATTCTTAATCAGTATCATTATCTATTTTGTGATAATTTGTGCTTGCAATGTGAAATGCATATGACCCATTACTATCATAAAATAATTTGTAATCAATATGCCTCTCTCTATCTATAAATTTGAAGGAGAATAATGAATGGTAAACTTACTTTCAACTGTTTGAGTTTTCAAATTTAACTAATTATTAATGATTGTTTTCTTGTATTAATTTTACATGGATTAACTAATTCCTATCCATCAAACAAAATGAACAGCTAAGATCTTACAAAACAATGTTATGAGATGAAAAATGGGCATGCATTCTTTCAACTCCTTTGAGTGTACCTCTTTTCAAATCTCTTATTTTTTTATTAAGACTGTCAAAAAAATTTATTCCAATCACCCACAAAAGGAATTTTCTTTTATCTAATTGCTAGTTGAATCCTAAACAATGATATATATATAGAAAACATCTCAAATGAGAACCATAATAAATATATATATATAAAAGAAATAATGGAAGCTAGAATATTAGTTTTGTAAATAAAAAGAGACAAGAGATAATATTGCATGTAATGAGCTTCTGTAGAGAGAGACTTACTTCTAGTTAGAATCCTTTATCCTACCTAGTAAGAAAAATAGGTTTGTAGTAGTTAAGGAAGGTAGTTAAAAAAGAGAAAATAATTTTGGACTAAGAAGTATTACCATAAATGAAGGCAATTCAAGAAAACTACAAATAAAAATCTTACCAAGCTTAAAAAAGGAGAAGAGAGAATAAATGGCAAAATGTCACATTCCTAAACAACAAAGAGTGGGGGTGATTGATTGTATTTCTTTAGTATATAGTAGATAAATGCATATTGTGGTGAACCAATAATGGGTTCGAGCTCTGGGTAATCCAAACAAATCTCGGCCATGGACTAGGATAACTTAGTTGATGAGGGTCCTAAGGCATTGTGTCTATCTAACAAAATTATAAGGGAATCAAGAGACCAAAAATTTAGGCCAAAACAACTAGGCCCTATTTATGTTAGCAATTATTTTTTAGTTAAGTTGCTAAAGTGTATTTTTTTATACTTTAATTTAGCTATTACTTTTGAAATGATTTTTTGGGTCTATAGGGCAGCTACTCTAAACCTCTATATAAAGGGGGCACTCTCTTAAGCCATTGTTACACTAAATTATTCTCTTTGACCTTAGAGCTCCCTAATCTTTGGTTTTTGTTCTTCAGAGTTTGCCCAATTAGAGGCATTCTCTATTCTCTCTCTTCTAGAGCTTGCACAATTAGAGGCATTCTCTTTTAAGGGTTCTTCCACTTGTGAAGTTATTGAGTACTAGAGTTCAAGCTAGAAAGACTAAACTTGAAGAGTTTCTCATTCTAGCACTTTTAATTTTCAAAGTTACTAATCTTGTTACATTCTTATTATTTACACAAATCCACCCAATCATGGTATACTCATCTTATTTAGTTTCTCATTGAAATTGTAGATTCTTTACCTATAATCTAATTTCGAAGGCAATCTAAATTCTAATTGTGTTTCCATATTATCATACTTTTGATATCAAAAGAAACTAATCTCTAGGATATTTATACAAGGAAATAATAGAGAAATAGTGATTATGCTTTCCAAATCATCATATTTTTTTACATTTAAAGTTACTTTAGAGAAAAAAAATAAAGATATGATATTTCTTTTGTTTTTCTAAATGCATTCGCAAATTGGAGCCTAAAGTACATACCTTAATTTAATAGTGTAAATCACTAAAGGCAAAGTCTAGCTCGGTTAAATCATGAGGATAGAGTTTTTGAGATTCACATTTGGGAGGCATCAATTATCTTCAAGAAGCATCATTTCAAGTCATCTCCAAGCTACATTAAAAGAATTTAGTTTATGCAAGTTAAATATTTTCCTAAACTTTGTACTTATAAGAGGTTGTAAAATACACATGTATATTGAGCATATAGTGCACCTATTATGTAAAGAAGGAAAAAAGCGTCTACTTAGCTCAATAATCCGAACCATATTTTGGGCCATGCTATGGTTGAATCATACAAACCAACTGATATCGTAGCTTTCCCCTTTGGCTGGGAACTAGATTTAAGAGAGTACTACTGATTTGCTTTATAATTCTATGCTTATTTTGTTTGCGAAAAAGATTGCACCATTGGGCTTAGAAAGCTTAGGTGCAATCTAGAATTCTTCCTTCATAACAAAAAAAAAAAAAAAAAATAGAAAAGAAGAATATAACCCAACAAATAACTATGCATAGGCTTATTTATGGCCTTTAATAATGTTATAGTTAGAAATGACAAAAAGTAATGGTTTACATTAATTGTCAAAAGCACCATGTATCAAAGGCTTTTAATCATCCAAAGGTGGATACTTATATAAAATATCTAATCCATAGGGCACCCAACTAGATAAATGGTTGTGATAATTGAAACGTGTTCCCACTTATAATTTATTGCTAACATATTTTTAAGTGAAAATATGTGCACCGATCATGCAACTAATATATTTTTAAGTGAAGATATGCACATCGTTCATGTAGCTGCCTAATATCTACCAAGCGCTCTAGTCTCTAATATTTCCACATATTGGCATTTTTTCTACTTATCTTTTTCCTCCTCTTTTAGCCAACCCCAAATCTGGATAAGGTTTTGATGATGATGATGATGATGATGATGATGATGATGATGATGATGATGATGATGATGATGATGATGATGGCTTCTTCCTCCTCTTTAGTCTTTAAAATATTTTTTATAAGTTATTTGTTCCTGTCTTATCCACCTTAATTGCCTTAAATTTAGATACCAACTCTCATAGCTCTCCCTCTTTCCTTGACTGAGTCCAACCACTAATCTTCTTTACCTTAATATTTTCTTTTTTCGAGTAATATTCTTCACCTTTTTTGTTTTTGGCTCAAGCGAAGAATTACAAAGCAAATCACTCACACTCTCAATCATGCACACTCCTAAATATAATCCTTAGGAAAAGGGGATGTAATGACTCCATACTCCATTTTTGTAACCTTGAAATCTCATGTTGGTAATGAAAAGTTCACTTTTTGAGATAAGGGTATTTTGGTCATTTCACTCTTTACCCTGACTAGACCCAGAATTTTGGTCCTTAGAATGGTACCCTTAGGCGTGTCTCGAAAAAAAGGAATCCAACAAGCCCAGAATCACCCAAAACGGAGTTAAAATGAGCAAGTTATGGCCCTTTGAAGTTCAAGGGCAAAATTGTAATTAAATTTAAACAAATTGGCCTAAGAAAACAGGGACCCGTTTTGATACGGGCACCCCCTTCTTCCCAAACATACTGCATCACCGACATTCTAGAATGTCGGTGTGCAGGGGAAACCCCCCTCCAAAACCCTCCTTAAGCTCTATAAATAGAGCTCTTAGGCGCATCCAATGGCAACCCAAAACCCTGGGAAAAACCTATCTTGGAGTTGCAGGCAAGAGGAGAAATCGTGAAAAATACCAAGCCACGAACCAGGTACGCCTTAAACCACTCCATACCCATCTCCCCCTCAATCTTAGGTTGAATTTTTCTAAGTTTTTGCATGAGAAACCATGCAAAACGGGGCTCTTGGGAGCCACAACAGACCCAGGGCAGGTTCCTGGGGCATTTTGGTTCGACAAGGTCGAACCAAGGCGTCCCGAGGACGCCTAGGTCACCACAGGACCAAAACGTACCCAGTGCGTTAAAGGAAAACTGACGGGTGCGCCCGCAAATGAGAAAAGAGGGCGGAGACCCGGTGTATCGGTAGACGCGCCCGCCTCGTGTGGGCCTGCGACGGTGACACTGCATGATCCGCATAAGTGGAACGCACAGCCTGATGATGCCCGGGAGCCTGTGACCGCACGTGCGGGCCAGTCGCCGCTCGACCGGGACGCAGGTGCATCCCGGGAGAGGTGACGCAGGGCCCATTTTGGGCCTTCTATGTATTCTTAACACTAAAATACCCATAAATTGAGTTTTAGGACTCCGATTGAGGCGCCGCGAGAGGCATTGCGTCCGTATCGACGGCGCGGACATACCCAAACTATAAAATACCTGATAAAGCCCTATATAAGGCTGACATGACCCTTAAACTATGATAGTGGTGCAGGGCCACTAAACCTTTGTAAACCTGACTATACCAAGACCTAGTTAGGGACCTTAGGAGGCCCTTAGGCATGAGAATGAACCCTTAATGCCTAAGTAGTGAGGTAAACTATTCTAGAACCTATAAAAATAGGCCAAGCTAACCTTTTTCCCCTAAACCATGTCCAGGAACGTACAAGGACAAGGGGACTAGCTCGATCAAGCCAAGTAAGTGTCCTATCGCTACTAGACTTTTAAAAAGAACCCATGATGCTTTGAGAATGCATGTTTTGAGTCATGGTTGCTTTTATAATGCATGTTTTAAGTTTTTAAGTTACATGTCCTGTCTTTATGCGTATATCATATAAACTTATGTTACATCCTTATGCACATGACTTGTTTAACATGAATTGATTTCATAAATGAACTTAGCATGCATATGAAAAATACATTGCGCATATATTGCCAAGACATGTGTTACATGCATAGACATGTTTTGAAAAAGGATTCTTGTCTGCATGATACATGCATAGACATGTTTTGAAGAAAAAAAAGGTTCTTGCCTGCTTGAGAGTATATGATTTGGGTTAATAAGCTCATGGGCGCTATGCCGAGAGGTTTGGGGTGGCCTCCGAGCCTCTACCACTATAAGTGGAAAGGGTACCATGCCAAAAAGGCTTGTCCTCACTTCGATTGCTGTGGTAAACGAGGACTACCACTGGAGGTGTCACGACACCCATCGAAGTGTCATATGCCCTGTGGAGGCTATGACCGAGAGTCCCTCGGTACCCGGGGACCACATGGCGCTGAGGTCATGGGCATAGTGTGCCCTATGTTTTTGAGGATTTACTTGCATGCATGTGGCATGACATGAGTATGGTCGACCATAGATCCATGAGTTGGATTCAGTTGAGCATCTTATACATATCATAGTATATGTTTATGACATCTATGTTACTTTTGACTTGGATTATGCGATTCTTTAAGTCGTTAGTATTCTATTTTGACGATGGCTTTTAATATCGATATTAAACATGAGTGTCCAAACATGCACATGGTTTAAAGAACATATGGTTTAAAACATAGCATGCATTGTAAAACTAGTAGTGATAGACTCCTACTGAGTATAGTGTATACTCACCCAATCCTTAACATTTTTCAGATACAAGTAAACACTTAAGGACAGGATACACTCGTGACAGAGAACATCCAAATTAAGTACAAGTAAACCCCTACCTTATCTTTTAGTGAATGTTACTTGATTGTAGTTACTCTCTGTAGCTGGGGTTATGACTAACACTTTCTTGAGAATATAGTTGATTTAAAACTATGCCATGGCTATATGATTTGAAAATGTGTTTTGACACTTGGGGTTTTATATGAAAGATTGCTTTCCAAAACAAAAGATTTTCATGCATTTCATATTTCTAAAGCAAGAGATCTCACCTTTTTATGAAATTTGCATCATATGAAACCCAGATTGTCACAGTTGGTATCAAAGCCCGGTTTGATGTTACTCACAGCCCAGTTATGAGGAGAATAACTTATAATCAAGTTTCATCCATGAAAGATTAAGGGGTAATATGATAACACATACTAAGGTCTTGTGAATTACCTTGTGATTTACTGATGCCTAGAAAGAAAGTAAGTGATGCTCTAAGACTTGAAGCCCCACCATTGGACTCCACTGGGTCGGGCAATGGGATGGCTGAATTATTCCAGCGATTCCTACAGCATATGGAACAATACATGAGTAATCAACAAACCCAAACCCCTACCACACCAGATCCTTCCCCTGATAAAGCAATAGATAGGACTGAGGTTCAGTTAGAAAGGTTTCAGAAATTAGCTCCCTCATTCACAGGAGAAGATGAAGCATCTACAGCTGAAAAATGGTTAATTGATATTGAAAAGATATTTAAAGCCATGAACATAGCTGAAGAAAGAAAGGTACCCGTGGCCACGTTTGTGTTTAGGGGAGAGACTACCTTTTGGTGGGAAATAGCGGAAAGGACTTATTTTGACCAGCAAGAAACAATAGGATGGGAAGAATTTAAAAAGGTCTTTAATGACAAATATTATCCTAAACACGTAAGAAAATAGAAGGAAAAAGAATTTATGGACTCAGAACAAGGAAACATGACTGTCCAACAGTATGAAAATAAATTCAACAGCCTCCAAAGATTTGCACCACATGCTTGTGCTGATGAGGAAGACGGGGCAGAAGGGTTTGTAGATGGGCTCAACCTAGGACTCAGGAACAGAGTTCTAGGTTTCCAACCTTCCACCGTAGCCAAAGCCGTAGAGATGGCCTCCCTATACGAAAAAGATTATCAAAGGAATCAGGCGATAAAGGAAACTAAGAACACCAACACCATGAGAAATAAAGGAAAGAGACCATTTCAGTCATCTGGACCCAAGCCACCTTTCAAGAAGCCGTTTGAAAACAAAGGAAGAAGACCAGACTGGAAGACATGCCCTAGGTGTAACAGGAATCATTCAGGCAAACCATGTCCCACTTTCAACATCACTTGCTATACTTGTGGAGAATTAGGACATCTTGCTAGGAATTGTCCTAAAAGGAAAGTTGAAGAGCGTAAAGAAGATCAAGTTCCAAAGAACCAAGGACATGTCTTTGCCCTCACTTCCAGTCAAGCCCAGGCTTCAAATGCAGTAGTTGAAGGTATTCTTTCTATCTATGATACACCTACTAAAGTTCTATTCGATATAGGCTCCACTCATTCTTTCATATCCCAGGAGTTTGCATCAACCTTGGACAATATACCACAGGACTTAGACTTCACTCTAGAACTCATGACTTCTGTAGGCCAGGCACTTCCCACCTATTCTTATCTCCAGGATGTCCCCATTTTAGTCAAAGATCATTTGCTACATGCCAATCTTATTCACTTAGATATGAATGACTTCGACGCCATCCTAGGTATGCACTGGCTAGCCCTTCACCAAGCCTTTGTTGATTGCCGCAAAAATGTGTCACTTTTACCCTACCTAATGGAGACACTTTCACCCTCCAAGGAAGAAAGGATTATTCTAGAGCGTGTGTTATTTCTGCCATGAAAGCAGTTGAGCACATTGCTCAAGGATGTCCCTTCTTCTTGGCCAAGATTGAATCTGTCGAGAGTCCCCAACCAAAGCTAGAGGATGTCGAGGTAGTCCAAGAATTTCCTGATGTATTCCCTGAGGACTTACCAGGTCTACCCCCACTAAGAGAAATTGAGTTTACCATTGACCTTATACCCGGTACTTCCCCTATTTCCAAAGCTCCTTACCGAATGGCTCCTGCAGAACTAAAAGAATTGAAGACCCAGTTACAGGAACTACTTGACAAAGGGTTCATATGGCCTAGCATATCTCCGTGGGGAGCTCCAGTCTTTTTTGTTAAGAAAAAGGATGGCTCCATGAGATTGTGCGTAGACTATCGGATGCTAAATAGGTTCACCATTAAGAATAAGTACCCCCTTCCCCGAATTGATGATCTTTTTGATCAACTTCAGTCAGCCAGAGTCTTCTCTGAGATTGATCTACGATCTGGCTACCATCAACTTCGAGTTAGAGAAGAAGATATCCCCAAGACAACCTTCAGGACTCGATACGGCCATTATGAATTGAGAGTGATGTCCTTTGGTTTAACTAATGCTCCAGCGGCGTTTATGGACCTCATGAATAGGGTGTTCAAGGAGTACTTAGACAAATTCATCATAGTGTTTGTGGATGATATCTTGACATATTCAGAAACTCCTAAAGACCATAAGGAACATCTAAGGATAACATTAAGCACCCTACGAGCACACAAGTTATATGCAAAATTCAGTAAGTGTGAGTTTTAGCTGGAAAAGGTTAATTTCTTAGGACACATTAATTCTCAAGATGGCATAGCAATTGACCCCGCTAAGGTTGAATCAGTATAGAAATGGGAAAGACCTAAGACAGTCATAGAAATAAGAAGCTTCTTAGGACTTGCCGAATATTACAGGAGATTCATCGAGGGTTTTTCACGAATTGCTTTACTTTTAACTAAGCTGACTAGGAAAGACACAAGATTTGAATGGACTGATAAATGTGAGGAAAGCTTCCAGGAACTAAAGAGAAGGTTAACTATAGCACCTGTCCTTACCTTACCTTCATGAAGTGGCGGATTTGAGATATACAGCGATGCCTCGCAACAAGGACTAGGCTACGTACTTATGCAACATGGGAAGGTAATTGCTTATGCTTCTTGGCAACTCAAAAAGCATGAAGTCAATTACCCGACCCATGACTTGGAATTAGCGGCCATAGTCTTTGCTTTGCGAATTTGGAGACATTATCTATATGGGGAAAAGTTTGAAGTTTTCACAGATCATAAGAGTCTTAAATATATCTTTTCCCAACAAGACTTAAACATGCGACAAAGAAGATGGATGGAATACTTAAAAGACTATAACTTCTCCATTCATTATCACCCTGGAAAAGCTAATGTGGTAGCTGATGCATTAAGTAGAAAAACCTAAGGGATGTGTGCAAGTTTATTTACTAAGAGATGGAAGCTATTACAAGAAGTAATAACGTGGAAACCAGACATAAGTAAGCGCAAGATCATTATGGCAGGTCTAACAATAAAGTCGGCTATTAATGAAAAGGTTAAGCAAGCACAACAAGGGGATCCGGACATACAAGCTTTAATAGGAAAACCAGGGTTTACTAAAGGGGAAGATGTTAGCGTTTACATGCAAGGAAGATTAGTGGTACCGACTAATGAAGAATTAAGACAAGAAATCTTAAAAGAGGCTCATCAGTCTAAGTATACTATACACCCGAGAGGAACTAAGATGTATCAAGACTTAAAGAGACAATATTGGTGGGATGGTATGAAAAGAGACATAAGGGAATTTGTGGCAAAGTGTCTAACATGTCAACAAGTAAAGGCTGAACATCAAAGACCTGCGGGGTTGTTACAACCCCTTGAGTTACCCGAATGGAAATGGGATCATATTACCATGGACTTCATCGTAGGGTTACCCAGGACCTCTAAGGGTCATGACATGATCTGGGTAATTGTTGATAGATTGACTAAGACAGCCCATTTCCTTCCTATACGCTATACCCAATCCACTGATAGCGTATCTCAGCTATACATCAAAGAGATAGTGAGTTTACATGGCATACCCCTTAGTATCACTTCAAATAGGGATAGCCACTTCACTTCACAACTTTGGAAGTCCGTCCAAAATTCCTTAGGATCTTCCTTGAACTTTAGCATAGCCTTCCATCCACAGACCGATGGACAGTCAGAGCGCACAATAAGAGTAAGAAGATGCGGAACAAAGACATACACTTAGTCAAAGTTTTGTGGAGAAATGCGCACATGGAAGAAGAGACTTGGGAACCGGAGTCAAAAATGCAAGAAAAGTATCCCGAGATCTTTTGACTGTATATATTGTAGAATTTTGAAGCAAAATTCCCCTAAGGGGGTAAGAATGTAATGACTCCATTTTTGTAAACTTGAAATCCCATGTTGGTAATGAAAAGTTCACTTTTTGAGATAAGGGTATTTTGGTCATTTCACTCTTTACCCTGACTAGACCCAGAAATTTGGTCCTTCAAATGGTATCCTTAAGTGTGTCTTGGAAAAAGAAATCCAACAAGACCAGAATCACCCAAAACAGAGTTAAAATGAGCAAGTCATGGCCCTTTGAAGTTCAAGGGTAAAATTGTAATTAAATTTAAAACGAATTGGCCTGAGAAAACAAGGACCTGTTTTGATACGGGCACCCCCTTCTTCCCAAACATACTGCATCACCGACATTCTAGAATGTTGGTGTGCAGGGGGAAACCATCGCCATTCTGGAGGTTTCTCCACCGCCATTACCATCGCCATTCTAGAGGTTTCTCCACCGCCATGGAATGGCGGTGGAAACCCCCCTCAAGAACCCTCCTTAAGCTCTATAAATAGAGCTCTTGGGCGCCTCAATGGAAGCCCAAAACTCTGGGAAAAACCTATCTTGGAGTTGCAGGCAAGAGGAGAAATCGTGAAAAATACCCAGCCACAAACCAGGTACGTCTTAAACCACTCCAAACCCATCTCCCCCTCAGTCTTAGGTTGAATTTTTCTAAGTTTTTGCATGAGAAACCATACAAAACGGGGCTCTATGGAGCCACAACAGACCCAAGGCAGGTGCCTGGGGCGTTCTGGTTCGACAAGATCGAACCAGGGCGTCCTCAGGACGCCGAGGTCACCACAGGACCAAAACGCACCCAATGCGTTAAAGGAAAACCGACGGGTGCGTCCGTGGATGCGCCCGCAAATGAGAAAAGAGGGCGGAGGCCCAGTGCGTCAGCAGACTCGCCTTGTGGGGGGCGCGTCGCTGACGTGGGACGTGTTAGCATCCCGGGCGCCCACCTCGTGTGGGCCTGCAATGGTGACACCGCGCATTTTGCGTAAGCGAAACGCGCAGCCTGATGACTCCCGGGAGCGTGCAACCGCATGTGCGGGCCGGTCGCCGCTCGACCGGGACGCAAGTGTGTCCCTGGAACGGTGATGTAGGGCCTGTTTTGGACCTTCTATGTATTCTTAACACTAAAATACCCATAAATTGAGTTCTAGGACTCCGATTGAGGCGCCGCGAGAGGCGTTGTGTCCATATCGACGGCGCGGACACACCCAAACCATAAAATACCTGATCAAGCCCCTATATAAGGCTGAAACGACCCTTAAACTATGATAGTAATGTGGGGCCACTAAACCTTTGCAAACCTGACTATACCAAGACCCAGTTAGGGACCTTAGGAGGGCCTTAGGCATGACAATGAACCCTTAATGCCTAAGTAGTGAGGTAAACTGTTCTAGAACCTATAGAAATAGGCCAAGCTAACCTTTTTCCCCTAAACCATGTCTAGGAACGTACGAGGACAAGGGACTAGCTCGATCAAACCATGTAGGTGTCCTATCGCTACTAGACTTTTAAAAAGAACCCATGATGCTTTGAGAATGCATGTTTTGAGTCATGGTTGCTTTTCTAATGCATGTTTTAAGTTTTTAAGTTACATGTCCTGTCTTTATGCGTATATCATATAAACTTATGTTACATCCTTATGCACATGACCTGTTTAGCATGAATTGATTTCATAAATGAACTTAGCATGCATATGAAAAATACATTGTGCATATATTGCCAAAACATGTGTTACATGCATAGACATGTTTTGAAAAAGGATTCTTGTCTGCATGATACATGCATAGACATGTTTTGAAGAAAAAAAAGGTTCTTGCCTGCTTAAGAGTATATGATTTGGGTTAGTAAGCTCATGGGCGCTATGCCGAGAGGTTTGGGGTGGCCTCCGAGCCTCTACCACTATAGGTGGAAAGGGTACCACACCAAAAAGGCTTGTCCTCACTTCAATTGCTGTGGTAAACGAGGACTACCACTGGAGGTGTCACGACACCCGTCGAAGTGTCATATGCCCCGTGAAGGCTATGACCGAGAGTCCCTAGATACCCGGGGACCACATTACGCTGAGGTCATGGGCATAGTGTGCCCTATGTTTTTGAGGATTTACTTGCATGCATATGGCATGACATGAGTATGGTCGACCATAGATCCATGAGTTGGATTCAGTTGAGCATCTTATGCATATCATAATATATGTTTATGACATCTATGTTACTTTTGACTTGGATTATGTGATTCTTTAAGTCGTCAGTATTCTAGTTTGATGATGGCTTTTAATATCGATATTAAACATGAGTGTCCAAACATGCACATGGTTTAAAGAACATATGGTTTAAAACATAGCATGCATTGTAAAACTAGTAGTGATAGACTCCTACTAAGTATAGTGTATACTCACCCAATCCTTAACATTTTTCAGATACAAGTAAACACTTAAGGACGGGATACACCCGTGACAAAGAACATCCAAATTAAGTACAAGTAAACCCCTACCTTATCTTTTAGTGAATGTTACTTGGTTGTAGTTACTCTTTGTAGCTGGGGCTATGACTAACACTTTCTTGAGAATAGAGTTGATTCCAAAACAAAAGATTTTCATGCATTTCATATTTCTAAAGCAAGAGATCTTGCCTTTTTATGAAATTTGCATCATATGAAACCCGGGTCGTCACAGGGGAAGTGGACACTTGAACCTACAGCTAAGGGTACTTCAAGGGAGATGTCGAGTTGTTTGTGACCAATTATGCTAGACATCTTATTGCTCAAAGAATACTGCTTTAGTCTAAAATAACAAGAGAAAAGGCATCTTTACCATCTATGGAAGAAAGGCATTGTTTGGGTGTGAGTGTTTTCCCATGATCCACATTCATGACAATAGAATTGAACATGACCAATAGAGAGCCCACATGGTTGTGGTCCATGCGAAATGAATATTTTGTTGACAAGCTATAATCCAATAAGTGAAAATATGTGCAATGATCATGTATTTGACATAATTTTAAGTCAAAATATGCACACTGATTATGTGACTACTTAATATTTGTCAAGCACTCCACTTTCTATTATTTACACACATTGGAAATTTTGCTATTTATCTTTTTTCTACTATTTCCATGTGTTGGCAAATTTTTTATTTATCTTTTTCCTCCTCTTTAGTCTTTGAAAAAAAAAAAATCTATATTATTTGTTCTATCTTATCCCCCTTAATTGCCTTAAATTTATACAACCACTCTCATAATTTGTAACACCCCAAGTTTTTATAACATGTTTATAATAATAATAATAATAATAATAGTCATAGTTAGGATCCTAAAATAAAAAGATTCTATTAATTGTTTTATTAAAACATTTATTGAAAACCTCCAGGTGTTATGTTCTTTTTCCAAAACATCACAACCATGATTTAATATATAAATATAAATACGCGGTAATGCATTTAAGATAATACACATATCAAAACCAACATCAAAATCATCGGTGCCTTTATTTTCAAAACAATAAATATCCAAAACATAATAAGGTGGCCCAGGGTCTATCCATCATAACATCTCACCATACTTAAATCAATGTCCATCATATGTATAAGTGTCAAAATCAAATCCATAAAATAAAAGTATACAATCAATAAAGAAAGTTCAAATGGTAGTCCGTTTATTAACTCAAGTCACTGTCTATCAATCGAAGTAAAATAATCTCCCACTACTATCACCGTCTCTCAACGGTCTTGCCCTTCCTGCTGTCGCGCTCGAGATCTAAGGCATTGCAAAACAAAGCAATGCCTCAGCAAGCTATTGCTTGTGTAGGTACATAGACATTTAATATAATAACAATAGAAAAAAATTGAGTAACAATGCTGATAAAATGAGTGGATAGATTATCTATGTAATTATAATTATTATAAGCAATGCTAATAAATCTTAAAATAATCATATATGATAAAAATTTATTTCATGGATTTAAAACATAATATGATCTAATATAAGTGAGCATACAATAACAACAGGGCAACCCAAGGTATGTGGGTCCCACAAGTGTCCCATACACTTGTATAACAAATCATGAGTACTAATATCAAACCTCTGAGTGTCGTCACGCCCAGGCATACAATCACATCTCCATGCTCATCATGCAAGCATACAGAATAAGAGTATAAATTGTTATGCCATAGTGGCAACCCTCCAGGATCTCAACCACTACCGCTCCTCGTCGACACAAGAACGGGAGACTTAAAGTTCGTCCCCATGGAAAGGGTCGGATCAGTAATGTGGACTATCTATGTTATCAAACCCCTACCGAAAGCCATCTGTGGGCTAGTGTCTATCATATCACAATCACATCACAAATTTCGGAGGGTGGGTGGCCAACCCTACTCCCTCATAGCATGACATCCACCAGGTGAGAGCACCCGTCATAAAACACAAAAATCACGTATCTCAAAAAACTAGGAGCACTCGTGGCTCACAATCCCCAAGGCACGCCCCTTATCCCCGAGGTTAACCTCTCAAAGGACTAACCACCAAGCCTCCATTGTCATCCTTATGAAAACCCATCAGTTCTAGTGATGCAATAAAGAAAGATAATTTCTACTTATGTATCAATGCATAGTATCAATTTCATGAAACAATCGATCATAAATTCATTCAATACATTATCAAAATTTAATATCGATCATAATATAAAACTCTGAGTCTCACAAAGTCATAGACTAAATAAACAAGTGCAATTAAGTCAGAATCAGTCATGATGCTATGATAATGCAAAGCTTTTAAAATCAAAACATAACATTAAATGTCGTCACCTACCTCGATGTGAGATCACTCAACTCAAATGTATAATCCTTTTAGCTTGTACGTTCATATGTACTTGTCAGTACCACAATACTATTTTGTGTTATTTATTTCATCATAATGGAATCTATGGTGATCCAACTGTTTGATTATCGTCTAAGATCTCTAATTATGATTTTGTCCTTAGTCCCAACATTACTTGTTATAATTTAGTCCCATATCATGTTCTTCTGTTTGTTTTTTATGTGTATCTAATGTTTATACCTTAATCTGACGATCAGATCATCCTCAGATCAATAATTTCCCAAGATCTAGTTCAAACCAGTAGTATAGATCAATTTCTAGCATAATCACACCTAATATGATCCTTAAAACCCTTATTTATTATCATACGTTATCTCGTTGTTCAAGTCATAGGGTCTGATCACCCTTTGATCGTACAGTTCTATATTATTGAATAATATTTTATGATTTGACTAATTTAAAAATAGTTAAATGTAAGTTTTCAAGTCAAATCTAGGTTCACATCGTCAAGACAATAGCAACGGATGTTTCCGATCATGATTTGGACCTCTGTAGCTCTCAAAATCAAGCTTTTGTGAAAAGACTTCATAAATTAATATATATGGGGGGTCGAATGGGCTGTTTGCGCTAGTTTACACAGGCGGCTCGGTTTGCTGGTTACACCGCCATAAACTGGCATCCCCAAGATGCTCTGCTGCCAGAACGTGCCACAGGACGCGCTACGTGCATCCTGGTTACCTAGACATGCCCCCGCGTGAGTCTTGGTCGCCATGACACTAGGCATCCCTGCCTCCCATGACCGCACGCAGGGCGCTCCTGCGTGCACTTGTGCTATGTGTGTGCACAATGATGTGCTCCCGCTTATGCGATTGCGTTGGGGTGTCCCGCATGGAGTCCTGGCATTATGGACATGGCGCATACGTGGAAGCCATCGCCAAAGAAGACGACCCGAGTCCAGTCGTCACCGGTGACTCCCCAGGTGCAAAAAATCGTGATTTTTGCACCCTTTTGCTAGGAATTTCATGTATTTTTAGTTTTTCCACTCTTTTTGATGAATTTTTCCAAAAACTAGGATTTTTCTCACATTTCTATTTTTTTTTTTCAACAGATCTGACGGATCTTTCACCATCAATTAACCAACCAGTGAGAACAGATCTAGGCTGGATCTGGGTAAAGGGTGTCGGAAAAGGGTGGAGAACACAAGAGGGAGAAAACTTACCTAGATTTGTTGCGGCGTTGGATCTGGGTCCGGTGGTTTCTGCCATGCTATCACTATTGACGTTTTTGTGTAATGGAGATCACATGGAGCAGGGGAACTGGAGAGGAGGAATCGTGCTGGGAGGAGGAAGGGAAGTTTTTCCCTTTATAGGCTACTCACCGACCTTCTCCTCTGATGGCGTCAGCGTCAAAGCCGGAGAGTGTAGAAGGGGGGTGTCTTTATCAAAACGACCCCCTTTGATTTGGGTCCTCGCCCTATTTACAATTTTGACCTTATACTTAAAACGCACTTATCTTCCTCATCTGAACTCAGTTTTGGGTGTTCTTTATGTCGTTGGAATTCTATTGATACGTATTTTCTAATTTTTGAGTTTTCAAAACCAAATTCTATACATAAAATTTTAAATTTAATTTATTTAATTTATTACTAATTTATGATTTAAAATTTGAGGATATTACATAGTTCTTCCTCTATCCTTTAATGAGTCTCACCACTAATCTTCTGTACCTTAGGATATTTTTTTCCTGGTAATATTCTCTACTTTTTTTGTTTTTGGATCAAGTGAAGGATTGCAAAGCAAATCATTCACGCATTCTCACTTGTGCACACTCCTAAATCTAATCCTCGGTCAAAGGGAAAATTGGAGACTAAAACTTGGGACCAAGGGTACTTAAACAGATATTCTGAGTTGTTTGTCACTAACTGTGCTAGATGCCTTATTGCTCAAAGAAGACAATTTTAGTCAAAAGAAAAAAAAAATGCATCTTTACCATCTAGGGGAAAATGGCACTATTAGGGTATGGGTGTCTACCTGTGAGCTGCATATCATGATGATAAAATTTCACATGATCAATAGAGAACCCACATCGTTCAAGTCCATGCCAAATGGATATTTTGTCCACAAGCTATAATCCAATAAAAAATCAATAGTTCATGTTTTCCTAGCATAACCCTAAATAAGGCTTTTTAGATGAAGGGTTTAGGAATGTCCATTTAAGACAAAAATAGCATCAATGAGGTTTGTTTGTCTTCATCTATTGCATCAGTAAATTCAGTCATACTTGCTTATGGATATGTGAGCCCCAAAGTTGTGTTCGTTACCCTTGAGGGCATTTTTGAATATTTAGTTATTTATACCACATATTATCTCCTTAATCAAATGTGTCTTGTAACTCCTTTAATTTTTAGCCGCATGGCATCTCTCTCCTAATTTGAGTAATTTCATGCTTTCTAGTTCAATTTTCTAGCTTCTAGAGTACAATAAAAGTATCCCTGGGAGAGGAGAAGAAGTTGAACTAAGTTCTCCATATATCTCAGGATCCTCTCTCCCTTCTTACTTTGTTAGGGAGATTTTCCCCTCTCCAATAGTAAGAGGAAGGCACCAAAATGGGAGCCTCTTATCTCTTGGATCTTATATGTTTGTAGAAATGCACCAACTATGAAGAGTAGTTTTGCATCAATCTAATGGTCATTATAGTCTTATGTATGCATCAAGTGTTAGATGAAATGCCAAGAAGGTTTTCCTCATAGATTCCTCACTCAAAACCATGTTAAGATGTTTGATAGAATGCCTTAACTTGACAAATTCATTGTTTAGTTTGCATAACCATGTATATGTATATTATTGTAGCATCATTTATCATATAAATAATCACTTATACCCATGACCCATGATATTTTAGCTAAACCATTGAGTAGAGATGGAAAGAACCATAAGTCCAAATAACATTGGACTATATAGACACGACATATGATTAGGATACCTAAAGTGAAAGAGGCTTTGAAAAAGATAAAATCAGGAAAGGCCCTGGGGTTCGACAGCATACGTATGGAGTTTTGGAAGTATAAGAGATACTGGCGTAGTTTGTTTGACAAAGTTGTTTAACAAGATTGTAAGATCAAAGAAAATGATAGCTAAATGGAAAAAATATTCTATCATTCAAATTTATAAGAACAAAGGAGACAAACATAGTTGCAACACTTATTGTGGGATCAAACTTATGAGTCATACCATGAAACTTTGGGAAAGAGTAATTAAGAAGAGGTTACAACATGAGAAGAATGTATCAGAAAACAAGTTTGGTTTCATGCCTGGGAGGTCTATCATAGAAGTTATTTTCCTACTTAGACAATTAATAAAGAAATATAGGGAGAAGAGGAAAGGCCTCTGCATGGTTTTTATTGACTTAGAAAAGCTTATGATAAAGTCTCCAGAAAGTTAATATGGTGGGTGTTGGGCATAAACAGGTAACAAGAAACCAAAGGGTAGACTTAGATTGTGGTGACATGTCCAGCGGAGATCAACAATAGCACTAGTTAGAAGAAGCGAGTCAATCTAAGTCAAAGTCTCTAAAAGGGCAATGGGAAGGCCTAAATGAACATGGATAGAAGTGGTGAAAAAATATTTAAAAACTTTTGGACTAGATGAAGCCATGACACTTAATAAGGTGGAATGGAGGAACAAGATTTGTGCTGCTGACCCCTAATGGGGATAAGGCCTAGGTGGTGGTGATGATGATTAAGTAGAGGCTGGCTTTAAAGTGAGTATGCCTAACACCTTCCTATCACATAGCCAAGCAATGGTTTTAGTCTTTGGATATCAAGCTATTAAAGTCTTTTCTCTATGTGGTACCTTTGAACTCATTAATAGAGGATAAAGTAAACTAATTCATTCCAAAGCTAAAAAGGCCAATTAGGGAGGCGCACTAGGTTTCCAGTGTATCTAGACAACAACTTTGTTAGGAAAAAATATGGTTTAGATAGGAAATCATGGGTTAGTCAAACAAAATATGGTTCATTGGTGCAAAAATATGTAGTTTTTGTACATAACAATGGTGATTTTTGTTCATGTTTCCTTGTCATACCTAGTTCCCAGAGAAAATATAAAGCCACCATTCAAGGTACCTAATAAAAATGAATTAATGAACCCTTTATCTAATCATTCAAAAAGTCATCATAATTGTCTATAGTGAAGGTGAAACAAATGGACTAATAAGAGTCAAATACTTAGTTTTGATTGAATTCAATTGCCTAGCCAACACACCCTTGAGTCCTATCAATAGATGAGTCAGTATAGAAGGCCACTAGAGAGGTCACAATCCAATGCATGGCAGTGGATGAAGAATCTGGTAAAAAGCTTAACATTCAATCTAGCATTCTTTAAGCATCAAATAAAGCAAGCCAGTCACAATTGATGTGGTACTTAAGCATTCTAGTGCAAACTATGAGGTCCCAAGAGGGGGTTAAATTGGGCTCAAATCAAGTATTACAAACTTTTTTTTACAAGTGCTCAACAATAAAAACAATTTAAAAAATAAAAGCAATGGCATTGAAGACATGTCTTTTAAAAAAATTTGCTTTGTATTTATTAATACCTAATTTGTCACAAGGCTATAATAACAATGTAGGTCGAAATATTACTAGTTAAAATTTAGCTTTACGTTAAACTAAAATGGTTGATGTTAAAGAAGGATAGTACAATATATAGATAAGTAATCGGTTAAGTGAACTGTCAAATATTAAAGGTAATTCATATAGTAAATTTCAAGAATGTGAGTAAATATCTAAGGAGGTATATGTACCATCCATGCATTTGTGCCTTTAGAAAACTAATGCATCATGATGGGTGCAAAATTCACTAAAGAAGAAAATAGGCTAAGTTTTTGCTTGTTGTCCGTTTAACTTCTAACACCAATTACTAACCATTGTCAACTGATACCTGATGGTGGACATTTCGATAATATTTTTACTAATCAAGAATCAATTTTGCACAAGGTGAAGCATATATTGTAAAGTATGCAAGATAAATTGGCTCTAGTTTTTGTGATTTCTTAAGCAACCTTGTACCACCTACCACATACGAGGCTTCTCGTGCCACTAGCCTCAAGCCTTGGAAGCAACCTTGTTATATTATTAGAAGAACTATCTATTCCAGTTTCTAGCTCCATCTTAGAAGGCCATGTTTGAAAAACTTCTTCTCCATAATGATCTTGACTACTAATATTTTGGGACGTAAAATGGATAGCTTAAAAAGTTTAAGTTAACTATAATGAAACTTGAATTGTTTATAGAGCTAGCTAGATTTGATTGATGCATCAAATGTTGAATCTAACCTAACTAAGATAGCACAAATAGATCAAATTCCGAAACCTTTTCTTTTCTTTTTTTCCTTTTAATCTAGTGTAGTTTTTACAATGATTTTCAATTTCTATCTAGATAATGAATTTTAAAGAAACTTTTTTTTAAGAGGGAGGGAGGACGGTTGTACGCTTCCAGTTGTAAGAGAGAGCAAAATAGGAGTAGTGTAAACCATAAAATAGAGTCACCAGTGAGCAACTTCATATTGTCCTTTTACTCTAAAATGAATCATTTTACATTCCCAAATTAGAAAATGCTAACCACACATTCAACAGTAACTGAAATACTCTCAATTATAAGAGCACACAAATATTGAAACACATACTTTGCTTGAATTTAAGGGTGTAGGCCCCATCCTACCATGATAAGCAGAGACCCTGAGCTTTCCACCCTTATTTAGTGAATATAATACCTGAACTCTCCTTGTGAAAATTCAATTTTCAAGTTACTTCCATTCACAACCATTAACATCTAATTTTGAGAATTCAATTCCTACTCCATCAACCACCTTTACTAGTCAGCAAATAGAAGTCAAGGCGTGTCCATAGAAAATAGGAAGACGATCAATCTATAAGTCTATTCGAGTGGATTGGATGTCAAAAAACAGGACCCCGGAAGTGGTAGGAATCCCCCACGTTTGTGTATTGATCTTGAAATTACATCAAGACCCCTGCTATTAGGCTAAAATAACAAAAAAACCGGACTTTTTCTCTTTCCGCCCTATTTATTCAGCCTCTCTTTCTCGTTTCTCCCTCTGCAAGCAACCTCACCACAAAGAACGCGCCGGAGACATGCCGACAGGTTTTAAACATACTTGGGAATTATTTTTATTTTTATTTTCAATTTCTCTCAATGTTGTTAAAAAGTTGGCATGATTAATTTACCAACTACTTGATTTTTTTCTGCATGCTCTGTCAAGAGAATGCCTCTCTTTCTTTTTATTTAATTTTTTTTTTTTTTGTCCTGCAGAATAGTTAGAGCTTGATTTAAGGTTTGCTTATGTTGGTCGTCGTATTTTAATTTTTCCTGATCTGATTTTTCCGCGGTTTCGGAGACATGAATATTGTCCACCTTCCATTTCTGGGACTGAAATATTGGTATAAGTTGGAAAGTTAGAAGGGTTTTATTTATGAATCTCACTTATGCAAGTGTGTCTGGTTGACGCTAAAGGCAGAAGTTGTGAAATTATGTATTATTTATTTATTTATTTTGATGTTACTTCATCTATTTATTAATTGACGTTGCTATTAGATTTATTATCAAATATTATGTTGTTACAAGTTTTAATTAAATGTTCAATCAGATAAATACGCAAATTATTTTTTCTAAATTGCTTTTCATGTGGAATGCGCTTCATGTTCTCATTTACATAAAAGCTTATTTTCAGATTTCTAGATATGGGTGATATTTAGGGCCGGATAGGCAAAGCTTATTGTTATTCATTTTATGTGGAATAATCTGTCCATTCCAATAAATCCGATTTTATAAGCCTTGCCGAACGAGCTCTTAATGGTAGGTTTGCCGCTACTGCCAAACCAAATGGAGAAACAATGGAGAAAATGTAAGAGAGATAGTTTAATCGCGTATTGAGGCAGATTATAGAAAACTATCTCTAGTTTTGTGTATATATTTGATTGTTTCAAAATGGATCCTGCTTTTATTGGCCCATTGGAATGATATTCACTTGACTGATGTGTATACCAACACTTCCAATTCAGGCAGAGTTTAAATATACTTGACATGGTCATGACATGAACATATTTGACTCATATGTTGACCTAAGTTCCTTATCCATTTTAGTTTGATTTGTTTGACTATTCCATGGTTCTTTCCTCAAGCTACACCAAAACCTTACTAAGTAGGGCTGAACAAAGGATTCAATCCTTAAGGAAAAGAATCTATTTTCTTATATGCATTCTAAATAGGAGTCCCCTTAAATGAGTACCCCAAAGAGCTTCTCCATACCATCATTTTAGCAGTAGTGTTTAAACTGCCCTCAAATTTGTCAGCGACTTGAAGCATTGACACCATTATACCTTTGTGTATCACTCTAGAAATCTCTCTTGGAACTGAGTTCTTTTAATGTGTCAATAGAAATAGAACAGGTTCTCAGTTGGTATGAGCATTCAAAATGTCCAATACAATTAACGTAGTGACACTAACTAGACATCAATGAGGAGGCAAAAGGGAAAAAGGGCCCCTTCCATTGTTTTCTCTTTGGTATCCATGAAACATTGTACATTTCTAGAAGTGATAAAGTTAATCTTGAGAAGAATTCAGATACATCTGCATTCATCAGGTTATATATGTATCTGAGGGAGTGGTAGGGAAAAGAACCATGAGGATAGGCAAATGAGAAAAAGACATGTAAGCCTAGCCTTTGGGCAATCTAAGCCATTTATCATGTTGGTGCTGTCTTGGATAAGCTATTGACCAAAATCCAAAGGTCACGATTGTTGGATGACCTTAACCTTTTATTCGTTGAGTTGGAGAATCATGGTCTTTTGGTTTTCGACAACTACTAAAACTAGTGGCCGGAATCATCTAGTGGTCTTGATGTTAGGTCCGTTGCCTATTTAAGATGGGAGCTAATGATGACTATGCCCAAAAACTAGGTCCACATGTTCTTTATCTTATTTGTCTATTAATGGATCTCATTCTATCTCTCCATCCCTGTGTCTTTATCTATCTCTTCATTCGTCTCTCTCTCTCTCTCTCTCTCTCTCTCTCTCTCTCTCTCTCTCTCTCTCTCTCTCTCATTGAGTAATCAAAGTAGATTATAGAATAGATAAGCATGACTCATCATGCAATAATCATCACTTTGGACTTCAAAGGTAGGAACACAACTCGCAATGTACTGAACATAATGCTGTGAAGTTTTTTTATGGAAGATGATTAAGGAGTCATTAAGAAAAAGATTGTGCGGTAAACTGAGAGCCAGGCTTAAATGATCTAACAGATGAAACCAAGAAAAATGTGGCAAAGTTCTAAAATATGCAGTAAAATTCAAGAATCTAAAGGAATTCAATACAGTTCTGGGTGTGAAGTAGCTGAAGTGTTATGGTACTTCCCCAAACATCCTATTACAATAGTGTGTTTGTGATGGATTGTTTATAAACCGAAAATTTCATCCTTTAAAAATGTTGTTTATGATGACACTGTTTTTCATAATATATATAAACCAGTTTTATTATATCTTTTTTGAATAGAAGTTCATAAATTGATTGCAGCTACTTCTACCTTCATTAATGGCCACATTCATGATAAATGCACAATCATTTTTTCAGTGCAAGTTTTTCTTAAAAGAATAAAAGGTAGCAGTAATATAAAACCCTTATTTTTCCCTTTCTTCTTCTTCCTTTTTTTCCAAGACTTCCTTTCTTCTTTTTGCGACCACCTCATCTTCCATTGGCGATTGAGCTATCTTGAAGTGATTAAAGGTAAAAATTACAGATTTTTGTTAAGTGTTTATCTATTATTCGTTTTCTATAAAAAAATTGGTAAAAAAAGTGCTGTTTTTTCATTTTTAATGATCAATGCTTGATTTTTGTCTAAAATGTCAACATATCTATACTCTAATGCTAAAAACGAAAACTCCATTTCATCATTTCCATTTCTTTTCATAGATTTAATGTAGTATTTACTGTTTTTTTCAGTTTCCTGTACTTTTTACACAAAATTGCAATATATATCAGCATTTTTTTCTCTAATTATTTGTGGAATGCATCCATAGGTTTGCATTATATAGCTAAAATCAACATTTCTATGGTCTTGTTTCATGTTTTTTTTTACCTCTTTTTCTTTACTTTTCAATGAAAACTGTAAAACACAGTATACAGTAGGGTTTTCCTTTTATTTGTGTTCGTTTTTGTAATAAATGTGTAAATGTTTCCATTATAATACTTAAATCGACAATCCTATATCAATGATTTCATATTTTGCATGTTTCATTTACTTCTTTTTTTTGTTACTTTCTTCTAAAAAACATGAAATACTTCACTGTTTATTTGTTAATTTCGGTACTAATGCAAAAAAAATCATTCTAATACTTAAAAATGACAATTCTACATCATCCTTTTCATAATTTGTATGTTCTTTTATTGTTTTTTTTTTTTTTTGGTTACTTTCTTGTAAAAAATTCATGAAATATACTTTCTTTTTTTTTTTGTTAATTTCAGTAGTAAAACTAAAAAAATAATTTCCATGTTTTCTTATTTTTTGGATTTTTTGGGATTTATTTTGGATTTTTTCTTTTTTAAATATTTAAATTACTTATTTTTGGGCCTTGTCACCTAGTCACGGGTTGCACCCCTTGCGCCTGCGAATACATAGATGTGGATACCTAGCCATCCTGATGTCACTTCCGACCTTACCAATAAAAAGAGTGTGGACATGAATTGTTTGAATAGCTGATCCAGAACAGTTTGATTAGGATTTGGAGCTTCAATCACCCAAAGAAGAAGGGCAGTTGAATTCATACAATTGACTGAAATGAATGCTTTTGGTATTCCATATCTAATGCATCTTACTGATTATTGCTTCCTTTTTCTTTGGAGATTAAAAAAAAAAACTCATTTCTTTTCTGATGCAGAATAAATTCCATCAATTGGCAACTGAATTTCCACAGTTAATTGAAAAAAAAGCTTTTGTATTCATATTTAATGCATCTTACTGATCATTGCTTCCTTTTACTTTTGAAATAAAAACTCTTTTCTTCATATCTGATGCAGAATATTTTTATTACTGCAGTAACAAGCTGTGCCTGGTGTCTATTTTCTGTTTACTCACTACTTTTCTGTGTCTCATTGTTAATTTGGGTATATTTTATGTTTCCTATACTTACTGGTTGTCTGGGGTCCTAACATTTGCAACTATTCTCTATGCAGTGAGCATAAAATGGCAAAAGGAAGTGTTTCCAGCAGTAGAAATTGACACAAGTCAGCCTGCTTTAGTTTTTAAATGCCAGCTGTATGCGCTAACAGGGGTACCGCCTGAAAGGCAAAAGATTATGGTTAAAGGTGGCTTATTGAAGGTAGGGAAGAATTTTATATTCACCAGAATGAATTTTCTGATCTATAACAGTTATGAAAACTATCGTTTCTAGGCTATTCTGGAACAGTATGCAGGCAACAAACCCTAGTAGAGTTGTCCCTATTTCCAATTACGATTGCTTGGGTTACATCTGTGGGATTTGCTGATCACATTTGTTGCTAAATTCAGGACGATGCTGATTGGTCTACAATAGGAGTGAAAGAGGTACCCAATCTTCTGTTAGAATTCTTACTTACCATATGTTTTGGCCATGTTCTCTCAATTAGTGTTTCTGATGATTGTTTTGTACTGATATAGGGTCAAAGATTGATGATGATGGGAACTGCTGATGAAATTGTGAAAGCTCCAGAAAAGGGCCCTGTTTTCATGGAAGACCTCCCAGAAGAAGAGCAAGCTGTTGCTGTGGTAAGATCTCTAACTACACTTTTTTGTGTCTTGTTTCAGAGCTAATGTTTCCTTTTTGTCACATTTACTTTTACCATGTTATTATTTGGTGAAGGCCAAATTTTGTATTGTTTAACTTTAGTTCTGCCATTGTTAACTTCAAAAGGATTGTGACCAGAGAAGTTACTTTAGATCACTGAAGTCCATATGTTCTGCCTGTGAAATGATGTTTATTTTTCAATTTTGAACTGACCAGTTTCTAACAAGTATATGATCTATATTGGTGGTTACTTCTTTAGTTGGAGGGATAGACAAGGGAGCCTATTTGATTCTTGATTTATAATTGATCAGCCATTTGACTAGAATTGGATCCAAATGTTTCAGATGCTATGTTATATAATAAGGCAATACTGGCTCATCAGCATAATTTACCATTTGAGTAGACTTGCTATGCCAGTAAACAATCCTTTGCCAAGGGTAAGCACCTGAGAGATTAATAGACGTGGATAATATGCTCAATCTGTTCTTGTCTAGCATTCTAGTGGTTTCTTAAACCATGTGACTGAAGCCAATCAGCTATAAGCCTCATCTGAATGGAGGCAAAATGAATGTGGGTAGATTTGTTGGCCCAACAAGACATATTTGGTGCATATGGAAGCTTATGATTTCAGTTGTGACAAAAAGATCATGGCATCATTCTTTCTTAACCATGGTTGATGGAGCTCATAAAACCTTATCAGAGTAGTGAGTGGTGAACTTTTTCTATTGTCAAAATTTATAAATTCAGGGGAAGTTGAGATACTTGCTTATCAATGGATGGAAAAGTTCTGCAATTACTGCTTCCATATCTCAACTTGGAGATTCTTAATTCCCGCATGGACATTTTGATTTAATCTTGTGAAATAAAGTAGAAGAAGATGGGTGACTGGTGAGCCAATTATACTTGATAAAGTTGCTTTTGAAAAAAATCACCTGTCTTTGGTTTTCTGCTTGACAACTGTATGTGGAAATTTTCAAAAACATAAGAGTTGCTTAAGGAGTAGGCAGAGACTAGCCAAGTGTATGCATTGTGGAAAAAGATGATCATATCCTCTTCTTAAGTTGTAGAGTATTCCTACATAGGTTCCTATTCTTAGGAAATATATAATTTTCCATAAGAATGCCAGCTAAAGTCTTCCTAGAAGAAGTACATTGTGTTCTCTCAAGGTACTTCAGAGAGGGGAAAGTTATGACTTTTTGGAAGCTCGAATTTTGTACTACTTAGCAAACAAACTATGGGTCTTTGAGAACCATCAGAAAAAAGTCTGGATATAATTTAGAAAACATGGGAATTGCAAAAGAGCTTTAGGATGGAACAAGTTGACAACTCATACGAGCATACCATTCTTAGTAAGAGGAACATTGTCTTGCATATCTGAATCCATTTCTGTCTAACCAATAGTGGTAACAGATTATCCTTCTCAAGGGTTGTGTTACATTTGATGGTCATGTTCATTGCAACAACAGGAAATATGATGGTGTGTTTAGAAAGATTGATATGGTCGCACTCTAATGATTCCTTTTCCTTGTCAATGATTATCTTAGCATTGTTCTAGATGTTTGATTTCATTTTGGTTATCCTAGGGATATAAGATGCTGCTAGCATAGGCATTTTTCTGTGGATTTGGCGACATGAGGCTTGAATTAGATCCACTACTGGAAGTTCAAAGTACCTAGTTGATTGAATGTGCCTTGGAAAAGGGTACATCTTTGGTCTCTTGGGTTTGTAGAATATATGGGTTTGCCTCTTATTACAAAGGGTTTTTAGTCTTTTCTCTTCTATTGTCACGAGCACGTGCACTAGGGGTGGCAAAATATGACACGACACGATAACACGACACGAACCCAACACGAATTTTGCGGGTTCGGGTCGAGTCTTATCGTGTTCGTGTCGTTTTCGGGTCAACCCAAAAATGACACGCCAAAAATCGTGTCGTGTTCGGGCCAATCAACGTGACCCATCGTGTTGACCTGTTTGACACGCGACCTATTTATTTACCGTGAACTAATAGTAATATAGGACGGTTCATTTGGAACCGTCTTATATTACAACATGATATGTAATATAGGACGGTTCATCTAGAACCGTCCTATATGTAACATGTAATATAGGACGGTTCATCTGGAACCGTCCTATATTGTAACTCTTATATATGGTAGCATGTAATATAGGACGGTTCCAGAGGAACCGTCCTATATTGTAGCTCATATGGTTATATATGATAACATCTAATATTATATGATAATTGTTCCTTTGGACGGTTCCTTTGGTAACATCTAATATAGGACGGTTCCTTTAGAACCGTCCTATATTGTAACTCATATTATATGGTAACTGTTACATATTGTAACTCATATTATATGGTACCTCTTATGTAAGTGGTAACATCTAATATAGGACGGTTCCAAAGAAACCGTCCTATATTGTAACTCTTATATGGTTATATGGTAACGGGGTAATATAGGACGGTTCCTTTGAAACCGTCTATATTGAATAAATAAGCAGCCAAATTCGCCATGTAGGTGTTTGGATATGGAAAGGTGAAAGGGTCATAATGCACCCGGAGCGGTACTGACTTGGGACTTGGGGCTTGATGACGGCAATCGGATGGACTTGGGGCCTTTATGCAGCCAACCAGATTTTCTAGTTCTGCGATGCTCGGTTGCATTATGAACTTTTCTAGCGATAGCAGTAGTACAGCTATTAGGAGTATAGGCGGTGCGCCAAAAAGAACAAATAGGCAGCCAAAATCGCCAATATGATAGCAGAGTACGGCGGTGCTCCGGCTACATTATGAACCTTTCCATATCCAAATAGCTACCGAATAGCAAAAGATTTTGGGTTGTTTAAGTGAGGTGACGCGATTGGACGGACTTGAGGCCTTTGCGCAGCCAACCGAGATCTTAGGTTCTTTCTCAATATCTTTTGTATGAAGTCAGTATACCTCCGCCTAATCAAGTGTCCCTGCAATAATAGACCTGTGTTGTCTGAATTCATCTTTTGTCGCGCCATAATTTTTATATTAGAGCAATAATATAGGACGGTTCTTCTAAAACCGTCCTATATTATTATATTATTTATTTAATCGTGTTATACGAGTCGTGTCGTGTCGACTCGTTTAATAATCGTGTCGTGTTCGGGTTACGGATTTTTGACACGATTATTATGCGGGTCGTGTTCGTGTCGACCTAAACTTGAAGCGTGTCGTGTTCGTGTCAATACAAACACGACCCGTCAACCCGAATTGCCAGGCCTAACGTGCACATGCACGTATATGAGTTATAGTGAGAGAAAGAAAGAGAGAAGGGAGCAAGATAATGTGAAATTAACAAAATATATTTTTGCTGGCAGACTTGGAGCCTATAGTTCCACTTCCAGTAAAAGGTCAACCTATGAGTTACAATATTTCTAAAATTTCATTTTCTAAATAGCTTTCTTCCTCTTTCTATTTACGAATTTTCCCATTGATTATAATTATCTCAAAACATGCTCCCGCCTATTTCCAAATACCCTCCAGTCTATTACCTAGAATACCCTACCTCTTATTCCCCAAATACCCTCTAGCTAATAGTAGACTTCTATAGGTTATATTGGCTTATTTGGTCAACTGGCCTGGATCGTCCTATTTGAGTAATTTCCGTTTTCCATAATATAGATGTACTGGATATTAATGCCTAATTTCCATTACTAAGCATTCCAGCTTCCAAAAAATCTCCCCTCTTCGGTCTTTTGTTCTTCTGCTCATCTATTTCTTCATATTCTATTAATTTGTGTATGATAATCCATATATAAATAAATACATGCATACATACGTACATATGTGTATATATAATACACACGCATGTGGGTAAAGAGTTCTAGTAGCAGATGAAGCTTTTAAGCATTTGAAAAAGTTGGCTCTCCCTTTCCTGATACATGGTGAAATCGGTTTGTAGATCTAAGCCATTCATCATGTTAGGCCTACCTTAGATAGGCTAGAGACAGAATTGCATGTCCCTCAAATTCTCTTAGTATATGTTTGTTTGAGTTGAAAAATCACCATAATCCTTTTTTTTATTATTGATATTCTAAAATGCCCAAGACAAGTGGTTAGGATGATCCAAATGCATTGATTTCTCGGGGATTACATATTTTTGGAATGCTGGACGCAGCTTAGATCTGGAAATCCATTTTAGCATACATTAGAAAAAGAGCATTTAAAGAAGTTGGATGCTTAAAAACGTCCAACCCTCACCATGACTCATGAGCAAATTACCATTGTATGCGTAAACATGCAAACGCAAACACACGCACGCACGCATATATATAACCCCCAACCTGCCTTCCTGCTGCTTGCACCTTGTTCGTCAATATCTTTTGGTTATGATTGTAAAACAAGAGTCATGTACTAGAAAAAACACAAAAGAAAGACCATCTTCTCTCTCTGCCAAAATTGGAGAAAATTTCAGTTGCCAAAAATTGCACTTCTAGGGGAAACCAATCATAAGGTCATTAAGCCATTAGTAGTCAAATGGATCCAAAATATGTAAAAATGATATAAAAGGAAGTTCAGAACCAAAGTAAAAACCCACAACTTGCTAAAGACCCTTCAAAATACCATGTATCAGGATAAAAACAGATCTAAAAGAAAAATTAAAATATTGATGATGTCAGAGGAATATTGTGGAGCAGATACCTGAATTGTGGTGACATGAAGCTTTGCTGTTGAAGAAGTGCATCGTGGAGAGTACCTTCTCCTTCCTCCTCCCCTTCTGTTCTCATTGTCTCCATTTTCACAGTTTTTCTATATTACATCTTTTTCTTTAGAAAGATAACCAGCTATCTCTTGCTTGTCATGGTTTTCTTATATGAAGGTGAGATTCTAACTATCAAACAAAAATTTGAGTAGAGACTGAGAGTTATAATTAATTTCATGGAAGATCTCAGAATCTTCAAAAAAATTCTTTCTATATAAAGACACTACCTTTTCACCATGCTTTCTGGTGCAACCTTATCCTTCTCTTGCTAGTTCTTGATTTGAACCTTGTTATCAGAGAGGAGCAATAATATTTTCCGAAACCTCGCAAAGATCCCAGTCTCCACAAAATGAAAATCTTAATGGTAGCTCCCCCTCCCTCTGAATGTTGAACACAAGCACCCATGAGAACCTTGAACTGACTTACTAGCTAGGTACCATGGGAGAGGCCCTTGTCACTCCACTGTGCTAGAAGGCCTCTGCTTGGTAGTCTTCTTTCTAATTCCACTGCCTCCAACAATCACAATTCTGAAATTCACTCTTCCTTGTGCTACTGATCCAACAGGATGACCAAAGTTTGAGATTTTGTCTGCTTTGGATTTCTGGTATCCAGATGTTTGAACGAGAACTATTGTTTTCTGTCCCTTTAGTCTATACCTCGGTCATGTTTTTTAAGGTGCTGAGAAGAGAAAATGATGATGGGAAAAACCAGCTCTCTTCATGCAAATGTAAATCTGCAACCTATTATTCTGAACCAAATAACTTGTAAACATTCTGTTTTTGTATTGTATTTGGAGCTTCTTCTTGTCATGATGAAAACTTGCTATCTAATATTGAATCTGATAGAAACCTGCAGCATATCTACCATGGTTATCGAGTTCTGTTGTTCTTGAGCATTATACTCTGATCTCACAACATCTGCTTTCTATTGCAAGGGTCACACTGCTGGCTTATTCAATCTGGGAAATACCTGCTACATGAATTCTACACTACAATGCCTGCACTCTGTTCCAGAGTTGAAGTCAGCTTTGTTAAAGTGAGTTTATTCATCTTAGGAGCCTTTACCTGATATTCATATAGACCATGATAATACTGTCTCACGTGTTTTCCAAGACTATTTTGTATAGTCTATTCCTAATTTCTGTTGATATTTTCCCTCTAACCAGTTATTCTGGAAGGAGCAATGAATTAGATCAATCCTCTCATCTTTTGGCTGTTGCTACACGAGATCTATTTGGTGAACTTGATAGAAATGTCAAGCCTGTTGCTCCTATGCATTTTTGGATGGTTAGTTCTCCATATTCCATTCCTCTGTCATGCTGTCCTTAACTGGATTCATGTACTGCTTTTTGAGGTCCTAAAAGTAAGAACTTATTGATAAGAAGGGTAAGTACTGATGTTTTTGATAAAATATTTTCTGTTCAACTTTGTATCCTACTCATGATCAATGCTTAAAAACTTGAGCTTGGTCATGAACTTCACGATTGTAGTTCTCTGTTGGTATGGCTGAATTCAGGATTAAACATTTATATTCTATGAGCCTCTCTCTCTCTCTCTCTCTCTTGAAAGTGACCTAGTAAGAAAAATTCTCTTATTTTGATAAACAAGTAAAAACTTATAGCCATAAACTTATCTTTTTAACAAGTAAGGCTAACCTTCTACATTTTACAAGCAATTAGTTAGAGTGATGATGCAATGTGAGCCTCTTGCTAGTAAAAACAAGAACAGACAAATAATAAATCCTGATGGACTTGTAATGTAAGTTTATCTCATTGTTATGGCATTATCAATTCTGCTACAGGTTGAGGTTGATACTCATTGAATGGACATAGTACATTTTTAAGCAATGTTAATCATTTCTGCTTTGAAATGTGTCTTAGTTATTCTTTATTTCCTTAGTTTGGTAGTGCACTGCAATGATCATTAATCTTGTGGAAATTCTATGTACAGGGCAGTATCGGTAAATGCAGGTCAAAAGTTTCTCAGTTACCAGCAGCTTTGGGACTGAATCCACTATTCTGGTGAGAATGAGTGACCTCTTCTGACCAATTTAAGAGAAGCCTTTGGCTGCCTAATCTGGAAAGACCTATGCACAACCAAAATACTAGGATATTGTCCTTATTTTGTACATGAATTAGTGTAAGGAGATCATTCCAATTGTTCCTCCTTGAAGTAAGAATGCTTAAACTTGCAAGGTATAATTCCTTCCTCTTGAGCATATTATGGGTGTTCGGCTCCTCCACTGTCCAATGAAATGCCTCTACATTTTTCTGAAGGCTGATAGCACCCAAATCACAAGTATAAATTGTTACCAATTGTTCCATTGTACAAAAGAAGGAAAGAGATTTGGTGAGAAGCATCCCTGAGAATCTGATATGCCAACCCCTTTATCGAGCTCAAGACAACACTCTGCATTGTCATACTCCTGTTGTTTGAAGTCCTTGTAAATAGCCACTGGCAGTCCATTCCTTCTTTAAGAAAGCAAGCTTTAGAACTCGCATCTTCATGGCAGCTACCCTGTACAAATTTGAGAAAACAGGATTAAAACATGGCTCAAGCAGTTCTTATTTGATCTTTCCAACCCAACAGAAACTAGCAAGCTATTCATGGAGGGATCTCTATTTGTTTATAAACTCTCCCAGCAATCTTACAAAACACTTTACTGTGAGGCCTTGTTTAGTTCCCATCTCTGCATATAGGGGATAAGGTTAATTTGCCAATTACCAAAACCCTCTAGGCTAGTATTAACATGAATAGATGAACTTGTCATTGAACTCCGTCAAAGAACATCTTTTTCAAGTAGTACCAGAGTCTGTTGTAATGGCAGCATAAATCTGGTGGTTCTATTCCTCATTACAATAAGAACTCTCCACGTCCATTGGACTATTGCACTCCATGTGTCTTTGCAATTCCTGGAAGGAAAGTCATATATTTGCCTTCCAGTTTTGATTCATTAGCCCCTAACTGATGCTATGGATGTCTATAACTTTAGGTGGTCCTGGAATTCTCAAATTCTAAATCATTCACAATGTGGCCCTCGACTTAGATGTTCCATGGTCTGAAATTTTCATCCATTTGTGATCCTGGTCATTGTTTTCTTGATCTGTAAAATGAATCGTCAAAGGTTTCACTGTCCATTTTAGCCACCTTACCATTTAGGAAGGGGCTAATGAATCAAATGGAAACAATGTATTAAGTAGGTATGAGCATCAAAGATTCAAAACTTCCATAAAATGCTCGGAAAGGAGAGAATAAATCCATTATTAAATTCTTTGAGGATGAGATCTTCTTCAACATTTCAACCTTGCATCTTCTATTTCAAATAGTGAGGTAATAGATTGCCAATTTTGCTTCTTCTTGATACATCTTCCCTCATGAAATTCATTTAGCTTTGCATGATCCCTTTTAAGAAAATTCAATTATCTCATGTACACGCTATCAACAAGCCATAATTGTTCAAGTTCTTTGTCCTTATCTATGCTTATATAAAAAGCTCCTAGATTTCATCTCTGATTATCCTAACCTATCCTGCCTTCAGTGCTGTAACTTTAGGTTCCTAATTTTCAGCTAATCTGGATTGGCTATTTTCATTTCTATGTCAACGTTCTTAAAAATGCTTATACAAAAAGCTTCTGGATTTCTTCTCCAAAAAATCTTAACCTATCCATCCTTCTTTCTTGTAACTTTAGGTTCCAAAATTCCAATTAATCTGGATTGGCTATTTCCATTTCTATGTGAAGGTTCTTGGAAAGTTCACAATGACTTCGTGCATCTCATTTCTCCCAGAAAAGTCTCTAAGTGGATGATCTTATAACTTGCATTGTAGAAAGATTAGTCTTGATGTCTTTTGTTTATGATGTCACAGAAGTCGAAATATTGATGTTACCAGATAGCTGCTTAGGTATAAGAGTCTTAGCTGGTTAGCTACGAATATCAGTTTAGTGCTGGCTTGATATGAAACATAGGCATAACAAAGGTAGAGTATGTGCTCAGAAGTTAGAAAGAACCACGGAGAATATTTGAAAGATTTTCTAGGCACTGAAGAATGCATGTAAATCTTCATCTTTTCTTGGTTTATTGTTTTAGATGTAATAGAAACTTGAAGAGTCAAATGAGTCTGCTCGGTGATAGAGGTGGTCATATGAAAAAAAAAAAAACAACAACAACAAATATTATTCAGGAGCAGGCAAAGACTAATAGTCCTGTAAATGAATAAGCTCCAATCACATCCCTTCTCTAGCTAGCTAAACGTAGTTATTATTTGATCTCTGTGCACAAGCTGGAAAGAAACATTCTGGAATCCCTTTCATGACTAGGAAATCAGCCTGAATATGCAGTACTCTGAGGCAAATGCAATTCAGCTTATTGAAGTAAGCAATACTTGTAACTCGCTCATGATCTCTAATGGTTCGACCAGTGCCAGTCCTGGCCTGGATTATCATAACCTGCGGCCATGAAAATTGAACCTTAATGACTCCAAGGCATGAAATCAATGCCGCTTTGTGATATCAGATGGAATGAAATAGGTCTTACAGTAACTCTTCTCAATTTTGAACTCTTTGGATACAGCTAATCACTATAGAATCAACTGTATGCTGGAGATAGGATAGCTTTAATTGGCTTAAAGGAATCCCTGAACTGTTCACCTGTTTCTTTCCTTCCATAAAGACCAAATAAAGCAAGAAGTCTAAGATCTTAATAGTGTTTTAGCTTTTACAGGTTGCATCATACTCTAAGAATTAATCAGAGCATCAATATATGTTGACATCATTGAAGAAAATTAAAGAGGGCAAGATAAAGTTGTAGATCTCCAAAGTCACTCAGTATGAACTAGGAGACAATCAACTGATTCTGTTTCTACAACACATGGATCAATTTTTCACCGTTGGGCAATTATGGTGAATTGCATGGTCAACGCTGGGAATCCTACCTAGTTAAGTAGTCCAATAGGTGGCACTGAGGGAGCTGAGGGTTTGGATCTGAAGGATGGTGACTTGGAAACTAGCTTCTCCTTGGTGCATAACAAGGTCCTTGGCCAATTAAAACCCTGACTGAGCGGCACTTTACTTGCATTTTATCCTTCGAATGGAACACTTGAGGCATGTACTCTTTCCCATAAGACAGACAACAAACTCCAACATTGTGGTGAAACTAATTTTTGAAGACATGAATGCATAGGAAAACCTTCCTTCAGAATAGGAGATCCTGACACAAGCCTCCTTATCTAAGCAGGATTGCACTCCCCAACCCATAAAGGAGAAAACCGAAGAAGGAAAAAGCAAAAGAGATGCTCACTCTGAAAACGTCCTTCCCACCCTAATCTTGGGACTGACGTTTTTCATGCTAAATGACCTCCATATATTTCCTGCAGTCACAACTCATTAGAGGCTGTGTTCTTCTTTCCTAAATCTCCATAATCACTTGTAGATAAAAGCTCTCTCTCTTTCTGGTTTTACCTAGCCTATCCCAGCAATCCAATGCTACTTCCTTATTCCACCATCCATTTCATAAGGAGTTCCTCTTCATCCTTCCAGTTGTTAGTCGTGCTAACTGGACAATGGAACACGGACAAATAGTAGGTGAGGAGGATGCCTAAAGCCTATTACATGCAATCAAGTGATAGGAGAGACTCCTTCCCATAAAGTTAGCTTCTTGAGACCTTTCAATAATCAGATTCAGAGTCCCTTAAACAGTCTGTCCAGTTTCCCCAGCTGAAGCCCGAGATAATGATAGCGGAAAGCTGCAGTGTAACTGTACCTCTTCTTATGGATCTATCCATTTCCTTCAAAAGATTTGTGTAACTTCTGGTGGAAGCAGATTCCTGGAATGTTGATCAATCAGGCTTCTAACTGTTGTTGAGGTTCTCGGGGACTTCCATATACAGAATGAAATTAAACATCATAGTAGGAGAACTGATGTCTCTCCTGTTCAGATTCTAAGATGGGCTGATAAGTGAGTTGATGGGTTGGTAATGACGTTACTAATAGACCATCCTATTGAACAGAGCAATCTTGTTTCATGCCTTAATTTTCTATTTCTCGTAGAGGATTTTGTAATATCTTCTTTCAGTGGTGTGGGGTCAGTGGAAAGGGTTTCTACTTTCTACTATTATCGTTTAGGGAAATTTTCTTATTTGTGTGATGTCACTTCAATCATGAAATTCATAGCATGTGTAGATTGTCATTTCCCTATCTTCTTCTTCCATCTTATATACTGATCTGGGAGGACTCATAGAAAATTGGAAGTCACTATCATATTCTTGCTGGAATGGTCTTTTTATTCATATAAGTTCTGTTCATTTGAGAGAGTTGTTATTTCTGATGTATTTTCCATGCTTGTATTTATATGAACTACACAGGTGGTGCTTCTCTTGTTGCAAATCTATTGGCTCGCCAAAACTAAAATGTTCCAGTACAGTCTAATGATATGTTCTCATGTATAACTAATCTTGTAATTTTGGTTAGGTATTGCGTAAGAAGTATCCACAGTTCGGCCAGCAGCATAATGGTACTTTTATGCAACAGGTATTTGATATTTGTATCAAGTAACTTGCTTGTTTCAAGCTGTTCTTTTGCTAATTTGAGTTTGGTGTGCCTTGTCCCAATAAAATCATAGGATGCTGAAGAATGCTGGACTCAACTTATGTACACACTTTCTCAATCTCTTAAATCACCGGAATCAAGGTACTTTTCTTTGCTTTAGATTTTGTTAAAATCTGAGATCTAGATCTTTGACTTCTCCAATTACAATTGAGATTTGTGAGGGCCCAATTCTTGGCATGCCCAGCATGATTGGAAACTGATACAAATACTACACACTACACAAATAATTTTGTTGTTCAAAATAGTCACTCTTGGAGTCTTTTCTGTTTTTCTCTAATAGTGGATGACATTAAGACTTTGGTCAAGGGAATCAAAGTCGCAATACATGATGGTGAGAAGAGCAACAACCGCAAAAAGAAAAACCAAAAATCAACTGCAGTTGCAGCATCTGATACAAGATGACAGCATAGAAACTCAGGAAACTAGTTGGCAGTGAACAGCATCTCAAATTACAAATGCAAAAGCAGCATCCAGTGAATCCAAAGACTAAAGCAATGTGGATGAACTCAAAAAACATCAATTTGTGTGTCAAACTTCCTTGTAGGCAAGAAGAAAACCACGCTTATGAATTCACATCTCTGCACAATGCACAGGCCATATAAATCAGACTGAACTGCTGTCAAAACTGCCATTGTCATCTCATAAGAACTAGCCTGGAATAATGTGATCTGAACTGAGAGACAAAGACTCTTTGTCAGAGATGAAAGAAATTCTTTTTTCTATCCTTTGAACTTCCTTTTTGGCATGCTGGTCTGGAGCATTATTTTCAGACTTGGGAACATCTTTAAATGAAACCCCCTTTGTTGTCTCTCCACAATATAATCACCTCAAACTGAATTAAGAACCTCCAAGAGTGTATAGCTTCCCTCTTTAGCCACTTAATGGTAATTAGTGAATCTCCTTCCACTATTAAAGGGTTCTTGTTCAAAACTTTCAAGCAGTGATATGCTGCAGCCATTCTGCATAGCCTATAGGGCAGCCCCAGTGCATGAAGCTCCTGTCTATGCGAGCTCCGGGGAAGGGGCGGACCACAAGGGCCTATAGTAGGCAGCTTTACCTTGCATTCTTGTAAGAGGCTGTTTCCACGCCTTGAACCCTTGACCTCAAGTTCATACGACTACAACTTTTGCCGTTGCGCCAAGGCTCCCCTTCTCCATTCTGCATAGCCTGCCAGCCCAAAAACAGTGTTACTCTGGGGTTTCTGAGAAGATCTACCAGCATGGCATGGTTTCACCAGACCAGCTGCCAAAATTCAGTTTGAAACAGTCACTAGGAGAGACAGACCAAACAGGGGACAACTTTTAACCTGAGATTTGAAAGATATTAGTTTCCAAGGACCAACTGAGATGCTGAATAATTTGGGCATTTGTTCTGTGACAGAACCCACCAACCAATTTGTACCTTGATTGATGCACGGAGAGGTGCAACTGGTCCTCCTGTTGGAGAAGCATCAACTGTTCCGGTCTGTCAATGCATTCCACAAGAGGAAAGAAACTGATGACTTCCACAAGAATGTGTTAAGTTTAGAGCCAGGAACAGACGTCCAACTGAATCAGAGATGTTGAACTAACTGAGTGAAAAGAGTCTTAGTATCAAACTCAATAAAGATTTTGTACAATTCATCATATACATGCTTGCACTTCAATAAGCAACCTGTTCTGTATCATGAACATTCACAAATAAATCTTACATCACATTGGTGTTGAAGAATGGCTTACATCTGAATAAACACTGTCAAATAAAGAAATGGCTGACAATAGAAAAGTGATGCAGGACAAAGGAAGAAAACGGGTTTGAGAGGAACTTGTTCCAAACTTCAACTGAAACAGTTGAAGTCTTGTAGAAATATGGTAAAGCAGCACCAACTGAAACCAAAAGAACTGGAACAAGAGCAATGAAAATGTATTCGGTATCACTCCAAATGATTAGAATAGTACTATAGGAGTCACACCTATAAATTGCCTACAAGCACTTAGAAGTCACATCAAGAGCTTGAAGACTACCAGTGGAATCACACCATTGGGATTTCTCTTTGGAATCGCTCCAAAGGACAAGGCATCACACCCATACTGTTGCACTGCAAAAACTGTTAACTTATTTATTGATTTTAAAGACCTTTTATGTCAAATTTATGGAACTTACGACCTACACATTGCAGATCTATCTATTATTACCTTCCTAGTATGCGTAAACCTTTATGGTAGCAAAAGCTAATCAAATCTGGTCAACTTTGGTTATCCAATAATGAATAGGAATTTATGGAGAGCAAAGCCAATAAGTGTTCAACTTTTCTGCCCATGGTATCCATAAACACTTACTATAGACACTAAGCCAATCAAGTCTGCTCAAATATTGTAATCCTGTAAGCAGATTGGACAAATCTTGTAGAGATATATACAATCTGGTCAACTATCTACTAGAGTGGCCTTGCTGGAACAAGCAACCCTTATAGGCCTTCATAGAAGGTACTTGAAACCCAATTGCGGCCCACTAATCATTAAAGAGAGGGACAAAGAAGTTGCAGATGCCCCAATCTTGAATGGTGTAACAATCATGTGGAAGAAGTAAAATTAGATAGGCAAATGAAAAACAAAGTGTAGAAAAGGATAGTGAAAATAAATGATTTTGCCCTTCACCCAAAATGAGTGTTAGCTATTTGTTTAAAAAGATAAAAAGCCAAAAGTATTCAAAAGTGGCTGAAGTGGCCCCACAGCTAAGACACCTATTCATGCTCTTTAGTAGACAGCACTCAAGATCCAAGATTGGAGACATGCACTTCAATAGCATTTGTAGTTTCTTAAATGTCTGATAGAAGGAACATGAGATGCATCATATATATTTTACTAGAAAATATTCCAGCACCATATGTTTGTGGTTTATGAGAATCTTTACTTTTACAAGTAATTTAAACATGCACAAAAACATCCCAGCGCAAACTCCCACTTGGGTGACCTCTGTGTCTAACTTTAAAAAAGAAGAAAAAGTAATTTAAACAGATCTTGTATACTAAAAAGGAAATGAACAAAAGATGAGTGGTGTCTCCTAACTAAGCCATCATGAACTAAGATAGCTTTATCCAATTCTGATTAACAAGTTAGTAGAGAAACCCATTAAGTTTGTTGATGCTTGGGTCAGAGGAGCCTCAGTCACTCTCTTCCAGTCTTATGTCTTGAGAGGATTTGTGAACAAAATTCACTAGTGGGATTTACTGAAGGCTTTCAAGTGGAGAATTCCTAGTTTAATAGTTAAGCACATTTAGTTTGTAGATGATAGCTTCAATTGCGAACTGCATTCTTGGAGCAGGGTATAATTTGAAAGCAAAAACATCAAAGGCTTTATGGAGAGTCAGAGGTTAAAGCTTGTAGAATCTCCTGGAATGTTTTTGAGAACCAACTATCATTTTGACGAGAGTTTGCTTCTTTGTTCGACATGGGCCCTTTGTGCAAAAGTGGGAGCACTACAGCAAGTTGCTTTAGTTTTGCAGATTATGCTATCATTCTCTCTCTCTCTAATATATATGTATATATTATATGTAGACACACACATAACTTCATTTGTATATCATATATGGTCTATGCATATTTCTCCGTGCGTGTTACTGTTCCTCTGCTAGCCTTCTATTTGATATGATACTTCTGTATAACTAGTTCTGCTTCTTTCATGTTTTGATTTAGGGAAAATACTGAGACTGTGAAGGCACTCTTTGGGATTGAACTGGTCAGCAGGTATATCATCTAAAGTTGTTCTATATCAGCATGCACCTGGAGCAGGATCTGGTTTGCAAAGAGTGATATCACCACCATTCTTGCGCAAGAAGTTACTTCTGAGTTTATATTTTTAGTTTTGATTGAGACTCAGTAGACAAACTCTTGTGTCCTCCCTGTTCTTTATGTATTATCATGAACCACTTCTAGTATAAATGAACTGTTAGTAAATTAATTTATTTAGCCATCATTCTATATCATTGGTGTCAGGTCATTGGTAGCTTTCCTTGACACTCCACTCGACCGATCTTATATACTGTAATTATTTGATAAAATGTTGTTCACTTTTTATATCTTTGAATTGTGAACCATGTTGAGGTAATGCTGTTCATTTCCTAAACAGTAGTGCAACGCAACAGTCACTCATTTCTCATTAGGGCCCAACCCAATCATAAAGTTTGTAGGTCCAAGTTCAACCTACATAGTGAAGAAGTATCATTCTCAAAGATTTTGCTAAAATTCATCTCCTTTTTTGGTGGAGAAGGAGCCTATTAGTCAGGGATGATTCATCTCCTTCAAGATATTATAAAGCCATCACAATGGGTACATTGGTCCAAATCACTTGACTTCTATCACCATCCTACAGACATATTTACCTGGGAATACCAAGAACATGAACCATTTGAAAACAGTGGCAAGTTCTTCTAACCAGCTTCTGATAAATGCAAATATGGTTCACCACCTCCATTGCATCTTTACATGCTTACATCTTTTAGCCATCAAACTGTCTTTCTTTTAACAAATCTAATGTGTTTCCTGTTGAACAGTGCAATCCAACAAAAAAACTTGAGTCTCCTATGGTGCAGAGCATTCCAAGTACTTCTGCAGCTCTTTGTTGCTTCACTTTCTCTTTTCTCCAAATATTGAAAGTCATAACTGAAAAATCCACTTCAAGCTTCTGCTACCCATACCCTCTGGTCCTCTGCCATCTAGGCTGATGCACAATTGGATTTGACACTAACACTTGTGACCACTCTTGCTTGCTTCCCTCTCCATTACTGGCTATGGGGCTCCCTGTAAAAATGTATGTGGAGAACCAATGATGGAATTGACCCAGAAGGCTAAGCATTTGCATGTCATCTATAATACCAAACCATTTAAACCATAAAACCTAGTAGCGTCTGCTGTAACTTAAGAATGGACTGCCATGCTGCCATCCTTTCTCTGTGTCTCTGCCTTGACAATCCCACTAATTCCATCCTTGTGCAAGTTTCATGGTTAATGATCTCTTCATGGAACTTCCACCTCCCCCAAATCTACCAGACAATTTCTCAAACCCAGATTGATCCTAAAAGATGGAGCACCTGCCTTCCGGAAACTTGCTCACCTCCTCCCAACAAGTTGGTCAATCTTTCAAAGGAATTTACTCTATTTCCATTCTAGTTTCAGGCTGTCTCCGCAAGGAGCTTGAGAGGAGAAGTGAAATAAGTTGATGGCGCCATCTGTTGGGACAATGTTTTCTCAAAATGAATGGTATCCCTTCTTCCATCCTACCAACTTCTTCCCTTTTCTCTACGCAACTGATCCCCATTAAAACTTCATTATAAACCCAGCAGTACATATTGAGTAATCAGTAAGTATTCCACTCTGATGAGAATACATGTATCCATCCTTCTGGTGCTTAAAAGCCCATAATCAGAGATAAACTAGCATACAAAAGTGCAAGCCTCGGCAACTTAATGATTGACATGACTAGTAGTTTATCTGTTGTTGACTAGGTCATGTCAAAAGTATCAAGATTGACTAGGTGGGGCCCAAACCAAGTCAGTTTCAGGTAGATCAAGATTGACTTGAGAGTCTTACACATTGTCTCAATTTTCTTTCTGCTTGCATTTGCCCTCAAATCTGTGAGACTAAATCAAACCGTTTAGAGTGTATTTGAAGTTCTTCATTTGCACCTCCGTGATCACCAGAAAATGCTGAAGTAGCATACTTAGTCAAAACCTGAAAAAAAATGCTTCATAAGCCAATCTGAATTTGCCAAGTCTATTCCGGCATAAGCCTATGAGCTAGACTTAAAGCGGTTGTAAGAGGTAGAAATTACTCCTGCCCCAGGGCTAGTGCTGATTGAACTAATGAACTAGATATTGGATAAGCCAAGTCTAAGGTGGCGATGAGGAAAGAGTATTTTATTTCAAGTGTATATTAACTCTTGAGCATTTTTAATGAACTAGATATTGCATGATCAGCTTGGGGGCCAATTTCTTTGAGTTTCATATGAAACGTTGCATTTTTTAAGAGTGTTTTGAACAGTTTCATTTTGTTGTTGGAGCTGGAAATATGACGCCCAGAACTGGGTTCTTAATTCCACTGTCCTGTTCTATGGTTTTGTTTTCAATGCTTGCTGCTGCTAATCTGGGTTTCTAGCCATTCATGCAATTATTTTGGTTTCCAGGATCCATTGCACAGAAAGTGGTGAAGAGAGCTCAGAGACAGAGTCAATATACTCACTCAAGTGCCACATCTCTCAAGAAGTAAACCATTTGCATGAAGGGTTAAAGCATGTAAGTTATCAGGAAAACATAGTTCTCATATAGTCAGAACCAATCAACTCACAAACCTTGTGTCTTCTGCTTTTATTTCTTTGTGATTTTGATACGGTGTTTTCTTCAGTATGAGCACTAGCCTAGTGGCAAGGTGCTCTTGTTCCCCAACCAAAGGTTGTGAGGTGTTGTTCTCTCGACCACCAACATTCAGAAAAATTTGCTTTGTTTTTCTTAAACATCATTGGATTGTCACTTACATGATGGTAATGGTTTTTCATGCCTACATCTATATTCTTTGTCTATTCATTGTCTGGAGGATTGTCAAGCCTTCTCCTGAGACAAATGTTTGGTGCATTCGAACATGTTTTATTTGTATTCAACTTTCTACCCTGAGAGAGCATGGAAGGAACTACGTCACAAATTTCTGGAAAAAATAATGTAACACAGTAATCAAATATTGCATGAAGCTTGAGAATATGTTTGTAGTTTACTTTAACTTGGGTGTTAATATCGCTATAGATCAAGTACTATAGATTAGATGTGTATGTATTAGATTAGGATATTGCTAGCTTACAGCCTGTTGAGTTCAGCAACTAAATAAATGTAATAGAAGTTCTGCCATTCTGAGGATTATTTCAACTGTGTCAAATAAACTGGCCCTGAAGATGCTACCAAGTGCATCAGTATACAGCAAGTTGAGGTACATAACTCATAAACACAGACTCATGAATCAGATCAATTGCCTTCCACCATTGTAAGATCTAGGCGCGCGACTAGGTGTCAAAGCGCAAAATTAAGGATTTTAAATATTTTTAAAAAAAAATCCAAAAAAAAAAAAAAGAAGCATAGAAATATAAAGATATAAATAAATACTTGTAAAATGAGTGAAATGAAATTCTTAAGTAATAAATCAACATATGAACAACAACAACCTAAAGTTAAACCAAACAATCAGACATAATTAAGTTCAGAAAACATATAGGAATGTATAGGAATCTATTAGAGTGGAATGAAAACAAATTAAACAATCATAAGAGGGACCCTGCAAACAAATAGAACAAAAAAATAAAATAAATAAGAGTACTAAAGTAAGAAGGTCATGGAAACAAAACTTAAGAAAAATGAAAAGAAATATGCAAAATATGAAAATATGAAAATAATGTTATGGATCAGTTGTTTTAAGCATTATAATGGTTTCATTTATACATTTGTTATAGAAACAAATGGGGGTTTGGGGCGGCAGCCCCGGTGGGGGTCCAAGGGGGCAAAGCCCCCTGGCAAGTGGAAATGGGGGCGCATTAGGCGCACGATTAGTCACTTGCGCCTACCCAAAATTGAGTCGCAAGCCCATACCTTTTTGCGTCTAGCAACCAGTCGCGCCTGCGACTACATAGTACCTAACAAAATCTGTAATTTCTTACCTTTAATCACTTCAAGAAACCTTCAATTGTCAATGGAAGATAAGGATGGTAGCAAGAAGACGAAAGAAAGTCTGGCAAGAAAAGGAAGAAGAAGAAGAAAGGGAAAAAAAGGGTTTTATATTGATTATGGTGCGCCTGGAGTCGGAGGCGCAAAAAGTCGCGCGCCTAGGTGCATTGTGCCTTAAACCCGCTGCGCCTGGCCTTAGTTGAGTTGCAAGGCTGTGCCTTTTTGCGCCTAGCGACTAGTCGTGCCTGTGACTACATAGGTAATGAAACAGATGCAGTTTTTATTGGAAAGTTAGTGTCTGTGGATTGAACATGTAACAGGCAAATAGATGCAATTGTAACCTTGCAATTCCATTTCTTATAAACATCCACCCTTTTGACCTCATAAACAAGTTACACAGCATAACAAAATTTGGAAAGGTCAACTATCTTGCCACTCAGGGTCAACCGTCTCTGCTGCTGACTTAAGAGTAAGCATCTTGAAGGACTTTGCCTCATAAGGAGTTCTCTCAGTCACAGTACAAGTTCCTTTAGAGCTGAGCCATGGAGATGCAACCCTACAAAGCATTCAGGTCAAGTGTATTCAGAATCTGCAAAGTTGAGGTCTATAAGAAGCTTTAGCCATTCCTTCATATGGTTCTTTTTTCTTTTTCTTTTGTTGCATGGTGGAACCTAGTTGTTTCTTTTGTCTTTTTGGTAAATTCAGAATGTGATCAGTTCAATAGCTTGTTCGTGTGCATTTATTAAGTAGGTCATGTGTAAATTATACTTGTATGTGCATATTCCATTAAGTGCCTCTGAATGCTGAAGTATTATTTAAGTTGGGGTAAAGCTTGATCAACTACTTCCAGCTATATGGACAATATCCAGGAGCTAGCATCCCAGTGTACTTTTGATCCACACTGGCAAATGTAAGCCATCAACAGGCAACCCACATGGTTATGGTCCCATGTGGGATGGTATTCCACCTGGTAGATCAAGTCTAAAAGAAATGAAATATGACCTTTTGCTGGTGGAACCGTGGACGTGGCTTTCATGGTTGAAGAGTCTGGGATCATCTGTAAGGTAAAACAAATAGCCAGAGTCAGATCTAGGTGGGTGGAAAACGTGTATGTTAGGATACAGCATGACAGCCATTGTCTTCTTTAGCTATTTGTTTTTTGTTTGCTAGATATTAACCTAATATGAGGTCCCCTTCCCTCCATATATATATATATATATATATTTACCTTGTTTTCTCCAATGATTCTCTTTACACCTGAAAAACATGCAAAGTACACTTTTTATACATGGAGTATCATCTATCTTGGTTGAGCCTGTAACATCAAAGCATGATGTCCATGCTAGCTTGGTGGTTGTTAAAGAAGACAGTGATATTCTGCTCAGTGTGACCTGTTTCCCCTTAAAGTTAAAATACCCATTTACTTGTGTAAATGAGGATAACAGCATGTGGGAAATATCCATCAATACCATAATTGTTCATTTCCTCTCTATTGTAAGCGGAGTTTGCTTCTGTAAACAGCATTGCTCCATGTAGCCTCTTTCATGCAACTTGATATTGTCTCTAACCAGTTAATAGCTCTTAATGGCCATGGATGCATACCATTATGTACCTTTTGAGTCGACTGTTCTTCCATCTGTGCTGATCTAATTGATGTAGGGTCTGAAATCAGAACTAGAGAAGGTTTCTCCTTCCTTGGGACGAAGTGCAGTTTATTTGAAAGAGTCACGTGTCAAAGCCTTGCCTAGGTAAAAGTTTTCGCTTATGCTTTGATTTATTGCAGCTTTGCTTTTGCAAGAATGCTTATTCCTATTAATTCCAGGTATTTGACTGTCCAGTTTGTCCGCTTTTTCTGGAAAAGGGAATCAAATCAAAAGGCAAAGATTCTGCGGGTAAAATTGTTTTTTCATCTCTTTCCTCTATAAATGTTCTATAAACTTTATCCTTTTCTAGAAAATCATAGCTTCATGGGCTTTGCAAAGCCAGCTGGTGGTTCTTGAATGGAAATAGTATTCCAGAGGGGCTCAAATCTTTGGTTTATTTGCTTATTGTCTTTGTGTTGAGTATCACATGTTCAGAAAATCTAAGATATGGTTTCTGCCAGAAAGTGGATTATCCATTGGAGTTGGACGTTTATGACCTTTGTTCAGATGAGCTTCGTGCAAAGTTGCAGGGTCCTCGTCAGGTAGCATTCTCCATCCAATCAGATTTACTTTCTTTGACCCCACTGGGCAACTCCAGTCTATTTCTGATGGAATCCTATTGATCCATTGGCTCTGTCTAACCTTGGTCTGTTTGTTGTCTTAACTAACCTCCCAACATCAGATTTTAAGAGATGAAGAAAGTGCCAAGTTTGGGTTGAATGTCAAGGACAAGAATGATGGCTTGAAAGACACTGATACCAAGATGCCCCAAGCAGAGGTAAATAAAAAGATACATTCAGCTCTCTCTCTCTCTCTCTCTCTCTCTCTCTCTCATCCTTTGTCCTACTATATAGACACTGTACAATCATCCCATTCTGGCAAATTTTATATAGGGTAGTGATATATGCACCCACCACTTCTCATAGTTGTAAAATGAGCGGTGAAACTGTTTACTATCAGTTATATGACTTGGAAAAACAGTTGCTAGAATCATCCAATGGATGAGAATTTTGGATCCTGGCCTGTCTATAGAATTTTTTTAACGGTTTAGATCTTTAAAATGTGGGCCCACTGAAAGTTCTAGCTATGCATACCATAGTGCTTTTCATTTCGTTTTGGCTGAAATGGCCAGAGTTTCGATTTTGTCTAAAGAACGTAACACGATATTTTGGCCAAAATGATTGATGTCTGGTATTTTATCGAAATTTCTCTAGTTGGTCCAAACCGAAACAATGAGCACAACGAAATTCTCAACTATGGTTCCTACCATTTACTAAGGAGATCATGAGGAAAAACTACATATGCATGTATCACTACTCTTTAAAATATGATTCATTCATATTGTGCCCTACCAGAAAATAGTTTGGATCATTGAATTCATGGGAGTCACTTGTACTTTTGCCCATTCATATTTTCTAAAAATATGGCAATCCTTCATAAAACAGCGGATAACTTAGATCCTCACTAAATATTCAATTTGAAAATGATGACTACTTAAAAATGTTAAGAGTAAAGGGCACATAGAAGAAAGAATGATGTAGTCCTTCATGATGACTATACGCAGTCCACTTTCTGTATCAGCTTGTGGCTTGTTTTGTAAGTTTGCATGCAAATATACAGCTGCACAAGAGGTTATTACGTTTGGAAATTTCTTCTAGAATTATTCAATTGATTCTTGTTTCTTGGATCTGCAGGGTTCTTCCAGTGAAAATGGCCCACCTTCAACAATTACTTCCCTAGAAGGTAAATGTAATAAAAAAGTCTCTTTGCTCATTATTTCAAGTCTTTAGTTTCATATTCTGTAAGAAGGGGTGCCTTGGCACAACAGTAGAGTTGTTGTCATGCGACCTTGAGGTCACGGGTTCAAGGCGTGGAAACAGCCTCTTACAAAATGCAAGGTAAGGCTGCGCACTATTGACCCTTGCTCCGCCCCTTCCCCGGACCCTGCATATGAGGGAGCTTCATGCACCGGGGCTGCCCCTTTTTTTAGTTTCATATTCTTTAAATGGATATCCATAAAGCTAACGTTTGACAGACACCAGCCAAAGAATCATTAGTTGCAAGTCTCCCAAGTCCATCGCCTTCTTTGCAAAAACAGAAGGGGACACAAAGCTTTTTGAGAGCATTCATTCAGAAGTTGTCAGTGTTGGAAAGTACAGTATCACATGACAATTAGAAAAACAGTTTTCTCCTAGTATGAAAACTTTACCTTATTGACTACGGCAGACTTGAACCAACTGCCTGGTGGTCGTGAAATTAAGCACCTTTTGCTTCGATTACAAAATTTCATTTATATTACTGGATAGTATGAAGAGCTGACCTAGCAACATAAGCTGGACAATATTGCCAATCTATCAGATTCGTTTCAAATGTTTTCTCTTTACTCTCGGAGGAGTTAAATTCATCATCTCTTTGTCAAGATTAGCCTCTTGCTTTTTCTTCTCTTTTTGAATGGTAAGTGAATTTGAAACAACAGTCTCTTGGTTGTGAGAAAGATTAGCCCTTTGGTAGTACTTTGGTAGTTTGATATCTAGTGGATGTCTCTCTGGTGTTCCTCGATATAATTTTGATATTGATTTAAAAGGGCATATGATACTTATGTAAATACATCTTTCAGTTGTGAGCTAGTAACTGATTGATTAATTTTCAGTAACTCGGCCAAGTCAATGGAGTTTTTGGTTTATTCAGAACAAGAACTGGTTGTCTTTAGACAGTTATTAATCCAAAGCAAAAAACCTACTAGACTCAGTCTAGCTGATGATTTGCCGAGGGAGTTTTTATACATTACACGAACTGTATCATGTTCCATCATGTTAAGTTTTCTTGGGCTTCTGATGTTCAGAGTCCAACTGTACATATTACTTAGCAACGTTACCTGGCTTTTGAGGTCATATGTTTTAGGAGAAGAGTTACAGTGGTGATAGGATCTCTAGAATCTGCACCATTTCTTTGTCAGATTTATTTTAATCTTTCCATTTTTTCTGGTGACCAGGCGCTTCATTTTTTCTCATTTCGTGTTTTCTCTGTGCCAGGTGCATCATCTGAGAAACAAATGCACTTAACTGGCATTTATGACTTGGTTGCGGTGCTAACCCACAAAGGGAGGAGCGCAGACTCGGGGCATTATGTCGCTTGGGTAAAACAAGAAAGTGGTCGGTGTCCACCCAACTTGAGCAGAGATATGAACTTTCTATATATTATTTATGTTTGCACTGAGAAGTGGTTGTTTGTCCAGGAAAATGGATTCAATATGACGATGACAATCCAATTCCACAAAGAGAAGAAGACATCACAAAGCTCTCTGGAGGAGGTAAGAGTACCTTCTCCATAAAATCATCCCATTTTTGGAATTCCATCTGTACTTTAATAACTAATGTTTGTCTGTCGTTCAGGTGATTGGCATATGGCTTACATTTGCATGTACAAAGCTCGTGTTGTTTACATTTAAAAGGTAACTCACAGCTTGTCTAATTTTACAGTTGATCAGTCCCATAGTGTAGATTACAGAGGCACTGCCTTCTTGTTGAAATTTCATTTGTAACCTCTACGGTTACCTACCATGTATTGAGAGAGCCCAAGAGGCCTCCAACAAATGAGAAAATGTTTTGTGCTCCAGAACTCGTCATACTCCCCTTCTCATAAGTGGATATATATACTTGAAGGTTGCTGGATTAAGCGAGCCTCAATTGAATTATATATCTATTGAATGTTTGAAACTGAAGTTCATCAGTTCTGATGTTTCTTTGCATGTTCAACGAGAAAAGTTGTGGAAATATTAATAAACATCAAATAAGTTGTCGAAGGAGAGGTTGACAAATCTTGTGATGTTCTGGCAACCTTTCATGCTGCCTTGTCGTGCATATCCTTCGCCCGTGCCAGAGAAAAGAGCAGGTTGTTTGAAGCGTTTTCCTGTAAATAATCAGTTAGTGCCTCTTTGGTTGGCATTAAAGCGATGGAACTTGATTTCTATAGAAAGAAGAATTCTTCATGAAAGTGTTTTACACCTTCAAATTAGATTACACTTTATGTAAGATTAACGCTTTCTCCAGAGGATTCTTTTTTCCATGGAAATCAAATTCTATCACCTTCCAGCTAACAAAATAGGCCCTTAAGTCTAATTGAATTCACAGAATTGCAATGAATTGAAACAGCTCTAAGGCAACTTTGACCCTGCAGATGAATATATGGTGTTCCTGTTGGTGTTTGCCTGCTGGGTGAGATCAAGTTGTGCTGCCCCTTGGTCCTTATTTCACTTGGGTTGTGCAACAGAGTGAAAAATCTCCATCCTATAGATTGAATTAACCCAATGGATCAGAAGGCCGAGTGTCGTCCATCCTATAGATTGAAATAAAGACAGCTTGGATTACCAACCTATTGGACCGGAATGTGAACCTCGAGGGACAAAAATTGGCTGGCTGAATTATGGGGCGCTAATGCCATATGGGAATTCTGATTGTGCTTTTACTTGTTTGGTAGAAACAAAATGAATGATATGATGAACATATTCTCCCAATTCTTGCTTGGAGTACACTTTTTGGGGCCATATCTCCCACTTGGCATAATGACATAATGCATAAAATTACAAGCCCTTTAGAGTTCTTCTAGTGAACTTTAAATCGTTAGTTTTTGATAAATTATAATAGGGAATATATCCATTTGGCATGAGAACAAAGACATGCAGTTCAGCTGTTGATGGTGTGCAAGTTTATTGGTGATAAACATAAATCATCCTTGTGGGCCAAAGGTGTATGTCTTAATTGGGAAAGTATTTATATTATAGTTTATACTAGGATGAGCTATGCACTAAAATTACAACTATCTGGCAGCCCCAAGACTCATATTTCTGGCCTTCAAAGCGGCACTTGGAAAAGGGAGAAATTAGATTACGGAATGTCAAGGGATGGAGTAGATAAAACTACATGCCGTGCCCTGGTGATAAGTGATTGTGACCGTTACTCTTCTAAGCTGCAGTAAAATAAGATCAACGCTTTAGCCTTCCAACTAGTCAAGATTTTTCTGTCATTTTCAAAGTTTCATATTTTAGATGGTGAGGAAGGATGAACTCACAGTGACTGTGAAACGAAGAACCTACCAACTAAGAGAGGAGCTCGCATTCACAATTTTCTTTAGCAGTTTGGTTTTTCTACAAAGGAGAGCCTTAGTGCAATTGTAGAGGTGTCTTTTTAGGTCACGGATTCAAGGCATGGAAACAGTCTCTTGCAAAATGCAAGATAAGGCAGCGTACTATTGACCCTTGTCGTTCGCCCCTTCCCTGGACTCTGCATATGCAGGAGCTTCATATGTTGGGGCTGTCCCCTATTTAGTTTGGTTTTTCTACAGTGTCCAGTGTCTGCTCACCAAATTGGGAGACAGTGTACTAGGACACTTCTTGCAGCATCTCTTCACACCATGATCTATGGATATTCCAAATGTCCCCTCTCCCAGTCTATATACAAAGGGCAGCCCCGGTGTACGAAGCTCCAGCCAATTGAGGGTCTGGGGAAGGGGCGGACCACAAGGGCCTATAGTATGCAGCCTTATCTTGTATTTTTGCAAGAGGCTATTTTTACACCTTAAACCTGTGACCTCAAGGTCACACGACGATAACTTTTACCTTTGCGCCAAGGGCCCCCTTCTCTCCCAGTCTATATACCTTGATGTGAAATTGCAGTTAGTGGGATACGCAAACATGTAGACGTACTTTGCATCTGCCACTAGCATATGTACTTCTTGTATGGGAAACAACGTCAACAAATGTACGTTAGAAACACCAGCGCCTTATGACCCGACCTAAATTGACCCATGTGGTTGGTGATGGGCAAGAAATTTTGCAATCACATAGGGTTAGGGTCGAAGTACATAATTGTTAGTGACAAAAAATCATGAGTTTAGAATGCCTTTACATATATTTTCTAAAACTATAAGTGCAAGGCTAATTTAGCAATTAAATTCATAAATATAAATATCTAAAAATGGGGTAGTGAGCTTCTTAGTGACAAATTCCAATTTTGTAGAAGCCACCTTTGAATTATATTTTGTCATTCCAAGCTACTTAAAAGGGTATGGTGTAAAAAAGTCTGATAAATTAATAACCTTGGGGCAAAGATTTTTAGTTAACTTAGATGAATTTCATTTTATAAAAAAATCTTAATAATTTAATATTTATGGAACCGTTGAATTTATTTTTTTTATCAAAAATTACAAAAAAAAAAATCCCTATTGCTCTCTTTCTCTTTTTCTTTCTTTCTTATGTCAACGTGTACTTATCCTTGGTCAATTTTATGTATGTGTGCGTGTCCATATATATGTGTGTGTGTGTGTGCGCGTGTCTTGAGCTTAATTTAATTTATATATTTAACAGACTCTTATTAAAAATTTGAAAATATATGGTCTCATAAATCTTCTGAAATCATTAAGCCCAAGTTAGGACCGATGACATTGTATTATCTTAGCACGACGATAAATTTTATCAGACTTTTACTATAGTCACTTAGATTAAATAAGTTTGTATAGAAAATATTTTAATTCCATTACATTTGCTTAGGGCTAGGGCCAGGATTTTACCTAAAATGGTCAGAAACCTGCGATCCAAATGGCTGCTAGGTGAGGCTTGGGGTAGGAAAAATTCATTAGCGTTGGCAAGGTCAACCAAACATCTAACCGCACCTGACCTGTTGCCATCCCTAATTACCCACTATGGGGTAGCACTCTCATCTTGTATCCTCAGGAAGTATGTCAAGTGTCTTCTTCAACTAGTGCACGGGAAAAAAACATTTGCTTGTGGTGATCTTGTGCTTTGATAAACCTGCTAGAACCCTTTGCAGTGGTAGCATTAACTTGAGCAGGTAGGGTCTTCTTCTCAAACACCTAAGGGGTCCATAATCAAGATAGAACATATCATAGAATTCAATTCCATGTTTGCTGACCACACCATAGAAAATCCAACATAAGAGTAAACACAACAGTTAGCATTCCAGATAGATTCTAATTTCAGGAATTTGTACATTCAAGAGTGCATTCCATGGAAAGGTGAAAACGTTGGAATCTATCATAGAATTTCCATTTCCACCTTTAATATAGCTCCTAAAATTTTCGCCATTGTGCATGCTTCTGTTTTTCAAACCTCCCTTTGTCTACTTTTGCAATCTCCTACATAACCTGGAAAGAATCTAAGCATCTACTATTATCTATATACCGATTCTAGAATGCGATTGGTTGAAAGGATAAAATAGAGATTGAAGGTCTTCAATATGTCTCCTAAGAAATTCGTCCTCATCTAAGAAGGATATAGAGTAGTTCTCCACTAACAGGTCTTAAGTCAACCAAGTTTAGTGTAGATGGCTGTAAGTCACGGTTAAAGATGCCAGCCTTGGCTCATATTCAATAATATTTAGAATGGAGGTAAGATTCCTCTACAACCCAATCACCAACAATGTTTAGAAATTATTATATTGTTTTTTTTGTTTATTTGAATGTTTTGGTGCTATTTGTGTTTTCTTAAATTATAAATCATGAAGGAAAACGTTGTAGTTTTTTTTTATGTTTGATTGTACAATTGAAACTAAAATATGATTTTGGGTTATTTTTGTTTTCTTAAATTATATGATGGTAGTTGCTTTTTTTTTTTCACAAGCAAAGAATTCTGAAACAAATCAAGCATACACTCCTAAATCTAATCTGTGGCCAAAGAAAGTGGAAAGCAGCAACTTGAATCTGTGACCAAGAATATTCCAAGAGAGATGTTGAGTTATTTGTAACAAACTGTGCTAAACATTTGTTGGTTGGTCATGGCCATTTGTAGTAGTAAATATATGATTTGTTTGAGCCTTAAATAACTTTTGAACCTTGTTAAAAGTTAGAACTTAGAAATTAGTTCATTATATCAATTGATAGTAATATGAGCTAATAATTACTAGATATAAAGTTTGTACTTTAACATTTTTTATAAATTTTCTAATTTCAAGATTTTTCTTAAATTTTTTTGTCATTTATATATTTTTAATTAAAAACTCAAATACCACTCAATAATCATATATGCTATCAGTCCATGCCATTTTGAACGAAAGCCAACAGTAGTTTTGCTTATATTAATACTAGCAAGTTGCTTGAGTTAGAGTTCTGATGAAGCCACTTAGAAATAGTTTGAAGCAAAAGATTTTATAATGTTTGTTCCATTCAGCCCAACATAATTCATCTTTGGTGGTCCAAGAAGTTTATCTTTGGATACCATCTTAATTGGTTAATATTGTCCAAAAGAGAAGATTTTTAGAGCATAATGTATCCAAGCATGGCCTAGAAATAACCATTAGAAAAGGATATAGCCTTATATGGTCTATATGTAACCATTAAAAAAGGGATATGGCCTAGAAACGATTTTTTATTAAGCGAACTTGTAGTAAACAAATATACTATTAGTAGTTTCTTGAACTTACCTTAAGCTCTAATAGAAAAATATGGGAAAGGAAAAATGCTTAAATGGACAAGAACCACTAAGTTAAATTTAAATTGTGTGCATGATGCCACATATAACAAAATTCGTTGTTCTTCAACATACTAAGAATCGTGATAAGGAAAGAGATGTTCTACGGAAAACATAAATTTATCAAGATTGATATAAAGCAAAGATTGTAGCCTCTAGTTTCCTAATATGGTTATTAGCTTCTTCAATACACTTCAATTTTACAAATTGAAAAAGTTAAGATGGTGATCTTTGTCTAAATTAAAGTTTCAATATTGATACAAATGGAAGTGTTGGTCAGGGGTGTGGATTATATAGAACTTTGCAATTATAAAAGTACAAACACTAATATGTGGTATATTAAACAATTAGATGGTGTTCATCATAAAACAACAATTTTGTTTATTTGTTTGTCAGTGTAACCAGGTCTTAGCTATATATTATTGAGTAATTTCAACATGTTTTTGAGTTAAGCTAACTTTGCTAATTCAGATTCAAGCTCTAAGCATTGATTTCCCATGATGAAGCTGATTTTGGAGACCCCTATCTTTCTAGTAGAGATTTTGTGCCACATGTGTAGTCTAAAAAATAGACTCTTCATGTCTCTAATTCTAAAAATAAAAAAAGATCATCCTCCAAGTAGTGACATTCCTTTGGAAAATAAAATCTTGATTGCTATTATTATCTTTTTAATAGATTCAAACCACATTCTTGTTCAATAGCAGAAAGAACTTTAAAAATATCTTACTTGTATCAGCAACAAAGTTCTTATCTTTGAGGAGATCTAGTTTATATGCATAAGCCAACATAAAAGTTGTTGTCATTTTATCCTCATGAGTCAAAGACTATATTCTATTCTTTGATACAAAACAGGAGCTTTTGTGCATTCTCTACAATATTAATATGATAACTATTTGTAGGCTTCGATTGAGTGGTTGTCTTTTATTTTATTGAATGATCAATTATATCTGTCGTTATGATAATGGTAGGTATTTTAATATTCTCTTGTGGTTCACCAACTAATAATCATGAACAATACACCCAGATGTACAAAGTTTGAATTAAGATTTTCATTAATAAAGCTCAATAGATACTTATATGCATATGTATTAAAAGGAGATCAATTAGAAGGTTCATTAGTAGACCTAAATATTTAATTGCATTGAGTTTCTCTCAAGAATAGTAACATCCAGAATATCTTCCATCCTTGTTCCAATGACACCCTTTCGTTGGACGCATAAAAGAGAAGGATAACGATATAAAAACTCCATAATTTGCTATGTAATTTCCTATGGGTCAACAAAAGTACAATTACAATTAGTCTATATTTCTGTGAAAAAAAGGCTGCTCTTATAGTATTACACAAGGGTCATCGTCATCATCAAGACCTTATCCTAATTAGGGGTTGGTCACATGAATCTTGCTACTCCACTATTAAGTATCATCACTTCATTTAGTCTCATAGGTTTTAAATATTTTCTCACCACTTCTATCCACATTCTTTTAGGCCTTCCCCATACCCTTTTAGAACCTTCGATTTGGAACACCTCACTTCTTCTAACTAGCACCCTTTTTGGTCTATGTTGGACACGTCTAAACCATCTAAGTCTAATCTCCTTCATCTTTGTTACCTATTGGTACTACTCCTAAGTTTTTTCTAATATTTTTATTTCTAGTTCTATCCTTTCTTGTCTTGCCACTCATCTATCTCAACATAGGCATTTTGATGACACTCATCCTAAGTACATATTATTCCTTAACTTCCCAACACTAGGATCTATAGAGCACGATCAGCCTTACAACCATCCTATATTATTTTTCTTTTAATTTTAGTGGCACCTCTAATCACATAAAACTCCAGAGGCGCATCCCATTTGTTTCAACTCACTTGGATTCTCTAGGTAACCTCCCTTTCAATCTCTCCACTTTCATGAATTATTATTCTAAGTATTGAACGTATTCTTTTAAGGGCTTCTTGGTTATCAATCTTTACTGGTGCTCCACTCACACTCCTCTCCTTATTAAAATTGCATTTCATATACCCTGTCTTAGCTCAACTAATTTTAAATCCTTTCTATTCTAATATTCATAACTTTAGCTTTGCGTTTACACCCTCCCTTGTCTCATCAATTAAAACTATATTGTCCGCAAATAATATGCACCATGGAATCTCCTCTTACAGATGTTTTGTTAACTCAATGTTGATCCTTAGTGCAATCTTATAATAATAGGAAAATCATTGATCTCTCCGCTAGTGGTCTTAAAGTTTGTTACCGCTCCCTCGTACATATCCTTAATTATACCTATATAACCCTGTAAAATCCCTTTCTCGCCCAACACCCACCATATTAACTCTCTGAGGATCCTATCATAGGCTTTTTCTAAGTCAATAAAGACTATGTGGAGATCATTCCTTATCTCCCCATATTTCTCTATCAATTGTCTAAGCAAAAAAATAAGTTACATGGCAAACCTACCAGGCATGAAGCCAAACTCGTTCTCCGGTATACTTGTCTCATTCTATGGCCTCTTCTCCATTACTCTTTCAAAAAATTTCAACGTGTGACTCATAAGTTTGATCCCTCGATAGTTAATGTAACTACGTATGTCTCCTTTATTCTTATAAATTAGTACAACAAAGCTCTTCCTCCATCCATCTTGTATTTCCCTCAATTTTATAATCTTTTTAAACAATTTTATCAACCAAACTTACTCAATATCTCTTATATACTTTCAAACCTCTATGGGTATATCATCAAGCCCAAAGCCTTTCCTGATTTCATCTTTTTCAAAGTCTCTTTCACTAATGGTATTCTAATCCTACGTTTATATCTATCTAACATTATGTGTTTATGATATTTACAATCCCTATATTCTCAATGTTATTGTCATTTAGCAATTTATGAAGGTAACTTTCCCATCTTTGTTTGATCTTGTCATCTTTGACTAGTACCCTTTAGTCATCATTTATAATATAATTAATGTGGTCTAAGTTCTTACTCTTCCTTTTTCTTAATTTTGTGAGTTTAAATACATTTTTCTCACCTTCTCTTAATCCTAATCTATTATAGAGATCATCATATGTCTTGAGCTGAGCCTCACTTACTACTCTCTTAGCAATCTTTTTAGCATTCTTATATTGTTCCAAGTTTTTGTTACTCTTTTAACAATCTTTTTAGTATTCTTATATTGTTCTAAGTTCTTGTTATTTTTAGTCCTTTGTCATTCTTTAAAATTACACGCTTCTCTTTCATAACTTTTTGCACTTTTTCATTCCACCACCAAGTTTCTTTTGTTGATTGTCTTTTACCTTTAAATACACCTAGGACATCTTTCCCCACTTTCTTAATGGACATGATCATATTACTCCACATGGTATTTACTTCTATTTCATTTTTCTAATTTCCATTTGCTATCAACTTGTTTGTAAATGATGTTATCTTCTCTCCTTTTAAGTTCCACCACTTAGTTTTTTGACACCTATTAAGTTCATTTCCTTTCTTCCATACTTTAATATAGATATCCATAACATTGATATGTTGTGAGGTTAGACTCTCGCCAAGTATCACCTTACAATCCTTACACATTAATCTTTCAACATTCCTAAGTAACAAAAAGTTATTTAACTTTTATATGGTCCACTTTTAAAGGTTAGTAAGTGTCCATGCCTCTTCTTAAAGTATGTATTTTCTATCACTAGATTATATGCTAAGGCAAAAACAAGTATAACTTCCACCATCTCATTTCTTTCTCCAATACTATACACCCATGTATCCTATCATATCCTTCTTTTTCTTTTCCTACATGACCATTAAAACCTGCTCCTATAAATATCCCTTCTATATTGGGAATTTTTGCATGACTCCCACCATATCTTCTAGAACTATCTCTTGATTTTATCTTCTATCCCCACTTGTGGTGCATATGCACTAATGGCATTTATAATCTTATCTCATGGAACAAATTCCATTAGTATAATTCTATCACTGGTTCTTTTAACGTCTAAAACTTCATCCTTTAATTCTTTATCTATCACTATTCCTATGTTATTTCTATTATTGTCCTTTCATATGTACCAGAGTTAATACTCATCGATTTCTCTAGTTTTAGCTCCTTTCTACTTGGTTTCTTGGTTACAAGTGATGTTGACCCTCCTACATTTCATCGTATTCACTAACTCTAGACTCTTCATGTCAATGTGCCTATATTCCATCTAGTGACATGAATCTCGTTCTCTTAATCTAGCCTATTTACCGTTGTACTTCTCAAATGACTTGGGAACTCAAGCATACTTTTCACTACACCTAGGTTCCAATGTAGTATATAGCTTTCGAGGGAACGTCCTTGCCTCTTTTCCACTACACTTAGGATCTAATATAGCGTGTCACTTCTAGGGAAATGCCCTAACAACCCTTGTTCATTTTCCACTACATCTAGGATTTGATGCAACACGTGGCTTATGGGGAACGCCCTAGCCTGAGGAAATGTTATAAATTGATTCATATATGGGGTTTGCCATGGGTTTTTTCTTGTTAGCTGGCACCTGATGCAAAACCCTCCTCCTTTATCAGGGCTTGAGATCAACTGTAATAAAACCATATAGAACTAAAATCACACAAGCAAAATTAGTATTTCACAGGGGTGTAAAAAGAAATTTCTTATATAATTGTTAATGTGTTTTGGATGAAATTAGTGTTTCTAATTGTTAAGATGAAATTTCAAAACTATAATTTCAACTGCTAAAGAGGTTTGAAATTTTTCTAGAAGACTAAAGAGAAAATTTCCAATTTTGGAAAAAATATTCTCCAAATTCAAATTTTTATTTTTATTTTTAATAAAAATAGAGTATATAACTTTATTTTAGAAAAGATTCTGAGAAAAGTATCATACAAACACAAACTTGGAGATAAAATAAAAATACCAAATTTTATGGTTATAGAAAATAAAAAATAACATAATTCCTTGGGAAGATAAATGGAAAAAGGAAATACAATATAATATTGTATTTTTAGGAAAATAAGAGAACTGTACTATCTATTACAGATCTATAGGTAGTAAAAATAGCATTTTTTCTCATATTTATCTTAAATGAATTTAATTCAAAGGTAAAGAGAAAAAAGAAAGGAAAAAGAACAAAAAAGAAATGCATGACTCTATGCCGTGAAAAGGCACATCATCTTAGCAATTTGTAAGTAAAAAGCCTGTGTGTGGAAATTGAATTTAGACATTTATTCAAATATAAAAATTTTAAATAGCTACCAAGTCAATATAAACAAGTATGATCATAAAAATGGTCCCTTTAATGCAAAACTAAGGGCTGCTTTTAAGGAAGTTCTTCACTTGTCATAACGAAGGGGTTTAAAGGCACGACTTAAGCTAGGCGTGTAATGCTCCCAGGGATGCCTCTTTAGAAACTCATTACCCGGCAATGCTGAGTCCTAAACCCAGGACCCTGGGAAAATGACCATGGACTATGCTACTTTGAACATGACGAATGCGAGAGACAGATTTCCACTTTGTAAGAGGAAATAGCAGAATACTGTTTTCCCCTGCACACAACCATGTGAAGTTAAAAAAATTAGCACCGCAGAGGCCTTCATAAAAGCTTTAGACCAATAGGCCACTGAAACACCTACTACCATCACAATTGAACTTTCATAAATTCCATGCCAAAACTTCTCATTGGCCAGACTGATCTATAGCTGGCCTACCAATAAGGCATACAAGTTCCTCCCCCATACATAGGACCCGCAACTAGCAAACCGTACCATGAGGGTTTCCTCTAAACACGTTACCTACCCCGCCTTACCCCACATAAACGGGTTAGATGGGTCACTTCAACCCAAATACAAGAAATTTGTTAACACTAGAAAAGTGATTGACAACATTAAAGTAATTTTTTGCCAGCTTAATTATCTAAAATGCCCTTGCACGTAAAATTTAAAAAAAATACATTAATACACTCTTCACCCGACCCTTTGCCTTCCCTACTTGTTGGTCGTTTAATCATTGACACCCTTTATATGGCTTTGCAACGTTAAGTCAACAAATGACAATATAAAGGGCCCCAAATGAGATCAATACACGGGGTGGAATTCTCCTCCCCTGAACACATCTTTAGTTTATTAATTAATTCTTTCACCTATCTACAAGACACTTTTGGCACAGGTGCTTAATTTAAGGAATTTGTTCTCCTCAATCTGCAGTAGAACAAGAATTTTTTTTCCTGTTTTTATGGTACAAGAATTTTGCTACACTATGAACCCTGAACCAATGGTTCTTAAAGTTCATTTTTGTCCAGCGGGTGCAGAAAAGCTTTTTCCAACGAAAACAGCATCCCGAACAGACCACAACCGCACTTGAGAAATATACTAGGCAACTAAATGATTGCATGGTTGACACAAGTTAGCCAGGAAGAAGAACAAGCAAAGAAAATTAAAAACAGTAGTCTTGCTAGCCAAGAAAAACAATAGATAGCCAAAATCAGAGACCTACAGCTAAACAAGCTACACAATTTAATCCATTTTATTTTACTAGTAGCATAATAAACTAAAAAAGATCTAACAACTAGAAGATAAATAGCCAGACAGATGACAAGCAAGTAGTCGCCAGACTTATATAGTTCAACGTGGCGGAAAACAGACTACGTAGCCTGTGCTTCCACCCTCCATGGTCTGAACCTCTACGACGACAAACTTCCAGAAAGGAAGAACGGTGGATCGCACTCACTTATCTCTCAGTTTAACCCTCCATCGCATGGGTTGTCCCTTAAAGCTGTTCAATGTCTGAGACAATACCACATTAGAACACAGAATCTCTTCTCCAGAAGTGCTTCCACCAACAAAAACAGATTAGGCTTTCTAGCCGCTTCATAAAACCTGGAGCCTCTACATGTTCGTAATAAATTACATTGATTATCCATGTCAACATGGCGATCATGATGGCACTGCAAAACAGAAATATATCGAACAGGGATTAGCTTACAGGAGGAATTATATAATGCAATCTCCTAATTTAACAAGAATATTAGTAGAGGAGATGAAGCACGGTCAGAACTTATTTTCTGCCAACCGCCTTAGCATTGAACCTTAAGGTGCAAAACTTCGTCAAATTTATGTTTCCTGACCATAGGCTATGTAGTTAAGATGCACAAGGGTGCGCCTGGAGCCTGGAGGGCCTAGGCGCATGCCTGAATCACGAGGCACAAAAATATATATTAAGAATTACAAAAAACCCAAAAAAAGTAAGAAAAACATAGAAACATAATTCTATGATAAAATATTACTCAAACATGCTAATTTCTATAAATGGAACGTACATATGTGAATGAAATTTAGTTTCAAGGAATAAATGTAAAAAACAAAAGTTATTTCAAAATTATGTAATTGTTTTTTTCAAAAAAAAAAATAACCTAAAAGGAAGTTAAATGTATAGCAAATAAACAAGAAAATCAAATGAAATGTTTGTTTCTGCCTAAAAAATGAGAAACCATCAAGGTTGATTAAAAACAAAGTAAGCCAAAATTGAAAGAAAAAAAAAAAGTGGTACTGATTTTTATGTTTTTTTACATAAAAATAGGATTTTAGGTGAAAGATTCAAAATTCCATACCTTTTCTTTGCTTAGATCTGTGAAAGCTTGAAGAGGAAACGCCGTTTCCACGGTAGAAGCTTTTAAAGAACAGAAAATAGGGTTGGAAGATTTTTTTTTAAAATGAAAAAAAAGGAAGTTGGTTTCTCAACTACGTGTCACCTGCACCTAGGCATGCCAGAACATAGGCTCTAGGCACACCGAGGTGCGCGCCTAGGCGCTGGCACTTAAACCCCCGCGACTTTACAAAATTCAGACACAGTACGTGCACCTAGCACCTAGGCGTGCCTCTAATTACATAGACCATAGGGTGCTTCTGGGGCAAGCCCACCATACCCGGATAGGAGGGGCATGCAGGAAAAGATGTGATTAGAAGCGAAGTGATTCTTGAAAAGAAAGGCAAGCAAAAAATATTGAGAAAGTAGACTAAAACGTGCATGGGAATAGTGAAGGAGACAAACAGCAGAGGAAAACTAAATGAACTAAGTGCCCCCAAGAAACACAACTGGATAGATGTTAATAAAATTCTACTATATCTTAGGCTAATGACATTATACAACATTCACAGAATTATTTATGGCATCCAAGCTTCTACTTGACATCAGGCTAGGAATAATACGAGGCAGTGATTTTGTTTCTGATTAATAAAAACCAACTCTTAATACCTCTAAAGAAAATGTCTTGATTGGTGGGAAACAGTTTTTTCTCAGAACTAGAACTCTTAATACCACTTCGAAGCGCTTCCAAATTCATGTAGATATTATTGTATATAATATTCTTATGGTTGCCTGGTGGAGAATTTTTATAACTGAACAATCCATTTTTAGGGCATAGAAGATGAACATAGATGGGATTACCAAACACCTAACAACCACAGGTCTCTCTTAGGCTGCAACTTCTTTGGAAACATAACTGGGACACTATATTACTCAATTGAAAGAAGACATGCAATTAAATAGCCTCCAGGGACATATAAAACGTGAAAAGGTTAACAGATCATGTAACATACTGTATGTAGAGGTGTCAATTTGCTCTGGGAGTTCCTTTATGTCCACCTCAAACCTTTCCTGAACCTGGCACGTTCACAGGTGAATTGAAATTATGAACAGTACCAAATGAAGATGCAAAGTTAAACACATTGAGCAAGGAGCACATTTGCAAACCTGATTAAGGACATCAGAATCAGAAGCAGAAGAGACAAATGTAATTGCAAGACCCTTGGTACCAAAACGTCCAGCCCGTCCAACCTGCCAAGAGAAAAATGGTGTTATTCCAGATCAAGCACAGCAAATCATTGTGCTTTTAAGACCAATGCTTTTAAGACCACTAAGCATGTAAAAGGTAACCACCCTGTGTAGGTAAGTGTCAGCAGAATCTGGCATGTCATAGTTGATGACAATGTTAACGCGTTCAATATCTATTCCCCTGCCAACTAAATCCGTTGCCACAAGAATCCTTTTATGACCCTCCTTGAAGCCCTTGTACCTTGTTAACCTGCAAAGTACATCCACATCAAAATTCACGCTGGCTAATATTTCAACTGACTGATAAGAAAGGTATGGGAGAACTAGAATACAACGGCAAAATAAGATCATGCAAGACAAAACTAGATAGGCTACCAACAAGCAGCACCCAACATGGTAAGTGTTTTGCAGTCTCCAAAAGGTGCACAAAATTCTCATCTTCCTAGATGAAACCTGAGACCAATTCCTAACTATAACATAGGTATTACAAATTGCTGTTATTTCTATGCCCTGGTTCAGAGATGCCCACAAAGATGAAAAAGTTTACATTTATGAAGACATCTGCTTACAAATATTCTCAGACTTGCAAGTGAAAAATAAAATGCTTCATCCACATATATGGACCCTCAAGAGATCATGTATTTTACAATCTCCCTCTAAAATGCATCCGGAAAGTAAAATATGTAAAGAAATAGATAACCTCATTTCTCAAGCAATAAATGTGCTGAAAGCAATGGGATTTCTCCAAAGAGAGCTCATTTACACATAGCCTTCTTAGAAGAGAAGGAAAATTGAACAAACAAGTGAATCAGTTTTACCAAAAAACAAATAAAAACATGGAGGAAATGGTGTAAGGGTCTGTTGACATGCACCACAAAATACATGTCTGAATTATGTAACACAGTAAGTCATACAAAAGCTGTTACATGAACACGAGAGAGAGAGAGAGAGAGAGAGAGAGAGAGAGAGAGAGAGAGAGAGAGAGAGAGAGAGCATAATCTGTCACCAAAACTGATTATCAACAAATTTTCCCAATTTATTAAGGTGTCACAGAAATTTATCTGGACAAAAGTGGAGGTAAATTAGCAAACCAAAACTAACAAAAACCATGATCTCATCTTGATTTCATTGAGTCTCACCTTTCCTCCTGCGACATTCCCGAGTGGATGCATATAGATGGAAAATTGCACTCGACAAGCAGCTTGTTTAACTCAGCTGCTCTATTGACACTTTTGACAAATATGACAACTTGGTTGAAGTCCAGCGCGTCCAGGAGATCATTCAGCTTGCGATTTTTTTCCAACTCACTCAATTTGATGTAGTGCTGCACAACAAGCATTGTCAGGGAAGATGCGATACTATTTTCTCAATTCAAAAGAAGAAAGAAACAACAATGAGCCATTCACCAGACTGCAACTATAAGCGACTGATTACCTGCACGAGTCCATGCAAGGTCAGCTTGGCCTCGTCGTCCACATATATTTCCATTGGCTGAAACGGAACAATGTTAGATTAAAGCAGATTAGGGTCCCTCAAGCTTATTGAATCCATTTACCAAATCAATGATGCAGGAAAAACTCTGGCGATTCCATGATTTTGACTTCATCTGATTTGAAGCATTATTACTGGGCTTCAGCCTCCTTAGAAAAACTTGTTTAGCTCACACTGCTGGTAAATCCCATCACCATTGCCCAATGAAGATCACATTCTTACATACAGGGCAGTGCAATCCCAAACCATGACTTGCTGCATTCAACCCAGCCACATACAATAAAGAAAACACAGGATTGAGAGGAATGTGGCGAAGACAAGAACTCCACCAGCTTAAGTGGTGAACCATCACGAGCACCAGTTACGAGTATGAGAAGATGGTCACTACATCTATGGTTACAAGGTCAGACGTGACCTAAAAGAAGTCCAGGATTACTAAACTAGAGCCTAACAGCTAAAATATAGAGGTAAATGGAACATGGAGCACACGGGGAAAGAATAATGAGAGATGCCACTAGGATTGCTATTGTTGGCATTTGAGAAGAAAGATGGAGTTCTAAAAGGATGATTTCTAAATTTGAGGTGAACCGGCACCAGGACATTACATCTTGCATAAATCTCTTGCAGACAGGGCGGATCTCCTTGCTGAGTGTTGCTGAAAACATCATAACTTGCTTATCATGCGGCGTCATCTTGAAAATCTCCTGCACATCTCTCCGCATGTCTACAGAACAAAAACAGCCAAAAAATAAAATGATCAGGCACATGGGAAGCAATTGGAAATGCACCATAAACCTCAAAGAGTTATAGCCAAAAGCAAGAAATGACTTCAATAGCTAAAACCATACCGAGTGATTCAAGCATTTTGTCACATTCATCTAGGATAAAATGCCTCACATTCTTCAGTGCCAAGTCTTTATCTCTTGCCAGTGCGAGAATCCTTCCAGGTGTCCCAACAACAATATGTGGGCACTCATTCTTAAGCAAATCCTTGTGAATTTTAATGTGTACACCACCATAGAAAACTGCAACCTTGATATCAGGTAAATATGTGCTGAATCTCTCGAACTCATGACAAATCTGGGCAGTAAAACATATATGAACAGAATAAGAACCAAATAATTACATGAATATCCACAAACAGATCTTAATTGTTGAACAAGATCATCCTTTAAATGAACATCAAAATGGTTCTGACAACAAACCTGGTAAGCTAACTCCCTTGTGTGACATAAAACAAGTGCAGCAACTTGCCCTGCAACAGGCTCAATTTGCTGCAGGGTTGAGAGAACAAACACCGCAGTTTTACCCATCCCTGATTTTGCTTGACAAATGACATCCATCCCCAAGATAGCTTGGGGGATACATTCATGTTGCACTGATTTATAAGAAAATTGCAGCGAAGGAACCCTCAGTAAGTAAAATAATGTCCGCATCCTTTTTAATTTAAAGGTTTACTGAACCAAATTTCTCCTCCAAAATGAGTATGAATTAGTATATTACCTGAAAAATATCAACATAAACAGTTTAGAGCCCATATCGTAGCAAATTCACTAGCACAACAGACATTCAGAATCATAAATCTGGTAAACCTACGTAGTGCAGCCTACAACAAAGTCATGGACTCAAGCAGTAGTCAATAATGAGAAATATTATATGCATCAGGTTTCATTTGGAAGACAAACAACAATAGGAACATTGCAAGACATGTATTCTGTGAACCCCAAGGAACAGAAGTATCACGCTCAACATGTTTGTTTCATGCAATGTAAGAGAAGCCAATTACCAAGCAGTTATTCTGCTGCAGATCCAACTTAAACCACAAATATGACTGCATCAAGTTGTACAATCACACCACAAGTGAAACCAATGAACTAATTACCTAAAACCATTGCCATGGAGGATCCACAGCAGTTGGTGTAATGGCAAGAAAATTTGCTTGCAGATAATGACAAAATATTTAGCATAACAGAATGAGTGATAACACAATGTAAGTTAATGAAATATATAATACACAGTGTAGTGGCAAGAATGGGTGGCATATGCTTGAGATAATGATTAAATATATACAGCATAACAGAATGAGTAATAATAATACAATGGAAGTTAATGAAAAATATAATACATATCTAAAGAGAATCGTATCTAATTTCTACTGCACTATAAGAAAGGCCAACACATGGTAGCAATCACAACAACGTTGGGAATTTCAAGTTGCTTTAGCCACAGATCTCTCAGACAGCACGACATTGGAAATTTCCAGAGAACAACATGGCCGAAAAGGCTTGGAAGGATGATGCCAGTGCAAGCCCGCGGTGGTTATTACTTGGTAAAAACAAAAAGCATCATGAAGTTGGGAGATGGCTCTGGCAGTTGCTCAGCACGTCAAACATTTTAATATTCTAAAATTTACAACAAGCATTTTTTTAGTTAAAAACAAGAACTGTTCACAAATAAAGGAATAACAAAACCACCCCCACCCCCCACAATGCCAGTCCAAGAGATCTAATCCATTAATATGTTCCCTACTTCTTTAGGCTGGATGTGAACAAAATAATGCAAATCAAATAATCCTAGTCACTAGTTTTTTCAGTTGTAAGAATCAACATCAGTGGCTTTCCAAACAAAGCAACATAGGGCAGTATCATTCAACAAGCGTGATTCCCTGTGTAGCCCTTTTTTTAAAAAATTAGGGATGGGATGGCACCTAGACGAATGGCTTAGATCTTTCCAAGAAAGCACACGTATGTCATAAGAAGGGGGCATCTCGCATGGAGACTTCTTTTATCCATCTAACATTATCATTCCTGTTGGATATATAATAAGAAAATACAGAACTCTTTGCAAACGAGAAGCATCATGCAGTTGGGACAAAATCCAGAATTATGACTGCAAGTTTGCTCTCATAGCTGTACGTGTCAAATATCAAAACATTCTGAAAATTGCAATAAGCATGTTTAGTTGCAATAAAAGCTTTTGGACTAAATGAGGCCATGGCGCTTCATAAAGAGGAATGGAGGAACACAATTCATGTAGCTGACCCCTATTCAGTATAAGGTTTTGACAATGATGATGAGTTACAAACCATAACTATTACAAATGTAATGAGAACATAGTCAATAAGATAGTAGAGAGCTTGCCTTCCGAAGGATGTTCGAATCCTGAATCAACAATAGCTCGAAGAAGCTCTGGCTTCAGGAGGAAGTCTCTGAATCCTGAACTGTGAATTCCAACATAGCCCCTATAGAAGAAAATACATAACATAATCTATCAGATGCAATTCGCTTCGTTTAATGTGTAAAGTAGTTGAATTATCAATAAACTCAAAGGGATATATAAGGATTATGAACGTGTAGCTAAAAAATCAAAGCATGGCACAAATATCTATAGAACCATATCACTAAATTGAATGACAAACTAAAATATAAGGCTAGTTATGATTCAGGATAACATAAAAAATAACCCAACACACACCAAAGGCGTACTGGTTCGTAGTGAATGTTGCTAGCATTATCACTATTAACAAACAGAATAAGAAAAGAGGAAAATTCAACAGATAAAGCACCTCTTACAAAGAATTTATCTCTTACAAAGAAGATAGGCTAGACCTACATTTCTAAAGGCAGAATTTGGATCAAAAGAGCTCTAGGCAAAAGGAGGCCAATTAATAGGATGACTCAGCGGAGAATTTGTCTAATTCTAATTCCGCAAGGAAACTGAAATAATGATATGGGAAGACTCATCACAACAAACAGGTGAAGTTTCTTATTTGGTACTCATAAAACCAGAGATGAACAAAACCAAGCAAGCTAGAATAAGTAAAAGATATTCTTCATATAGAGATGTGATTGACACATCTAAATCCCCTCAGACTTGGGAGAAGTTCTATTCTTCCTTCAGATTATAAATTTAGAAATTAAACAGGCAAAAGATTAGGAGTCATACTGGAATAAGTGCAAGCAGTCAACTTTCTATCAGTATTCCCAGAGCACCCTAGCTGCTGATACATTATGAGGAGCCTTGGATAAATCAGTTAATAGTAAAACAGATATTTCAGCAACCTCCAGAATGACACGGTCTCAAAAGACAACCACTCTCCTAAATTGCTTGCGGAGCACAACTCACGGTTTTTAGCATAATTAATCTCCCTAGAAAAATAGATCTACCAAAAGAGATTTTATAGCATGATACCCGGAATAATTAAGCTACGATAATCTTCTGACTTCACTCCAGGTAGTGATGCAGGTTAGAGAAATCTCCTACTCCAATTGAACCCAGGAAGGAGGATAGTTGCAACAACAAAAAGAAGCAACTCAGAACCATTTCAGTCCTATTATGCTACAAGCTTGACAGTTCTCATCACAAGCTTCTCACAGATTTCAATATCACGCAAATAAAGTGATATTAGGAAAGGAAGTTCCTACTCAGTTTTCCTTATGAATCAGTTGTACACGAAAATCCCATGCCGTTAATCACGTGAGATCTCTCAAAGCTTGCCGCCACAAAAGCACAAGAATGAAAACAGACAAAAGAGAAAATTATCTCCACAAATAGCTAGCTAGGGCAAAAAAAAGTAAGCATTGAAAACTCAAGGCATAAAAACTTGAAGAAACGAAACAAAACACTGACTCAGAAGAAACTAATATTCAGGCCAAACACAGATACCTAAGCTTCTCACAGTAAAATAAATACAATAACAGAAAAGAGAGGGAAAAAAATCTTCACATCTACTTCTAATAACTGAAGTAACAAATAAAAACCCCAAATCTTCAACAAAGGAAACAAACCACAAAGAAAACATATAAAATAAGAAAAGTCCAGAATCGCAATAGAAAGAAACGGATAAAAGAAATTACTTCTTGGCGGATTCACCAGTGCCCTTAGCGGCAACGGAATCAGGGGCTTTATCTTCCTCCTCTTCGTAGTCTAGAAGCTCTTCCTCGTAAGGGTCGCCTTCTCCCATTTCTGCAAAAGTTCAAACAAGATGAGAAAAAATATATTTCTACGGTTCGAAGAAGTACTGCGAAGTTTTTTTGGACATTGACATGCCTGTGAATCCGCGAAGGAACGGTTAGGGTAAGGGTTTGAAGATGTCTGCAAGAAAGAGAGTGAGAGAATATATAAAAAAGAGAAAACCCGTCGGCTAGGGTTTTGAGAGACAGAGAGGAGAGGAAGGGTTAGGGTTAGGGTTTCGGAGAGCGAGACATAAGACGGAAAGAATCTTTAGTTTCGGGAAGAATTTTATATAGGTGCAGGTGGGCTCCCGAGTGTCAAATGGGCTTTCAATTGGCCTAGAAGAGACGGGGGGTGGAGTATGGCTATTTATGAAGTATGGTGGACCCAACAAATGATTAATCATACCCGTCCATTGAATCTGGATCACTTGTATGCCAAACATCAAGGTTAGTGCTGGCAAAACTGTTAAATTGAATCTGCTCAGATCCACATGAAAATGGATAGAATATAGATTGTAACTTTTGATCCGTAAAAATCATCATCATTATAAAGACCTTATCCCAATTAAGGGTCAGCCACATGAATCTTATTCCTCTATTCCCTTCTATTAAGTACAATGGCTTTATTTAGTATCAAAGCTTTTAAATCTTTTCCCACCACTTCTATCAATGTTCTTTAAGCCTTCCCCCTACCATTTTAAAACCTTCTACTTGCATTGTCTCACTTTTAACTAGTGTTATTTTTTGTCTTTGTTAAACATATCCAAACCATCTAAGTCTAATCTCTCTATCTTGTTACCTATTGGTGATATCCTTAAGTTTTTCTAATATTTTTATTCCTAATTATATCCTTTCCTGTCTTGCCACTTATCTATCTCAACATTCTCATTTTTTATACACTCATTCTATAAACATGATGTTCTTTAATTACCCAACACTCTAATTCATAGAGCATAGCCAGCCTTATAGTTATTCCATAGAATTTTTCTTTTAATTTGAGTAGCACCTGTCGATCACACAAAACTCCAAATGCACATCTTCATTTGTGTCCAACCCGCTTGGATTCTCTAGGTAACCTCCCTTTCAATCTCTCCACTCTCATGAATCATCGATCCTAAGTACCAAAAGCGGCCTTTTACGGGGACTTCTTAGTTATCAATGTTTATTGGTGCTCCACTCCCACTCCTCTCCTTGCTAAAATTACATTCCACATACTCTATCGTAGTTCGGTTGATTTTAAATCCTTTAGGTTCTAATGCTTCTCTTTCAATTAAAACTATATCATCTACAAATAATATGCACCATGGAATTTCTCGTGTAGATGTTTTGTTAACTCATCCATAACCAACATGAAAAGATATGGGCTCCACGCAAATCCATGGTGCAATACTACAGTGCTAGTAAAATCATCGGTCTCTTAACTAGTGGTCTTAACATTTGTTACTGCTCTCTCATACATATCTCTAGTTATGTTTATATACCCCCGAGAAACCCTTTTCTTGCCCAACACCCCCTCCAGATTAACTCTTTAAGGGCCCTATCATAAGTTTTTTCTAAGTCAATAAAGACCTTGTAGAGGTCATTCCTCTTCTCCCTATATTTCTCTATCAATTGTCTTAGTAAGAAAATAGCTTCTATTAGACTTCCCAGGCATGAAACCAAATTGGTTATCTGGTGCACTTGTCTCATGTCATAACATCTTCTCAATCACTCTTTTTTAAAGTCTCGTAGTGTGGTTCATAAGTTTGATCCCTCGATAATTAGTGCAACCCTATATGTCTCCTTTATTTTTATAAATTGGTACAATAAAGCTCTTCCTTCATTCATCTGTCATTTTCTTTGATTTTATAATCTTGTTAAATAACTTAGTCAACCAAACTACTCCAGTATCACTCATATGCTTTCAAACCTCTATGAGTATACTATTGGGCCCCATGGCTTTTCCTGATTTCATCTTTTTCAAGGCCTCTTTCACTTTAGGTATTCTAATCCTGCACTTGTATCTATAATGTCCAATGTTATTTAGGTTTACAATACTTTCAATCCTTATATTATTAGGGTAATTATCATTTAGTAATTTTTTAAAAGTAACTTCCCCCTTTATTTAATCTCGTCATCTTTGACTAGTATCCTTTCATCATCACTTTTAATCACTTAACATGGTTTAAGTTCTTACCTTTTCTGTTATCCTATTTTTGCAAGTCTAAACTCATCTTTCTCATATTCTCTTGATCTTCGTCTATTACAAAGATCATCATATGTCTTGAGTTTAGCCTCACTTACTATTCTCTTAACAACCTTTTTAGTATTGTTATATTGTTCTTAGTTTTCATTATTTCTCATATTCTACCATGCTTTAAAACACACCCATTTTTCTTTAATAAATTTTTGCACAGTTTCACTCCATCACCAAATTGCCTTTTACCTTTAGATACTTCTAGGACATATTTTGTCACTTTATTAATGGACTTGGCCATATTAATCTGCATTGTGTTTTCTTATACCATTAACTTATATGTGAGTGAGGTTATTTTCTCTCCTTTTAAGTTCCACCACTTAGTTTTTGATATCTATTAAGTTCATTTCCTTTATTCCATCTTTTAATGTAGATATCCATAATCATTGACCTATGTTGCAAGGTTAAACTCTCACCAAGTATCACCTTACTATCCTTCCACATTGATCTTTGGATATTCCTAAGTAAAAAAATGTCAATTTTGCTTTTATGGAGTCCACTTTTAAAGATTATTACGTGTTCATCCCTCTTCTTAAGAATTCATTTGCAAGGGCCAAGTTATATGCGAAAGCAAAATCAATGATGGCTTCCCCATCTCATTTCATTCTCTGATACCATACCCTCCATGTACCCTATCACATCCTTCCTTCTTTTTTTCCTACACAGCCATTTAAGTCTACTTCTAGAAATATCCCTTCTGTGGTAGGAATTTCTTGCATGATTCCCTTCAAATCTTCCTAAAACTGTTTAACCCTACTTGTGTTACGCATGCACTTATAAGATTTATAAGATGCTATCCTATAATAAGTTTTATTATTATAATTCTATCACTGGTTCTTTTAATGTCTAAAACTTTATCCTTTAATTCTTTATCTACCATTATTCCTAGGTCAATTCTATTATTATCTTTTCCCATTTACCAGAGCTTATACCCATCGAATTCTCTATTTTTAGCCCCTACACCTGAGTTCTGATGCAGCCCGTCGCTTTCGAGGGGATGCTCAAACAGCCCTTGCCCATTTTCCATTACCCCTGGGATCTGATGTAGGTCGTCACTTTCGAGGAGACACCCTAGTGACCCTTGCCTATTTTTTATTGCACCTAGGATTTGATGCAACGCTTACAGGGGACGCTCTAGCTGGGGGAATGTCAGTGATTGATTCATGTCATGTTAGGGTTGTCATACTTTGAAGAAGCTGAAGGTGATTTTCATTGTATTCTCTTCTTACTTACAAGCTGGAGATGATCCACGAAAATCGTCGATTAAAAAAATCCATCCATATCCTTTTTGCAATCCAAGTGTGAATTACGAATTGCATATTATCTGTCCATCCCACACGAGTAGAGCTGACAAAATAGATTGAAATTTGTGGATGCCCATTTATAGGCAAAAATTAGGTGGATTTGGATTAAAAACTTATATCCATTTAAGAAATGGGCAGAAGCGATCCAATTCAAATTTGTGAGGTGAACGTATATATACACTGGTATTGGCAGGTACTTGTATAGTGAGACTCTTAAGTATTGAGATTATGTGTATTTTTTACACTCCTAATGAGATACGTATTTTTTTCCATAAAAGTAAGTTTGCTTTCGAATGATTTACCAAATTCAACCTACATTAGGACACATCTCTAGCACCTAGAAGGAGCATAGATAACAGATTTAATACTTTTTCATTTAATCCAATCTATTTTCTTACACAAAAATTAGTAAAGCCGAAAAGGTGCAAAAGAGCACCTTGAATTTGTGGCTATAGTTTGAGATAGAAGAATTGATTATTGTTATGTTTAGAGCACTTATTTGTTCATCCTATGAGAATGTAAATTATTTAATATAGATTGTCTTATTACTTGCTATAAAAAACAATCATAGTCTCTAATCTCATTTAATCAAACTTGACCATCTTTTCTTTGGATAATGATGACTAAGTTTGACTAATTGGAGACTTCAATTCCATCGTGACTAATTTATTTGGGAAATTTTATTGGCAAAGTACACATGAAATTTATGGAGAAAATTAAATAGTAAATTTATTATTTTTATCGATTATTAATGTGGATTACCCACCAATCCATTACCCAAATGAAGATTGAATTTGGATTGGGATGCTTTAATTTGTTTGTAAATGGATTAGATTGTGTCCAATCCGTTTAACCTAGGTCCTTGACGGATAGGATCAAATTTGATCAATTGTGTTAGCTATATGCACAAGTCATGTAGAATTTTTTTATGTTGACTTCTTTTGAAAGATCAAAACCATTAATTTTGTTCAAAATGCCCTAGATAACTTAAGTACCAAATTTAAAAGGTATTAGATAATTATATATTAAGTTATAAAAATTAAAAAATAGAGCCACCATTTTTTCCTTTTTTTAAGTATTAACCAAAAGTTGTTGCGATCATCCAAATTCAACAAATTTTCATAGATTACATATTTTGTAGATTGCGGATGAGGTTGATAGTTTAGATCTTTCAAAAGAAGTTAGCATCCAATGTTTATATTATTTCCCAAAATGCCTTTTCAAATGGATATCCTTGGATATTTTCATGAGTGTCGTGGATTTAACAAATTGGATTAATTCAATCTATCTCGACATGTGGATGAAATTTATTTGATCCATATATGCAAATTTTAAATAGATATTAACAAATTTTTATTTGTTTTTGTTAGCTCTAATCAAGGTGATTGGATAAACATAATATCTTAAAATTGTCCATCTAACTTATAGGATACGTACCATTGTTTAAACAAGGTTTTTGACCATCCATATGTGATGATGAAAAAAGAACATTGGTTTTGATTATGGGCTTAATGAATCTTTTATGTTTTTGACACAATAGTCATCCAAGTGGGAAAAATCAAATGATGGGTCTAATCAACCATTTGTGAGATCGATAATGCACAAGCAGGGCAAACGATATGCTATCATTCGAAGTTCCCAAAATATTGTACTTATGAGAACTTTACTTATAACTCATTAGAAACTTATGCTTGCATATGCATGTGCACATGCTATCATAAAGAGAGAGCAGTCTCTTTTTCCAAAAAAAAAAATCTATTAATATCTTGAGTGTGTGTGTGTGTGTGACAATCATAAAGTGAGGAAGAAAACTAAATAAATTTTTATTATTGAAACTTGAAACCATTGTATAGTTATAGGCTTGTAACTTAAACATAATATAGTTATAGCTTAGATATAATATAATTGTTATTTTGAATAGCTAAACCATAGTATAAATCACTTCCTAAGTTGGTCAAAGGTCAACCTGGGTTGTTTCCTTTATCTATATTTCTATATTATATATTAAGAGAACTTCTTGGGTTGAACATGGACCAACTTAGGAGAGTCATTATCAATTATAGATATACACTATAGAATTTTTATTAACTATACTCTATATATTTATGACTCAAGGTCTATAATATATAACTCCGTCGGTGGCTATTAATACTCTTTAAGAAAAAATGCCTATCATGAAAAGGAAAATGGTTCTCTCCTTAATGGCTTTCTTTTGGAAAAAAGAGAACTTGTTGCACCTCATTGTTCGTCGGATTTGTCATTCCTCAAGATGGGAGGGTATAAAAAATGTCATCTAGTGGGAATCTCTATAGTGGGCCTCCAATAGCTCAGATGTGGATAATGTGTACTCTCTGTCATAAAACACCACTCAAATTCTAACTATTGGGGGGCCATTATGGAGATACCTACCAGATGACATTTTTTGTACCTCCATCTTGAGAGTGGGCAAAGCGATGAATGAGTTAGATCATGAAAAAAACTCCCAAAATGGGCCTACTTTTTGTTTTTAGTCTCCAATTGATACACCTAAACCTAAATCGTGCATTGGGTGTACCAAAACCCCCCTCCTCTCTCTCTATCTCTCCAAAGTCACACATGCGCACGTGCACAAGTAGGTGACTAGTATATAATATGACTTCTTAATTTGAGTGTAAGTTCTAAGTAATTATTATAACATTTTATATCAGTGTGTAGGAGGAATTTTTTTTATAGAAAATAATAATTAATAACTCCATTATTATGTAGAGGGAAAGATAGAGTGAGTTTTTTGTTTCCAAAGATGCATGCATATAATTGAGAAATAGAGACTGGATAAAATATATATAGAAATTAATGAGTTACTTCTACAGTGTGTGTGTGTATAACTAATAATAGTAGATGTGGATAATTCTTAAGTTGGTTTGTGGTTGACTTATAGAGTTTCTTTTATATGTAATATATAAGATTATAGTAAAACTCAATAGTAAATGATGCTAACCTTGCGGGGGGGGCGGGGCAAACTTTTAATAGAATTGTGGTCACCACCAAAAATATCCACTTTACAATACACCTGTACCTAATGGTACTTAGTCCCATTATAAAACTCAAGTGGGTCCCATGTCAACATAGAACTTGAAATCACATTTTTGTGGGACCGAGAGAGAGAGAGAGAGAGAGAGAGAGAGAGAGAGAGAGAGAGAGAGAGAGAGAGATGGATCCCACATAAAAAATGAAAAGTGAAAGATGATGTAGACGAGAGAAAAAAAGAAGTATGGATTCTACTATACAACCTACATGGATACCACATTAAAAGAAAAGTGGTTGCGGAGATGGACGTAGAGAGAGAAAGTGCAAGTCCAATTATAAAACATACATGGTCCCACTTGAAGAAAAAAAAAAGAGGGGTTGATGAAGGTGGATATAGATGAGAAAGAGAATAAATGTGGGTATCACATTGAAAGGAGGGAATTATAGTTTCAAGAACTTATGAGTAAAAGATTTTAAATAGAATTTAAATGAAACTCAAATAGGCCAATTATCTACAACTATTCTAAAAGCCACATCCGCTACTTTTTATCGTGCATATTTTACCACTAGGTGACTTAGCTTACCCTTCATGAATGTACACATTCCACTTTTTTCCAATAAAACAATGGCTTCCTCCCTCTAGCAACTTTAGTGACTTGTGACTCATGAGTATCTTCTTGCTGTATAACTCATAATTCATGAGCGATGACATGGATGCAAATCTTCTCGCTATTCTAAATGCAAGCACCCATTAAAGTATAAGTTGGGCCCACTATTTCAATGATTGAACCATTAGTTGGTGCGTGACTCATCCATAGCAAGCTCTAGCATGTAGATGGCTTGGATCAATGAAAATAACAAATCTCACTTATGTTTTACCCTTACTAATATCTTCTAAAGTCATGTGCATCTACTATATCATAGCTCCATTAAGTTCTATAGTTTCAATAACAAAATATTATATGGTTGATCCTTGCACACTACTATACATGAGGCTTTTAAAGTCAGTATAAAGAAGTCACTATTTTAACTACCACAATTTACAAGTTGTTTAGAAAAAATGCCTTTAAAAATCACATTTACACAAGAAAGGACTTTTAAAGTCATTTGAATTAAACGACTTCAAAAGCTTGTATTTTTTAAGTCATTTAATTTTAAACGACTTTAAAAATCCACTATCATAAACTTTTAAAGTCATTTGGTTCAAATGACTTTAAAAGTTTTAGATTTCTAAAGTGTTTTCTTTAAACGACTTTAAAAACCTACACATTTAAGTCATTTTTTTTAGAAACAACTTTTAAAGTTTAAAACTTTTAAAGTCATTTAAAGAAAACAACTTTAAAATTGTATAATTCTAAAAGTAATACTTTGTTTTAATAATTTTTTCATCAACTTTTGGTTTGTTTTTTTCAACTATCTTCATCTATACACAAACTGAAGCTCATATATATATATATATATATATTGATTTTTGTTGTAGGTGGATAAAATCTTAACTATGAATTGGAATGTTATTTATATATTCTAGGTTAGTATCGATTTTTGAGTCTTGGTTAGTATCTTTTTTGTTTGTCTCATATATTATATATATGCATGTTTGAAGAATTTTTACATGGTACCTAAGTCTTTTGCATATTCATGCATTTATTATGTACAAAATATGTGATTCAACACTAATTTGTGCGAAACATTATTTGTTGCCGCTTTAATTAGTTTTTAAAGTCATGAAAAAAATGAGTTTAAGGACTTTTAAAGTCATTTTTTCAAAACAACTTTCAAAGTCCTTTGTCTATAAAAGGCCGATGTCATCTCATTTTTTTTAGTATCCCTTGTTCATGTTCTTCATCTCACGAGTGGCATGAAAGCCTCCTCCTCTAGTCCTTGTCTCTCTCGCTCGCTCTCTCTCTCTCTCTCTCTCTCTATCATGTTTCTTTTTTTGCTTTTCATTTTGGATATTTTGATTGTTTGTAGCATGAAAATTACTGTAAGTAAACCAAAACCTCTTTTTATCATGCATTACTTTCTTGTCACCAACTCTCTCTATTTGTATTTTGTGGATCAAGTAGGTTTTGCCACTACAGATGATGGGGTTAGAAGAAGTTTTGTTAAAGCCTCGTAATTTCAACAAAAATCATATGATTTCATTCCAAACAATAACTGCTTCTCTCTCTAGCCCTCAATATTGGAGAAAGGGAGAAGAAATATGATTTGTGATTCTCATCCAAAATTAAGGTTTGATGAAGAAAAATGGTACCATCAAGTTGGCCAAAGAAGTTGCAGCTTAAAGCTTTATCCTCTCTCCCCCTAGAGTGGTGTCAGTTGAATACTAGGGGGGCAGTTTTGATAAAATCATTTTAGATTAGCTCTTTGATCATGATATTGTATTAATAAGATATAATAATAAGTAACATTTGATATATGTAATAAAAGGATGATAAATGAGGAGTTATTCAAACAAATACTTTGATTTCCTTGGTCATGTGTTTGTTTGTATATGTGTGCGTGTGTGCAAAGAATGCATGAATCAATGTTGACTATCATAAAAAAATAGGTTTCATTGTGTATTCATGTAATATATTGTAAAGTACTAAAATAAAATATATTTCAAGTGAAAAATATATTAGTTTTTAAAGTCATTTGAATAAAATGACTTTAAAAATAGTGACTTTTAGTATGGCATGAAGCAAATATTTTTTTTTGAGGGAAATGACTTTAAAGTCATTTTATGTAGACAACTTTAAAAGCATAGACTTTTAAAGTCATTTTTTAGCTTTAAAGTCATTTTATGTAAAGAACTTTAAAAGTCTAAACTTTAAAAGTCATTTTCTAAAAATGGCTTTAAAAGTCTACACACGACTTTAAAAGTCTATACTTGAGTTATTTCATCAACTTTAGCTTTGTTTTTTACTATCCTAATCTATACATAAAATATATGTTGATTTTCATTTTGGCTATCCTCAACCAAATCCCAACTATGATTTGGAACTATATTCACATATTTGTGGTTAATATCGATTTTTGAGTGTTAGTTAATATCTTTTTGTTTGTTTCATATATATATGTGCATATTTGAAGAATTTTTACATGACTATGGTTAAAAACTTTTCTTTTTAAAGTTATTTTTTTTGTGAATGTTTATGTCATATTTTGCTTCTTTTTTCATTATTAATTGAAAATTTTCACATGTGTACATGCATATAATTTACTTATTTTAAATACTTATGTGCCTAGTGTTTAGTAAAATGCCTAACCTAATATTTTCATGTTTAACAAGTCTCTATATATAGATTTGCTTCAAATTCTTGAGATAATAAACAAATATGTTTGGATGAGTGTGAGAAGAACGTCAAAAGAATATGAGGAGGGAACAAAAAATTTCATGGAGCTTGCACTTAGGGCATGTGGTGATCATAATTGAATGTGTTGTCCACTTTGAAATATGAAAACTTGAAAAAAGTAACTGTAGGATTGTTGAGAAAATACTTGTACTTCAATAGAATCGATGAAAGCTATGACCCATGGATTTGTTCGCATTGGCCCTCAACAAGGCTTGGAAGAAATGAAGACACTATAGGAAGTGTTGTATACAATATAGCTATACATATATTTTAGATGCATATGATGACTTTCAAGTTAACCCTGAATAATTTATTACCATGATATTAGAGAAAGTTGATGAGCTATTGTACTTTGAGTGTAAATATTATACCAAGTTGTCTGCAATGGTAGAACTTTATGACGTGAAATCAAGATTTGGTTTTTCAAATCAAGGTTTTACAGAAGTCCTAAAAGTAGTGGGTAAGATGCTACCGAAGGATAATAAATTGACGAGGTCCACATGGGAGGCAAAGAAAACCCTGGCTACAGTATGGTTGAAGTATAAGAAGATACATGTATGTCTTAATGTGTCTTATATAGGAAGGAGCATAAGGATAAAACTACATGCCCAACTTGTGGACAGTCAAGATAGAAGTTAACGAAGAATTCAACTGGGATAGTTACAGATGTTCTTGCAAAGGTCCTATGGTATTTTTTTCCTTATTCTAAGGTTCAAAAGAATGTTTTATATTACAGAAATAATAAAGAAATTAATATGGCATGCCAAAGATAGAGCAGATGATAGCTTTTTATGTCATTCAACAGATAACCCAACATGGAAGCTCATAGACTTCATATGGCCTAATTTTGGCAAACAACTTAGAAAGTTATAGCTTACATTATCTATAGTTGGGATCAATCCTCGTGGTTCTATGAGCAGTAAGTTCATGAAGTTAACTATGTTGATATTGGGTCCAAAGCAACTAGGGAATGACATTGACATGTACTCGGCTCCGTTGATAGACAATCTTGAGATATTATGGGACGTGGGTATTAAAGCATATGGTGCATACAAGAAAGGGTCATTCACCCTACAAGCTATACTATTGTGGATAATAAGGGACTTCCTTGCCTACTGTAATTGGTCGGATGCACCATGAAGGGATACAATACTTGTCCTATCTATAGTGATCAAACATATGTTGTATGACTTAAACATGGTAGAAAAATGAAATTCCTTGGCCACAGAAGATGGTTGTGTTAAGACCATCCATGCCATTTTAAAAAGGAAGAATTTAATGGTAGTGTAGAGACAAGGACACTTCCAAAAATGTTGACAAGATGATAAGTATTAGAGCAGGTAAAAAACATTAATGTCTTTTGGGGAAATAAGAAATCAAGTAAATGTATAAGTGAAAGCAATTATAGAAGTTGTTGAAAGAAGAAATCAATATTCTTTTAGCTTGTATACTGGAAATCACTATATCTATGCCCATGTGCTTCATGTCATGCACATTGAGAATAATGTGTGTGAAAGCTTGATTGGTACCTTGCTTGACATCCTAGGGGAAAAAAAGGATGATTTTTAGCTCAAATAGATTTTATGAAGATGGGTTTGAAGAGTAGGTTGTATACATACGATAGGGGCAGTCGAGGAACATAATTATCTAAAGCAAACTATATGCTCGATACAGAGGAGAAAAGACTAGTGTGTAAAACCTTGTTCTAGCTCAAACTCTTAGATATCTACTCCTCAAACTTTAAAAACAATGTTTCTATGGAAGAGCTGAAATTGCTAGGGATGAAGTGCCACGATTACTATTTATTAATGCAACAACTCCTACCTACAACAATACGTTTGGTATTATTGAACAAAGTTAGGAGAGTTATTACAAAATTTTGCTACTTCTTTAATGTTTTGTGTAAGAAGGTGGTGGATGTTTCAAAATTATAAGAAATTCAAGGACATCTAGTGACAACGTTATGTGAGCTCGAGACAATCTTTCCACCATCCTTCTTTGATATCATGATACACTTAATAGTGCACATTATTGATGAGTTTAGACTCTATAGGCTAGTTTACTTGCGATGGATGTACCTGCTTAAGAGGTAAATAAATTTTTTAAAAGGGTTTGTATGAAATCATAACTAGTTAGAGGGGTGTATAACCGAATGTTATATTGCAGAGGAAGCAGTGGCGTTTTGCACAAAGTACTTATCAGGAGTGGATGCTATTGAAATCCTATGAAAGAAACAATTAGTTTCATTTCATGATCCCAAGGTTGGTGGAACCTTTATTGAGTGGTCGTGTTTTGACCGTTGATTATAAAGAACAGGACCAGGTGCATCTTTATGTGTTGCGAAATGTTGATGAACTCCAACCATACATTAAGTAAGTTGATTATGCACTTAGGTGAAAATTAATTGTTAATGGTTTTATTTTCTTTGATCTCTTTGTTAATTTATGTGTGTAGTGAGCACATGGATATCCTCAAGCCAAAGAATCCAAGTTACATAAAGAAACAGAAGTGGCTATAGTTTGAACATTGTCGCACTTTCAATACTTGGCTCCTTTAGAAGATAAAATGAAAGAATTCATGCTTAATAAATTACATTATATATATAATCTTACTTGCAATATTCATATCCTACTTAATATGTATATACACATATTCAAGATTAGCGAGAAATAGTAGGCAATGGTATATCCCAATCCTTAGGTTGGACAGTAATGGTATCATGACTAAAAGTAATAAAATATGCTAGATATGCCATCAATAGTTATCAATTTTACACAAAAGGCCATGATAACTGAAGAGTGTAGCACAATAGTGGGGTTAGCTTAGTTGTCAATGCTACATTATTTTCTAGTTCAAAGGATCACATGCTAATAGTGACAGATGATATTTATTATAGTGTTGTAAGAGAGATATGGGCCTTGGATTATACTTACAGAACTACGGTTGTGTTTAAGTGTGATTGGGTAGAACACAACAAAGACAACATCAAAACTGATGCCCTTGGATTGAAATTGGTTGACCTCAAAAAGATCTGCTATAAAAATGATCAATTTATTTTGACATATCAAGAAAAATAAGTATTTTACATGCAAAACAGATGTGATAAGAGATGATCAACTATTTTATCATCCCATTCGAGGGATTTTTATAATAAAGACAACCAGGGAGATACTAAAATAGATTACCCTTGTATTAGTAAAACAATCCCATCAATCATAGTATTTGGCAAGAATGAGAATTATGTGTGTGATGATGGTGAGGAGGGTACTTGGGTTGAAAACAATAAATGAGAGGGCTATACAGATTGTATTAGTGAGTTGCTGTAACACCCTGGGTTTTTATGACATTTTTATTATTATAATAACAGTCACATTCGAGATCCCATTTTAAAAAGATTTTAGTAATTATTTTACTAAAACATTTCTTGAAAAGCTCCGGGTGTTATTTTTTGTTTCCAAAACATCACCATTATAATTTAACACATAAGTTAGTTTCGTGATAATAGATTTGAAAACAATACACATGTCTACCAACGTTAAATGCATTGGCTCCTTTATTTTCAAAATAATAAATATCCAAAACACTATCATAATATGACCTATGGTCTATCCATCATAACATCCCATTAAAATGTCCATCATATGTATAACCATCTTAACCAAATCCATAATATAAAGTACACAGTCCATAAAGCAAATCAAATGGTAGTCCTGTTTATTAACTCACATCACTGTCTATCAAATCAAGTAAAGGAATCTCCCACTGCTATCACGGTTTCTCAATGGTCTTGCCCTTCTTGATGTCGCACTCAAGATCTAAGGCATTGCAAAACAAAGCAATGCCTCAGCAAGCTATTGCTTGTGTGGGTACATAGATAAATAAATGTAATAAAGATGGAATAATCAAATAATAGTAGCGATATAATAAAAAGATCTATCATGTATGAAATTAAAATAATTATAAGCCATGCTAAGATAGTATCAATTTATCAAGTACGATAAAACATGCATCTCACAGATTTAAAACATGATATGATCAATGTAAATGAGCATACTATAATAACAGGGCACCCTAAATATACATAGGTCTCACGAGCGTCACATATACTCGTATCACTAATCATGAGTACTCATATCCAAATCTCTGAGTGTCGTCACACCCAGGCATACAATCTCATCTTCATGCTCATCACGCAAGCATACAAAATAAGAGTATGGATCGTCATGCTGCAGTGGCAACCCTCCAGGGTCTCAACCACCGCCGCTCCCCATCGACACCATAACGGGAGACTTAACGTCCGTCCCCATGGAAAGGCCCGGACTGGTAGTGTGGACTATCCATGTTACCAATCCCTACAAAAAGCCATCTACGGGTAGGTGTCTATCATATCACATCACAAATCTCGGAAGGGGGGTGGCCGTCCCTCTCCCTCCTAGCATGACGTCCACTGGGTGAAAGCACCCATCATAAAACTCAAAACACAAAAACAAGTATGTCAAAAACCCAGGAGCACTCGTGGCTCACAATCCTTAAGGTGCACCCCTCATCTTGGGGTTAGCCTCTAAAAGGACCAGCCACCAAGCCTGCACTTTTCTTTCTCATGGAAATCCATCCATTTTAGTGATGAAATAAAGAAAGAAAATTTCTAATTAAGCATAAATAGATCATATCATTCTCATAAAATCATTGGATCATAAAACCATTCGATACATGATTGAAATCAAGTAACAATCGTAGTATAAAGCTCTAAATCTCACAGAATCAGCGACTAATAATAAGTGCCATGTAAATCACAATCAATCATAATGCTGTGATAGAAGTTGGGTTTTAAAAATCAAAATAAAATATTAATTGTCGTCACCTACCTTAATGTGAGATCACTCAATTTAAGCGTATATCCTCTTTATCTGATACGTTCAGATGTACCTGTCAATACTCCAATACTATCTTAAAATTTTTCTACATTAAAAGTGGTCAATTTTAAGTTTTTAAGTTAAATCTAGGTCCGCGTTGTCAGTACGATTGCAACGCCTCTTTTGGATCGTGATTTGGACCTCTATAGCTCTCAAAATCAAGTTTTTTGTGAAAATATTTTATAAATTAATATTATTAATTTATAGTGTGTCGAGCGGTGCACCGGTTTACACCGGGTTACACCGGTGCCCCAGTTTACACCGGGTTACACTAGCGGTCCTAGTTTACATCGGGTTACATTAGCGCCTAGTTTACACTGGGTTACACCGGCGGCCCCAGTTTGCACCGGTTTACACCGACGCGACGTGGGAACCGTGCCGGGGAAGATGATTGGCTTTTGGCCGTCGCCGGTGACCCCACAGGTGCCCAAATCACGCCTTTTTTTCACCATTTTTGCTCAAAATTTCATGTATTTTTTTTTATTTTCAACACTCTTTTGGCTTGATTTTGCCAAAAACTAAGGTTTTTATGTAATTTTTTTCCATGTTCCTAAAACTTCCTTAGCTACGGTTTTTTCATGATTTTCAGCAACACCAGCTGTTGGATCTCTCTAAAATTTAAAGGGCTTGTTCTTAGGTTCCTTATGCCCTAAATAAACAGTCTGATTTCTAATCTAACACTGTTTTATAGACTGATTTGTATTCCAACAGTAGCATGTACATGTTTCAGGAAAAACAATGTTTTCCATCATTTTTTTGATTTTTCATGCATGCTACTAATGCATATGCATGCATGAGATTAGGGAAATTTCAGGGTTGGGGCTTACCTCAAACGACTGATCAACCGTTGATGCTGTCGGATCTCCAGTCACTGAAAAACTTGAGTTTTGTAGAAGCTAGTGTTTAGGGGAACTCTTAATGGAAACGGGGGAGAAGATAGTGATTAAGGCCATGAGGAGGAAGATATAGATCATGCTGGAAAGGGGGAAGGGAAACTCTTCCTGTACACGTCTCTCTTTGACGATTTCTCTAGCGAAATCATTGGATCTGATAAGGTAAGGTGGAAAGGGGTGCCATTATCAATTCAGGCCCCTGTGTTTTCTGTCTCTGCCAATTTACCAAAATGCCCTTATAACTTTAACGGCTCATAACTTCTTTGTTTGAGCTCCATTTTTTGCGTTCTTTATGGCGTTGGAATCCTATCAATGTGTACTTTCTAGTTCCCAAGTTTTTAGGACCAAATTCTATACATAAAATTTTTATTTAATTTATTTAGTTAATTATTAATTTATACTTAAAATTGAGGATATTACAGTTGCTATAGTTCTAGATTTATAATTAGCTCATTCATCATGAGCTATATGGATTGAAGTGAGATAAATACTATATAGTGACATTATATACATATGTAATTGAAGATTTATTTAAAAAGTTAATTCTTTTGCATATTCTTTATTTATTATGCACAAAATACATGAATTAATGCTGACTATCATAAAAAATGAGTTTCATTATATTTAAATAAGAGATTGTAAAGTGAAGTAAATATATTTCAAGTGAAATATATATTTCTTTGAAATGATTTTTTAAAATCATTTAAAAAATCATAGTTTTTAAAGTCGTTTGGAAAAAAAACTTTAAAAATCAATATTTTTGAAGTAAAGTGTTTTACATATATGTAAATGAATACTATATACGTGACATTATATGCATATATAATTGAATATTTATTTGAAAAGTAAATTCTTTTGCATATTCTTGTATTTTTTATGTAAAGAATGTGTGAATCAAAGCTCACTATTATAAAAAGTCAGTTTCATTGTATTTAAGTAAGAGATTATAAAGTGAAATAAATATATTTGAAGTGAAAAATATATTATATTTTATTAGTTTTTAAATTTGTCTTAAAAAAGACTTTAAAAACTTTGATTTTTAAAGTTGTTTGAAAAAATAACTTCAAAAATCCAATATATTTTAATGATCAATTTTTTTTATTTTTTATTTTTTATCTCACCATTTGCTTCTATTGTCTCTTCATTAAGGTACATCCCCCTCTTCCACTCACCTTAACCTCCACCTTACAACTCCCTCTTCTCCCCTGCCTCCTTCCTATGCCCCCAACCCTCTCTTCACCTTCCCAGCCATGCGGTGACCACCGCCAGAGTCCCCTGTCCACCTTGTCCCCCTCTCCCTACAGCAGCGGTGACACTACTTGAAGCCCCCCCTCCTTACGACAACCACCCCTTGAATCCCCTGCCCCCTTCTCACCCTCTCCGTGTGACGATGACACCACTCGATGCCCACCCCCTACATTCTCCCTGTTGTGACCATCCTCCAAAGCCTCTCCCCCTTTCTCACCCTACATTCTCCCTTGCAGCGACGACACCACCCGAATCCCCCCTCTCCTCGTGACGACTCGAGAAGAAGAAGAAAATGAAGAGAAGAGAAGAGAGAGACAGGGTGAATAGGAAAACCTAGAAGGGAAGATTGGAGCTTTTTCGTGAAAGCCTTAAAAGAGAAAAATCACAAAGGAAAGAAGGAAAGACCTGTTGAAATTGCTGGGAAGGAGGAAGAGAAAACTAGGCCTTTTTGTGGTGAAGCCCTAGAAGAGAAAAATGAACAGGGGAGAAAGTTTTTGTTAGAAACACATGAAGAAAAGGAGTTATGCGTGGGAAAACCACAAAATAAAAAATTTGGGTTTTCTTCATGGGAAACAGAGGAGTGCACAAGGAAGAAATATCATTTACAGGTAAGGGAAAAAATGTGGAATTTTACTTATTTAGGCTTAATCTTTTCCTTTTTCTTGAAATCACTAACCTTATAATAGTAGTTAAGTTTGATTTATGTTAGAAAACTGTAGTTAAATTTATTAGAATCATGATTTTACATAGAAGTCTGTCATATTAAATTTTCCACTAGAAACCGTGAGATTATAGTAAATTTCAAATTTTAATGGAAATAAGTAACTATGTAGTTAAATTTGATTTTGATTTCTTTAAGGAATAATTAGTTTATAATTCTAGATTTTATTTGGAATAACAATTTATTATTTTGAACTTTTCAACATAAATCATTTGGATGAATTAAATTTTGAAAATTTTCACTAGGAAACAACAACATAAACCCCTGAATCATGTTTTACATAATAAAAATCTATTATTCTAAAAAATTTCAATTAGAATTGTACAATTAAAATAAATTTATGGAATTATTAGTTTAAAATTTCAAGATTTTGTTTTATATATTAATAACTTGTTAGTCTGGAACTTCAAAATTGTAATTGAAAAAAGAAGAAGAAGAGAGAATTACAAGTTATGGATTTGGGGAATTACAGGATTAGAATGATTTCATATAAATTTTTCCTATGATTTGATTTCTATAATTGTTTTACATTAAATTATGTTTCCAGTATAATTAGTAAATTATTTTCTAGAAATGATTTTATCCGTGTTGCAAAATCTTGAACTATGTATACTATTGCTAAAAAAAATTTATAATGTTATAATTTAACGGCATATCCCTTTGAGAATGACATTAGTTGTAAATTTTAAATACCCTACTATGCTGGTATGCAAACTTCTAGGAGTTCTTTATGCTTACTAACCTATAGAATTAAACTATCAAACTTTCTGTAATCAATAACTCCATATGATGAGACTTTTGTTAAGATTCATGATTAGGTTTCTTATAGGTGTTTCTTTAACATTTGGTTATGCAATGGAAAGGTTATCCACTAAACAAACCAAATTGTTGTTTTACAGTCCAGTTGTGATTGTTATGTAGCAGTCATCAAGCTTGTTTCAATCCTATCTAAGAATAGATTTGCTAGTTATTTATGTCTTCTTGTCATCTAGCAGTTCCTTATGAGTTCTAACTAGTGATAGAGTTATAAATTCCTAAAAGAAAGAAAGAAAGAAAGAAATAGTATGAGATTTGAACCCTGGCTACTGAACCAAAGTATGAAGATTTAAACTAGTAATTATATGCAAATTTTCTTTTGTGAATTTCAAACTATTACTCTTGTAGAAAATAAGGTAAAAATACCATAGCCTAACATAGAATGGTTCCTATAAAATATTAATATCTTAAGATTCTTTTTGAATTCTAGTCTTTACTACTAATAAATTTTATCACTTTAAGTGTCATTATATATAAATATTCTAAATATGAATACTAAATACATGTACGATTTTGAAAGTTAAACCTTACAAATATATGTTAACATGTGTATAAATTGTAATGAGTATCATTTTAGTAGAAAATGTTAACAACAAAACTTAAGTACACATATCATATTCAAACTTATGTGTAATTCTCATCTTTGAACTAAGAATATGATGTAGTGATAGTTTTAAAGTAAAAGATTATGTTATAATCAATTAAGCGCAAACAAATTAGTTCTTGAAGAACTTTATATACTAATTTATAGCCTCATTAAAATGATGACTTTGATAAGAAGGCTATGGTAAGTAAGCATTAATAAGGGAAACCATTAGCAAAGAAGGACAACCATGAGATATAAATATCACAACTTAGGTTGAGCATCTCATAAGGAATAAAACAAAAAGGTTTTGTAAATATAACAAGTTGAATAATCTCAAAGTAAGTATAAAGGACCTCTATATTATCAATCGTATTTTAAAGTTAGGATTGATAGTTGTTTCAAGATTTAGTATTGAAAATTTTAGGTTACACCTACTACTAAGTTGAAATTGTGAAGAAATAAAAAGAATTTGCTTGAACCTTATTAATTTATTTTCTTTAAAGAAAATTCTTATTATGAATGATTCCTTAAGGAAAGTGATGTATGCAAAAATGTTCTAACGATTATCTAGTTAGAATGCTATTATTGTGTCTAAAGACAAAATTTAGATAGGTTGGATGACCAATTAGGCATCCATATAAATATATGATTTAACTCGAGTGGTAAGATTAGACTCTTGAGAATTATTTTACATTGGGTGAGTGGTTGATTAGACACTCGCACTAGCTATGTATAACATAAAATTAGCTTGGCCTATGGTTCCTTTTGATATAGATACCATTATACGATTTAAGGTTGGATGACATGGGATAGACTCCATCTTGTATTGATCCAATCCTTCCCATGGAAGTGGTGTAGTGCCCAAGGTATCCAGTCACGATTCTGACATATAGCATAGCTGTAGCTTACTAGTGGGCACTATGTTTTAAATTTGTATGTGAGACATGCTTACACACATTAGGATATCCTCGAGGATTAGTGATCAATTTTGTTAATTGTTGCTTCTAAAGATTGTGATTAATGATGCTAAATTATTTTATTGAAATCATTGTGTCATTGAAGATTTATTGAATTTTATGAGCAACGACAATTTTGGATGTATTGAGTTATACTTGACAATTCTATCATAGGTGATTTGATTCACATGGATATTGATAGATTTAACATGAAATCTTATGACTTACAAGTTTATACTAAATATAGATATGGATTGTGATTTGACATGGTTTTATCTAACCTTATAAATTCCCACTGTGAGTCCTCGTACTCACCCTCTTACAACTAACAATTTTAGGTGGAAGCTCTAATAAGGAGAAAAAGGAGATTGACTATTGAAAAAATGGGTTATTGAAGAGAGCTTTAAATTAGAAAAGGGGGTGTGACACTGTTTACTTTCTGATTGTAATAAAATTTATCTAGTTGTTATTAAGGATACACTTGTTATACTTCATAGTTAGTATTTTTGACAAATGAGTGTGTTTGGGGCTATGACTAATATACTTCATAGTTAGAATAGCTTACTTAGTTTCTAGGTTTATTTTAATTTTAGAAATATATATATATATATATATATGTAGAAAGTTTCTAATTTCATATATGTTTTATCTGACTTGCTTTTGGTTTATTTGCACTTATGTCATGTCGACTTTTCGTTTCTTTAAATGGATTAGATGACCTTTTTTTCTTTCATTGTTCTAATATCATTATGCTCTTGTTTACAATAAAGATGGAATAAGAACATTATCAAAATGAAGAATATGGGCAAAATAAAGAGCACGAGCAAGAGGCCAACATGAGCACTACTTAAAAGAGAAAATATAGAGGCAAACAACAATGGAAAAAGTGATCAAGAGAAAGTTGAAGTGAATTAAAGAAACTATATAAATACAATAGTAGAGCCAAGAGACAGGTGAGTATGCATCCTCTTATAGCAGTTTTCTTTGCTTCATAGTAAGAAGCATGGGAAATTTAATGGCAGTGTGAAGACTATGACACCTTCGAAGAGGTTGATTGGATGGCAAGTATTGTAACAAGTTAAGAACCTTACTGTCTCATGGGGAAGAAGAAGGCAACTCAACGTATATTTGATAGCAACTCTCTAAAAGCTGTTGGAAGAAGAAGTCAAAATTCTTTAAACTTACTTATTGGAAATCTTAAAAGCAAGGCATCTAAGAGATGCAAAGAAACATAAGTGGCTACAATATGATCATTATCATTATTTCACTACTTGGATTCATTAGAAGATTATTACAATGAATTAACACTTCATTCACTTATTATTTATTAAATTACATAAGCATGTATAGATTAATAATCTCACTTAAGTAATATACATAGGTTTTAGATGAGTGAGATATTCCAAGTCATAGTATTTTTGAATCCTTGGGTAGGATGGGGAAGGGGACCTTGGCCATAAGTAATCAAGTACACTGGATATATCATCAATAGTTATTGCTTTCACATAAAAGACCATGATAATTTAAGAGCACAACAAAATAGCAATTTTAGCTTAGTTGCTAATGCTACTTTCTTTCCAATTCAAAGGACAACAATTCAATTATAACAAATGATACTTATACAGGGCTATACGTGAGATATGAGAACTGGATTATACTTGTCGAACTATGATTGTGTTTAAGGGCAATTAGTTAGAAAACAACAAAGATAACATCAAAACTGAGGCCCTCAGATTGACAATGGTTGATCTCAATAAGATGGGCTATTAAAATGACAATTTATTTTGGTATCTCAAGCAAAATAAGTCTTTTATGTACAAAACTGATATGATATGAGATGGTCAACTATTTTATTGGTCTCCTAAAGAGACTTTTATGATGAAGACGACTTAGGTGACACTACAATTGATTACTCTTATATTATTATAAAAATGATATCAATCAATCTAATCGGGAAGAATGAGATAGATTATATGTGTGATGTTGGTAAGAAGGGTGCTTGAGTGGAAAGCAATTAATATGAGTGAGCATATTAAAATGTAACATTTGATGTATGTAATTGATGGATGGTTATATAATTCATTAGGTTATATTTCATGTGTCATGCCAAGCATAGAATGTCTTCATGTCTTGGAAAATATGATGTCATGCGTGGCTAGGGAACTTATGGATGACAATGGGGCCCCCTTTGCTCCCCACATGTTATTAAGATACCATTTGTGCAATAGAGTATTGTAGTAGATTTAATATTAAACATATAAGAAGGTTAAGAGAAAATTAGCTTATTTTATTCAAATAAATAAGACAATTTTTAGTAAATCATCTTATTTTGTTCCAATAAATAAGACAATTAACGGTAACCCACTAAGGGATGTAAATGATGTATATTTTTTGTACGAAGGGTCTTAAAGTTCCATACCAAAGTTCCAAAATTTAACTAATAAAAGGAATAGAAGGTTACAAAGAAAATCATTGATAGGGATAGAATATTATTAAGAAAACCACTTATAGATTCAAATTGTAAGAAAACAATAAAATTTCATGACATGGCCCAAAATCAAAACCAAAAAATATAGGCAACTAGGTTGTAAAAGGGAATGGCCAAGAGAATTGGCTTATCTACATCCAAGTAGGCTTTCTTGAGGTCTGGACTAAGCTTTTTGCCTTGTCTTGCTTCTATTAATTCTTAGATTAGATACTTGGCTCATCTAGTCTTCAAACTAAGATGCAGGCTATATTTGACGTTACTTTAGGCTTTAACTATGGGCATGAGCTCTAGTCCTACTTTTGTTTCTCATTGGCTCTATTATGGCCTCATTTTGTTAAGATTGTCCTATAACTGAGCTATGTGCTTTCAAGACAATACAAACATTGGTCACATTGCCATATTTAGAAACACATTGTTGTAACTACGTAAAGCAAAATTGCCCCACCTGTAAGGCCATACCAATAGTTGGTGCATCCTCATTCTACTATTGAGCTGTGTCCTCATTTAGCAAGGCCATACCAATAGTTGGTGCATCCACACATTGCCTTGACCAGTGCCTTAACAAGTATGTTAATGACAACCTAGACAAGTAGAAACTACTAAGTTTGCTTTGGAAGTGATAGTATGGGTTGGGACTTGGGAGGACATGTGTTTGAATTCAACTAAAACTTAAATAGCTTTGTTATATAGTGAGGTAACTTTCATGTGACTTGATTTGCTATATCAAGTTGAGTAATATGATAACTTTTTTTGAGTTGACTCGCTAGTTTTAAAACTATGAATTGACCCTTAGTACATCATGAAAGACAAGTAATGACTTAGAACATAAACATAAGTATATGTTACTAATATAAGATTACTCTAGAATAGCTTTGTTATATAGTGAGGTAACTTTCATGTGACTTAATTTGCTATATCAAGTTGAGTAATATGATAACTTTTTTTGAGTTGACTTGCTAGTTTTAAAACTATGAATTGACCCTTAGTACATCATGAAAGACAAGTAATGACTTAGAACATAAACATAAGTATATGTTACTAATATAAGATTACTCTAGAATAGGAATGCTGAACTAACCGCACCATGGGTGTAGTCTAGCAACCACAAATTTTAGAGCATATCTTTGAACAATCCAACATTTTCATCTCATTGGTCCAGATTTAGATGTCCTATTTAAAAAAAATCATGTGATTTAATTGACTCTAGTCAACTAAAATGTATTTGATAAAGTACACATTAAAACTAATGGTTAAAATCTTTATAAACAACAACACAAAGTTTTTTAGATAGCTAAACTCATCCACACATATATTTTTGACCTATAAGTAGTCTAAAGTTGGAGCAATCAGATAAATATTTTTTTTTTATCAAGCAAAGGTGTCTTCCAAAAGATATGGTGGCTAAATCACACCTCATGGGTGTTGATGATGTTATTAGGTGAGATTATCTAGGTTTTAAACTTTTTTCTAAGGAAAAGAATAAGAAGTTATAATTCAAGTACTTTACCTTGCTTTTTTTATTATTATCAACAAGTAATGAAGTGCAAAGAAAATCACTCACTCTCTAGACATTTGTTGGCAAATGCTTCAGCTTGCTTAACAATTTTCTATTGGAATTAGAAAATCTTAAGCTTGCTTAACTTTTTTCTATTGGAAGTAGAAAATCTTAAGTTGTGGCTTCATTCAATGAATATGGATTTTATGTTATGTACTTTCTTGGTTAATTAAGTAAGTAAATTAAGTCTAGAATCTCCATACAAGTAGATGCTCATGGTGATAAACTTTGGTATGTCTATTGGATGCATTTAGCATATGTTCCTTTGAGATTGCAATCGTGGCTATTGAATTCTACAAATGCTCTATTTTTGGTTAAGTTTTGACATGGTTGGCATCATCGAGTTTATTGATTGATATTCCTTTGTAGTAGTACTAGTTTTGATTACTAATGCATTGAGTTTCATGATCACTATGTACACTAAAGCATTTGTTTTAAATGTAATGTTTTCACTAGTGTAGAAAACATGGAACGTGAAGAAAATTCACAACATGAAGAACAATCGAGGTTAAGTACTGCTCTTAAGATAAAGGGTAGAGGGACAACAAAAATAGAGCATATTATTAAGACAAAGTCAAAGGGAATAAAAGATATTGTATAGTTCAACCATAGGGGGGTAAGTGATAAGTGATCGTACAACATCCGATACTAGTTTCATTTGTTGCATTATAAGAAGCTTGTTGCCAATCTCAATTAATGTTTGGAGACATGTGTCACCATCAATCAAAGATGCAATGTGGGAAATGGTAAAGGTATGTAATAGCTTCCTACATATAACATATTATGTACCTCATTTTTTATTTTCAAATAGAGTAACACACTTGTTTTTACTTTGTAGTATGCCTTTGACATTCCTTATCAGTGTAAGAAGAATGATCTACAAAGATCCAGTGAAGAGTGGAGAAAATGGAAGAGCAAACTTGCAAAGAGGTACATACTTGCAAAAGCCATTGATTCATCAAGGGTGCCCCCATCTTGGAGTTGTATTCCAACATCATTGACCATGATGCATGGAATGAATTTGGTTGGACCCACCTATCTTCTAATTTTGAGGTATGTAATAATCCAAGATTTGATTCCTTTAATTATAAAATTTGATCGTGCTTAATTAAGTTCCTTTGATCTCCAAAAATGTGTAGCAAAGCATACAAAAGAGAAAATGATGTGTGCAACTAATCATATGTAGCATCACTTTTTTAGGATTTGTTACATCCAGTTATAAGAACGAGAAGTAAGTATATGTGAGAGTTTATTTCTGTCAAATTATACCATAGTTTTATTTCATTACCACTAATTTAGTGTCTTTCTTGACAATAGAAGAAGGCTTGGACCACGAAGCCCGTCAATAGAACCATCCTCGAGTTGTATTCCATCATCATTGACCATGATGCATGGAATGAATTTGTGTAGACCTACCTATCTTTTGATGTTGAGGTATGTAATAACCCAATATTTGAATCCTTTAATTATAAAATTTGATCATGCTTAATTAAGTTCCTTTTATCTCCACAAATTTATAGCAAAGCATACAAAAGGGAAAATGATGTGTGCAGCTAATCATATGAAGCACCACCTCTTTAGGATTTGTTACACCAAGTTAGAAGAATAATAAGTATATGCTGGAGTTCATATCTATCAAAGTTTTATTTCATTACCTCTTATTTAAGGATTTTTAGAGTTTCAAAAGTCCACATGAAGATGTTGCCCACAGAACCCCATCACACAATAGTTGCAATTCTCCAACTAAAGAAGACATGGAAGAGCAACCCCTTGAAAGAGATATACTGATCAAGGAGGCATGTATTACTATTTTAATGTTCAATTATTTGATAATTCTCATTCATTCATATGTATTTAGTATTTCTGATTTGTGGGTGGGTCAATGTATGTTAGAGCTACATACGACTAAGAACTACGTCACAGTTGCTACACTATATGAGGTTCCCTCTATGAGGTTGCATGAAAAGTTGATGCATCCACACACTAAGCACGTGTCTCTTACTACTGCCATACAACTGAATGCCCCTACCATTTTCAATAGCAGGGGACAAAATTCATATTGTTGGGGATGCCTTTGGATATTATTTTAATTGGCTAGAGAAATATATCAAACCTATGTTATCCAATGTGTGTGTGTCTATATATATATATATATATATATATATATATATATATATATATATATAGTGTCATAGAATTATCTTCCATAATATTTTTTCAGACATCAACTTAATTGTTTAATATTATCTACATCTAATGCTAACCAAAAGCAGAAGAAGACACCATTAGGGCTGCCTCTTCTACATCAACACATTATGCTATAATGATTGTCCTGCCAATATTGGTATTTATGTCTACTTTCATGATAAAATTGAGTGTCTTTAATGAATATTCATGCATTTATTACTAAATTTTGCAACTGTACGTTCACATTATAAGGATCAACTGGAGGTTCTACCTAACATGCCTCCATTCATGAGGTGTGACACCCCGGGTTTTACTAAAACTTTTTCCTCATTAAAAAAAAAAAAAACAATACATTTTAAGAAAATAGACAGGATCCCTAAAAATTAAAATTTTATATTATAGAACCTTTAACGTAGCTTTAAAAAGAATTGCCTGAAAGCGTAAACTTCGGGGGTCAACTACATTAAAAACTATGATAATAAACAACATTAAAACATTGGTACTCTGAGCATGCTCGATTAAAACCACAATAAATACACGGCTAATTAAAGATGATAATAAATCAATTCAAACATCACCAGGTTCCATCAATAATCACCACAATATTTCCATCTAAACTTTAACAATCCTCCATACCATAATATGAGTCCAATCTATAATATGTATCCACATCTAAGAAAGTCTCAAAAGTCTAGTCCAAGTGACATACTCTAATATATGTTCGAATAAGAAAATAAAATAGAATGTCTTCAAGTCTCCTTCCAGATCCCCGCTACTCTGCCTCCTTTCCCTTGTTGTTATTACGTTCCAAATCTGAGGCATTGCAAAACAAGGCAATGCCTCAGCAAGCTATGCTTGTGTAGGTGATTACACTCAAATAAAGTTTAACAAAATTTACAATAGAATTCTCATAAAGGAAGCATACTTAAAACATGTCAAATAACTGAAATGCTTGCAATTACAACTTTCACAAATCAGATGCCGAGGTAAATCAGTATAGCATGCAAGGCATGATCAAAATACAAGGTAAGTACATCAAAACCATACTAGTATATATACCCACGGAATAATATGCATGCAATCATTGATACCAAAACATTGTATCAAAACTATACCAAAGTCCTCCAATATACTCAATTACCGGTGATGTGTACCCATACTAACTTTGGTCCCTCCCGTACAGCCAACATCAGCCCCCGGAGTCTCTCACGGCCTAGGCCCGACTTGCCCCGATTCACCATACATATAAAGTCATATAAACATGCACAAATTATATGGGTTACTATGGTGCAGTGGCAACCCCATCAGGATCTAAACCACTGCCGCTCTACGTCGACACCAAACGAGAGACTTTCTCCGTCCCCATGGGAAGGAACGGACCCGTAGGGGGGACTACCCATGATACCACCCCTACGTACCTGGCCCTGTATCACTCTAGGGCGGTGTCTATCATCATCCTCATCACAAAATCAGAGGGCGGGTGGCCAACCCTACAACCCTCCTAGCATAGTACCCACCGGGTGAAAGCACCCGTCATAAATCATCGGCAAGGTATAAATCTTATAAACCATGTAAATACGCTATAAATAATCTCAATAACACAATTAAAGCCCGACAAACATTGTCATTACCAAATATAAAAGTTATGCTATAACACAAAAATAGGGATCTAATTATGTACATGAGAAGATCTAAAACACATATCTCAAAGCTTTAAAAATCCATTCATGGTTATTGAGATCATGAAATAATTGAATAGAATCACCTACCTCAGTAAATGCAGTGCTCAAATCAAGTTCGTGGAAATATCATGTTGTGCGCTCTGACGTACCTGTTACATCATAAATCTTCCATCATTTGGCAATTCAATACTGTTTAACCCTCTAATCCCCTAGATTATCTCACATTTGATGTATACCATCAACATCTAAGGCTTAATCATCCGTTGATCGGCCTAATTGAGACTATCTCACAACATTCTATGGTTTAACTCTTAAAAAGGAATTTATATCTAGCTTTTCAAGTCAAATCTAGGTCCGCGCCGTTGATACGGTCGCAACGCCTCTTTCGGATCGTGATTTGGACCTCTGTAGCTCCTAAATATCAAGTTTTTATAAATGGATGGTCAAAAGACCAAAAAAAATCCCAAAACTCGTGCGTCGCACGTGCGCCTCCACAGACGCACTGGACGGGCTTACGCCTGTCTTCAAGCGGGTGCGTGCATAGACGCGTTGTGCGTCGTCTTTTTTGGGCGGGCGCATGCACAGACGCGCTGAGCGGTCTGCACTCTGTCTTCTTGCGGGGCCATGCATAGACGCGCTGACATCGTTTTGTGAGGCGCGCACGCGCGTGTACCTCCTTCTTGCATGTGCGTGCACCATTTTCGTGAACACGCGAGTATCCAGTGCACATGCATTCGTGCGTTGATTTTAGTGCGCGTGTTTTGTCGGTGCGTCAGTGCTCTGCCGCGTGGTGCATGGTGCCACGTGTCGCCTGTGTGGGTCGCATGTCATGCGAGTGCTGCACGCGTGGTGTCCCGTGTCGTGTGTGTGCCATCTGTGTGCGTGGCGCCTACATGGCGTGTGACAGGGGTGACACGTGTCGCAGCAAGTCGCCGTCGCCGGAGAAGACGGCCGGACTTCGGTCGCCGCCAGCCACGCACAGGTGTCCAAATGGTGCGATTTTTGCATCATTTCATTTAGTTTTTCATGTAGATTCCATTTATAAGCTCCTTTTCAACCATCTATGCCATTATCTAGTGTTTTTACATGATTTTTGTCACATCCCTAAAATTTTTTCATCTACTGTTTTATGAGTTTTTCGATATATCTAACCGTCCGATCACCATCAAAATTCATGGGATTGTTCTTCATGTTACAATGCCCATGATGGATGGTTCAGATCACAATCTGATGCCGTTTCATCGGTTTACTTTAACAAAAACACTACTGCCTACTTGTTCACTGAAAAACGGCAATCCACACCGTTTTTCGGCGTTAAAAACAACAGAAACTATAGGAAAACACGGGAAATGGTGGAGGGTGGCCTACCTTGGTTAGATCGCCACAGCGTGCGCCTGCTCGAAGGAGTTCCTCGTCGCTACCCTGCGTCGCCAACCCGGAATCAGAAGTGAATGGTTTGGCTGCACAAGAGACAGGGCAGGCTTTTATAGCCTCATTGTGAGTCCCACGCCCTGTAGGCCCATGTATATTTATAATTTTACCCCTTCTATTATTATTATAAAATTATTAATATTTTGGGCTATTACATGAGGAGACTCTACAAAATTATTAATAAAGATAATGGAATCAGCCCCATACAGATAGAGCCTAGAGTGCTTGTTGATGATGGAGTTGAAGTACCACTCTTGAAAGAGAGACCTTTTAGCAATGTGTAATATGGAGCAACTAGATTGCTCACATATTATTACCTATATTGGGTATGAAAATATTTATCCTATTATGAATCCTTGCCATTATGTATAAATAAGATGTGATAACTAATCATGATTTCTTTTCTATAGGTCTTCACATGATAAATTGCAAACATTAGAGATCAATGATGTTTATAAATTCCTTGACCATGCTATTGTCTTTTTTTTTTGTTGCATAAGTCTTCTTCTTCTTCTTTTTTTTACGTAGTTTTGAAGTCGTTTAGCCCTAAACGACTCTAAAAATCTAGTACTTTTGAATTTGTTTAACACAATCGACTTCATAACTATGGAAGTTTTGAAGTTGCTTAACTAAACAACTTCAAAAGTACTATAAAAGTGCCATAGTTTGAAGTTGTCTATCATTAAATGACTTCAAAAGTTCCATAGTTTTGAAGTCATGTGTGCTAAACAACTTTAAAAATTCAACACTTTTGAAGTCATTTAGTTAAACGACTACAAAAGTCCTTAATATTTAAAGTTGTTTGTCTAAATGACTTTAAAAAGTTATCAACTTTTTGAAGTCAACTAGATAGAAGTTGCTTTTTAACCAACTTCTATTATCATTTTTTAAAGACTTTAAAAGCCTCCTACGTAGTAGAGCATGTTTACTTTTTTAATGTTCAATTATTTGATAATCCTCATTCATTCTTACGTATCAAGTATTTCTGATTTGTTGATGGGTCAATGTATGTTGGAGCTAAATATAGCTAAGAACTACATCATGAGGTTCCCTCTATGATGTTGCATGAAAAGTTGATGCATCTACACACCAAGCATGTCTCTTACTACTCCCATACAACCAAATGCCCCTACCATTTTCAATAGCAGGGGACAAAAATTGTTGGGGATGCCTTTGGATATTATTTTGCTTGGCTAGAGAAATATATCAAACCTATGTTATCTAAGGTGTGTCTATATATATATATCATAGAATTATCTTCAATAATATTTTTTCAGACATCAACTTAATTGTTTAATATTATCTACATCTAATATTAACCAAAAGCAGAAGAAGGCATCATCAGGGTTGCCTCTTCTACATTAGCACATTCTGCTATAATGATTGTCTCATCGATATTGGTATTTATGTCTATTTTCATCATAAAATTGAATGTCTTTAATGAATATTCTTGTATTTATTACTAATTTTTGCAACTGCACATTCACATTATGAGGATCAACTGGAGATTGCACCTAACACGCCTCCATTCATAAGGAGACTTTACAAAATTATTAATAAAGATAATGGAATCAGCCCCATACATATAGAGCCTAGAGTGCTTATCATGACAGAGTTGAAGTACCACTCATGAAAGAGAGACCTTTTAGCAATGTGTCATATGGAGCAACTAGAATGCTCGCACATTATCGCCTTTATTGGATATGAAAATATTTGTCCTATTATGAATCCTTGCCATTATGTATAAATAAGACATGAGTAATAATGATTTCTTTTCTGCAGGTCTTAACATGATAAATAACAAAATTAGAGATCAATGACTTTTATAAATTCCTTGACCATGCTATTGTCTCTGGACCAAAAGAGTAATGAACCATGGAGTAACAAATAGAAGATATTATACTTGGGTTCTCACATTATTTGAAGGGGTAGGCTTTAATGATTCTCTACAATAGTAGATAAACTTTAGCATGACTTGCTAATTTATATTATATAACACACACACACACACACACACACACACACACACACACACACACACACACACACACACACACACACACACACACACACACACACACACACACACAATTTTAAGTATTGTAAACTTTAATTATATGATTGTGTGTAAAGGTCTTATTGGATGCTACTAGTTTGGATGTACACGATGAGCATTCAATGTTTTTTCTTGTTCTTATGGATCACGCATTAGTAACCCGCTAATGAAAATCATGAACAAGTCTTTATTCTTTATCAATTATAATAACTAGATAGCTGATAAACTATTTTGTTCTTGAGATCTAATGCTTTTGACTTATAAATGTGAAGTGCATGGTACAACTAACTAACCTTAATGATATTAAGCACTCAACAAAACTTACATGGAAGAAGGTCAACATAAGGTTTACTAGTTAATTAGACCATTTTATAACCTAAAGTTATAATTAGACATGATATTTGAATATTTCTATTTTCTTTGTTGTGATGTGCCCTAGACAATGATCTAATTGGGAGTGTGAATATTATGTTCTCAGATACATGATAACACTCATTCATGATGGTTTTACTATCTCATAATTGAGAAAGGTAAGACAATTAAATTATTGATCATCATCTTACAATTTTCTATAATTTTTGAATGACTCCAAGATTGAATGCCTCAAATGATTTAATATATATTATCTTGCAAGCCAATTTGGGAAGGAAAATTAATCCCAATTAGATATATATGACATAAGAATGAAATAGACTATGTATGTATTGACTTTTAATTTGTACATGAATGATCTTCAAGCAAGCGAGGTCGATCCCATAGGGAGTGAACTATTATGATACTAGTGGTTTCTACTTTAAGTTATTTAACCTAGCCAAAATTCAAGTGATTTTTTTTATACCTAAATTAAGAATAGAAATTAAAACATGAAATTATAAACTAAGTAAAAATAAGAAATAGAAACTAAATAAAAATAAGAAATGAAAATTAAGCAAAAACAAGAAACATGTAAAATAAAAAACTTTCTTAAAACATGCACTTTCTAAAATTAAAAATTTCCTAAATTGAAAACTTGTAATTTTATGACTTTCCTAAAGTGAAACTTTTATAAAATGCAATTTAGCAACTTTCCTAAACTAACATGCATTTAACTAAAGGAAACAAATGCAAAACAGACATGAATTAATATAGGAAACTACTAAAATGGAAACTTTCCTAAACTAGAATTAAAAACTTACTAAAGTTAGAAATTTCTAAAAACAATTTAAGAAACTTTCTAGCACTAAAATAACATGCAAAAATAAATAAATAATGAGATCTAACTAACTTTAATAAGGAATTAGAAAAATACATGTGAATGAAAACTACAATTAAAGATATTTTCACTTCTTAAATCCTAAAACTACCTAAAGATGGAACTTTCTAAAATTCAAAAAGGAAACTTTATAAACCTAAAATAAGATGCAAAAAATGAATTAACTACTGCTAAAACTAAATTAACCAAGAAGCTAAAAGAAATGGGATTTGGACCATTGCGCATGGTTTATGGACTTTGTGCATGATTCTAGAGCACTAATGAACCTACAGCGAGTTACTATGCAAACTAACTATGGGATCTAATAAACAACATGAAAATATAAATAGGTATCTAAGGATCCAGGAAAATAACATGTTTTGATGGCTAGAATTAAGGCATTAAATGAAGGAAAAACCAATTTCCAGATTTTGATACTTAAAAACAGTCAATAAATCTTGCATTAGAAAGCTACTGAAACCATAAATTTTATGCAAGAAAACAACTTAGACCTTAAGTACTTTGATAAAATAAACAATCCATAACAAGAATTCCCAAAGAACTTTGTTGAATCATATCAATCAACATCAAATTTATGAGCATAAAATTGTCTAAAATTTCTAGAATTTGTGCACTCTAAAGTATAATGATATGCAAAGAAAACCTAGAAAATAATTTGAGAAAAATAGAGGCTAAGTGGGTGAACTAACTAAGGGAAAATATCCTAAAACTAAGAGAAAAAGAGGGTAGAAAACATGGAATTCAAGTGAAAAAATTAAGGATTTAAGCTAGCTCTTCTCTTGGTTGTCACTATTAGAGAATAACTAACTTGAATCTTGATGGAATAACAAAGAAAAACTTATGGAATTGAGTGGCAAAGAAGACAAAAGGAAAACTTAAAGTAATGAAACTAAAGTAAAACATCTAAGTTATTAACTTGAAGTGGAGAACAAATAAGCAAGAGAATAATAAGAAGACTAAAGGAAGAAAAGCACCAACCATATTCCAAAGTCCAGCAGCAAATAAAACCTAAGGAAAGATTGATTTCAAGGTGTGCCACCCACCTCTACTTAGAAAATTCGTATGGATTATGGGGCTATATGTTGATGAGTAGTTTCCTAACTTAGGAATAGGAGAAAACATAAGGAAAGTGGCTCTAGGGATAAGGTATTGAGCGAGGAAGGTTAGGTGAAAGATAAATTAGTAAGATGATGTCATAAACATGACATAAGAGAGAGATAAGAAGTATGGGCTGGATGGTTTCTAATTTTGAAAAGGATATAGGTGTCTTTTATTTTAGAAGGAAAGTGAGGTGACATGGGGAAAATTGATTGGCTAAGTGATTTTCTAGGAAGTGGGGATTGGTCAGGAAGGTGGAAGTGTTATGGAATGGTAAGACTCTTAAATAAAAAGTCAAACTCGTGGTGGTCTTTGGTGATGAGGTGAAAAGTGATAAAAAAAAGGTCTAAAAAAGTGGGAAAAATATCAAATTTGAAGGCTCTCATCTTATTGGTCCATATGCTAACTTATCCTAATAAGATTTTTCTTAATTATCTTCAAAATATCCCTTAAAATCTCATGGTTAATTCTCTTGAATCTCCTTCAATCCTAGCCTTCCATTTAGCTTAGCTTGATGGCTTACTTTGAAAGCTTCATGGCTAGCTTAGGAGGCTTCCTTGGCTTCAACCCTTGACTCGAATGGCTTGTATGATTTGGATTGAATTCTTTAGCTTGCCACCTTCTTTTATGGCTTATATAGTTAAGGTGGCTTAAGTGGCTTCCATGCAAAGGTGGTGGAAATACATGACTTACTTTATGGGCTCACTTTGGCCATCGTTAGCTACTTTAATCTCATCTATTATTGGTCCATAAGATGATCTTGGCCTTTGGTTTACTTTGAAATGATAAATTTGAGGTTTTGACTCTATCTTTTGATCTTGATATTCAATTTCATCCCAATCGATCTCGGCTACTGGATCAACATCTTACTTCCTACAAAAAGTGAAAAATCCTAGAAAACTTGATTAATCATACACTTACCTTGGATTAGCTTCTGAATCTACAAAATAAGAAAATTTTGCTTCAGTAGGTTGTCTTGCTACTCCAAGTTTTCAATAAGGACTAGTATAAGTGTAGATTTTTTAATGTCAAAGTTAAAATGTATTTGAAGTTGTAGAAAGACTATAATAGTAGCAGTATATTTCTTGTGAAGTTAAAGTGAATGTGGTTTCTTTTGAATGTTGAATATTTCATGTATTTCAACCATAGAAACTTTAGGAAGAGTTAATGTAAAAAAAGAAACAAACAAAAGAAGATGGTTTCCATAAATCCATCCTTTAAAGATAGTTCACAACAAACCATCTCATTTTGTTCATCCTTATAAAATCTTCTTCTTCTTCTATTTTTTTTTATAAATAGGATGATTTTCTTAAATCATCTTATTTTGGTTAGAAAAAAATAAGTTGGTTCACAAAACAATCTTATTTTATGTAAAAAGGAAGATGAATTAGTAAATGTCTTATTTTTGTAGAGATTTTCTAAGACTTGTAAGTAACAACTATCTTCTATATAAGTTTTTAATCGTCCTAAAAGCAGTTTGCTATAATAGTGATTAGCGCCTACAAATTTCCAATAATCTAAACCATCAATATGCTCAATCATCTATAGAGGAGAGATTATATGATGGATGCACACACTTTCACTTGAAAAATGTTAGCTGGTTAAAGTCCAAATAGGGTCCACTTCGTTTAAGATCCATCCATCTATCTTTTAAGTTGTTCTATGGATGGGAAAGGGACCAATTTTGAATCCATTGTCTTTCTATCTCTTTTGTTGCCCTCCAAATGTATGTTGAAAAGAGAAAATGACTAATTGTTTACATTCATAGCTAAAACCTACACATGTGAAAGGGCTTATAATAAATAAATAAAAGGATAACTATTATATCTCACCATCCATTGTAGGCCTCAACACGTGAATGGTTTCAGTCATTGAATTAGTGGATCTCACTTATAGCCTCCTAATTGGCAACTAGCTTTGAATTACTTTGGTTAACTGCACAACATACTTTGATCAACGTATGTTCTTCAAGCTTTTCTTTTCTCCTCTTTATTTTTATTTTTTTTTAATTACATATTATAGATTTGCAATTGTCAAATGGATTCAACTTGCCAACAAATGTTGATTACAGTTGGTCATAAGCAACTCGGCATCTCGCCTAATATATGCTTGGCCACATGTTTGGTCTTTCTCTATGAAATTATTTTGCATCCAAAATTTTACAATTTCTTATATCATTCAACTTCCTAATAAATTTTTTATTCAATATCTAAATATTTAATCATTTTAAACATATGAACACTTAACAATACAAGCATAAAACTATGTTTAGGCCATGCAACATAGATGTTGATGGTTTATTACATTTTTTTTTTTTTTTTAACTTAGCATGTATAGTTATAAGCACTTATCTACTACATAATGTTATTTCATATTTTAATTGCAAATGCAAGTGTGAGGCTACATTAAATTCAATAGAGAGATGCCATTTCACTATTAGCCATGGTAAATTTTGCAGATAAAAATTCCAACCTTGTATAATTAGCCACGCATGATGAATCTTGCAAGCATTAATTAAGACAACATTTGAATAATTATATATCAAAACCTTAAAGCTATTGTACTAATCAAGTTGGTGTAACTATTTAAGAAAAATATAACAAGGAGATTTTGAAATTGTTTGATTTATAATAGGAAAAGTTATGTCTTATCTAGTTTAGTTAAGGAAGCAAGTTGATGAACCGACTGAAGAAAAAGAAGAAGACGACAAAGCTCTTTTGGGTCTAGATGGTCAAATCAAACACTTTGAAAAATCAAATATGGAGATTGAAGGCAACAAATTAGATTTGGTAAAAGATGTGTAGGTCATAAAAGGCTAGGAAATTAGAGCAAAGAAAATATTGAAGTGTGCATCAACTATTAATGCAGTAGAGGTCAAAGCTGGAGTGAATAGACTAGCTGCCATAGGGCATATTAATACATATGAAGGTTATTGAAGAAAAGTGAAACAAGCTCATCATGCTCATGAGAAAATTGATATATATATATATATATATATATTTACAAGTATACTATATCAGTCTAAATCATGAATAGACTCTTTTTCCTTTTTCTAATGGATGCCAATGAATATTTTGTAGTACAAGATTTGTCCTTTTCTTTTGAATGGTTGACAAGCTTTCCACCATTAAATAGAATTTTATTTTTTATCATCTACTTTTTATGTTATTTGCAATTTAATAGCAATACATATCAAAATTTTAAGTATGAAGTTTGAATAAATCCAAAGAAAATATAGACAAAGTAATTCCCATAAAGAATGCTCGTTTGCAAAGTAGTAAGATATTGTGCAAGAAAATATGAATTAATCAGTTTTTCAACATAAAAAAAGGAAGATAGAGAAAGAAAGAGATATTTGATGTATCTAAGTCATACATAATTGGAAACCAAGTCTTATATATTGGCAATCCAAAATATCTCTCCAATTAATAGAATTATCATTAATTAGCATTACATACTATATAACAGTTATAAAATGGTAAAAGGATTAAGTAGCTAAAAAGCGATTAAATTAATAAAAATATTTTTAAAATATTAAAATAAAAATAAGTAAAAAAATCAACAAATTGTGTCCTTTTAGTTTAGCAATTAAACTCTTTATATGTATTATTTCCACCAAGACGTTTAGATGGTTTTTCCTTTGAACCTAGTTCATGAGATCTCTAATAATATAGGTTGGGTTTCCATCTCAATAGCTTCAATATAATGGCTTGTTGAGTGATTAATTTTAGCTAAAATAACCTTAGATTAAAATTTTATTAGATCATTTAATTAAGTAATTTTTTTATTTTAAATCAATTTTAGCTATAATCGATCATCCAACTGTTAATTTGAAAAGTTAATGATCGGATGATTATTATAATTAATTACATACATAAGTTAGATAATCATAATTTTGTATTTTGTTTTGCAGATAATCCAAAGTAATTTGGACGGTCCAGATTGAATTAGTCGGTGTAGATCATTGAAGTGACTAGATGGACCCACATCACAAGAGATTATTGCTTAAATTAAGTATGTAAGTGAGCTGCAAACAATGAAGAGGGAAACAAGGAAGAAACAATAGAGAAGGAAACATGGAGTCGAAAGGAATCTAAAAAAACAAATGCAAGTTGGAAAGTTGGGATGTTAAAAGTAGATGAGAGAGGAATGGTTGGAGAGTTTTTTTTTTTTTTCAACTGAGTTTGGACAGACAGAGGAGGTGAAAGGATGGTTCCTCTCCCCCTCTCTTGCTCTCTTCTCTTCTTCTCCCTAGGCCAAACAGAAGGCATGCTCCCTCTCCCCAATCTCTCACTTTCCATGCTCTCTTCCTCTCTCAGAATCCCATCTCTCTCATTCTCTCTGGTCTCCACAGTAGGCAACCGGCTGCACCCACTTCTACCCTCTCTTAATCTCTGTTATGTCTGCAAAACCCAACGTCCCATCTCCTTCTTATTCCCAGCCTGCTTTATCTATTGCACTTCCCCTCTCTTGTTTCCCTCTTTCTACTTCACCCCTTAACCACCTCACGCTCTCCTTCCCTATCCTCTCTACTCTCCCACGTTTCTCTCTCCCCTACTTCTCCTACTCCTTATCTCTCTCTACTTCTCCACTGTACCTGAACCAGCACCGCACACCTATCTATAGCCTTCCTCTCCGGTCGTCCTTTTCTTCTCCTCCCCCTTCTCTCTCTACGCACAAGTTCCCAACTCCTTCTACAACTCATCCCTTTTTCTCAACTTCTCCTATTTCTGTTCCGATCTCCACTCGACACCCCAACCTGTACCTCTCTCCATCTATCTTTGCTTCACTGAACGACGCCGGCAAACCTACTCGTCTTCCTCTCTCCAATCAACCCCAGCTCAGACATCACCGTGCACCGTACAATGGCGCTCAACCTAGGTTGCTCATCCCCATCTCATCCTTCACCTGCCAGATCACGTGCCTAGGCGTCGTCTTCACCAGCCTAGGATTCCCTCTGTCCTCCTCTTTCTAGCACTGCACTCACCAGCACAAATCCTTCACTGGCCTCTATGTTACTGGTAGCAACCCTTCGTCGATGTCTCCTCTTCTCCATCGCTAGCTCAACCTCTCTCCATCTTCCACCGTCGTTTTCCCCTACTTCGGCCCAGCATCAGACTGCTTAGAGGAAGAAAACCCACTTCAGGTTTTCTCCCTTCTTCCCTCCTTTTCCTTCCCTTCTCCTTCTCCTTCCTCTTCCCTTTCCCCTTTCTCCTCCTCCGGCTTCATCGTCGGTTTCCTCTAGCTTTTTTTTCGTTTTAAACCTTTTTGTTGTTAAATTCCAGTTTGCCCTTCCTTCTTTAATTTTAATCTCATTTCGGTCCCAGTTTTAATTACATCTATGTCCTAGTTTTATTCCAGTTTCAAGTTATTTGCATTTTGCTTATCTAGGAACAACTCCATCCAAATCAACGGGTTAGCCTTAATCAACCTAAAATCCACAATTTCTCATATGTTTCAAGTCTGATTCCAAATTAACTTTACAGTTTTATTCTTAGGATATCCCTAGACTTAATTAACGTGTCTGATCTTTAATCTGAAATCAGTAACTTAATTTGAGCCGTTCAAATCCCAAAATCACAATTTAGCCCATATCTCTATGATTTTGAGGAATTTGACAAATCCAACCAGAATATCTCTAATCAAGGATGTGTTGAAGACATCTATTAAGACTGATCAACTCTCAAAAGATCAGATTTCAAAATATTGATAGTGATCAAGCTAGGGAAGTAGTTTTTTTTTTTCATGTTATTTGATTTATTTGTTTTATTTAGGAACTAGAAATTCTGTAATTTTAAGAATTTGATTAGATCTAAACTCTAATTATAATTTTAATAATTCCATTAATAATTAGTATTTTTTAATTTTAAATAATTAAATTTTATTAAAATTCCTACTTTTTAAGTCAAGTCCCTGCGGAATCGACCCGTACTTACATAAGCTACACTTCAAAAGGATCTGTTGTTGACATGTCCACATCATGGATACCTAGTGCATTATCAGCTTCTTTTATAAAGGACTTGACTATGATATGCTTCAGTTTGTGAAAATGATGTGCAATGGTAATTTCCTAAACAAACAACAAGAAGAGGCAAAAGAATACTGAGAATGGTTAGTTGAGAGCGCTCACACTTGGGTAGATTCAGAAAAAGTTGATCATTCAGATAGGACAAAGCCCACCACATCTTCTAAGGGAGGTATCTATGCCTTAAATGAAAAAGATGACATCAATGCAAAGATAACTTTCCTTACTAGAAAGATAGAGGCCATATAAATGGAGAAAATTGCCTCAAAGAAGGTCGAATAGGCATGTGGTATTTGTGAAAGTACTGTACACCCTACTCAGGAATGTCCAACAATCTTGGCATTTTAAGATGTGCTTCATCAACTGGCAAATGCCTTGAATTCTTACGAACGACCTTTTTTCCCTTATTCTGAAACATACATGTCAATTGGAGAAATTACCCTAACTTCAGTTGGAGAAATGGATCCACTGCTAATGTTTCACACCACCAACATAACCAAGGACTCCATGCCCTACCATACCTCATCAACCTTTTGCTCCTGGACCTTATGTGCCCCCATCCAAAACCCGGGGAGGATAATCAAACCTTTCAAAACCAGGAGAGAAAATTTTCTCAATTAGAAGCTCAATTGAGACAAACCAACCAATTTATGGATGAAATAAAAAATATGATGCGTCAAATGATGCAAAACATGAAAAAAGAAAAGTTTTCAGCTCAACCACAAGCAAATCCTAAGGGAGTGCATGCAGTTAGCACTAATGTCTCTGAAGAATCATCTAGCTCTATCATAGAACAGACAAAGGCTGTCACCATTCTTAGGAGTGGTAAAAGAATTGAGAAGGATGAGCTGCAAAAAATTGAACAAGTAGAAAAATCCACTAAGGTTACAAAAAATTCTAAACAGAAGGACCCTACCTCACCTGTTGACCCATGTCCTATCCTTGCTCCATTTCCTTAAAGGTTGCATCAAGCTTCAAAGTCTGCCTACAATGATGAGATCTTAGAGATTTTTAAGAAGGTCAAGATCAACATACCAATCTTAGATGCAATAAAACAGATCTCATCATATGCCAAATTCTTAAAAGACCTATGCACCATAAAAAGAAAACTCAATGTGCAAAAGAAGGCATTTTTGACTGAACAAGTGAGTTCCATTCTTCAACATCATACACCACCAAAATACAAGGATCCAGGTTGCCCCACTCTTACTTGCATTATTGGAAACCATAAGATCAATCAAGCTTTGCTTGATCTGTGATCTAGTGTAAACCTATTACCATACTCGGTATATGAACAGTTAGGTCTAGGAGAATTGAAACCTTCTTCTACTCCACTCTAGCTAGTTGATTAATTTGTGAAAATACCAAGAGGAGTAATAGAAGATGTGCTTGTCCAGGTGGAACAATTTTGCTTTCCTGTAGATTTTCTAATTCTGGATACGCAACCGGTAGCGAATGAGAAAAATGAAATACCAGTCATTCTTGGATGACCATTTTTGGCCATGTCCAATGCCTTAATAAATTGCAGAAATGGTGTCATGAAATTGTCTTTTGGTAATATGACATTGGAGCTAAATATCTTCAACATTTGTAAGCAACCATGAGAATATACTGATGACTTGCACAGTGTTGACATGATAAATTTATTCGTGCAAGATCATTTTCAATCATCTTCCTTGTCGGACCCACTTGAGACATGTCTAGCCCATTTTAATGAGTTTAATGAGGATGCATTAATAGAGGAAGTTAATTCCCTCCTTGATACTGTTTCTATCATGGATACAGCAAAATGGAAATCCCAATTCGAGGAATTGCCACTCAGGAAATCCACTCTCATTCCATCTTTAGTTGAACCTCCCAAGCTAAAGTTGAAACCTCTACCTTCTGAACTCAAATATGTCCATCTCGGACAAGGGGAAACTTTTCTTGTTATAATTGCCTCTCAATTGGAAAAATCTCAAGAGGAACAATTGATCAATATCCTTAGGGAACATAAAAGTGCAATAGGATGGACTATAGCAGACATTAAAGGTATTAGTCCTTTAATATACACCCATAGAATTTACTTAGAGGATAATGCTAAACCATGCCATCAATTGTAAAGAAGGTTAAATTCTAATATGAAAGTTGTGGTTAGAGCAGAAGTCCTTAAATTGCGTGACGTGGAAATCATTTATCCCAAAAGTGATAGCAAATGGGTGAGTCCTACTCAGGTAGTCCCAAAGAAGTCTGGAGTGACAGTAATCACTAATGCCAACAATGAATTAATTCTAACTAGAGTTACCACTGGTTGGCGTATGTGCATCGATTATAGAAAATTGAATACTGTCACTAGGAAAGATCATTTTCCTTTGCCTTTTGTTGATGAAATGTTAGAAAGGGTTGCAGGACACCAATATTGCTGTTTTCTAGATGGATATTTTGGATATAACCAAATAGAAATTGCACCCGAAGATTAGAAAAAGACCACATTTACATGTCCGTTTGGCACTTTTGCTTATAAAAGAATGTCATTTGGATTATATAATGCTCCAGCAACATTTCAAAGATGCATGTTGAGTATTTTTAATGATATGGTAGAGCGCTTTCTGGAGGTTTCCATGGATGATTTCTTAGTTTTCGGGAATTCATTTGATATGTGTTTAGAAAAATTGAGAAAATTCCTCCATTGTTGAGAAGAGAAACTTAGAACTAAACTGGGAGAAGTGTCATTTCATGGTACTCAGGGAATTGTACTTGGCCACATTGTCTCATCGAAAGGAATAGAGGTATACAAAGCAAAAATTGATCTCATTTCTAATCTGCCCACCCCTCAAACAGTTAAAGACATTCGCTCCTTCTTAGGACATGCAGGATTTTACAAGAGGTTTATAAAAGATTTCAGTGCAATATCTCGACCATTCTGTAACCTTCTAGCTAAGGACACTCCATTCGAATGGACTGTTGATTGTCACTAAGCCTTTACTAAACTAAAGGAGAAGTTAACTACTACATCCATCATGCAACCATCCCACTGGAAAGTACCCTTTGAAATCATGTGTGATGCAAGTGACTATGTTGTAAGGGCAGCCTTAGGACAAAGAAAGGACAAGAAGCCCCATGTCATCTACTATGTAAGCAAGACACTTAACAATGCACAAATGAGTTATTCTACAATGGAGAAGGAACTCCTTGCCATAATCTTTGCATTGGATAAGTTTAGGTCTTACTTGATAGGCTCTAAGATAGTCGTTTTCACTAATCATTCAGCACTAAAGTACCTTCTTTCAAAGAAGGATGTTAAGCCACGACTTCTTAGATGGATCCTTCTACTCTAAGAATTTGATTTAGAGATTAAAGATAAGAAAGGAGTAGAAAATGTAATGGCACACCACCTTTCTAGATTGGTCCTAATTGGGCCTTTGGATTTATTGCCAATCAAGGATACCTTCCCTGATGAACAACTTTTTAATGTCTCCCATCTCCCTTGGTTTGTAGATATTGCAAATTATCTAGCTACGGGAAATATACTAAAACATTGGACCAAAAATGAAAAGACCAGATTCTTCTCCAATGTTAAACAATATTTTTGGGATGATCCGTATTTGTTTAAATACTGCTCAGATCAAATAATTAGAAGATGTGTGCTTGATATTGAACAATCTAGCATCATCTCTTTTTGTCACTCAGAAGCATGCAGTGGACATTTTTCTGTCAAGAAAACAGCTGCAAAAATCTTACAATGTGGTTTCTATTGACCAACTCTTTTCAAAGACACCTATTACTTCTGTAAGGCATGCGAGCATTGCTAAAAGTTAGGAGGAATAACTAGTAGGAATATGATGCTTTTAAACCCCATTCTCATAGTGGAGCTCTTTGATTGTTGGGGCATCGATTTCATAAGGCCATTTCCACCTTTTGGATACCTATATGTTTTAGTTGTAGTAGACTATGTTTCTAAATGGATCTAGGTTGTTCTATGTCGAGTTAATGATCATAAAATAGTCAATAAGTTCTTAAAAGAAAATATATTTTTCCAATTTGGAGCACCTCGATCCATCATTAGTGACAATAGGATTCATTTTTGCAACAAAGTTTTTGAAGCATTACTAAAATATATATAACATCACACGTAAAGTTGCAATCCTGTATTACCCACAAACAAGTGGACAAGTTGAAGTGTCAAATCGGACTATTAAATAGATTTTGGAGAAGACTGTTAACCTATACTGCAAGGATTGGTCTATTCAATTGACAAATGTGCTTTTGGCATATTGGATTGCATTTATGACCCCAATTGGCATGTCCCCTTATTGTATTTTTTATGGTAAAGCCTGTCACTTGCCTGTAAAATTGGAACATAGAGCCTATTGGGCAATTAAAAGATTAAATTTTGATATGGGTAAAGCAGGCTCGCATCGTAAGCTCCAACTTAATGAGTTGGAAGAGATCCGATAGGAAGCTTATGAGAGTAATAGGATCTACTAAGAAAAGATGAAAGTTTTTCATGATCAAAACATTTTAAGAAAATCCTTTACTCCATCCCAAAAGGTACTTCTTTACAACTCTAAGCTTCACCTCTTCCCAGGGAAACTTAGAACTCGATGGATAGGTCCTTATATTGTTAAAGACGTATTTTCATATGGGACTGTCGAGATTGAAGACACTATGATTGGCCACACCTTTAAAGTAAATGGTCGACGTCTAAAGCCTTTCTTAGAATATGAAATTCAGAAGTTGAGTCCACAACTCTGGAGGATCCTGTCTATCAAGATTAGGTGGGTTCCAACCCTAAACACGTTTGGCTGAAGATGTTAAACTTAGCGCTCTTTGGGAGGCAACCCTGAAGTTTTTCCCATCTCAATCTTCTACATCTTTCCATCATCATATAGGGTCCTATGTTTTTAAACATTGAAGACAATGTTTCTCTCAAGTTGGAGGGTGTAGAATTCTAACAAATTCTAGTTTTTGTTAAATTTCTTGATTTAAAAAAAAGAAGGGACAGTTCATATACAATGATGAGAATTGGATTTTTTAAAAGTCTAATCTTGAATTACCATTTGTAGAATATTAATAGATTTGTACATTATTAATTTATCATTTTACTTATTTGCTAAAGTATTTATGAAAGCTAAGTCTAAGATCATATCTGTATACACAGGTACATGTATATAGTCTAAGTTGATAAGTAGTTATGACTTTAGAGATCCTAAAGAAATTCAATGGAGACCTATAACTTAAATGAGTCTTTAGAGCTATTTATTCTTTTTGAGAGGTTATAAATGTGTTCTTAATTTTCTTTAGTGTGCTCCCATCAATTTTAAATTTGGCCAATTACCTAAATTATTAGAATAATACTTTCAACATTCTAAAATTTCATTGAATCTGATAGATTATAGGAAACCTAGAAAAGGATTTAGGCCATCCTTGTTGTTAACCTAGAGACATAAAGCTTACCCAAGAGTATCTTTACCACTAGTTAGCCAATTTGAGCCTTTTGTACAAGCCTTTTCTTTTCTTACTTAAGTTAACCTTTACCCATATTAACCCAGTTTAACGTATCTATTACCTATTTTCTTCAATTTATAAGTTAGAGAAGAATGATGATATACCTTTTAGTTGCAATAAAGGAAGAAAAGTGAATATCAAGAAAAGAAATGTTCTTCAAAAGAGAGTCAAAAGTGTTGAAAAAAAAAATGAAGAAAGTAGAAAAGTGGAAAAAGAAATATTCATTTCAAGCAAACAAAGTAAAGAAGAATTGTCAACTTTAGAAGACCTCTACTTATTTTTGAAGAATTTTGAATATCTTTATACCCCTTATTTTTGTACCCTATCCCAAGCCTTCATTTAGTCCCAGTTAAAGACCTAATGATTTTAGGATGAATATAATCTTGATGAGGATATGAAAATTTAGGATTTAAAGAGTAATATTTCTAAAAGATCAATGGTAATGACATCTTATTCCTTCTAAAGGGATCAAAACTACGCTCCTTATTAACTCCCATTCTTTTATGAGTATATGTGAGATAAATTTATTTTTATTGACTCTGCTCACATATTCAAGAGAGATATGATTTGAACCTTTATTTGAGAGATTTTATTTTTGAGTGTATGTTTATTAGAGAGGATTGAGGTCAAAACATATTTCAGATTGAGTTTAAGAGTTGTACTCTACTTAGAAACAAAAGATATATTGTATATGTAGATTGTACACACACAACACCCTGAGATCTGAGCTTAAATGAAATATCATTAGAATATGAGTAGGGTTTTTGAATCCTTTATTCATTTTTATTAACATGCTAAGGTGGTAAATTAAGTGTGGATAGAAGGAAAGTCTTAGAGATAAATTTTGGAACTGTCTTTTATAAATTTTTTTGGTAAATTCTCTACAAGCCCTCACGAGGCTTAACTCGTCCACTAGGGGTAACCTAGGGGCTTAAGGGCTTGTTGCATACACTCAATGCTACCATGAGTACCTACGAAAATGATAACCATTTTGTCTTCAATAATTTTTTGCATATTTTGCTAGAGACTAGCGAAATGTTGGTTGGGGGGTGTGTTGAGTGCTTAATTTTGCCTAAAATAACATTAGATTAACATTTTATTAGATCATTTAATTAGGTAATTTTGTGATTTTAAATCAATTTTAGCTATAATCGATCATCCAACTGTTAATTTGAAAAGTTAATGATTGGATGATCATTATAGTTAATTACATACATAAGTTAGATAATCCTAATTTTATATTTTATTTTGTAGATAATAAAAAGTAATTTGGACGGTCTAGATTGATTTAATTAGTGTAGATCATTGAAGTGACTAGATTGACCCACATCACGAGAGATTATTGCTTGAATTAAGTATGTAAGTGGGTTGCAAACAATAAAGAGGGAAACAAGGAAGAAACAATGGATAAGGAAACATTGAGTTGAAAGGAATATAAAAAAACAAATGCCAGTTGGAAAGTTGGGATGTTAAAAGCAGATGAGAGAGGAATGGCTAGAGAGTTTTTTTTTTTTTTTTGCAACTAGGTTTGGACATATAGAGGAGGTGGAAGGACGATTTCTCTCCCCCTCTCCCCCTCTCTTGCTCTCTTCTCTTCTTCTCCCTAAGCTGAACTGAAGACAGGCTCCCTCTTCCCAATCTCTTACTTTCCAAGCTCTCTTACTTTCTTGGAATCCCATCTCTCTCATTCTCTGCGGTCTCCACCATAGGCAACTGGCTACAGCCACCTTTGCTCTCTCTTACTTTCTGTTCTATCTGCAACACCCAGAGTCCCATCTCCTTCTCATTCCCAGCCTGTTTCATCTATCGCACTTCCCCTCTCCTGTTTCCCTCTTTCTGCTTCACCCCTTAACCACCTCATGCTCTCCTTCCCTATCCTCTCTACTCTCCCACATTTCTCCCTCCCCTCCCCTCCCCTCCTTCTCCTTCTCCTTCTCCTACTCCCTATCTCTCTCTGCTTCTCCATTGTACCTGAACCAGCACTGCACTCCTATCTCTGTTCCGATCGCCACCCGACACCCCAGCCTACACCTCTCTCCATTTGTCTCTGCTTCATTGCACGACGCCGGTAAACCTACCTGTCTTCCTCTCTCTAATCAACCCTAGCTTGGATAGCACAATGCACCACACAATAGCCCTCAACCGAGGCTGCTCATCCCCATCTCATCCTTCGCCAGCCAGATTGCGTGCTTAGGTGTCGTCTTCCCCGGCCCAGGATTCCCTCTGTACTCCTCTTCCCAGCACCACGCTCGCCAGCACAAGTCCTTCACTAGCCTTTGCGTTACTGGTTGTAGCCCTTCATCAACGTCTCCTCTTCTCCATCACTAGCTCAACCTCTCTCCATCTTCCACCATCATTTCCCCCTACTCCGATGTCTTCACTTTCTCCTCGCTAGAATTAACGTTTGCCCTCGGTTCTCTGGTCCAACATCGGACTGCTCAGAGGAGGAAAACCCAGTTCGAGTTTTCTCCCTTTTTCCCTCCTTTTCCTTCCCTTCTCCTTCCTCTTCTCCTCTCCTTTTCCCTCTCTCCTCCTTCAGCTTCATCGTTGGTTTCCTTTGGTTTTTTTTTGTTTTAAACCTTTTTGTTGTCAAATTCCAGTTTTGACCTTCCTACTTTAATTTTAATCTCATTTCTGTCCTAGTTTTAATAACATTTGTGTCCCAGTTTTATTTCAGTTTTAAGTTATCTGCATTTTGCTTATCCAAGAACAACTCCATCCAAATCAGACCAATCAACAAGTTAGCCTTAATCAACCTAAAATCCCCAATTTCTCATCTGTTTCACGTCTGATTCCAAATTAACTTTATAGTTTCATTCTTAGGATATCCTTGGACTTAATTAAATATGAAATCAGTAACTTAATCTGAGTTGTTCAAATCCCAAAATCATAATTTAGCCCAAATCTCCATAATTTTGAGGAATTTGATAGATCCAACTGGAATATCTCTAATCAAGGATGTGTTGAAGACATCTATGAAGGTTGATCAACTCTTAGAAGATCAGATTTGAAGATATTGATAGTAATTAAGCTAGGGAAGTAGTTTTTTTCCATGTTATTTGATTTATTTGTTTTATTTAGAATTAGAAATTCTGTAATTTTGAGAATTTGATTAGATCTGAGCTCTAATTATAATTTCAATAATTTTTAGTAATTTATTTTTAATTTTAGATAATTAAGTTTTATTGAAATTCCTACTTTTTAAATTAAGTTCCCATTGGATCGACCTGTACTTGCATAAGCTACACTTTAATAACTAGTGCACTTGAGGTTAAACATCAACATGGCTTCAACCCTATCTTCTTCAATTTTATTTCTACACCTCATGCCCACGTAGCGTTAAAATACAAGAGCACGTATAAAGTTGTTTGGATAGAAGAAAGACAAAAGAAAAACATGCCTAGAAAATAGATTTTATGTAGAAAGGGAAAAAGAAAGAAACACATACTAAATTCTTAGGTAACAATTTAATTTTGGGCAATGTTATATACACCCCTTTTCTACTTGGGCCACCACTTTTCTCTCTTTATATGTCTCTATCTCTCTTTACAAAAAGTGGTGTTCTAGGGGTAACCTATGGTTGCAAAGGCTTTGTTGCATGCACTAAATGCAATTGTGAGTACCTACGAAAGTGGCACTTTGTACCAATTTTTGAAAAATGATTTTTTGCTTGTTTTACTCAGGACTAATAAAATGCTAGTTGGGGGTGTGTTAAGTGTTCAATTTTGATCATAATAATTCTAATTTAGCATTCAATTAGATCATCTAACTGATCAAATTTGTAATTTTTAGCATGGTTTTGAATATAGCTCTAATTAATCCTCAAATAATTAATTTGTCAAAATCAACGATCAGATGATCATTAGAGCTTATCAGATGCTTAATGTGTGATTTATATGATTCTAATTTGGTCTTTTATTTTGCAGATTAACTAAAAGAGGCATGGATGGCTCAAATTGGATTTCAACGGTGTAAATTATCCTAAAGAGCATTGGATGGACCAGATCACTCACAAAGATGGATATGATAGTTTTCTAAAGGAAAATTGATCTCAATTGGGAATCATGGAGAAGATTTTATCAAAAGAGAAATAACATGAGAATGAGAAGGTGCAAATTAGAAGGAATCCTATGTTGGAAAGTCTTAACCGTAATGGAGACATGGATTTGGAAAGAAGGAAAATTTATATAAGAGGAAGATTCCTCTCTATGTCAACATCTCTTCTTCTTAACTTCCTATCTTAGGCTGAACCATAGGGGAGGCAAGACACCCCATTCTTCTCTTCACTTTGTTTTTCGTTTTCCTTCCTTTTCACTATTTTCTTTTGCTTTCCATCGTTTCTGTTGTTTTCTGTTTCTTTCCCTATTCCTCTTTTCGTTCCCAACTCTCCTACCAGCTTCTTCCCTTCCCAGCTAACTTCTCCACCACGTTTCCCTTCTCCTATTCCCTCACCGCCCAGCCTCCCCAGTTCTCTCTCTCTCTCTCTCTCTCTCTCTCTCTCTCTCTCTCTCTCTCTCTCTCTCTCTCTCTCTCTCTCTCTCTCTCTCTCTCTCTCTCTCTCTCTCTCTCTCTCTCTCTCTCTCTCTGTTTTAGAACCTAGCACCATGCCTTAGCTCTTTCCATCTCTTTTTCTCCGACACCCAGTCCTCTCTATCATCCTTCTCCTCCGACCTAGCACAGCCAGCTCCACCCAACCATCGCACTGCCTAGGCCGGACCGCACGACACTAGTCTCATCCTGTTTCCCGTACCTGTGTCTCCACCCCATCACTGGTCCCACTCTTCTTCTTTCTCGTCTTTTCTCACTTGCCCAGCACATCGTCTCCTCCTTCTCGTCTTTGTGTCTCCTCTTCCAGTCGACCTGCAAAACCCCCCTTCTCTTTCACCACACCGGATTCATCCTCTCCACCCCCGACCATCACCGGCTTTGACTCCTCTCCAGCACCATTCCCCTTTCTTCTCCATGTCGGTTGCCAGCTCCAAAAGCTAAAAGACGCCCCAACTCCTCCACCTTCTCCTATTCCTAGATCACCCAGGACGTCAGCTTCTTTAGCTACGGCATCGCATCTTCCCATCACCGGTTTCATCCCGGCGTCGTTTGCTTCTACCCAGAGTTTCCAGTAGCAGCGTGTGGCATCTCCTCTGCTTTGATTCCTAGACCATCGGCAGGCCCAGAAACGGAAACCTAACATGGGTTTCCTCTTTTCTTTCCTTTTTCCTCCCCGTCTTCTTCTTCTTCCTTCTCCCCCATCTCCTCCTCCAGCTCCCTCCTCGTTAGGTTTCCATTTTTTTCGTTTAATTTGTTTTCTTTCCTTAATTCCCATTCTATCCATCGATCTTGATTTTAATGCCTTCTGCATTCTCTTTTTAATCTCCTCTATGTTCCTCTTCCTCTTCCTCTTCCTCTTCCCATTCCAATTTTGTTTTATCCCTGTTCAGCTTATCCTGGAATTACCCAATCGAACCAGATTAATTAAGACTTAACCCAATCAACGGGTTAACCTTAAACAACAAAAAACTCTCAATTTCTCCTCTGTTTCTTCTCTGATTTTTAATTAACTTTTAAATTTCATTCTTAGGACATCTCCAAACTTAATTAATGTCTCTGATCTTTAATCTGAAATTCAAAAAGTGATCAAAACCGTCCAAAATCTCAAAATTTTTATCTAGCCCAGATCTCGCAGATTTTTTGGAATCTTCCTAATCCATCTAGTGGATCATCAAGTAGAAGCTCTAGGAAGAGACTGATGAAGGCTGATCGAAACTTATGAGACCATATTTGAAGAATTTGATGATAATATATATAGGAAAGTAGATTTTTCATGTTTCTTTAGTTAAATTTCTATATTTTTGGATTAGATCTTTGTAATTTCATGGATTAAATATAATGAAGTTTGATTGCACTTTTTGTTAACTTCTATCATTTATTTTTAATTTTTGATAATTGAATTTTATTAAAACTCCAATTTCTTAAATCGAATCCATGTGAGATCGATCCGCACTTGTATACGCTACATTACAATAGCCCCTCCACTTGTAGAAAATAGAATAGACATTAAAGTTAGAAAGTTAAACTTTATATTTTCATTTTTTATTTTCCTATTTATATAGTTGTGAAACTGGTAATTGATTTTTTGTATGTTCTACTTTACATTTTCATAATTTTATTGTGCCTCTTTATGATATTTTAGTCCTTAAGTATCTCGAAGATCTATACCAAAGCTTTGTGCAATAATGATTAACACATCAGCAGCAAGTGTGTTTAGTAGTGGTGTCTCCTAGATATGGAGTGCCACAACATTAGTTATTCAAGCACCTCTGCCAACTATAAGGTTTTTGGGTACTTCTCTTCTTCTTCTTCTTCTTCTTCTTCTTCTTCTTCTTCTTCTTCTTCTTATTTTATTTTTTCTTTTTCCAAGTATAACAAGTTTGCCAAAATTAAGTAACATTAGTTGAAGCAAAAAGAGTAATAAAAATTTTCTTTTATGGGTACCATGAAAGTGGGAACACAAATTTTTTATTTTAAATATCTATACTCCTTTTAAAGGCCGAAAAGAAGGCAGGTCTTCCACATGCTAACAAATAGTGATTCATTTGCTTAATGACAATGTTGGCCTTAAATTTTGCAAAATTGACAAATTTGCCTATTAGATGAAAGTATCATTCCCTGCATGAATGATGATTTTGTTTGAATTTATCTCGTTAATTGCTTCTACTGAATTTTTATTTATTTTATCCTTTTTTGTGAATGGCAAAGAAACCTCACAAGTTTCTTATCTACTCCATGTCACTGGTTGGAAATCACAAAAAATGCAGTTGCCTTTTTAAAGAACTCAAAAGAGATCAATAGGAAGAAAATCCGAACTCATTTTACTTGAGGGCATGTTTATATTTGCAATTTCCATAAGGTTCGTGTCTGGATTTTATTGGTTGAACTTCCGCAGCTGCCATGTGAAATTCTAGCTCACTATTTTCTCTTTGTGCGGAAGGAACCGATGACTAACATAAATCCATCTTTCTAAAACAATCTGGAACCCGAAAATTACTCTTACTACCATTAACTCTATCTTGATCGGACCGTACTGACACTTTGGTCCATGAAGCCTTACCCCAGCTTTTAGGAAGAAAATTTGTACTTTGATGTATTTCACTAGTCTATAGTAACAGCGAATGGAGATTTCTGCTTGGGCAGGACCAAGAAAATGAAGGACGCCATGATGGTCAGCAAGACGATTTTCTCAATTGCAGGAAGGACCAAAGCGCTAAAGCAAAATCTTGCACTTTTGCATAAAGGGCTACACATTTGGATGATCCTACCCGTTTTTTTTATTTCTCCTGAGCAGGAAAAAATAAAATAAATTTAAGTTACTCTAGCATAACGAAAACTACATTTCTATCATTGAATTTATAAGATCGTTGTTTTAATAACAGCTCTAACTGATTATTTACTATGATCAGAAGTAGAATTTTACAAATGCAAGAATCATTCAATCATCATTCTTTTTGAACTACTAGACAATTCAAACAGAAGTAATCAGATAAATGGTTGGGATCATCCAAGGGTGGGGCAATTTGTTGCAAGAGCGAAGTTGCTTTTACATAGTACCTACACATCTTATGTTTAGCATTCCTCAGTCAAATAATGCCACAAAAAGTCTGGGCAAAATGTTAATTAGGAATGACTGCAGATTGAAACATGAGTTAGTCAACTGGATATCAAGGAGACTGAGCAACATTTTCTAAGTTTTCTGCGACCATTTTGAAACGTCGAGATGGGGCTTTAGATTTTTCACTATTGTGTGATAGCATTATCAGCTTAATAATGGAATATCTATTTATCTATGTATTAGCATCACCTTATATCTAATGATGATGTGGACCTTTGATCAGATTGAATCTATCTTCAAAAAGTTATCATCGGAAAGTTTATCATTATCCAATCACCTGCAGCATAGATTTTTTCCTGATTATTTGAATTCAAAATGGAATTTAATCTAGGAGTAGAAGCCAAACAGTTATGCATTGGTTTCTGTTTCTCCCAACCACCACAATGATTGCCCGAAGAAATGGTTGCCAGAAATTCACCTGAATTCCTTCCTGTGAACGTTGAGAAGTCCTCTAAGTGTGGATCTTCACCAGCCTATTCAGAAAGAACATCTATCCAAAAGGACCTTCCTTTGGCATTTTGTAGCGCTAGATCTGTCAATCAGTTTCGATCTGATAACTAGGATCTAAGGATCTACGAGAACATGAACATACACACAATAGGATAAATACAGAGATTTACATGGTTCGGCCAAACTTGGCTTACGTTCACGGGAGAGGAGATTCCACTATCATATCAGATCTGGTTACATAACAGAGGAGAATGACCGAATTCTTAATCTACTCTACTCACACAAATCTACATATCTTATCTCTCTCACTTACTCACCTCAGATCTAATATCTGCTATTTATAGGAGTTACAGTGGTCTAATTGTCAAGATTTGCAATACTGCAAATCTTGACATTTCTATATTCTACGGCGCCAACAGCCGTCAATGTTGAAATCCATTGGTCAGTGCAGACAATCTAGAAATAGGCTGTTGTCATTCACATTGGTATGTACTACATGCGGGTCCACCCCAACACTTTTAAGATTAATCATGAGCTTGATGGAGGCGTTTGGAAAGAATTAACAAGGACTCTTGCTTCTCTTCTTTTAGCTCCTAAGAAACTCACTGATTCAACTACTTTAAAGTCACCAAACATTTCTGCAATTTCCTTGAAAGTTTCGATGGTCCAGCCATAAACGGGGAACTCCCTTGATAATCAAACGAAATAAGCCAGACGCGACGAACGTTTTCAGCCCCAAAGCTGTAAAGTTTTGAAAGGCTTTACTTTAAGGTTTTGCCAACTTGAAAGTGCTCTTGATACATATCCCCTTTGGATGGAAGAGCAATTGATACTTCAATTTTGTTGTCTACCATTCAAACCTCACTTCTTCATTGATGTTCCCATTCATCGCCCATTGCCGGATCTTATCAAGATCCCAACCTTGACATGGATACCTCCCGATCACCGTTTTGTCCAGCAGGTCACAGTTTCTCTTCGTGATGGAATCCAGTATTTGTATACATGGGAAACCTCCGATAGAAGCTCTCTTTAATACATCACCCGTAAGAGCTTCGCAATAAGATTTCTCCTTGCTGGTTGATTTACTTGGCACTGGGGTGCTCTCTTCTTGTTCTACCTTCTGGACTTCTTCTCGAAGCCAGGCCTTGCTAGCATCAATAACTTCTCTCAAGTCTTTAATTACACGTTCATTGACCGAAGAATACCCCCCACTCCCTCCCTCATTCTATTAGGGTTTCTTATACTCACATTTTTCTTTATATAAGCACATCTAGGATTTCTGCTATTTAAAATAACAGACACTGTATCCTGGCTAGACCTTTTTTTTGGCAACTCCAACATTTTAATCCTTCTTTTCAAATTAAAATAACCACATGAATAAAATTCCCAGTTCGAAATCCTCCCTTAACTTCTTGCCTTCTTAGCGTTTGTAACAGTATCTTCACTTTTTCACATTTTCTTTACCCATTTGAAATTTTTATAGGTTTTGTGCAGATTTGCCACAGCTTTACGGCATTTTTGCAAGAAAGCCCAACGTTTTTTTTTGTTGTTGCAAATTTGCCACAAAGTTTTGAAAAACTTAGCAAATTTGCCATTCCATTTGTGTTCCGTCCACGTTTGCCGTTGATTTTTTTAAAATTTCATTCTTACCCCTACCTGTGAGCGGCTTGGGGGTGAGGCTGCAGCAGTGCCCGAGGGGGTTGGGGGGTGGTGAGGGCTGCAGCTGTGAGCAGGGAGGGGGCAGGGAGCACTGGGAGTGGGGGTGCTGGCCAGGCCTGGTTGCACTGGTCGGTTGGGGTGGCCGTGGGAGAGGAGCTGGTTTGGATCCAGGTGCTAGGATGGAGGTGAACAGGGGAAGCTGGAAGCAGGGACTGCCGGAGAAGAAAGGCTAATATTGGAATTTAATAAAAAAAATAACAGAAAAAATAAATGAAATGGCAAATTTGCAAAAATGAAAAAATGAAAAAACGTTGGGTTTTCTTGCAAAAAAGCCATAAAGTTATGGCAAATCTGCAAAAAACCCAAATTTTATTTGAGTAAGTTTCTGGCTTAGGCCGGTACACACTTCTAGTGGTTTCTTTCATGAAATTACGTTCTCTGAAATAACTTTCTCCTGCTCTACCCTGGAGATTAGGGTCTCTGTCGTTTTCTCTCGTTGCTTGATCTTTCTCACTTTGGGCAGCCTTCCTTTCCTCTTCATCCCTTGTGAACTTATCCCTTATCTGGTCTAAGGATTTTTCAAGCATGGTTGATCGCTGCTTACACCTTCTCCGACCCGACTTCGCACTACGTCACTCGTGGCGTCCGTTTGTCTCCACACTACCTTCCATTTATACCAGCAGTCCAAGTATCGCACCTGGATGGGGCCTACAAAGAAAAGTCACCCTCTAGTCTCAGCTTACATCCGTGTTGGATAACTTTCAGTTCACTTGATAAGAAGTCGAAGGCTTCCCATGCGAAAGAAATAGACAACAAAGGTCTTAGACTTTCAGAAGAAGATGGAGCAATTCCTTAAGGTATGTAAAACTATTGGCCTTAGTTTTAATATTGGAGATGAGGAAGCTATTGAGCGTTTAATCAAGTGGTCCAAGGAATGAAATTTTAAAGGAAAAAGAAGGCTGTAATAGAGGGTGCAACACACAGGGCATGAAGGAGTGATTTTTTCCCAGATAACGAGGGCATGTGCGAAGTCTTCAGTCTGGATGGGAAGGGAGATGATGAAATGTATTTCCGACGAACTTTTATCATGGAACATGAGGGGTCTGGGCAACCCAAGAATAAAGCCCGAATAATGACAACTATTCACAAGATGAAGCCGTGGTTCATTTCTTTGCAGGAAATGAAAAATTCAGGGTAATCAAATATGGATGCTAGACTGATCAGTATTATAAGGAATTTCGATTGGCTCCACGTGGAGTCAGTAGGACTCTTAGGAGGTACTCTATTGGCCTGGAACAGAAACTTTATGCATGCTGAGGACAAGTATATCGGGGCCTACTCTCTCTCAATTCAGTTCAGAATTATATCAAATGGTGTTACAGAAAGTCTACAGGAAGAGAGGGAATATTTTTGGCAGGAATTAAGTGGTGCTCATTTAAGGTGGCGCGTCTATGGCTGATCGTAGGCAACTTTAATGTTATCAAAATGCTAGAAGAATAGAACACATCCTTTGCGTTAATAGAGGTATGCAATCTTTCTAAGAGTTTATTGAAGGCCGGATCTCCCCAAGTAGTGGGAGTTTTACGTGGTCAAACAAGCAAATAACCCCGATCTTCAGCAAGATTGATTGGTTTTATGCAACTTAGTATTCGGATACTTCACGCTCAATGATTTATGACAAAATCTCAGATCGTAAGCCAATCTTTTCAAAAACCTCGATGGAGCCTTGAGGACCGAGGCCTTTTAGATTTGAAATAGCATGGTCTTGTTTAAAGAACTAAGAATTGGTGGGCGGAAGCAAATTCTATATCAAACAACAAAGCAGGTAAGAAATTGGCTCTAAAGCTCAAATTTATCGAGCGAAAGTTGAAGGAATGGCAAGAGAGCAAACTAGTAGTCAAGCAAACTCCATCTCTGAGCTCAAATAAAAAGTTTCTGACATCAATTTAAACAAAGAAAGCTCAGCTTTAACAATCGAAGAACATGACCGGAGGACGCTGAAATTGAAGTACATATTAATTCAATGGAATCACAGGAGGAGATGAAATGGTGGCAGCGATCTAGAACAAAATGGCTACAAGCTGGCAATAGGAACATGAAGTTCTTCCACGCTACAGCAAGTGCTTGTAGGAGAACAAACCGAATCTCCTCTCATCTCATAAAAAGAAGAAAGCAAAGTGAACCTGAAGTTACTCGTAAAGAAGCTATCAAGTTCTACAAGAAGTTATACAGTTCGGAAGATCATGGCTGCCCATGTTCACACGATCTTAATTTTAGTTTCATAAATGAAGAGACAAGGTCAATGTTGGACGCACTACCAAACTCGAGTATTTTTAATACGGTTGGAAACATGTATATCCAGCCATCTGACGGTTTCTGAAACCGTGTTTAAAAACTCCGTCTTATTACATCCTAAAACTTTTCACAAGATCTCATGAGCGTCTACATCTCATACAACCAACGAATTGAATCATTCTAATTTTCATTCTTAAGTAATCAGATCAAATAATTTGCACATCAGTGTAGTATCCTCATAGTCAAACTCTCATAAAAAGAACTACGTATCTCAAACCTCAAAGATGAAATTGAGAAAATAGTGAGAGCAAAAGTGTGATAATTGAAAGAAATTTTAGAATACAAAAGAACTTCGTTCCATTCTCCGTACATTATTATTCTCTGATTGGGCTGAGAGAACCAAACAGACTGGTTACACTTAAGTTACTTTGGCTGACTCAACTCAGAATGAGGGAAGAAGAAAATAAAAAAGAAGTTGATATTTACATAGGTAAACCAGCAATAACTTATTCCATTGATCGTCTTCTCCTTTGTTTGTGTATTTGAGCTCCCGACGGCATGCTCTCCACTGAATTCTGCATGCTCCTTCTTTTCAAATTAGCCATTTGATCTTCCCATCGGTTCTTCCATTCTTTTTTCTCCTGTAATTCCTGATAACATGGAAGTCAATGATGTTAGAGCCGAGAGAGAACAAAGTCTAACCACCCAAATCGATACAAAAATAATTAAGATAAAAAGAAAACCAACCAACAACAAGTTGATACAACACAAAGACTATCAGAAAAGCTCAAAATAGAAAAATCGAACCAAATTTTATATGATAAAAGTATCTCATCATGCAAAGATCCTAATCTTAATCAATAAAGCTAAGCCACAAAAAGCTTAAACATTAGCTATAGATATAGAGTTTAGGTTGGAAAGTTACCGATATTCTTTTTTGGCTGTCAATCATCGTGTATAAACTAAAGGAAGCATCAATCTTTACTGATCTATTGTTTCGACTAAAGTAAACCATCGAAATATTAGATCTTGCTTTCTCCGAAGATCAATCGTCAAACAGTGTTGAAAATCCAAATGAAGAGCGTTTGAGGCTAATGTTACTAGAGAAGAAGATTACAACTAGTTTTGAATGAAATCACGCAATAGTCCATTAGATAGATCTGCTTCGATGAAGAATCTAGAATGATCGTTGCTCTCACAAGAAAGAGTGAGAGTATCTGTTCCTCATCACTGGCGAAAATCATTTATGGAGTAGGAGACGGGCGGAAGAGAGAGAAGAAAACAAATGCATGGGAGGCTACAAGAAAGAAAAGGGTATGGTAGCTCCATCTCTTCTAATGAGGTTTTTTTAGACGGTTAAAAAAGCTACTTTAAAAAAAAACTTTTTAAAGACAATTTTTGAATAGTCTTAAAAAAAATTTTAAGACCATTTTTTAACTATCTCAAAAAACTATTTTTTAAGATGGTTTTTTCATAACCGTCTTAAAAACCTATTTTTTAAGACAAATTTTTTAACCATATTTTTAATTAGGTTTTTAAAGATATTTTTTTTCTAACCATCTTCTTGAGTTTGAAATTCAATCTTTTAAACTTTGTTCTATGACTTTTTAAGATGATTTTTTTTATAACCATCTTAGATTTATTTTAATGAGACGGTTGCTTAGTAATCATCTTCTTTTTGCCGTCTTAATAAACACCAATTTTAGTAGCGACAACCGATTCTTAGAAAAGGATATAGATGATGCACTCTTTAGTTGTAATGGAGTTCAAAATCCTTAACCATATAGCTTTTGTTTTCACTTTTTTAAGGAATGTTGGTCATTTATAAAAATTGATTGTTAGTAGATTTACCAAAGGTTGTGACTGCTTTGTACACATTGTTGTTTGTATATAGTATAGATATAATAATAGAATAAGTTATATGCTTTCCTATAGTTTACAAAGAAGAAACATCTAGAAGGATTTTTAGGTGTAGATATGAAGTCATTTTAGCAATAGGTGGGAGAACATTCTAAAAATAGGTGGAAGGGCATTTCAAAAATAGGCAAAAAGGCATTAGGGGAATAGTCAAAAAGTAGACTTTTACCAATGAAAAATTATGTACACCAAAAGTAAATTTACTTTTACCAATAACGAAAAGATAAAATGGCTGTTAAATATTTTTTTTCTCTAATGTTATATGTGCACATGCACGTATTCATGGCTATATACAAATAACTTTGCAATGTTTATCCATAATTAAGTTATGAAACATGATTGTGCATATCAAAACCAAGGGTTGCTATTACCAATTTATCTAAGAAAATATGATAACAATGTTCCTTCATTAGTTTTTCCATCCTTTAATGGCTGAAACTTTTCTATACGACCTCATATTCTATGAAGCATCAAGTGTGAATTAATTTGGTCAATAATTTGTTTTTGAACAATGTCGATCTAGAGTCTTATTCATAGTGAACTTTAACCACTTCATTGGTTTTTTTTCTTTTTGCTTAAATTTCTTTTTCTTTATTAGAGAATTGCATTGCGTGTGCTTTCACATTTAAAATCCAACATCTACATATGCACCTAAACCACACACATGGGACCTAGTTGATTGATAATGACATTTAAGGTTGGTTATTTTGGTGCCAATTTGTAAGGGTGGGTACTTGAAACAAAAATTTTTGTAAATGAAATAAAAAAGAGATGGATCATAGCAGATTCTTAATATCATATTTTATACAGGGTTGACCCACCTTTAGTTAGATCCACATTCCCTGTTTACTTTTAGTTCTTTTATATTTACTTTGATTATTTATCGCAATTTATTGTACTATAATCTTATTATATTTCGGTTCATTTTTTATAGGTATAAGAAAAGCACAGTCTAGTGGGTACAAACTTGCATGATCAAGAGATTGCAAGAAACTATTTTAGTCCATAGATTACATCTTCAAAATTATGAGAAATAAACCTTTTAAGTTTTTGAGCATTTATAGTATGACTCTATTAGTATTTTTGCATCATTATAATATAAACTTTGGCAATTGTACACGGTTAAGATTATTCACTATAGCCCAAAAAAGGCCTCAAGTTGATCATGTAATGATAAATTTTCAAATATTTATAATTCGTAAAATAGGTTTCTTTAAAATGATTCGGAAGAAAATCATCACAAAATACCTAATAAAAAGTAAGCCTTCTTAAATTCAGTATTTTGCTTATATAAATTTCAATTCTTGTATGAATGTGATATGTAATGAAACAATTTTCATTCCTATGTATGCATTACTGCTACTTGAATAAGTGAATCTCTTTAAGAGTCATAAAGTGCTCTTCTATTTTTCTCTAAATTTTCTATTGTACATATTTGTTAAAAAATAGGACTTCTGACATGAAACTTAAGTATCCTAAACGGATATCTCTCTCATATGCCATCTCCATATGGAATTGTTCACATTTCTTTTCAAATTAGAAAAATATAATAAAAAAATCTTATGATAAGTACACCCTAGTTTTAACTCTTTTCAACATTAGACAATGGTTTTCCTTTATCCACTGTAGATTATTCAAATAATATAATAGGACACATATTAAGGCCTCAATTCACTTAACTTCGCTCGAGCAATCATGATCGATGATCTATATGGTTAAAGCAGCACTATCTATACAAATAATAATCCTTAATTTATATGTATGGCTTGTAATTAGTTTCGTAATGGAAGATTTGTGGTCCACTAATACTACATCTATACCACATGTAAAGAAAACATATGTGTGGATTCGTCGAGAAATTCACCAAAATGTGGTGGGAAAGGAAAAGAGTGGTACAACTATAAATCTTATCATTACAAGGGTACACAAAACAGTAAAAAGTGGTAAAAAATCTATAACAGTCAACATGTTGAAGAATATTGTAAAAAGGAAGTAGATAAAAGGGAGAAAACGTGCAAAGACTTATTAATTGCAAAATGGTGAGCTGCCCTTTTTGTACTTCAATTGATTCAAGTCTTTTAACTTTAAAATGAGTGATAGGCCATTGTTTTTTTACTTCTCCAATGACCGGTGCTCTTCCCTCTGCGTCACACGTGCAGACTTACGTAAAGACGTGTAGTGTATACAATCATATGTAACACTTTCTCTCTCTCACCCTCCGCGTGCAAGAACGTGCACCCTGCTAGCTTCTTTAGTGGGACTCCTAGCATGAAACAAGTTTGCATCTCCTCTGCAGTACACTTGGTTGGAGATTTGAGGTGCTGCTTTGTTCTTTTACTAGTGATATTTTTTACGAGAGTATTTGATTGGTTTGCTTTATACTCTTTATTCATGCCCTCTACTCTCGCAATCCCCCCTTTCCCCCCAAAAAAAAAACAAAAAACAATAAAAGACTCCCAGACAGCTCTTATGAGCTGTGTATTAGAATAAGCACTGCCCCTAGAATTTTATTTTGAAAGATCTAAGCCATTCATCATGTTTAGCATATAAAAACTAGGTTACCTACAAGAAATCAATTCATTTGAATAATCCTAATTGCTTGTTTTGAGTCACTGTTGATACTTATGAATTTCAACTCAGAGAAACCTAAGCTTAAACTATTCAATAACCATGAGGGATGATAAACTGATGGTCCATATAAGAGTGTACCACTTTCGGTGGAGCCCACTTTTGCATGATCAGATTTGCACTAGCTCTTGATGCCTTGTAGATAAAAAAGCAAAAAAAAATGTAGTTTAGATGATTCTAGTTTTTAAAAAATTGCAGTTGGAAGTAGATGCTTTCTATACTTCGAAGAACCAACAGTGTAAATTCCATGACTCAATCAAAGGCCAACATAAAATGCTATTTTTATTTACAAGAAGATATGTACAATTGGAACAATTTGATGAGCGAGTCAGATCATGCAAATGTTGACTAGGCCAAAAGTGATATAATTATACGCTTCATGTAGGAACTTCCTTTTAGCATTCCTCTTAGTACGTAGCTATCTAAGCCACTCCGAACACAATGATAACTTAGATCTGCAAAGCTTATTTGCATGCATGAGCTCTTGTTGAAACTCGCTCTTCCTTGACTTTTGTATAGTAGCCAATTAATCGCAGAGAGCCTTGAATTGATCAAGGTAGTTAGAAACTAATGACATAACCCGTGATCTATATGGCTAAAGCAACACTAATAATCCTTAAATCATATCTATGACTTATAATTAATTTTATAATGGAAGATCTACGGTCCAATAATACTACTTCTATACCACTTATAAAACAAACATCCCTTATACGTGGATTCTCACCAAAATGTGGTAAAAAAGGAAAAGCGAAAAAGGTACATAAAACAGTAAAAAGTGGTAAAAAAAATCTATAAAAGTTAATACGATGAAGAATATTTAAAAAGGTCGTAGATAAAAGTGAAAAAATGTGCCAACACTTGTTAATTTCAAAAAGGTAAGCCGCCCTTGTTTTTATATCTCTAAAACGAACGTCGGGCCTTTTTAAAAAAAAAAGAAAAACTTTTTCAGTGATCCAAGTCATAGATTTGATTTCTCATGTACAATCACAATGTAATTCTCTCTCTCTTGCATGCGCGAAGTACATCCCGAAAGGACAGCTTTGTGAGGTGGTGGGCGAAGACGTCGGACGGTGGGAGTCTTTGAAAATGGAGTGCGATAATTCTTCATGGAAAAGTGGATTTTCTGCGGTTGAAACAAACCCGTTCAACCACTCCCAACCAGAAATCGAAAGCGCACGGAATAAATTCCTGCCACTCTACTTTCCAAAGAACTGAAACCTGCAAAATCTCTTTCCTTCTCCCCCTCTTTCCATGGAAAATCTCCCACCTGCACTTCTCATCGAAATCTTGAACAAACTAGACGAATCAACTGATCTCGCTCGCTGCAGGGTCGCCTCAAAAACCCTCAATTCTCTCTCCTACCATATCCAATCCCTCCACATCTTCTGCTCCTCCGATCGCTACCGAAAATCTAGGGCCCCACAGACCAAAGCCCGAGTAACCCCATTCAAAACCATCATAAAAAATCTTCTTCTTCAGTCCAAAGTCCTACAATGCATCTCAATTGGCTTGGAGAATTGCTTCCCCAGGTCCATTGAGGCCGGAGATGCTGAGTTAGATGATCTCTATCTTACATCTGTCGATTTCGTCTCTGAATGGTTGCCGAAGATCGCTGGACAGTTGAGATCGCTCTCGATCTCGGATTTTTTTGTTCAGGCCTACACGAGGCGGTCGGGGATTTTGGGGGTGATTTGTGACTGCTGTGAGTTTCCTTGAATTCTTTCGTTTTCCTGTAGGACTAGTTTTATCTTATTTAAAGGTGGAACTTTAGACCTATCAAATAGAAAGAGATTTCAAATTATCGTGCAATATGATATTGGTTCAGCCTTTCGCTTGCAGTTATTTTAGAAAAACACAGTTTGACTGAGTTTCGTTACTACCTGCTTAAGATTTTATCCCTCCCTTGGCGATTTTGATATATTTGGACGCAATTGCTTCCTTGTTTGTTTTCAGAAGAACCTATTTCCAGAGGACAATAATTGTTGTTGGAATCAAGCTTATCGTGCCTCCTCATTAGTTAACTTGATACCTAAAACATACATCCAAGAGTGCTAACAGACTTATACATACGTTACTCAATTAGTAGCTCGATTATAGTTACTAGCTGATTCATGGATGGACACAACTGACACCATCATCTATGCATGCATACCAAGGACAACATTATAATTCATTACCCCACTAGCAACACTGTTGAAGGGGAACTTTGGCACAATGGTAAATTTGTCGTCGTCCTTGAGATCAAGGATTCAAGGTGTGGAAACAGTCTCTTGTAAAAATGCAAGGTAAAACTGCGTACTATAAACCTTTGTGGTCCGCCCCTTCTCTGGACCCTGCATAGGCAAGAGCTTCATGCACCGGGCTGCCTTTTTACTAGCAACACTGTTAGGCAATTCCTATCTACATTTGATAACATAATTGACAGCTCATAACATCTATTGGAAATCCTATTGACTTATTCTACCAAAACTACAACTATCAAGCTAAACTCATATAATTCTTCCCTCCTTACTAGCATTGAGGGGTTGACACCATCTCAGTTAGACAATGATTATAACCTTCTCACTCTAACTTGGTAACTGCATAGTTTCCCATCCTTATCATTTTCTTATGCAGAATATCTTCAGGTTGAGGATGTGGAACTGCTTCCTTGGTCATTCCTAATCTGAGCACTATCTCCTATAATCCCATCTTAGGCTGCAAGTTGTGTTGGAAGAGTATGGTATTTTACAAAGGTATGGGGAAGGCTTTAGAGGATAGAAAAGGATTTATAAATGAAAAAGGGACTTGAAGGCTTGAGAGAGAGAGAGAGAGCTTGTATTGATTTTCAAACTTGGTTTGATACAACTTGTGACTAACTACCCTTATTTATATTAGTAGCACCTCCTTAATCAATGGCTAGGATTGTGCCAACACAACTTTTAATCTTGTGGTTACAATTTGTTATCTAGATGACTTTTCAGAAATATCTAGTTCTATTTTTAAAGTATGTAGGTATTTTTAATTGACTTTTGTAGCCACACTTTCTAGAAAGTGGGCTTTTTAGAATATGGGTTAGAAGATGGGCTTTTATCTATTCAACTTGAACCTTCTAGAATATGGGTCATTTTCCAATTAACTTTGGCCCAAATCAAGTCTATATTTTCAACACCCTCCTTTAAACTTGATTTGTCATCCCAAGCAAGCTTCTCATCTTAATGAAGTGTTCAAACTTTAATGGCTTAGGGTGCTTAATCTTAAGACTTCACATACTCCAATTAAACTTCCTTTCTTGTGATGCACTCTCTTATGTAGTGATATTGTGTATCAATGTATTTGCTTCGGCCATGAAAGACTAGATTCTTTGCTAAGGATATTGTTTATTTATTGTCAACATAGACCTTAGTTGACTCTTCTTGAGGCATGCCAAGTTCTTTTAGCAACCCTCTTAACTATATTGCCTGACAGGTGCAAGATATAGTAGCCACATACTCTGCTTCACAAGTAGAGAGGGTGACTATTGGCTGCTTCTTTGACATCCAAGTAAAACGGTATTTCCCATGAAGAACACGAAACCACTTGTGCTTTTTTGATCATCTAAGTCTCCAGCCTAGTTGCTACTACTGTATCCAACATGTCTATAATCATTAGTATGAGAGTAAACAAACCACAGTCGATTGTAGCTTTAATATATGAAAGAATTCTTTTCGTTGTCTTGAGATGAGCTGTTGTTGGTACTTCCATATAGCGACTGACTAATCCAACAACGTATAGAATATGGAGCCTCGTACAAGTCAAGTAGTGCAAACTTCTAACCAAGCTCTTAAAATTTGTTGCATCTACTCTTTCTCCTTCATTGTTCTTAGACAGTTTGATTCTATACTCCACTTGCATACTAATATCCTTCAAATCATCCATTTTGAACTTCTTGAGTATCTCCTTTGCATAACTTTCTTGGGTGATGAAGATATCATCTTCTTTTTCCTTTACTTTAATACTAAGATAATATGACATAAGCCCAATATCAGTGATCTCAAACTCCTTAATCATAGCTTTCTTAAATTCTTCAAATATGCTTGGATTGCTTTTAGTGAAGATCAAGTCATCCACGTACAAGCACACAATCAAGATGTCTCCTTTTTTTATCTTGACATACACTGCATGCTCATGAGGGCATATTGTGAAATCGTTTTCTTGAAAATATTTATCTATCTGACTATTCCATGCCCTTAGTGCTTGCTTAAACCCATAGAGGGCCTTGTTTAACTTAAAGACTTTGTGTTCATGTTCCTTTACTTCTAGTGGTTGTTGGATATAAACTTTTTCTTCAAGGAGTCTATTTAGGAAGGCAGACTTCACATCCATTTGATAAACCTTCCACCCATTTTGAGTAGTTAAAGAAATAATTAATCTAATAGTTTCTAATTGAACAACGAGGGCAAATACTTCATTATAGTCAACCCTAGCTCTTTGACTATAACCTTTCGCAACTAATCTTGTCTTGTATCTTTCAATTTCTCTTTAAGCATTTTTCTTTGCCTTGTATACCCACTTTACACCTATCGCATTGTGCCCTTTCGGTGGTGAAGCTAGTTGCCATATATCATTCTTTATGATCTCTTTGATCTTCTTGTCCATGGCATCTCTCCACCTTTTAATTTGCACAGCTTCTTGAAAACTCAATGGTTCGTAATCAGCAAAGAGGCAAAGTAGAGTGAGATTTTCTTGCCTATCAGTAACTTCATAGAGCTCTTGTAGGCTTCATATGCATTGTGTCCTTGGACTTGGACTTTCACTTGATGGTGATGAGTCTCCATGATTGTTTGCAATTGCGAGGTTCGTGGTGTGATGTTCTTTTATTTGCTCCTTTCTTGGTTGCTCGTCTTCAGTTTCAGGGAAGAAGTTTTGACTTTCTTCACAAATGTTCCAATCCCACAAGCTTTCTTCATCAAATTCTACATCTCGACTGATAATAGTCTTGTCATTTGCTGGATTGTATAATTTGTAGCTCTTTGAATTTGAATCATAACCAATTAGGACAAACTTTTCACTTTTATCATCGAGCTTGGTTCTTCTTTCTTCTGGTACATGTATATAGGCTATACTTCCAAATACCACAAGCAAGAAATAATTACAACTTACGATATGGGATTGCTATATGAGGTGAAACAATTTCTCTCTCAAAACTTTGATATGAAGAATTTTGGTGATGCATCTTATGTCATTGGCATTAAGATTGATAGAGATAGATCTTAGGGCATCTTGTGCTTGTCTCAGGAAGCTTATATCAACAAGGTTCTTGAGAGATTTCGAATGAAAGATTGTTCACCCAGTATAGGACCTATTGTTAAGGGTGACAGATTCAGTTTGAATCAATGTCCCAAAAATGACCTTGAAAGGGAACATATCAACAACATTCCTTATGCCTTAGCTATTGGTAGCCTAATGCATGCTTAGGTTTGTACTAGATCAGACATTGCATTTGTAATTGGAATGTTGGGAAGATATCAAAGTTACACAAGTTTGGACTACTGAAGAGCTGCAAAGAAGGTCATGAGGTACCTTCAAGGGATTAAGGATTTCATGCTTACATATGGAAGGACCAATAACTTGGAGATTATTGGATATTCATATTCAGACTTTGCTAGTTGTGTTGATTCTCGTAAATCAACATTTGGATACATCTTCTTGTTTGTCAGAGGAACTATATCTTGGAGAAGTGCAAAACAATCTTTGATTGCTACTTTTACATGGAAGCTGAATTTATTTCTTGCTTTAAGGCAACAAAATAGGGTATTTAGTTGAAGAGTTTCATCTCTAGGCTTCGAGTTGTTGATTCCATCTCTAGACTACTGAAAACTTATTGTGATAATTCAGCTGCTGTGTTCTTTGTTAAGAATAATAAGAGTGGAAGTCAAAGTAAGCACATTGACATTAAGTTCTTAGCAGTTTGAGAGCATGCTAAAAGGAATGAAGTGCTTGTTGAATACATTCGTACTGAACTGATGATTGCAGATCCTTTAACGAAAGGTATGCCACCAAAGTTGTTTAAGGATCATGTAACACGAATGGGACTTTGTTCTCATTTGTCACTTTCTGTTTGAACTATGATGCTATACTTGTAGCACATTTAGTAATGAAACTCTTAAATTATTACATTTGTCTCCATTTTTATTTATATACATCTATGATTGGATGACAAATATTTATGTTTGGATTCTAAATAAGCATTTGAGGCTTATTCATAAAAATAAAATGCCACGTAAAAGACTTTTTAAAGAAAATAATTACATTGTAATACATGGAAGGTGACACTTGTTTATAAAGAAATTACCCCTATTATTCATGTAATTAATTTCTTTGTTTAAGCATAAAGTAATTTCAACTACTACGTTGAGTTTTTTTGAATTTATAAATTTACAAATGTTTGGATCAAGTGGGAGAATGTTAGAATTCATGTGGTCCATAACATTATAATTAAAAATCTAATAGTTTGTGGTAACTACTCAAGACAGTTATCCTTGATAGAAGGATAACTGCCATTAACCATCCATTTTTGTTTGATTTAAAGGGGTCCCTGATTGAAGCAGAACACCTTCTAAATTGCCATAATTGTGTGCTGCTATTGAATCAGAAGATCTCTTAAAGGAACTACTTTGAACAAAGAGAATTTACTGCTATGGCTGGAGGTAAGTTTCTAATCTATTTGATTTGCTTCTGCTTATCTATTTGATTTACTGTAAACATATTAGTGAACGGTTTACACTCATAAGACATGACATCAAAAATATGTTCTGCAAACCGTTACCCATGATTGGTTATAGCAATGGTATTATAGCCAAGACGAAAATGAAGCATAGGGGTAATTGGGCGTTTGATTGTCATGAATATAAGGAACTGATAAAGGGTAGGTGAAAACATCCTTTATTGGCCAAACTATTTGTTTTTTGGGCAACTCTATGAGTTAGCTTGTACAAAAACTACCTAATTAATAATGCAAGCCCTTCAATTTGCGGTGATTTTCCTACTGAATGCGGAATGTTCTGTTATTGTTTTATGAACTTTCCATTTGTGTTGTGTCTATTTGATTGTGTAGATCATGTTTGTTCCACTAAGGCCTTCTTTCACATACGATCCAACCATAGTGGGCCCACCAGAGAAGAGGTGGATCAAAAGAGTTGCTTCGACTGTGCTTTTGATGACTGGACAATACATATACGCTAGCAATGATTTTTATTTCCGGTTAATATTCAACTGAAGCTCTAAATTTATGGTCTCCCTCTGGCTTCTGCAGGTGATAAACTTTACAGTTTGGAGTTGAAAAATAATTGGCTATCAGCAGATAAATTGGAGCCAATGCCAATGCTCACAAGTTTGACTCTCGATTCTGTAAGATTAGATGATGAAGACCTTAACAAGTTGAATGACTGCTTTCCTTCTCTGCAAGTTCTTAATCTAATTAGGGTTGGATCACTAAGATATCCCAAAATTCATCTCTTGCATCTTAAGAGCTGTCAGTTGACATTATACACTGCACTATCCTTGTCCATATACGCCCCTAGCTTGCTCGAGCTGAAGTTGATATGTGATAAACCAGAAGTACTTGTTATTAGAGCACCTATACTGTCTGTGTTTGATTTTTCAATTCAAAAAGCAAGCGGTACCTTGGAAGTGGAAAGGTTTCTCAATTTAAAGTGTCTTAAGATTGTGTCATCTGATCTTCATGGACTTGAGCAAATGTTTCGAGACTGTTCAACAGTTGAGAAGCTGGTCCTTTGGGTAAAAGTGTTGAACTCAGTTCACTTTCATGAACAGATTAGCTTTGAGGAACTCGTATCTGCTTTCCCTAGTATTGGGACTTCGGTGTTGGGGCCTCTGGCTTCTGTTGAATTGATAGAAAATTTTTGTCACAGGGACTCAAGCAGTAGATTTGGACGCGAAAGTTTGAAGGAGCTGTTACTTGAGATTGAAAGTACATGGTCCTTCCTTTGCTCCATGTTAGACAAATGCACCCCCCTGTCTGATGTGGAAGTGCTTATCCGAGGGAACTTTGTTGATGATATCATGCATCAACTCATTTCTAAATGTATTGGTGATTATCCAACGGTCAGATGGAAGCTTGATGTTGCTTGGTTCGGCCGTCGCATCTGAATTCTGCAATCTATAATCAAGAGTGATGGGAGCAAGAGAAGTTTTAAACTATTATAATGTATTATAGCTATATTTAGCAACCCGAAGATTTGTTTATATGACCTAAATTTGGACACCCTTTTCATGGAAACTCTCTCTCTTTCGTCCAAATGATACTGGTGATTACTTTAGTTTTCTCCCCTCGGTGCAAATGGATAGTGCCGAATACAGGTAAAACTTGCGTTTTCTAACGCGTGACAGGAAAGAAAGCTAAGTTGTATCTTTCATTACCAGATTTGGCCTATTCATTCTGCATTAACTCAAGGATGGATTTCCCTTGGTAACCTGAACTACTTTTCAAGAACTATATTGCAGTCTCAATTACTGGACTCCACTTAAAGGGGAACCTTGGTGTAACAGTAAAAGTTGTCATCATGTGACCTTGAGGTCACAGGTTCAAGGCATGGAAATTGCCTCTTGCAAAAAATGCAAGGTAAGGCTACCTACTATAGGCCCTTGTGGTCCGCCCCTCCCCAGACCTCGCATAGGCGGGAGTTTCGTGCACCGCGGCTGCCCTTTTTTAATTACTGGACTCCACTTGTGTTAAGCTGTATGTCTTCCACTTGCTTGGTTTTGCGTATTGTCACCATATACCTGAAAAGCAAAGTTTAGTTTATTTTTATTAGAATACATTTACATAGGAAGAGAACCTTTCTGCAGGTTTAGGCAAGTATTAATGGCAATAAACTTGTTTGTAAAAAATAAAAGAGAAAACTGCAGAAGCAGTTTAGGTTATCTTGCAGATAGTTTTCGTTAGGACTCAACTTTTTATAGCTTTTCATTTTCCGCTTGCACAGTTTTTACTTGCTGTGTCCGTTGCCAGATTAACTTGTTTCGTGCTTGCTTTTTGTTAGCGTGAACATGCAGTGGCAGCATAATCTTCTGCTGATCTTTTGACAGCAAATTCGTAGGTTGAACATCAAAGAAGAAATTGTAGCAACTGCTCAAGTTATGTTACGGATGATCTGGGTTGGGATTGATCTGCTAGTGCAATCACTTAAACTTCTAATTTGAATCAATTGCATTTATCAAGGACTTGGTTGAAATTTCCGTCTTGAATCCTGTTTTCTTATTGAGGGATAGTCTTTCGCATAGGCAAGAGGGTACTTATAGAAGTATTTCATTTTTTAATTTTTTCAATATTATGCCAATAATAAATTTTGAATCCCCACAACTTTGTGCGTTTTGGAGGCCTATATTTAAAGGTTTGATTCTGATACAAAATATGTTTTTTGTTAAGCTGCTATCTGACTGCTGTCAAGGAGAGATTTCAGGAGGTATATTTCTAAATTGTAATGGATTTGGCCCCATACAATGACTTGGAGGATATAACTTAGTGAAGCGTGTCGTAAATTTATCAATCAATTAAGGAACCAAAAAGTGGTGGGAGTAAATCTCCAATTGAAACCACTCAATTGTTGGATGGATCTAAGGTCCAGCATCATAAATCTGTGGGCCCCATCCACTTAAGTGGGGAGATAAAAAAGAGAAGAAAGGGGCTGGGTTTTCTGAGTGATACAGCTGAGTTTTGAGAAAAGAGAGTTGGGGATAAGGAAAAAGTGAATTTTTTTTCTTCCACTTGGGAACTTTCTCTCTATACCTTTGCCCTCTTAATATTGCAGTTGAACCCGATTGTGCTGTTCACAGGCGCTAAAGCCGCTTTTAGGTGGAACTTCGCCTTTTGGACACTTGCAAAACCACCCTTGGTTCTCAGCTCCTGCGACTTCCTTCATGATGTAGCCTTTTTCTCCCTAAGTTCGATTCAGTCTCCAAGTTTTGAGACATCACAGAGGCCATGGAGTGAGATTTTGATAACTTAATAGAGGATATAACTTAGTCCGAGATAACTTCAGGGGGAGTTATAACATCTACCTGGCTGCAAAAGTTGATAATTGTATCAGTTAGTTTGTGTTGGATCAGTTCATGAAATTTTACAACTTCCTTGCAACATCTAGTTGTTTGCAAAAGTTGATAATTTTATAAGATAGCTTGTGTTGGATCAGTTCATGAAATTTTACAACTTCCTTGCCAACTCAAAATTACATTAAGGGCTGAGTTTGGGGAACAGAAGTAAACTTACTAATGGACTTTTATGCTGAAATTTTGCAGGCATGTTACTTATGTTATTAGATCTTTTCACAAAATTTCATATTTCTGGAGATTTGCAGGCGAAGCTATGTATTTTCTAATATTTACTCGTCTTGAAATGCTAAAGAATAATATTGTTGATTCTAACCTTCGATAAACATAGGTAACTTGCACTAGGAACAAGGCTGCATTAATCATGAAGGAAATTTTTGGGTAACAAATTAGCAAATTTTGGTCTTACCCATATACAGACTATACGGCGCTTGGTTGCCAGTCTGTCTTTTGGAGTTTTTTTGTTCACTTGCCCAAGAATTAGTGACGGGAACATGTTGAGGCCATTCTTAAGCGTCGAGCTTCATCTGGGGGCCAACTTTCTTGGCATGTCTATGTTTCTTTCAAGAACACTGTTATTTGCAATTTTTTGGTCAAAAAGTGCTGAATTTCAGTAACAGAAAACAGATAATACAGCAGCTAAGGCTATACAATGGTAGATCTTGTCCACACACTTTTGTCAATGGTTTCTGTACACTGACCTGCTGGTTACCAACCTCCAAAGAAGAAACAACAACCAGTGACAAAAGCTATCGAGAGCTGTACATGAACAGAGAGTGAACCATCAGACATCTATACAAGATCATTAGCATCAGAAAATGCATACCTCTATGCAGGCACCAAAACTGCTGCCTTTGTACAAGCATCACAACAGACATGTCTTTGTCACATACACCATACAAGACACTTCTGCACAAGCACCACGACAGATACACCTTTATACAAGTCCATTGGAGAGGCAGACAGAAAAATCAGACCACAGCAGCGCGATGGCAAATGATGTGAGCCATGTACCATATTGGGTGAGCAAGCAGGCAATCTCTAGGTAGCTTCTATCTGATCTCTCTGGGCATAAATATACTTTGTTTGTCATCCATCATGGTAGCAAAAATGCAGGCGGACTGAATACCCAAAAACTTGTAGCCCGAGTTCTAGCAGCTCACTGGCAAGAGCATTGAATCAACATAGAAATTACCCTCTCGGGACGTATCACAGGTTCTGCTGATCTGGAGTCGTCCAAGTTGTCTGTGTTTGATTCAACATGGCTTTTATGACAGCCTCCGAGTTGCCCAGTATCTGTACATAAATAGCCGTATACAATCCACTTTAGAGGGCTGCCCCTTTAGCCTATGTATTTGTCTGATCTTGAAGAAAGAAAGTGAATCCTACAAGGTAATTTCCATCAGCATCTCGGAAAAAGCTCTCAGTACATTGATTGCATAAACGTAAACTGTTGAGGGGAACTGGACATAGCCTTGAGGAGGAATCCAGCAGAACTGTGTGTGCTTAGATATGTAAGGAGTTAAGTGGTACTGTATTTGCACATAAGGAGTTGGTGCTTACAAGCTATTGTAAAACGTAGTTGCGTATCCGATTAAATGGGCCTTCCAAACATATTCATAACCTAGTAGCATCTAAGTTCCATAACGAATGCACCATTTTGTTTCTATTGTTCCACCGCTCCCATGCAAAATAAGCATAGAATCGGTAAGATTTCTGGCTGTTATTTACAGAAGGTATACAACCTGTCTACAACAAACATTTTACCCTAGGTTGGCGTGGGGAAAGCCAAATTTTTTCCAGATATGAGATGCAGAAGGGACCTTTCTGAACCGGGTAACAAGGGCTTCTTTTTGTTTCTTGAGGTATGCTACAGTAGGCATGTGCTTATGGTTAGTTGCTGTCAGATACGATCCACTGTTATGAAATGGCATCTACCTATAATTTGATCCATCCCTTTCATATTGCTTATCGAATGTGGTATATCTAATATCCTAAACTTGCATTGATTGGAAACTTTGGCGTCCGTCCGTTTTGAATGATTAAAAGTACATCGTTTGGGAGGCTAGAATTGTCTAATTAGTGATCTTGTTGCAAAAAGATGTCCAGCTTAAAGCAGTCTAGCGTAATTGACCACAGACAACAAAGCCCTTCTCCTCTCTACACTTGGTGGGAGGTTTAAGGTAGCACTTTCTCCCTTCTTAGCAGGTTTCAAGTAGATTTTGAAATTATAATAATAGGTTACATATACTTTGCTTTATAATTCTTTGCTGAAAAAAGAAGAAGAAAGAAATTGAAAAACCGTCCTATATTAGACACATTTATAAGACGGTTTTTTTTTTAAATGTCCTATATTATATAGCTTCTAATGATTTATAACACGGTTTTTAAAAAACTGTCCTACATTACTCAAATTTATAAGGCAGTTTCAAAAACCATCTTATATAAATTAAGCTTTATAAGACGGTTTTTAAAAAACCATCTTATAAGGCTTTTAGAATAAGATGGTTTAAGAATTGCCTTATATTTGTTTTCATGTTATAAGAGGGCTTCGTATAAGACGTTTTTTAACCGTCTTTTATAGCCATATTTAACCGTCTAATAAACCACTCGCTGTAGTAATTACACTTGGTAGCTTCTTCCCCTACTTTAGACCAAGTTTCCTCATTTCTTTGTTGGTATTGTTGCACCTTCTCACTTTTCATTTGACATTGTTTTGCAAGGTTGTTAGACTATAACCATTCAAAAACAAGGTAGCAAGCCTATAACAAGATCAGTAGCCACATAGGTCAGCCAAGACAAGCGAAAAAATAAACTAAAGCATTGAATTGCAATGAAGAAAACATTATACACTTATCTTCTATGGAATCTAGCATATATTGTTAAATATGCAATTGAGTACTAATAATTTTAGCTCTCTTGAGTCACACCTAGAAATTCGTTGCTCTCTTCCAACTTATCTTCTTAAAATAATGAAGTAATTGAAGAATGGCCATAAAAAATATTCACATTTGAGCTAGGGGTAAGAAGTACTCACCATGGTAGTTTAAAGTAAATAACATACCTTCTGTGGACATGTGCTGTTGTTGTGTTTCAAATTGCCACAATTACCACTCTGTTGCTGCTTCTTATTCGGTCCATCTGTGGAAACTTGCATTACTTGTTGATGTGATACTTCAACTTGGTATGTGGATATCACCTCAGTTACATGTGTGGTCAAATCTCCTTCCTTTCGCCATGATGAGGTGTTATGTCCTTGTTTGCCACATGCATGCATGTGTGTTGCTGTCTTTTACATATCTCTAATGGGCCTTTGAACCTCTTACTATAATTTTCTTTTGTGGAGACTAACAAAGGGTCCTGCAATGCTACAAGGTAGACGTCTAGACTTGCACATTCATGTACATCTAAAGGTTCCTCTCTGTGCATTGGATCACCTATGTCCAAGTCCTATGTCAGATCTTGAGGACAATCTTCTACACGTGCCTGAGATCCCAAAGGCTCTCCCTCACCTATGACATCCACAACAGCCTCAATGATGTTCAAAGCCTCCCATAATAACCTCACTCCTTCCTTAGACGATGCGGCTTTGCTAAATATAGGAAGGGTTCTATAGCAAAGGAAGTTTAGGCTATTTATTGGATTATCAAATACACTTTCTTTCTCGTCGTTGACATGATTCAAACTATGTCTTATTTTCAAATCCCTTAGCCAATGCTTTAGAACATTCCTAGATGGGATGGAACTAAGTTGGAGTATGAACATGGCATGCCCAATTCGTTGGCAACCCTAGAGTTAATTCTTACCAAGTTCCTTAGGCTCATTAAGACCTAATAGTTGTTAAATCTAGATTTTCATATCATTAAGTACTTGAAATATGAAGATAAGTTTTAATATCTTTTGAGACTCATAATTGTAACTTTTATATTTTCATACTCTTTGGGACATGAGATCTGTGTGGTGTTTTTCTCTGAGAGACTATTGAACTAGTTAAATAGGCAAAGCATTTCCAATTTGTATCTTAATTATTTTCTAACTAGTTTGAGGTATTCATTATTGGAGACTAAAGTACAGAGCAATTCTGATCGTGTAAATCAGTTTAGGCATAGATTGAACCTTGCTTGGTTGACTCCTAAAGATACAGCTATCATATCACTTATACAATTTAAGAGGCTTTAACTACCTTCAAGAAGTGCATTTTGATGCGTGCCTCTAAGCTAAAGTTCATTGAATTTAGTTTGTACAAGACTAAATTTTTTCATGTCAAATGGTTTTATATCTCTCTATAATTTACATTAGAGATGGAAATACCTTATTTTCTTTATTTTCTCTTTTTTTTTTAATATCAAGATAGCAGAGTTTGGAACATCAACATAGAGGTTATGAGTGTAGATCTAAAAATAGAGATTCTAGTCCCTTTAAAGTCTCTCAGGTGATAGCAATTGGAGAGTATAATTCACAAGCCATGAAATTTGGGATCTTAGTGCATTCTTGAAGAATTTAAGGCCGATTTCCCGCCCTTTCCACTATAATATGGCCCATATGTGTAAATTTTTGGGCCTAAATGGATTTATTAAGGAGGATAAATTCAGGAGAAAAAGGCATTTTAGTACAAGTGTTAAGTGTTCAATTTTGCTTACAATAACCTTAAATTAGCATTTGATTAAATCATCCAACTAACTAATTTTATAATTTTAAATCAATTTTAGCTCTAAGTGATCATCCAACTGTTATTTGAAAATTTAACAGTTAAATGATCATTAAACTAATTAAATGGGTAATTAATGGTATGGATAATTCTAAGTTAGTTTTCTATTTTGCAGATTGATCAAAATAAACTTTGGGCGACTCAGATCGACCTTATAAGTGTTAGATTTGGAAAAGTTATGATAGGTCCCACTTGATATGAGGAGGTTGCATGCTGCTAGCACAAGGCTCACATCGCGAGAAATCATGGCAACACTGCATGCCAATACGCAGACAGCATCAAGCATGCCAACTACCATATGGCCGCATGCCCACCAAGTGCATGGGAGACAGTATAGTATGGGCATACTACACACCAACATGGGCAATCATGGGGAACCTAATAAAGCAAGATGCAAATTGAGCCCCTCTTATACGATGGCTTACCACCTGCAGTTCCCTTCTTCTTCTTCTTTTCTCCTCTTCATGGAGGAGAGGCAGAAGGATAGTTCCTCTCCGCCTCTCCTTGGTACTACCCCCCTCTCCTTCTCTCTCTCGGCTAGACACTGTTGTCCTCGCGGAGAGAGGGGAAGGACTCTTTCTCTCTCATCTCTCTCGTGTTCTCCTTCTCTTTGTTCTTCACTTCTCCTCTCCTCTTTACTCACTACCCTGCTCGCATCCCCCATCGGCCAGCTCGGGTGCATGAAACACCTCCACTGGCCAGTCTGCTAGCAGCCGTTTTCTCCTTCTCATGTTCTCTTTCTGCTCACTCGCAACCTCCTCTGTCTACGCCCTCTCTCTTCCAATCTCTTTTCTCTCTACTCCTCTCGCACCTTAGAACTCCTGCAGTACCAGTCCTCTCTGATTCACCACACCTTCTCATCCATTCCCTTATCGCCCTCAACATCACTACCCGACCCCGCTTTCTCCCTCTCTCTCATCTTTTCCCCTCTCTTGACCAGTCACCTTCAAGCCGTCGCGCCCGACCATTCCATCCATTCAACGACCATGAGAAACCCAGGTGGCTGTCGATCTAAGACCGGTGATTGTCACCAGAATCTTATTTTTCTTTTCCGTTCATTCTCTCGTCAATTCTCCCCTTGCTTCAGCCTCTCCTCTGCCCATCCTTTATTTAGTCGCCAGACCCATCTTCCCCATTTTCTCCTCTGCTCACCAACCCCAGACCACTTGCTCCACCATCCAGATCTCTCATAAGCATCACTGCCCGATCTATTGCATTCCACTGGTGAATCCTTTTTCACTGGTCAATGTAGTATAGCCCTCCAAACTCCTCTCTGTTTCGGCGTGCAGCATTCACCAGCCTTACCCCTTCACATCCTCTTAATCAGAGAAAACCTGAATTGGGTTTTCCCCTTGGTTTCCTTGTCTTCCCCATTTGCTCAAGCCCTCCTCTTCTTCATCTCTCTATCCCCTCTACTCGAACCGTCGTCTGCCCAGCACAGCACCAGCTCCCCCAGCTTCGTCTCCGGCCAAGTTTCCACATCTCTTTCTACTTCCCTGCATACCTTCGGCTAGCACCTGCTTCTTCTATTTCCAATGTTGTCTCCCAAAAAACAAACCCAAGCTTTTCCTCATTCCCAATCTCCCAGCTTTCTTCTTCTTCCTCGGGTAAGCACGTTAACATAGAAAACTGGAAAATTCCAGTTTAAACCATGCCACTCTTTGCTTAATTCTAGATCCACCCCCGCTTTGTTGTCTAGCTCGTGTTGCCCGTTCTTTCCACCCCTATTCTTGAATTTACGGTTCAGCCATTGGTCAAGTTCAGCCCATCTAACCAATTATTCACACTTGATCGACGGCACACCTTATATCAGATACAGACTTATTTACTTAGATGCAATCTGAGCTTGAAATAATTGCTAAGTGACACGACAATGTGGGATAGGGAAGTAGATTTAGTTGTTGGTTTATTTAAATTTCTGTCTCTTTATTCAACAATTAAGTACTGTTAGTAAGAGCAATAGATCTAACTTTTGGAACATAGAATTCTCTAATTTGCACCATTTAATCAAATCTGTATTTTTTACCTTGCTGTTAGTTTAGCTCTGTTATTTCTTTTTTAATTTTGAATAATTAAAGTTTATGTAAACTCTAACCTTTACAAGTTGAGTCCTCGTGGAATCGACCCGTACTTGTACTAGCTATGTTACAACAATCGTGTACTTGTAGAAAACTCAACAACAAGGTATGTCGATGTCTTAAATTGAGGACTAGTGCCTCGTGGACTTGGAGCTTTGATGAATCTTTATTTAAAGGAAAGGTCTTTCTATATGATTTGCTTTTAGTGTTCCTTGAAAAGCTTGACCTTTGGGTGGTTTGGAAGTTATGATGAGAAGTGGTTTGTGAGGTATGATGTAGAAGCCCTAGTGACCAAGAAATTTGCTTCATTTGCCTTTCAATAAACATGCTTAATTAAGATTTTGTCACTTGTTTAGGCATTATATTTTGTACCTTCTCTTTTTACTAGATTTTCATATAGGCACTAATGTACACTAAATTTTATCATAGCCTATGTACTTATATAATGAATTTCCAGACTTGACAATTTTAGCCCTTGTTTTTGCAATAGAATGCACAGGCCTAATTTATCAACAAATCCTTTAGAAGTCAAATGTTACTTATCATCTAATGACTGAAAATTTTTACATGTGATTCTCTATAGAACAACCTACGAATAAATGGTGTCGATCATCAAACGAGTGGGCCCGCTTGTAGTTTGGCGGTTCATATTTTCCAACTCAAAATATATACGTCCATTGTATAACAGCCCTTTCTGCATATGGTCTGCAATACATAATCATAAATTACCCTTCTTTCCTTTCTTTTCTCATTTGGTACAAGTATCTCTAGATGCAACATCATAAATTCGTGAACAAGTCTTTAAACACGTAATTTTTTAGTGCATGCTGATTAACCTAGGCTCTTCAAACGTCCAAATGATACAAAAATGCACGTCACAGCAATCAAATTTTGCTGCAAGGATGGAAATAGGCTATTATTAATCCACCAAGTTGAGCTTTTCCAACCTTTAGCAGGTTCGAAATAAGTATCTTAAACCCAGTATCAACTAGACTAAAATAAGATTTAACCCATTCGGCAAGAAATGAATGTCCTATTCATGAATGAAGTTAAAATGAAATATATGACTTCATGATCTATAAATCCCTTCGATCCAACTGTTGATCTAGGACATTTTCTGAGTTCCACTCCAGTTCTAAAATTTCAAAATCTCAATACTCACTTTCCAAGAACATTTATCATCTTAAGAGGAATGTTTTAAACTTGTTATGAAGATTAAAACCTTTCAAGCTTGTTAGTGTTTCATCTGGTATCTGTTGCTGGTGACAGGAATTGTCTACTTCCAAGTGGTGACTCACATTCAACGGAAAGCCATTGGGATATTGGCCAGCCTCTTTGTTTAAGGATTTGAGTACAGGATCCCAGGTGTTTTGGGTTGGAGAGGTATTGAGTAATGGAGGGTCTCATCACACCTCGACTCAGATGGGCAGTGGCCACACCCCAGCTGAAGGATTTGGAAGAGCAAGCTTTTTCCAGGATGCTGCTGTGGTCCTGAACGTCTTCCAAGGATATGTAGAGCCCATCACAGCTTCTTTAATGGCAGACAAACCCGGTTGCTACAACGCCGTAGGTCTAGTGAAAGATGATCGAAATATTGGTTTAATGTTCTATTATGGTGGAACTGGTCTGAGTCCTACTTGCCGTTTATAATTTACGGTTTATGAACATAATCAATAAGGTCTATGCTTTTTGTTTTTTAAGCTAATTGTGTCTCCCTGATGTGTTAGCTTTCATTTGTTCATTTTCGCATTTGTGCACTTAAATCGGTTCGCCTGCAAGAGGGCATATGGGCCGTGGTTCCAAACTACTCAAACTTGACGACTGATCTTAGATAGACCGTGGCCTAAGAGGCATCTTGATCAAATGACCCGAACCATTATCACCTTATAGCAGAAAGGAGATGAAGAGACAGTGATGGAAGTGAAAATGTATTGTTTTCTGAAATGATTTGGTACATACGATTAAGCAGCCTTATATAGAGTTTGCAAGGCTGCAAAGAAGGCAGTGCTTACAAGTTTGGTTATTACAATAATGGTAAGAGCATAGGCTGATTCTGGTCGTGCGATTATGCAATGCAACAATGGTAAGAACGTGTGCTGAATTTTCTCCTTCAGTTATGCTTTATCATCGTGTGCTGAATTGACTCCTTCAATTATGCTTTATCATGCCCCTGCAAGATTGAGCTTCCATCAAGGATGCCAATCTTGGACTTATGAGAAATAAATTGCTTACAAGCAAGGGCTTTTGTGAGAGAATCTGCAAGTTGATCTGTTGTATGTACACGAGACACCCGAAGTTGACGTTTAGTGACTTGATCTCATACAAAGTGAAAATCAATTGCAATATGTTTCATTCATGAGTGAAAGACTGGTTTTGTAGAGAGGTAGGTGGCACCAATGTTATCACAGTATATAGTTGGAACCATGGATAGTGTTATACCAAGTTCTCGTAGTAGGTTGGTAATATAGTTCAATTCAGCCGCAGTGGATGCTATAGGCCGATATTCAGCCTCGGTGGATGATCTTGCTATTGTTTTTTGCTTCTTTGATGACCAACTAATAGGATTTGCTCTAATGAAGACCACATATGCTGTAGTTGAGGTACGATTATCAGGGTTTCCAACCCAATCTGCATCAGAAAAGGCATGAATGGTCATGAGTGAGTTTTTACGGATGAAGATACCATGATTTTGAGATCCTTTGAGATAGCGAAGAACTTGTTTAACTACTGTCCAATGATTTGCTGTTGGTTTATGCATACATTGAGATAGTTTGTTTACTGCAAAAGAGATGTTGGGCCTGGTCAATGATATATACTGCATGGAACCAAGGACTTAGCGGTAAGTTGTGGCATTGGTGGAGGAGCTACCATCATGAAGTTGCAGTTTTTTAGAAGAGGACAATGGTGTAGTTACTTCTTTAGCATCCATCATCTTTGTCTTGAGTAATACATCTTCGATGTATTTACTTTGAGAAAGAAAGAGGCCATTTGGAGTCGTATAGCTTCAACACCCAAGAAATAATGCAAGTTACCCAGATCTGTTAAGGAGAATCGACTGGCAAGTAGATCTATGAAGGCTTGTGTGACAGAGTTGTTGGTGATGATGATATCATCAACAAAGACAAGTAGGTAAGTGACTTGTTTGTCTTCTATTCTGATGAAGAGAGAGTTGTCTGAATGTGAATTCCTGAAATTGTTTGACAGGAGAAATGTTCGAAGTTCTTGATACTATGCTCGTGGTGCTTGTCGAAGGCCATAAATGGCTTTATTCAATTTACACACATAGTTGGGAAATTAAGAATGAGTGAAACCTATAGGCTGATGCATAAAAACATTATCAGTGAGAGAGCCTTGTAAAAATGCATTATTGATGTATGGCTATTGAAGAGACCATCCTAAAGTGATTGCAATAGTCAGGACTAATCGAATTGTCGTCGGCTTTACAACTAGACTGAAGGTCTCAGTGAAGTCCACACTTGGTCTCTGGTGAAATCCTTTTGCAACAAGACGTGCTTTGTACTGTGCAATGGTTCCATTTGGGTTTCGTTTAACCCAAAAGACCCACTTACAACCAATAATATTTTATGTGCGATCGGGTGGAACAAGGGTCCAGGTTTTGTTATGAATGAGAGCATTGTATTCCTCCCACATAGCTTTGTGCCAGTGTGGATATTTTTGGGCTTTAGATACACTAGTTGGTTCATAAGAGGAGGTCTTTGTTTGAAAGGTGGTATTGAGGTTGAGCATTTTGCGAGGTTTGAAAATGTTATTTGTTGAACGGGTAACAATTTTTCTAATTGGGGAGTGTGATGGGGATGTAAGAGATGGAGGTGAAGGACATACCTGTGAAGAATTTTTAGCAATAGTTTCCTTTGTCGCAGTAGAAGTAGAGGATGCTTGGTTGAACTGATTATTGTTATTGTCAACATTGGAGAGTGATTATGCACTTAAGGAACCATATGTGGGACGAGAGTTTTCATGATTAGATAATTGAGGAGAAGGATAGGAAATAATGTGTGAGGGTGTTGTTGAATGAGGAGGTTGCTGAAGGTTAGTATGAATTGGTGTACTGGAGATAGTAATAGAGTTAGGAAAAATTGGAACATTTTTAGATGAATCAAATTCAGTTATGGATGGGGATGTAGAAGTCAACCTGTTCCATTCATGAAGTGTAGTTTTGTTGAGATGTGACTCATGTGGAGAAAGATGTTTTTAAATGGAAAGATTGACTTGATAAATTGAACATGCCTAGAGAGAAAGACCTTTTGTGATTGAGGGTCAAAACATTTGAATGCATGATGTTGTACAAAATATCCTAGAAAAGTACAGGGGCATGAGTGAGATTCCAGTTTATGATTTGAGCAGGTCGTAACCAAGGAAAGCATAAACATCCAAATACCTTTAATTTTTGAAATTTTGGTTTTTGGTGAAATATTTTTTCAAAGGCTGATTAAGAGTGTAGTAAGGGAGTGATCATTTGATTTATTAAATAAGTGGTAGTTTGAAAGGCTACTGTCCATAATCAAAGACGTAGAGAGGCTTGATGGAGTAAGGTAAGTCCTGTTTCAATAACATGTCTGTGTTTACGTTCAGCTGATCCTACATGTACAGGAGTATATGTGTGACAACCCGGGTTTTCTCATGCATTTTTAAATGCAATATCTAATTTCCTAAGGCGGGATCAATCCCTATTTAAAAACCATTTTATAAAAACCATGCAATGCAGTGGAAAATCTTTAGTTTTAAACTCATTTTTGAAAACCTTGAGTGTCATTTGCCTTCACAACAACCAAAGTAGTTTTTGAAAAACTTCAGAAATCATAAATGCTTTTCCCCAGGTCTATCCAATCACAGCACACAGTCCAACTGTAAATAAATACAAATACATGTGCATGTTCGAACAATCATGTTCAATATTGATATTAAAAACCTCTGTCAAACCAGAATACTGACGACTTAAAGAATAGCATAATCCAAGTCGAAAGTATCATATATCATAAACATAATGATATGTATAAGATGCTCCACTAAATCCAACTCATGGATAGCTGGTATGGTCAACCAACCTAATGTCATGCCATATGCAATGCAAGTAAATCATCAAATCATAGGGTCCAACTATACCCACGACCTCACCGCCGTGTGGTCCTCGGGTACCTGAGGACACTTAGTCATAGCCTCAATGGGGCCTATGACACGTATTCGTCGTAAATCATGCAATTTATGCAATCGGTTGCAAAACGTGCATGCAATGCATAAAATCTGCTCATGCTAGTATTGCATTCAAAGTCATAACCCTGCCTAGAAGCCTGACAGCTTAGAAGCCTGCCAGCCTAGAAGCCTTGTCAGCTCTCTCTGGCTCGCCCTCATTAGCCCGCCCTCATCAGCCCGCCCTCATCGGTCAAGGCTACACTTATCATGCAATCTATGCATGTAGCACATGTCTTGGCAATACATGCACAATGTATTTTTCAAAACCTGTCCTTTTTGGGTCCCTCACAACTGCCTACCCAGTGTCTTTTGGTAACCCTCAAGGACATGCAATTTTGCAAAAACTCAATGCTCACAAATCATGCAATATATGCAATTATTTGCGAAATATGTCTATGCATAAAGTATTTAATCATATGCATGCTGAATTCATTTATATACTAAACAAGCCATAACATAAGTCATATAATTTATACTTAAAACATGCATTCAAAACAATAATGGCTCTTTTTAAAAGTCTAGTAGCGATAGAGTACCTACCTCAAAGTCTCCTACAGTCGCATCCTTTATCACTTTAACCCGTCCCTGGGTCTCATTTATAAACTCCTGGGTATGCATGGATACAAGGAGTCCTTATTAATTTCATTCTATTTAGGCATTATATTGCTAGATCTGCCTATTGGGTCCATGGTCCTTGCCTAATTCATTCGTCAAGCTAGATCCTATTGTGTATATCTACTTTCCAATATTTAAACTCTGTAATTTATCCTCTAATCCTAACTTTAAAGTCTCATTAGGTCCGCGTGCCCCAGTTCCCAGGATACCCGTGTATCCTGGTTGAATCGCGACCGCCTTACGTGCGTTCGCGCCCAAAGGCCGTGCCAGGGACTGCGTTTTGCATGCGCACATGCATGCTCAAGTGACGCGTCTCAGCTCCCAGGGCACCCCGTGCATCCTGGTCGAACCAAGACCCATGCCCTATGTCACACGCGCACCCGAAGGCTGCACTAGCGACAGTGTTCACACGTGCACATGCATGCCCAAGCGACGCACTATGACGCTCGTCCTGGATGACATGGGGCGAACACACCTTGGCGTAGGCGAAATGTGCCTTGGCTCCCGGGCCGCCCATGCATCCCGCTCGAACCAGGGCTATGCCTGGGACGCACCGAGGCCACGCCCATACATAGTCGCGTGCCCCCGTGCACAGTGGAATACAATGAGGCACTCGTCTCATAGAATGGATTCTGAGTGCTTGAGAACGAGACAACTTCTCATCCTCAACGCCTGCATATAAGCTAATATAGCTCCGTGGTTAAATTGAGGCATCTTTCTCGTAAATAGGTCACGAGTTCGAAGTACTGTACCATGCCTTTTAGGGTATATACGGTGCTTGTACATTGAGAGCTGTGTCCCGAGGGTACATCTAAAGACTTATTGAGTGTGTGAGTTATCCATTAACAAAAATGAAAAAGAAAAATAATGCCTTACTACATAATTCAGATCAACCACATTTAAGAAGCAAAACCCACTTAGTTAAGATTTTTCCTCCACATTATCTTTGGGCCTACAAATCTTCACCAAGTGATATCATATCGATGAATTATAAATGGAACCCACTATGTAAAATTAGCATTCCTTATCCATCAATATAAGAGCACAAATGGATGATGGAACCTATTATGTAAAATTGTCATTCCACGTTCCACCAATATAAGAGCACAAATGGACGATTAACGATGTGCAAGCACTACAAGCTACTGGACCTCGTGAGACGTCTAAGCTAATGTTTTTGTCATCATTGATCTACCTTGCACGCGAGATATCTTATATTGATTAAAAAGCATGTGATTTAGATGATTGTAGTACCTAAAAAACATCTAACAAGCTATGTTTAAAAACAATAATTTAAAAACTTTATAAATAACATATAATTTGTTAAGAATTAGAATTATTTGTATGATTTTTTTTTATCTATAAGAAATCTAAAATCAGAGTAATAAAATTATAAAAAGTGGGCTCAGAAAAATATGGTCAGTAGGTCTCCATGGATAAAAAGGTTTGGGATCGTTCAATCAAGTTAAACTGCAATGATCTGTTAGGTTGGCGGCCATGCTTGTGTCCATATGGTACTTGTGGGCTCACAACTTGTCTATTAGGAAGGAGCCTGACAGCCAAGGTCGTAAAAGTTACATGATTTTCAGCCTAAAGTACACGGGTTCAAGAAGAGAGGAAGGCTAAAACTTTATTGCATATCTAAACTATAGTAATAGGAATTAGATAAATAGGCTCTAAATAAAAATTTTATTCATCAAATGGTTGTCTTTAGTATTATTTTCAAATAAAAATATGACTTTTTATTTTATTAATTTTTTCAAAGTTCCAAAATAAGACGTTAGATTCGTCCATGCCCATTAATTTCTGATATATTATTTATTTTTGGTATTCTGAATATGACGAACATATTAGATCTACCAACAAAGTTATATCTTGCATGGAATTCTTATACTATATGGTAAGCATGCAAAATCTTTTAAAAAATTTATTGAATATACATCCATGTCTTTCTTGTAAAAATACAAGATAAGATTGCATATTATAAGCCTTTGTGGTCTGCCTATCCCCGGACCGTGCACAAGCGGTGGGTTTGTGCACTGATGCTGCCCTTTATCTTTGCTCTTAAGCGGCTTGAGAACTACATATTTGTCATGTAAAGAATTGTTTCAAGACAACCGATGTAAGAAAACTATTTTCCTTTCTCAGACAGACAGACAGACAGACAGAGTTGATTCTCCAAGAAACCCATCATAACCAGTCACTTGGGAAAAACTACGCAAGAAAAGACTGCCAAAATAGCTGGAACTGGGTCTTCCGGTTTCTATCCTAGTGGTATGTGTTTCGTTTAGCGTTTTTTTTTGCTGTTCCTCTGATGGATGTTTGATTCGATGTTTATATGAACAAATGATCTCAATAATATTTGATTGTTAGCCTTTGCTTTTCGTCGATTATGGGGTTTGTTGCTTAAAGAGTTTTTATATGTTTTTGAAACGACCTGTTTGGGTTACGGATTTGGTTTTTATTGTTTGTGATGGTGGAAACTGAGCAGAAAAGAGAAGAGCTTTCCAAGCAAAGGGCAGTAATTTGGGGTACAATTCTGTGGATAGGCAGTTTCGGTTTGTTAATCGAGCTCTACTGGAAGTGGGATTTTGTTGTTGATCGATATCAGTTGGATTTCAAATCTATTTCCTTTGTACAAGTTTAGAGTTGTAGTGAGGTGAGAAGTTGGTTTGCTTGACAGACCTTTTTAATATCTGGCAGGGATTTTATTGGGTTTTTTGTTGTTGTTGTTAAACGTGTTCCACTTGTAGTGAGCATCAACAAAGTTGCAGTGAGATATATGGGGTGTTTATGTGTGAAGAAAAGTATGAAATGTTCAATGTGGGACAGTTTATAGGACTGGATGTTGATATCAGAGAGAGGTTCAGGGATGAATTCCGCAATGGATCAGATGAATCTGCTTCAGCAGGCACAACGGCATCATTTGGTAGTCAGGGAAATTGGGGAAGAAATTGATTTGGAGATAGGACCTGGAGAGGATGACCCTGCATTTGCTACTACCCCTCTTGTTGGCAGCGTCCATCAAGAACCGACCGCTGTTGAAGAGCATGAAGAGCAGAAGCATCTTACGGATTCTCAACTGCTGAATGAAGATAAAGAGATTGCAAAGACACAACCGACAAAGAAGAAGAAGAAAGTTGTGAAGAAATGGAGGGAGGAATGGGCAGAAACTTACAAGTGGGCCTACGTCCATGTTCAGGATGGAAGCGCTAGGATCTTTTGCTCTGTTTGTAGGGATTATGGGAGAAAGCACAAAAGAAATCCATATGGAAATGAAGGCAGTAGGAATATGCAGATGAGTGCATTGGAAGAACACAACAATAGTCTACTTCACAAGGAGGCTCTTCGACTTCAGCAGGCTTCCAAGGATAAAATTGTATCTTCTATTGACAGACCAATCTTTCTCAAACGTAAGTACATTGTTATACTATGTAATTTGAAGTTCAACCTATTATCTATTCATTGTCATTTAGTGTGGCATCCTATGAAATTCTTTGATCAGATTCTCTGGCTCGAAAGTGCAATCTGGTGTGCTGTTCACCCACACTGTTTCTGTGAAAGTTCCATCAGTTTGTTCTTTTTTCACCTGTTTTAGCTAGTCATATCTTTTATGTATAATATCAGTTCCTGACAATATGTGAAGTTATATTTCACTGCTGCATATAAATGGGTTTTCTAATTAGTCTATTCCTCGAGTTGGAGCTCTATATTATGCTATTAAGATATCAATTTAGTTTTGCAAACTACACATTCTTTTGTGTTAGAGCTGAGATAATACACTGTTAACTACAATTGTTTTTTTTTTTTTGTATAAAGTTGGCAAGTGAATGTACTTGATATGACAACCTGTTGGGAGGGGAAGATTGTGCACCTTACAGACATGGTAGGTGCTTGTTGCCTACTGTGTACTTTCTTAGTTCTTACCATAAGGTCCGTAACTCAACCATTTATCCAGTTAGCAGTATACCTTGACTCAGTATGCTGTTTTGACTTCAAATAGCCAATAACAATGAGTTGATTCATTTGAAATTCATTGAGTAAATATTTTGGATGAATAGAGTGTAAGATCTAGAACATAAGTAATCTCAAAGCTGAAATTTCTCCCTTGCATTTAAATGTTGAGTAGCTAGAATCAACTGCAAGGAATTGAAGTGGGAGTAGCACTGATCTCATCGCCATGTTAAAAATATAAAAAAGCTATTCAGGATGACTGGAGATTAATCAATGGGTGATGACTTTCTAGTTGGGTTGATAAGAACCACGACAGTAGTCAACATTCTTTTGTGAGTTGATTGTCTTTCAAATTCCCTTACCAATAAGTTTTGGAAAATATCCTCTAATATAATTGCTGTCTCTCATTGGATTTTATCTTTTATGTTGCTGACTAATAAATGTGAAGAGAGAGAAACAATATCATTTTGCACTTTTATGAATATTGAGATTGGTAGTGTTCACAGGAAGTGCCTATTGTTTTCTAATTCTCCTGAGCCAATGTGTCCCTTAACATTGAGAGATTGCATTCAGGCCTTCCATTTTACTCCTTTACTCTTATTGCAGATCATTATTCTATTTTAAATAGATTACAAATAAGCACCAATCTTGGACCTTCAAAGTATGGAAGAAACTAATGTTTAAAACTTTCTTACTTTTCTTATGCACCATCTTTTAAGCCTAATCTTCCTATCTGGTAGATCATGTGTTTATATCTACTCGTCCACTGAAATTTTTTGTCTTAGTAAAATAGGACCAGTAGTTTCCAATTTTGATGGTAATTTAGTTTTTTCTGCTAATTAATGTTCTGTTCTGAAAAAAATGTGGAAAGTTTTTGGGAAAAATGTTCAACCTCCGATGGAGGAAACCCTTATCAAGAGGACAAATGGCCTATCTAACTCATGTTCAACACTAGGAAATAGGGTTTGAAGAAACCTCTTGTTGCTATTGGTAAAAAGAAGGGGTTTGGATGTTTTTAACCCTCGCAATGGTTTTCTCTCTTCTTCTTCTTTTTTTTTTCCTTCTGTTTTTGGGGTTTGTGGGGTAGGGGAGGGCTGGGGATGGTATTCTGGTGGAGTGGAGATTTGATAGATCAAAGGAACAAGATTATCTGATCTTGTGAGATGAAAACTGACAGATTAGGATGACAAATTGCCAATCTGACCCACGGACCTAACCACGCCCATGCTGGACTCTTAGCCCTGGACAGTAGGCTGGGCAATTCAACATTGTGAGACCCCGCCTTCACATGAGAAGTGACATCTCAATATATTATCATACCCAACTAGGCGTCAGAGCCAGGACACGACCTGTTCTGAGACATGCCATCGGCGTTGTTAAGGGGTAATGAACTGGAAGGCAGTTAAATGAATATCAAATCCGTTACCACTCTCTCTCTCTCTCTCTCTCTCTCTCTCTCTCTCTCTCTCTCTCTCTCTCTCTCTGACATAAGAGACGAACATCAACCATTCCTTTCCCTCAGGAACAGGTTTGCTGTGGTGGTGATGGTTGTAAGACGAATGAACAAAAGCATCTCTATTCTTAGAAGTTTTAAGGGTCAGAAGGAGAGTCTCTATGCAACGGTAGATTTGTCTTCATGTGACCTTGAGATTATTAGTTCGAGATGTGAAAACAGTCTCTTGCAAAATGCATGGTAAGGCTATGTACTATAGACCCTTGTGGTCCACCCCTTCTCCGAACCCCAATACGTGGGAGCTTCGTGTACCGAGTTGCTTTTTTAAATATTTAAGGGTCAGATCACAAGATCGTTTAAAGAATGGAGGACTGAGATTGTTTCATTTAGGAGCTTTTTTCAAAAACAAAGCTGTCTAAGATGTGCTCTTATGTGATGGGTACATTGATTTGCTTTGGAAGTTAAGGTTTAAGCAGGTAAATGGTGAGACCTACTTGTCAAAAGATCAACCCATTTGTCCTCTAGATGAACCTTGCTGCAAATGTATCATATTATTTCATTTTGTTGATAAGGATAGGGGACGACAGGTGGAGCTACTTCATTTTGGGCTGAGTCTGTCTGCTCTAAACCAACTAGGTCTATTGTTTCCTCCAAAGGAGCTTTCTCTGCTTTGATCCCCTCCACCCCTTTTGGCATTACTAATGGAATATCCTTCACTATTTTACTAAAAATGGAACGAAATGATCTTGTTTTGTTCCTCGGTTGAAAAGAGATGTCTTGCCACTTTCAAGGAGTTTTCTTTTATCCAAATATTATGCACAGGATTTGCCTCACAAGCTCTTTTTGCAATCGGAGAATAAAATTTTCTTAGGTATATGCCTTGGCCTCCCTCACCTCCAAAAGTATCCAAGGAGCCAGAGTATGAATCCTTAGAAATGGTTAGTGGGAACTCGGAGATCAGTCTATGGTAAACACTAGATCAGTTCTCCTACCAACCTTTCATGTTGATTTCCCTAGTAATCCTGGAGTAATATGGGAACTGGAGGGTAACAGCTAATGGATCGGGGCATTCAACCAAGTTGGCTAGGCATTGGGCAATGAAAGGGACATGGATCAGACAACTAGAAGGTGGTGGAGATGGCACAAGCATTCTCCCCCACAAGCGTGGCCGTAAAGCAAGAAACAGACACTGCAATGTTACATCACTTAATAGAAAGTTATGTTTTCCTATTTTGAATGATGTTTCTACTTTCTAGAACTCATAAATCATACCATGCCTTTACTTGTTTGGTTCCTTTTCTCATTTCATGATAGAGATGGAAGATGACATTTGCTGAATCTAACACATTTTAAGCCTTTGTGCAACTCAAGCAAGTGAAGGGTACCTTGGCACAATGGTAGAGTTGTTTTCCTGTGACCTTAAGGTCATAGGTTCAAGACGTAGAAATAACCTCTTGCAAACTGCAAAGTAAGGCTTGTTGGTCCGCCCTTTCCCAACCCTGCATATACAGGAGCGTCAGACACTAGGCTGGCCTTTTGTGCAACCCAAGTGAGCGACATTTTCCATCCATTTTTTCCTGAACTTCGTTTTCCATCCATTTTTCCTGAACTTCTACCCTCTTCATCTGTATTTTTCTTCTAAATGAATATGTGGAAATGATAGAAAAGCAGGTGAGAATATCTCATTCCCTTTCTGTGAACTGAAAATAAATGTGCACTGCCCATTTCACATGGCTAATACAATCACAATGATTGTATCAATTGAATAATTTTGGAGGTGTGCCTGTTTTATTATCATTCTGTTCCATGAGTAACACATTTAGTTTCAACCACTTCCCGGTACTAGAATTTATAGCATTATAAAGCTATCCTCCTTTGTAGAGTTTTCTGTTGCAACAATATGGATCATGAATTTGATGATTGATTAGATATCAATTTGACAGTAGCTTACGATACTGTCTTTCGTCCACTTAATTGAATTAGAGGAGCTGATGTGGTGTGTTAATCATATGCAGAGAGTATACAGGTTTCATTTTTCATGTCTGGCTTTATATTTTATGGAATTTTACTTCTGTCAGGTTATGCCATAGAGTCCATATAGATGTAGAATGCGCCTCTCCCGTGGCAGGTCACGGTCGAGGTCGCTCACAGCTGTTTGTGTCCAACTTTGAAAGGGAAAAAGGAAAGAAATTTCAGTGATGCAGTGTGAATTTGTTTGTCCTGTGCTGCTTTTTTTATCATATGTGGTTATTTAGTTTGACCTTTAAAATTTTTGTGCCGTGCCAGCCATCAATATTATCAAATAGTTGAGTTGTTAAAATTTATCTTCCATCTCATTGTTAAGATGTTAGCTGGCCCCTAATCGGGATAAGGCGTTGGTGATGATGATGATGATCTCATTGTTAAGATTGTTTGATACATTTTGCATTTGTTAGATCTTGGGTAAGAATATGCTGCAATAGTTGTTAAAATTTATTTGGTATTCACACTCATTGCTATTCTTTCTACTATGCTGTCATCATCGTCGTCATCATCAACAAGACCTTATCCCAATTAGGGGTCGGCCACATGAATCTTGTTCCTCCATTTTCCTCTATTAAGTACCATGGCTTCATTTAATCCCAAAGTTTTAAATCTTTTCTCACCACTTCTATCCACGTTCTTTTGGGCCTCCCCCTTGCTCTTTTAGAACCTTCTACTTGCATTGCCCCACTCCTTCTAACCGGTGTCGTTTTGGGTCTCCTTTGGACATGTCCAAACCATCTAAGTCTAATCTCCCTCATCTTGTTACCTATTTATGCTACCCCTAGGTTTCTTCTAATGTTTTCATTCCTAATTCTATCCTTTCTTGTCTTGCCGCTCATCCATCTCAACATCCTCATTTTCATGATGCTCATCCTATGAACACGATGTTCCTTAATGCCTAACACTTTGATCCATAGAGCATGGCTGGCCTTATGGCCATCCTATATAATTTTCCTTTTAGTTTGAGTGGCACCCGCCAATCACACAAAACTCTAGGTGCACATCTCCATTTGTTCCAACCCGCTTGGATTTTTAGAGCAATCTCCCTCTCATGAATTATTGATCCTAAGTACTAAAAGTGGTCTTTTATGGGGACTTCTTAGCTATCAATCTTAACTGATGTTTCACTCCTCTTCTCATTGCTAAAATTGCATTTCATATATTCTGTCTTAGTTCAACTAATTTTAAATCCTTTATATTCTAATACTTCTCTCCATAATTGTAGCTTGGTGTTTACGCCCTCCCTTGTTTTTTCAATTAAAACTATATCATCTGCAAATAGTGTGCACTGTGGAATCTCCCTAGGCAGATGTTTCGTTAACTCATCCATAACCAACGTGAAAAGGTATGGGCTCAATGACGATCATTGGTGCAATCAGTCTCGCCCCTAGGGTCTTAACATTTGTTACCGCTCCCTCATACGTATCTTTACTTATGTCTATATACTCCTGCGAAACCCCTTTCTCACCCAACACCCTCCATATTAACTCTTTAGGGACTCTATCATAAGCTTTCTCTAAGCCAGTAAAGATCATGTGTCAATTGTCTTAGTAAGAAAATAGCTTTCATGGTTGACTTCCCAGGCATGAAACCAAACTGGTTTTCCGATACACTTGTCTCATGTCGTAGCCTCTTCTCAATCACTCTTTCAAAAAGTTTCATAGTGTAGCTCATAAGTTTGATCCCCCGATAATAAGTACAGCTCTGTATGTCTCATTTATTCTTATAAATTGGTATAATAGAGCTTTTCCTTCATTCATCCCGCATTTTCTTTGATTTTATAATCTTGTTAAACAGCTTGGTCAACCAAACTACTCCAGTATCTCCCATATGCTTCCAAACCTCTATTGGTATACCATTGGGCCCCATGGCCTTTCCCGATTTCATCTTTTTCAAGGCCTCTTTCACTTCAGGTATTCTAATCCTATGTTCATATTTATAATTTCCAATGTTATTTAAGTTTAGAGTATTTTCAATCACTATATTCTCAGAGCCATTGTCATTTAACAATTTTATCAATACCTCTCCACTAAACTATTATTTCTCTAAATTGACATTAAAAGCGCATATGTCGAAGACTGCTGCAACAATTCTTGAAGCTGTGTTGAGAAGGGATCCTCATGAGCTGGAGTTTGTTCAATCAGTGCAAGAAGTTGTTCATTCACTGGAGCCAGTATTCACGAAAAATTCTCAGTGAGTTACCTTGACAACTAACTATTGTGTGCTATTTCTGATGTCTGAGATATTTATATTTATATTTGAAGCATAAACTTTTCATACAGGTATTTTATATCCATATTTTTCAGGTATGTTAATGTTCTGGAGCGCTTGTTAGAACCTGAGAGGATGATTGTGTTCCGAGTGCCTTGGATTGATGATAAAGGAGAAACACATGTGAATCGGGGGTTCCGTGTACAGTTCAGTGGGGTGTTGGGTCCTTGTAGGGGTGGTCTTCGTTTTCATCCATCCATGAACCTAAGCGTTGCAAAGTTCCTAAGTTTTGAACAGGTATTGTCATGGGCACCTGTCAAGATTTTACACTAGTTGTGCTACTTAAATTAGAGGCTGCATTTTACATGAAGAATCCTGTTAATTATGCAAAATTTAAAATAATAGTAAAATTAAAATGAAATATAAAGAGTGAAATTTTTCTTCAATAGTTTTATCTTTTGTTTGCTTTTTTGCCTAAATGGCAGGGGTTCTGCTCGTGGAAGATTTTGTCAACTTAATTCACAACTCTACTAGGAGAGATCTCTGTTTGTTTCAGGAATCAGAATATCATTTCTCATAGGATTTTTTATGAAAACTCCGCCAATGCCGGTCCCAAGCCTGGATAAAAAAGGAGGAGGGTCTTGTGTCAGGTGCTAGCCAGCAAGGGGGAAGTTGAAGATGATTCTATTATTTCTTTCTTACAAATGAATATGCATTTGTATATTAGTTTGTGAGGGAGAAATGAAAATCATCTCCAGCTTCTTAAAAGATGGCAACCTTTGTTCAGGTAGTCAGCCGACAAGGGGGAAGTTGAAGATGATTCTATTATTTCTTTTTTACAAATAAATATGCATTTATATATTAGTTTGTGAGGAAGAAATGAAAATCATCTTCAGCTTCTTAAAATATGGCCACCCTTGCGTCAGGTAGCCAGCCGACAAAGGTGAAGCTGAAGATGATTTTAATGATTTTAATGAAAATCATCTTCAGCTTTTAAACTATGGCAACCCCAACATGACATGAATCGAAAACTGAAATTCGCTCAAGCTAGGGCGTTCCCCATAAGCGACGCCCTGCATCGGATCCCGGATGTGGTGCAAAATAGGCAAGGGTTGCTAGGGCGTTCTCCCAGAAGTGATGTGCTACATCGGATCCCGGGTGTAGTGAAAAATGGGCAAGGGCTGCTAGAGCGTACCTTCAGAAGCGACGCGCTGCATCAGAACTCAGGTGCAGTGAAAAGTGGACATGGGTTCATACCATGGAGGTCGAGAAAGGTGATAGAAAATAGGGTATCTCCAAAACATAAGATTTGCATCGCTACATGGAATATAGGGATATTGACAGGTAAGAGTTTGGAGTTAGTAGACACGATGAAACGTAGGAGAGTCAACATCGCTTGTATCCAAGAAACCAAGTGGAAAGGGGCTAAAGCTAGAGAAATAGATGGGTATAAATTATTGTACGTAGGAAAGGAAAATAATAGAAATGGCGTAGGAATAATAGTGGATAAGGAATTAAAGGATAAAGTTGTGGACATTAAAAGAATCAGTGATAAAATTATAATAATAAAAATGATTCTAGGAGAGCAGATTATAAATATTATAGGGTTACAAGATATAATTAAGAGACAGTTTTGGGAAGATATGGAGGGAGTCATGCAAGAAATTCCCAACACTGAGGGGATATTTATAAGAGCAGACTTAAATGACCATGTAGGAAAAGATAAGGAAGGATATGATAGAATACACGGAGGGTATGGTATAGGTGAATGAAACGAGATGGGGGAGAATATCCTCGATTTTGCTTTGTCATATAACCTATCCATTGCAAATACACTCTTTAAGAAGAGGGATGAACACTTAATAACCTTTAAAAGTGGACTTCATAAAAGCCAAATAGACTTTTTTCTACTTAGGAATAATGAACGATCTATATGTAAGGATTGTAAGGTGATACCCGGTGAGAGTTTAACCTCACAACATAGGTTAATGGTTATGGATATTCATATTAAAAGATGGAGTAAAAGAACTGAACTTAATACACATCCAAACACTAAGTGGTGGAACTTAAAAGGAGAGAAAATAACCTCATTCAAAAATAAGTTGATGGTAGAAGGAAATTGCAACTATGAAACAGAAGTAAATACCATGTGGACTAATATGGCTGAGTCCATTAAGAAAGTGGCAAAAGATGTCTTAGGAGTATCTAAAGGTAAAAGGCTATTAACAAAGGAAACATGGTGGTGGAATGAAACAGTGCAAAAAGCTATTAAAGAAAAACGAATGCATTTTAAAGCATGGCAGAAGATTAGAAATAATGAAAACTATGAACAATATAAGACTGCTAAAAACGTTGCTAAGAGAATAGTAAGTGAGGCAAAACTTAAAGCATATGATGAGCTCTATAATAGACTAGGAACAAGAGAAGGTGAGAAAGATGTGTTTAAACTTGCAAAAGTAAGAGAACAGAAGGGTAAGGACTTAGAGCATGTTAAGTGCATTAGAAGCGATGATCAACGGGTATTAGTCAAAGATGATGAGATCAAACAAAGGTGAGAAATATACTTTCAAAAATTGTTAAATGACAATGGCCCTGAGAATATAGGGATTGAAAATACTATAGATCTAAATAACACTGGATATTATAGATATGAACGTAGGATTAGAATGCTTGAAGTAAAAGAGGCCTTGAGAAAGATGAAATCAGGAAAGGCCATGAGGCCTGATGATATACCAATAGAGGTTTGGAAGCAAATGGGAGATAGTGGGGTAGTTTGGTTGGCCAAGTTGTTTAACAAGATTATAAAATTAAAGAAAATGCCTGATGAGTGGAGGAAAAGCTCTATTGTACCAATCTATAAGAATAAAGGAGACATTCAGAGCTGCACTAATTATCGAGGGATCAAACTTATGAGCCACACCATGAAACTTTTTGAAAGAGTGATTGAGAAGAGGCTACGACATGAAACAAGTGTATCGGAGAATCAGTTTGGTTTCATGCCTGGGAGGTCTACCATGGAAGCTATTTTCTTATTAAGACAATTAGTAGAGAAATATAGGGAGAGGAGAAAAGACCTACACATGGTCTTTATTGACTTAGAGAAAGCTTATGATAGAGTCCCTAGAGAGTTAATATGGAGGGTGTTGGGTGTTAGAGGGGTTTCTCAGGGGTATATAGACATAATTAAAGATATGTATGAGGGAGCAGTAACAAATGTTAAGACCACTAGTGGCGTGATTTGGTGATTTTCTGTCCTTTGTCGGATTGCACCAAGGATCGGCATTGAGTCCATACCTTTTCACATTAGTTATGGATGAGTTAACAAAACATCTGCATGAGGAGATTCCCTGGTGCATGCTATTTGCAGACGATATAGTCCTACTTGATGAGACAAGGGAGGGTGTAAACATAAAGCTAGAGTTATGGAGAAAAGCATTAGAATCGGAAGGATTTAAAATTAGCCGAACTAAGACAGAATATATGGAATGTAATTTTAGTAAGGAGAGTAGGAGTGGAGCACCAGTCAAGATTGATAACCAAGAGGTCCCCATGAGAGACCACTTTCGATACTTAGGATCATTGATCCATGAGAGTGGAGAGATTGAGAGGGAGGTCACCCAGAGAATCCAAGCAGGTTGGAACAAATGGAGATGTGCATCAGGTGTTTTATGTGATCGGCGGGTGCCACTCAAACTAAAGGAAAAATTCTATAGGATGGCTATTAGGCCGGCCATGCTCTATGGATCAGAGTGTTGGGCAGTTAAGGAACATCATACTCATAGGCTGAGTGTCGCAGAAATGAGGATGTTGAGATGGATGAGTGGTAAGACAAGAAAGGATAGAATTAGAAATGAAAATATTAGAGGAAATTTAGGGATAGCGCCAAAAGAACGTGGATAGAAGGAGTGAGGCAATACAAGTTGAAGGTTCTGAAAGGGCAAGGGAAAGGCCCAAAAGAGCGTGAATAGAAGTGGTGAGGAAAGATTTAAAAACTTTGGGACTAAATGAAACCATGGTATTTAATAGAGTGGAATGGAGGAATAAGATTCATGTGGCCGACCCCTAATTGGGATAAGGTCTTGATGATGATGATGATGATGATGATGATAGGATTTTTTATGAAAATGATGGAGGCCACTAAGCTTTTCATGCCATCCAAGTGATGATACTTTATCAGTTAGGATCAGAGAGGCCCCTTCTTTCTATAGATAGATGTTCTTTTTAGTCATTATGCAACTTAGGGGCTTGAATCATGGGCAATGCTTTAACTGTGAAGTGCTTTACAGATTGAAGAGCCTTTTGTAGCACTTATTTTTGTTGGAGTCCACCTGCATTGTTGAGGATGGCTCCTCAAATGTGCTGAAGTGGCAGACTCCACTTTGATGATGATGCTCCCCTTGTGACAGTAATATTTCTCATAACTGCAAGTTTTCTTTGCACCTCTTTTCTACCATATATAATGGAATTAGGAAGAGTTGTCTGTGACAATTCTTGATGTTGGCAATGACCACTTGCCTTCCTTCAAGTCCAGTATTGGTTTTCTGTGGCATGTGAAATTGGGGAGGAGTAGAAAAGCTTATCATATAGCAGAAGTTGTATGTATTCATCATGATAATTAAATAAATTCTTGTTCACTTTTTGTTCTTCTCTATGCTGATTTTTTAATCCAATCTTTTATTCTTCTCAGCTGCAATCTTTCTCAGATCTTTTACAGTGTTAGCAAATCTGTGAGCTTCCACAGTATCACTCATTGTTTGGTCTACATGAATAGTCATGATATTGGTGTTACATTAGCATGCTGCTTGAAGTTCTGACTGCATTAGAAATCTGATGGAGCTTAAATCAATCAAACGGCAATTTAAAGGGCAGTCCCGGTGCATGAAGCTCCCACCTATGCGGGGTCCGGGGAAGGGGCGGACCACAAGGGCCTAAAGTACACAGCCCTGCCTTGCATTTTGCAAGAGGCTGTTTCCACACCTTGAACCCATGACCTCAAGGTCACACGATGACAACTTATACCATTGCGCCAAGGCTCCCCTTCATGTAATCAAACGGCAATTTACCAAGTTGAAATCTCAAAAGAATAGAGCAAACCTAGGGGAAAACCAAAGGTAAGTGTCCTCCTTTCATTTAGGAAGCAAATCAGGTTTTCACTTATGAGTTGTATAATGGTAGCTATGTGTGGAATAAAAGATGCCTCAACAGTGATAAAGAAGCTTAGCTGCTCCTAGTTGCTTCTAGCCTTGGAAATGCACTCATTCTTCTTGTATTGGCATGATCAATACCCTCAAGTTAAGTGTATGTGTGTTCCGCCACATCAAGATCCTCTACAAAGGATACTATTTATTGTAAAGTTTCATATTTTATGAAATTGATTTTTTAACTTCGTATTGTAAGGAGAAGCAGAGGACTTCAGCTAGATCAATGCTAAAGCAAGATGCAGAAGCATGGCTTCAACTACTACAGAGTGTACCATGGTCGAAAATATGTTACAAAAACTCAGCTGAAGCCAGGAAGTTTCTCTATATCGCAACAGTCAAACTGAAACTAAAATGTGAACAAAACCAAGTCCAGGATACTCTTCAAACACCAATCAGGTTGCAGATGTGTTCGCTACATGCCTTATTGCAGAGAGATATGTTTGCTTCAATGATAAGCTGAATACCAGTGTGAATATCATGACTATTCATTACTGGTTGTATGATTGTCTTTTAATTGTGAGGATATAATTTGTTCACTTGACTAATTTGTATCAGATTACTTAATTAGAAAGCTCATTACTGGTGTCCCATTCGAACTTACAACTAGTCCTTTGTCTCCACTTCATCTTATATAATTCATATAACCTTTTAAGTTCGTAGCATAATCCCTGTCTCTGGAAACAGCCTCTTGCAAAATGCAAGGTAAGGCTGCGTACTATAGACCCTCTGTTGTCTGCCCCTTTCCTGGACCGCCCATACATGGGAGCTTCATGCATCAGGCTGCCCTATTTATTGTCCCTCCCTCCCATGGAATCGGATTTTAGGAATTTTGAGGCAGTAATTATTATGCCCTTCTCCAGCTTTGTTGGTGAGAACCTACTAGAAGTGGAAGAATCGGCTCTTACAACTCGTTCAGGCCTACTATCATTTGTCAAGTTCTTTGTGGACTGAGATTGGGTTTAAAGAAAAACAAACAGGAAGCTTTGTCACAAGAACAGCGACTCAACTTAAGCCATTCTCCTTTGAACAAGAGCAAAAAGAGCGGATGAAAGAAGTGCTTCTTTTCTTCTTCTCTCCGGGCCAATTCGTTTCCCATGTTACATTCAAATTGTGTTGGGTTGGTTACTTGTTAAACCAGAAAATGCTTTCACCAAACCAAGGTGACCTGGGAGCTATGGTTAACTATGTTTCAGAGGTTCACCCATTCAAGTGTTTGTGCCCTCTCCTGAGCCCATCACTCATAGGATGCTGCTTTTTGAACTCGCTCATTTATGTTGGGGCTCAGTCACCCCTCTAATGCTGGGAATTTTTTCCCCCCCTTCTTTAAAATGAACAAATATATTTCTGTTGTTGCTAAAGAGATCATGGGTTCAGAGGTTGACTATATCATAAGAAACATGCTTTCTGTTGTATTCTTTTCGCTCATCTTTTGAGCAAGAAGTAGCTAGGGGAAACAAATTGGATGAGTAATTCACCAAAAAGAAAGAGTGGAAAAAGAATACACATATCATAGATTTCTCAAGTGAACAAGCTCACATAGCAAGCTGTCCTACTACCTGGTATGAATTTCTCTTGAATACTAACATGTCGATCAAGTATGTATACTAAATATAATTGTATCCTGTTTCCTTCCATTTCATGTTATCCAACTCATCCCAAGTTTCAGTGGGTTGTTCTATGTACTGCAATCAGGAAAATGAAATTATGTGATTAATCTTTTCCACACGTGTTCTTTTGACACTGGGTGTTTGCTTGAGAGCAGCATCTTTTCAGGCATTATAGTTATTATTTTTATTGATCAATGTGTCTAGATGAGAACTTCTCTACATTTTATAACAGACTTATCATGCTTTGTCTTGTTAATCCTCTGCAGACTCTAAAAAATGCTCTATCACCATTCAAACTTGGAGGTGCTGGGGGAGGAAGTGATTTTGAACCAAGAGGAAAAAGTGACAATGAGGTATTGGGTTGTCCTAATCATGGCATTGGCTACTGTTTTGAATAGTAGGATTCTGCCAAGTTGAACTATTTCCAAATGTTCCGAAAGTGGTACTCAAATTTAATAGGAAACTAATGTGTGACAGGTCATGCGTTTTTGCCAAAGTTTTATGGATGAGTTATATCGATATTTGGGTCCTGATCAGGTAACAAGAAAATGATTGCCGATGATTATTTACTTTGCATATGACTTCTCTAAGTAGTCTAAAATGCCGGACTTTTCAATATGCATTTGACATTTCCTGTACCATGTGCCTTATAGGATCTTCCTGCAGAAGACATGGGTGTTGGTCCTCGAGAAATGGGTTACCTCTTTGGACAGTACAGACGCCTAGCTGGTCATTTTCAGGTATTTATGACACTTCAACAGATGCTAGCATAGAAAATCAGAATCATTGCGAAACATTCACGGACTATCTTTGCACATGCTCTACAAGGGGGTGCCTCGTTATTGCTTCGCTTAAGTGGAAATACCTTACCCTTTACATTTGATTGCACCAAGATCTGTGTACTACTACATGGAATAATCTAAATCATGGCCAAACATAGCATAAGTGGGGCCAACTTTGTGAATGCTTGAGGTCACTGAGAATGGGCCACATTACTGTATTTAGGCTACATTGATGATGCCTATGTGACAAAAGAATTTTAGTAATCTGAATTTTTCATCTTGATGGCACCACCTTAAATAGGTCTTAGATCATCAAACCATTTCTGCTTAAGGTTCTTAGAGACGATTGAATATGCACGGAAATCATCATGGAAAGACAATTTGGTGAGTTTCATGCTTATAAATAAGGGTAATTATGTCATCTGGAAAAAAGTATAAGAGGGCAAGAGATGGTAGTTAGTTTTAGGGCATTTTGGCAAGAAATTTCTTAAAATTCAGGCTGATGGACAATAAAGACATTTTGGGAACTTTCTAGCGCACACTGTAAGAAATATTTTTTTATAGCAAAAGTCTATATTGTTATTAAATTAGTAATATTAATAGTATTTATTGTTATCAGTTCACTTTAGAACCAGAACCCTCTGTGACAAAAGAATTTTAGCTATCTGAACTTTTCATCTCAAAGGCACCACCTTAAATAGGTCCTAGTTCACCAAAAAATTTCTACTTTAGATGCTTAAAGACATTCAAATATGCACAGAAATCATCATGGAAGGACAAGTTGATGAGTTTAATGCTTATAAATAAGGGTAATTCTGTCATCTGAAAAATAGTATAAGAGAGCAAGGGATGGTAGTTAGTTTTAGGGCATTTTGGCAAGAAATTTCTTAAAGCTGAGGCTGATGGATAGTATAGATATTTTGGGAACTTTTTTGCACACACTTTAGGAAATGCTATTTTTAGCAAAAGTATATGTTGTTATTATAATCATAATATTACTAGTATTTATTGTTATCATTTCACTTTAGAACCAGAAGCCTATGTAACAAAAGAATTTTAGTAAGCCGAATTTTTCATCTCGATGGCAGCATCTTAAATAGGTCTTAGACCACCAAACCATTTCTGCTTTAGATTCTTTGAGACAATTGAATATGCACGGAAATCATCATGGAAAGACAAGTTGGTGAGTTTAATGCTTATAAATAAGGGTAATTCTGTGATCTGAAAAATAGTATAAGAGGACAAGGGATGGTAGTTACTTTTAGGGCATTTTGGCAAGAAATTTCTTAAAACTCAGGCTGAAGGACAATAAAGACATTTTTTAGAACTTTCTAGCGCACACTTCAAGAAAGGTTTTTAAAAAAAAAGTAAAAGTCTATAATGTTATTAAAATAGTAATATTAATAGTATTTATTGGTATCAGTTCACTTTAGAACCGGAACCCTCTGTGACAAAAGAATTGTAGTAATCTGAACTTCTCATCTCAATACACCACCTTAAATAGGTCTTAGGTCACCAAACAATTTCTGCCTTAGATGCTTAAAAACGTTCAAATATACACGGAAATCATCATGGAAGGACAAGTTGGTGAGTTTAATGCTCATAAATAAGGGTAATTCTGTCATCTGAAAAATAGTATAAGAGAGTAAGGGATGGTAGTTAGTTTTAGGTGTTTTAGCAAGAAATTTCTTAAAACTGAGGCTGATGGACAGTAAAGACATTTTGGGAACTTTGTTGCGCACACTTTACGAACTGTTTTTTTTTAGCAAAAGTATATATTGTTATTAAAATTGTAATATTACAAGTATTTATTGTTATCAATTCATTTTAGAACCAGAAGCCTTTGGGACAAAAGAATTTTAGTAATCTGAATTTTTCATCTTGACAGGACCATCTTAAATAGGTCTTAGATCACCAAACCATTTCTGCTTTAGATTCTTAGAGGCAATTGAATATGCATGGAAATCACCATGGAAAGACAAGTAGGTGAGTTTAATGCTTATAAATAAGTGTAATTCTATCATCTGAAAAATAGTATAAGAGGGCGAGGGATGTAGTTAGTTTTTGGGCATTTTGGTAAGAAATTTCTTAAAACTCAGGCTGATGGACAATAAAGACATTTTGGGAACTTTTTATCGCACACTTTAAGAAATTTTTTTTAGCAATATATTGTTATTAAAATACTAATATTAATAGTATTTATTGTTATCAGTTCACTTTAGAATTAGAAGCCAATTAAAAACTGTGGGACAATGCTTAGTGAAAAACTTGGGATGTAAGTCCCCATAATGAAAGCATTCCTGCTCTGTTCTTATAATTACGCCCACTGTAACAGAATTTGGCTCTTATCGGTGATAAAAGCAAGTTAAAAAATAGACTAATCTGATGTTCATGGAATTTTTTAACTTATGCCTTAGATTGAGCTCCATTTATACATTTACATATGACAAAAACAATTTATCTTGAGATAGTTGGTTGGTTTAAAGACCTCATATCCTGTTCTCCAGGATGAAGAAAAGCAGTCTTAATGTCCTATATCCTTGAGTACCCTTGTCAAGCTTGTATCCTCCATTTTGAACGTTATCGAAGTGCTTTATGCAAAAGCAACTTGAAGTTGAGTTTTTGTTTTAAATATTCAGTCTTACCTACAAGAAGAAGATGGATATTTAAATTACTGTCTGAACTTCTTACCTATACTACACGCTGGAAACATGATTGCAACTGTGTGAAACTATGTGTGGTAGACACCTATGCGGTTAAATGATGCCTTCTTTGGTTCAGGTCATTTCAGCACTCGCAGCCTTTTGGTATCATTTTTTTTTTTCTTTATGAGTAGCTATCCACTCAAAGGACACACCAGATATTCTTTGTTTTCTCTTGTCCCTGTTGGTACAGTTAATGAAAGGGCTAGCAGTACCATTAGTCTGCATCCTCTTACTATAAGTTGAATGTGGAGTAGAATGGTTACTTGTATACATTGCTTAAAGTGCATTTGGACCTAATCAAAAGTAATTTTACTTTCATCTTTCCCCAAGACAGTATTATTACTCTATCATGCCTCTGATTTAATGCATTCATAAAATCAGAGTGATAACTTGTTTCTTTGAGTGCACTTTATCATAAGCATCCTTTACTTATGCAGGGAAATTTTACAGGACCAAAGATCTTCTGGTCAGGTTCTAGTCTTCGGACTGAAGCTACTGGCTATGGACTGGTACCTAATGTTTTCCAAATCTTGTTGCCTGCTGGTCATAAATTTCTGTCATCTTACAGTTTTCAAGCTATTTATCCGAGTATCTTTCGCCATCTCATGAGTGCTCCTGCTTTTTCTGCAGGTTTTCTTCACTCATCTAATACTTGGGGAAATGAACAAAGAAATCAAAGGATTAAGGTTTCTAACTTCATCTCAAAAGCTAATACACATAGAGAAAGATAATTAGTATCATTCTGTTGCCTTTTGAAATGTGTCATGATTGAATATTTGTGTGTCCATACATGTGTACATTTTTTGCCGATGGCATTGTTCACTTTATTAAAATCCCACTACTAGAGAAAAATAGCATCAAGAACAGTGTGTTATTACTAAGACAAGGAATTGCACATTTATCCTTTTATATGAGAACCCGCTGCACAGAACATGCATCCCATTTGGTGGGTTATCTGTTTTCCTTGCTTTGGCATTTTCATTTGGGTTATGAGAGGCTGACTGTTATTGGCTGGGGGCCTTTCTCCAGCTATATCTGAGAGTACTGTCTTCTGGTACATACTAGAGATTTGTTAAGAAAATATGTTTTGGTAATCATTGCTTGTGCAATTTCTTCTGCAACCATAATATTTTCTTATGGAGAGAAACCTATTGTGTTTTTGTTATTCCATCACATATAACATTATCTTTGATTTTCTGTAGATTGCATTGGCCAGTCTTTGATTGTTGCTTCATCTAATCCCCTATGAAGGGCCTTTTGCAATCTTACCCTTGCTTGTGGGAGTTTTTTTTGCAATTAGGTAATAGTTCTAACAGAGAAAAAGTCTGATGCCATTCTAGCTTGTTATAAAACGAAACCATTGTTTATTTAATTGTGAAGGGTTACGGAGATCATGCCTTAAATGCGGTTTCTTGATGGCTGCTTTTCCACTGAGTGAATGAGCTTTATATGTCCACTTGCTTGAGTAAACCTGAAATCCACATAGGCATTTACTTGTTAGTTTGCTAGACTACTTTGGTCTTGTGGTTGAAATGTGAGCATTCAAGAAAATTTCCAATTGAAATTTTCTTTTCGAGTGATACATTTCCATCTTTTACCTTCAGGTGTGTTGTCAGTGGTGCTGGCAAGATTGCAATTCATGTCCTAGAGAAGCTTCACTCATATGGTGCCATACCTATTACAGTATCAGGTAAACTTTTCATGCTCCATCTTCTAGATTTATTAGAAGAAAGGAATCATGTGTTCTTACTGTCTCCCTTATCCATGGAAATTCTCTTCTTTCTTTTTTTTTTGTTCATGGGCAATGTACTACATTAACATTTATGAATAGACTTCATGGTGACCTCGTACGTATTATTATAATTTAGCAGACTCCATGGGCTATTTACTGGATGAAGATGGATTTGATTATGCAAAATTGACACTTCTGAGGGACATCAAGGGAACACAAAAAAGTTTGAGGTGCCAACATGTTTCTCCCGCAATGGTTTTAACTGATTTGCAATTTTGATGCTATATGCTTTATCTATTCATTTCTTCCTTGTACAGAGAGTACACAAAAGCATATGCTCGAGCTAAGTATTTTGATGAAGCAAAACCTTGGAATGAACGATGTGATCTTGCATTTCCTTGTGCTTCACAGAATGAGATTGACCAAAGTGAGGCCCTAGCTTTGGTTAATTCCGGCTGCCGTATACTGATTGAAGGTAATACCTCTGAATGTATCTCTTGTATGTTCAACTCTTTCTGTTCTCTTACTTTGTTCTGGTAATAATTGTAAGGTCCCATCTTATTATCAGGATCAAATATGCCCTGTACACCTCAAGCAATTGATGTTCTGAGAAAAGCTAAAGTTCTGATTGCTCCTGCAAAGGCTGCCAGTGCTGGAGGGGTGCGAGTGACCATCCCATTATTCACTCTATGCGATCTATATTCTTTTCAGCATGAAGTAACATATAACATTTCGTATTGTATTTGCTTATCATCTTGAAGCGGAGCCTTGGCGCAACGGTAAAAGTTGTCATCGTGTGACCTTGAGGTCATGGGTTCAAGGCGTGGAAACAGCCTCTTGCAAAATGCAAGGTAAGGCTGTGTACTTTAGGCCCTTGTGGTCCGCCCCTTCCCCGGACCCCGCATAGGCGGGAGCTTCGTGCACCGGGGCTGCCCTTTTATATGCTTATCATCTTCATTTAGACTTCCTAAGTACAGAAAGAGACATAGTTACACTGTTGTTAAAAATGCATTAATATGAAATGGCTATACTGATGTATTCCATATCTAATATTCGAACCTTTGCCCTCATTCTGATAAGAAGTTACTATATTCGAAGTTCCAGTACTAACTCAGGAAACAACTTTTCTTCTTCTCTCCTTTCCTTTTCTTTCCATGAATGATGAGTGTATTCGATCTCACAATGCATAGTTGTTAGACAGGCTCAAACGCTCAGGAAAACAAAGTTATGTGGAGTTCTTGTTATCTGTTTCTTTGATTTGATCTCTGGAAGGGCTTTTGAGTGATAGAAGTATTACTTTAGGTCTGTCATCTGGTTTGTCCTTTTGTGTTTAATATCTTAGGTTTAATCTTTTGCCTCTTAAGGTTCTTGTGAGATTCATCATGTCACTTCTTTTGTTAATGAGATCTGCTAATCACCCATGCATATGGTGTTCCTCGTCTGAATCAGTAGTTATTTTGAAGTTTTCTGTTATAACTTTATATCCAACTTCAGGGACCAGACTACTATGATATATGTTCTTCTGGTAAGAGAGCTTTTGATTCATAACTGAACTGGTAGATCTACTAAACATCTCCCAAGTGTAGTACTTATAAATACAAGAGTTCCACCTTTTAAAGTGCACAAAAGCTCTCTCTTGCGATTTGAAGTTTTGTTGGAAACTTATTTGGAACAGTAACAACAGTTGCTATGTTTTGCTGAAAACTTCTTAGACAACAAAAATTTTCAAATTGCTGCAATGAGAAAAGGAAAAAGAAATGCATTGCTCAGCATGTCAAAGACATCAGATCCTTCACAATATCTTATTTTATTGATCAAGAAGAGCCATACTCAGTCTAAAATAGGAGGCAGGTTTTGTATTGAGATTAATGAGGCAAGGGCAAAAACAAAACACTGATTAATGAGGTTATATAAAAGAAACTCATGGGAGACAATAGGAAAAAAACAAACTTATGACTGCAGCATTATTACTTTGTTTCAGATTGACTTAATTAAACGCTTAATGTTCCTGACCCTTTCTAGAAAGTTGGAGCTAGCACAGTTCAAAGAACCCAGAATACTATCTGCAAGAGCCAATTGCCCCATGTCATTGTAGGTAAAAACACAGAAGTTGTTTTAATTGTTGGTTGTGAGGTGGGTGTGGGGCAGGGCGGGGCGGCGGAAAGGTTGGTAATAGAGAGGAAGGCTACGAGGAGATAAATCTATAGCTTGGTGGAAAATTCATACTTGGAAATCTCCATGCATATTCTTATACTGGGTTGCTGGGGTTATTGCAGGGACTTGAGAAAGAATGTCATGTGGACTACATTTTTTCTAGTATCTTCAAACAGTTAAGTGCATATTTGTGGAGAATGACATCATTAAAACCTCCACTAGTGGTTGGAAGTTGAATTTGTTTGATGCCACCATACAATTTGACGGTAAGAGTCTCATTCTGAAAGGCTCATCATCAAATCTGCAAAACATTATCCATCCCTGCTGGTGCTGCTTGGTTGTACCCTTCTGTAAGAGAAAGCAAACACACCTTGAAGATTCTAGAAGATAGCTGGGTACCAAGTAATAAAATGCATCATGCTCTGGCTGATTAGCCTCTGCCTTGGGCTATCCTTGAAAGATTACTCACGGTCAGTTGGAAACAAGATGTGCCTGCTTGGCTAAAGTAAAAGACTAAATGTTAGATGGTTTTCCACCATTATTTGTTGTTGCTGAAATAGTTTTCTAATGATAACATTGCCACTTCAGGACAGTGACTGGCTTCTTCCCAAAGCTTTTCTGAAACCAGTGTCACTTTAGTTGGGTTGGGCAATTTTAATTTTCTTGTCCAAGTCTAATAGGTTTCTGATTGATTATGAGGGCAAAAATTGATGAGCAACTCTATTCATAAGTTGGGAATTTTTACCATTGGTTCAAAGCATCTGCTCTTTCAACAAGATGGAACTTTGATTCTATACCAACCAATGCCTAGCAGGTCAACTGCAGCCCTTTGATTATAAGGTTTTTAAAAACTTACTTGTTTGCAGCCCTTCCAAGTTTTTCAAGGTCTACTTGTTTTCAATAATGTCTATCACAATTATTTTCTAGATATCTGATTTATGCTGATGGTGATGTCATTATGTTTGCAAAGAGAAAACTTTCTTAGCCTTATGAAGAAAAAGCGAAAGGAAAATTTTCTCAAGATATTTTAATATTACTTAGTCATGCTGAATGCATCATAAGATTTCAAGACTTAGGTCCTTAACCCCTACCACTAGGGATCTTAAGACCTTTTAGCTTCAGGAGTTCAGATCCTTACACATGAATCAAGAGAGCAGGGAAAAAACAAGCTATTAAGGAAAAACGAGACAGATGATGAAACACCAAGAAAGAAATTGCAGAATTAACAAGAAATTTTGAGTTCTACTAATTTGCGCAATCTACTATTGACTATCATGTAAACAAAATCTCTTTGGTTTTAAACATTAACGCAATTATTTATCTGATAACCTGATAAACAGTATTTCTTGAGAGGGGCACTGTATGAACTTGTTCATTTACTTGTATTGTATGTTTATAACAATATTTCTCTTTAAGGAGTTAGCACCTGACGTAATCTTGATTTATGTGCAAAATTTATCAATTGTGTTGCAGGTTGCGGTTGGAGAACTTGAACTGAATCACGAATCCAATTTGATGCACTGGTCACCTGAGGACTTTGAAAGCAAACTGCAGGTAAAGATTAGGCCCTCTCTGTGATCTTGTCTTTTGGACATGTTAGACATCTTCAAATGCAACTAGTTTGTCATAGAGAGAATTATAGAGTCAAGGGCAGAAAGATAGAAGATCTGGAGGCTGACTGTACTATCCAATACCGTAATGGTTATATCATGTATCAGGGGCTCTGACATAATTATCTCTGGTTATACATAGTCGAGGGAGGGCTTCCTTTCCTTGTAAAGAAAAATTCATTATCAGGTCAATGAAATGTATCTTTGTGGTGTCACCTTAATAAAATCCCAGATCAAACATAGGACAGGGAGGTTGTTTGAACTATTTTTTGTGAACTAGAAGAGGGGCATATGCTGCACACGTGGTTAGCATGTCTTGATTAGCACACCTAAAACTGCATACACAATACATGTCTAGATGGATGAATCTGGATTTTTGTAACAGAAAAGGTTAAAAGAAAGGTCCTCAGCGGTGGGGACACCCATATTGAAGTAGTTAAAAGGGGCAGCCCCAGTGCACAAAGCTCCCGCCTATGCGGGGTCTGGGGAAGGGGCGGGCCACAATGGCCTAAAGTAGGCAGTCTTACCTTGCATTTTTGCAAGAGGCTGATTCCACGCCTTGAACCCGTGACCTCAAGGTCACATGACGACAACTTTTACCCATATTGAAGTAGTTCTAATCAGTAAACAATACTAATTTTTTTTTATAGAAATAGTACTTCACTACTAATAATAAAAAAAATACTGCTTAATTTTGAACCTCTAATATGAATCATCCAATATTAAAAGTTTATGATCAGCATTTTATAAATATATATATATATATATATAATTGCAATTCTCTTATTATAGAAATCATGAAGGGGAACCTTGGCACAACGGTAGAGTTGTTGTCGTGTGACCTTGAGGTCACGTGTTCAAGGGGTGGAAACAGCCTCTTGCAAAATGCAAGGTAAGGCTGCATACTATTGACCCTTGTGGTCCACCCTTCTCCTGACGCCGCATACACAGGAGCTTCCTGCACTAGGGCTGCCCTTTTTTATTATAGAAATTATCATTGAAAAATGTCTCACAAAAATAGTGATCATTGGAACAAGTTCTTGTTCTTGTTCTTGTGATTATTATTGTTATTATTATTATTATTATTATTATATGGTGAACAAGTTATTATTTGTTAGAATTGTGCAAAAGCTGAGAGAAGCTGAAAAATCCCAAACAAGTGGAAGGATGAATGGAGATGTTTTATCTACCTATTCAAGATTGATAGGTCAAAACCAACATATAAAGTTGGGTTTATTAAATAAATTATGGAAATGCTAATGCTGATTCTGATTAAGACTTGATGGTTTGGGTGCAGAATATAGTGGAAAGGAGATACTTCTAATAAATGAGCCATTTCCACATACCTTAGCCATCGATGTACTTGAGATTTGTTTCCCTTGATTTAATTCATTCCAATCCTACCAATTGTAGAGTTGATATGCGCTTCTTTTTCTTGTTTCAGTTGTGCATAGACTGGCATTAAACCTTGAAGCTTAATAGTGTCCGTTCAGCCATCATAATTAGGATTACAAGATTGGCTTCAGTATACTCTCATGGTTTTCCTAGTTCCATCCATTCTCATGGGAATAGTGACATTGTATGTAGTGGTTTCACTTTTAGTGTAGATCCACTCCCAATACGAGGGATGATGGTGTGAAAGCAGAAGTTTGTCATCAGAGGTGATCCTTAGTTAACATGTCTGGTTTTAATTGTTCATCTTGTAGCATTATACAGTTATATTCAACATGAAATCAACAAAAGGGAAAAAGACAGAAAAGAAAGTTTCCCTTGCATGCGTCCATCCATTACCCATGAAACCCTAATCTAAAAATTTTATAACAACATGCATGAATGTGGAAGACAGAAAGAAAACAAGCTGGAGACATACCAGTAGTAGAAACAGCAGCATAGAATAATCAAGAAATAAATGTATCTGTGGGTGCACCATCCATTAACCATACAAAACATCGACAAATTTTAAAAGAAAAGTCTTAATGCAAAGCTCTTCTGATAGCATGCACTGACTGATTACACGAACAGATTCACACACAAATATAGAAAAAGAGAAGGAAATATAGACACAATAACTGATGAAGAAAAATAAGAAGACATCAGCTAGCCAGGGAATCTACCAGAGGAAAAAAATTGAAAATACACACAAGTACCTCTCAAGCATTGAAGGTTCTGATTGTGTCCAACTGATGGAAATGCATCCGTGAGCAATTATGAAGAAAAAGAGAAAAAATTGATTGAAACCGAAGGTTCACTTCAATAGACAATAGTTCCAAATGGGAAAATTTTGAAAATACCAATTGGAAGATTTAATACATAAAATAGAGAGATCCCACACGTATGACACTTACATACTTGAACTCTTCCTGGAAAAGAGAGTTTGGTGGAGTTTGGAGAGAAGAATCGTATAAAATCATCAATCTAAGGGTATTATGGTAATTTAACTATGATGGCAATACCATATTTTTTCAATTTTTATGGTAATTTTACTGCAATGGCAAATTTGTTAAACTTTGAGAACTATTGATCCCAGACGAAGAGCTGCCTGCTTTCCCCCATTTTAGTAGTAATGATATATCACTCTAAATCCAATATGGTGCATGCATGCATCTCGTGTGCCAGTGCTTTCATCAATAATCCTTCCTAAAATCAGTTGGTACTTGTCAGTGCAGCATCTTCCTCTAATTAAGGACACTTGTGAGACACCATTAGAGGGAAATTTATTTGACTAGCACATAGTTTTGTTTACTGTTTTCAATATGGACTAAAATCTCCTTGGCTCTTCATTCTTGGGTGTTTTTTCCTCTCTGACAGGAGACAATGAAACAAACATATCAAAAATCCATCAAAGCAGCGAGTGAATATGGTTTTCTGAAAGAAAATCCTGAGTAAGTCCTCCTCAGAATCCACTTACATACGATGTGAGGCTAGTGGTGTTATTGCTGATAAATTATTCCAGTAAAGATTTTAGTTGACGCAAATATGAAACTAGAATTACAGCAGCCTGAAAAAAAATTTCCTCCTTTCTTGCTTATTGCAGGTCTTTGGTACATGGGGGAAATATCTGTGCCTTCCTAAATCTGGCTCAGGCAATGTGTGATCAAGGATGTGTCTAAAGCTGGCTCAGGCAGTGTTTGATCGAGGATCCGTCTAAAGCTGTAAACTGTGAACAGTTTCTGCAAGCAGCAGTGCCCAGGGGATAGCAGTTTTGTCTTCCATGAGATGTGACCTTCAACTGTGAATGGTGCAGTGACCAATCAATTCCAGTTCTATGCGTATCTCAAGTGAGCTTCATTGCCATGGAACATCGATGCTGAGATGCATGTGGTAGCTTTCATGGTGTTGTAACATGCACATTAAATCTGCATGAGCAAATTCATCAAGGACTTGAGGAAAAGCATTTTGATGGGAGAAAGTAACAGAAAGTGGGTCTTTCAGAATGTGTTGCCATCAGTACAATGTTCAGGGAAATGCAGTCTTATAAACAAACCCAGAGGTGATTGAGAATAAGATCTATTCTTTGTTGGTGTTTCATAAAGAGAAGTGCCACAATTTTCGGGGACTTCTACCTCTAATTTTGTCAGTATTACATGATCAGTTTCTTACCATTCTAGCAGCATCTCGTGGTATATGCTTAGGCAAGCAAGCTGGATGTCTCTTCTGCTGTGTTAATGTTCTTCGTTTATAATGCTATGTTCTTCCTGACAAGGAGGAAGAACACTTTCTGGGCCCACATGGGCCCTCAAGAAATAGCTTAATCCTTTGTCACTCTCCTACTACAATGCTATCATGTTACGAACCAAGTCCCATCATTGAATAAAAGCCAGTCCTCAACAGCCTTAGACCCCATTACTATCTTCATCTTCTGTTTTGTTTTCCCACTACTTTTCTTTTTCTTTTTTTTCTTTCTTTTCTCCTTTTGAACAGGTAACTCGCTCATCCTTTATAGATACACCCTTCCTAATTGTATCCTCGGGACACCTCCTCAACACCAAACATCTTGTCCTACATCCCTTGAGGGGATGCGATGCACTACCTCCCTCGAACCTATAATCTACTTCTGGAGAGGTGCATCAACCTAACTATTGGGCTATGTTGGCTTTTATGCCTCTCACTACCCTCTCTTACCTCTCCTATGTATATAAGAGTTCAAGAGGAAAAATTCGAATAGGTGGTGGTGTAAAGAATTCCCATTATTACACGTCGTACCAAATCTAAAACAAGAACAAAGAAATCCCAGTAACCTAATCACATGATATTCCATTGATGGGTGATGAAGACAGACCAAACCCAAAACCCATGTATGGTTACGAGTTAGAAGTTCCCATTTTCTAGATTTCAAGTGAGATAATTCAGAAATCATCAGATATTATTACCGAGAAATTATTGCAACATTTTGGGTTTTTCAACCATTTTATCAATAGAAAACTTTGAAACTCCAGAAGAAGTACTCTCTACTTATGACTAATTGTTGTTTGTCCCTGATTGTACTCTTTGAATCTCCAGCAGAAATGTTGCAGATCTTGTTAGTGTTTAGGAGGATCAAAATGATATTAAAATGCAGTTGAGATACACAGTTGAATACGCTGTCTAAAAGGGCTGAGAGTTTTGCTGGAAGAAAAGGAGGTTGACTGCAACATGATATGAGAAAAAGCTTTTTGCTAATGTCCCACTCCTCAACAAGCCACTATCTAAATATTTGGATAATCATGTGCGTTCCCCAAGCACGGCTCTTAGAAGGAACTTCTCTTAATACCTAATACAATCAGCTTCACTAGCAATTGATGGCAAGATCAGTTTTATGAAATTGAAAGAAAAAAAAAAGCTTCTGAAACTCTCCACTGCCTTTCCTTTGCCCAAAACAAAAAGCAACTCAAAATAAAATGAAAATTCAATAAATAAAAAAAATGATTCATTTGAGGGCTCGAAAACGCCAGCCATTAGTGAAGGATCATTTGTGTGAGTTGATGGTAGTTTTGGTATCACAAATGATGAACCAAAAGGTGAAGGGTTACTCTATAAATGACTCACAGTTCAGGGTGTTCTTTGCATTTTTTCTAATAATAATAATAAACTATCATACTATTTCTGCACTCATGTCCCGAACTGCCATTTTTACATCATCTTTCTACATTTTATCTTCAAAAAATAATAGATAAAAGAGAAGAAATATAAAAAACATTAAGATATGGATGATGGATATCATTCCCTCTTCAAGAAATTAAAGAGAAAAACTAAAAGGGAAAATTTGAAGAAGATCAAGGAAGTGATGAATGATCTCTTCTGATCCCCCTCAAGTGCTCTCCCCACCATTATCCAACAATATGCCTAGCAATAGATGGTTGTTCCACTATGAATTAAGAATCCATATCACTAGAAACATGCCAATCACAAGGGAACATGGAAGGTTAGACCATAGGAGTAGATCTATATCCACATTATTTCCCAAAAGGGAAAAGTAAGGTTACACCCCTTCAACTACCACCAATTTTGGAATAGACTCCCCCAACATACAAACCACAGGTGACATTTATGGGCCCCAACTACCAAAGAGGTTCAATTTTCTATCAAATTCAAAGACAGAAGTGACATGTGGGTCTAAGTGGGACCTATCTTCTTCTCATATTCTCTCAAATGATGAAAGTACCCCTATATGAGTATCAAAATTTTAAAATGCAACCATTAGTCTCTGGCACCAAAATCTCTTCCTCTAATGATGATGATTGTAGTATCAGTGCATTAAATAGCTTTGTCCAATAACATTTTATTGCAAGTTTGTTTTCAAATTTTTGGGATGAAATTAAAGAAGCTCCCAAATGCAAATTAGGAGAGGAACAATGATCATAAGTTCATTTAGCCTTTGGACAAAGATAGACAAATAATGGTTTTGCTATGTATATGAACCCTTAAATTACCAATGTGGTATTGGCATAGAGATTTCATTTGGTTTGTGGCAAGATTACAATGAAAGTTCTCAATGCCATGGCATATGGATGAATTTCATATGAATTTAAGTTTAAGAAACAAAGAACTTGGTCTCGTGACTAATTTGTGCAAATTGGGTCAATTGTGTTGTACTATAATCTTCTTTGCTATGATTTGTGCGGTAAGATGTGTAATCTTGGCTTGCAAATGTTTTTTTTTTTTTTGGTTGAATGAGCTCTCGCATTGCCCCCACCTTCTAATTCTAGCTATGCATTTATGACTATTATTTGAGAACAAATTACTTCCAAGTATAATGATGTGAGCTGCCTCTTAGATTAGTGCATTCAACCTAAAGCTTTAGAATCCGTTACTATCCAAGAAATGAACTCATTCATCAATTTCCAACATGAACTCCACCTAAAATTCCAATTATGGCGATTGTTCCCATTTTCTTTTTATATTTTGAACAGCTATCTACAAAGTATCAGATTTAGAAATAAGACAAAACGGTTAGAAAACAAATGGAACGAGTAAAGTCCAACTAGATCATATTTAGAATTCTATGAAACCAGGGTGGAATTGGAGGTTTTGATCGTACCTAGTTTTGGAAATCTTAAGAGAACAATTTGACTAGCCAAATTTTGAGGGATTAATAGGTTTAAAAGATGGCTTGCAAATGCAAACTTGGCATTTTAAGTGTTTGTGAGCTTTACCAAATTGACAATTCTATTAGTTATCCATCATCCTTCCTTGTTAGTTTTTTGCAAAATTCCAATATTATCCTTTTTTATTTCAAATTCAAGTTCTATACTTTAGAACCTTAAATCCATGATTAAGTTACCAACTTTAGCCACTAGGCTCAATGACTTTCTGATAGAAAGCTTTAGTGAAACTTGGTATCTAATACAATTCAATAACAAGGAATCTAATGGTATGGTTAGATTTTAACAAAAACCAACCAATAGTGAGATATTCAATGGCAAACGTACCATGTTCACCAACCTGCCCAACAATACCTATTAAGCTTCTTCAATGAAATTCAACAATTTAGACTTCAATTTCTCATGAAAAACTAATATAAAACTCTTCCTAACACAAGTTAGAATATAATCAATGCTTTGGATCAATAAAAAAAGCAATAAATTTTAAAAATTCTAGTTTAAATCATAAGCAAAATAATGTTACTGTTTGCTCAGATAGCGATGAGTAGCAAACTTTAAGCTCTTTGTTCAATGCCTTTTTGAATGAAAATTAGAAATCTAAGACTTCCATCTTCTTCGTCTCAATGTTTTCTATCTAGTGCAATCAATTTCAAAGATTTTCATCTATTAATGAAAAAAAAAAGAAAAGTGCAAAGTCCTCTTTTTCACATCATCCATTTGCTAGGTAATATTGAAATTTCAAAAAAAAGAAGAAGAAAAGCTAACATGGAAGGATGATAGAAAAATGGCAATTTAGGAAAATTTTTTTGCAAAAATGGAAAATTGTAATGACATTTTTGCAAGAAAAACAAAAACCAGAGAGAGAGAGAGAGAGAGAGAGAGAGAGAGAGAGAGAGAGAGAGAGAGAGAGAAGCAATGGTAGTTTGGCTCTAGCCATACTTTTACCTTCAAGAAGGTGAAAACCGTGTGAACAAATGACACATTACATTGTTTGTCTTTGCCATTTAAGTGTACCGAGATGCCATACACATGAAGTCACGTCCTCTTAAATTCTAACTTCTAACTGGGGATGGCAAAATATGACATGACACAATAACACGGATTTAGTGGGTTATGGTAGAGTCTTATTGTGTTTGTGTTATTTATCGGGTCAAAATGACAAGCCAAAATCATGATGTGTTCATGTTAGACCATGTTGACTTATCTTGTTGACCCATCTGACACCTAACCTGTTAACCCGTTGTATTGACCTATATGACATGCGACCTATTAACCCATCGTGTTGACCCATCTGATTCACGATATGTTAAATAGTCGTGTTGACCCATCTCACTTGTGACCTATTAACCCATCTTATTGATCCGTCCGAGTCACGAAACAACTACTCAACATAACCTAATTTATCAATCTTTAAAAAAAGGATGGTTACCCAAAAACTGTCCTTTATTTTTACTAATATAGATTGATATAGGACAGTTCTTAAAACACTGTCCTATATAGATGGAAGGTTGGAAACCAACAAACTGATGGAATAATATAAGACAGTTTCGGATAACTGTCCTATATTACTATAATAAAGAACGGTTATTCAGTAACCATCCTATATTCTCATAAATATAAGACGATTATGGATAACCATCCTATATTCTTATAATACTACCATCTACAACACTATAATTGGTAACAAGCTATTATAACTTAGAATGAAATAATATAACACAGTATTTCAATAATCATCCTATATTCTTATAGAAATATAACACGATTTTTCAAAAACCATCTTATATGATCTATATATTATAAGATGGTTTTTGAATAACCATCCTTTATTGTACATCTTTCTAATCTTGACCAGTTTCTTTTTCTTTCTTTTTTCCATTTGTTATGTACGTTCTTCCTGCAATTATATTTTTCAAAGTGCATTAATGCAACAGTCAATATATGACAAAATAACACATTCACTCCCTTCTGTAGGCTACATTTACAATCACTATACACATTCACTTCCAAGTTCCAATATTGTATATTTAATTTCTACATACACTTCACACTGAATTGAACATTTGAACTAAAGAAAGCACACCCATATTTCACACTTCTCCATAGATGAACATATGTTTGGTTCACCAGACCAACTTGCCATCAATGAAACGAAGAAAGCATACACATTGACACATACTTCAATCAAAAGAAAATTGGAATACATCCATAGAAATGAACTTATTTTTTGTATTTCATTTGAGTAAAAAGTACAAACATTCATTAATATCAGTAAACTGCAAATTGAAATTCATTATATGTTCTATTCATTCCATTCTAATGTCTTCTAGATCCAACTGAGAGTAACTCTTACTTCTCAAATCTGCATGCAAGAAACATATAATAAATTAGTTTAGACATGCAATCTTGGATTCAATCAAGAAATGTACAAAATTGTTCATTGATCAATAATTGTCTTACCTTTCTTAATTGTGAGATTGTAAATCCCTTGCGAATGAGAGTTCTCATGTATCTGAGAACACAATAACTACACTCCCAATCAAATTTTTATTTAGGGAACTACACACGAAAGACAATAGAAAAGGTTCAAATATCAGGTGAAATAAGTTTAAATTATAAATTATTATAAATAACTAGTAATTAGTAAATCTTACCTTGACCTTTTTCCAGTTGAGTTTTGCTGGGTAGTCAATACCTTCTAACTCGGCCCATTTCTACCATGCACTACACATATATAATTGAAATGCATTAGATTATAAATAATATGATAGTTATCACTTATTAGGTCTCTAGTTATTATAATAAATGAAATAGTAAAGACTTGTTGACAATTTTTATCATGTGTACTCGAATGTGCGCTCCATAAGAATCTAAAAACATTGCATGCTCACCATGCACATCCAAAGCTAGCAACATCCAATGGGACCTATAAACACAATAATTCAATTATAAGTTTCAAATCTTAACTGATATAGGTATTCATATGTATGAAAATGCATAATTTAGCAACATATGTTATTACTCATTTGCTATTGTAGGAAATCAGTAAGGCCTACCCCTTCACATAATGCAAGAGCCTAAGGGTGATATCTTCAATTTGTTTTTTCATGGGAAAATGCTCCTTTAGTCCAAAGACAACAACTGGGTCAAGGAACTTGTAAATGTCCTTAACCTCTAATCTTTGGAATTTGTTGTTCAAATACCTGCATTGGAATAATGTCAAATAATTATCACATCTTATTAAAAAAATAAGCAATGTCATTTTGATTTTTAGTAGAGCAAAGTTACATGACATACCTGATATAGACGATGATGTGTTTGTATTCTAATTGAGCCATATTATATATGGTTAAGAGGTCCTCCTTTAAGAGTGGAACTTCAACCATGTCGTCGGCAAGCACACCTGCCTCTATCCTTATAGGGTTGATTTTCTTATCTTCATTAACTAGTCTATACAGTCTCTTCCAAAATAGAAGTGTGTTAGGTAGAACCTCCACCTAATCCCTACTCTATGGATATAATCATGTAATGTTTCAGAAATTAGTAGTGAATATATATACATCTAAGAAGAGAGAAAGAGAGAAATTTTTTTCATACAAGTATATATAAATACCTAGGAAGGCTGGGATGAGGCTAAGCGAGAATTTGTTGCCAAGGAGGTTGGCCTTAATGGTGCCTTCTGCTGCTTCTAGTGAACCGATATGTTACAGACAATATTAATCAATTAATAATTTAGTAGATGACTTAAAAAATGTAGATGAAAATGATGCTATGACACCATAGACATACCTTGCATGTCATTAGTTTGATATATTTCTCTAGCCAAGCCACATGATATCCAATTGTATCCCCAACAGTTTCAATATCATCTTCTTGTATTGTTAATGGTATGGGCATCTAGTTTGATGGTAGCAGTAATGCATACACACAGTGTGTGGATGCATCAACTTTTTGTGCAACGTCGCAAAAGTCACGGAATAAATCTCATACAATGTTGCCACAACAGCATAGTTCTCAACTATGTTGTAGCAAACATTGACCCACATGCAATTAAGAAATAACATGCATATTTAATGATGAAAAGATTACTAAATAATTCAGTATTAATGCACACACACTTAGTATTGGAAATGGTAGGGGGCATTTGGTTGGATGGTAGCAGTAATGGACACACACTTAGTGTGTGGATGCATCAACTTATGGCGCAACGTGGCGAAAGTCAAGGAATAAATCTTATACAATGTTGCCATAGCGGCATAGTTCTCAGCTATATGTAGCTGTAACATACATTGACCAACCTGCAATTAAGAAATAATATATATATATATATATATAATGATGAAAAGATTACTAAATAGTTCAACATTGCAAAAGTAAACATATCAATAACTACCTCATTGATCAAGAATTCTCCTTCAAAGACTTGCTCTGCCACCTCTTCTTCAGATTGAGGATTGCAGATATTGACAGATTGGGATTGAAGGACAATATCCTTACATGAACTTATGCAACTACATAAGTCCTTACACAAATCATTCTTCACCTTCTTACATATCTTCTCAAAGGTTTTCTCCTTCCAAGCTTCCAAGTCTTCTACTAAAGGATTCTTTTTTTAAGGGAAGAACTTGAAAGAAACCACATTGCGGCCTTGGCCCCTTACTTGGCAAGGTGCTTGTCCTTGTTGCTCAGAGCCCTATATAAGATGTCCTCCTTTGCAGTAGTACTACTTTCAGTTCCTGTAGTTGCAGTTTCTTGGGTCAACTCTTCCTACACATGTAATTATGATAGCATGATAAAATACATATTATATATGTAATATAATCCAAGAGTTACAAAGGTAGTCACATAAAACCACTTACAATTCATGACACCATTGCTATAGTAATTTCGTTGGTGAAGGTCTGGGAGTTATGCCCTTTCAAATATGTCATTTTTCAGAGATGAGCATGGCCAATGGGCTTCGTAGTCCCAACTTTCTTTTGCGATTAAGGGAGACACTAAGTCAGAGTTAATGAAATAAAAATCTACTATATTTAGACATAAATAAAATGTCATATATACTTCTTCTTCCTCTAACCGTGCGTAGCCAACCTTGAAAAGGTGGTGTTGCATATGATTAGTTGCACGCACCATTTGTCCTTTCATACACTTTCCCTACATATCAAAGAAATGTAATCAAAATACAATCAACTTTAATAATTAGAGGAATCAAAATTTGGGCTACTTATAATTACCTCAAACTTGAGTGAGAGCCAAAACTATACAAATTGATTCCATGCTTCCTGGTCAATGAAGTAGGAGTACAACTCAGGGATCATGTTAAACCTTGATGGATCATTGGCATTTGGAAATATGTACTTTGTTACAAGCTCACTCTTCCATTTCCTCCATTATTCACAAGCCCCCTGTAATGCTGTAACACCCCGAATTTTTATAACATTTTTTTATAATAATAATAATAATAGTCGTTATTATTAAAGTACAATCAACTTTAATAGGTGTTATTTTCTTTTTTCCAAAACATCACGATTATAATTTAAAACATAATTATAATTTTGCAGTAATACATTTGAGACAATACACATGTCAAACCAATGTCAAAATCATCGGCGCCTTTATTTTCAAAACAATAAATGTCCAAAACATAATAATGTGGCCCAGGGTCTATCCATCATAACATCCCACCATACTTAAATCAATGTCCATCATATGTAATACTATCATAATCACATCCATAAAATAAAAGTATATAATCCATAAGTTCAAATCATAGTTCTTATAATATTCATGTCGATGTCTATCAATCACAGTAAGAAATCTCCCACTACTATTACGATCTCTCAACGGTCTTGCCCTTCCTACTATCACACTCAAGATCTAAGGCATTGCAAACAAAGCAATGCCTCAGCAAGCTATTGCTTGTGTAGGTACATAGACATTTAATGTAATAATGATGAAATAATCGAATAACAATGCTGATATAATGAGTAGATCTATCATCTATGAAAATATAATTATTATAAGCAATACCAACAAAATATCATGTGCGATAAAACATGCATCTTATGGGTTTAAAACACGATATGAGCTAATGTAAATGAGCATACCATAATAACAGGGCACCCTAAGGTACGTGGGTCCCATGAGTGTCCCATACACTCATATCACTGATCATGAGTACTCATATCCAACCTCTAAGTATCGTCACACCCAGGCAGACAATAACATCTACATGCCCATCATGCAAGCATACAAAACAAGAATATGGATCGTCATGCCGCAATGGCAACCCTCCACGATCTCAACCACTGCCACTCCCCATCGACACCATAATGGAAGACTTAACGTCCATCCCCATAAAAAGCCTAGACTGGTAGTGTAGACTATCCATGTTACCAAACCCTACCGAAAGCCATATATAGGAACATGTCTATCACATCATAATCACATCACAAATGTTGGAGGGTGGGTGGCAAGCCCTACTCCCTCCTAGCATGACATCCACCGGGTGAGAGCACTTGTCATAAAACACAAAACACGAAAATTATGTATCTCCAAAAACCAGGAGCACTCATGGCTTGCAATCCCCAAGGCACGCCCCTCACCCTAGGGTTAGCCTCTCAAAGGACCAGCCACTAAGCCTCCACTATCCTTTCTCATGAAAACTCATCAGTTTCGTGATTCAGTAAAGAAAGAAAATTTCTAATTATGCATTAATTATGCATAAATACAAAGTATCAATCTCATAAAATCATCGATCATAAATCCATTCAATATATTATTGAATTCTAGTATCTATCATAGCATAAAATGTAGAGTCTCATCAAATCGTAGACTAATTAAGCAAATGAAATTTACTCACAATCAATCATGATACTATGATAATGCAAGGTTTTTAAAGTCAAAACTTAACTTTAAATGTCATCACCTACCTCAATGCCAGATCACCCAACTCAAGCGTATAATTCCCTTATCTTGTACGCTCAGGTGTACCTATTAGTACTACAATACTATTTTGTGTTATTTATTTCATCATAAGGGAATCTATGGTAATCCAACCGTTGGATCATCCTCTACGATCTCTAATTATGATTTTGTCCTTAGTCCCAATGTTACTTGTTATAATTTAGTCCCATCTCATGTTCATTTGTTCGTTTTTCTGTGTATCTAACATTTATACCTTAATCTGACAGTCAGATCATCCTCAAATCAATAATTTTCCAAGATCTTGGTTAGATCAATGGTATAGATCAATTTCTAGAGTATTTACATCTAATTTACTCCTAAGGTCTTACTTTAGTACCATATATTGTCTATTTGTTCAAGTTCTGGGGCCTGATCATCCTTTGATCAGTTGGATCTAAGTTATTGTATACTATTTTATAATTTTCCTAATTTAAAAGTGGTCAAATGTAAGTTTTAAAGTTAAATCTAGGTCCATGTCATCAAGACGATCACAATAGATGTTTCTGATCGTAATTTAGACCCTATAGCTCTCAAAATCAAGCTTTTTGTAAAAATACTTCGTAAATTAATATATATATATTAATTAATAGGGGTCAAGCAGACCGTTTGCACCGGTTTACACCATCGTAAACAGGCGTCCCCAAGATGTTGCGCCTCTAGGATGCACAGGGTGCATCCTGGTCACCGAGATCCGCCGCTGCCTGCGTCCTAGTCGCCAGGATGCCGGGCGTCCCAGCCTTCTGTGATCGCGTGCGTGTGCCCCGCATGAGCACGAAGACGCACACCTGCGCGAAGACACGTGCCTGCGCGTGTGTTCTCACTAGGGCATCCTGCACAGTGTCCCAATGTCAGTGCTAAGGTGCCGACGTGGAAACTGTCGTGGGGGAAGACAACTGTTAATTGCTTAATTTTGGCTAAAAGACCCCTAGTTTAGCATTCAATTAGATTATCTAATCGTCCAAATGTCAAATTTTAGCTTGATTAACCATCTAGACCTTAATCAACGGTTAGATGATCATTCGAGCTTATTAAAGGATTAATGAACGGTTTGATTATTCTAATTTAGCGTTTTATTTTGTAGATCAACTAAAAGAAATTGGATGGCTCGGATTTAATCTCAATGGGGTAGATCAAGTAGAGATCAAGAGGAAGAATCCTAATTGAATTACAATAGGAAGAATCCTAATTAAAATAGAGAAAGAAGAAGAGTACTAGATGGAGATAAGAGGAACCTGTTGGAGAAAAACAAGGAAGGGAAAGGCTATAAAGAGGAAGCCGTATGGGGAGAGTGGTGGTTGGTTTTTCTTTGGTCTTTGGTGTTCAATTTTCTTTCCTTCCTAAGTTTGTTTGTTATACTTTCCTTTGAATCTCCATTCATCTAATCACGTTCCCAGCCTCTACTGACCCAGGCTTCATCTCCATCACGCCGAGGTTCTCTTCAACCCAGCCTGCCTCCTCTCAATCCCAATCTCCCCTTCGATCACCATCTCTCTCTCACACACTCACAAACACCTCACCTTCTCTATCTCTCCCTCCTCATCCCCCTCATTTCTTTCACTTCCATCCCTTTCTAATTCAACTTCTTCATCTGTCTTCCACACACCAGACCAGAAAACATCCCAGTTTTCCCTTTGCTTTGTAGCACCATCATCAGCCAGGCGTCATCTATTCTCAGACCAACACCTTTCCTGCACGAGGTCGTCGGGTGCCCTGCCTCCATCACGCTAGATCAGAACTGGACGACGCCCAGAGTACGCAGATCGCCGACTAGCTTTTCCAGTGTTAAACGCCCTAGGTCCCATCTGCTCCGGCACAGGCGATTCCAGAGGCGTCAATTTTTCAGACATCATCTTCCTTGGCCTTGAACCAGACGACGCCCAAAAGGGGCGTCATTTTTTTTCTCACCGGAAGAGCCCTCCACCAGCCAGTGCGAAGGACATCTACTCCGGCCTGCCATCCCATCTGCTTCGGCGATATCCTCCAGCTCCATCTCCTTCTCCACAGGCCATCCCCTTCGTTGGGTTTTCTTGGTTTTTGTTAAAAACCAGAGTTTGAACAAAATGACGATTTTGCCCTTCATCTTTAAATGAAATGACAATTCTGTTCAATTTCAGTAATGACATATGCGTCCTTTGTTTAATGACATCTGTATCCCCATTTTATTTACATCTGTGTCCTTATTCTATTTAAGCTTTATTTTATCCATCTTTTGACAGTGTTATCTAGGGACAATGCCATCCAAGGATAGTGTGATTTAAGGACGTTTTGATTAGTTTTATTTTGTTTTCTGGAATTGAAAGTTAATTAAAGTGCATCAATTGAATAAATCTGAATGATTATGCTAGTTTTGTTCTTCTCATCAAATTTCAAGTAATTAAATTTTATTAAAAACTCCAATTAAAGCGAGTCCCTGTGGGTTCGACCCGTATTTGCATAGCTATACTACAATAGCCCGTGCACTTGCGGAAAACATCAACAACGACCTAGGTTCAATCATCACCGCCAAATTTAGTGATTTTTGCACCCTTTTGCTCAAAATTTCATGTAGTTTTCATTTTTAACACTCCTTTTGATTGATTTTGACAAAACTAAGGCTTTTTACTAGATTTTTCTCATGTTCCTAAAACTCTCCTATGTACTATTCTTCCTGATTAAGGTGTCATCAACTGTCAAATTTCTTTAATTTTTAAAGGGTTTGTCCCTGGTTCCTTTATGCACCAGATGGACGAGTAGATCGTGGTTTCTACATTATTTTATTGACTAAATCCTACAACTACAGCAGGGTATACCAAGTCCCTGAAAAAACGACAAGGGTTCGTCGTTTTTTCGATTTCAATGCATGCAACACCACTTATATGCTATACATGAAAAGGGAAAAGAGGGTAGAGACCTACCTCGATCAGCTGGGTGGTCATTGATGCTGCCGGAGCTCTAGTTGGTAGAAAAACACTATTTGCATAGGTTAGGGTTAGAAGGGACACAATGGAGAAGATGATGAGAAGAGAAGTCTAAGGGAGAGAGATCGTACTGAGGAGGAGGAAGGGAAGCTTTTCCCTTTATACGCTACCCACCAACGATTTTTTTTGGTGAAGGAGTCAAATCTAATAGGGGAGGGTGAAAGGGGGTGCCGTGATAAAAAAAAATAGGCCCTATATTTTGGGCCTCTCCAAATTACCAAACTGCCCTTCTAACTGCAACGGATCATAACTTCTCCATTTGAGCTCTGTTTTCTGCGTTCTTTATGTCGTTGGAATTCTATCGACGCGTACTTTCTAATTTTTACTTTTTTAGACCAAATTCTATGTATAAAATTTTTATTTAATTTATTACTAAGTTATGATTTAAAATTTGAGGATATTACATCCTTCTCACCTTATTAAAATTTCGTCCTCGAAATTTTGATACATACCTCTATGTAAATAACTCTGGGTGGATCCTCTGCATCTCCTCTTCTATCTCCCATGTGGCCTCCTATAGTGAATGATGCTGCTAAAGGACTTTGACTAATGAAATAGTTTGTCCCTAACTTCTTGGCTTTCATGTCTAGTATGCACACAAGTCTCTCCTCAAATGTCATATCAAGCTGTAACTCTCCTGGGATCTACTCCAACAGGTGTGATAGATCTGGCACGTATTTCCTCATCATAGATACATTGAAGATGTCATGTACATTTGCCAACTGTGGTGGTAAGGCTAGCTGATACACTACTGTCCAAACTTTGCGTAATATCTCGAAAGGTCCAATGCACCTGGGGCTAAGCTTCCCTTTATTCCCAAACCTCATCACTCCTTTCATGGGGAAAACCTTCAAGAATACATGCTCACCTTCGAGAAACTCTAGGTCTTTTCACCTCTTATCAACATAACTCTTTTGTCAACTATGAGCTTTCAACAATCTCTTTCAGATAAGTCGCACTTTCTCTGCACACTCTTCCACCAACTCGGACTTCACTATGTGTCTCTCTCCTACATCACTCCAACATAAAGGTGACCAACAAGATCTGCCATAAAGTGCTTAGTAAGGAGCCATGCCAATACTTGTGTGATAACTGTTATTATAGGCAAACTCTACAAGTGGTAAATGATCTTCCCAACTGCCCTTCCAATCCATAACACAAGCCCGTAGCATATCCTCAATCGTCTAGATGGTCCTCTCGCTCTGACCGTCTGTCTGAGGGTGAAATGCTGTACTAAATTTCAGCCTTGATCCTAGAGCCTCTTACACGCTCTTCCAGTACTTCGAGGTAAACTGAATGTCTTGATCCGATATAATCGTCAAGGGAAATCCATGTAGACTCACAATCTCCTTGACATACAATTTCATTAGGCTATCCACTATATGATTCTGTCTGATAGGAAGGAAATGAGCAGACTTGGTCAACCTATCCACAACAACCCATATCATGTCATGGCCGCTAACAGTCCTCGAAAGACCCACAATGAAGCCCATGGTAATATGATCCCACTTCCACTCAGGAAGGTCTAATGTCTGAAGTAGTCCTGATGGACGTTGATGCTCAGCCTTGACCTGCTGACAGGTCAGACACCGTGCCACGCACTCTCCAACATCCTTCTTCATACTGTTCCACCAAAAATGTCTTTTGAGGTCCTGATACATCTTCATACCTCCAGGATGAATTGTATACTAGGACTGGTGTGCCTCCTGAAGTAACTCACACTTCAAATCATCTGCCGGTACTACCAACCTACCCTTGAATCTGACTCCTCCATCCGGTCCTCTCATAAAATCTGCCCTATCTGCCATGTCATGTGTCTCTTTATCTTTGGCTCGTGCCTCCAAAATCTTATCAAAGAACTTAGATCAAGTTGATAAATTGGCAATCATTACTCCAGACTTCCTACTCAGGGCATCTGCGATGATGTTAGCCTTCCCAAGATGGTACTATATGGTGAAGTCGAAGTCCTTTAGATACTCCATACATCTATGCGACCTCATGTTTGAATCACTTTAAATAAAGAAGTACTTGAGGCTCTTATGATCAGTGAATACCTTAAACTTCTCGCCATATAGATAATGTCTCCAAGACTTTAGGACAAAGACCATTGCTGCTAACTTCAGATCATGTGTTGGGTAATTTACCTCATGTGTCTTCAACTGTCTCGACGCATAGGCAATGACCTTCCCATGCTGCATCAACACTGCTCCTAATCCTTTGCCTAAGGTATCGCAATAAACTACATAACCGCCTACGCTTTATGGTAGTGTTAATACTGGGCAGTAGTAAATCTCCTCTTAAGTTCCTGGAAGCTCTCCTCGCAAGCATTGGTCTAGACGAGCTAAGTGTCTTTCCTTGTCAGGGTAGTCAATGGTAACACAATCTTCGAAAATCCCTCTATAAAACGACAATAATATCCTGCCAAACCAAGAAAACTGTGTATCTCAGTCATTGTTTTGGGTCTCTCCCAATGTAGGACTGCCTCAACCTTCGACAGGTCTATGGCCACTCCATCTTTAAATACGACGTGGCCTAAGAACTGCACCTAATCTAACCAAAAATCACACTTACTGAACTTAGCATACAACTGATGTCGACGAAGTATGTCCAATATCATGTGAAGATGCTCCATATGTGCCTCATGAATGGGTGAGTAAATCATGATGTCATCAATGAAGACAATCATGAACTTATCCAAGTAAGCTTGGAAGACACGATTCATTAGATCCATGAATACTGCAGGTGCGTTTGTCAATCCGAACGACATCACTAAGAACTCATAGTGGCCATAGCGACTCTTAAAAGCAGTCTTTGAGACATCCTCTTCTCTAACCCTCAGCTAATGATATCCTGACCTCAGGTCTATCTTGGAGAATACTTGTGCTAATTGGAGCTGATCAAATAAATCATCTATGCCTTATAAAGGATATCAGTTCTTTATAGTAACACTATTCAACAACCGATAATTAATGCATAGTCTCAGTGATTAGGTCCTTTTTCTTCACAAGAAGGACTGTGCTCCCCATGGTGATCCACTTGGCCTAATGAAGTCCTTATTTAATAACTCTTACAACCGCACTTTAAGCTCTCTCAACTCTACTGGAGCCATTCGATATGAGGCCTAAGAGATAGGAGATGTACTTGGCACCAAGTGAATGGCAAAGTCAATCTCCCTACTTGGCGGCAATCCTGGTAACTCTTCAGGGAAAATATCTGCAAACTCATGGACAACATCAATATTGTCAAGCTGTGGATGGCTCCTGTCCTCAACAGTCACATATGCGAGGAACGCTCTGTACCCTCATGAATAAAATCGTGCCGCCTTCATAGCAAAGATGATGCATGCACTTGCCTGACCCTTTCTGCCCTAGAAAAATATTTCTGGTTGCCCAGGCATATGGAAAAGGACTCGCTTCTTTTGATAGTCTATGGTAGCCCAATAGTTAACTAACCAATCCATCCCAAATATAACATCGTAGTTGGCCATGTCTAATAAAATGAAGTTGGAGTCCATCCTCATGCCTGATATCTCCACAGCTATTTCCCAAAGATACTCAATAGTATCTACTATCTCTCCCATAGGTGTCATAATATCTAACCCAAATGCTAATTTATGCATGCATACATCAAGATAAGATGCAAAAATGCATGATATAATGGAATGAGTGGACCCTATGTCAAAGAGGGCCCTGGCATGTCAGTCTGAGACTAGAAGAGTACCTTCAATGACTTGGTGTGATGACTGCCCCTGTCCTGATGTGATGGCAAATACTCGTCCTTGACTCCATGGAGCGGTAGCTGTCTTTGCACTCATCTCAGTCTACTTCTCTCTCTGCCCCTTAGGACAATCTTTAATGAAATGACCCACTTCTCCACAGTTGAAACACATGTATGACTATCTCTAGAAAGGTGGTTGGTGTTGTCGCTATTGTTGGGGCTGCGTCTGATTTTGTGGCTTGTCGAATCTATTGCACCCTTGCCTAGGGTGCCAACCCTTGCACCTATCACATCTCTTCTTCTCTGTGTCTCTCGTAGGCTTGATCTACATCTGGTAACCTGGTGCTCTATGTACCTACATAGCACTAAAGGGTATCTTGCCCTTAGTAGGCTGGTACACACTCCCTCTAGTCTTAAGAGATTCTTCTCCAGCATGGAGGCCATGTCAGCTGCATCTCTCACAGTAGTGGGTTAGGAAGTAATCACCCGATCTCTCAGCCAGGGTGTCAGTCCATCCACGAATCTGTCTGTTGTCCCCTTTTCTAAAGCAAGCGCGTCAGGAGCAAACGTCCTCAGTTGGGTAAGTCGGTTCAAGTACTACTGAATTATCATGTCTCTCTACTCAAGAATAGCAAACTCTTTCTTCAATGATTGTAATGCATGAGGTGGAAAGTACTGAGTATCAAAAGCCTGTTTAAAGGTCACCCATGTCATCGTCTTTGTAGGATATGGTCGTGTAAGTGTAAAGGTCTGCCACCAAAAGCCTGCCTCACCCTTTAGTAGGTAGACAGCTTCCCAGACTTGATCCTCTAGTGCAATCTTCATCGTGTCAAATGTCCTCTCTGCCTTGAATAGCCATTGCTCAGCCTCTTCAGTATCACCATCATCATAGAAAGGTGGCACCAACTTTTGAAATCGTTCTAATAGTTTATCTGACTTCTTAGGATCACTCGTAACATCACCCTCAGTGGTCTTAGGTGTTGATGGGTCCTGCACTGGGTGGGTGGAATGAATAGACGAATCCACAGGTGCCACTAGAGGCAGTGTGACAGGGTTAGGGTTCACGACCTGAATCGCAGTCCTAACCTGCTACTGTATGAGGGGTATCAGCCCTAGCATTACCCTATTCACCAACTCAGCATCGTGATCCCCTTGATCAGAGGACTCAGTAGGTGGGGCAACTGGTGTAGCAGGGGTAGACCTTGTCCTTCTTCGAGAAGCCATCTATTAAAGATTTAAATACCACTAAGTATAAGTTCCTCTCTCCTAGTTCATCTTTAACTACAATTTATGGACTATTACTTACATATAAGTGGACATTTGTAAGGATTATGATGGAATAGACTGGACTCTGATACCAATTGTAACACCCCAGATTTTTATAATATTTTATAATAATAATAATAATAATAGTCATAGTCGAGATCCCAAAATAAAAGATTCCATTAATTATTTTTATTAGAATGTTTCCTGAAAACCTCTAGGTGTTATTTTGTTTTTTCCAAAACAAACACGATTATAATTTAAAACATAATTATAATTTCACGGTAATACATTTGAGACAATACACATGTCAAACCAACGTCAAAATTGTCGGCACCTTTATTTTCAAAACAATAAATGTCCAAAACATAATAATGTGGCCTAAGGTCTATCCATCATAACATCCCACCATACTTAAATCAATGCCCATCATATGTAATACTATCATAATCACATCCATAAAATAAAAGTATGCAGTCCATAAGGTAAGTTCAAATCATAGTTCTTCTAATACTCACGTCATTGTCTATCAGTCATAGTAAGAAATCTCCCACTACTATCACGGTCTCTCAACGATCTTGCACTTCCTGCCGTCGAGCTCAAGATCTAAGGCATTGCAAAACAAAGCAATGCCTCAACAAGTTATTGCTTGTGTAGGTACATAGACATTTAATGTAATAACAATGAAATAATCGAATAACAATGGTGATATAATGAGTATATCTATCATCTATGAAAATATAATTATTATAAGCAATGCTAACAAAATCTCAAAACATCATGTACGATAAAACATGCATCTTATGGGTTTAAAACATGATATGAGCTAATGCAAATGAGCATACAATAATAGCAGGGCACCCTAAGGTACATGGGTCCCACGAGTGTCCCATACACTCATATCACCTATCATGAGTACTCATATCCAACCTCTAAGTGTCATCACACCCAAGCATACAATAGCATCTCAATGCTCATCATGCAATCTCATAGAACAAGAGTATGGATCATCATGCCACAGTGACAAGTGACAACCCTCCAAGGTCTTAACCACCGTCACTCCTTGTTGACACCATAACGGGAGACTTAACATTCGTCCCCGTGGAAAGGCCCGGACCGGTACTGTGGACTATCTATATTACCAAACCCCTACTGAAAGCCATCTGTGGGCAGGTATCTATCATATCCCAATTACATCACAAATCTCGGAGGGTGGGTGGCCAACCCTACTCCCTCCTAGCATGACATCCACTGAGTGAGAGCACCCGTTATAAAACACAAAACATAAAAATCATGTATCTCCAAAAATCAAGAGCACTCGTGGCTTGCAATCCCCAAGGCACGCCCCTCATCCCGGGGTTAGCCTCTCAAAGGGTTAGCCACCAAGCCTCCGCTGGCCTTTTTCATGAAAACCCATCAGTTTCAGTGATGTAGTAAAGAAAGAAAATTTTTAATTATGCATAAATACGGAGTATTAATCTCATGAAATCATCGATCATAAATCCACTCAATATATTATTGAATTCTTGTATCTATCATGGCATAAAATGCTGAGTCTCATAAAATTATAGACTAATTAAGCAAATGAAATTTACTCACAATCAATCATGATGCTATGATAATGCAAGGTTTTTAAAATCAAAACCTAACATTAAATGTCATCACCTACCTCAATGCGAGATCACCCAACTCAAGCTTATAATTCCCTTATCTTGTACGTTCAGGTGTACCTGTCAGTACTACAATACTATTTTGTGTTATTTATTTCATCATAAGGGAATCTGCAATGATCCAACCGTTGGATCATCCTCTACGATCTCTAGTTATGATTTTGTCCTTAGTCCCAATGTTACTTGTTATAATTTAGTCTCATCTCATGATCATTTGTTTGTTTTTATGTGTATCTAACATTTATACCTTAATCTGATGGTCAGATAATCCTCAAATCAATAGTTTCCCGAGATCTTAGTTAGATCAATTTCTAGGGTAATTACATCTAATTTACTCTTCATGTCCTACTTTAGTACCTTATATTTTCTATTTGTTCAAGTTATGGGGCCTGATCACCCTTTGATCGGCTGGATCAAAGTTACAGTATACTATTTTATAATTTTTATAATTTAAAAGTGGTCAAATGAAAGTTTCCAAGTTAAATCTAGGTCCACATCATCAAGAAGATTGCAACGGATGTTTTCGATAGTAATTTGGACCTCTGTAGCTCTCAAAATCAAGCTTTTTGTAAAAAATACTTCATAAATTAATATATATTAATTTATAGGGGGTTGGGCGAGCCGTTTGCACCAGTTTACACCAGCAGCTCAGTTTACACCTAGTTACACCGGCGTCCCCAAGAAGTCACTCCTCCAAGACACGGCACATGCGCCCTGGTCACCGGGACGCTTCACCGCATGCGTCCTGATCGCCAAGATGCCAAGCGTCTCGTCCTTCTATGACCGCATGCAGGGCGCTCATGCGCCATGCGTTTGCTCGACGACATGCACCCGCATGTGCGTTCTCGCTGGGGCATCCTACACGGCATCCCAACGTCAACGCCAACGCAGAAACCGTTGCCGGGGAAGACAACTGGGGTTCAGTTGTCACCGATGACCCCACAAGTGCCCAAATTTAGTATTTTTGCACCCTTTTGCTCAAAATTTCATGTAGCTTCCATTTTAAACACTCCTTTTGATTGATTTTGACAAATACTAAGGTTTTTTATTTGATTTTTCTCATGTTCCTTAAATTCTCCTATGTATTGTTCTATGTGATTTTTGGCGTCATCAACCGTCGGATTTCCCTAATTTTAAAAGGGTTTGTGCCTGGTTTCCTTACGCACTAGATGGACATATGGATTGTGGTTTTTACACTATTTTATCTGCTAAATCCTATGACTATAGTAGGGTGTACCAAGTCCTTGGAAAAACGACGAACTCTTGTCGTTTTTTCGATTTCAATGCATGCAACACCACTTATATGCTATACATGAAAAGGGAAAAGAGGGTAGAGACTTACCTCAATCAGCTGGGCGGTCGTTGACCCTGCCAGAGCTCTAGTTGCAGAAAAAACTTGATTTGCAAAGGTTAGGGTTAGAGGGAAGGGACGCAATGGAGAAGATGATGAGAGGAGAAGTCTGAGGGAGAGAGATCGTGCTAGGGAAGAGGAAGGGAAGCTTTTTCCTTTATACACTACTCATTAACAATTTTTTAGACGAAGGAGTTGAATCTGATAAGGGAGGGTGGAAGGGGGTGCCGTGATAAAAAACAGCCCCTGTATTTCGGGCCTCTTCAAATTACCAAACTGCCCTTCTAACTTCAACGGCTCATAACTTCTCCGTTTGAGCTTCGTTTTCTGCATTCTTTATGCCGTTGGAATTTTATCGATGTGTACTTTCTAGTTTTTGGGTTTGTAGAACCAAATTATGTGCATAAATTTTTTATTTTATTTATTTTATTTATTACATGTTATGATTTAAAATTTGAGGATATTACAAATGCATTCTTCTAGTACTCATCAGAGACGACAAAGGAAGACTACAAAATAAAATAATAATAAAAATGACACTAGTCTATGTGAATAAAAACAAGATAAGGGACATATTATGTTATATGTAGAAAAAATTTACATACCTTGACCATTTCCCATATTATATCTTTCATTGATGGCGACACATGTCTCCAATCAGTCGCTAAGACTGGCACCATACTTCTAACTATGCAGCATATGAAACTAGTATAAGAATGTACATTAGCACCTGTCGCCTACCATTACTATTGAATTGTACCATCTCTTTTATTCATTTTGACTCTCTTAATTATATGTTCCATTTTTGTCGGCCCTCTACCCTTTCTCTTGACAGGTGTACATATGCTCAATTGTTCTTCATGTTTTATTTTTCATATTCTTCATGTTCCATGTTTCCTTCACAAGTGAAAACACTATAATTAGATTAATTGGAAATAATGGTAATTCAAACAAACAACAAAAAAATGTAGGAAAACCAGCTCACTAGTTTGGGGTTATATAAAAGCTATGTGAGAAAGGTACTATTCTCATTAAGTTTTCATGAGCCATGTGATAGTAAGCACGTTCATACCATCTTCCAACTACAAACCTCTCTTTCTAATAAGAAAAAAGAAAACCTTATTTTTCAAATAGTTGAAAGTAAACGTCTAAATTTCCTAAAAAAGAAAGATAACAAACATATTCACTAGTGATTACTTATTGGGCTTGTTAATGAAGGCTACAAACCTTGTGGATTCTAAATATAGAAACTACTTATTGCTTACCAACACAAACTCTATGGATTCCACTTGTCTCTAGAGCTCTGTTAAGAGCTGGGCTATCTATATGTGACACCCTGGGTTTTTCTAAACCTTTTTCCCAAGTAATAATAACAATAATATGTTTTTAAGAAAAATAGATGGGATCCCTAAAAACTCAGATTCTATAAATTTCTGTGCAGTGTTAAAAGAATTAATCGGAAACAAAAACCTTAGCGGCCAACCACACTTCATAATTGCAACAATAAATAAAATAAAATCTGGATATTTTGAGCATGCTCAAATTTAAAACCACGATAAATCACACAAGTTGTAAAGAGACACTGATAATAACAATCCCAAAGCTTCAGGGTCCATCCATAATCACCACCTCATCCATGTATAAGTATATACACACTATACAATGGCATGGATCTAATCTATCAAAATACACAAACATCTGGGTAGAGTCCCAAAAGTCTAATACATGTAAAAAAGACGTACACTACTATGTCTTTGATCCGCGCTAGTCTACCCGCTTCCCTTTTCAACTATCGTCCTCCAACTCTGAGGCATTGCAAAATAAAGCAATGCCTCAGCAAGCCATGCTTGTGAAGGTGATTCACATTTAAAAATAAATATAAATAAAATCAAAGGTACAAAGTATCATAATCCTGGGAAAACCTCATAAGACAAAAGTATACAAGGAATGTAAAACCTCAATATTCATAATGAATAATTCACGAAATCATGTGCTAAGTAAGATCATCATCAAATCCGAATATCATTACGTGCAATGCTGAAATTCATGGATACTCATCTATCACTATCACCAAGGTCTATACTCGCAAAACAAATAATGCATGTTGAAAGCATAGAAAGTCATGCACAATTAAGTCTTATGAGTGCCTCAACTGCATTCACGATGATGGCAATGAATGCTCATTCCAACCCTGGGTCCCTCATGTGCAACCCGCATCAGCCTATTTCCCGACAGAAGCCTGTCAACTGAAACTACCAGCCCACCCTCAAATCGGTACAAGACTCTGCTTATCCCGCTTCACCTGATACAATATGACCCCTAGGTCCCTCACATGCAGCCCGCATCAGTCTATTTCTTGACGGAAGCTTGTCAGCCAAAACTCTCGGCCACCTTCAAATCGGTACAAGACCCGGCTTACTCGACTTTACCCTATGGTCTCAGTTAAGATCCATGAGAAAGTGTAATCCATCACATATCAAACATGGATACTCATGAAATCAAATGTCACGATAACACATATGAAGTACTATATGCATATAGCAAAACGCGATAGTGCATAAGACATATGCCTCAAGGATTGTAGACAAGTCACGATTGATGAAATTAAGAGGGAAATCCCAAATGTAATCACCTACCTTGATAATGTAGTACTATTATCAAATGCATGAGCTATATCAAGTCGAGCGCCCTGACGTACTTGTCACATCATAAGTCATCATTGGTTGTTAATCCTACTTATTTTCATTATGATCCATTAAATTTCTATTTTGTTTAGTGATTGACATGTATCTTTATGATCACGTGTCGATCTGACAGTTAGATTACTCTCTAATCAACACATCCTAAGGCACCTTTTCATATCGATCGTCAAGATCATTTTTCTTGGCAATTCAGTGAGATCTACCTTTTTAATCACCTAGATCATTTCATGTTTGAGGTATACACCTAAGGTCTAAGACCTAATCATACATTGATTGGCATGATCTAGGTCATCTAATAGTATTTAGTGGTTTAACTATTTAAAAGGTATTTCAAGCTAAGTTTTTATCTTAAATCTAAGTCCGCATCGTCGAGACGATGACAACGCCTCTTTTGAATCGCTATTTGGACCTCTGTAGCTCCTAGAATCACATTTTTTGTGAATGAACAGTCAAAAAAACCCAAAATCAATAAAAAAGAACGTGGGCACGTGCCACATGTGCGCTGCACACATGTGCCATCCGTGTGAGCGTGCACGCGCGATCCCACATGCGCACACGTGCGTCATTTGCCAGTGCACGTGTGCACTGCACGCGTGTCACACATGGCGCATCATGTGCCGCGCGCGTGGGGGACTGTATGGTGCACAGCGCGTCACGCACACCGTGCTGTGTGTCGCACCTGCTGTTTGTTGTGCCATGTGTCGCACCACAGTTGCAGGGGTGTCGTGCATGCGCTCCTCACCTAGCGCCCTCATCGTCCGACGTCACCTGTCAAGCTGTCGCAGGTTGTCATTGCCGGGGACGGTGACCGAATTGGTCCGCTGTCGCCGGCGACCCTCAAGTGCCCAAATCTTGCGATTTTTACACCATTTTGCTCAGTTTTTTACGTACATTTCATTTTCAAACTCCATTTCAATAAATTCCCTCGTTATCCACCATTTTTACATGATTTTTACCACATTCCTAAAAATCCTCATCTTACTGTTTTCTTATTTTTTGGCATCATTAGCCGTCTGATCACCATGAAAAATAATGGGTTTGTTCTTTGCATCATCATGCACAAGATGAACGGTTTAGATCATCATCTGACACCATTTAGTCAACTTATTTCAAAGAGATCAATAACGCCTAAAACTTACTGAAAAACAGCAAGTCCATGCCGTTTTCTAGTGTAAAAAGGTGACAATCTTTGAAAAAGAGAGGGGAAATTTGGGGACAATCCTACCACGTTCCTAAAAATCCTCATCTTATTGTTTTCTTAGTTTTTGGCATCATTAGCCATCTGATCACCATGAAAATTAATGGGTTTGTTCTTTGCATCATCATGCACAAGATGAACGGTTTAGATCATCATCTAACACTATTTCATCAACTTATTTCAAAGAGATCAATAACACCTAAAACTTACTGAAAAACGGCAAGTCCATGCTGTTTTCTGGTGTAAAAAGGTGACTAATCTTCGAAAAAGAGAGGGGAAATTTGGGAACAATCCTACCTTGGTCTAGCTAATCAGAGGGGGAGAGATTCGTAGCCTGTGGTAGTGCAGTTGCCGGTAATGACCGTCGCCGATGGCTCACACAATAGGAATGTTGCGGGAAGCGAGAGGGGAAGGTGCATTTAAGCATGTGAAACCTCAACATTCATAATGAATAATTCAAAAAATCATGCGCTATGTAAGATCATCATCAAATCCGAATATCATTACGTGCAATGCATGAAATTCATGGATACTCATCTATCACTATCACCAAGGTCTATATCCGTTGAACAAATAATGCATGTCGAAAGCATAGAAAGTCATGCACAATTAAGTCTTATGAGTGCCTCAACTGCACTCACGATGATGGCAATGAATGCTCATTCCAACCCTGGGTCCCTCATGTGCAACCCGTATCAGTCTATTTCTCGACAGAAGCCTGTCAACCAAAACTACCAGCCCACCCTCAAATCAGTATAAGACTCTGCTTACCCCACTTCACCTGATACAATCTAACCCCTAGGTCCCTCACATGCAGCCCGCATCAGTCTATTTCTTGACGGAAGCCTGCCAGCCAAAACTCCCGGCCGACCCTCAAATCGGTACAAGACCCGGCTTACCCCACTTTACCCGATGGTCTCAGTTAAGATCCATGAGAAAGTGTAATCCATCACATATCAAACATGGATACTCATGAAATCAAATGTCACGATAACACATATGAAGTACTATATGCATATAGCAAAACACGATAGTGCATAAGACATATGCCTCAAGGATTGTAGACAAGTCACGATTGATGAAATTAAGAGGGAAATCCCAAATGTAATCACCTACCTTGATAATGCAGTACTCTTATCAGACTCATGAGCTATATCAAGTCGACCGCCCTGACGTACCTATCACATCATAAGTCATCATTAGTTGTTAATCCTACTTATTTTCATTATGATCCATTAAATTTCTATTTTGTTTAGTGATTAACATATATCTTTATGATCACGTGTCGATCTGACAGTTAGATTACTCTCTAATCAGCACATCTTAAGGCACCTTTTCAGATCAATCATCAAGATCATTTTTCTTGGCAATTCAGTGAGATCTACCATTCTAATCACCTAGATCATTTCATGTTTGAGGTATACACCTAAGGTCTAAGACCTGATCATACATTGATCGGCTTGATATAGGTCATCTAATAGTATTTAGTGGTTTAACTATTTAAAAGGTATTTCAAGCTAAGTTTTTATCTTAAATCTAAGTCCGCATCGTCGAGACGATGACAACGCCTCTTTTGAATCATTATTTGGACCTCTGTAACTCCTAGAATCACATTTTTTGTGAATGAACGATCAAAAAAACCCAAAATCAATATAAAAAAAAGAACCGCGTGCACATGCCACGTGTGCGCTGCACACATGTGCCATCCGTGTGAGCGTGCATGAGCCATCCCACATGCGCGCACGTGCGTCATTTGCAAGTGCACGTGTGCACTGCACGCGTGTCACACATGGCGCATCATGTGCCACGCGCGTGGGGAACTGTGTGGTGCACAGCGCGTCGCGCCTACTGTTTGTTATGCCATGTGTCGCACCACAATTGCATGGGTGTCGTGCATGAGCTCCTCACCTAGCGCCCTCACCGCCCGACGTCAACCATCAAGTTGTCGCAGGTTGTCGTTGCCGGGGACGGTGATCGAACTGGTTCGCTGTCGCCGGCGACCCTCAGGTGCCCAAATCTTGCGATTTTTACACCATTTTGCTCAGTTTTTCACGTACATTTCATTTTCAAACTCCATTTCAATAAATTCCCTCGTTATCCACCATTTTTACATGATTTTTACCACGTTCTTGAAAATCCTCATCTTACTGTTTTCTTATTTTTTGGCATCATTAGCCGTCTGATCATCATGAAAAATAATGGGTTTGTTCTTTGCATTATCATGCACAAGATGAACGGTTTAGATCATCATCTGACACCATTTAGTCAACTTATTTCAAAGAGATCAATAACGCCTAAAACTTACTGAAAAACAGCAAGTCCATGCCGTTTTCTAGTGTAAAAAGGTGACAATCTTTGAAAAAGAGAGGGGAAATTTGGGGACAATCCTACCACGTTCCTAAAAATCCTCATCTTATTGTTTTCTTAGTTTTTGGCATCATTAGCCGTCTGATCACCATGAAAATTAATGGGTTGTTCTTTACATCATCATGCACAAGATGAACGGTTTAGATCATCATCTAACACCATTTCATCAACTTATTTCAAAGAGATCAATAACACCTAAAACTTACTGAAAAACAACAAGTCCATGCTGTTTTCTGGTGTAAAAAGGTGACTAATCTTCGAAAAAGAGGGGAAATTTGGGAACAATCCTACCTTGGTCTAGCTAATCAGAGGGGGAGAGATTCGTAGCATGTGGTAGTGCAGTTGCCAGTAATGACCGTCGCTGATGGCTCGCACAACAGGAATGTCACCGAAAGCGAGACAAGAAGGTGCATTTAAGTGCGCGCACCCCCCCCCCCCTTAAATGCAATTTTCCTTATATATATATAGTGGTAATGGTGGTAATCATCACCCTGCGTTATGGATGCCTGTCCCATCATGGACGGCTGTGATGACTCTGTGGGCCCCACTAGTGAAATGGCAATTTTGCCCCTCTAAATAATTTCAATTAAATACAAAAATTAAAATAATTAGCCATTTTTACTCTGATCTCTGATTTTAGCATTTTTAGTAGCGTTGGATTCCATTTTTTGAGCACATCTCAAATATTAAGGTTTAACTCGAGATTCTATCTCCAAATTCCTCAAATTTTCATAATTCATAAAATTAATTATCCCATAATTTAAAATAGCAAATGTTACACTATATTTTTGCTCTTTAGAGCTCATTATTTATAACTTTTTTAATAGACATGCCATGCCATTTGGGTAATGCAACTGACGCCATGCAAGCAAAGACATCAAAGAGAATGAGTTTAAAAGACTTATAGTTGAAAATTAGTGTTAACCCTATTATCTCTTCTATCAAGTTCATTGGACAAATAAGCCATTTGGATATGTGACATGTACTGTAAAAAAATTTCTTACATAACAAAAAAAGAAGCAGAAAATGGCGAGATAGAAATTCCAAGAGTAGTTACGTCCTTCCATTTCTTCTTATCCTCTCTCTTCTCTCTCTCTCTCTCTCTCTCTCTCTCTCTCTCTCTCTCTCTCTCTCTCTCTCTCTCTCTCTCTCTCTCTCTCTCTCTCTCTCTCTCTCTCTCTCTCTCTCTCTCTCTCTCTTCTTGCTTCAGGTAGCAGTAGCACATTTTCTGTCTCCCTTTTTCTCCTCCTTCTGGTATGGGTTTTTGGCACTTTTGGCTTTTACTCTAGCTTGAGGGAGGGTTTTCCAAAATTTGGGTCAAGTGAGAAAGGCGAGAATCGAATAGTGACTTATAAAGGAAAACAATATAGGATGGTTCTAAGATAACTGTCCTATCTTAAAGACAAAATATAGGATGAATATTACATAGCTGTCTTGTGATCGTGAGAAATATAGGATGGTTAACAATGAATCTTTCTATATTATACTATAAGATTATCTAATACAAGATGGTTCTCAATGAACTATCCTCTATTAGTGTTGGTATAATAAAGGACAGTTCTAGAGTAATCATCCTATAAATGTGTTTACATTATAATAAAAAAATTATAGGATGGTTTAACATGAACCATCCTATATTTATAACAACAAAGGATGGTTCTAAGATAACCGACCAGCATAATGAAATAATTAGAACATAGGACGGTTATCTACGAATCGACCTGCACAATTATATGGTAATGAAATAATTAAAACATAAGACGGTTGTTTGGGAACCGACTTATAATCAGCAAAAGTATATGATGGTTAGTTATTAACCATCTTACATTTATTAGAATACAGAGGATAGTTTTTTAATAATTGTCCTATATTTACTAATATAGAGGACGATTTTCTAATAACCATCCTATATTTACTAATATAGAGGACAGTTATTTAGAAACCGTCCCATATTTATCTTAAGTATTTCTTTCATATGTTCTCTTATTATATATAACAACAATTTATGAATGGCAAGGAATTATGAATGCAATGCATGCCTTTATTTAGAACAAATTTATTAATGGCAAAGAATCCCATTTGCAGTTGGCTTTATGTATATTGCTAATGTAGATGCTCAAACAATTTGGAGTCTCAGTTTGGTTCATGTTATGAGATATAATTGATTGGATAGACTGACATATTGAATTTGGCTAACCTTTGAAGGTTTGTCTTAATAGAACAGTTTGACCTTACGTTAGAAAGTATGATAACAAACAAAGAAATTTAGGCAGACAAAAAAATAGAAATGATCTTGTATTACGATAATGAAAGAAGCATGAGGTCAAATATTTATCCTAAAATTACATAAAAATGTTAATGTGTTAACAACTAAAGGCCAAGTATTAGAGTGCACAATGAGAGCAGCTCTTTATTGCTTAAAGCCTTAAAGGCTAAACTTTAAAGCATATAGAAATAGAATATCTATGCTAATAAGTGAGTAAATATTTAGACTTTATAATTTAATGTTGAGAATCATGTAATTTTTGAGGATCGGTTTAGACTAATGGTTTAATTGGTTTGAATGTAGTACTACATGGCCTAATAAAACTTCAATTTTAGTACAACCTGATGACCTAAGCTATGTATAGCTAAGCAGCCCCTAATACAACTTGTTAAGGTGAGGTTTGGACTTCAAGCCACCTCCTTCACAATTTTTTAGCAAAGGAAAACAAATATAGGACATGGTTTTAACTTCTAAACTTCTAATTGAATATAGTACTACACAACGTAATAAAACATTAATCTAGTACAACTTGACAACCTAAGCTAAGTTTAACTAAGCTGTCCCAACTACAACTTATTCACATGAGGCCTGAGCTTCAAGCCACCTCCCTAAAACTTTTTATTTTTTAAGGAAAAATATATAGGACGGTTCTTTAAAATCTGTCCTATATTTGTCACTAAATAAAGGATGGTTCTATGGCAACCGTCCTATCTTTATGATTAACATAGGACAGTTTTCAAAGAACCTTCCTATATTTTCCACTAAATGTAGGAGTTAACTTAAGTACAGGAAAAATATATAGGACGAACTAAATAAAGGATGGTTATGTGGTAACTATCCTATATTTACGATTACCATGGGATGGTTTCCCAAGAACCATCATATATTAATCATAAATATAAGATGATAATTGTCCTATATTTATGATTAATATAGGATGGGTATCAAAGAACCATCCTATATTATCACATATTGCTTGTGTAGCTGTGTTAAGCTTTCATTTGCGAACATCTAATTATCGGATGCAGTACAAAAATCCAAAGTGGAGAAGGAGAAGGAAGGAGATAGGAAAAGGAACTAGGGCTCTTTGTGTGGACGTTGGAACTTTGGAAATTGGATGACCGAAATAGAGGAGACGAAGAATTGAAGTTAGTTGAAGAGTAAGACCAAGAGGGATAGATTTAAGCTTTTGTGTGAAAGCCCTATGAGGTTTTTCTTTCATTTAAATCACTCCATGTCTCAATACACCATTAAATGTTATCTTTATGTGCTTGTTTGTCATAGTAGATATGGGTTTTGATTTCGCATAATGGTTTAACCTAAAAAAGTAAACAATCACTACCAGTTATACTCACCCCCTTACAGCTAACATTTTTGGGTGGAAGTTGTATTAAGGAGAGAGAGGAGATTAATAGCTGGAAAATGTTTACTGAAAAGGTCTTTAATTTAGAAAACATTGTGACACACTATTTATTTTCATCTTTCAAACTATCAATGGTTGCTCATGGTATTGTGCCTTTTTTTCTTCCAGATATCTTTAAGAATTCTTACACTATGAGCACACTTACAGGACCATAGGTATGTGTTTCTTATTTGTTTTTTCTTTAGCTGTATGTTTCTCTCTTTATTCCTCACTCAAGCAATATGCTTTTCTTTGCTTATTCACTCTATGATTCTTGTTTGTTTGATTTTTTATAGAGTTTGATTCCTATTTGTTTGATTCTATATGTTTCTGTACTTGTTCCATGTTCTAATTAATATGACATTTTAATGAAGTAATAGGTGTTTAGTCTAAAAACTAAAATTTTCTTGTCAATTGAAATATAAGCACAAGTTGGGAGCAATAATGTATTTGATAATTTGAATTTGGTGCACGAGAATGAGGACGATGATTAGCTTACTGATTTAGAGAATGATGAGTTAGTTTTCAAATGCAACAGAGGTAAAAAAAACATGGGAAGCTAATGTCTCCAGTTTGAAATTTTTTTGAATACCTTTTGGTATCAAAAGATGGAAGGAAAAGGTGTAAATGCAAGAAGTGCTCCATGGTATATATTTGCAACAACAAATTTGGTATAGGTAATTTAAAATGTCATTTAAAAACTTGTCGGTGGAGCTGCTCTTGTGATATAGGGCAGTTGCCTTTATCTCAAATTTAAGGGACTATGTCATTAAGTTTTGAAAAGTTTAATCCTGAAGTTTTTCGTGAGTTAGTGGTAAGTATAGTTGTTATGCATGATTTTCCTTTTCAATTTATTGGGTATGATGGATTAGAGTTGTATTAAAATATTTGCATGTAGATTTTCATTTGATTAATAGAAATATAGTAAAAGCAGATGTATTGAGAATGTATAAAAGATAAAAAGAAAAGATAAAAGTGATGTTAGAGTTGGCCCTTGGTAGCATAAGTTTGACATCTGATTTGTGAAGTTCTTGTATTACTAATAGTTATATAAGTTTCACAGTATATTTTCTAAATAATGAGCGGGTCTTACACGAGGATCTTAAATTTTTTGTTTTCTACCACTTCCACATAATGGAATATCTTTAGCAGAAAAGTTTGCTCATTATTTTGAGAAGGGGGGATTGAGAAAAGGATTTTTTTCAATCACTTTAGACAATGCTTCTGCTAATGATTCTTCTGTTGAGCTATTAAGGCATCAGTTGAACATTAGAAATACACTTGTTTGTGGTGGAGAGTTTTTCATCTTCGTTGTTGTTGTCATATTTTAAATTTAATTATGCAAGATGATTTGAAAGAAATAGATTACGCTATTTAAAAAAATTGAGAGAGCATCAAGTATGTCAAAGCATCACAAGGCAGAAAACAAAAAATTTTAAAGTTTGTGAATCACATGTCAATTGAGACAAGAAAGGGCTTAAGGAAAGATTGTCCTACGAGATGGAATTCGATCTATGTGATGCTTAAAAGTGCTTTTTGTTACTAACATGCATTTCGTTACTTAGAACTAAGTGACTCAAATTATAAGCATTGTTAGAACTAAATAACTTAAATTATAAGCATTGTTCTTCTATAGACGAATGGGAAAAGGCTGCAAAATTTTTAAAGTCTTTTGTTATTTTTTATGATGTTACCTTATTGTTTTCTGGATCCAAGTATCCTATAGCAAATCTCTACTTTCAAGTAGCATTTGTGATTTATTTGAGTTTAACACAATATATGAGAAGTGATGATGATTATATGAAGAGTAAATCCACTCAAATGTTTGCCAAGTTTTCAAAGTATTGGTCTGAACTTAGCATCATTTTAGCAATTGCATGTGTGTTGGATCCTTAATATAAGATCTCATTGGTGGAGTTCTCATACAAGATATTATTTGGTAATGGTTGCTTGGAGTTTGCACTAGTTAGGAAAAAGTTATTCTCGCTCTTCAATGAATATATGGTTGAGAGTTCTCATAATCCTTTCCCATCTCTCTACGGCGAGAGGTAGTGGGCTTGATGATGATAATAGACAAAACTAATCATATAGTCAAGAGGTTTTAGATGTGATAAAGGTAATTCTATCTTTCATATGTAACTTATTATATTATAATTTATTATGAATTGTCTTGCATTAACTTGAAAAAAAAAAATTACATTTGCATTAGTAATTTGATTCATTTGAAAGTGAAGAATGTTCTTTAGCTATGCAAAAATCACAATTGCAGCTTTATTTGGATGAATGAAGGTTGCAAGAGTCAAAGTTAAACATTCTTGTATTCTGGAAAGGCAATCAATACAAGTTGGTTGATTAATAATCTCTTATGTCATAAAAAAATATTTTATGCCATGGTCCATGATCTCTTGAGCATTCCTATATTTACGATTGTATCAGAGTCTACTTTTAGTGTTTATGGTTTGGTTCTTGACCAATATAGGACTGCTTTAAAGCTAGATACAGTGTAAATATTGATTTGTGTAAGAGATTAGCTATATGGATTGGAAGGTATTAATTTATAATTATATATTTAAACTTTATTTTATTTGATACATATATATATATGCATATATATTATATATTATATTTATAAGCTAAGTAATGACTAATGCATGTTTATTCTATGTCATTGTAAACTATGCCATTACAGTTGCTATGGATGAGCTTGTTGAAGACATTGCAAGCATAAGTAATAGTGCAAGACTACCTCAACCAATTGAAGACTCTAGAACAATTCATTTTGATTAATTTGTATTTTCAACTAGTGAACTTTTTACATTTTCATAAATTTTCAATTATATCTAAAAGGAAAAGAAGTTCCTTCGTTAAGGGGGTTATAACATTATTCATGGTCTTTCCAACTACTTTTTGATGCTAGGTATCAATGTTGTGTAGCAGCAATATGGTTTTGAGCTTTAAATTGTTCTATAGTTCCTTGGCAAAGTGGCTGATGTTCTTTCAGTTTTAGACCATCTCTGAGGCTTGAATGAGGACTTAGCCAAGGATAATTTTGTTATCATATATGAGGTAATTATGCTAATTATTTTTTAGTACTTAGTTATTAACTTATTTACACTAGACCTCTCAACACAAGAAATTGTGTTTGATCTGAATATTAATGCTTCCATGACTAATCACTCATTAATGACTTGGTTGCAAGTTCATCCTCAACAAGATTTCACTTGTCAAGGATCCTTATCTATGTGTTTGATAATGCTATTTAGTAATAATCAGAAGCAAAATACAAAACTATAAGTGTTTGAACTTTAAACTTTAAATAACATGGGTTATCATAGGAGGAACATTGCAGGATCTTAATTTCCTTATATTTTTTAATGTACATTGGTTTGAAAGTTTTCATGTTGAGCTCATTTATCTCGTGGGTCCGCAAGGCGTTGCACCTTTTTTTGGTTACTTTATGGGTTTTGTTGGATAAGCTTAACTCTTTTAGCTTATAATATTAAAACTGAGTACTTCTCATAGTGCTTCTCTTGCACACATTCTAAGAACCAACCTGCCTATTGTCATAGTATGTGAAATTAGACAATCATTTCTCTTTATTGATGGGTTTATTGCTCATGCTCCCCAACTTGTGGTAATTGCACATCTTAATTTTGTTGTTTCTAATGCATGGTTTCTTACAATTTTTTCATGATCATATTCCCCTTTAACTGTCTAAGGAATTTCTATATAGCTTATGCTGTGCAGAGATTGAAGTCTTATGAAATGTGAAATATATGGTGCAATTCGATTTTATTCCAGTTTGTCTGGCTTCCTAGACTTGACTCTTTCATTTGCAAACCCTTCTATTCTAAATGATGTTTGGTTTCATCCTTGTGTTCAATGTTGGCCATGTGAATCACATCAAATTTTGTCATTTGTGCCTCTTGATGGACAATTTAGGCTCATGAGTTACAAGTTTCTTTATGTTTGTGCTGAATTTTTAGAGATTGTTTTTATTATAGTGTAGTCTAGCTAAATCTTTTCTCCCTAATGACAAGTCAAAAAATTGAAGAAAACTTCAATTTACATAAAGCCACAACTAATTTCATATGCTAAACCATGTTGGCTGACCATCTTGGTAGTTATAGAAGGTTTTAACCTGAGCAAGATGTTCTGACTTGGTGATATTAAAGTCCTTGGTTTTCCTGAGCCTTCAATATATTAGTCAGGTGTTTGTAAACAATAAGACTTTTCAAACCTAAAAAATGGTGATTGATTTCTTAACCTGATTCTAATAGATTTGGATTCTTGCCATCATTTGATCCTTTTTGAGTTTAAGTTTTTGAACTGCTCTTCTAGCTAGTAAACTTTTTTAGTCCAAGGTCTAAAACACTTATGACTGGTTTTGGTAGTACTAGGGGCTATTTTTGGCAATCTACTAGAATTAGAGTGTGATTTAGGTGTAAGCTACAACTTGAAGATTCTTAGACAGCCTATTTCCAAATAATTTGCAACTACAATTGAATAGGATTCTATTGGTTTTCCTAGTTTCATTTCTTACCATGTCATGATGTGTGACCCGAACATGACTCATTTATACAATCATGTTACACGAGTCATGTCTTGTCGTGTCACTCGAACACGACACATTAACATAATCGTATTACAAGAGTTGTGTCATGTTAACTCGTTTAATAAATAATTCGTGTTACATGAATTGTGTCATGTCATGTGACCCGAACACAACCCATTTACATAATCATGTTAGACGAGTCGTGTCGTGTGACCAGAACACGACCCATTTACATAATAGTGTTGTACGAGTCATGTTGTGTGGTCTCATTTAATAAATAGGTTGTGTTTGAGTCACGAGTTCTTGACACGATTATTAATCGAGTCATGTCGATTTGCAACCCCTAATTCTAACAACATGTAAAACAGGTTTTTACATAGGTTATTCTTATCTTTTTAGAAAAATAAAGCACACCTAACTTGATACATGTGTGTTAATTCTATAAAAGGCAGTTTGGCACAATCTTCTTAAACGCGTTTTAATTTTCCTATGTCACTAATCATAAATTACAAATTTAAATGACTTTTGGCTGTTAATGGAATAATAGTTAACTATTTTACAATAAAAAAGACAGCCCAATGCACAAAGCTCCTTCATATGTAAAGTCCAGAGAAGGGCCAGACCACAAGGATCTATAGTACGCAGTCCGAGCTTACAATTTCGCAAGAGAATATTTTCATACTTTGAACTCATGGCATCAAGGTCATACGACAGCAACTTTACTATTACGCCAATGCCTCCCTTCATTTTATAATGAAGAGATAATTAATAATTAATAAGAATTAAATAATCATTTTATCTCATTGATAAGTTAATTTTTAGTTATTTGTAAAGCTATTATTAATAGTAAATAAGAATTTTATATTTTCTACTACTTAAAAAGAAAATTCCTTTGCATCTTAAATTACCAATATAATGATAAAGAGAAGTAATACTAGCTTTAACCACTCATATAGCTGAGGAGCTTCCTAGTTATGACACGTCTCCTGCTAATCCAACTGCACGGTTAATCCTGTTTGGCCAAAGAAAAAATAATGAAATATAAATTTAACCACAAAAAACCCATCGAACTTAGAGAAGTAAAAACCCAAACAAGAACCCATCTTCTTCCTTGAGACTACAAGGCCTAAAGAAAGGAATGATGCTTTTCTTTGGCTCCTTCTTGAGCGACTAGGGCCAGAAGCAAGAAGGGTTTTGGAAGTTGTCTTTGCGACAGCTCCACAGGCTTCATCATGAAGAAAAATGGTCTGACAAAATCTCTCTCTCTCTCTCTCTCTCTCTCTCTCTCTCTCTCTCTCTCTCTCTCTCTCTCCAGCTTGATTAGATCATATCATCTCCTCTTTTTCCCAAATTTATGCTTGTGAGCAAAATTGAAATAGTAGTTTTTGTTACTTAAGAATCATATTTTAGGTTTATTTCGAGGTGTTTAATGTTGAATTGAGGGTATTTGCTTTACCAAGTTGAGCGTTTATTTGGCATTTGTTTTGGTGTAGATCTGCTAGTTTGTTATGTATGCTGGAGATTTGTAGTTTTTGCTTTTCATTAGGATATGTGTTGTATGTTTAATTTTATTAGTTCTATGCTTTTGTTGATTTGGTGGTTTTTAATTTGAAAATTAAAAAAATTTAGATTATAAAGAAATGCACGATGAAATGCCAATATGGGTTCGAAATTGTTATTAACTCCTGTTGTGCTTTAAATTACATGTAAATTTTATGACCTTTCTCATTAGAAATTGTCTCAATTACAAATGCAATTAACTAATATTTACATGTATTTTTTGACACTTCTGTTTTTATTTGTTTACATGTATAATGGACTGACATTTACCTAGATTATACCTTTCATTGTCTTTATGTTGCCCCTCTTACGACATCTTCATGTGTATGCACATGCTTCCATCTGAACAGTCACTTCTTAATTCTAAATTTTGTTTTTTAATTTTTTAATTTTTATTTCAGATTCATTAGTAATTAAAGGGAGCTTAACAATGCATAGAAGACAAGAAGCCAAGGAATGTTCCAGGATTGAAGTGAGAGAGTAGCATGCGAAGATGAACAATTGGAGGATCATCTTTATCTTACTACTTGGACTCGTTGTAGTTAGTGACAATGTTAAATTTGCTACTAAGTAGCCCCATCTATGTAACTCTGAGTTATTTGATCAGAGCAGTAATAGGTATTGCGAAAGAGGCATGTTCCTATGTAATAGCATATATGCACTACATTTGTTTCTTAATGAATTGGTTTGAACATCTCTAAACTATGCGTGTTACGTGTGGCACTACTTGGTGACATTCGATGTGACTGTTAAAAGTGAATTGGTTTTAGCAGATTACTTAATTGTGCTTGAGCACAACTTCTGTGCTTGTCAAACTGAATTGTTTTGGATGATTTGTGTAGTTGTTCAGGTTATGTGGCTGTGCTCAAGGACAACATATGTGCTTGTCAAATAGGTTATAGGAGCACGCTACATAAGTTTTTGAGTAGGTTGTGTCTGGTTTATGAATGGTTCCCAGCTTGACTGTGCAGGTTATGTGGCTACTCTTGAGCACAGCCCAAGTCTTATCATGGTAACCCGGTTAGGGGGTTATGTTGATGGTTTTATGTAATGTGCCGGTTACGTGGTTGTGCTTAAGTATAGCATATGTGCCCATCAAAGTGAAGTTACAGGAGCATGTCACTTGGCGGTTTTGGCAGGTTGTATGGCTAGTTATGTTGGTGTGCAAGTTATGTGGCACAGCCCAAGTCTTATCAAAGTGAGTTTGTTTGAGTTGTGGATGGTTATATTTGGCCTGCAAGGGTGGTTGGTTATATGGCTGATTCCCTGCTTGACGCACAACATCTGTGCTTGTAATTAAAGTTACAGGAGCATATTATGAGCTAGTTGTATGGCTAGTTATTAGCAAATAATTAGTAATGTATCATCTTGTGAATGAGCTAGTATAGGCTTGGTTGTATGGTTGGTTATGAGTAAGTTATGAGTGATGAATCAACTTGTGAATGAGCTCGTATAGGTTGGTTATATGGCTACCTATTAGCAATTTACCAGAATATACTAGTGTATAGGCTACATATATTTGAGAGCTTGTATGAAATTGAGTACTTTGCAATGGTACTGCACAAGTATAAAGAAAACAAGTGTCGGCCTTTATTAATTTTGAAGATCCAGTACATTGTTCAGTACCGAAAATACAAAATGACAAGTGTTCTTCCCTTGGTACATAGTTCAGTACAAAAAGTAGAATAAAATTACAAATTTTATCATGCAGAAGGATGAGATTTCAACCTGCTCTCTCCTTCTCAATGAGTTGCCTTAGCAGAAATGGTAGATGGGTGATGCCCTCAGATAATTTTCTCGTCATCTCTTCTTGGCAAATTGGTTGCACATAGTTTGAGCTTTAACCCATGCAAAAGCATGGATGATTTTCAAATGTGAGGACCAAGGATACAAGAAACTAAGGCTTAAGGCAGCCTTGTGCACAAAGCTCTTGCATAGGCAAGGTTCAGGGAAGGGAGAAACCACAAAAGGTATAGTACGTAGTCTTACCTTGCATTTTTGCAATAGGCTATTTCCATGCCTCGAACCTGAGACCTATAAGTCACATGATGACAATTCTACTGTTGTGTCAAGTCTCCCATACTTATAGCCCAAAGATGAAGTTGAGTATCTTATGTGGTAAAATGATATTCCAAAAGCACTACTTTTCCCCTACTTCGTACAATGAAATCAAGAAAATGAAGTTTCTTTTCTATTGTGATTATATTTGATGCATTTTTTATGTCGAAAATAGTTAAAGTTCGATAAACCATTGGTTTGCTGCTCTCACGGGTTCCATACTCATGGCCTTCCCAAGGTTCGTTCTCATAAACAAAATTGCAAAGCCTTTTATTAACATTTGGTCAAGTAATTATAAATACATTATGCTTACTTGTAGTTTTGAGTTTCATTAGATGTTCTTGACTTTGTTTTTCATGGCTTCTCTTCGCATTTTCTTCTATTTTCTAAAACACAACAAAGGTTACAAATCATCCTCAAAGTGTAACTGGATTTATGTAAGGACAACCATATTATAAAAGAAAACTAACCTGTTTACACGTTGTTTGTTTGTGGCCTAATTTATGACAGTATCCACGGTTGCCTTGTATGAAGGGGAGCCTTAGCGCAATGTAGAGTTGTCATCATCTGACCTTAAGGTTATAAGTTCAAGGCATAGAAATAGCCTCTTGCAAAATGCAAAATCAGGCTGCATACTATTGACCCTTGTGGTCCACCCCTTCCCTAGACCCCGCATGTGTAGGAGCTTTGTGCACCGCGGGCTGCCCTATCCACACTTGCGTTGTCCCTTAGACTTTGCGATCTCTGCATACCCTTTCATCTTCCTTGTGAGTTAGGTGCTCTTTTTGTAGTCACGACATGTGGACCTTTTATTTGCACCAGTTCATCTAATGCTATAGCCTCAACGAGTTTGGTTGCCATAAGTTGAGGCTCACATAACTCTCTTCAATGCATCATACTTCTGCAACAAATCATCTATCAACTCTGAAGTTAGAAGTGTGTCTTCCTCACTTGTTGATGCTATGTGAGCAAGTACCAAAGCTTTGTATCTAAGTTGAACAGAGTATCTTTTTTTTATCTGAGGCACCCTTTTCTTTGGAGGATGTAATTTCAGTGTCATGTCTTGATGCAATCCCTTTGACCATCTTGGTAGCAGATATGTCAATGGGATTTCTGGTACTAAGCATTGCTTTAACACAAACATAGCATGGCCACAAAGAAATCCTTTAAATTTGACTTTTATTCCTTCTCTCTCTCTCTCTATCTCTCTAAGCATTGCTTTAACAGAAACATGGCATGGCCACAAAGAAATCCTTTAAATTTGTCTTTTATTCCTCCTCTCTCTCTCTCTCTCTCTCTCTCTCTCTCTCTCTCTCTCTCTCTCTCTCTCTCTCTACACATTCTCCCTATGCAATTTCAAAGTAGTTGAAAGCATGAATTTCTAGGAACTTTTCTAACCAGCCAATATCAATTGTATAAAGCTACAACTAGAAAAGTATTCTTATAAAGAGTTCCTATACAGTAGAAAGCTTACCAATATATCTAACTAATCTCATGTTTTTCACCCTGATAACTTAAAGCCCATGCAAAATCTGTCTATTTCACATTAGATAATAAAGGACTTGGGTTATCACCCTTAATGCAGAACACAAACCTAGAATTCTTATAAACTGGTTTCATCAGTCCCACACTCATGTAATCGACAATAACCTACATCAGCTAGTTATTAATATTTGTATAAAGTTATTATTCCAAATTTTAGGGTAACCATGATCATTAGATTGACCATTTTCGTCTTCAACATTAACAAATATAAATTTTTTTAAAAATCCATTGAATCTATGTGATTACAAGCCTTAATTTTCATGGGTTGTGTGAGAATTTGTTAACCATCCATTCACACACATCATAGTAGAAGATCAGGATCTTTGGTCGTGTGAGAATTTTGGAATAATCAGATCCTAATCTATGTAGAATGGCTTGTCCTAAACGCAAATATACAAAAAAACTAAGCAAAACGACCATCGAGACTAGCATCACCAAGCAAAGAGAAACAATTAAACACCACACGTAGGTAAACTACTACAAAAACGAAATCCACAAACCAGTAATGACAGAACCTAAAAAAAAAAAGGAATGACAAAGGAATACCCAATTTTTATATGAAACATACCCGATGAGAGACTTCAGCCCTTTCTGCGGCAAATTTCTCACAGGAGAGATTTCACTTATTCGAATAGGAACAAGCAATGAAAAAGCCGGTATGCATTCTGATACAAGAAAGAAAAGGTCATAACCAGCAATGAAAAGCTTTGCAAGTTCTTTTCTCCAATTCATATGGGGAACAAAGAGGGGAGCCAAGAGGCGGATTTGAAACTGGTTAGTTAATTACTTCCTTTCAAACTTGGGAAGAAAGATGAAATGGCAACTTCCTCGGCAGCAGGCAACTTTCGCCGCTTTCTGTCAGGATGAAGCGCAAAAAGTCTTGTTGGGAAACTCTGAAAATTTCTATTGTAATATTTTCTTTTTCATTTTTCGCTGTAAAATCTATATTTTCTTCTTCTTCTTCTTCTTTTACGGGTCAAACAAGGTTAACTATGCAGTTGAGTTATGGGCCACGTTTCATAACTAGGATGCTCCTAAGCCGAGCAGTTAAAACCAGCCAAATATCATTTCTCCTCTTTTTTTCTTGAATAGTCAGAATATAAGCTACTCCTTTCGGAGGCGCCATGACTAGCTACCAACTCTCACTGACCCACAAACTAATTTAGACAAAATCAGCACAAATTAGCCAATAACTCACTCTCAACTGGGAAAAATTCATCAAAATAAATTGCATGATTAGACCTCGCCATTTGCTCTGATAGTCTCCTAACTAAATAACTAAGCTCCAGAAAGAAAGGAATGAGAATGAGAAAAGTTGCAAAACAGGAGGTCTAAAAGGGATAAAAAAATTACACTAAAGAGAATTAGAAAGAGCTTCTTTACATCATGCAATTCCTTCCTCCATTTCATCAACAACTAAATCAAGGAAGCGGAAATAGGAACCTGTATTGAGAAGTTGCACACCTTTGTGTTTTTCTCCCATTTCTAACAAACAGGTCGGAACAGGAAGGCAAAAGCTCTTGCTCATACATGTACTCCTAAGTTAACACTCCTCTTCACCCCATCTCCTCTGCAGGTAGTCTCTCTCTGATTCTTTAACAAATTCAGCAGATCTATCAAGCTTACCCATTACTGCATTCTTAAAGTTAAATGCTTCTTGAACGTGTGAACAAGATCTCTGCATCCGAATTCCGCTCAAACTAACCCTCGACTCCACAATTTCGTTCAAAGACGTTCTCTTCTTCGGACCTGGTTCCGGCCTTTGCTTTGGAGCACTGTGAGACCTCACTTTGGCCCTAAAGGACTGAGTATTCGCCATGTAATTAGGGAAATTTGAGTGCCGACCGAAGAAGCTCTCTGCACAGACACTCTTTGCCGGTGTCACTGGCATCCAAGCATTAGACCCAATAGAATTCACAAACCTTGGGGTGCTTTGAGCTGTGGAGAACCTACATTCGTCACCTGTCAGGGCCCAATCGCTGTCCTGGAGATTTCGGCAATCGGGAATGGATAAACGAGCAGGCATTCGACATGGGAGTGGAGAGGAGAGGGTTTGGGATAATGGGTCCTCTGCACAGTCTGACATTGATGTGTTTGTTCTTCGGGATCTTGATTTGGGTCGGCAAGTGTCAATTTCGACTATTTTCGGGCTCTCATCAAATCCATTGAGGGCATTCTCAAGTGAAGCTGAAAGTCTTCTACTGTGGATTGATGCTGTGTGTTCACTTCTTGTGTCATCAAATCTTTCCTGAAAATAAGAAAATGAAGAATGAGATTAGCTTTAACAAATTATGGTCTGTTGGGCTTGTTTATTGAGGAAACTGTGAGTTTGAATCTTACTATTGATTTACGTGGTCGAATTTCTGCTTGAAACCTATAATCGCTCCCTAAGAGACCATGAGCCTTCTGTCTTCGGACAGTAGCCTGAATTCTTATAAGAGCCTGCATACTGTGAAGAGTTGCAGAAGCTTGTTTTCGCACAAGATAACCTCTAACATGAGCCTGTAACTTCACTAAGCCTTTCAGAGCCCGGAGCGCTTTCTTTGCCTGCGTAAAGAAATATTAGAAAGAGAACAGAGTATATCGAAACAAATCCTTTGAAGATTCCTTTCTAAACGAGCTTAAGAACAGAATTACAAAGTGTCACTCTCTTTGGAGGAACAAACTTTACAGATCCACACACAGGAAGCACCACTCTGTTATCAAACTCAGGCAAGTGAAGAACAAGGCCAAAGGTGAGAATCAGGAAAGTCCAAGTAAAAAAAATAAAAAATCCAAACTGTAGAAACTTTCAGTAACCAAACCAAGAAAAAATGAACAACAATAAGAAGCAAAAACAGAGGAAAAGAACTGTAGCAGTACTTCCACACAGCAATTAGGGAAGAATAATCAGAGAAATGAACATCCTCGAGATGTTAAGAAACGGAAAAGACTGACTGCATACTGCAACGTAATAAATAAGTGAAGAAACTTCAAAAGCATCAAACAGCAAAGGTTACTCTAAATGAATAGAAAAAATTACGGAAATAGACTAGAATTGGTTCACAAAACCACTTTTCTATCCCAGATTAGTATCTGAGGAACAGAATCTTGAGATTGAAAACAAAAATAAACCAATTCAGAAGAACAACCCTTTTGTTCATTTCAGCCCTCAGATTCAGAACATGAAGAACAAGTTTGCAATACTATCAACAAGGATCCGTCCTAAAATATCCTTAAAATCAGATTCAAAAGACCAAGTAGGTCGAGGCTGCCACTCTGGACAAGCATTCCCAGACCAGATTCACTACGCTGAACAAGACCAAAACTATGAAACATAGGACTAACATCAAAAGATAAATTTGAAACAAGTAGATGCAAAAAAGAAACTGAAACAGTAGCAGACACCCACAAACCAACAACTTTCAAATTCCCTTTAGAAAATGCCAACTGCAAAAAACCAATTAGTATCAAATTTCTTACCAAATAACCTCTGAAAACCGTCTGAATCTTCACAGCAGCCCATCTCTCCCTTCCTCCACCGAGCACAGTCCCTCTTCCATGACTCGTCAACCTTACAACCGCCACGGCTGCCTGGGCCGCCGCCACCGCCGCATCTGCAGCTGCCGCCGTGGCTGCAGCCACTGCAATTGCATGCTTGTTCTGTTCCTTCTCCGTCTCGCTATAGTAACTTCTCAACCAAGCAGCATCAGTGTTCGCCGCATTCCCATGAACACTCGTCGGAATCTGACCTACACAGCCGGACTTCCCAAAACTCCACCGTCTCTTCTCCTTTTTGTCGCTTGAATTGAAATTGTCCCTCTGTTCTTTCTCCTTTTTCCCACGCAACAAGCTTTTGAACCACCTCGCCACCCTTCCCATTTCCTGGCAGGCGGGAGCTCAAAATTCCAGCCCAATGTTACCCAACCGAAACCTACAGAGTGAGGAAACAAGGAAAATGAGAAACCCAGATGGAATCTACAGCAAAGGGAGGTCGTAACATGGTGAAAGAAGAGAGAAGGGGCAGAAAGCAGGAAAATGTATAAAGAAATAGAAGGAAAAGTCTACAAAACGCTGAATTTTATTTATAGAAAAGAGATAAAGATAAGGGATTTTTGAAAAACCTATCGTCACTCTGTGAAGAAGTGCATTACAGGACAAACGAGATCTCACAGAAAGGCACAGAAGGTTAATATACCGCCTATAAACCTCATTTTAATACGGAAATTACATACACGATCTAACCCAAGAGCTGTTAAAAAATATGAAGGAGAGAGAGAGAGAGAGAGAGAGAGAGAGAGAGAGAGAGAGAAGGAAGCCCACTTTCTCAAATTTCAAAAATAAAAGGTTGGATTGCTTCCAACCGTCTCTCTCTTCTGCTTCTCATACAAACTTTCTGGAGCGACGTGTCCTCAAAAAGAAAGATACCTCAGCTTTCTCAGCGGCTGACAATCTCGTGAATCTCTCAGTTTTTTATACATTTTCTCTCTTTTAGGTTTACCACCCTTCTGCTGAAACTCTTTCTCTATATTTACCATTTTCAACCTCTTTTTCTCAACTGCTAAAGTCATCCAAAGGACGATTTCTCAGAACGAAGGCACAGACTGCTACAGTCACCCAAAGGACGAATTCTCAGAACGAAGGACTCCGTGCATGTGGACAATCTGGGCTTCTTCTCCTGCTGCCAGATTGTCCATAAAGTCACCCAAAAACCCTTCCCTGCAGAAATAGTAAAAATTGAGTAATTTGCAATCTGTAAAGGGTCTTCGCCAAACAGCGAATGATCTTTGGGTTGATTTCTTCAAATCTTACTCCCTTTTCACCACGAGATTTACTCTGCTCTTAACATGATTTACACCTGCCATTTCTCTGAGACAAATCTCTGGATAAAAGGTCTGGCCCTGAACAGGGTTTTTGACCTTTTCGAGATTGCAAACTAATTTTGGAGAAATGAAAAAGAAAATTTACGATTTAATTGAAAAAGAAAAGAGAAAAGCTTTTCTTTCATGTTTAGACGACAAAAAGGAGGGAAAGCCTGCGCCATCAAATACGCCAAAAGTTCTTCCTTTCGGGAACGCATCTAGCTACTCCCGATGCCCTTCACTTTTTGAATATTTACGAGAATGCCATGATAAGGAAACTTCCTTGTAAGTTCCGCTCCAAGTGCGTACTTCAACCAATAGGTGAGGATCTAGCGTGCGTTTAAGAGCACTGGCAGGATCGTAATTAATTGCCTTATTAGCTGGTACATGTTGAGCCTGTCTCTCCTACCGTGAAATTAGAGTTGTCACAATTGGTAAAGGCACCCAGTTTGCAGCTCCCGATCATTACCAAAATCTTTTGCCTTTTCGGGTACTTTCTGGTGGGAGGGCCTACAGTACGGTTGCGTCGTCTCCTTGCTGGATTTTCTAGGTTTCCTCATAACTCGCTGAATGCAGCCTGCTATTTGGACGGACAAGATCTACTAACGTCACCTTCGCATGATTAAAAATAGTTGCTTTAATTGCGCCCGTAGAGCGGGATTTTGGTAAGTTTTGAATACGAAAACTTCTAAGTAAGAGAGAATTACTTGATATACCATTGCGTTACGTAGCCTTAGCAAAACAGTAAAAGTTTTCATCGCGTGAGCTCGAGGTCACGGTTTGAAGGCATGAAAACAGCCTCTTGCAATGCAAGGTAAGGCTGTGTACTTTAGACTTTTGTGGTCCGCCTCTTCCTTAGACCCTGCATGGGCGGGAGCTTCTTGCACTGGGACTATCCTTTTTACCCTTACATTACAGGGCAAATTACTCACGTACTCTTAAATCTAATACTCCCATGAAACCAAAAGCCTCAACTCAAACCTTCAACCGCCAAGTGTGCTCGAGGAAGAGGCCACTTGTTTGGGAAATCAAGGCTTATATGCTCGGTGACTTATTGCTCCTCTTTTTAACACTCCTTACTGTATAAATTTTAAGGTCACGTGTCGGCAACTCAATCATTGCACTAAGACTCACATTCTTCGCTTGTGATATTAGAAGAATGCTAAATAAATACTCTATGTGAGAGCATTTGGATACCACTTTTTCTGAAGCCTACTTTTAATTTTTATGAATTGACTTATTCATCTAATTACTTTAGCTTTAGATGTCTAGTAGATTAAAAAAAAAAAGAGGTGAATTAAAAGATTTTAACATCTAAAAAGTTGGAATTAGAAGCTTTGACAATCAACTATGCTGTTAGCATCATCCAATCAAATGTTGTTTAATCAGTCACATGAATGAGCAGGACAGTGCAATATGGCTCAAAAAAGGTGGTGGCGCTCGAACGCTCTCGTGTCCAATTTAGCATTCCTCTTAGAATAGCAACTACCATCTTCCCAAATTTCGTATGCCTTCCATCTTGTTAAGAAGATTAGTCTAATCTAAAGATGTGGTGGAAGATCAAGGGTTTGAATTGTCAATTGTTTGAACCTTGAGTATGTCTTTCATCTTTTACTTGCATGCCCTTAGGTTACAAGAATTGTTGCCATGTGACTTCAAAGTCAGGGGCTAAAGGCGTTGAAGCTTCGGCCACTCGTCATTTTCCCACTAGTTTAACTTCGAAGTTTACGTTGACAATCTTCGGATTTGACAGCCTCCAACGCGGACACATGCAGCAGACGACGTAAGCTGGCTACCGAGATTCAAAATAAGAATCTCTCTACAGAGAACAAACTGCCGGATCTTTTTATCAATTAAAACGAACCGCCGTTGCCAAAAAATTCTTATTTTGTTTCACGATTACCATCCAGCAAGGCTACAGCATTGATGTGATCCGACCATTGGCAAGAACCTGATCAGAACACGAAACTTTGATGGTGGTTTCGAAGGAAAGAACAAACGCCCGTCGGTTGCAGGCCAAGCAAGAATCCTGCTCTCTTCGAACTGGGATTCAGTTCAACAGTTTCTGATCATCCCATCAGTTCACCTTCCACAATAATGGAAACTAGACCATGCACACAGATTCAGAGTTATAAGAACTCGTGATCTTGTTCCACGGTAAGGCAGTACATATCATGTCGGTCCAGAGCAAAGGCTGAAGACAAAATTGTAGGCTGTCTTTGAGCTGTGTTAGATTAGATCTGAAAAGAACGGAAAGGTAGGCCATGGCCAAGCAGAGCAGAGCGCACCTAACTTCTTCTATTGGTAGTCCAACTGTCCAACCACATGTCCACTTGAGATTGCAGAAATTTTGGTTATCCAACGCCACTTCCCGTAAATTCTGGTCTACTGCAATCTGCAGCTAGCATTATGATGGGGAGAGGGGCTTACACATGGTTCAGCGGGTCCCATGGCATTACAAATGGGAATGGCCAGAGTACAGTCTGAGAAATGTCCCATGAACCACTAACATGGCTCACTTCTAGAAGTGGGCAAAGAAAGAAGCACCACAGCATCTTTCCCAAGAATCAAAACAAACTTCCATCCCAGGTAAAACTACGTACCATAGAAAGTCTTCACGGATGCTAAAGACAAGGTTCAAAACTCGTCCTAGAAAAAGGTTTCTCCAGCAAACGGGGACATTGCTGTTTGGCATCACACTGGGGTTTTATGCTATCTTGAGGATTTTTTCTTCTGTTTTTTTCTTTCTCTTTTTTAACTAGTAACTCACACACCTAGTAAGTCTTCATATATACACCATTTTCATGTGTATTCTTAGGACATATCCCCCTTCGCGTACACCCTTGCTAAATGCATCTTCCGGACAATGTACAAGCACCCTACATTTTGTAGTGCTTTAGTAGCTAATTATGTGAATAGGACTGCTTTCTAGTTCTGGACTTTTCTCTATTCGAATTCTTTTGGAAAAAGTATAGTTTACTATCATTGACTATTATTTTATTACACTTCAATCTCTAAACTTTTATTTTTGAAGATTGGTCTATCATTGACTATTATTTTATTACACTTCAATAGCTAAACTTTTATTTTTTGAAGATTAGTCCTTCAACTATTGATATTTTTTTGCGGTAAGTCTTTCAATGCAACGCCCATTCACATGCATCAATGGATGTCTTAACTAGGCCCCACATCATATACTATAATATTTTAAGATAAATTTTACATGATTTTTTTAGGAACCAAAATAAAAAACAAATAAGAGTTTAGAGACTATATCTCAGGGTATAAGTTATCGTGATGATTTCGATGATCATTTTCTTGCAAGGATCTAGACTTATTTTTCACAAAACCTTTTTCAAAAATAAGAGTATCATACATCAAATAAACTAAATCAAATTTTAGTTTTTTAAAATATAATAAAGTATAAAATCAAGGTTTTCAAGATTGTTGGCCATGAAATCTAACAACCTTTTTCTGATGACACCTCAAAATGCTTTCTTCATTGCAAATTGTCCAAATTTTGAGGGTTTGCAAAATGGGATATTTGGACTCTAGATCTAAAAATTATTTCCTAAACTCTAAGGAAAGGGACATTATACGGAGATCTGAAATCTTGCTAATAAAATCCCTCAAGTCATCTTTGGAACCATTTCACTAGAAATTTCTAAGCTTTAAGAGTTCATAAATCAGGGCTTCAAAATTTTGGGTTTGAAAGCTAATTTTTAAAAATCCAACAAAAAGAACATTATTTGGGGTTTTAAATCTCACAAGCAAAAAGATTAAATCAAATTCTTCAGCGAGATATAAAACTATTCGTGAATAACACTTTAGTCACCAACTATTTTTTCACTTTGGTTTCTACATAAATCCTACAAAAATTTATTTTAAAAAATTATAACATATATTATAGATGTCTATGGACAGATGTTGGCCTGAAGGGTTTACGGAGAAAATTTTCTCAATACTTCATGGATTAATCTACAAAAATAAAAGCTTAAAGACTAAAGTGTAACAACAAAGCAATAATTGAAGGTACTAAACTACTTTTTTCAATCCTTCTAGCTTATAAGAGCTTTAGTAATTCTTGCAATTTTTCAAGCATTTTTTATCATACTACTCTTTTTTTTTTAAAAAACAAAAAACAATGGGCAGGATCAATTGGCCTAAATTGCAATGAGCTCACCTTCTACTCAAGAATTTTGTCTTCTTTTTACATACGAAAATCATTCAAAGGAATTTGTATATAAGGATTATCCAACATCCATTTTTAGTAGGGTAAACTAGTTTTTTACTTTTATAAAAGACAAAAAAAAAAAAAGTTCAATCAAATAAAGTGATAGAGGATATTGTATTAGGATTATTAGTTACTATGTCAATAATGGATATATGTTAGTTTGATACCTAACTTAACAAGGTCTTAGTGGATTGAGATATTGCATTATACATACTATTGTACATGGATGAAGAGAAAATCCAATTTAGTACATCAGTATATCCCAATATCCGGTGAAACCTCCATGTTAATTATTTACGATGTTGAACAAAAAATGTCCATGTTAGTGACATTGTCCACAGATGTCTACACATCCTCATGGGGGAAGTCCATGAAATGAAAAAAGTTAACAACATGAGCAAAATAGGGCCATTTTTTTACATCAAGTTGTCCATGTGAACACATGGTTTTCACAATGTCCATGACTTGTTGGTCTCTTTTCTCTACCTTAACAAAAGACCCACTAATTAAACTATAACTTATATTTCTACCCATTAGCATTATTAACATTTTCAATTTAATAACTAGGGCCTAATAAAATTTAACTAGGTTTGAGATTGATTAGGCTCATTACAATGACTACAAAACATTATTTCATCCTAGGTTTGAGATTAATTAAACGCATTAGCATTATTAATATGTCTAATTTATTAACTAGGGCTCATTTGATATAGTACTTCATTGATTCTTAATGTGGGTCAAGGCTAATTCTATTGTTGCAATTATTATATTGCTTGATGTCCACAAAAAGATAAAAGTGGACGCCCCATGAACATAACTCAAATATACAAAAAGACATCATTGGATATCCATAAACATCAATTAAGTGGGCTAGATGTCCAATATCCATGGTTATCGATGTGGATAATGCCATATATCAATCCACTTGACCCTCTAAAGGTCTCTATATCAACGTAAGAGTTTCAAATCCATGAAAACTACTTTAATGACTCGTCACAAGAAAAATGAAGTACATGTACACCGGGATTAAGCAATTCGGGATGCATTTAATGTCACCATCTCTTAATTTTATAAAAGAATCTTTCTCTCTTTTTTCACGTTACCATAAAGCTCTTTCTATAGAAATAGAAATTGATAATATTATTTACGTTAAAAATAGAGGAGAAGTCAAGATTTTCCCTTCTCCATGTAAATGGTTCCAAAAGAAGCTGGCTACTTCATGCCTATTAGGCTAGGCGTCCACTCCATTTCTTTTCTATTTGTGGACCGTAGAGAAACAGTACTACTAGATAGATAGTGCCTTAGTGTCAATCCAAATCATTAATATGCAGGCCATCACTAGGTGGCATATTTTTCCCAAAAGATAGCTAGACTAGTCAATAGAGGCGTGTAGGTGTAGCAACAGGTACTTAGGTTGAGAATGATGTTTCTTAGGGATCTTGTTTATTTTACATGGGGTTTTGTGAATCTTGAGTTTACTAGATTTGAGATGAGTTTGATCAATTTTTCATTTTGTTATCTCAAAGTTAGTGCATCTCAAGTTTACTTGATTTTCTACTAATTTCTCAGTGCATTAAGAAAAAATTAAGTTTTGTAATTCTTTAAGTTAGTTTCTTTCTAGCTCAGTTGGAGGTAGACAATAAGGCGCCTCTCCTTCTTATGTTTGGTCATAGGTTTGAGGTGACACTTTTCCCTTACTATAGAGGTTTTAAGTAGATTTAAGAATTAGGGTATAGCTTGTACATAGTTTGATTCATAACTCTTCGCTCTTAGTGAAAAAGAAAAGGCTAGTTTTAGAGTTGAGAATGGTTGCTAATTTGAAGGAGAATGTATCCATTTGCAAGAAACTTCAATAGCATAATATTCTTTCCCAATTTTGCATATATGACGTGAGATTCTTCTACCAGCACGTTATTTCTCTTTGTAAAGGAAAAAATGCATAAAAAGCATGAAACTAACAACTTTTGATGCAACTAGGATTGCACACATAACTAAAGCGCTATGATTATCTTCTTCAATTAATAAATTTGGTTAGAAATTGGACTTTAAAATTGGCTTGCCTACCAAAAATAAAAAGATACTATAGATTTGTTCTACAGGTACCTTCTTCCATGTAATTATAGTTAGATACTATCTACAGTCATTGTTTATATAGATCTCCTTATGGTCCACATCTAGCAACCGAAAAAATGTTTTTTTTTTAGGGTAGAGGCACCGGTTTGACAATTTTTTGAGCCACTAGATATCCAAAGATTAGAGAGTCAGATGAACTACTTGGATCAAGAATATGCAGGGTTGACATACAAAAGCAACTAAACCGCAGGGTATCCATACAGTAGTGTCACACTTGCTATTATTATATTACCATTCAGCTTAAAAGCTTAAGCAAACACACACAAAAAAAAAGGGGGGCCCCTGTACACAAAGCTCCTGCATATGCGGGGTCTAGGGAAGGGGCGGACCATAAGGATCAATAATACGCAGCCTTACCTTGCATTTTGCAATAGGTTGTTTCCACGCCTTGAGCCCATGACCTTAAGGTCTTAGTAAGACAATAATATTCATCTGTCTAACGCACTCACCTTTTTGGACTCTTCCACATGGATGCAATAAATATAGGGTATTAGGATTCAAATTCAAGATCTCTGTGTCAATAAGGCTCTGATTGCATGTTAGATTATCATTCCACCTAAAAACTTATGCTGAAAGAAATTTGGCCAGTAATATTTATTTGTCTAACAATAACACTCTCGTGATAAAAGAGAAAGATACACCCACAATTATCACTGGTGGCAACATTGAACTGACGTGGAACTTATGTTTTTCCCTTCAATCTCTCCTATCATCTTTCAAGATCAGCAGGACCATCACTGAGCAATGAATATGCCACTTTGGGGCGAATGACCAGAAGTACTCAATTGGGGTCGCACTTGCAAGCAATGAAGCCCACCCTAAACAATCTACTGTATATGTCCAGCTAGCAGGCCTATGTTCAATTAGGTCCTTCCAACTTACGCTTCACTTGGTAAACTTACGAAGAAAAACGAGCTGGTGGGCGATTTTCCCATTTATACTCATTGTCTAGGTTCCCTCTTCCTTACAACAGAAAACCTACAAACTTACAGAAACAGTAACGGTGCATCAAGAGGCTATTTATCTGTCTTCCAATGTATTTACCGAGGCAACTAAAAAACACGTATGTAAAGGGCCTTTTATGGAAAACATTCATTGATAGGATCATCAAAGAGAAAAGAAGCTGGAGCATGGTCCATGGATAAGGCTGGCAGATGAACACTCAACAGCTAGTGGTCTCGTAAATAGCACTTTTAGTTGCCTGTAAGTCTTTATGGGTGCAACCACAGGCTAGAACGTCTCATAAATATAAGTCTCAATTCCCACTAAGCTCTCATATATATCAATTGTCAAATCTACATAAAACCTCAAAATATCAATTGCTAGATCTCTCTAATATTGGAAGGCTAATATGTCCATCACACCGGCAATAGTTAAATCAAAACAATTCATCTAATAAGCCCGTCTAGTAACCCTAAAGTATAGCATTAAGGAGACTTCCTTTCTACCAATAAAAAAGTAAGCATTTAGAAGCTTCTGAGACATGCATGGCCTATCTAAGACAAGCTTGACACAGATGAATGGTTTGGATTAAAGGATTTCCAGGGCCCCACCTCTGGATGGTGACTAGCTGAGCAGCATATTAAAACTCGAATGTATGGCTCGGTCTAGCCAACAAAGGGGTGACCCAACTGAATTAAAGACCTGAAGAAAAAGATGAGAAAAAGGAAAGTACATAAAGACAAGCGTTGATGGCATTGATTTCCTGTTGCATTATGAGATTTGGTACTTCATACTTGTGGGTTGATGATGGATGGACTTCGACAGGAGGAAAGCAGGTGAAGCGTAATGAAGGGGTATCAGCTCGAGCCCAATAGTAGGAATTTGATTCTCGACCAACGTTTTCCAAGGCAATTAGTACGTCCTTGTTCCTGTGGAGCATGTCGTTTTCTTCCCTACACAACCATGCATTTCCTTGTTTTACAGCGAATCCACGTACATTTTCCTCAGCCTCTCTGCTGTAGGCCACCTCTTTATGGTTAGAGATCCAACCGTAATGAATCTCTAACAAAGCACATGGGTTCAAAAATTTGTGGCCTCGGTATCTCTACCGTGTGAAACATTTGCGTCGTAAGATGACTGTAGCAGTTTCATGTGCCATTTTCTTCCAGGTTATGCAGATTCTGTGGAATTCATGACAAAATAAACTGAAGTTGAATATTTCATCAAAAAGAAGAAGAAAATGAATGTGAAATTTAGCACTAACGAAACTTGCAAACTTCAGGTTAATGTAAAAATCCTCTAATCAGAAACCAATTTGCCGATATTTTAGATTGTTTACTCATATTTGTCGGATGGGAGATCCAAGGTCGAATATATTCCAAGTCTTAGATTTTTTATGCATTTGAGATGAACTGAATTGTTTATTAAGCATCATTTGCTAAAGGCTAAAGTGTCTGATCAGCTTTTCTTACATTTTGCAGCATGTATTTAACTCTGGCTTTAATATAACTATAAGAAATATTGGGACTCGATACAACAAACACTGAAAATATTATATTCAAAAACATCTTGAACATATATGATAGCGAAAATAAGATATCAAGGGCCTATTTCTATTTCATCATGCAAACCAATTCTTATGCAATCACCAAGCATGATGAAATCAAACCTAGACAATTCCAGTGGGTCAAGGGTAAAAGGACCTCTATGTGAAGGGCAGCCCAGTGCACAAAGCTTCTGCGTATGTGGGATCTGGAGAAGAGGTAGACCCCAAAGGGTCAATAGTATGCAGCCTTAACTTGTGGATCAAGAAAATACAGGGTTAGAATTTAGTAATACCTTCATTAAGTAGACATAGTGGCAACTCTATATAGTCAAACGTTTGTTGTGATAAGTTCTCTCTTTGTTTATATACATATGTGCATGTGTGTGTGTGATCAGTTCTTTCTCTCTTTATATACATATACATGTGTGTGCGGTGTGTGTGCGTGTGCAGGTGACATTTGATTAGCAAGGAAAAAGTCTCTAACTGCCATTTCCTCTAACTTTTTCTATTTTCTAATTTTTTTAGGCCAATCAAATGTCACATCCTCATTGCATCTGCATGAAACAACTAAAATTAACACACCCGATATATATATATATATATATATATATATATATATATATATGAGTGGTAATTTCAGCAAAGAGTTGCAAGTGTAAAGTGCAGGTAATATTTGATTGGTCGGAAAAAAGTTTCTAACTACTATTTTCTCTAACTTTTTCTATTTTTTTCTTTTTTTTCAGCCAATCAAATGTCACCTACTCCTTGAAACAGGTGAAATTAACACACCCCGCATATATATGTGCGTATGTATGCATGCATGCATGTATGTATGTGTGTGTGTGTGTGTGTGTGTGTGTGTGTGTGTGTGTGTAGACACACACCCATTTTCATATACTTTGGAAAGTCATCGTTGTCTTCATTATACAAGTGTGTCTCCTTATGGTATGAAGTATGTGTCCATTGGTCCACCTTTCTAAAACTTGGATGAGATTGATTCCCTCATCTCCTCTCCCAACAAAGAAACTTGTCGTCAATGCATGTGCATGTTTTTACTTGAAAAAGATTAGGGATTTGTTTCCATATTCATACATTTGCAGTATTAGATGAAGACTTAGAATAGTAAACTTAGGATATGGCCATTTATATACATGGGCGAGGCGTGGGAAGTAGCCATTGATGAGGGCTGTAACAGAAAACAGTATACACAGTTGTAATTCTTCCGATCATTATTAATAAAGAATGGTTAGTGGTCTAAGACATGACAGACGTACATGTTGGGTGTGCATAATATCTTCACTTGAAAATGTGAGTGAGCAAAAGTACATGAGGATCCACTGTTCCAATGATCTCTCTCGTATGTACATAAATTAATGAAAACACACTTATCTAGTAATAATAAAAAAAGATCATGTAGCATACCAATGGCATATTTGAGAGAATTTATATGCCATATTGCTTCTTGCTATTATGGTCTAATTTGCTAGTGTCCAGTAAGAAAGAGAGAAACTAAATCAAATAAAGATGAAAGAGTATCTCTTTATGCTTGCCGATTGTAAAGGGATCACGCTTTTATCCACTCTTTTATTTTTCTTCTTCTGGTTTTCTAGTGTGTTTATCCAAATACAGAAGTGGCCTTATGGAAAGGGATGATACTTTTATATAGATGGAGTTGCTCCTCCTGTGCTTCTGCATTTCATCTTCCTCCGATTCTAACCGAAGTCTCTTTGTGTTGTTATTTGTTGTGTCTTTTGGTTTTTTGACAAGGTCTATGCGACATGAATTAGGCATGAATGAAACCTTTCACAGGAATCTTTCACAAAATTATCAACTAATATTATCAATTATCAAATAATTAGAATGGTTCGTTATTAGACCATGGTATTTGATTTTCGAAACACCTAGAACCCCCCATTTTCTGGATCCATCTCACATCAATAACTCACGCCCTTCCACCTATAAGTAGTTTTACACAAGTTTCCTTTGCAGTGGATATCTGAATTCCAAGTATGGATCTTAAAAATCTATCCTCTTTGACATACAATGATTCTTTCGCTACATATTAATTTACCTACTAAAATATCACCTATTTCTATCCAAGATCCTAGCGTCACAATTCCATTTCTGTCTAAATTGAGGAGTTAATGAGCTTCTAAATGAAGTATTTCATTAGTGACTCTTTCAGGGCATTTGCTTGTCACATGAGTCTGAATTTCATATTTACAGATGTGAAAAAAAGTATAAATATCTACATACACTAGATGTTCACTAATGAGTACCGTATCTTCAAAAATGTAGCCTTCCCATGGCATATAAGCTACTAATATGTTTTTTCCCAAAGCGAGTTCACTGCCAATTGTAACCGCACTATTTGCTAAAATTTGTCCCTTTTTAAGGCATTTACTCCACTGAACCTGAGATTTTTGGTGCATACAGGTATTTTGATTCAAAGAATCATCCCATCTCAATTGAAAAAGGAAATATTTTTCCAGGAAGAAATCTAGTTCTTTACAAGGAATTATCTTGATCCCTTCCTTGTGATATGTATGCCCATACTTAACTAGGTATTAGCCATGGGAAGACTATCTTTCCCCTACAAACAAATTATTACTTCTCAAGAAAACTCTATACACTTCAAGTAGTTAGCAACAAGCCCACTACAGTGGTTAAAAAAGCTAGCTTCACCAAAAACGGAAGAGAGAGAGAGAGAGAGAGAGAGAGAGAGAGAGAGAGAGAGAGAGAGAGAGAGAGAGAGAGAGAGAGAGAGAGAGAGAGAGAGAGAAGAGGCAATTAAACTACAAATTATCTTAATGAAGTAAATCAATACTTTGGAAAACATGGTAAGAGTTTCCATTCTACACAATGCATAATGATGAAGAATACTACAATGATTTGCATTTGTGTTTATATTATCGTGTATGACTATAAACTCATAAAATTATCATAATAGTATGTTTATATAATGTTTGCACTATTGTGTGCGTTGATGTACAACCACCAAGTATGCCCTACTCTATTACTCTAATTTGTGAATATGCCAAAGATCTATTGTTTTGGGATTCTACATTCCACTTATAACACCTATATATCTTATATTTAATTACTTCCTACTTATTTATGCTAGTATTCCTATTATAATGTGAATTAGAGAGACTTCTATCTCACTTTTCTTATATTATTTGGGCTACCTTCAAAAGCAAAATACTTCTGTTGGAGTTTACTTATGATAGTCGTGTTGTTTCCAGCACTTTTAAATACTTTGTTGGCCCATAGGGAATTTATGTAATGTTCTTGTATATTTCTTCAAAGGAAAATTTGTTGGAAAAGTAAATGTGGATTTTTATTATGGGCGAGTTCTCCCTATTTTGACACCTGGTATATATATCATATTTTAGTGATCCTAACCAAACATCTCCTTGACCCTACAAAGATTGAGAGATTCTAACCCTTTAGTTTTGCCATTTATATTATATGGTTTTGCTCAAATTTCTAAGCAACAATCATTTTGCTTACCTGATACCACAACAATAGTCACTAGGATCATCTAAAAAATAAGGTCGGCAAATGCACAATGGGCACTTGCACTGAATGGTTTAGTTGGGGAGAAAGTGGTATTGTCTCCTACTTTGGGACACCCTTATTTTCCGAAAAGAAAAGGAAAGAAGAAAATAGGTAAAGGCTACAATCCGTGTAAATTTATATTTCTTTAGCATTATTACAAATTTGAAGTCTGCTAAATCCATTCTAAATGACCTTCTTTTTCTCTTTTTCTGAATTTTACATTCTAACTTACCCCTTGGAGTTCTTTTGATTTTAGTCCAAGACTCATTCACCCAAAAACAAAAAACAAAACCTACAATGCCAGTTCTCATATCCAATAATTCCTTAGCATTATAGTCAATAATAATAATAATAATAATAATTTCTTAGTGCTCCATCTCACAATCAAGAGGTTATGGGTGTGTGTCGCACTCATGCCTTAAATAGTGGATTAAAACGTAAAAATCAAGAACATTAGGAATTAATGATGCGTTCATTAGACACAACCCAGCTTCAACTGCGACGAGAAGGAAGGCGGGTTACCATCTTTGGGTCGTACTGGTACACGCTCGACCCAGGTAAGCTTCCACCTCTCCCTATTCTTCCCCATTTCCTCTTCTTCTTCAAAGCGAATACAGCATTTTCTGAAGGACTGGACGATGAAAAAACACCGTCGGATTCAAGGTATACAGGGAACAAAACGGGATTAGATTGAAAATCTAACCGTTCATACTGTTCCTTAGATGTTTCTGAGTGAAACCCCTTTAGTTTCATAAAAATTCGACAAGAAACGACACCAAAAACTGCAAAAACCAGCACTTAGGGTTAGTCTCAAAAACCCTTGAAAAATCCAGCAAAAAACAGTAGTTTTAGTAAAAATCTTAAGGGGAAAACACTAGAAAACGAAAATTTAGGAAATTTCGAGCATTCCCGTGAAATTTCACTAAAAAAAAAACTAGGTCGTCTATGTTGCCGGCGACGGTGACATTTTTCGGCGACCCCTAAAAAAATGAGAAAAAGAATTTTTTTAGATATGGACAATTCGCGCGTGATCTTTTCATCCGCAAAGACGGATCGTCGATTAGGAATCTATTGGTCCATGAAATTGCTTGTTAATACATAGAGAAAATTTGAAACCTTAACATCCGACCATTAAAAATGTGATCGGGAGGTAAATTTAGGTCAAATATAACTCCAAGTAACTATTGGTGATGAATTATCACAGAAATGACTGACTAATTACAGATAAATTGATGGGAGATCCTATTTGACCATCCAATACTCGATCAGCGAATGTCAGAGGTCAAGAAAGGATATCAGACCATGATTTATGGCTAAAAGCATTGAATTGTGAAATAACTTACCTATAATGTTGGAAATTGAAACTTCTAGAGGTACGCGCTTGATCTAGACTATTGATGTAAGACCAATGGTGTTAATCCTATTGGATAGCGACCAATTGGTGTGCAAATCCTTAATTTAGATATATGAGGTTAGATCAAGAACATTGTAAATATAGAGCTAGAAGTGATTATAGAAAATGACATGAAATTCTGAAATTTACTTAGAACTTGTATTTGTTGTAGAGGTTTGAGAGCAGTGTGAACGGTTCTAGCAGTAGAACTTTGAGTTGTACTTGGAGAGCAGGTAAGGACCCTGAACCCTTGCATTCCTTAAATTCTTGTTGATCTGTTTTCTTGAAATTGACCTTGTGCATGTGTAGAATGAATATTTTGTCACCTTGGTTGAATGGATGATAGAAATTGTAATTTCTTATTGAAATGGTCATGTTATAGTTTGATTTACTATGCTTAATTGTTATAATGATGCAAACTGTTATAAAATAGTCAAGCCCAAGATAGTAAGCCCTGAGGGCCGTCCGGTAAGCTATGGTGATGCCTTCTAAGATGGTAAACCCTGAGGGAAAGGGCTACCTGGTCGCTTGCGACTAAGGTGAAGCCACCCAAGATGGTAAATCCTGAGGACTGTCAAGTATTGAGCCTCCCAAGATGGTAAACCCTGAGGGATTAGCTCTCAGGTATTGAGCCTCCTAAGATGGTAATTCCTGAGGGAAAGGGCTGCCTTGTCTTTTGGGATCACGGTGGAGCCTCCCAAGATGGTAAACCCTGAGGGATGAGCTGGCATATTGAGTTACCCAAGATGGTAAACCCTAAGGGAAAGGGCTACCGGTTGATTTCGACTAATGTGGAACCACCCAAGATGATAAATCCTGAGGGAACCTAACTTTGGCGTTACCCAAGATGGTAAATCCTAAGGGTCTGGCTGCCTTGATGATGATACACATAGTGGGCCGCCCAAGAAGGGTAATCCTTGAGGGAGTTGACTATTGAATCTTGGTGTAATGCTAGGCATGTTTAATATTACTGAGAAAATCATTAATGAGTATGCAGTTTTGTTGGATGTAACGCTTATGATTTGCATTTAACTTTAGAATGAGGTCCATGACTTAGTCACTCATCTATCGAATGTCCTGTGGTTGGACACGAATGGGAAATCCTTGTGGAGTGTGCTTGTTTGCATGCGATGACTATTGCATCATATTTGAATTTGGGCAAAAACTGTAATTCTGCTCTAATACCCATAGCCTTACTTAATAGCAGATGCTAACTACGTTGTATATGACTATTTAAAATGGAAATGAATGCTCATGTTATATTGAATGTGTTTTTAAGCGTAGCAACGAGAATGTCTGGATATGCATGGGTTTAGTTCTTTTCTCTTACTGGGCTTCACAGCTCACTGTATTATTTTGCAGGTACCAGTCAAGCCGAGAAGAGAAAGGGGGTTGAGTGAAATGAAGAAAGCTTGATTGAAGATGTAACATTTTGAATTGTATATATATGTATATATGTGCTGACACTGAATATGAGTCATATCTCATTTTTACCATGATCCTTATGCATCCTATGGGTTTTATTTTCTTTGATAGGGCATGTATGAGACCCACTTAAACTCCCGGTTGGTAAGCAGGTGTTAGTAATGCATCATGATAGATAGTATGGAGACAGAGTCTCCCTTAAAGGATTTATAATTGTTGTGTTGTTTATCAGGTGAACCGCATAGCATGCGTTAAATGCATAAGTCCGAAAAATAGGGGAGACTCTGCTGAAATTTTAGTAGGACTCAGTTATTAAAGGAGAAAAATATTTTACTAGTAAACTGTGACTTGCACAGGACAAGAGCACCTAGCTCTCTCAACACTTCCATTGTGATATAAATTATGAAAAAAAGAAAAGAAAAAGAAGCAAGGCCATGTAGGCCTAGCTCGGCCAATCGTTAGGCTTGATTAAGCCTAATCGCGGCCCCGGGGATTGGGGTCGCGACAGTGTGAGAGTAGAAGAAATCGTGTATGTCATTATACTGATTATATGTGACATTTACAGTACAAACATAGATCCTACTAAGGGTTGACTAAAAGATAAGCTTTACATAACTAATAGTGACAATAAGAGACGCTAAAACAGTTTACAAAATTAGAGAATAAAAAAAGATTTGGTGATATATTTCTAATAATCCACCTCAAACCTAACATTAGATGAAATGTTAAATCACCTTCTCAAAGTGAACATTAGATCAAACGTCAAGCTTGCCTTTGAGAAAATTAAATCGACTCATACTAAGTCTCTTGGGAAGGATATTGGTTGTTTGATCTACCGTCAAGTAACTTGCGAGCCAAATCGTTCTTGGACGAAGTGGCAGCCAATCCATGTACAGTTGGTGCTTGCATGAAAGAGAGGAGGTGAGGTACATCGTGCTGAGGTTATCACACCTAAGTACATGCAACCACATGGACAAAAAAAAAAACCTCACTTAGCATGGATCAAAATAATGTCACTTTAGATGTTGTGAATGTAAAGGTCAGTTATTCAAGACTTGATTGGGAGACTTGGGATCATTTTGGACTCCCATAAGATTAGATTAGTACTAAAATACATGCAATAAACACCATGAGATTGTTGATTATCAAGGCATTCATCCCCGTCGATATTAGAGAGCATATGAATTGTTGAAGATGGTGATGATTGAATGATGAGTCCTTGAACAAGTGTGGCTTTAACACATCAAAGAATTTGTTTCATGGTGGCAAGATAATGATTCGAGGGGCATTTTAGAAATTTGCATATTATATTGACTGAAAACAATGAATTGTGGCTAGTTATTGTTTAATATTGGAGAGGACAGACAATCTCACGGTCTATTATGCTTCTTTGAAAAGTTATCAACAAACTTTGACAATTTGGCAGATTAAAGATCGACTAGCAATCAAGTATGTTGAAGTGTTGCAAAAGATCAATGGCATATTTATGTTGAGATAGAAATAGGACATCTTGCTATTTATGGACATTAATTCCAAGGTAGTAGTGGAAGGGGAGCCTTGACGGAACTGTAAAGTTGTCTTCTATGACTTTGAGGTCACGGGTTTAAGGTGTGGAAACAGCCTCTTACATAAGTGTAAGGTAGGGCTGCGTAGTATAGACCCTTGTGATCTGCTCATTCTTTGGAACCTGCATAGAGAGGAGCTTCGTGCATTGGGCTGCCCTTTAATTCCAAGGTAGTAGTGCAAAGAATCCTATATCTTTAATGGCAACTACACTATCAAATCCTTAATCAATTAATAATATAGAGATTAGATGATCCAGTAACTATAATGTCATGAGGTGAGATTATTGTTTATTCGATGGTACCAGGCCCTAGGTGCAAGATGAGACCATAAATTCCACATGTAGTTTGAATAGACAAGATCAGGTGGTTGATGAACATGTTCCTGTAACATCCCATGCTAACAATGCATTTTGTTGCTTTCTTCAACATTTGGACACATCAAGGCTTGATATTAAATGATGGTCGACGAATTTTATAACAGGGTTGAAAGTTTCATCGAATTCAAGCCTTTGTTGGTGACTGAATGCATTGACCACTAAATGGGCCTTCATCCAATGCATCCATATGCCCAAGTCTTAAGTTTGAAAATCCATCTGTAGCCAACCATATTCTGAACTCGGTAATGTGGAACATGTGTCCATGGCCGATTCTAGATGAATGGGTTAATTTAGAATGGTAAATCATTAGTCCGTATTTTTCAGGCCTCTTCAACGTTTTCACTATGCATTGTATGTGAGAAAGAACATGTTTTGATGTTGCTAAGACTTTAGGTTTCAAAACATCATCTTTGGACCTGGATGATAGATATCAAGAGGTAGGAGAGGAAAGAACAACACCAAAGGATATTGGCCTCATTAATAGGAGAGGAAGTCACTAATGTCGATAATGGCTAACTATTTGAAGGACTAAAATTTAGAAGATTGGGGGGAGAGAAGGGGGTTGCAAAGAAGTAGTAGAGGAAATTGGAGGATGTGTTAAGAAAAAAGGGCAGTCCCAGTGCACGAAGCTCCCATGTATGCAGGGTCCAAGGAAAGGGTAGTCCACAAGGGTCAATAGTATGTAGCCTTACCTTGCATTTTGCAAGAGGCTATTTACATGCCTTGAACCCATGACCTCAAGGTCACACGACGACAACTCTACCATTGCACCAAGGTTCCCCTTCATGAACGTGTTAGAAGAGATAGGTAAATCATGGGATTCACTTTGACAATACAACAAAGTGGACGAGAAATAAGGATTATTACATCATTGGTGATTGGAGACAACTGGAAGATAGATTTGGGTATCTAACAAAAAAGAAAAGAAAAGAAGGATAGCATAGAGGTGGTTGCCAGAAGATTAAGTCTTGTTTCAGTTAAAGTGTTGATTTTGTCTCTCATACTCGTTTGGTCTGGGTGTATGAGCATATGAGATGTAACATCCAATACCGAATTTTTCAAATATTAGACTGAGGACACAAAATTCACCCCTACCATCAAATTGAAATTTCTTGATTTAGCCATTGAGTTGATTTTTCACTAGTCATAAAGTACATAAAAGGAAGCAAATATCATATTTAAATTGTAATGGGTAAACCATGTGTACTTACTATAATCGTTGATAAAATTAACATAATATATGTAGCCATAAGAGGAAACTGCAACACAACCCTAAACATACTGCATAAATTAATTGTAAAGGAATAATACTAACATGATTACTTTCCAAGAATGAGATTTATGAAATATTCCCATAGGCCAAGTTTGACAAAATGATAACGTGAAATCTATCAACGACAAAGATAATGACACACTTGATTGACAATAGTTGGGCCCGGATGCCCAAGGAGGTGATGCCGTTGGTCATATGTAGCTGCCAATCTACTAAGAAATGCACAAGCAGTTGAACTTTTGCAGCCTAAGTTGAGAGTGTAGTGTCATCCATATTTCTTTCCTTGAAGAAGTACTTACAGATTTTTGCTGATACTTCACAAGACAATTAAATTGGTAAATGCAAAACAAGGTTGATGCCTTTGCTAAATTAACAAACTAAAAAAAGATTATATTGATGGGGCATTATTCATATTTTGAAGAAGAATGGATTTGCTTGTAGGCAAATGAAACCTAGAGGAGATTTTGTGAAGAGTGAACAAACCTTGCATGTTTCTAATAAAATTTTATTAGAACTTGCATAGTGTGATTAAAGGCTAAGATTGTTTAGATATGCGGTGATGTGATTTTTGGTCCCTAAATCAAGGTACTTGACGGTTGTGATTGCAAAATTAGCAAAATTAGGTGGCATAAAGACATCATAGGAATGATATGCTTGATCATGATTTTTTAAATAATAAGGGCTAAATATGCTCTTATTGGCCATACTAATGAGGATTGGATGGAGAACAACACCATTGGCTTTGGTTTTTCCTTTCATCAAAGTGTTGTTGGTTCAACTTGAGACCTTCCTGAAACTAGCCTTGTGCATTTTTAATTTCAATGTCATATGCTGTCTCAACCAAGCCTTCAAAAGTAGTAGAAGTTAAGTTCTATAACTGCATCCCAATATAGTGGTGCATGTTTGTGGAACACATTTGAACATTTTTCTTTCTCAATCAGATCTTGAGTATAGGGTTGGAGGTTCCTCTATTTTGAGATTATGAATTGCACTAATTCATCCAAACCTTGGAACGTGTTAGTTAGCTCTATAAAGCCACTTCCCTTCTCATCTAGTAAAAGCACCCGAAGAATGTCTTATGCAATAGTTTTCAACTTGGAATAAATTCAAGTTCCATCTAGGCGTACCAGTTGAAGGCATTGCCACCTAGTGTCTGACCAAACTGCCTAATCATGCAGGCCTTGTCTTTGCATCATTGCCTATTGCAACCACATACTTGGTCAAACGCCCCTTAGGACGGCCAATCCCATCAAATTCAATAATCTCAATTTTTTTAGGGATTTTTGCTAAAATGCCATTGCTTTTTGGGGTTTTTGCAGAAGAATCTAACCTTCTTTCGAATTTGCAAATTTGCCATTACATATTGGAGACCTTTGCCATTCTGTTTTGATTTCACCATGTAAAATTTTAAAATTCCAATATTGGCCCCCACCACATCTATCATGTTTAACATTACGAACAATCTGTTACCGTAAAAAAAGACCAACGATGAACAACTGATGATGCCCAATTCATAAGCCCTTGAAATATTAGATTGTGCAGAGTTTCAATTCACAACCTTCCCAATTTAGAATTTAGCACTCCACACATGAAATATCTTCTCTACTAGTATGGTTCCTTTGGCTATCTTTGGCTATGCTGTGAATTCATCTATTGGACTATGGTACTTCAATATAACACCAAACAACTATAAAAGGGCAGCCCCAGTGCACGAAGCTCCCCCCTATGCAGGGTCCGGGGAAGGGGCGGACCACAAGGGCCTATAGTAGGCAGCCTTACCTTGCATTTTGCAAGAGGCTGATTCCATGCCTTAAACTAATGACCTCAAGGTCACATGACAACAACTTTTACCAAACAACTATGTTTCCCATAACATTCTATGTGCTACATAATTATTCATATAATGTATGTCAGACATGTTTTCTTGCTAACTACCAACTTAGGGTACATAGGATTAAGTTGCAGCTTCAAATAACAAACAAATAGAGACAAATCTTATAGATGCTTTGCAAATGTCCTCTATCCAACACCAATAGCAAAAACTAGAAGGCCCTGCTAGACAGGAAAGAAGAAGATATGAACAAAGGACATTGATAATTGAAGCATGCATTTAAGTTAAGAAATCTGCAAATTAAAAGCCATACTCTACATATAGCGAGAACCACATTGTGGATGATCACGAATATATTTACAGAAGAGATATGAAGTGAATGCCAAGAAACAAGGTAGTAGAACTATGAATTTAGCACTATGAATCTAACAAGTTATAAACATGATAGCCATGTATCACAGACAAAATAGATATTCTTAAGAAATTAGGTAGTAGAATTGAACATTCTCAAGAACCTATTTATATCCTTTAGGATAGTTTCCTTAGATTGCATATAAGTTGGTGCAGTGGCAATTATATTGCAAACTTTCTTGGCAGGTTGTTCATTCAGAAACATGTTTTACTAATGAGTTGGAAAGAAGACAAGAGAGACCACAGGTCCAATAGACAAACTTGAGCAAATCTTTGATTAAGAAATACAACAAAAGTTAACTAACTTTATAGCATCAATGGATTCTTAACGATGTAGCAATCATTACAAACCTCAAGCTTCACAACTGAAAAGTCTTTTTCTTCTTCTTTTTTCCCAATATCAAAAACCACTGAATCCTAGTAAAGGAACACAACTCTCCACAACCACGGACCTCAAGCTTCACAATTGAAAAGTCTTCTTTATACCATTGTCTAATCTTGGCTCTTCAAGTCAACCTAAACCATTAAAGTGAACCTCTTTATCCCCAACTCTAAAATGAAGGACCCACTATTGCCCCTTTTGAAAACATTGTTTTATTAAACAAAACTCTAGTAACTCTCTTCTTAGAACCTGAGTAAAACTTTAGTAGTACCTAATCTACCACTTTCAAATAAAACCAAAACCCCAAACAATTCACAATTCATATGCATCTTGTTAAAGGGGCTAGGAGACAACAACTTATTAGAAACAGTAAGACAAAGAAAGAATATCAATCTAATGTTACTCCATAATGGACACTTATAAGTCAAAAGATACTATTCGTCTAGATAACCAACAAAGACAAATGTGTCACTTTTCATATTAGAACCATATTTTGGTTTTTCATAAAAGATGGAGTCATTTAGTCCAAACTATGATTGTTATAGGAATTTTGTAAAAGAAAGAGATGTCATGACTACTGTTAACTTTGCATTAAGAGATTAGGTTAATCAAGTTTGGAAAGCAAATAAGGGTGATATAAACATTGAAAATCACAAAACTAAAAAATCAAGGTACAAATGATCACTAAAATATTTACCAGATAGAAAGATTACATAAAAGAGCATAGCCCATCTATGATTTAAGGTAGATATCTTTCATAAAGTGTGTTTGAGGTTTACTACTAGTACTTCCTGATAACAAAAGAAAGGAAGTCATGATAAATTTGTAAAAACAAATATTCATGAACTTCATAGATAGACAAGACTTTAGATCCATGTCTGATTAACCACAAAGTATGCAAATTAGGTATTGAAAAATAATGGAACTCACCAGGAACATTCTGAAACCAATTGGCTTTTAGGATGTATGCAAATAGATCCATATGTGTTGTAGGAACATTCCACTCTCTTGCCTTAGGAAACCGCACCAATGTTTCAATTGGATATCCTTGATGCATATTCTGATAATCAAATATACTAATGAATAAAAACAACGCTTGACAAAGCATAACAGTAGACACCAAAATGACTATTATTTGATAAGGAACTAAAATGTACATATAGGCATATTTATTTAATGTTGGGACAATCCGGAATTTGCTTCAATGGTACACATATGGTGCATTCTTATAGTCAAGTATAAGATTCGTCCAAGGAAAGTGGAATGTACAATTATGTAATAGAACATGATCACTCCATTTTATTCCAATAAGACCAAGATATCAAATTTGATCATATTTTCTTTGTTTTTTCCTTTTTGCAAGAGACATACAAGGCCATCATAGACACACCAGTATACTAATAAGTCTATAAATGCTTATTTTATATAGATGTACACATTCATATCTAAACTCCCTTGCTTGACACATATTGTTATTTTATAGAGAAATAAGTTTAGCTTCAAAATTAGAAGATGTGCTAGCAATGCTTGTATAGAAAATAAGACAATAGTGGCATGGCAAAGAATTTATTGAATCAAGTTGCTCTCATTCAAAAATGATATCTTCAATGTAATTTATCATGCTCTATCATCTTTTCTTCTATTGAATGCTTTTTATTAATAGTTTATTTTTAGTTTTATGTGTAGATGAAAGGAGACAATAATGTGGGATTTGGGCATAATTTTGGTAACCAAATATCACAAGTAAGCCAACAGAATATTAAATTTAGAATGAATGCTTTAGATGACTGGATGTGCCATGGAGAGGAAGGACCGCAAAATTGTAATGAAGATATCATTTCTAGTAATGAAGAAGACATAGGTGAAGAGATGCCAAGCAGTATATTGTTAGAAAAAGAAATTAATGAAGAAAAAGATGAGGACATGAAAGCAAGGGGCTCAACATATGGTTATATATCCTCGGGTGAAGACGGTTGTAATGAAATATACTTCAATGAAAGTGAGGGGGCTATCAAGGAAAGGATGTTGCTTGCAAATGTTGAAGAATGCGTACTTGCAATTTGGTCTTACACTGTAAAGTCTTCATACAAGCTTAAAAATGTTAAATCTGATCGGGTGACTTATTGTTCAATGCAAATCAGAGGGTCATACTTTGAGGTGTCATTGTTCAAAGAGTAGTGATGGTGTAAGCTTTCATGTTAAGAAGATTACTGGTAAGTGTACATGTATAGCCAACATTGTTAGCTAGTCAACATCTAGCAAATGGCTTGCAAAATTGGTGTATAGCATTATGAAGCATGATATGGATAAGTCAATTACTACATTAATGAAAGACTTGTATTTGTTACATGAATTGAACTTGAACTATCAAAGTTTGGTATGCTCATGAGCTGGCATTGAACAAAATACTATGATCATATGAGTTTTTCTTTTAGCGTTGTTCCACATTGCTACCATGCAATACTTAAGTTCCAACCTAGTTGTACAACAACATATTAGTTGGAAGGAGAACATTATTTTAAGAGGGTGTTTGTATCACTGTATGTGGGGTTTATTTGTTGATGTTGACCTTTTCTAGGTTTAGATGATTTCCACTTGAAAGGAAAGTACGAAGGAATACTCTTATGTGCCATAGGGTTGGATGGGAACAATGGGTTATTTCCTTTTGTTGTATCAGTTGTTAAAGCAAGAATAAGGACAGTTGGATTTGGTTCCTTCAGCAAACTTATGTCATACTTGGGGATTATTCCAATGAAGTTATTTTAATGTCAGACAGGTAGAAAGGATTAGTGGATACTGTAAGCCATGTTTTCCCTAACTCTACAAATTGTTTTTGTCCAGACATTTATATGCAAACTTCAATACGCTTCATCCTAACATACACTCCAAACAAATATTTTGGCATGCAGCATAAGTGTACATGAGAGAAGAATCTTATGATGCTATGAGACAAGTTAAGGAAGCATCGAATGAGGCATATGAGTGGCTATCTACAATCCCTTCAAATTGTTGGTCGAGATCACATTTTTAGGCTGACTCAAAGTATAACATTTTAACCAATAACTTAGCAGAATCTTTCAATGCTCTAATTACAAGTGCATGGGAGTTTTTAGTGGTAAAGTCGCTAGAACATATCTGGCAGAAAATGATGGTCCTCTTCAGTAAAAGACTAGAAGATGCAAATGGATTACAAGTTGGTTTAGTACCATATGTACAGAAAAAAATATAGTTTGATAACACAAGGAACCTTATACCATTGAAATCTTCATATTTTGAATGGGACGTCATAGCACACAATTCGTGGAAGATAACAAGACATGTGGTCAATATTGAGCAATTTAAATATACATGTTGTTAATAGGATGTATCAGCATTCCTTGTATACGTACACTTATTTGCATACAAAATCTAAGATTGAGTGTTGTCGATTATTGCAGCCCTTATTTCCACATTGATATGTTGAGAAAGACTTATCAAATGCCTATATTAGGGATATCAAACCTTTTGATGTTGCCCATCATCCATCTACCTTAGCCACAACCCTCTCATTCTCGACGACCACCTGGCTGATCGAAAAAGAATAGAACTCAGGGTGAAGACAAATTTAGTGGAAGCAATCAAGCAAGTAGAATAATTAAAAGATGCACAAGATATGGTGGACATAGACACAATTGAAGCTCATGTAAGGCTCCTTTACACTGTATAATGGCCAACCAATTACAATGAAGGTAAATATAATTGTTATCCCTTAATTTTTTTAATAGTTTGTACCTATTAGCATTTGTAGAGCATTATTTTTTTAACTCTCTGTGATTTTGTTGTATTGTATGCAGTTGGACAAGGTGTTATTGACATAACAATCCATTGGCAAATGAAGGTTCTGATGAAGCAATAACAAGGATAATCGGTAGCAGCAACTTGATTTTGTATTTTAGAAGTTTTGTAATATGACAAGATGTATTTCCTAAGAGACTTATTTAGAAAGTTGAGAAGGATATCTATGTATTTATCCCTCTCTAGATGTAATCATGAGGTGATACACCAAAAATTTGTATGCAATCTTTTTCATATTGGTTTAATTAATAACACTAGGTTTCCACACTGAGCATGTCTATGTATTTACCTTGAGCTTTTTGTTGTTCTTGGTTTTAGTATAATAATATTCCAACTAATAATAAAAGCATAGCATGCTGAGACATTCAAGATGATAATAAAAACAATAGTAGCCATGAGGAGTAGCTGCTTCCAACAATATCAGCCATACTAAGTAAATATTGAACTTCAAAACAATCTTGTTTTACCTCAATACCGGCCATGAGGTGTAGTACTGATTATCCATATAATATCTTAAATATAAGTAAATGGATCTTGTTGGATTTGAACCAACATCCTTTTGAGATGAATTCCCAAGTGCTCTACCAAGTTTGAGCTAAAGATCCAAATGCACCCACAGTTAGTGTATAGTGCATAAACTTCATTAAAAAAATGTTTACAGGCATATCATGATACCACTACAACATACAAAAAACATTCATTTAATTGCAAAGGAAATAAAAAACAAGCATATGATCATAGCAAGCAGAATCTTTATATTTGAAGGTTAGCCATCATCAACCATAGCTCAACATCATGGCCTGATGATATTGATCCTGCTTGATGGTACATGTTGGTGAAGATAATATCGACTGATATTCTTCATACCAAGCAAAGTAATCACACCTCTTTGCTGGATAATGGTAGTATTATCTACTAGGATTTGTCATCGACCTTGATCTTCTAGTCACAAGTTTGAATCCACAAGAACATTTCCACATGTTGGAAGAATGACTTGTACAGTGCATCTTCTAACTATAGCTGGAGTTCATAAATAGCTCTCAGTAAGACTAATATGATAAAAAGCAATAATTGAAGAGCTACTTTAAAACACATTTCATAGATAAATCAAATGCATGAACAAAACACTTATAATATTTTTTTCATGGAAGATTTATTGATGTAATTTGATCTATAAGATATTCCATTAAGATAAGTGCTTTGTTTTGATTAGAGTACTAACTACTCTTTCAAAATTAACACATTTGTAGAAGTGTGTTTTTAAGTATCAATTTTGCAATGGTTTAACCATACTAACTGTACCTAACATTGACAGTAACTGCTACATGGAGATCCTATCTACTCAATAAGGCCTGCAAAAAAATCCATGTCAATAATGGTTTGCGCATGTGCTCTTTAAGGTCATTGAGAAAGACCTTTCAATCTTTAATGTTAATATTGGTTTGTGCCAAATCCAAAACCTAGCTGTGTAGTCCTTGTGAGAGGGGGCCATCCTTTCACTCATATAAGAAGCAAATAAGGTGAAGAGGGCAAATCAGGGAATAATATGAGATGAAGACTATAAGAAACTGAGAAATAGAAGGAACATGAATCTCAGCATTGCAAAAATAGTGAATGAATGCATAATACAGAAACCATAGATCATATACCAAAAATTTTAATTAATTTTTTTCCACAACCAAGGTACAGTACACACCAATATAACTATTGTCATCTATTTTACTGACCTCCTGGCTGTCATATTCTTTTTGTCAGAAAGATGTGAGAATTTCCAGTTTAAACCAGTACATGCATATGCTCATGCAGTCATGCACACCTTCACTGGTTACATTTCAAGGATAGATGTAATGGTTGGAGGTACTTAGTCCTCCTTGATCATTATGTCCCAGTTCTTGAGTTTTGCTTTGGAGAAGTATAAAGAAATGAGGGCGCTTCTACTAACACACTTAAGCTATGAGCCCATATTTACAGAACACACTTTTCAAGCCTATATCATAGAACATGTATCACAATGAAAAAAGCCATTAGAGTATGATGTTTAGATTTGTAATTTTGTTGGATAAGCCCCTAAAAGCAATCCTAGAAATCAACATATAAATTATGTGTTTACATAAGAAAGCACAAGTTCATATCTAACGTCATAAGGATCATATGAAAAAATATGTAACCATAAGAATTGCATTCAAATCATGTGTTGCTAAGACAAAAATTAGGAGAATAATATTGATCCTATAGTTAATAAAGGCAAACTTCCACTAAGCACTACTCCATAAACTCACTTGGTTCGTCTGGTGAGTGAATTTGACATCTAAGACCTTTGAGATCAATAGGGTGAAATAGAAGTCTTCAATTATTAATTTAATTGGCTGTGTGGTCTCTTCGGCAACTTTTGATAAAATTTACTTGGTTGTCTTCAGTTATCAATTTGTTTGTCACCACAAATGATTTTGAGCTAGTTAGGACTCTTACAAGCCATTTTTCTTCTATAGACCTATCTACATAGAAGAACTGAATCTCCAAACAGCTAAAAAAGATATCATGGCTCAAGTGATATGTTATGCTTCATTCAAGTGAGACACAAAAGATACAACAAAATGTTTGGTTTGCACCATGTTACATCAAACTAAGCCATAAAAATACAAACATGTAGGAGTTATGGTCTTCTTAAGACTTGACACTATATCCACTACAACCCTTCATCCTTTATGCTATAAAACTTTGGTAGACTATTCAAAATATAGTTAGAATATTTGGTCAAAAAATGAAAAACCAATACAATCATGTTGTAGTGGAGTGATCCATGCATAAACAATATGCTCTTCTATCATGTTGCACTCATTGGATCATAAAATCAAACACCTGATATACACACACCACGGAGTTACACAAATTCAAGGAAATTAGGGAGGCATCTACAGAGAGAGAGAGAGAGAGAGAGAGAGAGAGAGAGAGAGAGAGAGAGAGAGAGAGAGAGAGAGAGAGAGAGAGAGAGAGATTTCCTCCTGGTAGGAGCGTGTAGTTGCTCTCTGCATAAGGAAGACTGCTGAACGAGAGAAATGGAGGTTGGGGTATGCATATGACAGCAAAGATGGGTTTTTGGGGCGTGTACGATCTTCATGTGGTGGATCCCTGACCAAGGAAGTGGGTTGATGAAATCAGCTATCGTCGATCATTTGTTGTTGGTCTTCTTCGATGGCAACATATTGTTTGCAATGTTAAACATGGCGGATGAGGTAGGGATAGTACTGAAATTTTAAAATTTTACACGATGAAATCCAAATAGAATGACAAATATGCAAAGGTCTCCAATATGGCAATTTTTCAAATTCAATAAAAGGTTGGATTTTTTTGCCAAAACACCAAAAAGCAAAGGCATTTTAGCAAAAATCCCAAATTTTTATACCTTTTAGGAAATGGGGGTTCGTTGAAATTTTTGGAGTATGGATTCTCATAGACTTCCATTTCTAGTCAAATCCTAATCTTGAAATTGCAATGGATCTTTTACGTTGGCTCGAGTCAAATTGGTGATTCAACTCATGAGGAGGCAATAGGGCCTATGGAGTTGAATTTCAAGGTAGCAATATGAATCTCTTTATCAGTTAATTTGAGTTGAAATTTTCTGATCTAGTCATCAACTATCTCTAATGGTTTTGGATGAATGGAGGAGGATTTTGCTTATCCATCTTAATGCAACAAGATTTACCGGCATCCACCTCTGCATATTGGCTTGAAAAGGAAGTCAAGGTAGATTATTCATACCTTGAGAACCCTTTGGTGGCATAGGTGGAAACTCACTCTATGATAACATCAACTCTTGCTCAAATTACGAACTCTATATGCTAAAGATGTCTAGCTTTTAGTGTTAGATCATGATGTTGACGAAGATCTAGTCATGCTTCTCATTACAGGCTAAGTAATGGGTACTCGAGACTCAACCTTACTTTAGGGTGCAGATGGAATTGGACGAACTTGCTTCTATTTTGGAGCTAGTCTCACCATGGATGAAATTGATTCTTTTACTTCTAGTCTAGTGCTTAGACATTCTTTGGCTTATAAGTGGTTGTTAATAGATCTATGATAGCCTCCTAAACTAGAGAGCCTTTTGGTTAGGATGTCAATGATAATGAACCTTTCATTTCTGCTACGATCAACTCTATGCACTTTCTTCATTCATGCCTTGTAACTATTTTTTGCATTTCAATGGTAAATAAAGGTTGATGCAATGTCTAGAAATTCACAACCTTATTGCTAGACAATCTAATTACTAAACCTCTATCAATAGATCAAGCTCGGAGAGAGAAATCTAATAATTGTAATATAGTAGAAATCCAAAGGTGGAGACTAAAGTTATAGTACAAAATATGAATTGCATCGATATTGACACCCCTATTAATTTAAAATAAATTTTTATGACATTGAATGATGGGCTCCATGGATTTTTTAAAGTAAAAGAAGTCTAAATATAGTATAACTCTTGTATGCTAAGTTTCCTAATTGAAATGGGAAAGATCATTAGAAGAAGACTTATAAATGCATTAGAACTAGCATAGGAAAGTGATTATGGTTAGCAAACTAGAAGAGTTGTTGTAAGCCCCTTACGAAGAAAAGAAAAACTTTGTTTTAGCATGGAAAATAGGAGAGGAAGAAGAAGAGAAAAAAGAAGGCGGTATAGTCAATCCTTCCCCAAGAGGTAGGTAGATTTGGCTATTCCTTTTCTCGATGTTTTCATTGATGTTTTTATCTAGTTTTTGGAGTGATTATTAAACCATATTTGACTAATGATTTGATGTTTAATGGTTAGATCATGTGAGTTTTTCTATTGAAAATTCTCTATTATACATTGATTGAGTGATTGAGATCTATACTATGTTATTTATTTGGATTTTATATGGATTATAGCATGCTAATCTAGGCATTTAAATCCTAGATTAATAGTTAGATATGCCTATAAATTTTACCTAGATCTTGGAAAATTACTTACATGTTTGATGCGTATGAATCATCATTATGCTCTATAGATATATTTGTTTAAATTTTAGAAGAAAATGTGGATGAAAAACCTAATTTGGGATACGATCAACCATTAAAAAACCAATGCCCCTATCAATTTCACGACCCGATCAAGATTTGATTGGCCAGAGATTTTAAAGGCCAATATGATATATATATATATATATATATATGAGCAAATTGATTGAAAACATTTCTTACAAAACTGCTAGGATTTAAATGATCAAAGGGCGTCCATTGAATGGATGGCCCAATTAATCTTGCCAATTAGAGTCATGTTTAAATGGCCTGATCTAACCATGATTACCTAAATGTTTTATGATGTTATTGTTTTTGAAATTACATACATGTAATACTTAAATGAAAAATGTATAGATCAAGGTATTTACACTTTAAGATGAGTTAGATCCATCATTGATCAAACGATCAAGCATCAATGCATTGGTCGCATCTAATCAATGGTTGTATCAAGGTAGGATTGATAAGAGAATTATTGTTTTACATCATAAACTTTTTCTTGTGAGAAATACAAGCTAAATTAACCCTGGTGAGATACTTGTTAAGCATTAGATCAATACCATTTTTTAGCCATTGATTTTATATAGTTAAATCAGGACCTAATTAAAGCCCTATTTGGGATTAAAATGACTTAAGTAAAATGTCCTAAGATTAACCAATAAAGGTTAGGATATGATAACCTAATTGGAGTAGAGAATCAATTGTGAAATTACGGTTTGATCTAGGTAAGATTGGACAGGCCAAAAACAATGTCGCAATATATCAAATGTTGAGCATTAGATCCTTAATCCATTTAGTCAAAACCATTGTGTGGCAGACAAGAACAAAAATCTAATTTCTAGTGAGTGAAATGGGTTACTTAAACCCATGATTAGTAGTGAGATCAATGGTTAATCTAGTTAGAAAACAACTGTTAAACCAACGGTTTGATCTAGCAAGTATTGACCATTATATGTCATGATTTCATTAAGTTGTGATGACATGTGATTTTGCTAGTCTGACTGAGATGATAAGGATTATGAATTTTTATATAATCTTTATTTATGTTAGTTTGATTATCATGCTATTAAGCTACCATTTGTTGAAATTATTTTTGAGCATGCTTAGATAGATAGATATACTCTTATATGGATATTATTGTGATGTATGCTATTGATAATCAAAGTATTATTATTAATATGTGGAATTGTTTAACTTAATACATGTGGGTGTATATGTGTGTTCAATGTGATGAGATTAGGATAGAAGAGGCAGTATTCTTATGCGTCTCTTAATATTGATGATGATGTTATCTTATGTAGATTTATGTATTCAGTTTTAGTTATCAAATTTATTTTGAGATGATGGGTGAAAGTATGCAGAGATTAAGATAAGCTAAAGGCCTTTGGGAGTTATGTTAGGAGGTAATGAAGGTTTGGCCTCCTGGCCTCCAATTACCAAAGGGTGAGATGATATCCTATACCCCAAAATGGAAAAATTATCAATTGATTGTGTACTATGGTAGGTGACTCATGGCACCTTATTGAGACAATTTGTAGGCCCCATGAAGATATGGTTGATATCTTTCCATAATATCAAAAAGCATACAATGAAGTGATCTGGTTGTGAGCATAGCAAATCCCTAGATGATTTTTATGAGATTGTTTGAGTTGTTTTCAAAGAACCAAATGACTAGTTCAATGAGAAATCCACAAATGAGTGATGCATTATTTTTGAGAGATGAGATGGAAGGACTACTTTTCATAGTACATAAGAGCACATATTTATCCTTTTGAATTACATATGGTGATAATTATGATTTTGCTTATATATGCATTATCTGTGAGATGTGATATTATGCTAATATCCTGCGACTGCATGAAGTGTGCATTACATAAAAAGGGACTCACATAAGAGAGTCATGATTTTGTTATACTTATAATATGTTTTAAAAATCATATGTGTGTTGGTGCCTTATTTTGAGTGACTCAGGTTTATTGTCTGAGTATTGTAAATACTTAACCTGCAATTTAGATGCAAATTATTGTGAGAAAGTGAAGATTAAAGAGTGAAGGACCAATCCAAGCATCTGATACTTGAAGAAAGTGAGGAGATGACTCACTTATTATTTTTAGATTATATTCTATTTATGATTCATGGATTGTACTCCTTGTCGAATTTATGGTTTAACATTGTGAGACATTGGCAGATTAAGTTGTGACTGATTCATATATCTTAGGATTGTTAAATTTATGATGTTTTTATGAGGCTCATATGTCGGTCATCTTTTATACGTGGTTCTTGCTTGTGATTTTTAGATGAGGCACTAAAAAAAAAAAAAATTTAAGAGTAAATGATGAATGATTATTATTACTTTCTTTAATAATAAATTTTGCCTTATGTTTTTCATTGGGTTTTTAAAGTAGGATAGATCCCGGCCTTTGAATTTTAAACTTGGAATTTTCCATTTATAAAATGTAGGTGACCACATCCTCATATTCTCTTGATGATCTACTTACGGTCATCCAAGTATATTTATCCATTTTATTCAAAATTCGAAGCTAAAATGTGTGCAAAAACTCTTCATACATAAAAGGATTATTGAACTCAATTAGACATTTCAGAAAAAAATTGGGTGTGTGAAGAAAATGTTGGTAAAAACTTATATGTATGTGTGAAGATTTTTCCACTCTAAGTTGAGATAGAAAGATCGATACAAGAAGGGGAAAACTTTAAGAAAGGAAATTTTTACTCATAATTATGTGAATAAAACATGAGACAAATAAGAAAGACTTACCCATTCTGATATTAGTCAAGATGGTGCAAGTTCGAAGATATAATGTACGTAAATCTAATCCAATCATGGTGTTTTAGTTAAAGCTAACTAGAGCAAAAATGCATCTAAATAAGCTTCAGGTTGTGTACGTAGTCCGATGCAACTAGATGAAGATAATCAATAAATGGAAGAAATGATAGAAAAGAGCTTTAGTATATCATGTTTTATAAGTAACTTTTGAAGTCGGCTTCAGAAAACCATCTTGATAAGTAGCTCTTTCCAAAATCGTCTTCTTAAATGTCATTTTTTAAGATAGCTTAACTAACCTTCTTCTTAACTTTATAATTTTTTAAGATGGTTTTCAAAATTATCTTCTTAACTCTATATTTTTTAACATATTTTTTCACATATGTCTTCTTAAATTAGGGTATTTTAAGATGGTTTCTCTAACTGTCTTCTTAAGCATGATTTTTAAGACAATTTTTTTTATAACCATCTTCTTAAACTTGCATTTTTAAAAGACACTTTTCTCTAACCATCTTAAGTTCTTCAAGTGAAAATCTTCAAATTTTTAAACTCTCTCTAATGACTTTTTAAGATAGTTTTTTTTTATACAAATTGTCCTATCAAATAGAGAATGTTAAGACTATTTTTTACTACTATCTTAGGTTTTTTTTACTAAGACGTTTGCTTGAGAATCGACTTCTTTTTATCATCTTAAAAAACACTAATTTTAGCAATGTTTGCATATGTGTTCAGTTCCGTTCTTGTAAATGAGATGAAATTGGTGATTATTTGGGAAGGATTCTAGAACATTTAGAACCTTTTCCTTGACTATCTTATGATTCATTGTTTAAATTCAAACTTTAGTATCCTTAACATGTAGAGGATTGATTTCACATAAATGAAACTATAAACACGTCCTTTGATTTGAATTTTTTGATTGGATTACTTAGAATAAAACTATGCGCATGATCATAGGCATGCTATTGTTCCTTCAATGATTTTTTTGCTATTGGAGAATGCACACTCCATGAAACATAATTATCTATGGATTTTGTATAGTATGAGCAGTGCACTTTTGGGACAATCCAACATTCTATTAAGGACTATAGTCAACATGAGTCTTGGTACTAAAAATGGAAATCATTGTTTTCAAATATGTATGTTTAAAATGATTTTTAGTATGAAAAACTATGTTTTTACCAAAGAGTAATTTAAAATTAAGAATACTTATGAAAACACGATTTTTTTTTGTAAATGGATGGTTTTCTTATGTTTTTAAAAATACATGGAAAACAAGATTTTCTAGCATGAGTTATCAAGTAAATAGTGCACGTAAGCATGATTTTGATAGCCAAGATGCATGATTGGAAATGTGATTTTTAACAAGTCAAATGTACTTACAAAGTATGGTTTTGCAATCTCTGAAAGAGAAGTTTTAATGTGCTTTTGGAAGTTTTTAACATGCCAAATAATATTATGGGAACTGTGCTAAGAGGTAGTGTGAGTTTGGCCTCCTGGCCTCTAACCACTAAAGGCGGTAAGGTATCCATGCTTAAAGTCACACATATTTTTTCTAGACTACTGTGTCCCTCTAGGGTATTGGAGTGCATACAATTTAGTGAGCTGCTTGTAAGCATAATGAGTCCCATGAGATTTCTATTTTGGCTCCTAGAGAGCTGGATTTGTGGTTTTGAGACAAAGCTGGAGATGGTCGTACTCATGACCAATTGCTAGGCATACTTGCAAGGGTGCAAAGAGCATAAGATATTTTGTTGGCACGATTGTGAAAATTTTGTGGTTTTACTAAGCAATATTTTGAGATTTGATCATTTTAATTTAATACAAACATTCAATTGTAATTACTTGCTTGCATGAATTGGCGATATAGAAATGTATATAAATTCTTGAAAGGACATTGCATAGTATGATTAAGGTACGATAGTGTTGTGATTTTATTGCATTAAAAAATGTGTTTTTAAAGCATGTGTGCGCTGGATTCCACTGTTTTCAAGTTTGTATTTTTGGTTTATATATTGTGTATGGTATATACTCAACCTACAATAAAAATGCAGATCATTGGAGGAAGCTTATGAGAGAAAAGTAGAGGACCTCATCTGCACAACTAGAAGATAACGTGAGAAGCTGATTAAGTAGAATTATTTTCTTTAAGTTTAGTGGACTGTGTGATAAGGCACGAGAAGCCGAATTTTATTTTAAATGGATGATTACATTAGTAATGTAGTTTGTGACTAATACATCTTTGGGCAATTTTATGATTTGAACATGTGATAGAACTTAAATGGCTTATATATGAGCCTGTTTTTTAAAATGACAAGTATTTTGAAAGAAAAGTGCTTGGGGTTTTTAGAAAAAAAAAATATTTTTTGATGTTTTTTATTGCTAAATGAAATTTCAAAAATTGGAGACTAATCCCACCTTTGGAAAAATGATTTTTAAGAACATCATGTTTTAAAAACATGGGTTGCTAGTGTAATATCTTGGGTTTTTAGAAATAAAATTTTGAAAAAGTACTTACAAAAGTATTATAAAAGCCCGGGGCATCACAACTACACACAACACTTAAAGGATTAATCATAAAAGAAAATCTACTATGATTGGAAAGAAATGGACTAGACATATGATCATATATGCTAAAGATGTAAATTGGAGACCTACAAATATGTAATGGGCACCTAGAAATATATGATGAATTTTAATACATAAAGCATACTAAGGTGACAAAGTAGAAATGAATAGAAATGCAATAATTGGAAACAAAGGCACACATACTTATTATGGGGAATTAAAAACTTGATTTTGAGACTAAAACATAGATAGCTGATGATGAAAGTGGAAAGTATACTAGAATAAGAATCATTAAGCAATATTAGAAGTCTAGACACATATAAATGGAATAGGAATGTAAATAGTGACTTGAATTGAAAACATACTCTAATCTAAAACATTAAACAAACATAAATTAGTCATATACTAAGTACAAGAAAGATACTAAGCTACTACATGCAAGTAGATTGGAAATGTATAGTGAACATGAATCAAACATAATAGAGATGCCAAATTGCAAACATGAAAAATATGATTATGAATGGGAAGTGTTTTATACTAAATATAAAGGAAATTCTATAAATTAAGAACTTAGAATTAAACATGGTGGCTGTCATAATGAAACCTAATTATAGAATTGAAACTTTAATACAATTAGGAATTGAACATGCAAGAAACCAATGCATTATTTCTAATTTATATGAAAATATAGAGTATGATTCCTAAGAAAAGAAGAGAGGGATGAGAGATCTATTAGGTTTCTATAGAAGGTGTTTCTCACCAAATTTGATGAAAAATAAATTCTTTCTTTGATTAACATTTTTCAAGAGAAAGGAAACTTGGAAAATCAAACTATCTTCTTCTAATAGGGCAATCTTTTCATATATTATTATTTGATCTTATAATGGCTCTCTTAAATAAAAGATCATGAGAATGTACACTTTCTTTGGTGCTACACCTGCTCAAAATTGTAACTTCATGTAAATTAGAAAGTTGTATGAAATTGTAGGAATCTATCTATCATTTCAAGGATCTTCATCATTGAACTTCAACTTTTCATAAAACACACCCATAGAGTTAGAATCCTAGAAACCAAAATTTCTACACAAGGATACTTAGGGTTTCATCATAAAGTTCAAAGAAACAGTGAGAAAGAATGAAAATAAATTGGATTAAATTTAAGAAAGCATTTCATAAAAAATATTTTTGAGAAAAATTAAGTCTTTCTTTTAAGTTTAGTCTTCTAGTTTGAAGAAAGATGATGAAAAATAGATTTTTTCTTCTAGGGATGAGAATTTGATTCCTAAGATAGAGTTTCCACGATCTTAAAAGAACCTCTAGAGTTTCTCTTGCAAAGGTACCTCTAAAAATTTAGTACACTTTTCCTTGAGAAAAGATTATATTTTCCTCACCATGTGTAAGTAGAAACCTAGAATGAGATATAAAGAAACAGAGTGAGAGAGATGATGCAAGAAAGATACCTAAGATTAGACTTTTGTCTATTTTTTCGTTGCTTAAATAGGTAAGGAGATGTCCTCTTTATAGAAATGAGAGGGGATTGTAATAAGTGGTTATTCCAAATACAAGTAAGGGAACATTAAAAATGTGCTTTTAGGGTTTTGGCCACACAAGGTTTGCAATTGCAAAGTCTAAAGGGTTTAGGCTCTACGAACACATAGATGCCTTGTGTAGCCATTATGCAAGAGATTTTCACTTCGCAATTTAAAACTTTTTGGTAATTAGAGTTTATAATTATGAAGTTAAGGTGTTATATTTTTACAAATATCCGAAAATCATTGAAGTAGTATAATACTTGGTCTCTACATGGACGACCTCACCTTTAGATGACCCAACCAACTCATTTGATTTCTTCTAGCTGTGGTCGTCTTGTAGTTTCAAAAACATGCAAATTGTTGAATGATTCTAGCATTAAAATGTTGTCCTTTGATTACTCAAAATGAATGGTTACAAACAATAAACAACAATTGAAATTCAACTTGTAGAAGCTAGAATTTTCCAATAATCTAATCTTTTTTCTATAAAATATTCTAAAAGTGGAGCCCTTCATGCAAATGTGTGGAAGTTTATACTTCCATTTAGCATTCCTAGTTTGGATATGAAATAGGTTATTGTTCAGAAGAGGAATGCAAAAGTTAACCACAAAAGAAGATATGTAAAACATGAGCCCACCTTTGTACGTTCCAAACTATATATTTTCATACAGAACTTAACTTATAAGACGGTAGAATCAAACAATCCAGATGGGTTTTTATCTATTACATATCCAAAGGTGCAGGAAAGAGATGCAGGTCCAATCATGCCAAGGTGTGCTCCGGAGACACATCCCTTTGTGTGAGTTTGCCAAACAACTACGATCGCGGCTACGTGTCCACTTTCCCTTTAAAGTTTCCTTCCTAACCTTCGTAACACGCGTCCCTTTTTCAAAATACCAACCAAACCATTATAGTGAATGACCAAAATACCCTGGATGGGCCAAAAGATCTACGAACTAAATGCGATCATAATGGGAGACATTTGTACTTCCATGGTAATAAAAATCCGCTCGGCAAAGCGATATTCCACAATCCAAATTCTAAATAAAAATCCGCCTTCTGAAACACGCAAAACCGGGTTCCATGGAACCCAAAACCGCTAGGGGAATCACTCTTCCTAAAGCCGCGTTAGAAAATGGAGGCTATCGCTGTAACTGTTGCCGCTCCCTCAGGAATCCTTAAAACCGCTTTCCGATTCCGGTTTTAGGGTTTCTGCTTTTCCCCTCAGATCTACCTGATCTTCAACTTCGATTTCCAGTTTTAGGTTTGCGATCTTGTGTTCGTTCAAAATTCTGCTCTACACTGCTTTTCTAGCGTCTTGTGCTACTTTTTCTGCTTAGATCTGTGTTTTATCACTGATTCTTGTTGGATCTCGCGATAAGTTCGGTTAAATTTCTGCGATTTTTGTGTTTTCGTTAATCTTGTCGCTCGTTTTCTTTTGTCTGGATGCTTTGGTTTTAAGGCTTTCTTGATGATTTTTGGATTTCTAACTTCGGTTTTTCCGTCTTTTATGCTGCGGCCGCATCGATCTGATTGTGAGACGATCTTTTATGTTAAGTTGTTTGCTTGGGCTTCCAATTCGTTTTCCTTCGTTAGTGTCTGAGGAGTGAGGGATTTTCTTCTTGTTTTGGTTTTTTCCTTCTTTTAGGGTTTTTTTTTGTTTTCCATTCTCGACATGGGGAGTTCTGAGGGTTTGAGCGGTTCACCTCAAGAAACTGCGAGGCAATATGGTGTGACGAAACCGATATCTATGGCCGGCCCTGTAGAGGCTGATCTTCAGAGAAGCTCGGAATTAGAGAAGGTATTGGTAGGATCTTAAGTTTTTTGGTTTGAAACTAGATTTCGTATTTCAGTTTGCTGTTGATGTATTTGATAGTACTTCTATTTTATGGAAGTTTTTGATTGAATCGGAACTTTACGAGAGTAAGGAGGAAGCTGTCAAAAGGGAAGGGGTTCTGGGCCATATCGATCAGGTAATTGCATTTATTTTACTTAACTTGGATTTGTATGCTTTTACTTCCTTTGTATTGATTATAACTAAAATCGTTTGAAATGAAATTATTATTGCACTATTTTATGAATTAAACCACAAAGGGTGATGTAGAACTTGTGGCAAGGAAAGAATTTTCTCTTTGTTTGGAATTACCAAAGGTACTAGTCAAAGTTGATGAGATTAAACAAAGGTATGAAAGTTATTTTAAAAAAATTGTTAAATGATAATTATCCTGAGAATATAGGGATTGAAAGTCTCGTAAATTCAATGTTGGACATTATAAATACGGTTTTAGGATTAGAATAACTGAAGTGATTTGAAAAAGATGAAATGAAGAAAGGCCCTGGGCTCGATGGTAATACTAAAAGAGGCTTGGAATTATGTGAGAGATATCACAGTAGTTCGACTGACAAAGTTGATTAACAAGATTGTAAAATTCGAAGAAGATGGCAGATGCATGGACGAAAAATTCTATGAACCAATTTATAAGAATAAAGGTGATATATAGAGTTGCATTAATTATTGGGGGATCAAACTTATGAGCCATACAATGAAACTTTTTGAAAGAGTGATGGAAAAGATGTTACGGTATGAGATGAGTGTATCGAAAAACTAGTTTCATTTCATGCTTAGCAGGTCTACCATAGAAGCTATATTCTTGCTTAGACAATTCATAGAGAAATATAGGGAGTAGGGTAAGGGCCTCCATATGGTCTTTTTTGACTTAGAAAAAGTTTATGATAGCGTCCCCAGAGAGTTAATATGGTGGGTATTGTGTGAGAAAGGGTTTTACAGGGGTATATAAACATAATTAAGGATATGCATGAGGGATCGGTAATAAATGTTAGTACTGCTAGCGAAGAGACCAATGATTTTCCTATTACTATATCATTGCACTATGGATCAGCATTGAGCTTTTACCTTTTAATATCGTTTATAGATGGGTTAACAAAACATTTACACAAGGAGATTCCAAGGTGCATGTTATTTGCAGATGATATAGTTTTGATCAGTAAGACAAGGTAGTGTGTAAACATAGAGATAGAGTTATGGAGAGATGCATTAGAATCTAAAAGGATTTAAAATTAGCTAAACTAAGATAGTATATGAAATGCAATTTTAGCAAAGAGAAGATTGGGAGTGAAGCACCAGTAAAGATTGATAACTTGGAAGTTCCTCCTAAAAGAATACTTCCAATACTTGGTATCGATAATTTATTAGAGCGGAGAGATTGAGAGGGAGTATACCTAGAGAATCCAAGTGAGTTGGAACAAATAAAGATGCATCTTTGCAGTCTTGTGTGATTGACGGGTGACATTTAAACTGAAAGGAAAATTTTATAGGATGATTGTAAAGCTGGTCATGCTCTAAGGATCCGAGTGTTGGGCAGTTAAAGAACAACATATACATAGAATGAGCGTTGCCAAAATGCGGATGTTGTGATAGATGAGTGACAAGAGGAGGAAGGATAAAATTTGAAATGAAAACATTAGAGGAAACTTAGGAGTAGCACCAATAGGTAACAGGATGAGGGGGATTAGACCTAGATGGTTTGGACACGGCCAACGGAGACCCCAAAAAATGGCATTTGTTAGAAGGAGAGAGCAGACTCAAGTCGAAGGTTTTAAAAGGGAAAGGGAAAGGCCTAAAAGAACATGGGTAGAAGTGGTGAGACAAGAGTTCAAAACTTTAGGACTAAATGTAGCCATGACACTTAATAGAGGGGAATGGAGGAACGAGATTCATATACCGACCCCTAATCAGGATAAGGTCTTGATGATGATGTTTGGCAAGGATTCTTTTATTTCATTTTGCCCATTTTCTTCTATAAATTTGGTATTTAGGGTATATTATATAAGGCATTTTTGAATACGAGTTTAATCTTGAGGTCCTTGTTGTGTGTGTTCCAGTATGGGATCTTAGGCATTCTGGAGAACTTCTCCAATTCTTTGTATACATTTTGGTTGATTAGAACATTGTGGGCTAGATTATCATAGAACAGCGAGATTAAACCACAGAAAACAAGTTTTCAAGTATCAACCTGACCTATATTGGACTCCAAAAATTTCATGTTTCCCTATTTCAAGGTAAACGTACATATTTCCCTTATGCTTTATGGATTTGTTGCAATCATGAAAAACATCTGCTATTCGTTGGATGCACATATTTTCAACATTCCCCAGTCACCATTAATGCTTCATAAGGACTGGACCAGAAATTCATAACCCTGTGTGCAAGGCAGAAAGCTTACATCTTTCCTCAAATGATTAGGATCACCAAACCCAATGGAGCCTCAAATCCTCCACATGGTTCTGGAAGATGCTTCTGCAATATTCACTAAATCCTGGTCCCACGGTGCTGCTCTATCAAAATTGAAGATTGATGCACTGGTAGAGGAGAGCAGATGGTAACTTACCTCTTGATTTTCATAGTTGATCTACTGTAAAAGAAGGCACCTAATATCAGCACTCCTCATTTTCAATAAGCTGTTTAGTCCAATTTGAGACTCCAAGAAACAGTGTCTAAAATCATTCAATGTGTGAGACTTTCTGTGAATTAAATCATTTAATACATGGCCAGCATTATTAGTGATTTGAATCTACCAATAGATGTTCTCAGATGGACTTATAGCTTGCCAAAGAGTGGGATCGTTGGATCGCCTATTGACAGGTGGAGTGCAGATATCAGTTGCCCATTAAAAAAAAAAAAAATTGCAATTTCTATAAACATCCGCACAAAAGTACCCTTTAAACTCCAACCTGGAATACCCATAGCCTAAAAATGACCACCTCACCTCTGTTTGTGGCCCCCAAAGACGGGGCCTACTTCTTTCCTTTCCCGCTATACAAGCAATGACTGAGGGACATAAATACCAAAGGAGATTTTCTGGACTACCTAGTTCATGACCCTAACCTCTGGAATGTCCATGAATGAAATAGTAAAGGTTTGTTACACCTCAAAGAATAATGGTTTTCCAAATCTTCAGGTTCTTATTCTTGGGGTCATTGTTGTTTAAATGTTTGCCTTATTCATGTCTAGTTTTTGCTGCAAGAAGATCTGTCTTCTCATTGTATTTGACGTTTGATCTAACCTCTGTCATCAAATAAGCAGTGGGCGGTTATCCAACCCAAAAAATCAGCCTAACAAGTCTTCTGAAATGTTGTTTTTGACTTCGCAATTGAAGACTGATAATATTGGTGTTTTGCACTTCCTGGATGTGTATGGTTGTCAGTCGTGGGTTACCTGGATCAATTCTCTGGACTACATAGTTCCATGGCCCCCATCCTCCTAAATGTCCATAAATGAAATAGGAAGGCTTGTTGCACCTCAAAGAATAATGATTTCCAAATCTTCACCTTCTTATTCTTGGGGTTGTTATTGTTTCAGTGTTTGCCTCATTCATGTCTAGTCTATGCTGCAAGGCATTTCCTTTGACGTTTGATTGGACCTCTCTTATCAAACAAGCAGCAGGCAGTTATCTGACCTAAAAATGCAGTCCAAGAAATTTTCTGACATGGTGCTTTTGGCTTTGCAATGAAGACTGATAATAATATTGGTTTTTTTAAGCTTCCTGGATGTGTATGGTTTTCAGTCATGGATTATTTTGGAACAATTCTGTACTCACGATGCCTTTTTGCTTTCATCTCTTTTGATTTAACAGTTTCATCATGGGTGTGGGCTTTCATTTAGGCTTCTGCGTGCTTTATCTCATGTGCTGTATATTTGTTTATTTATTTGTCTAATTTTCTCATTATTGCTTGTCAACATGTCAGATTGTAAAAGCCTGGGTAAAGCAGCTGACTCATCAGAGAGGGTATACTGATCAAATGGTTGAGGATGCTAATGCCGTGATATTTACCTTTGGGTCTTATCGTTTAGGGGTAAGATGATTTTTCCGTTCCTCTTGGATTTATGGTGATGCTTGATTCTAATTTCTTGGAAAGTGTTCATGGTAGTTGGTTAGCTTATTCTAAAGCCCTTATGTATTTATTTAAGCTGGCCGACAGTCTAGATTAAGGTTGTTTAACTTGGAAGAATGTACAAATTGTAAATTTGTATCCCACGGTTCACTTTTTCTTGCATATTGTGCTTAGATGACTTGAATAGTTATTTTTTGCTTTTGTGAATGGTGACAAAGACTACAAGAAAATATCAATCTTAAGTTCGGAGCTGAGGATTATGGTAGCATAGAAACTTTAAAGAAAGTTATCGACCTTAAGGGCAGAGCAAGGATGGTGGTATTATAGAAGTCATGTATTACGAATGTTTGGAAATAAAGAAAACTAAAATTGTAGATCTTTGTAAAATGTTTCCTGAAGTTGCGTGCTTTTCTGCATATGCTTTATATCTGAAGAAGTTGTGGTTTAAACTTTTGGGATTGGTAACTCATTCTCTGTTCTCCTTGTTTTCAATTGCTAAAAAACTTACTTCATTCTCATAGTGATGCATTGATATAATCAGATAGCTGCTGTTTAGTCTTGGAATTGTTTTGAGTGGAATTCTTGGTTGTTGATAATTTGCTGTATTGACTTTGTCATGTAATCAGTTAGCTGCTGGCTAGACTTACGATTTTATCTTCTAGAATTGCTTTCCAAAGCGATTTGCGTTGTTCTTAATTTGCCACATTGACTTCATCATGTAATCAGTGAAATTGTGGTTGCCCATTTGGAAAGGCTTTCCTTTTCTTGTTCAATGATTGTTGAAAAGTCTCTTGCTACTACTGTAGTCTCGTAAAGATGATTTTGCTGTGAAGCAGTCTCCCCACCAAGTACTAAAATGTCTACCATACTTTTGTTTCATATTCAAAATCTGAAAGGTTTACATAATTTGAGACTCATTGTCCAATAGCTTTTATGCAGAAGCTAACATGTCAAACAAACTGTCGTGCCTTGTACTGGATACTTCCCTTGCTTCTTGTAAACATAAAAGGGCAGCCCCGGTGCACGAAACTTCTGCCTATGTGGGGTCTGGGGAAGGGGTGGACCACAAGGGCCTATAGTAGGCACCCTTACCTTGCATTTTGCAAGAGGCTGATTCCACGCCTTGAACCCATGACCTCAAGGTTACATGATGACAACTTTTACCGTTGCGCCAAGGCTCCTCTTCACTAAACATGATGGCTTCAAAAGTAAATAACTACGAATGAAAAATTTACTCAGCCTGGAGTTATATGTGCAGTGGTAAATTGTTTGTAACAGACAGATCTGTTGCTTGATTTGCCGAACTGCTTGTGAACATAATGTGAATTTGCTTTTAACTCTGGAAGAGGAACATGCTGTCGTGCCTTGTAGTGGGTACTTCCTTCCCTTGCTTTTGTAAACATGGTGACTTATAAAATAAATACCTACAAATGAAAAATTACTCAGCCTGGAGTTATATGTGCAATGGTAAATTGTTCATAACAGAAAGGTCTGTTGCTTGATTTGCTGAACTGCTTGTGAACATAGTGTGAATTTGCTTTGAACTCTGGAAGAGGAACATGCTGTGTTGCACCTTTATTGTGTGCTTGAGGTCTGCTGTGACAGTTTTATGCAGTTGACTCCTATTTGTATATAAATTCTGTTGGAGTCTCGGAGTTCAGACAAATGTTATGTGCAGATTGCTTTGGTGCAGCGTAAGGTAAGCCTTGATGTGACATACTTCTTCTTCAATGCTTCCTGTTTCCTGTAAATACTTAGTCAGCCAAAATTATCTATAGGCTTTACAATTGGTTTTACTTTGGTAGTCAAATACCAAATATTCTTTCTGCTTAGTCAAAAGTCATCTATAGTCCTCGTCATTGATTTCTTGTGAGTACTAATTTGTATAGGATTTGCATGGGCTAGTTGTGCCGGTTGGTGTTTGGAGAGTTCTTGACTACCTCTTACATCTATAGATTGTTTTTGTGCCATTACCTTTGTGTGTGGTTTATATGTTGAATTTCTGATTCTGATGTTACTTTTATCTTGGTGGTCCGTGGGCTACATGCTTATATCTTTTCTGCACTATTTTCCCATGTTTGTCGTGTTTATGGTTATGCAGAATGAGCTTCTTCTGCTGATAATCTTGGAACTTTTATTTAATGCTGCCAGGTACATGGTCCTGGGGCTGACATTGATACTCTTTGTGTTGGACCATCCTATGTAAATCGAGAGGTACATCTCTTTTGATAATATATGTTCTTGATGCTAGAGGCTGAGTGTTAGCGGCCTGTAGTCAATATTCAGATTGCTTGTGCAGGAGGACTTCTTCATTATTTTGCATGGAATACTGGCTGGAATGGAAGAAGTGAGCGAGCTACAGCCAGTTCCAGATGCTCATGTTCCAGTAATGAAATTCAAGTTCAATGGAATATCAGTTGATCTCCTTTATGCTAGCATCTCCCTCTTGGTTGTTCCAGAAGTAAGTAGACAATTAAATTTCCATTTTGCTCATTATCGCTTGAGAGTTTCCTCTGGGATAAGTTTGTCTTTGGTGCTGTGCTGCTATCTGCTGCTTATGCGTGTCAGTTTCCTGTCAGCCTGATCATGGGAAACTGGAATATTTGATGTTATTCCTTTTCTGTGCCACATTTACTTTTGTTAATCTAATTTTGGATCTTTCTTAATTATATCACTTACTGTGTTATGCTATGGTTGTTCAGGTTTTAATTTAATTGTCTCTATATTAATTTCTCTTATGACATGATCGAGCATGTCATGTCTGTCAGTGGCTTGTCGGTGTTGTCGGTTAATTTGGGGTTTAGTTCAGATGATTGATGTAAATGTATTGATGAAATGATAGTCTTGCTGTCAGCAAACCTGATGATGTGCATCACTGGTTGGTTGGTTGGTTATGTGTTATTCTGCTAGTGTTCTTTTAGCTAATCTTCTGCAGGACTTGGACATATATCACTGATCTGTATTATATTAATTTGGGCTTTAAGGCCTATGATGGGATTAACTGTATTAATCAAATGGTATTCTGGCTGTCAACAAACTTTGATGTGTATGTTTGGTTGGCTAGCTGTTCTAGTTGTGTTAATCTGCTAGTGTTCTTGAAACCAATCTTCTGCAGGACTTGGACATATCTCATGGATCTGTATTATATAACATTGATGAACAAACCGTTCGGAGTTTTAATGGCTGCAGGGTTGCAGATCAAATTCTTCGACTAGTTCCAAATGTCGAGGTGTTTATCAAATGCTTTTTGTGGAGTTTGTTTTTGTCGAAGGATACCTTTTCTCCTCATTTCTGAAGCAGTTTCTGTAATTTGTAGCATTTCCGCACAACACTGAGGTGCTTAAAGTTTTGGGCTAAATGTCGTGGTGTTTATTCGAATGTAAGATGTCGTTCTTGAGAATCATTTCCCTTAAACAGCTGCAATGCAGTTTTAGATTGATTTCACTTTCATGCTCTTAGGTAACTGGATTTCTTGGTGGGGTGAATTGGGCCCTTTTAGTTGCTCGTGTATGCCAGCTTTATCCCAATGCGGTCCCCAGCATGTTAGTTTCTAGGTTCTTTAGAGTTTATACACAGTGGCGCTGGCCAAATCCTGTGATGTTATGTTCAATAGAGGAGGATGAACTTGGTTTTCCTGTATGGGATCCTCGTAAGTATCCCCGAGACCGAACTCATCATATGCCGATCATCACACCTGCATATCCATGCATGAATTCTAGCTACAATGTGTCCACAAGTACTCTTCGGGTTATGATGGAGCAATTTCAGAAGGGCAACAAGATCTGTGAGGTATCATGTCGTGCAGTTTTTGTTCACTAGTTTCCAGTTTAGTACTTATTTTTGTTTTTCATTTATTTTTCTGCTTCCAGGAAATTGAGCTGAGCAAGGCTCAGTGGAGTGCTCTCTTTGAGTCCTACCATTTCTTTGAGACATACAAGAACTATCTACAGGTTGACATTGTTGCGGCAGATGCTGATGATTTACGTACCTGGAAGGGTTGGGTGGAATCACGCTTGAGGCAGCTAACGCTAAAGGTAATGTTATGCTCAAGTGATGTGTCGATGTCTAAGGCGAAGAGTTATTGCCAAAGATTTATGCTTAGCTCAATAGCTAGATCCATCTATCTCAATATTATCACAGAAATAGAGTAAATCATTAATGAGGTACTTTCTGTTCCTTATGCTTAGCCTCCACTTTTATGATTTTTACAGATAGAGCGAGACACTTTTGGGATGTTGCAGTGCCATCCATATCCTAATGAGTATGTCGATACTTCTAAACAGTGTTCACACTGTGCTTTTTTTATGGGCTTACAGAGGAAGGAAGGAGTAAGAATCCAAGAAGGGCAGCAATTTGATATTCGTGGAACAGTTGATGAGTTCAGGCATTCAGTGAGCATGTATATGTTTTGGAAACCAGGCATGGAGATCTATGTTTCTCATGTTCGTAGGAAGCAGATTCCTTCATATGTGTTCCCAGCTGGGTACAAGCGGCCTCGTCCTTCGAGGCTTGCAAACCAAGAGTTAGAAAAAGGCTCTGGAGAAGATAGAGGTGATGTGTGTGGAGTTGGGCGGACAGATAAACAGACAGAGAGTAAAAGGGATGTTGAGGATGACAATATGAAGACAAACAAAGCAGCAAAATGGGCTTCCATCTCCCCTAATAGGGACAGTGAGAGCATGTATGGTAAAACATGCCAGGTCGGCCCATGTGGATCAGCTAGTGTGTATGATGTGACAGTGGGCATCAGAGAGAATGAGGGCATCTTGTCTGAGGGGAAACAGCACAAGAGGAAAAAAGAAGCCAAAGATGGTGTCAGACCAGATAAACCACAGAAAAGGTCTTCTGTTAGCCCAAACAGCAAACAACACCATTCTCCATCTGAAGGTAGTAGTGGTAGGTCAGAGATATCGTCTCAGGGAAGCTTGGATAAGAATATTAAAGTGGATAACCTGGTGGTGACCAACTGTTCAGCTTCCAAGGCTGGATCTATAGTGAGACAGCTTAATTTGGAGTCAGAATTGCGACTCGCTTGTCATAAGAGTGTAGACCCTGGAAAAGGAGCTTACAGCAGCATGTTGGATACTGTGCCGCAGGGGGACAATTCATGTGAAGAGGTTGGATTGGAAACACAGTTAGCCGGCAGGAGGGAGGAGAATATTAGTCATGAAGGGAGTGATAACCAGGGAGCTTTGCAGGGTCACCTTCCTGATGTGGATGCAGATCCACTGCACGAAGATGACAGTGGAACTGGAAGATTTCAGAGTGGCCTGGCAGAAGAGCTTGAGGAGGTCTTGTATTCACTCTCTCCTTTAGTTTCGAGAAGTAGATGAGTAATTTTGGTTGTTCGCTTTATTCCATTATTTGCTCGGGTTTCTGACATGCTTCTATATGTTCATAATCTTTTTCTTTTTACTTTCTGAAGCCCAATGTGGCTATGGTACTGAAAGCTCGCGGAGGAGTAAACTCAGAAGGTGTGCAGAAACCAGTGATAAGGCATGTATTTCTGAACCCTGTCTTTCAAGGCTTGAATTCAGTACTGTTGTCTTTGGGCACTGCTTCTGTCCTCCATGGGAGGGAAATGTGGGATCGATGGGATTTGATGACACAGTAGAGTGGCATCTCCATTCCAAGTCGGGTCGATCCAGTTGCTCCCATCTGCCAGATGTAGACAACCTCCGAAGGGAGGCTGACATTTTCTCCATTATCTTTATACTGTACCGTTTGGTTGTTTTTGGTGGCTTTTTACTTGTGGCAGGTTGAGTCTTACATTGACAGCGTGAAGGATTCTGCGACAGCTTTGTGACTTGTGTGGGCGGAGTGGTGACTCTTGTCGGATGTGACGCAGAAAATCCTGCCCCTTTCCATTTTGAAGGGGTAAGTTTCTTAATTTGTGACTTTCAATTTCGAGGCATGCTTGTGTATGTTTGTCTTACTGTGCATGAGCTCGAGTTCATGTGTTATATATGGAGAGCAGCTGGTGACGGATTTCAGTAGCTTGTACAGTTGTAGTTTTGTATTATCCTGTGCCGCATGAGCTTTTTGGTCACCCGAGTTCCTCTCTAAAGATGGAGGTGTGGGAGGGCCCAAATTTGCAGCTCAGTTTTTGCCTTTTCTTCCCTGTCAATCTGTTAAATTATTGGGGTTGGGGTTTGATATTATTCCTTTGTAAAACAGTTGGGATTAGGATTCAGGTTATTAGGGATTATTTTAGGCTTGCAGTGTGGGTGCGCTGACTCTTACTCTCTAGTATTGTATACTTCTGTCTCTAATAGATACGTTACTCGCTCACTCTCTCTCTCTCACTGTGTGTGTGTGTGTGTCCGTTAATACTTATTTTTGTTTATTATTGCATAAATGTTGAACTAGTCTGCTGTCTTATGCGGATTAATGAATTGAGTTTTTAAAGGCACCGTTTCCATAGTATTCGACCAATGATAAACTGAGCGTTCCTTCTAGGAGGCTCATATCTAGGCATGTTTTGTAGAAGATCATGCCCTTGACTTTGTTGTTCCTTCCGTGTTAATAAAGTTCGGATTACGGGAAAAATAAAAAAAAATTGAATAAAACACGGCAAATAGTTGTGAAAAATTTGAAAAACTTCCAAAAATTCAGTTTGGATAAATATTTGGGAAATTCGGAAGGTCCGACGAAGATATTCCGCAAACAGTGGGCAAAATTATTAATTAATTTTTTATTTTTTTTTAAATATACAGCGGGAGAAACAACATATTTTTAAGCAAATAAAAATCTGTTTAAATCCTTACAAAGGAGGTGCGACATATTTTATGCGGTAGGATTGCAGTTTCATATGCATTTTTATACCCTTGGTGACTTTATAAACACAATAGAAAATAAAAAGATGATTTGTATATAGTGCAGACTAACTGACGAGACTTCTATTGCTATTAGTCCGAGTTATTTAAGTTTTTGTCGTTTAATGATAAATTATTTGGGCTTATCGGGAGGAGCTCACGGCATGTGCTCCGAGTTACATTAAGAACAAACGCTTGTCTTGGGCTTTTAATATAAGAGCCACATCTCCACTCACGACTTAACCACCAGCTCTCTGCACCATGGTTGGGATTGGAAACTGTACAAATAGTAGGTAATGTATTTTAAGTAGTTGGCCGGCAGAAAAACCTGGAAGGGAAGAGAAGGGAATAAGAACCTTCAAAGTATTTGTCCTTAACATCCTTGCAGAGAGCATGGGAAACGTATAGAAGCTCACGAAGGTTGAGGCGGTGTAGGCTTGGTCTTGGTGAAGTATTGATCTTTTTCGTCCCTTTCTCCTGTTAATGGTGGCTGTTTGGTGACGCTTCAACTGGTTTCCTACGTTGATAGGAAACATCAGTCACTTTGCTTTTCTCGATTAAATTTCTTATTGTAGAAAAGACTTGGTATCCTCCATGCATGCATAAACTTGTTAGCATGGTAGAAAAAAAGGGCAAAGAATGGGAAGAATCGAAGAACATTTGATGTCTTAAATGAAGAAAGCACCGAACCCAAGGAGATCCTTTGATGTCTTGGAGATTCTTGATGTTCTGGAGGCTGCAGCAGTCTTAGGTTTAGGATGAACTGAAAAAAAAGGGCAGTTCTGGTGCATGAAGCTTCTGTTTATGAGGGATTTGAGGAAGGGGCGGACCACAAGGGTCTATAGTAGGCAGTCTTATCTTGCATTTTGCAAGAGGCTGATTTCATGATTTGACTCATGAACCTCAAGGTCACATGATGACAACTTCTACATTGTGCCAAAGCTCTCCTTCTTAAGATGAACCAAACCCAAGAAAAAAAAGGAAAGGAAAAAAAATAGAAAGCCGAAAAACCTAGGGAATTTGATATTTGTTCTCCTCTTACGGCGGCCGTTTAATTTGGCAAATATTTTTATTGAAAAATTTGCATTTAAAATGCGTGAAGCCGGATATGACAGAAAAATATGCGAACCGTTGTTTAAAATGCATATTTTTAAAGTTCAATAGTTACATAAAAAGGTCACATATTTTTTATAAAAAGCAACTACGCCAAATACGTTTAGGCAACATGTGAGAAGTCAAGCAAATCATATGAGATTATAGTTTTGTTTATCATTTTCCCCTGCTTTTTAGAATAAATGGTTGTCGCTTTTCATCCAAACTAACATTGGGCTGTGATCATCCGATAAGTGTGGTTTTTTGGAGGTAACCTATCAGCGGAGCTCACGTTGCCATATCGGCATGCAAGCTTTTATGGCAATGCTGGCATGAGAGGAGTTGATAGCGGAGTACATTGAAAAAAAGAAAAGAAAAGACAAATATGAAAGAAAAAAGGAGACGAGACACTCGGTTCAGTTTGTTAGATGAACCACTCTATGGTGGTGTCTTTGAAATTGACCACCTTTTATACCAGAATGGTATTGATTGGAGCATCCCCTTGAGGCTCCTAAAAAGGACCCTAATTTATCATTCGTCTTTTCTTTAAATGGAAGAGTTAACTAAACCGTAAGTGCTCAGACAAAGTGGCAAAACCAAAGCGTTATACTTTTGCATGCAAGATATCCACTTTGGGATGATCCCAACTGTTCATCTTGTTTATTCTACGTTGGACATCTAGTAATACATCAAGCATGCTGATAGAATGAGTGTTAGATGGTTGAAAATCTTATTAGATAGCAGTCTAAATTGAACATACTAGAACTCGTTTATCCTAGAATCGTTCAAATATCACGTTCTGTTTCTTTTGGGATTTCCAGAGTAGAAGAAATAAGATGAACAGCTTGGTTCATCTGAACGAGGGACATCACATGCAAAAATAAGGCATTTTGGCTTTGCCGCTCTATTTGAGCACTATGGTTTACCATTCCTTTTATTCTGTGAACAGCTTGAATCGTCTCAACGTGGGAAATAACATGTACAAGTATAGCGCTTGGTTTGCTGCTTTGTTTGATCCCTGTGGTTTAGCATTGGTTTTATTCTTTTCATGAGCTTCAGAATAACAGGCTCCAAACTAATAACACACTAAACAGATGGTATTAGGACTTGCATATCTATCTGCAGGTCTGATCTAATTAGTTTAGGTGGCTATTCTTTAATTGTTCTTGTTACGCATTCAGAAGTTGCTTGAGATGGTCAATTAAAAATTGAAAAATGTGGGTGGGCGCTGGTTTGCTAGAGCAAGTTAGGCACCTTTAACCCCACGTGTCATGTATGAGTGTGATCTGCCCGATGATGCTGATTCTGTCTTAATCTTGGATAAGTCTAAGCTCTTTTGTAGGTCTCTTTTTTCTTCAGAAAAATGTGGGTAATTGATTTTTGATACAAATCTTGAGGATAACATATCCGTTTGGTATCGTACCAAAAACTGAGTGTTGATGCACACAGATTTCCTGATGTGCCCCCAGAAAGTGACTAGGTTCCTTAAAAGAAATGCTAGTCAGTGCTGCAAAATGAGAATGATACAATAGTGCCTGATGATACAACCTCTTCGTGTAGAGCACCCATTTTTTGCATGCTGGGCCCACCTTTGGTTGATCGTATCATTCGTCTGAATTCTCCAACTTTGGATGACTATTGTCCTCGGATTGCTTGAGCCTGGAATTAACATGATATGCTCTTGATCATGGCATATGGATGGTCAGAAATGTCGCTCAAAGAACAGTCCATGTTCAACGAGCAAGAAGCACAGTTGTCTGATGTTATAATCATATTGACTTTTGGCATACAAGAAAGATCCAAGATTCCATAATCAAGCCAGTTTGCTTAGGAGTGGTACTCTAATGGTACAGAGGTTCCTGAAGGCCGTCCCTAACAGTTAAATCTTTTTAGATAAGCCTATGGCTAAAAGTTTGTTGCTACATGGATACTCCACTGTGTGAGGGTCGGGTGGGAGGTTATCACGGTGGGGAAACTAAGTTATTTCACGAGATCCTGGCCTCTACCGAAAGACTTACTTTGATTGTATATTACATGAAATTACGAGGACTGAAAGTGCATCGATGGAGCCAAAAGAATTGGTCACTGAAACAATCTTTGCGACCGCAGTTGAGAACCTTGACGCAGGTCATGCACCAAAGACTGAATCTTCGCACTCAAAATGAAAAAAGCGTCGTGCACCAACGACATCATGGTTATATTTTCCCAGGGACATGAGTCTAGGAGTAGGGCAGTCTTGGTGCACGAATTTCCCTCCTATGCGGGGTCCTGGGAAGGGGCAGACCACGGGGGCCTATGGTATGCAGCCTTACCTTGTATTTTTACAAGAAGCTGTTTCCACGCCTTGAACCCATGACCTCAAGGTCACACGATGACAATTTTTACCATTGCCCCAAGACTCACCTTCTAACATGATTCTAAGAGTGCGAGGGTTAAAGTTAAACATCATCTACTAGGTTTCCATCCCACAGAGTTCAGGCTCCAACGATAAGCCAAGCTTCTTGTCCTTGTCTTTTTGGCCGGTGTGCATGCCAGACTGCGGAACAGTGGTTCGGATCTGCCAATGAGAAGTTTTTGAGGCATCTCCTATCTGGAATGGCGATTAGATGAAGAGGTCCCTCTTACCCAAATGATGAGCCTCGCATGTGCTTTTAGCTTAAACCATACGGAGTTGTGAGAGAGCAACTGTCAAGCCCTGCAGTTGCCTTGGTGACCTGGGAAAGTTGAACGAGGATTTCTTGATGCAGACCAAACTGCATGGATAATTGCAAGCGTTGCTGTTTAAATGCCACCAGTTGCAGCTGTAGCAGACTAAACGTTTTATTTGGGTTGGATGAATATAGAGGCATGTGTGGCATCAATCATTGCATACTAGAAGGCGGCTTTACGTGCTAATGTTAAGGAATTTTATCACAGGGCTGTAGCTTGGATGTTCTTGTAGGTAGGGTCTTCCAACATGTAAATTAGCAAAATGGGGATGTCTACACTGGTGCGACTTATGGATTCTGAGAGAGAGAGAGAGAGAGAGAGAGAGAGAGAGAGAGAGAGAGAGAGAGAGAGAGAGAGAGAGAGAGAGAGAGAGAGAGAGAGAGAGAGAGAGAGAGAGAGAGAGAGTATTTTTGCCCTCATAAATATTGATATTTGGGTTTAAATCTCTTATAGTTTTTGATGTGTCAAACCATATCCTTTGTCAAATAATTTGGATATATAAAATGGGATCCAAAAATAGTTATTGGATGAGATTTAATTCCCATACATGTAAATTATGGTTTGATCGGATTGGATGGGATTTTAGATAATGAAAGATCTACTCTCTTTCTCTCTATCTCATATGTGTCTATATGAGTTATAAACATACATAAGCATATGTCGATTAAGTTTGAATCCTAAGATTGCCCATTTAAATACACGTGCAAAGAGCTCAAAAAAGGGTTTTCCATAAGAGGCCATGTGCTAGAGATGTAACTACTATTAGTCCATTTCTTATCACACACACACACACACACACACACACACACACACACACACACACACGCGCGTGCGTGAGCGGTAATTTCAACAAGGAGTTGCAGGTGTAAAGTGCAGGTGACGTTTGATTGGCCTTGAAAAAGTTTCTAACTTCTATTTCCTTAAAATTTTCTGTTTTTTACTTTTTTCTAAGCCAATAAAAAATCACCTACACTTTACACCTGCAACTCCTTATTGAAATTACTTTTTCCTTATATGTATATATATTGGCACACTTCCTATTAGCTTAAGCTTTTAGGTAGAATGCTAAAACAACATGGTATTAGAGTCTTGTTGACTAAGAGGTTGTCTCGAGACCACCCATTTATCAAATCCATGTGTAAGAATTGAAAAATGGCCTTCCACGTAAGGGGTGTATTAGAGATACGAATACTTTTGATTCACTTTCTATCGGCTTAAGCTTTTAGGTTGAATGGTAAACCAACAAATCAACCAACATGTATGAACTAATTATAGAGCTAGTGAACCCAAAGCCTAGGTTTTGCATGGTCTAAGGATCACCTATATAGAGCTTAAGGAAACCGGATGCATATGGTAACATATGGTAGGTCATCCAAAGGTATCATAGAATAGCACATAAGATGCACACTATTCCTCTATTTTATTTCTAATTTTAATCTTTATATTAAGTAATTTAGGTCTGAATAGGGGACCTTTTTCTCTTTTCAGAACTGTATCATTAAACCGCTCTGCCATGTATATTCTAATTTACTAATAAAACTTATTCATTTGATGCTTGGTTTGGAAACCAAAACCATGTCTGTCTTTCTATATTCTCATCAGAGTGTTTTTAAATATTTACTTGATATGGGCATGATGGGTGGAATTATAGCCGGATCTTTGTTAATGCGTAGGCGAAACCCTTAGAGATAACATAAGAAAAGGAGCAAGATTCTTAGTACAATTCTTTTGTAATTTTATATGGTGGCTTTTGATAGTCGGTGGTATGATTTTCAGACATATAATTTTTCAAAGCTTAATGGGAGCACAAGTCCAAAGGATTCACAGAGCGTGAACCGAGATCTTGTGCTATTAGTGGGGAATAAGAAAATGGTAGTATGATGAGAAGTTAGAAGATGGTGCACATGATCACTTCTTTTGTTTTTGATCTCTTGTTAGCAGACATAAATGCATGAGTGAATTATATATGATCAATCGATATCATATATATGTCAACCTTTGATTTATATTAACATCTCTATTGGTCCATTGGCAGAGAAGCCATCATTTTATTGGCCACCTTCTAGAAGAGCAACATCTTGAAATCGATTATATCAGGTAAATGACCAGAAGTCCAAGTAATGGAGCCCCCCCGCTCATTTTGTTGCCGATAACGTCCATAGAAATGGGCCGTAGAAAATAGTTGTTTGATCTAGTTCACCTGATATAAGGTGCAAATGTTCCAAGAAGTAGCCTGTCAGCATGCCAGACCGATGAGTTGATGATACATATCGCACTGAAACAGACACCAAAGATACTTTAATGCACAAAGTTTCTGTGAACAGCTGCAGATAAATAAGATGATCGTCTCTAGTGACTATAGCCACTTTCAATGCTGATAATTCACCAACTTCTCCGGGACGTGGGCAGATATGTGCTGACTCTAAGGAAATTCATGCCCTTTTGGTGGGTTCCATTAGAATTTATGCTATTGACATGGTAGGCCATTTTCATGGCCTCGTAGATTTGCAAATCCGAATTGTAACTTTCTCCCTAAAGTCATAGAATCTTCTTTAATGTGACCACTAAACATTTACATAATAATTTTGTACAAAATTTCACAGACAGATGGTTCTTCACCCACTCAAATATATATAGAATAAATAAAAGAAAAAGGAAAAAATGGATCAACAACATGGGATTTCTTATTGTGCTCAATGGGCTGATAAAAAAAAGATGTCGTTGACCTCGTTTCTATTTATGACCCTTTGACATTAGCATTTGTAGTAAGGCGCGAGATGATGCACTACAAGTTTTTGAAACTAAAAGAAAAAGAAGGCATAGAAAGCAACTTATGATCGCATTCCACCACCCTTACTTGGAAGCAACTTCCTCTTGTCCTTTGGTCTTGTTATAAAGCTGCCACTTTCACATGCACCAACTTTTAGTGCTAGCAACCACGTGGGTGAGGTCACAGCTTGCCACGTCATACTTCTCCAGGTGGCACAGTTTGATTGGTGCTAGCTTGTTTACGACTCATGACAGGTGGAAAATGCTGTTAGGAGCATGGGCCAAAAGGTTTGAAATTGCACCATGCATGATAACCAAAGCTTTGGGACCCACATGTAGTGGAGAAATACATATATCCCACGTGGGCTAGCATTGCATGCGTGTGGGTTTGGGTCATTGTTACATGTTGTTAGAGTATATGTCGAAATGGGGAAGTGATGGCATAAGGAATTAATTGGGCCAAGGAGGAAAGTCCCACACACCAGGGAAATCCAAAACATGATACAAGGGTGGTCGCAATGCACCTCCTTTTGAGGAATCTCTTTTCATCTTTGGCCAATTCCATTCGAAGTGCCTTTTATCATAACCAAGGGAGGAAATATAACCCAACCACCATAAGCAACTACTTTCAAGCTAATATTTTACGACGACTTTGATAAAGCTTGCAACCAATCCACTACAAGTTTTTACATGATTTATCAGTGTCTAAGGAGCAACACTTCCACCTCCAACAATCTGCTTGCGGGTGCATCAGATAGATATCCACCTCTGCTAGACACTGAACTCCATTACACGCATCGAGCAATGGCCCTCTAGCGCACTAGCGCATGAAGGGACTCTTCGATGCAACGTCACGGATTTAAGTTGCACTCACAAGTGTATGCTTGATAATATATATATATATATATATATATATATAGTAACAAAAGGATTAGTACAAATGTCCAGTTTCATGTCTCTTAAACTCATATGGGTTATCTTCACTTTTGTTATCTGCATTCTACACGCTTTTCTTTATCTTAATACTTGTGTTTGGGCTGTTATTTGTTCCTGTCCCACTTAAGCCAATAAATAGCAGCATTGTTCTTCGGTATACAGCAGCGCTCACAGCTAAAAGAGGTTGTTTTAGATATAATACGGGAAATGCTATTGCAGTCTATTGACAATGACATTCCTCTCACCTTTCACTATAAAAAGTGAACGGCAGGTTGTGGTGCGAGGCACCAACTCTGCATGGGAAAAGCCATGAAAATTTAATGAAAGAAATGTTTAATTATCAAAGCTAGGAATGTAATTACCAGATACGGAAGTAAGGACTTTGTATCTTGGATATAAATGGGTATTTGCAGCGAATAAAGCAAGTGGGTTTTAGCTTTGTTGGTGAAAATGGGGTCCGACTCTGTTGCGTTGAGGTGGAGAGTGAGCTGTGCGGGTAAGGCAAGTAGTTGGCGAAGTGGATTCTGTGCGCATGCATGTCGCCACGCGCCAACCTTTTGGTTCTTCTTCTTCTTGTTTCTGCTTGCACTTTTTTCTGTTTTGAGAGAAGGAATTTCTTTTCTCCTCTTGAAAGCACTTTCTCCAAAAGTGAGGCAATGGAGAAAAGGAGAAGTTAGGGAAAGATCCCGCCGAAAAGGCTGAATTGATCCAATGGGGCGGCGTCTTCAATGTCCCTGGGTGGGGTGCTGCCACATGGCACGGATTGATTCATGAGTTGGTTCCTGCTTCTTAACTTTCCCTTGGATATTTTTCCTTTTTATATTTACTTCTCAAGATCTTATAAGCAAAATGGTGTTTATGGCTTTAAACAATTGTTCTTTGTGACATTGAATATTACTACTACTCGAGATGCTACAGACGCGTGCTAGTGGAAGACCCGACAGCTCTTGCAAGTGACTTACGAGCGGTAAGTCAAGCCCAGTTAGGTTCTGCAGTGAATTCAATTCCGCGCTCTTAGAGAAGTAAATCTAGATTTCAGGTGTGGGTGAAGTTGACTATATTAATTAACAGAGAGAGATTGATAGATCCAAGTGCCTACTTGCGTTCTGTCAATGTCAAGTGTGCACTATGCAGTCAAGTCATCCTAAATTTCAGGCATTTGAGTGGATCTTTTGAAAATTGATGCTTGGCTGCTCAATGTACACTTGACATTGATAAAATGTAGTTTCACTCTCTCTTTTTCTTCTTTTTTTTCAAGATAGGTTAAATTTTTATTGATGGAGGGCAAATAGCCCTCTCGTGGCAGTGTAAATGAGATTGAGGTGATCGAATGTAGAATAAACATAACTAGAAACAGTTCTAGCAAGAACCAAGATAGAAATGTACATGCAAGCACCTCAAAAACTCTCATGCAAATAGTCCAAAGCATAACTAAGTATTATCTAACCATTTTACTCTCGTGACAAGTAAATTAGTTCTCCTCTAGGGTGATTATATAATAAATCAACGGAGGAATAGAAACAAAGAAAGAACTTAACTTCAGCATTAGCAATGAGGAGTTCTCACCATTCATCTATAAGATTGCATTTGAAGAATTGCAAGCAAGGGGTGAGACAGATTGATCTCAGCTCTAATTTCTACTTCATTTGAATCCTTGAATCTGATCAGCCTAGTGAATTATGAAAATGAATTTTACTTCTGCCTCTTAAAGCACCACCCATGCCAGATGGGGTGGGGTTCTCATAACACATGCAATCAAAGTTCAACTTAAATTGACTCGGTTGAGGTGGGTTCCATCGAGGAGAAATCTTCTCTTTCCTCTTGCTCAACACCCTATTTCTTCCCATTTCCATATGATTTACTTGATTGAATTCTCCTTGAAGTTTGGGGTGATAGAAGCTCATCTAGCTACCCATCTAAAGGTACTTTCTACCAAATCACTAAAGGGGCTTTTGGCTAAAGACTGATGCTGTTTCTTTCATAAAATATAGACCAAATTGCTATTGTAAAAATAGCTTCCACAATATTTTTCTCCTGTTGTTACATTTGTGAATGATCCATTGTGCAAGGAGGCTACTAAAAGATAGTGGCAACACCCACTTGATGGCGAACTTCCAAAAGATAGCATTCCACACTTCTTATACTTTAGAGCATTTGAAGGAAGAGGTGGTTATGGTTACATTGGGAGATTTGCCATTGATGCCTTCGAAATGGTCAAGGAACTTCTCAATTGACATTGTGTTGTCAGCATATATAGACATGAGATGGTGAGATTAGCAATTGGAACCTTCAAGCTTTGTGTAAGTCATTAATTAAATCTTTTTCCATCAACTTATTGAAAACTTCATCCACTAAAATGAAGAGATACAGTGACATAAGATCCTCTTGACACATCCTATTGATCTTTGGGAGAAACCTTTTGGTGAGCCACTAATGAAAATTGAGAAATATGCTAACGTTAAATAATTTTGGATCCATTCTCTCCACCCAGAGTTGAAGTTCATTTTATGCAAGACTGTGTCAATAAATTTTCTTTTGATATGATCAGATGCCTCCTCCAAATCTAAGTAGCAGATGAAGCCTTCTAAGTAATTTTTATGCTTCAAATAAAGACACTCTTTGGCAAAAAATCCACATTCATTTATATTTCTTCCAGTAGTAAAGGCGGATTCGTAAGGAGATATAATTCTAGCTAAGTTCTTCCCACATCAAATGCTTTTATATAAGTAATTACTTACAGCTATTTCAATCATCTTATTAAAAACATGAGCCACAAAAATGATAGAAATAGTGACACCTAATCCTCTTGAACTTTGGAAGAAATCTTTTGGGAGCCGTTAATGAGAGTAGAGAAATATGTTGACCTTGAGCACTTTTGGATGCATATCTATCTACCTAGAGCTGAAGTTCATTTTAAGCAAGATGGTCAATAATTTTCCATCCGATATGATCAATTGCTTTTCCTTATCTAACTTGTTGATGAAGCCTTTCAAGCAATTTTTGTACATCAAATCAAGACAGTTGCTAGAAACAAATGCACAATCCTTTATATTTCTTTCAGTAAGGTAGGTGGATTGGTGATATATAATTCTAAGTAAGACATTCTTTAAATGGTTAGCATGTAAACCATTCTCAAATGTTTACAATTATCAAATAGATATATGGAAGCAAAATTAAATGAATGGAAACTTACCTCTAACAATAGCAGTAAATCTGATGTCGCTTTTAAGGGATCTTCTAATTCAGTAGCAGTACATGATGATCGCAAAAACATAGTGTTTTTTGCTTGAATCAGGAACCCCTTAAATAAATGTTTAATGGCAATTATCCTTCCATCAAGGATAACTACCATGAGCAGTTATCACATTCCACTAACAATAATAACTAGGATCCTCCCTCGTTAGATTTTGAATTTCAAATGTTAGGGACCACAGAAACTCTAGCATCCTCCCACTTGTCCAAACATTTGTAACTTTACAAATTCATAAATCTTATCATCCTAGTCTAAAACATTTAATGTTCAACTAAAGAAATAAATTACATGAATTATTGCGGTAATTTCTCCATAAACACGTATTACCTTCCATGTATTACAATGCAATTTTATTCTTTAAAAAAAACCTTTTATATGATGTGTTTATCTTTATGAATAAGCCTCAAATGCATTTTTTGAGTCTAAACATAAATATTTGTCATTCCAAGCATAATGTATACATACAAAAATGGAGACAAATTCAACAATTCAGAGTTTTGTTACTAATATGTGCTATAAATATAGCATCATAATTCAAATAGAAAATGACAAATGAGAACAAAGTCCCATTTGTGTTACATGATCCTTAAATAACTTTGGTGACATGCTTTTTGTTAAAGGATCTAAAATCATCTACTCAGTACAAATGTATTCAATGAGCACTTTATTCCTTTTAAATGCTCTTTGACTGTTAAGTACTTAATGTCAATATGCTTACTTTGACTTCCACTTTGATTATTTTTAACAAAGAATACAGTAACTGAATTGTCACAATATATCTTCAGTAGCATAGAGTTAGATCATCAACTCGAAGCCCAAAGATGAAACTCTTCAACCAAATACCTTGTTTTGTTGCCTCAAAGTAAGAAACAAACTTAGCTTTCATTGTAGAAGTGGCAATCAAAGATTGGTTTGCACTTCTCTAAGATATGGTTGCTCCAACAAATAAGAAGATATGTCCAGATATTGATTCATGAGAATAACACAACCTACAAAGTTTGAATATGGATAACCTCCAAGTCATCGGTCTATCTTTATGTAAGTGTGAAGTCTTTTGTCACTTAAAGGCATCTCATGACCTTCTTTACAGCTCTTTAGTGGTCCAAACTTGGGTTACTTTGTTATCTTCCCAACATTCAAACTGCAAATGTAATGTCTGGCTTAGTATAAACTTGAGCATACATTAGGCTTCCAATAGCTGAAGCATAAGGAATTTTTTTACTCTGTTCCCTTTCAAAGTCATTTTTGAGACATTGATTCAAACTGGATATGTCACTTTTAACAATAGGTGTTACACTAGGTAAACAATTTATCATCCAAAATCTCTCAAGAACCTTGTTGATATAGGCTTCTTGAGATAAGCCCAAGATACCCTAAGACCTATTGCTATTAATATTAATGCTAATGATATAAGATGCTTCACCCATATCTTTCATATCAACATGTTGAGCGAGATTTTTTTTCACCTCATATACCAATCCCATGTCATTTGTCATAAGCAAAATATCATCCACATACAGGACTAGAAAAATAATCTTACTCTCTCTAACCTTGTGATATATAAATTCATTCATAATGTTCTCCATAAAACCAAATGAAGAGATAACATTATGGAACTTTAAATACCTCTGACGAGAGGCTTGCTTTAGTCCATATATAGACTTTTGAAGCTTGCAAACTAAATGATCACTATTAGTTGAGACAAAACCCTCAGGTTATTTCATATAAACCTCTTCCTCTAAATCACCATTGAGGAATGCCGTTTTCACATCCATTTAATATAAATCTAAGTCAAAATAAGCAACTAATGCCATGATGATATGGAAAGAATCTTTTTTAGAAATAGGAGAAAATGTTTCTCTATAGTTGATTCTTTCCTTTTGTAAGAATCCTTTTGCAACAAGTCTAGCCTTGTATCACTTAATATTGCCTAATGAGTTTTTCTTGATTTTGAAAACACAACTAATGGTCTTAGCTCCATTAAACAACTCTACAAGATCTTAAACTTGATCATTTGTCATAGAATCCATCTCATCTTTCATAGCATCATACCATAATTTAGATTTTTTACCATTCATTGCTTGTGAAAATGTCTCAAGGTCGTTTAACACCAATATCATAGTCAAATTCTTGTAGGTAGCCAATGTAATCTATAAAAATAATTGACTTCCTTACTTTAGTAGATCTCCTCAATGGTATATCAGCAACCTCTTATGGAGGCTTTTAATCATCAACTTGTTGTGGTTGATGATCAATAGGTTCTATTAAATCATTATCAGCTAGCTGACATGGAGTTTCAACAACTGGTTGTCCAATATCCATCATATTTTGAAGGCTGTTATTAGTTATAACCAATTTGCTACTTGATGTGAGAGTTGGATTAGAAAACACGATTTTCCTCAAAAATTAAGTTTTGAGGTCAATAACTCCCACTAACCACGTCATTCTTAAGAAATTTAGCATTTCTTAATTTTACAATTCTAGTACTATAGGAGGGATAATAAAACCTATATTCCTTAGACTTTTAGAATATCCAATAAAATATGTAATAATAATCCTTAGGTCCAACTTTTCATATGGATTGTAAACTCTAACTTCAGTTAGACAACCCCAAACGTGTATATATCTCAAACTCAGCTTCTAAATTTTCCAAAATGGCATTTTGGAAATGGCCTTAGTTGGAACTCGGTTTAATATATGCATTACTATTTTAGAGCTTTACTCCATAATGATAAAGGAAGATTGGAGTTGCTAAGCATACTCCTTACTATATTCATTAAAGTTTTCTTTTTTCTTTTTGCTACACAATGTTAATATGGTGAGTCAGGTAAAGTGTTTTGAACTACAATACCTTACTCTTGAAGAAACTTAGCAAATAGGCCAAGTACTTGTCCAGTCCCTATATACCTACCATAATATTGGTCACCTCTATTAGATCTCATGATTTTAATTTGTTTTATACATTATTTTTCTACTTCTAATTTATATATTTTAAAAGCATCCAATGCTTCCCTGTTATTATGAAGTAAGTAAAGATACATAAATTGTGAGTAGTCATCTATAAAGGTAATGAAATATTTCTGATCATCTAATCTAATGTTAGGTTAACAAATATCATTATGTATGATTTCTAATATGTTAGAACTCCTCTAACTCCCTTTTTTGATTTGATGGTCTGCTTTCTTTTAATGTTGTCCACACATGAATCAAAATTTATAAAATCAAGAGTCTCAAGAACTCCATCATTTAATAACCTTTTAATTCTATTAATGAAGAATTACCCTAATCTTTGGTACTATAATATAGATGATTTCTCATTCATAAAATTACTTTTAATACTAGTGTTACCATGCAAAACCATCACTTCATTGGAGACATTATGATTTAAATAAATTTTGAACAAATCATCATCCATTGTATCATGTCCAACAAGTACTGAATTTTTATATAAATTTTAAAAGGATTCATGAAAGTAAAAAGAAAATCCCAGTTGTACAAGTTTTGATACATAAATCAAATTTCTAGAAAAGCTTATAAAAGGTTTGTTCTAATTCCAATACGAAACCATCTTGTAAAACTAATTTATAGGCCACCAGAGTTACAAAATGTAAACTCATCTGATTTCCTGAATAGATGCTTCATTCAGTTTTCACCAGTCTCTTTTGGTTTAGGAAACCCTGCATGGTATTACAAATATGGATTGTAGAATCATAATCAATCCACCATATAGTATGTAAAACATCAATCATATTAGATTTATAACACACAAAAGATTTGAGACTAACTTTCTTTTCTAGCCAAACCTTTCTTTTAGGGCAATCTTTCCTCATGTGTCCCTTCTTTAATAAAAGAAACACCTTGTAGCTTCCTTTTGTCAGCATAGGCTACAGCTTTGCCTTTTTCTTTTCTTTTGTTGGCTTACCTTTTATCCTTTTTATGGATCTCCATATGTGCATTTTCACCCATCTCTTGAAATAATCTCCCTTCCTCTTGAATACACATAATCAAAAGTTCATTAATTGATCATTTTTCCTTATGTGTATTATAAGAAAATTTTGAGCTGTCTATATTGAGAAGGGAGAGATTTCAAGGTAAAGTGCACTAAAAAGGACTTAAAAATCTCAATATGTAATGACTTAGCTGAGTAGCTATGTCTCTCATCCTCATAATGTGCTCACACACTCCTTTAGTGCTAGTGAGTCTCATTGACGACAATTTATTCATTAAGATGCCAGCAAAATATTATCAGATGACTCAAATTGTTCATCGATGACTTTCAAAAGATTCTTGACATTTGCATACTCAAGTATCAACCTATAGATGCTAGTACTAATTCAAGATTTAATGAACATCATACTTAAGCCATAAGAACGCTTCCAAAGTTCAGATAAAGTGATCTTAGCATTGGTGTTATTTTTGTAATTTTAAGAGGTTCTTCCTTTTAAAGAGCATAGTCAAGATCCATGCACCCTAAATGAAGAAGAATTTTCTCCTTCTAGACTTTATAGTTGTCACCAATTAAGTAGTGACCTTCAAAATTTTCATCAAAAAATATCAAAGATTGAATAACTACAAAGAAATAAATAAACATGCTTACTAACAATTATAAGGTATAAACCATCAAATATAATGATAAGCTTACCAATGCAAGTCAAATCAAATAAGTATAAATCACTATGTCATTAAAATCTACTTGTGAGCAAAGATTTTAATACAACAACAATTCACTTACATGTATGATAAAATTGGTAAATTATAAATATTTCTTAATGTCTATGGGCTAATTAAGAAATAAAAATAAAATTACTATTTATTCCTAATTAATCATAATAATATAATAATTTTGATGTGAGGTAAAAGTACTATATCAATATGTTTAATTAGAAATTTGATGTTATTTAAAATTTTAATGCGATCAACACATTTTTAGTTAAATACTTAATATGCGTATTATCACATTTAAGAATGTTGTGGCTATTCCTTAAATATTAAATATATTTTGATCACATGACATCTTCAGACCATAAATTAAATTAAGATATTTTCATATAAGCATACCACAAATTAAAAACTAAATAATTTATGATGCTAACAATGTCTTAAAAATGAACTTTAATTATTGACTAATTTAGAATTTTTTTTCCAAATTAATAGTTAATTAATTCAAATATTTAATTTTACACATGAAGAATAAATTAATTCTACCAATTGTTCATGTATAAAAAGTTTGAGAAAACTTTATAAGGGGTGTATCATGTCTAGCCACAAAATCCTCCTTTTGAAGGTGAGCCTTGGCACAATGATAGAGTTGTTGTTGTGCGATCTCGAGGTCATGGGTTCAAGGCATGGAAATAGCCTCTTACAAAATGCAAGGTAAAGCTACGTACTATTGACTCTTGTGGTTTGCCCCTTCCCTGAACCCCACATATGTGAGAGCTTCATGCACTAGGACTGTCCTTTATATATATATATATATACATATGCCTGAGGGACTTGGGCTTGTGTTCCTGGATCTATGGATCATGGCTTGATTCTAAAAGGCTTGGCTTTCGGAGAAATCCTTGTAAATATCTTAGATCTTTTGTAATAGTCTAGAAGACTTTAGAAGAATGGTAGAGTAATCTAGAAAGAGTAGGAGGGTTTTAGAATGTGATCTGGGTCATTGATATATTGACACATGTAATAATCCTAACCATCCATTGAGAGGTGGATAGAGGAGAGCAAGTATAAAAAGGAGTTATCTCTTCATTTGTAACTAAGACAAGCTCATTGTAGATTACTCAACTAAGGAATAACAGGTTCTCTTTGAGTTAATCTCTTCTTGAGTTCCTCTCATTGCTTTAGTGGGTGAGTGAGTGTAGCCTTAGTAAGTAAGAGTAGGATGGAAGGTTGACTTGTGCTTTGTAAAGGGGTTGCACACAAGTGCCACACGGGCTTAGCAAAGGTGAAACTGCGACCCCATGACAAGTGGTATCAGCGTAAAGGTTAGGCAGTTCGAGTTGGGAGCTGCTTATGGTAATTGCATAAACCTCGCTATAACGCCATGCCAAGTGAATCAGGAGTGACCAACATGCTTGTGGAGGTTCAACCAAGGACTAGGGGGAGAAGTCTAGAGGTCCATCAAGGAGTTGGCTTTGGATGCTCACCTCATTACATTGGAGGAAAAGGTTTGGTAAGTTAGAACAAAGCTTGTTTAAATATTTTGAGAAATCTAGTGCCTTCGTGAACACCTTGCATAGTCTTAGGGCTGACATGCAAAGCACAGTCGAGGTGTTTAAGTATATGGATGCCAAGACCATTGAGAGGGTAGGGTGCTTGTCTGATCGTCTTGAGACAATGAAGGGCAAGATAGCTGAGCTACATGAAGGGGTAGCCAGTGTAGAGGATGTGAAAATTCATTTGGCCTTGTTAGAGAAGGCCGTAGCTAATGGGAGAGGATCTAAAATAAAAGAGTTTGCTCCTAAGTTCAAGATCCATGAACCTACAAGCTACAAGAGAAGCTATGATGCCAAGGACTTGGAGAATTTTCTGTGGCAAATGGAGCATTACTTTAAAATTGCCAAGGTTTTTGAGGAGGCATGAAGTTGGATGTGGCAACGATGTATCTTAGTGATGATGTGATGTTATGGTGGAGACGAAGGTATGGTGATGTAGTTGATGGTTGTTGCACCATAGCTACTTGGGAAGACATTAAGAAAGAGATTAAAGCCCAATTCTTCTTACAAAATGTGGAATACTTGGCCCCAAAGAATTTGAAGTGGTTAAGGCATATGGGATCTATTTGTGAATATGTCAACCAATTCACGACTTTGCTCTTAAATATCTCGAATATGACTAAAAAGGACAAGTTGTTCTTCTTCATGGATGGGTTGCAACCTTGGGCAGAACAAGAGTTGTAAAGAAGAGGAGTGCAAGGCTTGGTCACTGCACTCTCAACTGTAGAGAAATTAGTGGAGTTTGATAAGAGGACTGATGGCACTAGTGAGGAAAAGAAGAGCACAGTTAATAGAGGCAACGACGGGGAGGATGTACCTAAGGGTCATAAGGAAGAAGGCAAGGAGGGCCGACATGACTCTAAGGGCAAAGGTAAGTTCATCCCTTATTGCTTTGGGTGTTTCATATGTGATGAGAATCATTGGGTAGTAAACTGTCCAAAGAAGAAGAACCTTAATGCCTTGGTGGTTGAAAGGGAGAACCACGAGGTAAGAGATGAGGATGAAGAGCAGGAGTCTTAGATGAGGGCACTTAGACTCCTCAATGCCATGATGGGGCAGACATTAGGGACCAAGCCTTTTGCAGGGAAGAGTTTGATGTATGTGGATATGTGCCTCAATGGCAAAGGCACACGGGCCATGGTGGACACCAGAGCCATCACAACCTCATCTTAGAGGATGGGGCTAAGAGATCAGGCCTCAAGATAAAGAAGGATGAGAGCAAGATAAAAACAGTAAACTCTGAGGCTAGGTTAGTGCTTAGAGTAGCCAAGGAGATACCCATCAAGGTTAGAGAGTGGCAAGGCACCATCACATTAACTGTAGTGCCTTTGAATGATTATGAGGTTATCCTTGGAATGGATTTATTCACTTCGGCTAGGGCCATCCTTATGTCATACCTTGGTATATTGAGCTTCTTTGATGAGAAGAACCCTTACGCGATCCCGGTATTGAAGGATGGCAAGAGGCAAGGAAAAATGCTATCTACTTTCTAGTTAGTACAAGGATCCACAGCAAGTGTAGAGTTGGCACAGCCAGACTTACTTCATCTAGGTGCCATCAAGGTGCTATGGTTTGAAGAGTCTAAGGAGAAATCGATGGTTGATAAGGGTGTGCCACAATAGAGGAACTCCAAGAGGAATAAGACCAAGTAGAGACCTGCAAGGAGCACGACAACTAGTAACTGCACACTAATATGCAGGAAGCACAACAACGAAGGGTAGTAGCTCAGGAGCACATGAGGTGCCACAACTTGCAATGGTGAAAAGGTGCACACGTGTGATAGAGCGCATACAACATGAAGGAGACAAAGAAAGTCTTCATGGAGCACAAGAGTGGCTGGATGCCAATGTGCAAGGGGAGGGATACAACAGATCATCTCATGAGGATCACAAGGCAGCATAGGACATGCTTGATGGCAAAGCTTGCAACACCAGTGAATATGTGTGGGGCATTGGCATTATCAGATGGGGAAGAATGTCACAAACTTATATTGCAAGGCCTGTGATCAAGCCCTACAGGCTCTAAGGAAGGCCTGTATAGCTTGTGGGTGTTGCCTGAGGACTTGGACCTATGTTCTTGGATCATGGAGCAAGGCCTAATACCAAAAGGCCTGGTTTCCAGAGAAATCCTTGCAAATATCTTATATCTTTTGTAATAGTCTAGAACACTCTAGGAGAATGGTAGGAGTGGAAGGCTGACTTGTGCTTTGCAAAGGGGTTGCGCACAAGGCGAAACTGCGACCCTGTGACAAACAAGTAGAGATTTCCCAATTTTCCAACCAGGCTTCACCAGAAGGTGAAAGCAAGGGTAGTCGTGTGATCCCTGCTTGGATAGGCACGCCAAATTGATAGTGTCCAACAAGAAGAAAAGAAGGCATAGAAAACCCAAGCAATCTTTAGTGGGCGAATGAACAGAAGAGACTAGCCTTGTTGATGATTGGTTGGTCGTTGCTCCAATGATTTCAGCCCTAAGGCTTATAATTGGAACCTAATTGGTTTTTGGGTTATGTATGGCATTTGTTACAGTCCATGATGTCTACTCATTTTCCCATGATTCCTATGGCATCTAAGGGAAAGGAGAGTTTTAGGCTTATCAGTGCACTTGTACATCCAATATGCCTCATATTAGATCGTAAGAAGCATAGACATGTGCATTAGTGGCCGCTGAGAAACTCAACTACTATGTTGAAAATGTGGATTTGTTGAGTTCCACCATCATCCAGAGCCTATGCCTTCAGGTTTGGACACCAAAGCCCATTCTAAGAAAGAGCCTCTAACCATCCCAAAAATCCTCCAACGTAAAAAAAAACAAACTAATGCATCAACAAAGATCAAAGGAGATGAGAAAATTAATGTTGCCTATTGTAAATATCATCCTTTTTATCCCTGAATTATCTAATACTTGAAATCCATTCTCCCAGTATTCAGCAAGGACAGGCCTTTGAAACAATCACAATAAGTAATTAAGGGAGCAACACTAATGATTCTATGTTCTAGTGATTTCTCCAAATATAGCAAAAGTAAGAATGATAAAATTTTTGAATTTCATTCTTATCTTTCATGGTTGTTTGGTCTCCATTTTACAAAATGAAAATTAACATGCAATTGCTAGGCAGAGGAATTAAGGCTCTGATACCACATGTAAATCATTCTCAAATGTTTACGCCAATCAAATAGTTATACATAACAAAATTAAATGAACGGAAACTTACCTCTAGCCTCAACAGTAAATCTGATGCAGTTTTAAAGGATCTTCGGATTCAGGAATAGTACACAATGATGGCAAAAACATAGTGTTTTCTGCTTGAATCAAGGACCCCATAAATAAATGTATAATGGCAGTTATCCTTCCATCAAGGATAACTGCCATGAGCAGTTATCACACACACCACTAATAATAATAATAATAATAATAATAATAATAATAATAATAATAATAATAATAATAATAATAATAATAATAATAATTAGGATCCTACCTTGTTAGATATTGAATTTCAAATATTAGGGACCACAGAAATTCTAACATAGCAAGGACTTTTGCCAGAATTATATAGCAAGCACTTATAAGGCTAATTGGTCAGAAGTCTCTAAGAGTGTCATTCCCTTGTTTCTATAGTATAAGAACCACAAAATCACTCCTAAAAAGGCCATTGATTAAAGCAATGACGTCAGCAATAATAAAAACTATGGAAGAATTGTGAAGAAGAACCATCTTGTCCAAGCCACATTCTCTGACAGATTTGAAGACAACATCTTCAATTTCTTCAAATGCGAAGGGAGCGAGCATCCTTGAGCCAGTTTGTCATCAATTTGATTAGATCTGAGATCTTTTAGCAAAGGGCAATTCTAGTCCTCCAAGGAGTAAAGATGCCAGTAAAAACTGATATCCCTTTGTAAGTGTGATTTGATCTTCAAGCCTCTTTCCTTTGATTAGGAGCGAGGAAATGCAATTTCATCACCTATAGGCACTTGTAGTTGCGTGAAAAAATTGGTATTGTGGATCACCAGCTTAAAGCCACTCTATTTAAGAGTATTACTTCCATTTGCATTCCTCTTGGAATTCCAGAGAGCTAATTGTTCCTCCAATCATCTGTAAGATAGCTCATCCGGGGATAGTGTTGACATCTCTTCTTTGAGATTAAGATTGGATAGAACTGTGTTCAGACTTGAGATGGTAGTAACTCGATCACGATCTCGTGCGTTGGTCCAACTCTTGAGTTTTGATTTAATATTCATGAATTTAAGTGCTACTTGCATTTTTATATGAAGGGCTTGCCGCTCTCTCCACCAACCTTCTATTTATGACCAGGTTTAGGGTCCCACGATTCCGTGGATGACTTAAGGAGGATGGGTTTGTGGTTTGAAACTCGATCTTGAATAATAGAGCAAGAGGTGTCTGGGTATAAAGATAGCCTTGCGAGAAATGCAATCAATTTTACTTAAATTTGGCATAAACTAATTGTTCGATCAAGTAAAATATGCACCTACTAGAGGCAAATTGATTAATTCTTTGTTCTCAATGAAGTCATTGAACGAAATCATTGATGGAGAGAAAGCTGAAGCCGTGTTTCTCTCATTGAGAGATTTTATGATGTTGAAGTCAACCCCACGTATCCAAGGCCCTTATCATCTTTATTTGATAAAAGATAATTCTTGCCTCAGACCCTCTCTTTCATTGCCCTTATTTGGATCGTCACTAATCCACCCATAAGGCCACTTGAAATAATTTTGAATCAGACTGACATTGAGTAGGCACCAATAAACTTTTACATGAATGAGATGATGTTTCGACACTAAGCAACCCATACACCACTCGATTTATATATTCTACGCATTGAGGTAGCGCCACTTAAAGTCCCTAACACAAGCCAACTGCTCTGGCCTCAACGTTAACCATTGTGGTAATTTAGTTTCCTGAAGAACTATAAACCATGGTTCAGATGAGAACAAGTATTTCAGACTCAGGCTTTCTTCTTTGGGTTGGCCAGCCCATGAAAGTTCCATGAAAGAATGATCATGTAAAACTGATGATGTCGCTCTCCCATCCAGACTACTTTCATCCCGATAGTCTTCATCGGGGAGCGTGTTGCATTTGATCTATTTTGTCACTGCGTCTTGTTGCTCTCTATTATCAATGCGACCATCCTTGATGCACAGCTCAAGTAGATGAGAGGGAGCTTTCCCTTCACCATCATTGAACTAGTCTGTTTACTCTCAAGGAATTGACGATGATCTTCTGTAGAAAGACCTCTTAAGTTTGAGTCTTAGCAAATTTTGCTGGACTGCAGTGAACTTAAAAGACTTTTCATCACCGTCATTTGAAAGAGATCCTTTTCGGCCCCTCACCTAATAGGAACCAATGGGTGGGAAGAAGACGATGAGTCAGCTGCATGGATCTAAGTTTTCGAATTGAAATTCAAATTAGGGTTGTAATTGAGCTCGAGAAATGAACCATTTAAGGCGCAGTTTCCATAGTTTCTCCAGAAAACGCCGGAGAGCCATGAATTGGCGATGCAGCTAAGAACTCATTTTAATCTAAATCACTATAGCCAATTCTGAGGCGATACCAATTCAGAAGATTTTTCCTTTCACCTTAACTTTGATGTAGGAGGTAGATGGAGGGGATCAAAATATCTTGGCCATAACTTTGCCTTCTCTTCTTCTCGACCCAAAAGAACTGATCACCAAAGATCTCACTAGCTTTTGTGAAGATCTCAATACTCCAGCCATGATGGGGAACCCCTTTAATTGAAAGATGAAACACACTGGATGGTAAAAATTAACTAGATCACCGGGTATAAATGCTTTTGAACTGCTTGATTTCTAGCGAGTACTAGTTTGAAAAAAGCTTTATTTGCTTCTTCTTTAGAGGAAAAAATAAGAGCGGTTCTTTCTTATTATCAATAATTCAAACTTTCCACCTAATCGTTTTAGTTCCAAGAACTTTCAGCCCATAATTGATTTTATTTTTGCTCCAATCATTACCAGTGTTGCACCTAATAATCGTGTGGTAAAGAATCTCAACATTTTTGTCCACCTGAGAATCCAGAATAGAAACGCATGGGAAGTCAGAGGATAGAACTCTATCTTGCTTGGTCTCCAAGGGCGTCCTTGTAAGACCTAGCCATGCAATTGTTCTAGAAAGTGTGTGGTTCCTTTTGCACCTCTTGTCCCATAAAGACCCTCTTAGCCATTAGGAGTTGTTAGAGATCCTTGAAATGCTTGCTTTCTCCAGAGTCATCTCCCTTTTTTTTTCCTGTTTTTCTCCAGAGCCATCTCCTTTCATTGTATTTAGGTGATAGCATTTCTTTCTTCATCTCTTTTTTAGGATTTTGATATTCTATGAAAGTAGAAGGGAAGCTCTTGGCGTAATGGTAGAGTTGTCATCTTGTGACCTGAGCCTCTTTCACAAATGCAGGGTAAGGCTGCGTATTATAGATCTATTGTGATCCACCCATTCCCTAGAGCCCATATACATTGGAGCTTAGTGCATCGGGCTGTCTTTTTTTTATGCTCTATGAAAGTAACCCTCTTATCAAATCTGGACCACATTTTAGAGCATCTCCAGCAAATAATTCTCCGCTTGAAATTGATAAAACCACAAGAAGAGCAAATCCAATCGCTAAGATGGAGGTTTTCTTGCTTCTTTCACTTTGTCTAGCATTTTCTCTCCTTTAGATTTTTCTTCTCCTAGCTAAAAACATGCCTTTGAGTATTGAGAGCCTGGTGATATTGTTGTTTTGCTTCTGAGATCATATCTTGCTTAGACTTTCTAACCCATATTTTTTTGCTTCTGTGATTTTTATTGAGGACTAATTTCTGTATTTTGTTATCCTTCCTTGTTGGCATGCTTCTATTCTCCCTCGCCTCTTCTTCTTTCATAATTTTCTCCCTAATTTATTCTCCCATTTTTCTGGCAGATTATATTTTTGTTTTCCATCTCTTTCTATAAGTACCATTGCCAAGATTGCACTGTGGTAGGTCATGGGCTCGAGGTGCTCGCACATGCATGACTGAATGTGCGTGACTATGTTCAACATTATAAAAAAAAAGAAAAGAAAAAGGAAAAAAAGAAGAAAAAAGAGTGCACTTTGAGGGAGGAATCCACAGATTGGATCCAGTTCAATCTTGACTAACAACCCATTAAAGAGATTGAGTATATTTGAACTCTAGATTCTCTCATCATTCTTTCTACTTGACCATGTATCAAAGCTTGGGCATGAGCAGTTAAATGCTTTCTCCATGCTTGATAATGAAAATGCATGCGTTGGAGATTCAATTAATGTTTATGGAAATATTGGTTGTTACCAAATGGTTGTTAATATGATGAATGCCTATATTTCTTGTAGAAAATTGAGTCATGAAGAAGTGTCTAAGTGGAGACCTTTCTTCCAGTTACCTAGACCGTGTAATCAGAGAGCCATATCAACTATATTTAATTAACCTTACTGGACAATCTAAGCCTCTAATTCTGGCCTTCAACTGGACGCCTAGAAACAAAAACATGGTGGTATACATTTTTCAGCAAAGCCCCAGAAAATTTATATCTTAGCATTGTTTCCACGAGTTTAAATTGTAGTAGTAAATTTGTAATGTAAGAAATTAAGGATTTTTTTATCTATATGTTTATGTGTACTAACAAATACAGTGTTCGCATCCTTTCTAGCTAGAGAATCAGCATCGTCATTTGCGAATCTTTGCACATAATCCAATTAATAAAGAGCTACTGAAACCAAACTTTTAAATGTATATCATAAAGGGGCAGCTCCGAAGCTGTAGTAGTAAATTTGTAATGTAAGAAATTAAGGATTTTTTTATCTATATGTTTATGTGTACTAACAAATACAATGTTCGCATCCTTTCTAGCTAGAGAATCAGCATCGTCATTTGCGAATCTTTGCACATAATCCAATTAATAAAGAGCTACTGAAACCAAACTTTTAAATGTATATCATAAAGGGGCAGCTCCGAAGCTCCTGCATATGCAGGGTCTAGGGAAGGAGCAGTTCATAAGGGTCAATAGTACGTACTCTTATCTTGCATTTTACAAGAGGCTATTTTCATGCCTTAAACCCGTAGCCTTAAGGTCACACGAAGACAACTCTACTGTTGTACCAAGGTTCCCTTCACTTCAAAAATATATCATATGTATGAAAATCCAAAAGTGCTTGAAAAATTTCCTCCATTAGATGCTGTCTGTTCTACTCTTGACTAAAAAAATTGCTCAAAAAAGTTTGAAAACAAATTAAGGTAGTAGAGACCTGAATCTGTTTTGTGTTAAGATCCTCCAATGAAGAACACATTTGTGTAATGATTTGGATCACAATGTATTGCATAGACAAACAATTTTCTGAAGAAAAGGTAACCAAGGACATTGCCAGGGGTCTGTGTTTTGCCAATAAGATTGAAGGTCCCAGCTCGTTTTCTCCTTACTGAGATTTTATGGAATTTATAAGTACTAACTAAAGCTTACACCTTTTCACGTGTCGACATATTATACTTAAACCACCAACCAATGCATCCTTTCTAACTGAAAAGTTCGTAATTAGGAAAGTGTCTTTGTGCTTTTTCACTAGTATAATATTTTTACTTCATATGAGTAGGATCACTATCTACAGCCCACATGAATTATATAATATGATCGCATGCTTGTTCAGTATGGACGGATGGCCTACCTTGTGGGCCTACTACTCAGATGTCTATGTATCGGACATCTTTCCACCCGTTCAATTATTCTAACCATTCAATAAATTTCTTTCTCACCAGATCCAGATCATGTCCATTAATTTAGCAGCCAACGTCATTTCAGATTTTTCTATGATTGTCATTATTCTTATATATATGAACGCATTATTCAAGGTTTGAACAGGCAAGCGAAGACATTTTACAGCTCAAATTAACATTCTCTTGTACGTAGAACCGTAAACATTTTATAGTGCTGATCACATGAAGGAGAGCCTTCGCATAATGGTAGAGTTGTCGTCGTGTGACTTTGAGGTTACCAGTTCAAGATGTGAAAACAGTCTCTTGCAAAATACAAGGTAGGCTGTGTACAATTAATCTTTGTAATCCACCCCTTCCCTAGACTCTGCATACTTGGGAACTTCTTGCACCGGGGCTGCCCATTTTCATTCCTTTGATGAGCGTATTATATAGTTGATGCAGTAATTACTTTCAAGGAAACATAAGGCCACCACGAGTTAAGCCGGTCAACATTCATTAATAAAGCCTCCATCAACTCAAAGGTTAGAGCAAATCAAATGGGTGAGAAGATAGTGTACTTTTATACGGCATCTCATACTTTTCCTAGAAACCATGTGCATCCATCATATACGTAAGTCCTTGTATGTTATGTGATGGATGCGTATGTAATTATCAAAGTGGCTGGAATTCAAGTGGCATTACTTATTCAATGATCAGAATAATTATTTATCAAGAAAGAGATGATCACGATAATTGATTCACCAGGCCAAGTTGCAAATGAATTCAACTCTAAAATTCTCTTCTTTGACCATTTTAAGCGCCTTTCATTTGTGGAGAGTTTCGACATTGTGATTGTTTTAATTCTGCAGCTTGCATTTAGAAGCAAGAAATGTAAGGGTTAATCTTCAAATAAGCTTCAACTTTGGTCTATTGATCATTCGTATCGTATGGGTAGCAGCACCTGCATCTCTAGCTGCTCATACTTTTCTTTGAAAACATGCGCATCCATCATCCATCGCACAAGTGCACGGTTAACTACAATGAAAGTCGAGAAATTAATAGCCTTAGGAGTGGAGGTCTTCTATAAATTTAGCCGCATTTTATGTCATAAAAAAATATCTGACAATTTGTAGCCTCTATCTTGTTGTTTGTATTACTTTATTAAAAAATCTCAGTTTTTTTTCCTTTCGTTCATATACTTTTTCTCTCCGAAACCACAAAATCTAGCTCTCTTTTTCTTCCTTCTTGCTTCAATGTACATTTCCTTTTATCTATGAATAAATCTCCTATAGCCATCAAATTTTCTATCAATAGCTAAACACTTCTCTTTGTTGAATGTGCCACTCCTAAATGAACTCCTTTAGTACAAAAAAGAGGTCCTCAAAAAGGACAACATTAATTTAAGTAATCATTAGGCCTTGAGAAAAATGTTAAATGTATTACATTATCTATACTATATATAAAGCAAATTCCAGCTTAAATTTCACCTCCTGCTTTTAAGCGACACTAAATTTACTATAATTTTTGACAATATTTTTAGTGTGAATCTCTACCCAAGGTTATTTATACTTAAAACCCTAATCTTTTAAACATTATCCATTTCTTCTTCTTCTTCTTTTTTTCTAACGTTCATTTCATCTTCTTTTAAATCTTACAAAATTTTCTCTCTCTTTCCAAGTGGAGACTAGAAACATTATCTAGCACAATTATAAATTTATTAGCTACTACTTTATCAAACTTCTACTCTAATTCCTACTTTTTAATCCTTTTATTACAGCCAAGGATTATAAAAAAAATACATAGAAGCATATCTTAATTCTTAGGTCCCCAATCTTTTAAACATTATCTACTCTTATTTTCTCCAATGCACATGTTATCTTTAAAACTAATTAAAAATTTCTCTCTCTTCCTATTTTGGCTCTTAAAATTAGCTATTACAATTTTTGTTTCTCATAATCCTAGGTTTCCAACTACCCACTTTCCTTTTTCACTTAACGTCTGTCTCTTGCTTAGTCATGATTTGCATGTGTCTTTCTAGTACCTTTGTTGAGGTTATTCATTCACCATTTTAACCACAAGTGGAGACTAGAAATATTGTCTAGCATGATTATCAATTTATTAGTTATTGATTTATTAGGTTTCTGCTACAATTTTAATTTTTTTTAATCTTTTCATTACAATGAAGAAAAGTGAGCAACTTGCGTGTGTGTGTGTGTGTTGCATGTGTCTTTTCTAGTACCTTTGTTGATTATTGATTCACCATTTTAACTACAAGTGGAGACTAGAAATATTATCTAGCATGATTATCAATTTATCAGGTTTCTACTACAATTTTATTTTTTTTAATCTTTTCATTACAATGAAGAAAAGTGAGCAATTTGTGAGCGTGTGTGTGTGCGCGTGTGTATTTTGAAGAAGAAGAAGAAAGAATGAAAAATAAAGCATCCATTATCAAAGGCTTACAATCATCAAAAGCACAAAAAGTTCTATATATGTACTCTCAATTGAATGCTTTAGAGCATTGAAATAGTGGGTCCAGCTTGTAGGCATCCATTTTAATACTGAAAAATTTGCGTTGTTTCATTTTGGTGGGTCTATTTAAAATTGCTTTTATCCAAAGTCGAAATTATGCCTCATTGAAAGGTTCGAGAATGAAGAAAAAGACTAAGCTGTGAGAAAATGGCAACAAGAGAAGTGTCAGAAAGCAGGGAACTTGCAAGGGGGTGAGCTATGTGTCAAATAAATCCCTCCAAACTATTCTTTAACGGCATTGCTCTACTTTCTGCAGCCAAACTCTCTGTCTACCCTTTCAATAAGTCTAGGAGAAAAGATAAGGAAGGAGAGTGTGAACATGTTAACCAAGGTTGATGTGAACATTAAGACACTACCAACTTACTTCTCCTTCCTCCCCATTTGTTGGGTAAATCTAGGCCGTTTGGCCCCACTACTGATTCCCCCATCAAATCTGTCCCCTTTTGATGCTTTAACTTGGGATTGCATGATTTTGATGTGGCATTTTGGATCTGGATGTGTAAAACTCCTCGCTCCCATAATAAGTTCCAACAAATCTGTATATCAACTTATATGATGTCACAGTGCATGATTTTACTTGTAGATCTCTCTCTCTCTCTCTCTCTCTCTCATTAAATAAAAGGACTTGTACAAATCGGGGAAAGTATGTTCCCATAAGTTCAAGCCACATAGCCCCCCTTACTCTTGAATTGTTTTCTCCATATAGCTCATTTGCCAATATGTGTTTCTTTCTCGATATATGTGTTGCTCTTCCCAAGCTGAACTCAATGAAAATGCTCGAGCAATCGTTTAAGTTCCCTACACTTTCAATATAATCTCTTTTTCATGACTTAATGCTTTCAAAATAATTTGAGAGTCTCCTCTAATTATTTATCTTCTAATACTCAAATCTTTATTTGGTATTAAACCTTAGAGAAATGCTTTCTATTCTGCTATGATGATGCAAAAAGATGAAAAATAAGAATCACATAAATTTATATGGCTTCATCTAAATTGAGGTTCGCCCATAGACTCACACTAGTTTGATTATCTCTATGGCTTGAAATAATTGTATGCAAAAGATTTCTTCATCCTACAGAACCTTAGGATCATGTGCAAATACATATATATCTTAACAAAAGACACATTTGTCAATATTATAAAATAGAAAGCTATTTAACCTTTTTTGGGGGGGGGGGGGGAGGGGGTGGGGGTGTCTGGGGTGTGAGGGTAGTTCCTTGCACCCCCAATGAACTAACCGCACCTTGGATCCCCAATTCGTAAAGCAAACATAATTCAATATAAACATAACATGATCAAGCCAATTGAACTCACACTCATAACACATTTTACAATATTATTTATTTTCTCCTTCACATATTTGCAAAGTCTAGCTAAGAAATTGCCTTTATCATCTCTAGTTACCTCTTTGCATCCAACCTACTTAGGTTGCCCTTCATTGCTCCATTGAAATCAAGGATGTGAAATCCAGATGGAGGGAGCATCCACTTCACCCAAATTGTTTTCTTTTCCTTTAGAGTAACATTTATTTGGTTCTATCTTTTAAGTTAATTAGATTTAGTCTTTAGGAAACATAGAGATCAGTCAAGGTTGGTGATTTCCATGGCTCTCTTTTTGATCAATTTCTAAAGCTGCTAGATGAAAATGGAGGCTTTACCATGACCCACTTGATTTTGTCAAACCAAATATACCAGGAGTAACAACATATAGCCAAGATTAATGTTCTAACTCTTCCCCTTGAGGGAGCAATTTGGAACATTGAGTCAAGTTATCCACAATTGATGATTTTTCATTGAATGCTTTGCTTTTCTCCAAATTCTGTGGCCATGAGAAGAGAACATGCATCAAGGATTCTTGTTGTGCATTACATTTGACTCATCTTTTGCTATATATATATATATATCATTTACTTGCATTTTGATGCTTGTCTATTACTTAAAGTAATGCTGGCATAGGGCACCCCACTTTTGCATGATGGACCCTACAAGCAGTTGATCAAACCCATTCATTTGGGTTTTGCAAATTTGGATGATTACCGCTTAACAACTTTGGATGAACTTGGAATCAAAACAAATGTTTTTTCATGGTGGGTAACCTTATTTAAAAAGTAGTCCATATTCAACAAATAATGAGCACTTCTTTATGATCTTATAATCATCCAATCACCATGATGTTTGGCATACAAGTGACCCAAAGCTAGATAAATTAGATGGATTGACCAACCATTTGTGGGGTCCATCATGCAATAGTAGGAAATGTTACAACAAGGAACTGTAGTGTGCTCACTATGCTATCATTTCTCTCACATGATTCTTTTGATGAAACCTTAGTGAGCACTTTCCCTATTTTCAGAGTCATTGGCCCCTTATTAAACCTATGGATGGTTGTAAGTGAAGGCATGCCTAGATATATGAAGATTAGAATCATGAATCTAAAGCAACAATGGCCAGGATCATCAAATGGATGAGAATCCCATTTAATTCATTAAAAACAATATGAAAGTTTGGATCTTCATGAATTTGGCCTCCATAGAGTTATAACCATCCCTACCATTTAGTAAAAGACATGAATAGAAAATATGGAGCAATTATACCATAACCTTAATTGAAAAAACTTATAATTCTAAATTAAATATGTGACTATAACATAATAGTTTGGCTTGTTAACCAAGTTATAATTTAATTTAAAATCAAAATTTATACAGTAAATATTTTTGGGCTTGAAATCTATTGATCTTTTCAATTCTTGAACTCTTCACACAAATCTTGTGATAAATGTTTAATAGCATTGTACAAATCAATTCAACCACGTAGTTGTTGCACAGGAAGAGGTTCTTCTTGATGATAGTGATATGATTTATTGACAATGGTTTTAGGTTTTTTTTGATGATTTATAGGAAAATTTATTAACAATGTTCAGTTTTTGTTATTTGAGTTGATGCCTTTAACACTTAAGCATAGTTCCCCTTTGCTTCGGATGCCTTGATGTAGATCTTCTTGATCTACCAATAAAATGCCGTCATTATTATTCAAAAATGAAAAATATCAATTATATCATTCCCTTAACGTATCCTTCGAGTGTTGGGTTAAGATCATGCTAACATGATAATATGGGTAACATTATGTGGATGGGTTCTTTATCAATTTTCTTAGGGTATTCTCCTCATAATAATAGTGAACTATTGTAGTTATTTTTCACATGAGACTTTTAAATTACATAGTATGATACATAGCAATGGGTTGATTTTTTAGGGAACTGAATCCCAATTGATCCATATTAGTTAGTGTTAGGGCATAAATTTTTGACCAAAATATTATTAGGGTTGGAAATTTGTGACCTAAACTAAGTTAGGGTTAGGGGCAGTGATGGCAAAAAATCTATCCATACCCAGCCCTTTGCCATCCCTACTCTTGGCCCAAGTTACTATGGTTGCAAGAACCTTTGGTTATTTGGCACACTACAAAAGTTTTGGTAGTTACAAGATTAATGGATTTCTCCCCTGATTTCCATGATATGTTTCAAGTTTTGTCCTCAAAGTAATGGTTGAATTAATTTCATTTGCTTTCAGTGTATCTTAAAAACATTCGTAAGAGAGAGAAACACAACGGTCAATTGGTATACAGGACAATTGAACATACCAAGTTAGGCAAGAGGATTTTGAAAAAACTGGGCAAAACCCTCTTTCATGAACTTAGGAAGTCAAGTGCAGTTTATAGAGGTGTCAAACATATGAACTGGCCAAGTCATTGCACTATTGGTCAAACATGTGCAAGTATAAACCCATTTCTTAAACGGGTTATAAAATGCCTACTACACGCAACCCATTTATAGGGGTTGATTCGTTGGTAAAATGATAAATTTAGCTCACATGAATGAGAGAGAAAGCTAGAGTTTTTAATTTGCTAACTACTTTCCATGATTAAAAAGAATCCTTTATATAATTCTATTCTTTGATGCTTAATCCTTTCCATGCCTCATAAAATTTTGACAATAAGATAGATCGAATACTCCCAATCCCACTTAAGTTGAGGCCTTGAAATAAACGATTAGTATAAAAGGAGGTAATATATATTAGACTTTAAATCACCCAAAAGCCTTTGGGTTCCATATTAGGTTTCTCAGACACTCTTGCAACTTAATTTAAATTTCTCTAGTTGACTTTTTAGAACAAAGCTACCATGAGACCACAGTATAAGTCTATTTAAGATAAGAGATTTTATGTGTAGACAATATCATCAAGATCTAGTTGACATTTGACTTTTTGGATCCATGTGAAAAGATGTATATAATCAAGACCTGTGAATTCATAAAACATTAAAAGTTAACCATGTTGGGAAGTTCTATCCATCAACAAGATACAAATGGATTACAAGTTACTTTAATAAGAATTATTAAACCATGGATCTAGAATATCTAATCTAGGTAAAAGCTCAAAAGTTGTATTTAAATGTTAGATCAATGGATTTGATCATGTCTACGTGACACATATGCCCCACTAAAAAGTAATTGTTAAAGAAAGGTCTATCAGCCAATGTCTTTTTCTTCCTATAAATCATAGCATCTTGGTGTTAGTCTAAGTGTTAATAATAGGCAGGTCAACACTGGTTGCAGATCAAATGGGTACAGGTATAATTACTCATTTTTTAAATGGGCCATGGACAACTATTACTTGACCTGGGTTTTATAGGAGCAAGTCACACAAAAATTAACATCTTTAATTGTCTAAAGTGATTAGTTCCAAAGGCAAACTCCATGATTTGATTGTTGAGATCCTTTCTAGCATGACGATATCACTATTAGATGTTCGTTGCACAAATTGTTTGGCATAATACATGAGTACTACACATTACTACTTTTCTTCTTCTTCTTCTTTTGAAAATGGTGAGCTCACTCAATCATTCACACACCCCTTTTGAGGGGCCTGAAATTTGTAAGTTCATGATTGAGGGCCCCTCTTGCCTCACTACACTACACACACTTGTACCGCATATCATTATTGTTTATAGTTCTTATCTCCTCTATACCATTCCAATTGTACATAGTTCTTATCATGCAAGTAAAATCAATTTTTGGTGCACATTCACAATTTAAACTTTGCTCTTGGTTACTATGGCATGTGCAAATGGGCCTCCTAGGGGAATCAGCTTGAATTGACCTCTATAAGTTAGTGTTAGAGGTAAGAACTTACCCAAATAATATTACAGTTAAAAATTTGTGACCTGAATTTAGTAAGGTCAAGTTTGGGATAGGATAAAGGCATTAAGGTCAAGGGCAAGTGTGGCAAAAAGCATGTCCTGATCAGCCCCATTTCCATGACTAGATACAATGAACACAAAACCACAAAACAAGAGAAATACTAATAAGAAAGGCATTGTTACACTCCTTGCTAACAAACACTTTCAAGCCCATATATGTCATGTAGGCATAAATAGTTTAATTTGATAAGTGATGACTAGCCCATCCCATTATTGCTCATTTTTCTTGGTTGGATGTTAGACATTTCATGCATGAGCTATTTTTTAAGAGATTTACTTATGGATGAGATATCCATTTTTTATGGGACCAAAACCTAGTATATCACCTATTTGATGGTCTAAAAAATTTAATAGCATGTATTCACACATATTTTCTATGGTGGGTAAAAAAATGCCTCTTTTTAGGTGGTAAAACTGCTTCTTTTTGTATCTGACCTCTATAGTGAATGAGACTAATCAAGATAAAAACTATTGTGATGATGTAGGGAGAAGCTAAAAAGCTCAAATTTAGGGCATGATTAGAAGATTTATGTGTCGTTCATTAATATTAAACATGTTGACCATCAACAAGTAAGGTTATGTTTGGCAATTATTTTCTCATTTTTGTTTTTAGATCTTTGAAGCAATTTTCATTTCTCTACATTTTGAGATGATCTGCATAGATAACTCTTTCCAAAAATAAAAACAAAAATTTTCTATATGCATTTTTGGTATTTCTCCAAAAATAGGGTTTCAAACGCACCTTAACTACCATACAAGGAAAAAACTCATTCACAATTTGCTAGTGATGGTTTATATTTTGCTTGTGAAACCTTAAAGAAGGCTTTGTTGATAAGGTTCTCGCGTCATCTAATCAAGACATAATAGATAGACTTGTGTTTTGGATTTGTTATCATAGAGCAATACTTTCCTTTTTAACATTTTTGTTTGTAAATGTTTGCCTTGACCAACCTCTCTAACTAGTGACTATAGAACAATGGCCAATTGTAATAGCTAAAATGCTCATTCCATATATTTGTAATAAGAAAAGCATAAAAGGAACAATGCAATTTTTTCACTGATGAGTTTTTATTAATCGAACAAAAGTGAGGATATATTTCAAACCTTTTAGGTTTCAACAACATATATATCACTAGTAAAAGACATAACCATTGATTATATGCCATGGGCCTAAGGCTAGAATGAGCTATAGATAAGTTTTAAGGGAGCCATCAAATGATATGAGGGAATCCTATGCAAAATATGACTAGCCGTGCAGAGATCCAAATGATAGTGTACCATAAGTTTCCCTATATAGCTAGGCTATAAGTCTGCATGGTGTGAGCCAACACATACCTTAGCCAAGAATGACTTAGGGACCATGAATTATGTCTTTTAGAGACAGTGTGTCTAATTAGGCAAAGGGCCAAGTCTTAAGCTAAGTTATGAGAACAATAAGGTGGGCATGAACCATAGCAATGGTGTTTAACCAATGGTAGACTTAGGCTTGAATGGTCCAAGGTTGGCTAGTCAATCTCTTAGATAACATCATCATAGCTAAGACCAGGTTAGCATACATCTTATGATTGTTAGCTATACGTATCACCATAAATAAACAATGACCTAAATGATCCAAGTGAGGGCTTTGGGAAGTATATTCACAAACTGATTGTAGCTTAGTAACCAAAAACTAGTTGTAGCTGAGTCAGGATTCAACTAAGGAGAATAGATACAAAATTGCTCATAGCTTGAGTCTCTTGGAAGCAAAGTGTAACAACCCCAAAATTCTACTATTGCATGATCGATGTATGAGCTTTCTAGGAGGATAAAGTTTCATGAAATTTGAATCAGGAATAAAAACATAAATCGTTAGATTATACTCAGAAATTAGAATCCAACGACTTAAAGAACACTAAAAACGGAGTTCGGATGAGGAAGTTATAGGACTTCAAAGTTAGGGGTATTTTGGTAATTGAAAAAAAAACTTAGAACTTGAATTTAAAGCTATCAAATTTGGATTGTATGCATCGATAGGAATTCAATTGCACTAAGTTTGTTGAAATTGAATATTGGATGAAAATTTTGTATTTTTTTTTTTTTCAATTTTTACATTTTAACTGAATTAAACAGGGGTAAACTAGAAATTTCACTTTTGTATGGGTTTTGAAAAGGTAAATTTAAACTTTAGTCAATGATAATTGAGTGTGAAGATCAACAATGATTAAAGCTAAAATCATTATGAATTTACTTTTAAGAAAATATTTAAAGTAATAAAAAAATTTGAATTTTGAACTACGTAGGAAAAATCCCATGTAGCTCTTGATCAGCTAATCCTCGGATCAACCAGGCTAGGCCAGGCCAAGGGTGGCCAACGAGCTAGATCCTGAACCCTCTGTCATCTTAGCCCTGTTCACCGATGCTCACACTCTTCCTGGGCAGATCCAGGGTTTTTTTTTTTTTTTTTCCGGCACTGACGGATCCTTCTCCTTTGGCTCCGATGAAATACCCCATTTGCAGTTTGCCTGATGGAAACCCTTGTCATGTTTTTTGTTGTCTTCGGCAAGCTACTCTCTCTTCGGCATTGATGACTCATTTCTCTCATTGGGCGTAATGACCTTCCCTGGGGCAAACACCATCTCCATCAACCCTGGCACGACCAGAAACCCCTCTTGGGTTTTACCATTGCAGAATCACTAGTGCCTAGATAATTTTTCCCTTCTTCGTCTCTTAGCCCTCTTTCCCCCAAACAAATTTTCCAGCTCTAATGCCCAAGCCTCCTCTTATCGGTGAAAACCCTTTCTTGATCTCCGTTGTTCACCCCTATCAGAGCAAGCCACTGGCGAAGCCCCTCCAATCCGATCTCTTAGTTCCTCCTATTGGTGATTGTTTTGCCAGATTAGGGATGCCAGTGAAGAGGGCAACCAAAACCCCTTTCTCTGCTGTCCTCCTTGATGCTTGCACGATTGTGCCCTGGGGTAGGCCAGTGGGCCTTGAGTTCCACTATCCCCTGTTCATCCCTCTCTGTCTTCCTCTTTGGGCTAGGATCAGGACTGGAAACCACCCAATCAACATCACCACCCTCTTCCACCTTTTCCCGGTATCTCACACTTCAACGGGTTGGAGATGAGTTGACCCACTGAGTCAACTCGCCCCCAACTCATTTGGATGAACTGAGTGGACTCGGTGAACCTTGTTTTAGCTTTGAACTTTAAACCTGGATTTTGATCAATTCAGGAAGAGTTTTGAAAACTTGAGAGTACCCTTGCGATCCTTGTGACATGAGGAACAAAACCCGTCTTCCCAAATATCAATCTGGAAAGATCCAACCATTGAAATTATCAGACCTGTGATCAGAGCTCAGGTCATTTAATTAGTGATGATCTGGCTTCACTTTTCCTATCCAAATAGTCTATCATGACCCTCAGGACATGCAAATCACAAATCCTATAATATATTAGGATTATAAGAGTACTAGAGATGATCTTCCTAACCTGGAGCCACTGCTGAGATTAATTGGGGAATTATATATGGAATAAGATCAAATTCTATGGTCCATACGATAAAAGTTGTTTTAAAAAGGATTATTCCCTTAGGATTACTAATTGGTTACTTGATTTTGTGGATTCGGGTGAAGAACAAGGACTAGATCAATATGGATTTGTGAGACTTTGCAAGCGTCGTCGATCAGCTAGTGGGAAATCGATAAACTAGGCACACAAGATAGGTGGAGAATTAAGAAAGCATGTCTTAATAGTAAGATGCATGTTTTAAACATGATCTTATTCTTATGATAGATACTGTGTCATTTAAATTGTAATTTTATATGATATATAATGATGAAAAATGTTTATTTGTGAATGATGAAAAATTGTGATTTGAAATGCTACATGAATGACATGCTTATAATTGAAGCCTACTGAATGATTTTAAACGATACACATGATTTGTTCATAAAAATATCATAGCTATTATTGTGATAAAAAGGCATTTATGGTACATGGGTGCCATTACATCATATGCGGTATATGAGTATAGGATTTTACAGTACATCCTTGGTGTGCGATTACCTAATAACTGAGGATGTTATGATTATGATGAGATATTCATATATATTATGGACAGGCAAGATGCTTGTATATTATTATTTTACATTCAGGCATGGTGGCCTGAGAGTTTTTCTTTAGACAGGCATAAGCCTGGGGATACTATGTTAGGAGAGTTATGAGGGTTTGGCCACCTGCTCTCTGAAATTGTAATGATATGGATACCAAGCCTGAAGGGAGGTTAAAAGTCGGGTGGGGCAATCATGGGAAGGCCGCCACTGTAACAGTCATGGTCCTTGCCCATGCGGATATGGATTTTGTTATTTTCACCTCGGTATCAGTGGATTATTATACAGTTATCTGGGCATGCTGTACATATTTTGACTGTGGCATAGTAGTCCTTATATTTGATGCACTATGGTGTATATATGATGGCATAATGAGATGCCTTATGTGATGGCATGATGAGATGCCTTATGTGATGGCATGGTGAGATGCCTTATGTGATAGCATGATGAGATTCCTTTTATGATGTTACTAGCAGTGGCTAGAGTTTTATAAACCTCGTATGGTAAGGGGTATAGGTATGAGACCCAGTATAGTTTGGGAATGTAGGTTATAAAACCTAGGGACTATGTTCATAACCTTGTATGACTTTTAATGATTTTAATATATATGATATAGTCCTATATGTATATGTTGGAGGGCATAGTTTTATAAAAGTTTTCGTATGGGGAAGTGAATGGGTAGATATATTATGCAGAGTATAGTTCATAGAATTGGAGTATGGTATCATATGAAAAATGATAATGATAAGTATCTAAAATACTAGTAAATTATATATATTAAATATATCATGTAAAGTGTAATCTCTAAAATGTGATTATTATATTCATATGAAGAAGAAGAATTATAAATAACTATTTTATCAATGACTTGCATATAATTGAATTATTAATGAAATTATTGAATTATGAACTATGTTGTAAACTTCATTCCATATAAGCATCATGATAAAATTGAATATTTTAATTGATGTAAAATGCTTAATTCATATGTAATTAACATGTTTTCTTAACTCTCCCCTACCAAGCATAGCTTGCTGAAATATTGTAAATATTTGATGTTTACAATATCTCAGATACAGATAGATAAGAGAAGACATATGCAAGCAAGAGGAGTTCAACAGCCATACTTCTGTGCTTAGGTTTATATTTTGTTAAAGTTTTTGTATTATGTAGTTAGTTATTTGGATTATGCTACTTGGACATTTAGTATAATGATTATAGGGGCTGCGTATGTGAACCACTAGATGAGTCCTGTTATTTCATAAAATGCATGTCTATCTTCTATAAAAACTATATTATGTATAGTATGGGAGTTGAGGTGACATCCGAGTTTTTGGAAAAATGAATTTCAAAGAACATGTTTTTCGCTGTTTTGAATTTCTAAAAAATACTAGTGCACCACCCTTCCAAAATAAATGCAATTTTTTTTTGGGAAAAACCTAAGGTTTCACACAAAGATAGGGCCAGACCTAGGCTCCAAATAATGGTTAGTCATAAGTATCACCATATGTTGACAAGGACCAAGAGTTCCAAGCTAGGGCTTTAAGGGCCATAGGCACAAACTAGCCATACCTTGACCCCCTGAAAGCCAATGCCGAGTCGATGCTTCAATTGGGGAGCATAGACACAGTGGTCATAACTTGATTTCCTTGGAAGCAAAGACAATGCTAAGCCTTTTCTTTGGAGTTAAAACTTGATCTTGGAAGTGAGGGGGGCTTCTTCTAGTTACTTGTTCTAAGGCAAGTTAGTTACCAAGCCCAGCCAATTCCATCGGGAACATGTGGCATAAGGTAGTTACAAGATAGTCGTTACCAACAAAATTATTGTCTTGCCAGTATAGCCTTATTTAATTACCATTGCTATAGGGGTCGGTTTTAACCTTAAAGCTAATGTAACACCATTCCTCTTAGTATAAAACATAAGTAAAAAATACTAGGGTTCATTATGGTAATCAGACAAAATTTGGTTATGCAAATTCTAAGAGAATGGCTTTTTATCGAGGGTTTTGGGGAGGGTTTGTGAGTGAATGGTTTTATAATTAATTCTTCACTTACAACAAAAAAATAAGAAAAAAGGAAAAATGTATTCGAGGAGCTCACTTGGTTTCTCAAGGAAGAGGTACACATTTTGGGGTTGTCCATGTTATGTGGCAATGATCTAATCCATTAATCTGGTAAATAATGACAAGCCCATTTCATCAACACTGGTTTTGTCTTGATTGAAAATTTCTAGATCATTCATATAGAAATCACATTTAGAAGTTTGCCAAAAAAATGTGAATCAATAGCTCTTAGAGAATTATAATGTTGATGAAATATATGTTTGGCATAGGACTAAAGCCATATGTTTTAGTTAATAATTATGTGTAAGGTATTAGTGTGAAGCAAGCCCACCTTGGACCATTCATCTCATTGTTCCATCTTTTGGTATCTTGTGGTTGAAACATCATATGAATTAGATAACTCTAACACCATTTTTTTAGAAATGGATGGTTAGAAATTTTGTATGAACCACAATCTAAATTCAACTCTCAAAACACACAGTCTTTAAGATGATAGAATAATCTTGTTCTTATGATTTTTTGTTTATGAGATATTCAAGAGCAATGAGTAAATGGGTTAGATCGTTTGAAGGGGACCTATTTTATGCATAATGAGGAGTGCTTCTAGGGAAGTGTTGTAACGGCCTTTGGCCTAGCATTCCTCAAATGGTATTCTTTACTATTTGTTACATGATTCTAGCACACGATAAAATGTTGAGACAAGATTGATTTGCTTGTAGAGAGATTGTGTATCATTTTTGTTTGCGACACTTTATGATATGTAAAACCCATTGGGGACTTCAAGTTGATACAACACTTTCTGGCAGTAAATATCCTACTTAAAGCTTCTCGACACTTTTATTGACTTGTGGGGCCTATTGTGGAACCTTTCTAGAAATTGAACTCATAAACACACTATGGAGCTGCCAACCTGGCAATGGAGTAGATGAGGAATATCTCTTCCCTTTAACGTCCATGTGGCATAACAATAAACACACTTCCCGATTTGTACATTTCATCATCAAAAAGTTTGAACTCCAACGTGTCCTCTTCTATCTAATTTGAGTTGCCTGACTAGTAAAACAAGTACAAGTGGGGCTAAGATTTTAGTTAATAGCAGTAACCCATTTTTATAAAATCTCATGTATCAAACCATCATAGACTCTACAAAAAATGATCACGACTTGTGTAATTCATGAATCGTCCATTTTCAATTGTATATAGAGATTTCAAAACAAACTACTGCTAACCATGGTTTATGGATGGAGATCATATGATGGAGAAGGATTATTTGGGCCATGACCCATTGAAGATGGTCCCTAGATGATTAATGAATTGGACTTCAAGTTAGGAGAAGTTGGTCATGTTGTAGGTCTACTTGCCCAACTAAAGATGTAAATTTAGGACGTAGCCTATAAAAGTTTAAGATTATAAGAGGATTACTAGATTGAAGGCTCAAAATGTACTATTCCTCAAAGCACCCCACACTTGGCATGAAGAGGGCCCATCTTTTAAAGATCCAGCCCATTCATCTCATTGTTTTGGCTTTTAATAACTAACTTACAAAAAATCACTATGATTGGATGTGAGGAATGCTACATGGACATTCTATATAAGAGCATTTGGTCCACTTTTTATGAAGCCTACATTTGGATGAACCAACTCATTCATGAGGTTGCTCTAGCTCTCAATGTCTTATGTATAAAAAAGCATGTGAATTGGAGGAATCTAGCATCTAAAAAGTTGTAACTAAAAACAAACATATTAAAACTTTTTACAATCAACGGTCATGATAGATGAAACATGCTGTTTATCTATTTGATATCCAAAGTTAGGGTTCAGTCACATGAATGAGCTAGATCATGCAAAGGTGGGCTCCAAAAAATAGTGGTACCTAAAAGCTCTCAAATGGAGAGTCTATTTAATGTTCCTCTTTTACGATTCTAGCATCCTAAAAGCCATGTCTTTGGGAGTTGAATTTAGACTTTGTTTATACATGGTTTCTTGTAGTAAAAAGTATACTTTCTAAGATTCTAGATTTATTCAATCCACTTGTTGTTAGAACTACTAATTCTCTAAAGCTAGAGCAATGAGATCATTGGATGGGATCCTTCATGCCTAATGTGGGGACTTCTGTGGAAGATCCATTTAAGGACTTTAGCCTAGTATTCCCCAAACTAAAATGAAAAATGATATATGTGCTGCTAGGTTTTTCCTAGTTAATCCCTTACTAAATGGTACATATTGCTATAACTCTAGTTAGGATAAGATTACTGGAGATCCTAACCTAACCGTTCGTAATGTTTCTTTGACTTAAATTGTCATGCTTTAGAATTATTATCCATTTTGTGATCCTTGCCACTACTTTCTTGAGTTGCAAAATGGAAAGCAAAACTTTCACCATCCACATTACAACTAAAAGCAACAATAGCTAGGATTATCCAAGTAAGTCTAGGTTAACATTATGAACTATTCAGATCTCCAAAACTTAGGCCCACATGGAGTTTTATCTATCAATACTATTTAACCAATGGTTAATGAGGAAAACTAGGGTGAATATCTCATTCCCAATTAGAGTAATGCTAAATGGATGCTCCATATAAATATAGGTGTGTATAGACACACTTTCTTTAAATATTACATGTTCTCACATTCACTCTAAAAAACGGCTTTAGGACTACTACAAGCCTTACATGGATTTGGGGAAACAATTATGAACTAACCCACACAAGAAATCTAGTGAGGTAGGCAATGATTTGAAAAATAGAAGGAAACCCTACACACACCCACATAGAGGTTGAAGCAATTTTATGTGTGTCTCAAATGACCAAAATCTAGCTTTATTTATAGATTTCAGCTAGTAATTAAAGGTTTGTTGGAAAAGTCAATAAAAAAAAAACTAACCAACTAATCCACCCAAAACCTCTTATTGGGTATGTGATTAGCTAACAATAATATTTGGGAAATTACAAAGACGGAGAGCAATAGAAGCAATTTGACATGTACCCTAAATGGCCAAAATCTAACTCTATTTATAGATTTCTGAGAACACTTTAAAGTTTGTTTAAAAAGTCATTCTAACAGTCAAACGATTAGAATATCCTGTTTAGACCATGTAAAGATGCAATTAACTTCTAATTAATTCATGGTTTACTATAAATTATATTCATTAGAGTATATTTTTTTCTAAAAAATCTAAATAAAGAACAATACTTTATTAAATATTACAATTCACAAAATATGTAGCAGCCATTATTTACTTCAGCTGGCACACCAGGTACAGCGGTAATCAATTTAACAAGCTTCTCTCTCCATGTCGCCATATTTATACAATGGAATTTATATGCGGACTCTGTTTAGATGCTGCAAACTTACTTTAGTAGACATCTTTGATTGGTTTGTTACAACTTCTTTGTGACTCTTAACGTTCTGTATCAATTGAAAGTAGAGAAGGTAAAACAAAGAGTATGTCGTAGTTGCACCGAAACATGGGAGAAGAGATATCTATTTCTTCTCTTTGTTTGATTTTTCTTTTGTTTTGGAATGTCGAACACTTGCAACCATGAGCAACTTCAAACTAATTGCCCATGAGAGAGGCTCTTTGTTGCAACACTGCTCTAGCAGGCTTTTGCTCTAAAGTATTCTCATATTACAGCTATGAATTTCATGGAATCTTGACTATGTCAATTATTATGTGCGTGGTTGTGTATATCCGATGTGTTTGTGCTCGTGTTTATGTACTTTTCTAGGTTATCTATGTGGTCATTGTAAGCAACCAAGATAGCTAATATCAAAAGTAGGGTCCAAGGAGACGACTGCTATTATTAAAACAAGAGAGTGCGGCATTTTCAATTCCTCATATCATGCTCTTAAATAAAGTCTGACTGAAGATGGTAGCTCGCTGACAATGGGACTAGAGGCAATTGCTGGAATCGACAACTGGGTGATCTCTTATATAGCTAAAAACTTTGATTATGGTTGTTAGGCAATGTATGCCCGCATTTTTCATTGGAAGAACATTGGCGGAAATAAGTGGTGTATAGTTTAACCCGGTAGGACAATTTCAAATCTCCAATTACTAGGCTTATTTGGACGGTTAGCTAATGGAAAACAACGGTTCGCATTCATGAAAAAGCCTTAACAAGCAGCCAACAAAGTCTAGCACAGTTTACTGCAGACAACTCGGCATCTCTCTTAGAATATACTTGGTTGTAGGTTAAAGTTGTTATTTTGACACTTTGACAGGGTTTGAATTTTAGGAGAGTCTGCGAGTGATTTGCTTCGGAAGTCTTTGCTTGTACCGAAAAGAAAAAGCCTCGACAAGTCAAGGGCTTATAATCTTAAGGGAGAACTTTTGTTTTAATTACTGCCATCCATGACGGCGGTTAATCAGGAATACAAAACAAAGTGCTGGTCTCAACTTGTGCTTTTAACCATTGCTATTTACCCCATGGAGTATATGCCTACGATTTGTTATGCACACGTGCACTCATGATTCAAGTGTGCTTTCACACGTGCATAATAGCATATACAATAGGCATGCGGGAGATGTAAACAAACACGCTAGGAGAATCCCACAATCACTGGTGGCTCAACATAGAGAAAGTTTAACCACCAAAATTGTTTATATATAGAACTCTATCCTATCTCCACCAAGGAGATGATATGCTCTAGCATGGTAATTTTGTTGAATCTTCATTCTCCCAAATCGGAGCGCCTTTCGAAATATATTTTCAAATTTGTGTGCACTAAAAGCACAGCCCTGGGCACGAAGCTTCCGTACATGCAAGGTCTCAGAAAAGGATGAACTATAAGAGTTTATAGTATACACTCTTATTATGTATTTTTGAAGAAGCTGTTTTCATGTATCAAAACTGTTGTCATGTCTCGAACCCATAACCTTAAGGTCACACAATGAATACTCTACCTTTGAGCCAAGGGTTTATTTCATTTTCCTATGTTTGAAGGTTTGTTAATTTGAGCTGTCTAAAAGCTTAGGTTCATTATTTTGGGAAGCCCGTCCTGGAAAGCCCCTTAAAAAGAGTAGGAGAAAGGCTTCTTTGTTGGGTGCAGGGATAACATGAGCCGAGTTATCCACGGTAGTGATTCTGATCCCCTGCTAGCTATTTATCCTTAAACACATGCTGTAGTTAACACTGAAGAACAAAGAGCCCACAGGTTTTAGTACTACCTTACCTTTGTATGAACAGTTTTATCCATGCTTTAGGGGCAACCTTTGGCAAGGGACAAGGTCACTGTACGTAGGTAACATAGTCTACAGTTGGTTATCCCTGTGCCAAACCCGCCTCTCCAAGTCCAATGCAGGATGAGTTGAAATCAATGGGCTCCACTCTCTCAGTTGCAACTGTTGCAGATAATAAGACTGCCCTTAGAAATCCTGACACACAGTATGAGTACCATGGCCGCCTAGAACACCAACATGTGGGGAAAGAAGATCTCCATGGTGCATGGCACGATAACCGTACAATTCTTGTGTCTCTTGGAGGATGGATTATCCGAAACCTTTGATTTGAAAGCTCCTTTCCAGTGGGTATTTCTTCGAAAGAACGATTTTGTTTGTGCGTTTTGAGACGGGACCCGCCATGACTCAGTGCTCTATCACAACACCTGGCTCGCAAAACCACCACTTACCTGCGTCTGCAATCTGCTCGTGCATGGAAGGTAGGACGGTAGCACCCCGGATTTGCTTAGGAAAAATAAGCAATAATGATAAGAAACGGCTCGTACTTTCTGTCTTTGCCTCTTTCATTTCATGTATGTAGGAATGCTACATGATCGAAACCGCTCGCGTGCCTTGCCGTAAGTACTTGGCACAACTAAGTGTACGTGTGGGCCTAGATGTTAGACGATCTAACCGTTCATGTTTTGTGCTATATCTTTCTGAAATATCTAAGCCGTCCGTTCTTCCACCTTCTTAGCAGAAGTATAGTAATCAGGTCATGCAAGGAAGAACGATTCCGGATGTTGCGTCTCAGATGTGGCTCAAAACGTGAAGGGTGTAGATAAGCAGCCATCCAGACCCACGTTTACTTCTAGAGGTGGACAAAGATCTAGATAGACAGACACACAGTAAAATCAATCTCGTGAGCGAAATCTCCGACGTCTATCAAGAAATGGACGGAAAAAGAAAGGAAACAAAAACACATTCCATATAAAAAAGTAAAAGAAAGACACATGGAACAACTCACACCCATCTGCTTCTCCCTCTATATTAACACTCCCCAGGGGCCAAACCCAAACTGTCCAAGCATTAGATCGTCCAACACAAAAACATTTCATTTCTACACACAGAGAGGATAGAGAGGAAGCGCACGAGAGAGAGAACCAAAACACCCACAAAGAATAACAACCCGTTTCTCTCCTTCAAAACCAACCATGTGTAATCCGAATAACAGAACCGAGAAAGAGCCACCGCCGGCAACGCAACCTCTCCTCTATCTATCCCTCGTTAGCTTTTCCGACAACCATAAAGCAGCGGCCTCCCAATCTGATAAAGACACCTCTCAGTTCCATTATCCAACTCTCTCAGAGTTCGCTTCGGAGACCAAATCCCTGTTCCACCTCGCGTTCCCTATAGCCCTGACAGCCCTCCTTCTGTATTCCCGCTCAGTTGTCTCCATGCTATTCTTAGGCTCTCTCGGCGACCTCCAGCTCGCCGCCGGCAGCCTCGCCATCGCTTTCGCTAACATTTCCGGCTACTCGGTTCTTTCCGGCTTGGCCCTTGGAATGGAACCCCTTTGCTCTCAAGCCTTTGGTGCAAACCGTCCAAAACTGCTCTCGATAACTCTCTACCGTTCGATCCTTTTCCTCCTCTGTTCATCAATACCCATTTCATTCCTCTGGTTAAACATGTCGAAGGTCCTCTTGTTGCTCGGCCAGAACCCAGAAATCACGTCTCTATCACAGAAGTACTTGATATGCACTCTCCCAGACCTCATTTCCTGCTCCTTCATCCACCCAATACGAATCTACCTCAGAGCCCAAGGCATCACCCACCCGCTCACGTTGGCATCCTGCGCCGGCGCCGTTCTTCACCTTCCGATCAACCTTCTGCTGGTGACCCATCTCCGGCTCGGAGTCGTCGGCGTGGCTGCAGCTTCGGCGGCGTCGAATCTCGTCGTTTTCCTCTTCCTGGTTTCACACGTTTGGATATCGGGCTTGCACTTACCTACGTGGACTGGCCCGAGCCGAGAGTGTCTAACTGGGTGGGGCCCGCTCATTCGGCTCGCCGCCCCGAGCTGCGTCTCCGTTTGCCTCGAGTGGTGGTGGTATGAGATCATGATCATTTTATGCGGGCTTTTACCGGACCCGAAGGCAACGGTAGCTTCCATGGGAATTTTAATTCAAACGACTTCTCTCATCTACGTTTTTCCTTCCTCGCTTGGCTTTGCTGTTTCAACTCGGGTCGGGAACGAGCTCGGAGCCAACCGGCCCGAGAAGGCCAGAGTTTCTGCCATTGTTGCTGTCTCCATTTCTGCCTTAATGGGCTTTTTGTCATCCGGATTTGCTGCCGGGCTTAGGGATAAGTGGGGCCGGATGTTTACCGGTGATAAAGAGATCTTACGGCTCACAGCAGCTGCGTTACCAATACTAGGATTGTGCGAGCTAGGCAACTGTCCGCAGACCGTCGGGTGCGGTGTTTTGCGCGGAAGTGCTCGGCCGAGTTCTGCGGCGAATGTTAACCTCGGCGCATTTTATCTAGTGGGGATGCCGTGCGCCGTCGGGGTTGGTTTCTTACTGGGAGTCGGGTTTTGCGGGCTTTGGATCGGACTGCTCTCGGCCCAGGTTTGCTGCGCTGGGCTCATGTTTTATGTGGTGGGGACCACTGAGTGGGATGCGCAGGCTAAAAAGGCCCAGCTGCTAACTCGCGCAGGAGGAAAGGAGATCGACGAGGAGGCTGTCCATGTGATGGAGATTGTTGGCGTCGGAGAGCCCTTGATCTCTATCAAGGTGGGTCCAAACTAGACAATGCTACATGGGATGTGGGTGTTAACATATGTAATTTTTTTCATTATTGTGAATTATTCGAAATTTTTTTATTTTGGGAGACGTGGGGTTTTGTTAAAAAAGACGAAAATGGAGAAATTTTGCTTAACTACGTGACCTTTTTCAGTATTAACTTCGAATAGAATTCGTTCCAGCATTCTTTTCCCGTCCTTTCTCCGTTTCGTACGAAAAAAAAGGTTGATAAAAAAAAAAAAAAAGCAAAAAAGGAAGAAAGGGGTTGCCGGTATCAAAATGCTAGTACGGTTAGTGTCACGAAATCTGGTTTGTCTTCTTCTCCGTCTAAACACCGGTAAAGGTAGGTGCTCCTCGGAAACTGATATGATATACGCCGGCTTTTGATATATGCACCCCTTTGTAATTCGGCAACTGATTCTGTTCAGTTGCTGCAGGAGCACTGATTTGTATAGAGTCTCCTTATTGGGCTCCGCACCCATTTTTGGTTACACTAATTGCGGTCACTTACTTAGCTTCTTGGTTTAACACTTCTTTAATCTGCTGAATATTTGAAGTCCGATTGCTTCAGTGCTGCGCGGAGGACGCTATTAAGGGAGTAGCGCTCAAACCTCCAATCAGACCCTTTTGTCTAATTCCTCTGATATTCAATATAATAAAAATCACCAAGATGGTTGATTTTAATATCCAAAAAATATGCTTTTAAGTCATTCATTTTGTACTCTTCTTGAAGTAGTGTTCATCTACTTCACGGTTTTAGGATCAACATACATTCATAGAAAGAGAAGTGAGACTTGATGCAATGGTAGAGTTGTTTTTCTGTGACCTAAAGATTACGGGTTCAAAAAGTAAAAACAGCCTCTTGCATTCTCTTGTAAAATACAAGTAAGACAATATACTATTAACCCCTATGGTTCGTCCCTTCTCTTGACCCTGCAAATGCCTGAGCTTCATGCACTAGGGTGGTCCTCATTCACATAAAGAGAAACATGATGAATGGGTCTGATCAACAAAGGTGAGGCCCACTAAGGTAAAGTGGGGCCATTGGATCTTCTCTTGTGTGGTGCGAGCAAGAAACCCCAAGCATTCCCCACTTTGGAAAAAAATCATGTAGAATATTATAAGATGGCCAGTAACTGATTGGGGATGTTACTTTGCAGAGAGTAATGCAGCCACTAATAGCTTGCTGGTTTTAGGCTTGGAAGATTTAATTAATCTGCTGAATTCAAAAAACGGTTGGGTGTTTTGAACGCTCTTTGACTTGAAGTTATGCAAATTGTAGACAATTTATGTAGCCATGCCTTGATGTTTGTGTAGTTTTTGTTGAGGAATAGATACTGTGAGGCGCGGCCATGTGTAATCTCATGTGCCACCCTACATTTGTATGTTCAAGTTATTTTTTTATTTTAGTTCTGAAAGGAGAGTTTTAGTGCAATGATAAGGTTGTAGCCGTGTGATCTTGAGATGACAGGTTCGAGGTTTGAAAACAGCCTCTTTCAAAATACAAGGCAAGGTTATGTTGACCCCTTTATAGTTTGCCACTTTCCAAACCCTAGATATTCTGAAGCTTTGCGTATTGGGCTGGTACGCCCTTTCATTTCATTTCCAATTAATCGGATGTCTACTAGTTTAAAAACATATCACTTGGATAATTATGTCTTGTTGTATAGGCAAAATATCCAACACCTAAAAATATACGACAATGATAATCGAATCATATAACGATTGCAAGATTAAAATGAGAAACTCTTCAAATTTGAGGGACAGACTATAGGAAAGTTAATCTTTAATGATGTTTTATGACAGAAAAAAAGAAAAAAGAAGAAAAAAAGGCCACTGAGAAATGCTCCAATCATCTTTCATAATAGAAAATCAAATTAAAAGAATTCCTCCTCTAAATGCCAATTTCAAGGTAAACAAGATGTTGAAAAACTCTTGTACATAAGACGATGAGAAAATCTTAGCAAAGGAAAATAGTTTTTCAAAGAAGGTTGAAGAGTTGGAGATCATCTTCTTCTCCATCTTCTTGTACGCAAAAATCTTGAGAGAAAGCTAAGGTGTAAAAGTTGAGTCCTAGTGTTTGCATACGCCTAAATTAGTGTATAATATTAGACGCCACCTTTCCATGCTTTTGGGCATGAATTTTGGAAGATCTACGCATTCAACTTTTTAAGACTCTCCTAAATTATCTACGTACCAGAAATCACTTAGATTAGATGCTTGTAGTCTGTGTTTTATTGTGCTTTAAATCATGACCATTGATATTGAAAAATGGAAAAAAGAAGAAGCATATGCTAAAATTATCCACTTGGTGGCAAGATGAATAGTTTAGATCTAAGTGAAAACAAAAAAAGGGGGGTCTGATATGGACTACTAGAACACTTTAACATGGTCAAACTGGATTAATATATTGCATTGCCTACATTGATGTCCATAGACATTGGACATCCAGCCCATTTGGTAGATGTCCATGACATCTACCTTTATCTTTATATGGATTTAGGTTACGTCCATGTACAATTTTTTTTTTTCTTTTTTGACATTAAGTAATATAATAGTAATTTATTTTGGCATTTTATGATAGTGCAGTGTCCATATTTTAGAATAAAATAAGGTTGAAGTAATGCATCTACCAATAGAATTAGCACTGTCCCATGTTAAGAAATAATAAAATACTACACTAAATGCACCTTAATTGTTAAATTAGACCTCTTAACGATACTAATGGACCTAATTAATTCCACAACTTGGATGGGCTAATGCCTCCTAATAATTATAATGAGATTAATTAATCTCAAACCTAGTCCAATTCTAGTGGGCCCTAGTTGTTGAATTGGATCCACCAATAATGCAATGGGCCTAAGTAATCCCAAACCTTGAGTTTAGTAATACTTATTAATAGTGGTAATGAGCTTAATTGAGTCCAAACTTAGTTAAATTTTAGTGAGTCTAGTTGTAAAATTGGACTTACTAATAATGCTAATAGGCCGAATTAATCTCAAATGCTTATTCCAATAGATCCTGATTGTTAAATTAAATCTACAAAAAAAGGCAATGAGCCTATTAATCATAAATCTTAGATAAAATAATACCTACTAATAATAACAATGACCTAATCTATTTCAAACCTAGTTAAATTCTGCTAAGTCTTACTTAAATTGGATCTACCAATAATACTAATGGGTCAACATTGGATATAAATTAATTAGGACTTTTGTTTAGAAGGAGAAAAGAGACCACGCAGGTTTTGGACATTGAAAACCATGTCTCTGCATGGACAACTAGATGTCCGAAAATGACCTTTTCTCCAAAGTTATTAATTTTTTTTATTGCATGGACATCCAATAAGGATGTCTGGACATCTACATAGATATTCTTTGTCCATAAATAACAACCTGAAATACTAACACGAAAGTTTGACAAATATTGAGATGGAACTTACAATGCGGCCATGGCCTATGGCAGGATCAACCCTTTTCGTTGAAGAGATATAGTAGTATAGTGTGCAACACTATAACAACTTGTTGTAGTATGATGGACTCTACCTTGGATTAATCAACCTATTCCATCTGATTTCTCAGACTTTGTTTGTCTTATAGCCCAAGCAACAAGGTGATTAGAATATTCTAACATTCCAAGAGTATATGTCTTTCCTCTTTGGTACATAAGTAGAGCCTGATGCAGGCACTTTTACAGGAGACCTTGTTTGGGGTGTTAACCTTGAAAAGAAAGAAAAGCTTCAATTGATGTTTTCATTTGTAATACATTGATGACTTCTAAAGTTTGGTTATCCAAACCACTGGCTGCATCTTAGGTGGGCGTACAGTTTGCTACCCTTTAAGTTCTCACAAGTAGAACTTATAAGTTCTCACCATGCAACAAAAGTCCATCTTGTAAAATGATTCTATATTTCTACCTCTATTCCTTTTAGTGCAAATAGGCAGATCAAAAAGTCCAAACGTTGCAAAAATCTTAAATGATCGGAAGATGCGATCATCCAGTGAACAGTTACGGTCACAAAATCATCTGCTCCCAAATTTGTGAAAATGCTGACTTCTAGTAGTGGTCTAGAAAGAAACCTGTAGAAGTCAGGCAAGTCGGATAAAGGATGCAAAAAGGTCATCTTAGAGAAGTCACCGCCGCAGATATATAGGAGCCAAAGATAGGCCTTCCCTTACCATTCCTTCCCCGAGCCCACCTTTAGCCTTTCTACCAGGCCAGACTCTAAAGCCTTGCAGCGCCGTGACTGGTGTAGCCCCCAGTTGAGGCTTGTTCAAATGGTAGCTTCCTTTACTATGCAAACCCTCGAAGCACTATCCTCATAGGCAAAGTATGCTCATGCAAGTTTGTCTAAAGTGAAGGCAAACTGAAACACTTTTCGACACTCACTTCTTATGTTGTCGCTTCAATCTTCTCTTCCCTGGACCCTCTCTCTCGCCATTCTTTCTTGCGCGCATTTGGACGTCCCTTCACTGGACGTATGTACCAACAATATTACATCGACCGGCCAATTCTAATTATAAATATACGTGACATATTACGTGCCATTGAAGCATTAAGACTACACCAAAATGCGTATTCACTAAACTGCACTTAGTATTATTTCAAGCTTAGTTTACAAGCAGTAGTACATCTGCCCACAATGAGACAGTTGCAAGAGAAAATTTCTCAGACAATGAAAAGGGTGCCTCGACCAAGCTAGGGAATGTAACATCAGATTAGGCCAGGTGCACCCAAAACATAGGAATGTTTCAACAATCAGTCTCAATTGATCCTGACAGAATATTAACTTTCTTTAGGTGTTAAAAATACCCCTTAAGCTTTCCCAATGTCTTAAGCCCTCTGAAAATTATTTATCACTCTAGATTTAAGGAATGAAAATAGGCATTTTTAATGATTAATATTCCTCCAAGTAGTATCTATTTAATGTTAAACCAGATATTAGAGATCATAGTTGATTCTATCATGGAATTTGTGTTACTTTTATTATTTCTCAATAATGTTATGTGTTAAAGGACAGAGTCTAAGAACTCTATGGGTGTCTCCGTGCCACATCATTGCAGGTGCACAGAGATATATATGTCACCGAAAAATAATATTTCCATAATTGTGTTGCCTCTCTCTCTCTCTCTCTCTCTCTCTCTCTCTCTCTCTCTCTCTCTCTCTCTCTCTCTCTCTCTCTCTCTCTATATATATATATATATATATATATATATATATGAGTAATTAATTATATAATTTAATTGATCTCATCATGGTTGCAGCATAGGCCCCGTTAGAAGTGAGTCGCGAGTCACCTTGCATCATAGGCATCATTCATCTGATTTGTCTCATCATGGATACTTTAGGTATGGAAAATCTTGATAGTTACATATCTCTAAGTTCATTCATCTGATTTGTCTCATCATGGATACTTTAGGTATGGAAAATCTTGTTAGTTACATATCTCGAAGTTCTTTATTTTTTAATATTTTAAAGTAAAAAAAATAAAAATTTGATAGTGGAACACAAAAAACCCTCAAAGCACATAAATTATTTATTTTTTAACTTCAGCACCAAAAAAAAAAAAAAAACTTAGAGATATGAAATAGATATGATTTTTCATACTTAGGTCTTTATTCAGAAGACCCCATTGAAACTACGAGGCACACTCACTTTTGCGTTGAGGGCCTGCTTATGAATAATCCAGACCGCCTATCTTTTAGTGCTTCTGGATCTCTAATGACTTGGAATCAGGACGACTAGTCAATCTTTTATCCGGTGAAATATCTTTTCAGTCGTCAACTCCATACTGTTGCTTATATGCGGCCTTTTACTGTCCACATTCATAGACCAAAAACTATTCTCTTGGTGGTTGGACTGTTCACTTGGCATGCCATTGGGATCGTGGAGATCTAACATGAAAGCTATCATATGATGGTTCATGGAGTCCACTAAGTAAAAGTGGGAGTTCCTTACTGTTGGAAGATGCCACCACGATGGTGTCCTAATTATCTCCCCTCCTGTCTCCTTTTGTCTTTATAGTGGGGGTACGTGAGTCATTCAAAGGGACCATTTTGCCTTTTAACATGTCCTATATTCCTGTTGAACGATAAATTGAAATATTGTGTCCTCGTAACATGTCTTAACTTTAATTGGTTGTCAACAAATGTCTTGTTGGTTAAAGATATCTTGGTGGTATGATTGAGTCACTGGTGTTTTCCTTGGCCAGGAATTGTATTTAGAGTGTTTGTGACTAATTTGCTTTATAATTCTTCACTTGTGAAAAGAAAAAGGAAAATAACTTATCAGTCAGTTTCTTAAAATAAGGAGAAAGAGATTGTTTTCTCGAGGAAGAAAGACAAATCAACAAAGCGTCATGGTTCACATCATGTACCATCATAACCGTTCAAATTTGTAAATTAAAGTTTCACAAGAATTGCTAGGTGATAATAGAATGAGGACTGCTAAATAGACATTCTATATCCTTTCCATGATTAGACTCATTGATGTAATTTCTCCAACTTTGAATATATAGTAGATAGTAAAGCATGACAATTCTAGTATTGTCGTTGTTTACCAAAGTTCTAACCAGTCTATTTCCAATTATAACTTTTTAGATGCTACAATTATCAAATCCGCGTGCAATTTTATATTTTATCTATTAGACATTTTAAAGATGGAGCAATTTCATGAGTTAGTTGGATCATGTAAAGGTGTGCTCAAGAAGAAGTAGGATACAAATGCTCTCATTTGGACTACCATTCCTCAAATAGGATTTACTAGATTGGTTGGTAGAAAACACAAGTTCCAAGAAAAATACCATACACAAAACAGGTTGTATAGTTCCCCAAAGAGGCAGCGCCTTTATCACTTATTGGCCTCCTATTATTATCATCAATAGAGGGCTATAAGCATCTACTCACCCCAGAGAGTAACATTGATGAAGAGGGATGAAGCTAAAGGGTTAGGGGATAATAGACGCTGAGTTAGTCATGGATATGGATTGGTAGCCATAAAACGTAACAAGTGTTTAAGATTCAAGAACAAATAAACCTACATCAAAATTAGGTTATTTTTTGTATGAATGCATTTATCTGTATTTTTTAACGGTAACAAACTCAACCACAGACCCTTAAGAAGTCACTAACTCGTAAATTTGATAATTAAAACTCACTCTTATGCCACTACGTCACGCTGACTCTCCCTTGGAGATGCATGGCAGGGATAAGGTGGTACCATCAGTGCAAACACAACCCCAAAATGTTTCAAGCCATACAAGTTTCATAAATTTATACTCTCTCATGTTTTGGCTACAAATAGAAAATCCCTTAAGTCTTCGCATATTACCTCTCAGAATAATAGTGCCACCCAATTTTCCAACACTTCCACCCCTTCCTCATGGCCTTTTGGACTACATTTTCACCCCCTTATGTTTGTCCCTTCTTCCCTTCTTGAAAGAGGTGGAAATATCATTTCTTTTAGGCCGGTGCACCATCTGGATCATCCAATCACCTGGACGTGCAAATTGTGCAGCCACACCCTGAAAATGATCATGCGTGGTAGTATGCTTGGCTTCCACTCCTCAATTGAATGGTCCCAATCAAAGCTCGTACACCGAGATTGAGTGCATGATCCACAGACCCACTTGCAACTCCACAGTGAAGAAATAAAAGAAAAAAAAAAATTCTCCCAAGAATATCCTATTTATGGTACCTTCTACAAATTTGAGAAATTTTCTTTCTTGGGTTTCTCTGATTCTTTATCCAAGTTGGGTTATTTGTGGTGGGAAATGGGTGATTGTAGTTTTTCTCTGAATTTATTTGTCCTTTTTATTGGATTTGTTTGATTCCATCATCTTTAGTGAAGGAGAAAGAGGAGCAGAGCACAGGCTGCAGAGAAGTAGTGTTGATTGTCATCTCAGAATCGGACAGTGTCAACAGCCGTCAGAGACGCTGTTCTTTAATTCAAAGACAGAGTCGCTCGAAGTTCGCGGTCAGGAAGCAAGGAAACCACGTTATAAGTGGTGCGTACTTTACCTCGCCGCGCCTGTTAGGATAATTCCTCACATATCTCTGTAAATATTTCATGGCTGTTGCCTGTCGTAAAGCTGAAAGGGACCACCAAATCTTAATTACCGGAACAGGCCTGGTATCGTCACCATCAGAGGTGGTACTTCCACCCACTGGCTAGTCTCTCTCTACGCTAGAAAGTAAAATTCCATCGATCCATACTTACAGAGTTTTAGTATATATTCGGAAAATAAATTGGTAAGGCAAATACTGTTGGGAAACATTTGGGAAATAAAGTTCTTTTTTTACTAAATTTAGAAATAATCGACAAGTTTGAGAAGTTCATTTTTTTTCTTGTTTATTATTATTATTATTATTATTATTATTATTTTGTGAATAGGTGAGTGGATTCGACCTCACCCTTTGTTTAATTTTTATCAAGCATTTTTTTAAAGTAACAATTAAGTCTGGTTTCAAAAAACTTGCCGGCGATGGATTAATTCATTCTGAGCTGCTGCCGGGGCCCGATAGACCGAAAACGTGCCCTTGGTTGTGAGAATCATACAAAAAAGGGCTTGAACTTTTTCGAGTTTAGGCTCAAATGGTTGGTAGGCCACAAGTTCAGCCTCGCAATATACCTCTTCTCGGAATGATGTTGACCGTCCGATTGGGTACAGTTCTTTCTATCCTTTCCTCTTTAGTATTAAGAGCCGACCACGTCACACTGGACAATGGTGGTGGTTAGTACTAACACCAAACAAAGACGTTTACTGGCACAAAACCTATCTAATTTATAAGGTGCGGATGAGCAGTTTGATCACCGCAAATCTGGATCCTACAGGTTAAAAAGGGCAGTTCCGGTGCACAAAATTCCTACGTATGCAGGATCTAGGAAGAGGATGGGCTACAAGGGTCAATAGTATGCAGCATTATCTTGTATTTTACAAGAAGTTGTTTCTACACCTTGAATCTGTGACCTCAAAGTCACAGGACGACAACTCTACTGTTGAGCCAAGACGCTCCTTTTTATCAAAAGGGTAGCCCCATGCACAAAGCTCCCCCCATACAGGGCCCAAGAAAGAGGCAGACCACAAGAGTCAATAGTATGCAGCCTTACTTTACATTTTGCAAGAGGCTGTTTCCACGCCTTAAATCTGTGACCTCAAGATCACACGACAACAACTCTATTATTGTGCAAAGGCAGGTTCATGTCGAATACCTTGAAAAAGAAATAGTTTTATCTCGAAGGGTGTGGAAATATGGATCGCGCTTACCAAACAGTGACTCATTTTGATGGTGGCAGGCTCCCTTCTCATTTAAACCTCGGCATCAGCCATTGGCAGAAGGTTGGGAAGTATATCAGTAGCTAACAGCCAACGCGAAATTACTAGAAAAATAGAGTAGCTGCCAACATCATACATAAGATGGCATATATATGTATATAGTCCGCGACCAATTCAATAATGATACAACGGTGTAACCAACGATCCCACAACTTGCTCTGCTACAAACTTGCTTGATGAACAGTGTTTCTCCTTAGTAGGCTTCCTGGGCTCCACCACATGATCAAGCTGGTGAAATGGGGATGTTTCAGAAATGGATAGTTCCTTGAAACATGTAAGATGAAGAAAGGCTGGCCACAGGAGTGCATGAGTTCACGTAGGCTTTGCTGTCTTGGGTGTAGGATGAGTTCATGATACTAGCACGCCAGCCACATCCACAAAATGACATGTCTGCCTATCAAACATTATAAAACAAAGAAATCAAAGAAAATCTGGGAGAGAATCAATTATCCGGTAGTTTCACCTCCTTTTGCTTTAATTCTTATACAATGGATGGGCATATCTTTTCCATGTTTTCCAAGGAAATACAGTGGAGCTAGCCCACTTGTTTAATGATCTAAATCATTCACCTATTTGACCCCATCAGAAAGATAGTGTGCTTTGACCTGATTTCTTGCTGCAACAAAAGCCTAGCTAGTAAATCAGTGACTTGAGGACCAAAAGGGTTTATAATAGGCAGCCTTACCTTGCATTTTGCAAGAGACTGATTCCACGCCTTGAACTTGTGACCTCAAGATCACATGATGACAACTTTTACCGTTGTGCCAAAACTCCCCTTCTTTGTTATAAACAATGAATGATAAAGCAAATTACTTGCACATTCTTCTCCATCTTTCTAAATTTAATCCCCAACCAAGGAAAAAAGCAGCAAGTTAAACCTGCTACCAAGCATATTCCAGAAAAATGCTAAGTTGTCTGCCATCAACTGGTCTAGACATTTGTTGGCAATTAAATCTAATTTATTGCACTCCCTGTTATTTACTGTTTTAAACATGCACTAGTTTTTGCGTGCATGAGTCTGGCTTCCTATCATGCACAATGCATACGTGATGGAGGTTCGTTAGCCATACCACCTTTTAGTCCCATGCAATTTTGCCATGTCAAACAGTACTTGTGTTGCCATGACATCCACGGCACATAGATTATCTGATGGTGACACTTGATAATATAATGGGCAGCCTCAGTGCACAAAGCTCCAGTGTATGTTAGGCTTGGGAAAGAGAAGGACTACAAGGGTCAATAGTATGCAGTTCTATCTTACATTTTGCAAGAGGGTGTTTCCACACCTTAAACCTCTAACCTTAAAGTTACATGACGACAACTCTACCGTTGCGCCGAGGCTCCTTCTGACACCTAATAACATGCCACTAGTTTACTCTTAACATTTTTGACTTGGACACTTTCTTTCTCCATTGATAATGATAATTGATGATAATTGGGATAAGTTACACTAGGGGAACCAACTCTCGTGATTACAAAGACATGAAAAGCTACAGATACATGCGGATAATTAAACAATAGATGCCCGCAAGACAGCAGCATAAACAGTGGAATTACCAGGCAAGGCAATCATGCACACGACCCCTCAGGAGACTTAGGGGCCATGACTTCCACTCCATGTTGTTAGAAAAGAAGAAAGGAAGAGAAGAAGACAACATCATTTCTCACCATCATACTCCTCACATGGATGACCTCTTAAGGACCTTGTTTATGGTCCCTAAACATGAGGCTCCTCCTTTCCACACCCATGCCTTTCAACAATGTGATCCCTTTTATATTTGTTTTTTGTCTCCTTTCTTAAGCGTTGATTTTCTTTTTTCTTTTGTTCCTATTCTCTCTATCTCACTACCCATCAAAGTCATCACCATCACCATTATGCTTGTCTATAAGAACAACGCTTATTGTTCCTAAGAACAGCACTTTTAGTAGATGATGTCTGGGATCTAGGGCTTGGGATGTAGGGGAAGTTAGGGCATGGACCTAGAGTTGTCTAGCTTAGAGGCAACAGCTGAGGGCTTATATAAATCTTTATCCTATTCTTCTTACCTCTTTTCCATGTGACTGGTTGAAGTAGCAAGGGGGACGACTTGCATGATTTGTTTGGTCTATTCTTTTTTCTCAAATTGCCATGACATGTCTCCCCAAGTGGAGCCGATCTCCTTCACACATGACTTCTGCATGGTGCATGAATTGAAATATACAACTCATGGAGTCACCCATCATCAATACCCCCTCTCAAGCCGACACGTAGGGCCCATTGATGTTGACATGTGTGTGTTTATTAGTGGAAAGAGAGAGACAGGTCATTATACTACTTTGTTTAGAGGGATTAGGATGTAGGAAGATTTTATCCTAGAACGTAGATCATGGATTAACAAAAAAATAATAATACTGAGATCATATATGTTGGTTCCCGCTACCCTGTAGAAACTATGGAGACAATAGCCGAGGTTCTTTGCCCCGGCTGCTCTGACTGTCTCGAGGTCAGTTGCCGACCAACATAATCCTTCACCAAAAGCCCATACAATGATCTGGAAATTGACTAAACTGATCTAAAGGGGATCAATATAGATCACTGTGATAAACTTTCAACTAATTTACTTATATTCAGATAGCACATGTTTCCGTGTGTGATGTGCTTAATTTTAGGAGTGCTTACACCAAGGAAACGTTATAACTAGTCCATGAACAGTCTTAAGTATTTTTTCTAAAAGGATGGCTAAAGATTAAATATTAGAAAGGTCAATGATAAATCCTCCCCCTTCTTCTTACGGGGGATTTATTTAACAGCGTATGTTGGGCATTTCTGTTGGCATATTTCCTCTGATATCTAAGATATGTGTTATATGTTTTGTAATATCTTCTGCAATATCTGGGATATGTGACATATATTCTATGATATCTTTAGTGATATCTGATATATGTTATGAGAGATATTTTATTAATTTTTAATAAAAATTAATGCATCAACCAATCAGAATGCAATGACCCTCAAAGTTATCGCCTATATTGGGGATGTATTGAGATCATAAAATGGAAGTGCATAAAAATCACCAAATTTCAATTCAAATGAAAAATAAGCATTCAAACAAAAACCCAATGTCCTTATATAATGTCTTGTCTTTTACTTGTTATAATAAATCCACAAAAAAGAGTTTTCACCAATAGACATGACATCCAACTAGAAAACTTATCCAACATTACAGGAAAGGATAGAATGATTAAACTCTTAAGTAATAAGCTACTAATATGAAGTCATAATGCCAGAAGTCATCGTCCTTAAGGTCGCATGATACTGCTAGTGCATTAGTGACAAATTTAGACTTGATTCTTGCGGCGAAATACGCTTTGAAAAGATATATTGCCTTCTAAAGAACTAATGGACCTCCCACCGATTGAAGTACCAACAGTTTGTGCATCCTGCAGTGCCTTGGTTTTATTACCAGCCCCATTGTGTGACTCAATTTGAAAATGTGCAGAATTTTCAACAGATTGCTTGGAAGCTCCACTTCTGTCTTTTTCATCACCAACTGCCTTGGCAGAAATGCCAAGGCTATTACGGAACTTTGAAATTTTTTCCAAAGCTTTCTGCCTTAAGATAGCCTCTAAGTCATCAATTTCTGAACTATGATCGGTTGTAAAGACCGCATTCTTCTTCTCCATTAAAGCTTCATTCGAGCCAGGATCAATCTTACGACATTGAGCATCAGCATTCACAAAATCTCTAATCGTAATTTCAGAACGAAGCAATTTTTCCCTCTTGGCATCAACCTTCTACCAATCATATGCAGATTCATTTCATCCCATCCATCTATCCTCCAACTCGTACTGAGTATGAGGTTGTCGACTCTCCCTCTTCTTTCGTCCATCGTTACTATCATTGCTTCTTGAAGAAGGATAGTCCGTGGAAGCTTGAATTATATCAGCCTCATTCTCATTTACACCGTCTTTCCTTTCAATCCTCTCAGACCTTTTACCAACAGAAACCGATCTGCTATGACTTCTTTCAAATACAAATCCACATGAAGAACAGCACCTAGAGGGCGAACTCGAAAGAGAACGAGAACGTGACAAAGATTGATATCGGTTTCTTCTACCTGATCTTTCCCCCCTCAACCCTTTCCCCTCCAATTTCCTCGATCTCTCACACTCACTTTCTTCACCACTGCGACTAGAATCAAAACAAGAGTGAGATCTACGTCTGCTTCTTCCCCTCTTTTTTTCACCTTTTCCAGACCTATCCCTCAGTCCTTTTACCTCCAATTTCCTCTATCTCTTGGAATCATTCTCCCTACAGCTGCTACTCGAATCAGAACAAGCGGGAGCATGAGACGCTACTCGCAGAAGAGATACTTCGATTTCTGCCAGACCGTAATAGATTTCTTCTTCTCTGATTCAGCATTTTTCTGCTTCCCCGATAATTTCTTCTTCGAACTGTGTGTGGAAATCATAACTTGAGGGCTTGATGAATGCCGGGATCTCTTCCGAATTTATCTCTTCGAGTTCTGGTCCGTCTACCCCTAACATCGTCCTCTGAATAGGACGATGAATAGGAGAGAGAAGAATCGCTCCTCCAATCTTCATCGGAAGAGGAATCACGACGTTGAATTATATTAGCCTTGTTCTCATTCTCTCTCGTTTCAACCCTCTCAGACCTTTTACCAAAACCGATCTGCTACAACTTCTTTCAAATCCAAATCCAAATTACAATGCCCATTTTTCCCTCTATAAAAAACTAAGTTTTGGAAAATAATTTTTTCTCCGTAAAATGTGCAAATTTTAGATAAATATATATGATAACATTAAACATATCAACTAAGATAATGTTAAATAAATCTGATATCTTACATATGACCAAAATATCATAATTAAATAAATATGATATCTCATATATGCTCAAGATATCGCAGTTAAATAGGCTACACATTTGAGATATGTTATAAATCAGTGGTTCTCAGTGACAGGCATGTCCTTTAGCCTCTTTTGGAAACATGGTGAGTGATAGAGTTGCACTACAGGACAGCAACTTGGTGTCCAGCTCCCCACTTTTATTGTTGAGTGCTACCTTGTTGTGGGATGGCATCATCCCTCTGCCAAGAATGTCCTTAACTTTTCGTTATGTTTTAGTACTAAGATATGTTTTCAATTTCTTTAAGAACTATTGTTGAAGTAATAAAATCTGTTTTTTAGCATTTGTCTTCTATGAAGGAGTTCTATGTATATATGCATAGTTTGGGTATCATGACTTGCTGAATGTGGTGCTACAAGCACTTCCCTTATTGATAGAATCATGTATTTGTTGGCTGTGAATGAGTGTTCACTAAATTAACTGGATGCCGAAGACACAGAGAACAATTTTAGAAGAGATTTGCAACTTCGCAAGGTGAAATCCTGCCACCTCAGGAACAGGAGAGACGGTTTTGAGATGTCAAAAGGCTTCTAAAATGACCAAAGTACTTCATCGTATAGGAAGCACGAAGTAAATGCCTATGTTCATCCGAGACAAGTAGCCAAACGACTGACAGTATACAGTATAAGACATGTGGCTGGAAAAGGAATAGTGGAATATAACACATCTGTACGGAAAGATGCAATTCCCCACTTTACGTTATGGTGGCTCTTACTTATCAGATCCGTTAATTTGATTTCCTAACCTTCGGTCTCTTGCATGCCAAACACCAGAGGTGCTTGAGTGATTCTAACCCACGAAAATCTGGACTTTTCACTACCAAGACGGGGTCCAGCATGTAAAAGTAGGTGCCAGTTCGGCAAATTTTCGTACTGACACCACTTTGCTGCCGTTCTGCCTCCAAGAAAATCAACTTCAACAAATGATACCTTAGATTCATAAATCATTATGTCAATCTTGGGTTTTTAATTCATCTTTAGGTAATGTTAGCTAAGCATCCTCAAAGACAGGACTATAACTTCATTGATCCCGAGAGAACAGCCTCAATGTCGTAGATTTGTTTGGCAAAAATGATTATGATATAGTGAACGTGTAGATAGAATTTTGAGTTATACCGCCACAATAATATATTTGTATGGATGGACAAAATTTTGAAGGCTCAAAAGCATGTTATGCCAGTTTTTTTTCATGCATAGTGATTATTTTCTATAGATCTAAGGCATTCATATTCGAATGGCATAAATATTGTAATCATAATATTTCATTCAGAAGCATGTGAAGAAGTACATGTCATTTTTTTTTTTATAGATTTAAGCAATTCATTTCAGAATGGCACACACACACACACACATATATTTTTGAGTTGAAAATAATGACCATCAGTTTTTTTAAAAGCTCTGAAAGATGGAAAATAAGCGGTTAAGATCTATGCATTAATTTCTTGTGGGTTACTTATTATTTGTACAATGAACATGGCGAACATCTTAGATCTTAAAAAAAAAACTGGCTTATTATCAATAGGAGACTTCATAGGTGTCTATGATCTCATTTATATAAATGGGGCTTGATTGGCAAGGCTTATGATTCCGCTTCATATGATTATCCCAGAATTTCTATATATGATTATTTGTAAAAAGCTGCCATGCTACATAAACTTGATCAGTTAATCCTTGCCAATTAGTATTATGCAAGGCTCGATACTAGGGTTGTCAGACGGGTAATCTCCCCAACTGAACCCAAATTTATATTCAAAGAGCTACTGCAGAGACACAAATAACAATATATTTGGAGATACAATAAAAGTAGGCTCCACATTTGAATAATTAGATCCATTTACCTTGTTTTGCTTTGCCTATTTAAGCTAAATGTGAAAATTTGTATTCATCAAATGCTTCTAGTTATTTCAGTTGAAAATTTTAATGGTCATAATTAATAATCTAAAATAGAATACCTATAATCATCTAATGAGCATGAATTTTGATATATAGTCAATCAAAGGCAACCCAAACATTATGAAAGAATTAAATCATCCAAACATTCATTATACATAATAATCAAATATGTAACACCCCGATTTTTATAACATTATTTATAATAATAATAATAATAGTTGGGATCCCAAAATCAAAATATTATATTAATTATTTTATTAGAACATTTATCGAAAACCTCCGGGTGTTATATCGTTTTTCCAAAAACATCACGACCACGATTAAAAGATAAATGTAAGTACGTAGAAATAAATTTAAGACAATACACATATCAAATCCAACGTCAAAATCATCGGCACCTTATTTTTCAAAACAATAAATATTTAAAAACATAATAATGTGGTCCATGGTTTATCCATCATAGCATCACACTATACTAAAAGCAATTTCCATCATATGTATAACTATCATAATCAATTCCATATAATGAAATTATACAATCCATAAAGTAGTTCAAATTGTAGTCCTTCTAATAACTTATGTCGAGCTGTCTATCAACCAATTCAAGTGATCCCCACTCTTATCATAGTATCTCCACAGCCTTGCCATTTCTGCTGTCGCGTTCGAGATCTGAGACATTGCAAAACAAAGCAATGCATCAGTAAGCTATTGCTTGTGTAGGTACATAGACATTTAATGTAATAACAATGAAACAAAATTGAATAACAGTGTTGATGTAATGTGTAGATCAATTTATCCATGAAAATATAATATCATAAGCAATGCCAATATAATCTTAAAACATTAGATACGATAAAACATGCATCTCATGAATGTAAAATAGGATAATCTCGTAGATGTAAAACATGATATGATCTAATATCAATTAGCATACAATAACAAATAAATCATCCTCAGGTACGCGGGTCCCAAGAGTGTCCCTTACACTTGTCTAATAGATCATGAGTACTCATATCAATCCTGTGAGTGTCGTCACACCCAGGCATACATTAACATCTCTGTGCTCATTATGCAAGCATACAAACTGTCACGACCCCAATCCCCAGGGCCGCGATTAGGCTTATTCAAGCCTAATGATTGGGCGAGCTAGGCCTACGTGCCCCCTTTTCTTTTCTTTTTTTTTATCACAGCGGAAGTGTTGAGAGAGCTAGGTGCTCTTGTCCTATGCAAGTCACAATTTACTAGTAAAATATTTTTCTCCTTTAACAACCGAGTCCTACCGAAATTTCGGCAGTCTCCCCTGTTTTTCGGACATTATGCATTTAACGCATGCTATGCGATTCACGTGATAGACAATATAGCAATCATAATTTCCTAAAGGGAGACTCAGTCTCCGTACTATCTATCATAGTAAAACATACATGACGCATAAGGATCATTGTCAAAATAAGATATAACTCGTTTACAGCATTAGCACATATATACATGTAGATATATACAACTCAAAATTTAACATCTTCGAGTAAGCTTTCTTCAACTCACTCAACGACCTTTCTCTTCTCTGCCTGGCTAGTACCTGCAAAATAATAAGGTGAGCTGCGAAGCCCAGTAAGGGAAAAGAACCAAACACATGCATATCCAATTATTCTCATTGCTACGCTTAACAACACATTCAATATAACATGAGCATTCATTTCCATATTCAACTAGTCATATACAACATAGTTAGCAGGTGCTATCAAGCAAGGTCTATGGATATTAGAGCAAAATTACAGTTTTTCCCCAAATTCAAATATGACGCAACAGTCAACGCATGCAAACAAGCACACCCCATAAGGATTTCCCATTCGTGTTCAACCACAGGACATTCAATAGATCGGTGACTAGTCATGGACCTCATTCTAAAGTTAAATGCAAATTATAAGCATTACGTCCAACAAAGCTGCATCCTCATTGATGAATTTCTTAGTAATATTAAACATGCCTAGCATTACACTAGGATTCAATAGTCATCTCCCTCAAGGATTACCATCTTGGGCAGAACCAAAGTCAGGTTCCCTCAGGATTTACTATCTTGAGTGGCTCCACCTTAGCTGAAAGCAACCAGGCAGCCCTTTCCCTCAGGGTTTACCATCTTGGGCGGCTCTACCGTGATCCCAAAATACCAGGCAGCCCTTTCCCTCAGGAATTACCATCTTGGGAGGTTCAATACCTGACAGCTCATCCCTCAGGGTTTACCATCTTGGGCGGCTCCACCATGATTCCAAAGAACCAGGCAACCCTTTCCCTCAAGGTTTACTGTCTTGGGCGGCTTCACCTTAGTTGCAAGCAACCAGGTAGCCCTTTCCCTCAGGAATTACCATATTGGAAAGTTTCATCATAGCTTACCGGGCGGCCCTCAGGGCTTACTATCTTGGGCTTGACCATTTTATAACAGTTTGCATCATCACAGCATTTAAGCATAGAAAATCTTACTATAACATGACCTTTTTAATAAGAGGTTACAATTTCTATCATCCATTCAACCAAGGTGACAATATATACATTTTACACATGCATAAAGTCAATTTCAAGAGAACATAACAACAAGAATTTAAAGAATGCAAGGGTTCAGGGTCCTTACCTGCTCTCCACGTACAATTCAAAGTCCTACTGGTAGAACCGTTCACACTGTTCTCAAACCTCTGCAACAAATACAAGTTCTAAGTAAATTTTAGAATTTCATGCCATTTTCTATAATCACTTCTAGTTCTACATTCACCATGTTCTTAATCTAACCTCATATATCTAGATCAAGGATTTGCACACCAATTGGTCGCTATCCAATTGGATCAGCGCCATTGGTCTTACATCGATGGTCTAGATCAAGCGTGTACTTCAAGAAGTTTCAATTTCCAACATTTTAGGTAAGTTATTTCACAATTCAATGCTTTTAGCCATAACTCATGGTCTAATATCCTTTCCTGACCTCTGACATTCGTTGATTGAGTATTGGACGGCCAGATAGGATCTCCCATCACTTTATTCGTAATTAGTCAGTCATTTCTGTGATAATTCATCACCAGTGGTTACTTTGAGTTATATTTGACCTAAATTTACCTCCCGATCACATTTTTAACGGTCGGATGTTAAGGTTCCAAAATTTCCCTATGCATCAACAAGCAATTTCGTGGACCAATCGATTTCGGATCGACGATCTGTCTTCGCGGATGAAAAGATCACACGCGAATCGTCCATATCTGAAAATTTTCATTTTTCACATTTTTTTAGGGGTCGCCGGAAAATGTCACCGTCGCCGGAGAAGATGACCAGATTCCGGTCGTCGCCGGCGACACATGTGACGTCATTTTTCAAAGAAAATTCATGGGAATGCTCGGAATTTCCTGAATTTTTGTTTTCTCACATTTTCCCCTTTTGATTTTTGCTAGAACTATCACTTTTTGCTGAATTTTTCAAGGGTTTTTAAACTTACCCTAGGTGCTGGTTTTTGAAGATTTCGGCGTCGTTTCTCGACGGATCTTCATGAAACCAAAGGGGTTTCACTCTGAAACGTCTAAGGAACAAGGTGAACGGGTAGATTTTCGATCCAATCCCATTTCTCTCCCTGTATACCTTGATTCCGACGGATTTCTCACCGTCCCAACTTGTCAGAAAATAGACGGGAAAGGGGCAAAATGCCAGAGAAAAATGGAATGAAAGACAGAGAGGAGAATGGGAGAGAGAACCCACCTGCGGGATGATCTCCTTGCTAGCCCAGCTCAGGGCTTAGCCGTTCGAGTTGAGGGAATGCCACTGCCGGTGTTGCCCTCGCGTGACGCACAGGCACAATGAAGAGAGGGGAGGGTCTTTCAGGCGTGTGGGATGAAAGGGGTTGCCGTCGTTGAGCTTGCCGGAGAAGACAGTAGGCAGCTCGATCGGAGGAATGGGGTGAAAGGGGAGGGTGAGTAACCGGGAAACGAGGGGAGAGGGTTGCCGGCTTGCTCCCTCTTCCTGGTGTTTTCCTGTGTTGCAGACGCGTGGGAGTTGAGCTCCACGCGGTGAGTTCCACTCCCACGTGTAGAGCTCCTCCCACGTGGCCCCTTGGTTCACATGCATTAGGGAGGTGCCATTATCAATTTGGACCCCCCTCTACTCGATGGGAAAATCCCTGGGTCTTTCGCTCTCGATCTCCGTTTCGCGTGTTCTTAGTGTCGTTGGAAAGCTCTCTCCGAGCATAGTCTGACGAGTGACTTGGCATCGTGGATTTCTAATGTTCGTGATGTTTACGTTTTACTCTATTACTTAGGACACGAGCATGACACAAACAAGAGTATGGATCATCATGCCGCAGCAGTAACCTCTGTAGGATCTCAACCACCGTCACTCCCCGTCAACACCATAACAGGATACTTAAAGTCTGTCCCCATGGAAAGGCCCGGACTGGTAGTGTAGACTATCCATATTATCAAACCCCTACCACAAGCCATTTGTGGTCAGGTGTCTATCATATCACAATCACATCACAATTTCGGAGGGTAGGTGATTGACCCTACTCTCTCCTAGCATGACATCCACCAGGTGAGAGCACCCGTCATGAATCACAAAACATGGAAATCACGTATCTTGTAAAACTAGGAGCACTCGTGGCTCATAATCCGCAAGGCATGCCCCTCATCCTAGGGTTAGTCTCTCAAAGGACTAGCCTCCATCGTCAGCCTTATGAAAACCTATCAATTTCAGTGATGTAATAAGGAAAGATAATTACTAATAAAATACATGGTATCAATCTCATATAACAATCGATCATAAACCCATTCAATATGTTATCAAAATCTAATATTGATCATAGTATAAAACTTTGAGTCTTACAAAATCACAAACGAATTAAACAAATGCAAATAAATCATAATTAATCATGATGCTATGATAATGCAAGGATTTTAAAATCAAAATATAACATTACATTAATGTTGTCACCTACCTCAATATGAGATAACCCAATTCAAGTGTGTACTCCTCTTAGCTCGCATGCTCAAATGTACTTGTGAGTATCACAGTACTATTTTGTGCTATTTATTTCATCATAATGGAAATATATAACGATCTAACCGTTGGATTATTCTCTAAGATCTCTATTTGTGATTTAGTCCTTAATTCCCACATTACTTGTTATCATTTTATCCTATCTCATGTTCAGCTATTCATTTTTATGTGTATCTAACGTTTGTACCTTGATCTAATAGTTAGATCATCCTCAGATCAACAATTTCCCAAGATCTTGGTTAGACCAATAATCTAGCTCAATTTCTAGAGTAATTACACCTACTCTAATCCTTAGGACCCTCAATTAGTATCATACACTACCTAATTGTTCAAGCCCTGGAACCTGATCACCCTTTGATCGGCCGGCTCTAAGTGATTTGGTGCTATTTTATGCATTTGACCTGACTAGATATAATTTAATTAAGTTTCAAATGCTAAAATTTAGTCCACATCATCGAGATGGTTCCAATGAATCTTTCGGATAAAAAATCGGGCTTTTGTAGCCTCAAGAATCTCAGAAAACCCATTTTAGATAAAAAAAATTTTTTTTTCCTATTTTGCACTGATTTGCACCAGTGGCACGGTTTACACAGGTTTATATGGGCATAAACTGGTATTCCTAGGGCATTCAGTTCCTAGAACGGGCAGCGAAATGCACCGCATGCGTTCTGGTCGCTGGGACGCTCCCTCGCATGCATCCTGGTCGCTAAGATGCCGGGCGTTCCAGCTCTCTATGATAGTGCTCAGGAACGTTCCCACGCACGCGTGCGTTATGCTTACGTGCGACGGAGCACTCCCAGCGTTGTCTACTCCTGGGCGTCCCACTTGGCGTCATGGGGTTAGCGATAGGGCGCTGATGCAGTTGCCGTCGTCGATGACCGGACTCCAATCGTAGTCGGTGACTCCTTATGTGCCCAAAAATTGTGATTTTTATGCCCTTTTGATCGGAATTTCATATACATTCATCTTTTGACACTCTTTTTGATTGATTTTTCCCAAAATTAAGTTTTTTTGTCTATTTTTCTCATGTTCCTAAATTTCTCTTAGGTATTGTTTTCTTAATTTCTGGGGTCATCAGCCGTTGGATTTCCCTAAAATTTAAAGGGTTTGTTCTTGGGTTCGTTACGCACAAGATAAACATGTAGATCTTTGTTTTGGTATAATTTCATTAGCTTATTCCCATGACTACAGTAGGGTACACAAAGTCCCTAGAAGCACAATAAACCATCGTCATTTTTTGACATCAACGGATGCAAAACTCAACGCATATGCTGTAAATGGAAGGGGGGAAAAGGGATGAGACCTACCTCAGTTAGTCGGGCGATCGCTAATGTTATTGGAGAGAATTTTCCCGTGCTTTTTCAGCATTGCAATTCTGCTAAGGATCTTTAGAAATCCTGATCTCTAGAGGCAAGAGGGTTTGAGATGGAGTGATTGAATGGAAGGTGGGTTGTGTTTTATCGCTGGTGATCTGCCTTTCTCTATCATTGATCGATTTTTTTGGCAGAGGAGTTAGAGATGATAGGGGAGGGTGCTATTATAAAAAACATCCCTTGTATTTCGGGCCTCTTAAAATTACTAAAATGCCTTTTATCTTCAACGGCTCACAACTTCTCCATCTGGGCTTAGTTTTCTGCGTTCTTTATACCATTCAATTCCTATTGACGTGTACTTTCTAATTTTTGTGTTTTCGAAGCCAAATTCTATGCATAAAATTTTCATTTTTATTTATTTAATTTATTACTAATTTAGCATTAAAAATTGAGGATGTTACATCCTTCCCACCTTATAAAAATTTCGTCCTCGAAATTTTGGTACATACCTTTATGTAAATAACTCTAAGTGGATCCCCCTCATCTCCTCTTCTATCTCCCATGTGGCCTCTTGTAGTAAATGATGCTGCCAAAGGACTTTGACTAATGAAATAGTTTTAGTCCTCAACTTCTTGACTTTCGTATTTAATATACGCATAGGTCTCTCTTCAAATGTCATATCAGGTTGTAACTCTCCTGGGATCTCATCCAACACGTGTGATTGATCTTGCACATACTTTCTCAGCATAGATACATGGAAGACATCATGTACATTTGCCAACTGTGGTGGTAAGGCTAGTTGGTATGCTATTGACCCAACTTTGCGTAAAATTTCAAAAGGCCTAATGTACCTGGGGCTAAGTTTTCCTTTATTCCCAAACCTCATCACTCCTTTCATAGGAGAAACTTTTAAGAATACATGCTCACCTTCGGAGAACTCTAGGTCTTTTTGCCTCTTGTGAGCATAACTCTTCTGGGGTCTATGAGTTGTCAACAATCTCTTTCAAATAAGTCAAACTTTCTCTGCACACTCTTCCACCAACTCGGACTTCACTATGTGTCTCTCTCCTACATCACTCCAACATAAGGGTGACCGATAAGGCCTGCCATAAAGTGCCTTGTATGGAGCCATGCCAATACTTGCGTGATAACTGTTATTATAAGCAAACTCTACTAGTGGTAAATGATCCTATCAACTACCCTTTCAATCCATAACACAAGCCCATAGCATATCCTCAATCGTCTGGATGGTCCTCTCAGTCTGACCATCTGTCTGAGGGTGGAATGCTATGCTAAATTTTAGCCTCAATCTTAGAGCCTCTTGCATGCTCTTCTAGTATTTCGAGGTAAACTAAGTGTCTTGATTAGATATTATCGTCAAGGGAACTTCATGTAGACTCACGATCTCCTTGACATACAATTTTGCTAGACTGTCCACCATTTGATTCTGCCTGATAGGAAGGAAATGAGCGGACTTGGTCAATCTATCCACAATGATCCATATCATACCATGCCCTCTAACAATCCTCGAAAGGCCCATAATGAAATCCATGATAATATGATCCCACTTCCACTCAGGAAGATCCAATGTCTGATGTAGTCGTGATGGTCGCTAATGCTCCGCCTTGACCTACTAACAGGTCAAACATCGTGCTACGCACTCTCCAACATCCTTCTTCATTTCGTTCCACTAAAAATGTCTCCTGAGATCTTGATACATCTTCGTACCTCCAGGATGGATCGTATACTGGGACTGGTGTGCCTCTTGAAGTAACTCACGCTTTAAATCATCATCTGCCGGTACTACCAACCTACCCTTGAATCTAACTCCATCTGGTCCTCTCATAAAATCTGCCCTATCTGCCAGATCCTGTGTCTCTTTATCTTCGCCCTGAGCCTCTAAAATCCTATCGAAGAACTTTGACCGAGTTGACAAATTGGCAATCATTAATCCAAACTTCCTACTCAAGGCATCTGCGACGACATTAGCCTTCCCTGGGTGGTACTGTATGGTGAAGTCGAAGGCCTTGAGATATTCCATCCATCTACGTTACCTCATGTTCAAATCACTATGAGTAAAGAAGTACTTGAGGCTCTTATGATCACTGAATACTTCAAACTTCTTGCCGTATAGATAATGTCTCTAAGACTTCAGTGCAAATACCACTGCTGCCAACTCCAGATCATGTGTTGGGTAATTTACCTCATGTGTCTTAAGCTGTCTCGACGCATAGGCAATTACCTTTCCATGTTGCATCAACATTGCCCCTAATCCTTTACCTAAGGCATCGTAATAAACTACATAACCTCCTACTCCTGATGTTAATGTCAACACTGGGGCAGTAGTAAGTTTCCTCTTGAGCTCCTGAAAGCTCTCTTCACATGCATCAGTCTAAACAAACTAAGTGTCTTTTCAAGTCAGGGTGGTTAAAGATAATGCAATCTTCGAGAATCCCTCAATGAACCAATGATAATATCCTGCCAACATAAGAAAATTGCATATCTCTGTCACTGTCTTAGGCGTCTCCCAATGTAGCACTGCCTCAACCTTCACCGAGTCTACAGCCACTCCATCCTTAGATACCACGTGGCCTAAGAACTACACCTGATCTAACCAAACAACTAATGTCGACGAAGTGTGTCCAATACCATGTGGCGATGCTCCCTGCATGCCTCATGACTAGGTGAGTAAATTAAGATGTTGTCAACAAAAACAATCATGAACTTATCCAAGTAAGCTCATAAGACACGGTTCATTAGGTCCATGAACACTGCAAGTGCGTTGGTCAATCCAAACGATATCATTAAAAACTCATAATGGCCATAGCAACTCTTAAAAGCAGTCTTGTGGATATCCTCTTCTCTAACTCTCAACTGATGATATCTTGATCTCAGGTCTATCTTGGAGTTTATTAGAGCTAATCAAATAAATCATCTATGTGTGGCAAAGGGTATCGGTTCTTTACAGTGATACTATTCAGCAACCGATAGTCAATGCATAGTCTTAGTGATCCATCCTTTTTCTTCACAAAAAGGAACGGTGCTCCCCATAGTGATCCACTCGGCCTGATGAAGCCCTTATCTAATAACTCTTGCAATAGCACTTTAAGCTCTCTCAACTCTGCTGGGGCCATTTTGTATAATGCCTTAAAGATAGGCAATGTACCTGGCACCAAGTTAATAGTAAAGTCAATCTCTCTACTCGACAGCAATCCTGGCAACTCCTCAAGGAAAACATCTGCAAACTCACGAACAACATCAAATCATCAATATGTGGCTGCCTCCTGTCCTCAATGGTCACATACTTTAAAACACTCTGTACCCTCATGAATAAAATTGTACCGCTTTCATAGTAAATATGATGCATGTACTTGCCAAACTTTTTCTGCCATGGAACAATATTTCTGGTTGCCTAGGTATATAAAAAATTACCTGCTTCTTACGGCAGTCTACGATAGCCTAGTAGTTAGCTAATCAATCCATCCCATATATAACATCATAGTCAACCATGTCTAATAAAATGAAGTCTAATTCCATCCTCACACCTAATATCTCCACGGGTATCTCCCGAAGATACTCAATAGTCTCTACTGTCCCTCCCAAGGGTGTCATAATATCCAACCCAAATGCTAATTTATGCATGCATACATCAAGATGCAAAAATGCATGAAATAAAAGAATGAGTGGACCCTATGTCAAAGAGGGCCCTGGCATGTCGGTCTGAGACTATAGGAGTACCTTCGACGACTTGGTACGATGCTTGTGCCTGCCCTGATGTGATGACAAACTCTCATCTCTGACTACGTGGCGTGGTAGCTATCTCTACACCCATCTTAGTCTGCTTCTTCCTCTATCTCTTAAGACAGTCTTTAATGAAATGTCCTACTTCTCCACAGTTAAAGCACCTGTATGGCTATCTCTTGAAAGGTGGCTAGTGTTGTCACTATTGTTAGGGCTGCCTTTGATGTTGTGGCCTGTCAAATTTATTACACCTTCGCCAGGGTGCCAACCCTTGCACTTGTCACATCTCTTCTTCTCTGTGTCTCTCTTAAGCTTGGTATGTGGCTGGTAACCTGGTGCTCTATGTGCCTCAATAGCACTAAAAGATCTCTTGCCCTTAGTGGGCTGGTATGCGCTCCCTCTAATCCTAAGAGAATTCTTCTCCAGCATGGAGGCCATGTTAACTACATCTTGCACAATAGTGGGTTGTGAAGTAATCATCCGATCTCTCAGCCAAGGTGTCAGTCCTTCCACGAATCTGTCCATTGCTTCCTTATCTGAGGAAAGCGTGCCAGAAGAAAACCTCCTCAGTTAGGTGAATCAGTTCAAGTACTGCTGAACCGTTATATTTCTTTGCTCCAGGGTGGCAAACTCTTTCTTAAGTAATTGTAATGCATGAGGTGGAAAGTACTGAGTATCAAAAGCCTACTTAAAGGCCTCCCATGTCATCATCTCTGTAGGATTTGGTCACGTAAGTGTAAAAGTTTGCCACCAAAAGCTTGCCTCACCCTTTAGTAAGTAGGTAGCTACCTGAAGTTGATCCTCTGGTGCAATCTTCATCTCGTCAAATGTCCTCTCTGCCTCAAATAACCATCGCTCAGCCTCCTTAGTATCACCATCTCCATAGAAGGGCGGTACCATCTTTTGAAATCATTATAATAGTTTATTTGTCTTCTTAGAATCACTCGCAGCATCACCTTCAATGGTCTTAGGTGCTGGTGGTGCCTGCATCTGGTGGGTAGAATGAACAAATGAACCCACTGGTGCCATTGGAGGTGGTGTCGTAGGGTTAGGGTTCACGACCTAAATCGCAGTCTTAATCTATAGCTGTATGAGGGGTATTAGCCCTAGCATCACCCTATTCACTAACTCAGCATCGCGATCCCCTTGATCAGAGGACTCAATAGGTAGGGCAACTGGCGTAGCAGGGGTAGAGCTTGTCCTTCTTTGAGGAGCCATCTATCAAGGATTTAAATATCATTAAGTGTAAGTTCCTCTCTCATAGTTCCTCTTTAAATACAATTTATGGATTGTCACTTACATATGTGTGGACATTTGTAAGGATTATGATGGAATAGACTAGGCTCTGATACCAACTGTAACACCTCAGTTTTTATAATATATTTTTATAATAATAATAATAGTCAGGATCCCAAAATGAAAAGATTCCATTAATTATTTTATTAGAACATTTACCGAAAACCTTCGGGTGTTATATCCCTTTTCCAAAAACATCACGACCATGATTAAAAGATAAATGTAAGTACATAGAAATAAATTTAAGACAATACACATATTAAATCCAACATCAAAATCATCAACGCCTTTATTTTTTAAAATAATAAATATCCAAAAACATAATAATGTGTTCCAGGGTCTATCCATCATAACATCCCACCATACTGAAAGTAATGTCCATCATATTTATAACTATCATAATCAATTTCATATAATGAAATTATACAGTCTATAAAGTAGTTCAAATTGTAGTCCTTCTAATAACTCACGTCGAGTTGTCTATCAGTCAATTCAAGTGATCCCCACTGCTATCACGGTATCTCCACAGCCTTTTCGTTCCTACTATCGTGCTCAAGTTCTGAGGCATTGCAAAACAAAGCATAGACATTTAATGTAATAACAATGAAACAAAATCGAATAACAGTATTGAGGTAATGTGTAGATCGATTGTCCATGAAAATATAATATCCTAAGCAATGCCAATATAATCTTAAAACATCATATACGATAAAATATGCATCTTATAAATGTAAAACAGGATAATCTCGTAGATGTAAAACATGATATGATCTAATATCAATGAGCATACAACAACAAATAGGGCATCCCAAGGTACGCGGGCCCCACGAGTGTCTCATACACTCGTCTAACAGATCATGAGTACTCATATCAATCCTTTGAGTGTCATCACACCTAGGCATGCCCTAACATCTCCATGCTCATCATGCAAGCATGCAAACAAGAGTATGGATCATCATGCCGTAGTGACAACCCCTCCAGGGTCTCAATCACCGCCGCTCCTTGTCAACACCATAATGGGAGACTTAAATTCCGTCCCCATCGAAAGGCCTGGACTGGTAGTGTAAACTATCCATGTTACCAAACCCCTACTGCAAGCCATCTGTGGGCAGGTGTCTATCATATTACAATCACGTTACAATTTCAGAGGGTGGCCGGCCCTACTCCCTTCTAGCGTGACATCCATCGGGTGAGAGCACCCGTCATAAATCACAAAACATGAAAATCACCTATCTCGTAAAACCAAGAGCACTCGTGGCTCACAATCCGCAAGGCACGACCCTCATCTTGGGGTTAACCTCTCAAAGGACTAGCCATCAAGCCTCCATCATCATCCTTATGAAAACTCATCAGTTTCAGTGGTGCAATAAAGAAAGATAATTACTAATCATACATAAAATACATGATATCAATCTCATAAAATAATCGATCAAAAACCCATTTAATACATTATCAAAATCTAATATCGATCATAGCATAAAATTTTGAGTCTCATAAAATCACAGACGAACTAAACAAATGCAAATAAATCACAATCAACCATGATGCTATGATAATGCAAGGTTTTTAAAATCAAAACATAACATTACATTAATGTCGTCACCTACCTCAATGTGAGATAACCCAATTCAAGCATGTACCTCTCTTAGCTCGAACGCTCAGATGTACTTGTCAGTATCACAATACTATTTTGTATTATTTATTCATCATAATGGAAATCAATGGTGATCCAACCGTTGGATTGTTCTCTAAGATCTCTATTGTGATTTGGTCCTTAATTCTCACGTTACCTGTTATATTCCTATGTCATGTTCATCTGTTCGTTTTTGTGTGTATCTAACATTTATACCTTGATCTGATGGTCAGATCATCCTTAGATCAATAATTTCCTAAGATCTTGGTTAGATCAATAGTTTAGATCAATTTCTAGAGTAATTATACCTAATCTAATCCGTAGGACCCTCAGTTAGTATCATACACTACCTAATTGTTCAAGTCTTGGAACTTGATCACCCTTTGATTGGTTGGCTCTAAGTGATTTGGTGCTATTTTATGAATTTGACCTGACTAGATATAATTTGATATGATTTAATTAAGATTCAAATGCTAAAATTTAGTCCACATCATTGAGACAGTTCCAACGAATCTTTCGGATCGAAGATCGGGCTTTTGTAGCCTCTAAAATCTCAGAAAACCCATTTTAGATATAAAAAAAAAATTGCTATTTTGCACTAATTTACCCCAGCGACACTGTTTATACTAGAGTAAATTGGCATTCCCAAGACGTTCATATCCCAGAACGCGCAGTGGAACGTATCGTATGCATTCTGGTCACCGGGACGCTACCCCGCATGCATCTTGGTCCCCAAGACACCGGGCGTTCCAACTCTCTGTAACAATGGGCAAAAACATCTCCTCACTTGCGTGCGTTATGTGTGCGTGCGATGGAATGCTCCCAGGGTCGTCTGCACCTGGGCATCCTGCTTGGTGTCCTGGTGTCAGCGCCCTGTGGTTGTCATTGCCGAAGATGACGACTAGACTCTGATCATCGCCGGTGACTCCCCATGTGCCAAAAAATTGTGATTTTTATGCCCTTTTAATCGAAATTTCATGTACATTCATCTTTTGACACTCCTTTTAATTGATTTTGCTAAAAACTAAGGTTTTTTCTTGATTTTTCTCATGTTCCTAAATTTCTCTTATGTACTATTTTTTTCATTTTTTGGGTCATCAGTGGTTGAATTTTCTTAAAATTTAAAGGGTTTGTTCTTGGGTTCATTGTGCATAAGATGAATGTGTAGATCATTGTTTTGACATGATTTTATCAGCTTATTCCCATGACTATATTAGGGTACACAGAGTCCTTAGAAGCACAATAAACCCTCATCGTTTTTCAACATCAACGGATGCAGAACTCAATGCATATGCTGTAAATGGAAGGGGGAAGGGATGAGACCTACCTCAATTAGTCGGGCGGTCACTGATGCTACCGAAGAGAATTTTCTCTAGCTTTTTCAGCTTTGTGATTCTGCTAGGGATCTCTAGAGGCAAGAGGGTTTGAGATGGAGTGATTAAACAGAAGGTGGGCTGTTTTTATTGCTGGTGGTCCGCCTTTCTCAGTCATTGACCGATTTTTCCGATAAAGGAGTCGGAGATGATAAGGGAGGATGCTGTTATAAAAAACAACCATTATATTTCGGGCCTTTTAAAATTACTAAAATGCCCTTCTATCTTCAACGGCTCATAACTTCTCCATCTAGGCTCAATTTTCTACGTTCTTTATATCATTCAAGTCCTATCGACGTGTACTTTTTAGTTTATACGTTTTTAAAATCAAATTCTATGCATAAATTTTTTATTTTTATTTATTTAATTTATTACTAGTTTAGGATTAAAAATTGAGGATATTACAACATATTTAGCAACAATATATCTTGATGACTCTTGCAATGGTAGAATTATCATTGTATGGGATTGAGGTCACTGGTTCAAGGCATGAAAACAGCCTCTTGCAAAATACAAGATAAGGTTGCATACTATTTTGTGGTCCCTCCTGCCCTGAACCTTGAATGCCTAGGAGGTTCTTGCATTGAGGTTGCCCTTATATCTTGATCACTAAGCATTCTTTACAAGAGAAGTAAACCCAAATATGACTTGGAGTTCTAAAAAATAGCAGTGAATCCGACTAATAAACGCTGCACAACCCATGTATACCTCATTAGTTAGTTGGAGATAGCTCCACTAGATTTTACTTCCCTCTAAGATAAGCTAGGACAAACCGAATTGCAATGCTCGCTGTCAGGTCTTTGTTAAGTGTTCAATTTTGGTAAAAATACCCCTAATTTAGTATTCAATTAAAGCATCTAAGCCATTAATTTTAAGATTTTACATAAAATATTTCATTTTAGCTTTAATTAGCCATCCAACCGTTGAATTGCAAAATTTAGTGGTTAGATGACTATTAAAGCTAATGAACGGTTTAGATTGCACTAATTGGGTCCTGTGCATTGCAGATCAATCGACTCAGGCATGGACGCTTTAGATTGAATCAAGGATATCAGATGAAGATTAGATGAAGTTTCATGGAAAGAGACTGAAGACTTTGAAGACTTGCAGAGTTCTAGCAAAACTAGGAAAGCTAGTGGACCCCACCTATCTCCTCTTCCTTCTCTTTCTCCTCTCTTCTCTCTTTTTCTCTTATCCCCCTCCTTTCTTTTCCCTCTCTTCTATCTCTTTTTCTCCTTCTCTTTCACACGTCTCTCACTCCTCTCTTATCTCTCCCATCTCTCTTCAATCTTTCCACGTCTCTCTCTCTTTTTAAGTCCTCTTCCCCTCTCTCTTAAAAGGACGTTTTTTCCCCTCTTGGGAGGGGCTGGCTGGCATCATCTCTCTCTCTCTCTCTCTCTCTCTCTCTCTCTCTCTCTCTCTCTCTCTCTCTCTCTCTCTCTCTCTCTCTCTCTCTCTCTCTCTCTCTCTCTCTCTCTCTCCACGTTCTTCTACATCTCTTCTAGCCCCTTGTCTGCTCTGCACAATCTAGTCCACCATTACCATCATCTTCACCTTACTTGCTCCACTACCTCACTACTTCCTATCATCCATGACGTTCCAGACGGACACGCCCACCACCGCCTGCACCCTCCATCTCTAGCCAAAGGCCCTCCTTCCAGCCAATACCTAGACAACCCCGATTTCCCCAGCAACGTTACCATCTTCAGTCGCACGGCTCAGGGGGAATTGGGTTTTCTCCCATCTTCTTCCCCATCTCATCCTCTGGCCAGCCTCTGCCAGCCGGCCTTCACCACCTCTGCTCTCCTTCTCCTTCAGTCGCACGACCCAGGGAGAAGAAAACCCAAAATCGGGTTTTCCTCCCAAGCGGCTTTTCCTCCTTTTCTTCTTCTTCTCCTTCTCCGGCGGTCTTTCTTTGCATCACCGCACGTTTCGGGGAAGGAAACCCAAGTCGGGTTTCCACCCTCGAGTTCCTCTTCTTCCCTCCTTCCTCTTCCTTTCTTCCTTTCTTCCCCTCTTCTCCGGTTCCCACCGTGTTTTCCTGGTTTTTTCGTGAAAAACCAGAACCCCTGAAGAAATTCCAAGTCTGCCCCTGTTAAAATCCAGAAATACCAACTGTGTCCCCTGGCAGATTTCGGAAATTCCATCTGTGTCCCCAAAAGAATTACATCTGTGTCCCTAAAAGAATTCCATCTGTGTCCCCTGGCAGATTTCAGAAATTCCATCTGTGTCCCCAAAAGAATTACATCTGTGTCCCCAAAAGAATTACATCTGTGTCCCTTGGCAGATTTCAGAAATACCAATTGGGTCCCTAGTTTAATTACAACTGTGTCCCTGTGCTATTCTGGTTTTAACTTATCTTCATTCTGACTATTCAGGGACAGTGCAATCCAGGACAGACTATTCAAGGACAGACTAATCCAGAGACAGTGCAATCCAAGGACAAACTTATCCAAGACGCATTTTATTTTTATTTTCTGTTTTCCTTGGAATAAATATTTGTGAACATTGGAACAATTGAATAAATCTGGATTTTATTTTTTGTTAGTTTTTATTCTTTTAGTTGAATTTTATTTAAAACTCCATAATTTTAAATCAAGTCCTCGTGGGATCGACCCGTATTTGCATAGCTATACTACAATAGCCTGTGCACTTGCGGTTAAACAATCAACAGTCTTGTCCATGCAGGAAGACAACCCTAGCCTTCGGACACAGATGGATGCCTCACATACTTAATGAGCTATATCAGCTTAAACCTTGCAGAAGAGCAAAAGGATGAAGTGAGGGCCTATGTAGCTCTACATTAGCAGAATGCCATTGCCACATAGGCTACCAGGAAGGGCTATACCCCTCATTAGCACAGTGTCATTGCCACATCATTGCCTCATAGGATACAAAGTGAACTAGGTTGCCAGTTCATCCAAGGGAGCTTCAAGGAGGATATGAAAGAGTTGTAGCATGAGTTTTACTTGCAGCTAATGCTTCTCGAAACTTTATGGTTGAAACAACAGTAATGCTATAGGGGTTTCGGATTGGAGAAGGGCTAGTGTCTATCAGCCTCTAGAAGGCAAACATAAAATATAAACACATTTTAAGTCATTTTTCATCGGCATATTGGAACCCTGTTCGTATCCATATTAGCTGGGTCCCAAAATTGTGAACAACGTTCCGTACACTCCCATCTATGGAATTAGGTCTCAATTGGCAAGGCTGATAAAGTCTGGGTAATTGAATTATGTTGGATTACTCTATATTCATATATACAAAATAATTTGGTCATATATAACCCACCAAGCCTGTGATTGTATAGGCCCTTAATATTATGAACTAGTAGTAATTAGCCCATGCAAATGCACAATCATAAATATTGCAAACATTTAATATTTGGGAATAAAATATTTTTGTGATTATTATTATTATTATTATTATTATAAGCTTATTTAATAAGAATTTGCAGTTTTAGGGGATGTAAGGTGTTTGGACGTTAACAGGGGTGTCTTGAGGATTATTTGGCAAGGATTTACATTGAAGGGTGGTATGCCTCGAGAATTCCTATGGAAATGATCAACAACAAAAAATAAAATAAAATAAAATAAAAATTGAAGCATATTAAACATATACACATAAACAATGTATTATATATTTATTGTAATACAAAATTATTAAATACATTTTTTTAAATGATAATAACATGCCTACATAAATAGGAACACAACAAGAACTTCTCACCAAAATGTATACTTTTTGTGATCCCAAGAGAGGGTGAATTGGACCCAAATCAAGTTTTTAAAACTTTTACAAACTTTGATACCCAAGCCTTGGAAATAATAATCCTTCACACTCCATATAAAACAACTTATTACATAATCCTCAATTAATAAAATGCAACATTGGACATAAAATATATAAAAAATGTAAATCACTAAACAATGAACACTTAAATCTTGATCAACTTCAATACATACTCCCATGCACTATTCCTTTCTTTATTAAACTGCTTTCTTTCCTCTGACGGACCCTTAAATCTGAGATACTTTCATAGTATCTCAGTGGACTTATAGTTCGATAAGTACACTAATCACATGATTTCATATTTCTTAAATATATATATATATATATATATTAACTATGAGTTGGTTCAAAATATTTTTGATACTTTAAATATATAGTTCATTTATATCAGGCAATAATACCTTGAAAACCAATGAATTTGGATACTTAAAAAAAAATCATTTGTATTAGATAGTATGATACTGAAAATAAATTTCACCTTTTCTTTATTTAATAGCACAATAGAAAATCTTCAAAAATAAAAATATATTTCAATTTGTATACCACCACATGTATAGGAAACTTATTTTTAGTAAATGATTCATAAAAGTCAATAAATCCATTTTGAGTCAATAAATTTGGTTTATGTATTGAAACACAATCAATCATCCTCATTGAACAAATCAGTAGAGAACACTAATTAATGTGATCAACCCTTGACCACTTATATAAAATCAAGCATTCTCATTAACAAGTCAGTAGAGACCACTACCCAAAGCAATCAACACTAGTCCACTTATCATTCTCACTGACGAATCATTAGAGGCTACTATCCAACATAATTAATGCCAATCCACTTATTGTCATCACTAACAAATCCATAGAGGTTATTATCCAATGCAATTAATGATGGTCCACTCATACTAGATCAATCATTTTGAAAAAATAGTTTACAAGATTTGATAAATCTAATTTAATTTGATAAATTCCACTCAAATAAATAAATTTACAATATTTGATAAATCTAATGTGTGTTAAATATTTTAATTCAATTCGTAAATTTAGTTTAAAGCAATATAAGTATGCTCATGGGTTCAAACACGATCAATAAAAGATACCCGCTAACTTAGATCAAGATGACTTCACTGCCCCATTGATCAAATGGGGTTTAGATACCAACTGGCTTAGGGTCAATCCTCTTTGATACAACATAAGTGGAGTCCATTACCTAGCGATGATCAATGCCAGTCCACTTAGATATGAGCTAATAGCTTATGTAAATCCTTGCTGACTTCGCAATTGAGGGCACTTACCACTATTGATCTAGACAATGTCTATTACATCTCCACCGATGTCAACTTACCCTAATGACATCTTATAAGGGTCCACTAAGTCAAACATTTGTCTGGCTAGATTTCACTCAAAAATCAATAAACAAATCAATACTTTAAAACATTTGATTTGAAACATAGTAGAAGTCACTTTTAATTCAATCAAAATTTAATAATTCATTTACTTTCAAATCTTTTCAAACTGAACTGTTCACTTTTAAGAATTACAACAAAGTTTTAATAGAATTTCAAAACAATACGATTGACACAATTCCATAACATAATCTTTGAAATCAATTTCATTTGTCACAGAATTTATAGAACTAAAATCCCATATTAAAATGAAAATAGATATAATTTAGAATCATTCACCATAAAATTTACAAAAATTTTACTAAATCAAAATTTTTATTTATTCTAAAAGACAATTGAAAAACAAATTACATTTAGTTATTATAGCATATATACAGCTCTAATTTCTTTAGTATTACCAAACAATCTAATTACCATCATTTGAATATTATGTTGAGTAGACAACAAAAGGGAAACCATGAAAATTACTCCATGATTCTTTGTTAGCAAGTAATTTAATCGAAGATCAATAACAGAGCTTATAAATTAAACCAATGGTATCACTATAGTTTTAAGACTAATTCTAGACCATCAAGTTTTCAAGCATGTTGTTTAGTAGATAGGTAAGTATAGTAATTATTCTTACATTCTATTTCTTCATAGCCACAATAAATTGAATTCATCTAAAATGGTACTAATGTTGTACTTCAAATCGAGCTGAGTAAATACAATTTTGGATTCAAACTAAGAAATTGGGGCTGAATTCATATCTAATATAGCTTTTAAAACCTATTTTATAGTAAATTCATCAAGAACAAGTAAACATTAAGCTACTATAACATTTCGGACATATTGCCACACCCCAAAAATTTTAATTTATTTTAAGATCCAAAGTGACAAATTCCTCGTATAGTCGATCATAAGATCAAATGATCCTGATCTCACAAAACATTGAATATTCAAAAAAACATTTGTTAAAATCTAATAAAGCATAAAAATACTACTAATAATCATTTACGCTCCATGTTATTTAAAAACAACTTATTACATAATATTCAATTAAAAAAATGCATCCTTATACACAAATATACCTTAAATGTGAATTACTAAATAAGGAAGAACTTTAATCTTGATCAACTCTAATAAATACTCACATGCACTATTACTTTCTTTATTACACTGCATTCTTTTTTTTGTCCACTCTTTTAATTTGAGATATTTTAACAATATCTCAAGAAACTCATAGCTCAATAAGTACACTAATTACTAATAGCAAGATTTTATATTTCTTGAAAAAATAAATATAATTTAATGATGAGTCAAATCAAAACATCTTTTATACTATCAATAAACAATTCATTTGTATTGGACAATACTTTGAAAACCAATTAATTTTTTATACTTTCAAAATGACTCATTTGAATCAAATAGTAATACATTTAAAATCAATTTTATAGTTTCTATAATTAATAGCATGGCAAAAAATATTCAGAAATAGAATGGCATTTCAATTTGCATACAATTATGTAAATGTAAAAACTCATTTGTAGTAAATTATTCACAATAGTCGATAAATCTACTTTGAGTTGATAAATTTGTGTCATGTATTCAAACATAATCGATCATCCTCACTAGTGAAGCAGTAGAAGCCAATATACGATGCTATTGATGCTGGAATACTCATATTAGATCAATAATTTTCAACAAATTAATCTTATGTGTATAAAATAATTAGATTTAATTCGATAAATTTAGTTTTAAACAATAAAGTTCGGTGGTGTGGTCAAACAGATCAATAGAAGTGATACCTGTTGACTTATGTTACAAATGAGTTCACTACCTCATTGATCAGATGGGGTTCAGATGCCAACTACCCAAAGTTGAATCCTCTTTGATATCATATTAGTGGAGTCCACTTATCCAACAATGATCAATGTTGCTCCACTTAGATCTAAGCCAATAATCTATACAAATTCTCAATGATGTCTCAACCAAGGCCACTTAACTACCATTAATTACATGTTTCCACTAAATATCTCCACTAACATCTCGAGTGAAGCCACTTACATATTTTATTTCTAATGGAATGGTTATTCCTAAAGAAAGATATAAGGATGAAGGAATGACTAGGCCACTTCTCTATAATCAGCCAATCTCATTCCTAATTTATTCATAAACACCTTGGATAGCATATCATACCTTCAAGATTTCTACAGTAATAGAAATAACATGATCATAGCCATAGTAACTATTAGAAAACAATTAAATTCTAGTACAAATATCTTAATTGCCTACACTCAATCTCTATTTGGTCTAGATCATTCTTGGGCGGATCATTAATTATTATCAATCATATGCTTAAAGGAAATATATGGATAATGCTCTGCTCTACGTTGCAACAATTATTTCAACAGTATTTCATGCATTTTTAGATTTTACTACTCTCTTCAAAATGAATGCATAATAGCCATGTGAATCTAAAATCAAAAGCCGAATCTCTTCACTTTGTAGCATGCAAATCAAATTGATGTAATGTTCTGAAGATTTATAAATAAAAATAAAACCACAATTGTTATATCACAATCCAACAAAACATGAATTGAATTCCTTCCAACTTAACATAATGTTAAGTGTTCAATTTTGGTCAAAATACCCCTAATTTAGTATTCAATTAGAGCATTTAGGCCATCAATTTCAAAATTTTTCATAAAATATTTCATTTTAGCTTTGAATGGCCATCCAACCATTGAATTGCAAAATTTAACTGTTAGATGATAATTGGAGCTACTTAGAAGAGTAATGAATGGTTTAGATGATTCTAATTGGGTCATGTGCATTTCAGATCAATCAACCCGAGCTTAGATGATCCAAATCAAATCAAGGATATTACATGAGGATGATGAAGCTTCCTGGAAAGAGAGGACTTTGAAGACTCTTAGGACAGAAGAAATTTGAAGAATGGAGTCTTGTAGAGTTTGGCAAGACTAGACTTCTAGTGGACCCCACTCCTTTTCCATCTCTCTCACCTCTCCATCTCTCACGTCTCTCTATCTCTCTCATCTCTTCTCTCTATCTTTCTCACGTATCTATCTCTCTAACAGCTCCTCTCTCTCCATTCCCACGTTCTTGCTCTTCTATCCATCCTCTTGCACGTCTCATTCCTCTCTCTTTGGCCAGCTCACTCTCTCCCTCTCCATTCTCTCATCTCTCCTTCAACCTCCCAGCTGGAACATTAGAGGGCAGACCCACCTCCAATCTCCTCTCCTATGTTCTCTCCGTCACATCTCTCTTCTCCTCTTTCCCTTATTATCTTCCCATCTCACGCACTCAGCCTCTTCCTTATCTCCCCTAACTCTAGCTCTATCTTTCTCACCCGATCACGCCTCCCTTTGTCTTCCTCATCACACTCCCTTATCTTTCTCCATCTCTCTTACCCAAACTCTTCTCTCCACCATAGAGAACCTAAAGAGAGCATCTTCACGAAAGTAGCTGAGGAAGCCGACCATACTAGCCTTCAACCCAGATCCACATCATTCCTTTGCTCCTCCCTCCTCCGTTTCACTACCCAATTTCCCTTCAACGCTCAGAACTCCAGTCATGGACAACGCCCCAAACCATCACTCAATCTTATTTTCTTTCCCATCTACCCCAATCAGCACCACACGGTAGCAGCCAGCCCAAACCGCACCGGACTTCCCAGCTCCAGTCACCAAGTTTTTTTCCACCTGATCTTCACCAGCACCATCATCAAGTTTTCCGGAGCCAAACAAAACCCATCCCGGCACTGATGTTTTTTATTTTTTATTTTCTCTTTGTCAGTCCATCAAGACTTCAATCCCCATCTCTTCCATTGATACTCAGATCGCATTGTTCAACCCTCTCTCTCTCTCTCTCTCTCTCTCTCTCTCTCTCTCTCTCTCTCTCTCTCTCTCTCTCTCTCTCTCTCTCTCTCTCTCTCTCTCTGATCTCTTCACCTTCATTGGAATCCCCACTCAAAGGTACCAGTTGGCTCTAGAAAGGAAACCCGATATGGGTTTTCCTTCTTTCCTGTATCCTTCCCCCTCCTTTCCTCTCTTCTTCTCTCCCTTCTCCCCTCCATCTTCGGCATCTTCACCTTCTTTGTCGGGTTCCTAGTTGCAATTTGTTAAAAACTAAATTTTTCATTAAATTTCACTTTTGCCCTTCTTCCTTTAAATTTAATCTCATATCTGTCCTTTTGCTTTAATTACTTCTATCTCCTATTTTATTCCAGTTCTATTTTTTCTGCATTTTTCTTATCCAGGAACAATCCAATCCAGATCAGATCAATTAAGGTCTAACTCAATCAACGAGCTAGCCTTAATCAACCAAGAATTGCTTATTTCTCATATGTTTCTTATCTGATTTCAAATTAACTTTTTAGTTTCATTTTTAGGACATCTCTAGACTTAATTGACATTTCTAATCCTTGATCTGAAATCCACAAATCAATTTGATTTGTCCAAATCCCAAAATCACAAATTATTCCAAATCTTGACCATTTTGAGGAATCTAACAAATCTGACTTGTAGATCTCTAATCAATGATGTTTTGAAGACATATGTAAAGGCTAATCAACTCTCAGAAGATCAGAATTGAAGATAATTAAGCTAGGAAAGTAGTTTTTTATTATGTTATTTGGTTTATTTTATTTCTAATTGAATTGGAAATTCTATAATAGTTAGAAATTGAACTGATCTGAACTCTGATTCTAATTTCAATAATTTGTTGTTATTTATTTTTAATTTTAGATAATTAAATTTTATTTAAAACTCTATCTTTTAAAATGAGTCCCTGTGGGATCGACCCGTATTTGCATAGCTATACTGCAATAGCCCGTACACTTACAATTAAACATCAACACATAATGATCATCTCCCATAAAATATTTAGTACACCTAGGAAAGCCTAACTGGAGCATACTACAATAATACTAACTGAAACAAAATCATGCCCAATAATGAGTGAAATTACAAGATACCATAGTAAGTTGAAATTCGAACTAAAAATCCACCATAATTGGAGCTGACACCTAAACTGAAGATGTTTTAGTGATTAAATTACTGTTGAGAAAATTTTTTTCCTCTTTTACTATCCGAAGAATCTCATAGGAATTCTTTCGGGCTAAAATTTTACCAGATTGCGCAAGAATCTTAAAGATTCATTCATTCATTATTTAGTAACCCAATTATAAAAATTTTTTTAAAAAAACACATATCAGTGAAAACTTATCCGAAACCTTTTCAATTAACCCGGATCTAGGTAGTTTCATAGGTTCAATCTCTCATTAATTCCTTCACTTCGATTCTTAGTTTTACGTGGATCAAGAGATAGAACCGAGCTATTTTCGTCAGCTCATGCTAAAATTTCAACGTCCGTACGAAGTTTAAAGAAACCCTCAAATCAAACACGCCCACCAAACAGTATCTATGTCTCTGCTAGGTTGGGATGACTATCAACATAATAAACTTATAAAATCACATTAGAAAAAAATGAACTTACAGAATCAGATAAGAAATTATTGCACTTACATGTGATCAAACGGATCTAATCTACATAAATTAGTTGATGAGTATGAAAGAAAGTAATAGATATGGATGAGAGCATTGATCTAATTTTCTAGCTACAGATCAACAAATGAAGCTCAAAAGGAAGATCTGGAACACGGAACACCAATCGACGAGCAGAACTGACAGAGAGAAAAAAAGAGTTAGAAAATAGTCGTTAGTTCTTCCAACCACAAATCGGCATGTAGAACAATATGAGACAGTCGAGAAAATCACCAATCTATTCTTTTGGCTATTCATCGGCAAGCAAAACAGATAGAAAGAGATTCGAGAACAGCCGAACTGTTCTTCCGACTACAGATCGGTGAATCGATGAGAGAGAGAGAGACGAAAGTAACAAAGGGGCGATGCTAAAATGAGTTTTCCGTTTTCTTCTTTCTCTGGAAAACTCGACATAGAACTGTCAGAACCTTGATAGGCAAAGGAGATCTGGCAAAGAGAGATTGGACGATCGACTACAGCTTTCTGCTGCTGTCCTCTCCTCTTCTTCCTTTGTTTGGTTGAAGATTTGGGCATTAGGTTGAATGTAAGGGTTTATAGTTATATGCCAACAATAATCTTTAATATAATTAAGAAGTTTAATATGAAATTATGTAGCTTAAAACTTGCATTTAAATGTACAATTATTCTTTTAAGTGTCCCATGTATTTTTGCTCTTGAAGACTCATTACTAAATTTGGTGGTTTCTAAAGATGCTCCCTAGATGGGATTGATGGCAAAATTATGAAACTGCCCTTGGGTGTTTTTATCAATTATGGACTCCTGATTTCTTTTCTAAAAATGTTTTACTTTGATTTTGACTTAAATTTTTGTTTCACAAAAAATGTATCTCACTATTATTTAGATTGTTTTGAGGGTTATTACACATATCAACCAAACAAGCATAAGATGACTACAAGAAATTCAATTAATAAGCTCAAACTGATCATACAAGGAAACCTTAGACTGGATCAAGAATCATTATCAAGATTTATGATTTCTTACCACAAAAAACCAACAAAAATGTGGACATTTTACTTCATTCACCAAGAATACGATGAAAGTAAGTTTACCACTCCATCTTTAATGAAAAGTCAAGATTTACCAAATTTCAATTCTTTAGCAAATATCAGTCAAATTCCATTCGAAAATAGAAATTATTATATTTTACAATATCAAATCAGAAATTAGTGAACTTACAAGTGATCAGACGGATCGGTTCTTCAGAATTTAGTAGACGAGCAAGATCAAAAGTGAGATTGATAGATAGATCACCAATCTAATTTTCTGATCGTAGATTGATGGGCAAAATCAAAGGAGAGCCAGGAGCATGGATCTTTCTTTTTGGCTTGAGTTCAATGAGCGGAACTGAGAGAAAAAATCAGAACTCATCTATCTGTTTTCCTGCTATAGATTGGTGAATAAAACAGAGAAAACGAGTCAGGGACTTAGATTCATTTTTCGGTCATGAATCGGCTAACCAGAGAGGGAAACGGGAGTTGCAGATTCATTCTTTTGGCCACAGATCGGTGAGCAGAAACATAAATGGAGAACCAGAATAACAGTTTTGTCTTAAACTCTTCATCTAGATGATTGTTGAAGAAGAATACTATGTAATCATCGCCGAAGACAAAGATCACGACCATCAAACAAGGATCCCTCGCCAATCTGGTATATAACCAATAATATCAACTGTTCTGTCCAAATATCGACAAAAATGCAGATTTGTCTTTGGCCGTCAATAAAACCAGAAAAATAAATAAATAATAATGCCTTTCCACATTTTTCTTCTTCTTCCTTTGTCTATTGAGGGATTGAATGCTGTGATTGAAGGAACCAAGTGAGGATGAGTTAGGGATAAATGGATTTTCCATTTTCCTTCTCTTTTTAGATAAAAATGCACATTTGGCTTTGGTCGTCAGTAAAACCAGAAAAATAAATAAATAAATAAAGGCCTTTCACATTTTTCTTCTTCTTCCTTTGTCTATTGAGGGATTGAATGCTGTGATTGAAGGAACCAAGTGAGGATGAGTTAGAGAGAAAAGGATTTTCCATTTTCCTTCTCTTTTTAGGCAAAAATCGTCCTAGAATTGTTGGAAGTGACATGCAGCTACACTATATGCTGTCTTTTTCTCTCTTCTTCTTCATCTTTAGTTTGGTTGAAAAATAAATTAGGTGTTAGGTTAAGCTTTATATATATGGGGAGAGGTAATTTCATCAAGTAATTGTAGGTATAAAGCATATGTGACATTTGATTGGCGAGGAAAAAGTTTCTAACTTCTATATCCTCTGACTTTTTTTGTTTTCATGAAAATAACACACCCCTATATATATATGTGTGTGTGTGTGTGTGTGTGTGTATATATATATATAGTTCTTTAATAGCCACAATTGTAATATGTCTATTTTAATGACATTTGAGTAACTTCCAACTTATATAATTGTTGGATTTTAAGAATCTAACACTTTTGTTTGTAAAGATGTATTATTACATTTGGTGGTTCCTAGAGATGCTAAATAGGTGGGGGTTAATGGATAAAATTACTAAAATGCCCTTAGAGGTGTTTTTATCAATTATGAACCCCTTGATTTCTTTTCTATAAAAAATTACTCTATTTTTTACTTATATTTATTTTTAAATTAATTTCAGAAACAAAATATATCTCATTAATATTTAAATTGCTTTTAGGGTTGTTATATCTCTCCCCCCCTAAAGAAATTTAGTACTCTAAGTTTATGTATTAAATGATTGAAAAGACTGTATTAGATAATTCTTCTAGTAGTTCCTTAAGTTTCTTTTGTTTGATTACTAGCATTGGTTAAGGAGTTTTTGAAATAGAACTAGTTTGAGAAGGTAGTTCAATATTAAATAAGACATACACTTGATCAATGACTAAGAAATTCCTTATTGGTGTGGTTATTGTAACAATAAACTCTAATGATTATGATTCCCTTTCTAAAGCGCATGCCAAGTTTGGTACTATACATGAATATAAAGATCGAGAGTCAATAAAAATGTTAGTAATACTCTTAAAAAGTTGAGTACCTTCAATAACTAACATAGATGTTTCAACATCTTGTTGAGTGATTGCATACACTATCTGTTAAACTTTAGGTTTATGTTGTTGTTATTCATGGATGGAAGGACAATCTTAGATGAAATGTCTCATTGTATCACGTTTAAGTCATGCTCCAATTTCCAGTGGCAAGGTTCCGAATCATGATTCCTCCAACAGCACTTACATCTCTTTGTGAAATTCTTTTCACTATTTGCATCAAATCTTCTTTTCTTATTAATCCTTTATTCTAGTCCTTTTGTGGATCTTTAGTAGCTTTATATCTATTTCTCTTATCTTTCATTCTCTAAAATTCTTCTTATTACATCTATTTGTCAATGCAAGTTGTAGATGTTGATTCCACTCCAAAGCCATAAATGGCATTCTTTCTTTTGTTTTATATAGTTGAAAGTTGTTATAGCTCTTGTTGTTTGAGTTCTTGGTATTGTATCTACCTTTTTCAATCTATAATTTGGGCTCAATTGATTACTTCACTATATTTTTGTAGCTTTAGGGCTGAAATTAATTCTACTCCAAATGGGTGGTTGGAGTTTCCTTTCAAACTTGTTCTCTTTCATAACCTCATCTTAGATCATCAGAGGTGCAAATCTAAATAGCAAGAAAAATTTAGTCTCGTACGTTGGACCATTTTGTTCCGCCATGAATTCTACTTCTAATCCCCAACACTCACAGAAAAGTATTTTTTTATAGAATAGATGGACAAATTTCTTCCAGTCAATTATGCTATCTTCTTGAACTACATTTCTCTTAATCATCCTCCACCAATGTTCAACTTCTCCTTCAAGAATAATGCATCTAGAAGCACTTTATATTCACTAGGATAATCTAACACATCAAATATCTTTTCCGATTGCATGATCCACCTCAGTTTCTTAAGGTTCTGGAACACTTTTAAATGAACCCTTTGAATTCTTTAAGGCTATGACTAGACTCTAATTCCTTGGATTATTTTTCATTATTCTTTATTTGTTGTTGTAAAATTACAGTAATGTATTCTATGGCTCTTCGTACTCCATCTAATGTGATCAATGTAAAACCACTAATATCAAATCAGTCATCCTCACTGATGAGCTTGTCGAGGCTATTGCTAAATGCAATCAACACTTGTTCACTTATCATCTTCACTGACAAATCAGTAGAGGGCACTATCCAACGTAATCAACATGAGTCCACTTATTGTCTTTACTAACGAATCAGTAGAGGCCATTATGTAAAGCAATTAATGTTGATCTACTCTCATTAGATCAATCATTTTTAATAAATAGTTCACTCTCATTAGATCAATCCAATTCGTATCAAATAATTTGATTTAATTTGATAAATTTAGTTCAAAGCAACAAAACTCCATTCATGTGTTCAAACATAATCAACAGAAGTGATACCCAGTGACTTACATTCTAGATGAGATCACTATGCTATCGATCAAATGGGTTTTACACACCAACCTGTTGGAGGTCAATCCTCTTTAATACCATATCAGTAGGGTCAACTTAACCAGCACTGATCAATGCAGGCATGTAAATATGAGCAGTAGTCCATGCAAATCCTCACTAACATCTCAAGTGGGCCACTTAACACCTTTGATTAGACAGTGTACACAAAATCTCCAAGGTCACCTTGAATGGAGCCGCTTACCCAAATGGTGTCTCATCAAGGTATACTAAATCAAACGTTTGTCTAGCCAAATTTCACTCAAAAACTATTAAACACATCAATACTTTAAAATATTTTATTTGAAATATAGTAGAAATCACTTCTAATTCAATCAAAATTGATAATTCATTTACTTTCATATCTTTTCAACCATCATTGTTCACTTTCAAGAATTACTACAAAGTTTATCATAACAAAATTTCAAATTTTAATATGATTCAAACCATTCCATAACATAGTCTTTAAAATGAATTTTATTTCACACAAAAATTGTTGAACTAAAATCCCATAACTAGAAATAGATATAATTCAAAATTGTTCACCATAAAATTTAAGAGAACCACACTAAATCAATTTTTATTTATTCTAAAAGATAATAGAAAAACCAATTATATTTAATTATTATAACATATATATATATGATTCTGATTTCCTTAGCATTACCAAACAAATCTAGCTAATTACCCATTTGAATATTATATTGAGTAGACAACTAAAGGGACATCATAAAAATTGCACCACGATTCTTTGATAATAAGTAAGCCAAAGATCAATAGTAGAGTTTAATAATTAAACTAATAGAATTATGTTAGGAATCACCAATCTATTTTTTTTGCCTATAGATCGGTGAATAAACTGATAAAATGAGTTAAAAACTCGTATCCAATTATTGGTCACAAATCGACTTACAAGAGAGAGAAATGGGAGAGGTAGATTTGTTATTTCAGCCACATGTCGGTGAGAAGAAATCGAAATGGAGAAGTAGAATCATAGATGTATCTTAAACTCCTCATCTACACGATCATTAGAGAAGAATCCTAAGTAATTATTGTTGAATGTTTAATTTTAGCTAAAAAACCCTCAAATTAGCATCAGGCTAGATCATCTAACCAATTAATTTTGCAGTATTAGATTAAATGTGAATTGCAGTCCTAATTGATCATCTAACCGTTGCTTAGCAAAATTTAATAGTTAGATGATCATCAGAGCTTCTTAGATGAATAAATCATGGTTAAGATGACTCTAATTGGATTTTGTGTTACAGATCAACCAAAGTGGGCTTGGACGATTCGGATTGAGTTAATTTGGACCAAATCATCCTCATAGATCAAAAGACTACATGGGTCCTATAATGCAAGATAGAACCAGTAAATGGCCAATGAGAATGAAGTGAACATGAATAGAAGGAGAGCTAAGGGATAAAGGAAGAAAATCCAAGGAGATAAGAAAGGAATATGCTGAATCAAGGAAAGATGGAAACAAGGAGCTTTCAACATGATCTCAAGGACTAATTCAACGTGATCTGGAGGGCTTTTAGAAGGGGATCTAACGTTTGATAATATGGAGAGGAGGCAACTTGGTAGGAAAATTTTAAAGTTTCTACTTGGAAATGTTGCTTTCAACGTAGTTTAAAAGGGGGACTCTTTCTATTCAATTGAAAAGGAGGAGATTCTCAAATCTCTTGGGGGGCTTAATGTGTTGATAAGTAGAGGAAGAAAAGGGAGATGTGTGATATCCTTAGAGTAGTTGCCGGAAAGAAGGTTAGACCATCACATCTTTTGAAAGGGAGCTAGGCGTGTGATCCTTGGAGGTGAGTGGGAGATGAAAAATGAAGAAAAAAAGGAACTTTGGATGCATTCTTTTGGAGGAGAAAAGCTACGCATCCTTTTGGGGCTTCACACATTACATGTTTTTGAAAGACACCTTGCCTAACTTCTCTCGATAGCATCTTTGTCCTAACAACTCTCTTCTCTAGCAGCCAAGGTGCTTCCCTAGCAATGAGAAGGCACTTTGGACAGGATTTGTTTTGAGGTGAAAGATGCCTTTAGTTGCTTGGACGTTGAGGAGATCTGTTGAGAATATTCTTTGTCTAGCATCCTTTGCATTCCTCTTCTTTAGCCTTTTCTCTAGCAATAAAATGGAATCTTGTGCAGCATCCTAGGAGCCAAAGACGTCTTGAGTAGGTTATCATCCTAGCAATAAGACGACCTGGATACTACATCACCTAGTGTGTATACTTGGTTGCATAGACTTTGAAGGAGGCGTGGCTTGTTTTGGTTGGCACTACTCTACTTGATGAGTAACACGTCAAGAAAGGAAAATGTTGATTGGTTGTGGTTCGAAGGCAAGATATGCAAGGTCGATTGGCTTCGAGTGGACCTGTAGGATGTTTTCATCGCGTGACACAGGATCAAACTAGGGAAGTAAAATGTAGTTTGTATTTTATTTAATTCATTATCATTTAGATTCAGAATTGTTTACTTCTTAGTTGAGTAATAAATCTAAGCTTTTTAGTGCATTGTTATTTACATGTTTAATTTACGTAATTAAAATTTATTTAAATTTCGGGATCGACTTATACTTACACACATTATACTATAATAGTTCGTGTACTTGTGAAAAACACTGTTATCAAAGACTAAGATCACGATCTTTGAAGAAGCTATATAACCACAAATATTGACTGTTCTATCTAGATTCTGAAAATGCCAATCTATCTACGGTTGCTGGAAAAACCGAAAAAAAAGAAAAACAATATCCTTTCTAACTTTTTCTTCTTCTCCCTTCATTTGTTGAGGGATTGAATGTTGCAATAAATGGAAACTAGAAAGGAAGATTCGAAGAGAAATGATTTTCCATTTTTCTTCTTTTCTGGCAAAAATCGACCTAGAACTGCTGGAATCGTTTATATATATATATATATATATATATATATATATATATACATACATACATACATACATGGAGCAGGTATCTAGAATCAAACGGGCATAATCATATTCATGAGAAATATATACCTAGCCCTCCCGGCTCAAAATTTTAGCCACTCATGGCTCTGATACCAATTGTATTTAGGAAGGATTAACCAGTTGCACCCAGGTATAAGGTATATTTAATTAAAAAGTAAATAGGCAGAAATACTCACAGAGGTGTAACCATGCACAAATTTATTGTAGAAGAACACCCAATGAACAAAGACCCCGAAGGGATTTATTAATCGCACCAGAAAAGTTACAAACTAGAAAGGATTACAGAGAGAAGGAGGCAGCAGACTAAGCACAAAGGAAGAGGCGAAGCTAGCCAATGCCTCAAAAACACACAGACTGTCCTTATATAGACAGAGGATTCCGGACTTGAATTGGTTTGGAATCCGACTCAATAATGCAACTGCATGATTACAGATTTGAAAGCAAAAAAGAAAAGGGAAAACAAGACATAAAGTAAAAGCTAAATCAAAAGCAAAAGAAAAAGGAAAAGTAGATTCTTCTGATTTGAAGTAGCTTTATCAAAAGAGATTCCTTTTGTCGAATTGTGGGTCCCGGATGTCTCCCAATAATTCGCTCTGTCATTCAGAAGTATCTTTAGTAAAAAAGAGATTCCTCTTGTCGATTTGTGGGTTCCTGCTGTCTCCCAATAATTTAGTCTGTCATTCTTCATTGTAGTTCGTTGTCTTCTTCTTCATGTGCTTCTTGCAGCGTTTCTTTCATCTTTCTGTCGTATTCATCGCAGATATTTTTGAATCGAATATTGGAGGGAATAATTTCCCTAGAAGGATTTATCTTGTCATTTTTTGCTTGATTCTTTGTCTTGAGGAATTGTGAGAGCACAGTCATCGACGCGTCCCAATAGTCTTCAAAATTGTCTTCTTCATTTGGATCCTGACTGTCTTGCAGGATGCTGTCTTCAGACATAGCCTTTGATGAGGACGATTCTCCTTGAGTAATATTGAAGGACTGCATAACCTAGTTTTTCATGAAATTCATGCATTTCATAAGGATTTGACTATCATTATTAGTCGGATATTTCTTTTGAAGCATCTTCTTGATCTCGTCAATTGATGCCGATGATTGTTGACTGGGCCTATTATCCCATGCTGTTTTATTAAGCTGGATGACTTCTTCGATTTCTCGGACCTTGCCCTCTGTATCAAACTTTGTCCACCATTTGACAAAGTAAATTCTTTTCAGACATTGAATATTTAATTCATCATTGCTTATGGTCATTGACCATTTCCAAATCCATGGAATATCGAATTTAATAAAGAAAATAGCCTCACAGTGACCCATTATTAATTGGTCTTGAGGAATTTCATTGATTTCGGGTGCATATTCCACCCAGTTATTATAAAGCTCCTTGAGCTTATCTGGTAGAATCTTCATGGAAGGTCCAAACCTTCTCCACCAGTGGAAGAACCAAGAAGAGATATTATTCTTCAGAATTTCTGGGTTCATTCTTATGAACCAGGAATGCTTCTTCATGAAGTTTTCCAAATAGAAGACAAAATTCATGGAATCAATATAATCCCACCAATTATACGGGTACCTTGTACCTTTTGATTCAATCCATTTAAATTGGCCTGGATTAATATCCCATTCCTGGGGACTCAGGACCTTGTTGACAAGGATTTTACTGAAATTCACGACTGATTTGTCATGGTTATAATAGTGGGTTATTTCCACTGCTTTAATTTCCTGGAGAAATTTCTCCATGAGGAATTGACTGCGCCCTACATGTGGTAGCCAGTTTTGATTTTTCCAATATTTGTAGGCAATATCCCAGGGATTTCTGGGATCAAATCTATTAAGAGTAATTGGACTATCAAGATGTAATATTACATCCATATGTTCTCTTTGCAGGTATTGTTCTGCATTCATTGTTAAAACTTCCTTGACAGATTTCTGAGGGGTAAATTTTTTACTTGGGAGTTCATTATCAAGAGGGATATTTCCCGCATAAGTAATTTTTGGCTTAAAACTTGAAGCTTGAAGTGCAAGCCATTGGCCTTGAGGTTTTTTATCTTTGGAATCAGAGGTATTACCTCTTCCTCTCCCTCGACCTCTTTCTCCTCTTCCTCTACCCCTTCGGATATTACCAGGGGTGAACCATTCTCCTCCTGGATCACTCATGATCCTTGCAAAAATTCACGAGTTAGAAAATCAGGGAGAGAATTATACTCCCCTTTGATATATTCAATATCAAAGTAAAAAACGGACAATTGGGCTTGCCATCCCGCAAAGATTTGTTTTGAAACAATATTTTTAACATCTTTTTCAATAATTTGTTTGGCTACACTGCAGTCAATTCTAAGCAAAAAAAATTTATTTAATAAGTCATCTTGAAATTTAGAAATACATTTAACAATAGCAAGCATTTCTTTCTTAATAGTGGAATATTTTCGTTGGGTATCATTCCATTTCCCAGATGCAAATCTAACTAATTCTTCTTTATTAGAAGAAGGATTCAGCTGTTTAAGAATTCCTCCAAAACCAATGTCAGAGGCATCAGTCTCAACAAATTTAAACCATTCATAATTCGCAAGACTTAAACAAGGAAGAGTTTTTACTCTCTCTTTAATTTTTCTAACCATTTTTGTATGTTCATCAGTCCATGGTTTTGCATTTTTTCTAAGTCTATTAAACAAAATTGCAGTATCTGCTGCAAGATTATGATAGTAATCCAAAATATAATTCAACGATCCTAAAAATCTTTGTAATTGTTTATTATCAAGGATTTCATCTGGAAATTTAGAAGCAAATTCAATGCTTCGTTGAATTGGAACAATTCTTCCTTAGAATATATTATGTCCAAGAAATCTAACTTCTGTCTGAAATAATTTCATTTTTGGAGCAGACAGAACTAACCCATTTTTCTGAATAAGCCATCTGAAAATTTCTAGATGCTTGAAATGTTGATCTATAGATTTTGAGAATATCAGAACATCATTAATATATGAAATGATAAATTGATTGTATTGCAAAAAATGTCGTTCATAATTTTCTGAAATTCAGAAGGAGCATTTTTTAGTCCAAATGGCATAACATTCCATTCGTATTGGCCGAAAGGAACAACAAAGGCAGTTTTGTACCTATCTTCTTTCTGAATTTGAATCTGCCAATATCCTTATTTCAGGTCAAATTTTGAGAAAATTACAGATCCTTGAAGTCTATTAAGTAGGTCTCTCTTATTGGGAATAGGAAATCTTATCCATTTAAGGACTCTATTCAAAGGTTTGTAATTAATAACAAGACGAGGCTTTCCTCTTTCTTTCTCAGCTGCATTATTCACATAGAATGCAGTACAACTCCAAGGAGAAGAAGATTTACTAATCAGTTGCTTATGAAGTAAATCAGATATTTCATTTTTACACAATTCAATAAATTCAGAATTCATCTGAGCTGGTCTAGCTTTTGTGGGAATATTATCCTCAGAAAATCCTTCAATATACGGAAGAGAAACACAATGAGTTTTCCTATTCCAAAAGGCTTTAGGTAATTCGTTACAGAGGTTATTAAGAAATGTTTTAAATAAACTCTGAACCTTTTGTTTAAAGATTTTATCTTGAACCATTTTCTAAGTATCTTGATAAGCAATTTCTTCCTTAATAAAATTTATTTGATTTTCTTTAAGAATGATTCTTTTAGCTTCATTCAATAGATGAGTTTTAGGATCTGTTATAAATTTAAAACAGAATTGTTTATTATCTTTTGTAAAATAGATACCTGTAGGATCTATTTTGTCAATAGGCATGATATTATGCAAAAAAGGAGTGCCTAAAATGACATGATGATGTAAGTCCTTGACTAAGAGGAATGGAGTAGGAATACAGATATCATTGTGACAAACCATAGCATTGTTAAGCTTAAAGTTTATTTTAAGATTTGTATTATTGGCTGAAGTCAAACTCTGTGAAGTTTTTTCGAAATATTTTTTTGGAATTAATCCTTCCTGAATACAACTAATATCAGCTCCACTATCAACAAGAGCAATGAGGTCTGTATGATACCATTCTCCACCAAAAAAAATAGTTACATTAATATACCATTTCTGAGAAGTAACTTATCTTATTAGATCAAGATAATGGGTTTCTGGGTCAAAAGCATCAATATTTGAGGTTTCTCCTATTATTGGATCAGGTTTTTCCAGATTCGTTATTCTCTGGTCAAGTATTCTGTTTTCATTTTTTAACAAAACAATTTTTGTCTTAAGGTTAGAAATTTCATGTTTTAAATCTGAAACAGAGACATTTGTTGAAACAATTTGTTTCTTTCCAAGTCTTTTATGAACCTCAGACATTCTATAAACACTATCTGTATCAATAGGATTTTCATCCTTTTTCTTTTCTGGTTGATAGGAGGCAAGAAGCTTCTCTAGGAGTAACTTTCTTAATTCTTGATCTTCAATTTTTATAATTGTTTCAAGCAGATCATTTTTCTCTTGAGACAAAACATTAATAGAAAGATTGTTCATTTCCACAATTGATTTCCAGTAATCAATATCTTTATTAACAGTATTACACTGATTACAACAAGGTTCAGTGTTGGATTCTAAAGATGAAGAAGCAATTTCAAATTCTTCTGAGGATGAAGAGCCCGAAGAATTTAGAATGATTTTAAACAATTTTTGTTTTGTTTCTTCATCAATTTGAAGTTCTGAAATTTTCTTCTGGGTCCAGCATCTGTTGGCTATATGACCTTTCTTTCCACATTTATAACATCTGATCTTAGATCTATCTTTTTTATAGAATTTCTTTCCTGTGTTCTTATCAATTTTTTCTTGAAATTTTTCATTGTGCTTCTTAGAGAACTTCTTCTTTCGTTTAAAGAATTTCTTTTCTTTATTATGACCTTCTTTTTTAGGCATATCAATTCCAAATTGTTGACAGAATTCTCCTAATTGTTTTTTCTCTGTAATCTTTTCTTTCTTTAATTGTCTGTTCAATTTAACTTCATTACAGAGATTTATTCCTTCATTAACACGACAATGTGTTATCTGTCCATATGAAAGACTTTCATAAGGAATTTCTCCATGAAATTGATTTTTCAAGGCATTCTTTACTCTATTAGCAAACAGGTAAGGAAGTCCTTCAACGAACTTCTATTTCTAGTATTCTCTTCTGGCATCATGCAAGTGTAAAACCCTTGCCAGAAACACATCTTTATACCATCTAAAATGTGTTAATGAGGGACATCTAAGGTTTTGAAGTAATGCCCTAGAATTCTCAAATTGAGTATCAATACTTCCAGTGAAATGATTTATAATTGTGCAGACTAAAGTATAAACGGCGCCTTCACTAGGTTGACTAGTATGGGCTTCAATCTTAACAGCTTCTAATATTTCAGCTTTTTGAATATCAGTTAGGACATTGTCCCACCATCCTTTCAAGTTACCCATAAAGCCAGCAGTGATCATTTGAGCTATCTGTTTATCAGAATTACCCTTAGCTTTACAGATAGTAGAGTACATAAGAAATCTATGTACTACCTGATAAATTTGATTTTCGGTTAATCCATCAATATTCCATTCATAGATGGTATTAGCTCGATATTCATTCGGTAGATAGACATCATTTTCTTCAAAAAGCACATCTGTTGGAGTAGGTCTTTTATAATAATATTTTTCTAGTCTTCTCGGTTTTCTTTCAATCTTATTAATTTGAGAGAACTGATTTTTTAGATTAAAAATTTCAGTTTCACTGAATTCATCTAAACTCTTAGTTTGAAGATTATCTTCTGGTTCAGATTCAATCTCAGACTGCTGAGCCGACAAAGTACTAAGTTTTAAATTATCAAGATTTTGTTTTAATAATTCCAAAACTTCTTCACTCTTACTTTTCATATTAAATCCTTTTATTTCACAAGGTGGTTTTATTGAAGGTTCAATTTTCATGGCTTCCACCTTTTCTTGTTTCTTTGCCTTGATTCCATTAATGTAAGCAACAATTTGCATTACTCCATTTTCTATTGTATCAAGTTTTTCTCCTACAGTTTGCAGGAAGAGATTTGTATAATTGTTTTGCCTAATTAGGTCAGTAAATTCTGCTAACCCTGGTCTTGAATCAAAATAAGCTGCAGTAGTAATTTTTTGATCACCATCTCCAGACTTCATCACTAAAGGGTTTGCTGGAGGATATTCTGCAGACACAATCTCTCCTTTTGAGGTTGTCCATTTTTTAATAACATTCAATTCCCTTTGAATGTAAGTTCTAAGAAACCAAGGAACAAAACTTTCAATCTTTTGATTTTCTTTAAGACAGTTATAAAAGTTTGTCTTAAATTCTTGAATTTCATTTTTATTAAACGTTTTGAAGTACCAATTTCTAAAGGCTTTATGTCTAGGCCTTAAAAATTCTTCATTTATTGTTTGTCGGATCAAGCTTCCTGGACTTAAATCCATAAACTAAAATTTAAAACCCATTTCAAAGGGTGTAGGCGTGTGATCTTGCCTATAGATGGGATGAACCACATTGTTATCTGATATTTTCAATTCTTCAACTGTATTTGAAGATTCGGGCTTTGAGTCTGGTTTTAACTCTGTAGAAAACCTAGACGAACTTGAAGAATAGGAAGTTATTCTGGGAAGTCTAAAAGATCTTCTATTATAAAACATATTTCTACATCTCCATCTTCTGTTTGTATTATTTGATCATGTCTTTGTTCAGTAATTCTCCGGGGAGGAACAACTTCTGTTAGCTGCCAGGATTGAGGGAAATCCACTTCCTCCCATCTTAGAGTTCTGTTGACTGCAATATCAGATGATAACATGTTTGTTTCAATTAAGACAGTTTTGTCTTTTGGTGATTTATGCTTAGATTTAGTATCTAAGGTAGGTAAGACCTTAAATTGAAGTCTGTAGGTGAGAGCTATTGTCTCGGATCCAGACTTAAAATTATAACCATGAGTCTTAATATAAAGACTCAGACTGTCAAATATATTAGGATCTGACAGAGAAAGAGTAAAGTCTGGGAAAACATTAACATAAACTGGTCCATGACATAAACTAGTTTGAAGAACTCCCATCAGGGAAGGAGCCCAATCCAGACATCTAGCGTCTCTTAAGACTGCTAAAATTGACGCATTAAGACAATTTAAGGTTAATGGTTTGAATCCTATTTGGATTAACCCAACATGCAGGAACTTATATTTTCCAGAACTCGTATATGGTTTCAGATCTGATTCAGAAAATAGATTTATGATTTTCTCTGTGTTATCTAGACTTATAGTCTGTTCCATATTTTTAATTATTTTGTTTGAAGAGAAATCAAATTTTCCTATATTATAAACTTCTTTTGGTTTAATATTTGGTAAAGTCCAATTGTAAAAAGAAGATGTATCAGTAGGGTATTCTACCAAGTTTGAATTTTTAATATGAATATTACTGGTTTCTGCCATAATTTTAGGCAAGCAAATGAGCAGGAAGATTAAGCATAACTGCATGAAGTAGATTACAGCCAAGCATGATTCTGAATGAAAAGCTACACATAAAAACTTGATAATCACATGCTGATTCACGACTTACAGATACTATTCATGCAACCTAAAACTACCATTAACCTACCAAGCTCAAACCCAATAGCCAAACACCCTAACGGCAACACTCAATGCCAAACAGGAAAACGCACCAGGGACAAAGCATTGTAGGTTAAAAGTAAAACAGAAAGCATGATATATCAACCATAATCAAAACATGCTATATCAAGAATAAATAAAAGTTGCCAGTATCGTTCTGAGGTGGACTTAAGTCCAAAGGACCGCCGTTACCCCCAGGGCAAGAGAAACTAATCTGAAGACAAGGAGACCCTCTAACGAACTGATACATAGCACAGGTATCCAGAATCAAACGGGCATAATCATATTCATGAGAAATATATACCTAACCCTCCCGGTTCAAAAATTTAGCCACTCATGGCTCTGATACCAATTGTATTCAGGAAGGATTAATTCCAACAAAATATTTCGAAAAAACTTCAAAGAGCTGATATTAGTTGTATTCAGAGCTGATCTGTTATAAATTTAAAACAGAATTGTCTATTATCTTTTGTAAAATAGATACCTGTTGGATCTATTTTGTCAATAGGCATGATATTATGCAGAAAAGGAGTGCCTAAAATGACATGATGATGTAAGTCCTTGACTAAGAGGAATGAAGTAGGAATACAGATATCATTGTGACAAACCATAGCATTGTTAAGCTTAAAGTTTATTTTAAGCTTTGTGTGTGTGTGTATATATATATATATATATATATATATATATTACTCTAATTATGACTTACATATATTTTTAAATTAGTTTCAAAGTTTCAGAGGCAAAATATATCTCACTAATATTTATATTATTTTTAGGGTTATTACACCTTCAACCAAGAGAGTGTAGGAACATACAACAAAAGATGTAGAGATTTGAGATTTTTGCCTAATAACTAATGGCCCAATTGGCAAGCCTTATAAAATTAGATTTATGGGATTATTGCTAGATTGGATTGGCTCGTTCATATACTTGAGGTTATGTGACCGTGCAGGATTAGTGAGAAATCCAAGTTTGTGTGATTATGCCGGATTAGAATACTTAATTAATGACATGGTTGTTTTCGCTACATGTATTTCTTAACAAGTTGCAAACAAGGCTGTTGCCTGTTAGAAAGAGACGAACATGTGTGTTTCTTCTGTGTAGCTCCTCCTGTTACCTTGTTTAAGCTTCAATGCATAAAGAAGCTTATGCACCAAAGAAACCTAACATTCTTATACTTGGACACATTAATCCTGTTATCGCGAAATCAGCTGACATTAGTTTATGTTCAACAACCATGTCTCACGTGTACAAGCTATCCAATATTTTGATTTATTCTGATCATGCATTTGGTCCACCAAGGTAGAGTTGTCATCATGTGAGCTTGAGGTCATAGGTTTAAGGTGTAAAAACAGCCTCTTACAAAATATAAGGTAAAACTGCATACTATTAACCCTATAGCCTACCCTTTCCCTGAACCCCACATACATGGGAGCTTCATGCACCAGAGCTGTCCTTTTTATTCATTTGGTCCACCAAGCCATCTACTAAATAGACCATTGCTTACTAGTTCGCTTCCCCTTTTTCTTCCTTGGGAAACCTTCTGCTCGTGTGTATCCAGCAATTGATGGGCTTGACATGTTGTCCTAAGGATTTTTCTTAAGCGGTAGGAACCATCTATTTGAATATTTACATACTAAGCACGAGATAGATAAGGGTTTGATTCTATTTTTCTTCCAAGCAGGTGTTGATTTATGTTCCTTGTTTTGCATTTAGGTCAAAAGATAACTCCTACTGGCGTTTTAGTTGGTGTCACTTGTATAGAAAGGCAGATAGCTTTAAGTTTGTGCTCTGCTTGGTGTGACAGGAACTTTCAATGAAATGCGTCCCTTTGATTCCACCAACAGCAGTTTGCAAAGCAAAATATTGATGCCCAATTGGGTCTACTGGACATGTCACTGTTTTATACCGTAGTCAACCTCATTTGTTGAACTAATTGGCATTCTAGATGTTTCTTCTACGGGCCATGTAATCGTTTGAAACATAAGCATTCTATAAACAGGGGTCTCCCTTTTCACCCCTGTGACAGCCACTATTAGATAGGGCCTTAATTCCTTGTGCAAGAAAAATCTGGATGGAAAAGGAGGGGATTATCTATAAGTGTGAAGGTTAAAATATCAGATAATTTTCTTTCAACTGTTATAGGTAGTCAAGGATATGTACGAGTGAGACATCATCGTGTAATTCTGGAACACTAAGGATTTAAGCTAGATTTGGCTAGTTCAGTCCCTGTTTGACTTAAAACAAATCGTTCTCTTACACTCATTGCAACCCAACTCGCTGAAAAAACATTAATAATGAATGAGCAACAAACTAAAGGGCAGCACCCATATACATAAGCAGGTTGGAGGAAGGGGTGGACCACAATGATCTATAATACACAGCTTTACCTTGCATTTGCAAGAGGTTGTTTCCACGCCCTAAACTCGTGACCTCAAAATCACACGACGACAACTTTACTATTGCCTCAAGACTCCCCTTTGATAAGCAGCAAATTGTTAGAGATAAACTGCTTTATTAGCAGGCTGTTAGATTCTTTCGCTGCTCTAATTAGTTCCGGTTGATGATGTGCATCTCATGTAAGTTCCGGTCGTCTCAGGTGAAAAGGCATTTACTAAGTGCTTCTAAATGTCATTGATGTCACCTTGGTCGATGACCCTAGCTACTCTTGTCCATGATACTCTACGTAGACCCTTGCCAAGTAAACTAAAGTAGGCACATTTTGTTAGTTATTGTACAAGGTGGGTGTTTTTGCCACACAAAAAAATGGTTTATTGTATGTTTAGAATTCCTCGAGGGAAATGACAGATGGTTTTCACAATATGGAAATGTTTAGTACGTGCTAAAGGAATAAAATGAGAAGTTGTTGTTTTATTTTCCTTTTACAACTACATATTAGCTAATTTTTCTTCCTACTTTGTGAGACCTCCTTAATATTAAAACCTCAGCTTTAATGAGGTCGTGGCTTCTCTCTACTATTCTTTTGCCAATTACCTACTACCACTCCTCGTGTATAGGAAAAGGTCAGGCTCCTACTTATCCCTACCCCTTTATAGTCTTTATATAATTTCTTCTCCAGTAAATAAAAACTACGTTTCGCTCAGGTCTTCTATTTCTAGGTCTGTTGTTTATTCGTGCTATGCACATAGGAAAAAGACAAGTAATATTTTTCCCTAATATTTTTAATCTCCTCGCTCCTTAATGTCATCCAATTTGTTACGGATATTAAATTAATTTTGTTCTAATCCTTTTTCTCTAAAGAATGCAAGTGCAAGAGAAAGGAGATTTCTGGATAGCACAAACATTGTGCGCAAGTGTCCAGTTGTTTGGATTCCGGAGGAAAGGAAGAGCGGGAGGAATTAAAGAATTGCCGTACTATGCGAAGGAATTAAGAGACTAGATTTTATGAATCTTATCTGAGTGGCTTGTTTATGGCAGCTTCTTAAAGATAATTACAGCATCTCAAATTGTACAATGAGACTAAGATACTTAAAGAATAATCAAGGTCTCAAGGAGGGTAGTTTAAAGAGACAAAAACAAGAAATATTAGAAAGTCTCAAAATTTAAAAATAAGAGAGAACATGTCTTGATCTCTAGAATCCAAGCAAAGCAATCTTCAGAACCCAAAGACCCTAACAAAGTAGACTTCAAAATCCCAAGACTTGAATAAAACTTAATATTAGAAGTCTAGGGGGCATTCCCTTTATATATGGGTCTCTCCCCCACTCTCTCTTTAAAAGATGATGTTGAATTATTAGTCCCCATCCCTTTTATAAAGATACCTCTTTGCATCTCTTGTGAAAATGGCTATGCAGGATTTTAATATCCCTTTCACTTAAAATCAAAATAAACACAATTGAGATTTTTCCAATGGATGTTCAACTCTCATTAACTTTTTTATGCTATACAGTTTACGCATGTTTACTGTCAAATGAATATGATGGCTGATATCCTAGTATTAAAGCATCTAGATCTGTTGGTATGGGTCGCTCTCTATGCGTATCTTGGATATGCTTTTGCTAGAGTCTTTATTAATTTTTGTGCTTTATTTTAGATCTCAGAGTAGTCATTTTAGATCAATGTCAATTTCTGTGTTTTATGAATTTGTAAAATGTTACCCCAATATGGTGCTTGTTATGCAAAAAATTTAATATAGTAGATAGTACAAATTGCATAAATGACTAAACAAAAAACTAAATTCCACAGGAGATTTCATTTGCCTCTGACGAGCAATCCAAAAATTACTAGTTCCCCATTCAATATTTAAAACAAAAAAATCCCCAAACTTTAGGTATTCCAAGTGTAATTATAACATAACATAGACCTTGAAGTAGAGTAATTTAAATCAAACCTCGATCATGAAATCAAACTACAATTATGTACATTTGTCCCTACTATTCCTTCATATGATATAACCATCCCATGATTCTAATCATCACTATTAGAGCTTTTAGCCACCAGAATGAACAAATGGACCATGCACAGAGGCAAAATTGACTTAAATTGAATATTCAAGCCATTCATCGTGTTCCTCTCAATGTCATGGGTAAAACCCCTTAAGCAATTCGATGATCGGGGTTGATCTGATGGAGATCTTGATGCAGCAGTAACGTACGGCCACTATCATGGTGATCCGCAATGATTCACTATCATCCAACAGCTATCCAATGTTTTTGGAGACTATAGAAAATGGATTGGTAAGCTTAAGCCCTTATTCTCTGTTGATCGTCATTTTACAATTGAAATGTATACATTTATGTTCCAAAACAAGTAGATCTAAGTTTTGGTAATGATCCAACCATTGATTATTTAGTACATGCTTAGAAACACATAAATACAAACTCAAGTTAGCTTAGATCTAATCGAGATCATCGATCTAGACCTGAGGTCGATTAGAGAATCACAGTCGCCCATTTTGATGCTATTAAACTTCTACAAAAATAGTAGAACAAAAAAAAAGTTAACACAAATAAATTCGAGCTATTCCACATCAATCAAGGACTGTCTAAGCCTTGATCTATGGTGAATAGTGAGTTTTGAAGATAAATGGTCAAGATCATGCCTAAATTTTAGTTGATCTCACTCTCAGATAGTAAGATGGTGATGGTTAGAGAAGGGAAACACTATAATCACCCCCTGGTTATTGGATTAGACCTTGACACACTAGATTATACTCTTTGATCATCGGATTAAGACTTTAAACATTAGAATAGACCACTCTAACCTATTGAATTTCATCCTTTCTATACTTGTGTCATCCATTACTAGGGTTACCTAATTTGTAAGGTGAATTCCAACCATTGGATTAATCAAAATCTTAAATCTTAAATGTGTATGATCATCAAAAATGCATGAACCTTAGATTTGACCTTCCAAAATTAGATTGGTTGTGGATCAAGAGGTTAAGGTTATTGACCCATGAAAAGGTAATATGTAAACTTACAGATCAGTAATTTCAAAATGTTAAAAGAGGGATTTGGAACATGGATTGACAATCAATGGTGTGGATCTATGTTCCCAGCAACTGTTGGAGATATGATCAATGATTCACAGCTAGGTAAGACCGATCAATAGATTGAATAGTCATGATTGTGTTGATATGTGCTAAGTAGTATGGAAAAGTGATCTATGGTTGATCTTGACAGTTGATAATCACGAAAGACCTAGACTGCAAATTATGAAGATTTTTAATAGGAATCTATTTATGTTTCGCATATTTGCAAGTAATTAAGGAGTAAAGCATGAATAGTCAATCTTAATCACTGATCAGTAAGTGGATTTAATTGTTTGAAGCTAGTGAAATGGATAAATGTCACATGAGGTAGGTGGAATTGAGATTGTTGTGTTTTTGTATATTTGAATTGTAATTCTTATTAAATGTTGATTGAGTATAGATAAACAAAGTTAAATATGCACACTAAGTTTTAAATTATGTGTACAAATGTGCATGCTATCCATGGTTTATCTTGCATGAGATCTCTACAAGAATTGTTTAACAATATTATGGATAGGTGATTACCCATATTTGATTTATATGTTTTTTTGTGAATTTGTTTGAACAAGATTTTATGTGAAGAAAATGCAGTTGTCTTGTGAAAGTTGGCCTAGTCTAAGGTGAGTTATAAAATCTTTGTCATTTTATTATTGATTTCTTGATAGATTTTGAGGATTTGTTTTTTTATATTCCTTAATGTATTTGAGGATTTGTTATTGATGATTTCTCAATGGATTTTGAGGACTTTTTTTTTGTTGCTTGATGGATTTCGAGGATTTATTCTTAATGGATTTTGATGATGTGTTTTTTATGTTCTCTCGATGGATTTTAAAAAACTAATTTTGGATATTTCTTGATGGATTCCAAGGTTTTGGATGGATGTTTTGCCATGAGATTATGTGAGATTGGAAGAAAAAAAAAATCAGGCAACTTGTGAAAGTTGGCCTGGTCTGGGGTGATTTGTAAAACTCTTATTGGTTAGTATGCCAGCAAGTGCAGGTGGCCTCTGACCTACAAAATGATGCCATGCCTATATGGATATTGTTGGTGAGGGGATCCATTAGGGGAAGATACCACTCATATTGATCGATGGCCCTCATGAGGTGTGATGTAGTACATGTGGTATCCATGTATGAACATAGTGCAACAAGATCCCCTATGTGCATATTATGGCTTTTTGTGATTGTGACATGCAATGATGCATCAATCATCCTCGTGAAGATATGGACTATATGCGCCTTGGTAGCCTATAGCGGGATGCCACTATATCACAGTTTCATGTTTTTCACATTGCCCAGTATGTTTTATGGTACCCCGTGATTGGACATTACTATTTGTATTACACTATGATGATGTTTTATGTATATTTCAATATATTTTGTGTTTGTCATTAAATTGAGAATTTGACATCAACTGGGACTTTGTGATTTGAATGAAATATGTTGGCATTGACACATTGAAGTTTTATACTTTCGCCTTACATACTAAAAATCAATCTTGGATTTAGTTATTATTATATGAATATGTTTTCTAAGTTTATGATTAAATGAGATTGATTTATGAGCATATGAAAATATGAAAAATAGTATGTTTTAGACATATATTGTTGAGATTTTGTTTCAGATTGGTATTGTGACCATATGATATCGAGTTCGGTTCTTACTGAATATATGAATTGAGAATTGAACATTTTTGTCATGAATGCATGATTTATAAACTAATAGAATTGCTATGATTATTATGTTTTAAGATATATTGATTTTGATAAGATATGAATTATTGTTAGAAACATGGATTTTGTAAATCATAAATTATGTTTTATTATTTTTACATCTTGTTCCACATACACAAGTACAAGCTTGTTGAGACATTATAATTGTTTATAATATCTTAGATTTGATAAAAGAAACAAAGTAAGGTTACAACTAGGAATTTTAAAAAGGATCAACCATAGTGACGTCAAAGTATCATGACATAAGTATTTGCATTCTAGAATTGATATACTAGATCATCACAATATGACTTATATTCTTGCGAACATGTGAAAATGTATTATAAGTGTAGGGAATCATGGTTGTGCTGGATAGATTCTGACTATGATAAAATTTGTTTTCAAAATATATCTTTAAAAGAAAATTATTTTAATTTTCAAACTAATGCTATACTTGGTGATGAGATGGAGATAGAGACTCCTTTATTGTTTATATATAATATATGATTGATGTATATTGGGGATACCACATTGCATGTAAAAAATGCATGAGAGGAAACTCTAACATGAAAATAAATGGGAAACATGGCAACCTTAGATTACAATACTATCAACCTAAGAAGGTACCTACTCATCACCTTTACTCATGCAGATCAAAGGAGAATAGTAACTCTCGAAGTTATCAAGGAAAGGCTTAGAGATATTTTTCAAAGAAAAGCTATAGTCTTAACAAAGGAAGCACACCAAAATGGAGGATATCATTTTCATGTAGGTCTTCTCATTTCGGTAAAAGTGAAATGATTATTTTACTGCTTGATCCATGTTTGTAAAGAAGTGAGAACACTCAAGGTTTTTGTAAAATATCTTTTCATAGAAAAATATTTTTACTGTTTGTTTACAAAAAGAAATTTTCAAATAAAGGCCTCATTTTTTAAAAAGAATTGAGAAGAAGTTATTTGAAAACATGGGTTGTCATACGAGTTGAGGCAAGAGATACTTATAGAGGTGCACAAGTCATAGTACACTATCCATCCAAGAGGGATTAATATATACCAGGACTTGAAGAGACAATTCTGGTGGAACAACATGAAGAAGGACATGGGACAATTTATTGGAAGGTGTCTTACTTGTCAGCAAGTTAAGGCCGAGCATCAAAGATAGCAAAATTACTACAACCTCTTGAGCTTTCTGAGTGGAAGTAGGACCATGTTAGGATGGATTTCATTGTGGGATTGCCTTGGACATTGAGCGGGAATAATATGATATGGGCGATGACTGACCGACTTACTAAATCAAAGCAATTTCTTCCAATCTAACAAAACCAGCCAACAAAAAGTTTGGCTCGACTTTACATCAAGGAGATTGTGAGTTTATGTGGAGTGTCACTATCCGTTACATTAGATCGAGACAATCAATTCACTTCGTAGCTTTGGAGGAGTTTGTAGGAATCTTTAGGATCAACACTAAGGTTTAGCTCTGCTTTTCATCCACAAACAGATGGATACTTAGAATGGATGATTGAGATCTTAGAGAACACATTGAGAGCTTGCATCATCAACTGGAAAGGGAGTTAGGATGAGAGCCTACCTTTGATAGAGTTTGCCTACAACAATAATTTTCACTCTAGGCATGGCTCCGTATAAGGCACTATATCAAGGATCTTATTGTTCACCAACGCGATGGAATGAGGTTAGTGGGAACTAAGTTATTAGATTTGAACTAGTGGAACAATGTGCAGAGAAGGTAGGGTTCATCTAGAAACAACTACTTGCAACCCAAAGCAAGTAGAAGAGTTATGCTAACAAGAGGCAACGAGATCTAGAGTTCGAGGTTGGTGGCCATGTGTTCCTCAAGATTTCACCGTCCAAGGGTTTTATGAGATTTAGATTGAAGAAAAAGTCGAGTCTTCCATATATCAACCCCTTTAAGATATTAGATTGGATTGAGATAGCAGCTTACAAATTGGCTATAGCTACACAACTGTCAAAAAGTGCATAATGTATTTCATGTCTCTATGTTGGAGAAGTATATTCCTGTCCCCTCTCACGTGCTAGAGTAGGTACCAAAGGAAATAGATCTTGATTTCACTCTTAAGACTAAGCCAACTAGAATCCTAGGTAAGATGGGTCGAAGAATGAGAAATAAAGAAATCACACCAATCAAAGTCCTCTAGCAAAACCAATTAGTTGAAGAAGCAACATGGCAAGTAGAGACATATATGAGAGTAAGATAATATGAGTTGTTTAATGATTTGGAGATGAGAAATTTAGAGGAGAGGGTAACCAAAGTAACATCTTGAAATTTTGTACAATTTCGCAAATTAATGAAAATTAGGATTTAATCACATGTTTAAAATTCCAATTTATGAGATATAAATAAGTTGATCATGTAAACATTTCTCAATAGGTTAAGCTTCAAGAGAGAAATCCAACAATTGTAAGATAGCAAAAATCTAACAGTGGAGCTTAAATTATTAGCAAAAGGAAAAAAAAAAATTGTTGATACTAGCACCTATTTGATAAGTTAAGTAGGGAAACTAGTCAATGTGGGTCCCATGATTTTTCATCTAGCCAATGGTTGAATAGATTCTATATGATCTTTACAAAGTAAGATTTCCTAATAGTTAGGAAAATATTTAAAGTGAAAACGTCTACATATAATGAATCTATGGTATAATAGCTAAGAATATGGAGGATTCTTATATTTTAGGAGAGAATCTTAATCAGTTGAAAGCAAGGGATAACTTAGAAAATTGGAACGAAAAATTATATAGGAGACTCATGATCTCATAACAGGGATGTATCTTGAGCCTCCCAAGGAAAAAGAAAACATGAGAGAGAGAGAGAGAGAGAGAGAGAGAGAGAGAGAGAGATCTACCTAGAACAGAACGACTAATCTATAACGAGGTAGGTAGATCTGGCAGTCTCGCTTTTCAATCCTTGAAAAATATATACCTATGAGTTTTGATCAAATTTTCAAAGTGTGAATTACATGCTTAAATAGTCAACTATACTACTATTTGATCCATCCTAGTATCATTTGTCTTTACATCTAAATTTTACGCTCAAAGGATCATTTTTTTATTTTATTGCGTCCATCATGCTAAGATAACCCTATTTTAATTATTCTATGGCTCTGTTTGGATTGTTGGATGCTTTTAGTTACCTTGATTTAGATTGTTTTATACGCATGAGGTGTTGTGTGTATTATTGATCCATGCGCATAGATCTTGCATTTTGTTCTAGTGATCCAAGTCAAAATATATTCCATTTTGATCCATTGATCATGCGCATAGAATCTATCTTCGGGGCAATGATCTATGCGCATAGATCTAACCTTTTGCATTAATGATCCATGAGCATTGATCCTCCTCTTTTGTCTATTTACCGATGCGCATCAATTCCATTAAGTGGATGGGCCATCCATGCACATGAATCCTACGACTTAGGTAGTTAATCCATACGCACAGATCTACCATTTTGGACAATGGGTACGTGCTCATAGATCTATTCTTTTGGGGTTGACGATCCATGCGCACAGACTCGTCTCGTTCGACTATTGACATGTGTGCATAGATGTGTCATTTTGGACCATTAATCCATAGACCAGTCTTTTTGGACTATTGACTTGTGCACATAGATCTGTCATTTTGGACCATTGACACATGCACACAAATCCATCTTTGAGACTATTGATCTATGCACCTAGATCCATCTTATTTGATTGCGTGATTCATAATCTTATGATCTATGATCGATTGATATTTCGCTTTGATCACATGATCCATAATCTTATGTTTTATGATTGGCTGATATTTCATTTTGATCACATGACCCACAATCGTATGATCTATGATTGGTTGAAATTTTGCTTTGATGGATCATGCGATCCATGATTGGTTGACATTTCGCTTTGATCACATGATTCATGATCATAGAACCTATGATTGGTTGATATTTTGTTATGATTGCATGATCTATGATCATATGAGCTATGACATTTGTTCGCATGGAAAAGACTTAATACACACAAAACAAAAAAAAACTGTTGAATGCTTAAAAATAGCAAAGAACCAATAGTTGAGATCTAGTAAGATGTACATGTGTATACTGTGATTTTAATATGTATTATTGATGATTGATAAGTCGAATATACCTCATATTATTACCGTATACTTGATGTTAAACTTGGGATGATGTGAATGAGATACCCACTGTTTGGGATTTGATAGGCTAAAGGCCTAATGGTAGCTATGCTAGGGGGTAATGCATGTTTTGGCCACCCAATCTCTGATCACCTTAAGGTTGGGATGATATCTAATGCCTAAAAAAGGGGTATATTTCTCGAGGTGGCAGAGACCACAGTAAGTAACTCATAGCACCCTTGCAATACAGTTTGCAGGCCCCGTAAAAATGCAGTTGGAGTCTTTTCAAGATATCAAAAAGCAATGCAGCTATTTGGTCGTGAACATAGTTAGTCCCGTGTGATTTTATGATATTTTTATGTGGTTTCAGATGAACCTGAATTTTTGGTTCTAAGATACAATCATAGGTGAGTGATGGATGATCATTTATGGATTTTGATAGCATTATTAGCTTCCAATGTGCCAAAACACACTAGACTTGGTGATGGGATAGATCGACAATGTGATCTTGTTTATCTTCTTTGATTATATTATTTCCATGAAGTATAAGTTATGTTTTTGCATGTGGATTATTTTGAATGTTCAATTATAAGCCTAGTATGAAAACAATATAGCTAAAGGAATATATGTTTTATTACACTTGATATATGATTTCAAAGCATCTGTACATTGGATGCCATGGTTTTTCATGTTTATGGGTTTTGGTTTATCTACTAAGTATACATGCATACTCAACCTACGAAATAAATTCTGATACTCATGGCAAGGCAAAGATCGAGGGATAAAGTTTTGGACATGCACTTAAATGCTAGGAAAAAGTGAGGAGCATCTCACTTGATTAATTTGAGATTATGTGATTTTAATCATTCATGACAGATATAGGTTCATATATAGTCATGAAAGACATTATTCTTGGGAATATTTTATAAGTATATGCTTTTGTAGGCTCAGATAGGAGCCCAAGTTATTAAGTGTTTAATTTTGGTCAAAATATCCCTAATTTAACATTCAATTAGATCATCTGTACTATCAATTTCGTAATTTTAGATAAAATATGAATTTTAGCTCCAACTGACCATCCAACCATTAATTTGTAAAATTTAATGGTTAGATGATCATTAGTGCTAATCAGAGGTGTAATGTATGTTTTAGATGACTCTAATCTAATCTTTTATTTTGCAGATCAACCAGATTGTGGCTTGGATAGCTCAAATAAAAAATCAACGGTGTCAAATCATCCTAAAGAACTCTAAAGCAAGATGGAATAGTTTCTTAAAATAAAGTTGGCTTTATAGGAAATCATGGAGGAGATTTTAGGGGAATTAACATGGAAATTAAAAGATAAGCAAGATGGAATAGTTTCTTAATATAAAGTTGGTTTTAAAGGAAATCATGGAGGAGATTTTAGGGGAATTAACATGGAAATTAAAAGATGCAAAATAAAAGAAAGTTACTTGAAGGAAAGCGGGGGAGGAAATTAAAATTAGAAGTGAAGAATCAAAGAAGAAGATAAGATAGTTAATAAGAGGAAGAAGGCAGCCAAGCATACTCTCTTTCCCCCTCCTCTAGATCATATTGGGCAGCCAACCTCTCTCTCTCTCTCTCTCTCTCTCTCTCTCTCTCTCTCTCTCTCTCTCTCTCTCTCTCTCTCTCTCTCTCTCTCTCTCTTGACCGTAGGAAACAAACCGACCCCCTTTCCCCTCCCTGCTTTTCTCCTCTTTGTTCATCGGCTTATCTTTGCCAGCAAAGTCCAATGATCTCAAACAAAGAAAGCCCAATCCAGGTTTTCTCCATTTTCCCCTTATTCTTCCCCTCCTCAACTTCTTCTTCTTCTTCTCCCCTACATTATCTCCAGCCGACAATTTCCTATTTTAATAGAAAATCAAAAAAAAATTCCTTTAATTTCATTTTTGCCCCTGGTCTCTTTTCCTAAGTTCCTTCTCTATTCTTAGTTTTGTCTTTTTCTTTGATTTAGTTTTACTTTATCACTGTTCTGCTTATCCAAGAAATGCACAATCCAAGCTGATTTGATTAACCTTAACCTAATCAACTGTTAGGCTTAGCAAACAAACTTTTTCTATTTTCTCATATGTTTCACATTAGATTTTTAATTAACCTTCATATTTTGTTCTTAGGACATCTCTTAGCTTATCCAACATCTCTGATCTTTAATCTGAAATCCAAAATTTGATCTAAGTCATCCAAAACCCAAAATTCTTCTTTAGTCCAGATCTTTAAAATTTTGAGGAATCTGAACAATCTAGATGTTAGAACCTTAATTAGAGATATTACTGAGAGTTTAATGAAGGCTGATCAACTTTTATGATATCAAATTTGAAGAAATTAGTTGTGATCAAGCTAGGAAAGTATATTTTGTATATTGTTAGTTAATTTTCTATCATTTTAAATTTGGAATTTTGTAATTTTCATCAATTAAATAGATCTAGACTTTTATTTTAGTATTAGTAAATTTCTATTTTTTTTTTTTTTTTACAATTAAATTTTATTTAAACTCGATCTTTTTGAGTCAAGTTCCTGTGGGATCAACCCGTACTTGTATCAACTACACTACAATAACTCATGCACTTGCGGTAAAACAATCAACAATGGTTAGGCTTAATAAACAAAATTCTCTATTTTCTCTTTTGTTTCTCAATAGATTTTTAATTAACCTTCAGATATTGTTCTTAGAACATCTCTTAGCTTATCCAATGTCTCTGATCTTCAATCTGAAATCCAAAAATTGATCTAAGCTGTCCAAAATTCAAAATCCTCATTTAGTCTAGATCTTTAAAATTTTAGAAAATCTGAACAATACAATTGTTGAATCTTTAATCAAATATATCAATAAGAGTTTAATAAAGGCCAATCAACTTTTATGATATCAAATTTGAAGAAATTAGTTGTAATCAAGCTAGGAAAGTAGATTTTATATTTTTTAATTAATTTTTTGTCTTTTTGAATTTTATAATTTTCATCAGTTAAATAGATCTAGATTTTTATTTTAGTGTTAATTAATTTTTGGACAATTATATTTTATTTAAACTTCATCTTTTCAAGTCGAGTTCCTGTGGGATCGATCTATACTTGCATAAGCTACACTACAATAGCATGTGCGATTGAGTAAAACAATCAACACCAACCATGTGTGCATGTGTGATTTTGGGTACAACGCATCTAGAGTTTTTAAGGGGTGACGATAATAATAATAATAATAATAATAATAATAATAATAATAATAATAATAATAATAATTCAACTTGTGCTTTAAAAAGGAGTTCTCTAAAAACTTAGGGACCAATCCCGCCTTTGAAATAATAGAGATTTGTAATTAAAATTGTGTTTTAAAAACATGGGTTATCACACTTGCCTATCTATTCTTTTTCCACTTTCAAATGCCTTAATGAGTGTTGTACATACTATGAACTCCATGCAAAAAAATTCTTTGGAATGATTGGCAAGATGAAAAACACTACCATCTTGCTAGATGGGAAGATGTTCGTCTCCCAAAGCACCTGGGTGGGATTGGAAGTAAAAAATCTTAGAATCATGAATGAGGCAATGCTTATGATTGTGGCACATTGGTGTAGAACCTTCTGGACTTTGGAGGTGAGTGATTGAAAAGAAGTATGGAACCACCACAAATAATTGAGAGCCCAGAGAGAGAAATCCGAAAACGAGAATGTTCATGTGGAAAGATACTGAAAAATTCAAGCAAAGTTTTAAACAAGCGGTCCGATATCTTGTTAGAAGAGGAGACAAGGTGTTCTTTTGGAATGACATTGGATTGGTGATACCTACTTAAGCAACAATACAAGTCATTCTTCATTGCCTCTCACCAAAAAGCCGGAATTGTTTCCAGCTTCTACGACCAGCTCTCAAGTGAAGTGGTTTGGGACCTCAGAATATCTAGAAGAATCAATGACTTTGAGCAACCCGATCTTGAGGCATTTTTATAAAACGTTATATGCATGCACCACTATCCATCTAAGAAGGACAAAAGGGTTCTGAAAGGGGATTCCAAAGGCATTTTCTCGATGAGATCCTACTACAACAAAAGGAATGAGGGGCAAGCACAAAGATTCTCTCTTATGACCATTTGGCAATGGCTTTCTCATGGCTCACTGTACACAATGAACTAGTCACAATGGACAACCTTTTGCGGAGGGATTGAAATTCGGCAACTAGATGCTCTTTGTTGTGAAAGGTTTGAAGTGGTCGACCACATCTAAGTCGTGCAAATTGATTGTGGAGGTTTGGTGGTTTGTTTGTGGCAAATTCGAAGTGGAGTGGATGACGCCTGAAACGATCAAGGAGTTGGTAGCAAATGATCCCTTAATACTGGATCACAAAAAAAATTAAAAAAAAGGCAAGAGTATTATGAAAGAATCATTTCTTTGAAACAATTTTGATGACACGGCTTCAAAGGAATGTGATAGTTTTAGAAACAGAAGGGTGCACGTGGAGAATCTTAAAACAAGACTCTTAGATGTTTCAATCCTTTGGGCATCAAGAACAAAGGCATTCTCTGTTACTTGTCGAAACAGAAAGGAATTGGCATGCAATGGTGAATGTGGTGGAGAAAAAATGTAAACACAAGGCAACATGGAAAACTCCGGTTAGAAGAGTGCCTGAGTGCAACGTCGGTGGCTCTTCTCTCAGTAATCCTGGACGGCGGATTGTTAGAAATGATGAGACTAAGGTCGTTTCTCAATTTCTGAGACCTTTTGGAAGGACTGGGTCAGAGGATGTGGCAGTATTTGCACCCGGGTTCACAAAGTTCTCGCTTATACAAGGTTCAGAAAAGGGGCGGACCAAAAATGTCAATAATATACAGTTTTACCTTGCATTTTGTAACAGCTGATATTCCAAAAGCATCGTATTTCAGCTCAAAAACCAAAGCTAATGCTCCGTGATGTACTGCCGACGACTATGACAAGACTGCCGAGAAGATCTGAGTTGAAGTGTCTCTGAAGCGGACCCAGAGAGGTGCGAATGATAAGGCCGATTAACTTGTAAAGGAGGGCATGACCAGCAAAAAAATATTCTTGTCACCGCGAATGCCTCTCTCACGACGGTTCAAAAACAGACCGCTTAACTCGCACATAGGTTCACTCCGTTGAGCCAAAGCTTGTATTTCTATCGTCCTATCCTTTCTTTATTAGAAACTAACTTACTAATGAGAAACCATCTTCTTCCTAAAAAATAGTTTGCTTTGTGATTCTTTGTTCTACAAAAGGGGAGATCGTAACCTGATACTCTCTTTCGTAAAGTTATCATGTTAAATGCCCCGCTTAAGCTTGATGATCTTTATCTTTATCTAGTAGTATAAACACCAAATTAAATTGGAGAGGATGATTGGGTGCTACCATTGCTAAATGTGTAGGCCACTGACAATATGGCTTGTTTATTATAGTGATGACACAATTCGCCTATTAAGCCGTGGAATGATGGGACTTAGCCTTTTTATAGAGCCACATGAATCATTCAAATCAGGGAAAATTCAAAGAAAATGCATGCACAATATATGTTAATGTCATATGATTGCGCAGTTGTAGCTTATTTGATGATCAAGGCCGTAACTTGTGTTTTGTGTGATCTATATTGTAGATATTAGATCAAAATCTTTCTATAGTCACGCAAGAATGCACACATGTGCGTACAAATCTCCATTGATAATTTTGGCCGGGAAGCTCCTACATGGTCTCATGTGCATGCAAACTATAAGCAGGCAAACATATAAGTGGGGTCTACTTTCCTTAAATGATGCATGAGTTCTTCTGGCACCATACTGGAAAGGGACGCTGAAAAAGGACATAACTAGAAAGTTTATTAGTTTTCTTCTTCTAGAACCATACTTAAGAGCTATAAGTTTAGTTCTTTTAACTATCAAAGCTAAAGGTTAGTCCTTGTCAAGTTCCTATCGAAGAAGTTAGTTTCAAGCCTCATACTCCACTATTATAACTTTTTTTTTAAAAAGTTTTCTACCATTATGCATTATTTTATTACTTTTAAGTGATTTACTATTTTTATATATTAAAAAAGAAATTTCAAGAAAAGGAAGCAAGGGTTGAAGCCCTTTGCTGCCAAAATTTTAATGGCATTAATGACAGGAAAAAAGAGAAGTAAAAAATTCCAACACACAGAAGAAGAGGAACAATTGTTGCAACTGAAAATTTTGATGCTCTTAGCCCAGGTTCAATTTGGTGAATGTGATATATGTAAATAATCATTTACAATGAATAAACAAATTATAATTACAAAAAATGGAATAATTTTTTCTTTTGTTTTCATATCGATCTGACATTCTTAATGCTCCATACTAATAATCATTAATGAAACAATCCAACGAGATATTGTAACCCCAATTTCTAAATTCCATTTCATATAAATTTTCAATTTTATTTTGAATGAAATACAAATTAGGAATTTTGCGTTTTGACTTTTGTGTAATTGATCCTTTGAAAGACACTCAGTTGACCCAAAAAACCTTAATATTTGAAATGTACACATCGAGACGATTCTAATGATACTAATTTTGTGAGAAATGGAGTTCAAATGAAGAAGTTATGATGTTTTAAATATGGAGGGTATTTTAGAAAAAATAAGATAGAAATAAGAAGACGAAGAAATGCCTAAAATAGAGGGCCATTTTGATATTGGCACCCTCCATTTCTGAAACAAAGCCAGACATCCTCTTTCCCCTCTCTTCTTCCTTCTTCCCCTTTTCCCCACCATCGATCCCCTACAAAATCGTCGCATCAACCACACCTTTCCCCACCTTGTTCCACCCCTCCATTCAGCAAAGTCAGAATGCGGTTCGTATTCCGCCACTTTTCTCCCTTTCTCCTCCTATTTCACTTCCTCCCCAGAACCTCATGCCGACCATCAGCAATAGCCAACCTATGCTAGCCCTTCCCAACTCCTCTATAGATTCTCCACCTTCTTTTATCGATCTAGTTCTAGGAGGAGATCGAGCCAAGTGTGTAACGATCCTAATTTTTAAATTTTATTTTAAAGGATTATAAATAAAATTTTAATAAATATAAATGGGAGAATCTTCAGATTTAGGTCCCACAGAAATGATCTTTTGAAAGACGTCAAATTAGACCTCAATGCCTTCATATTTGGATTGTACTCAGAAAAATTATCGTAATGACACTAATTTTGTTGAAATCCAAGTCAGACGAATAAATGGTTATTTTTCTATGAAGGGCATTTTTGTAATTTCATTAATGAGCCCCACATATAGAAATCTAAGCCTACTACTAACAAGGTGCCTAGAAAACACCATGAGTGGGAATCATGTGTGTTGACTAGGATAGTGTGGGTGTTATGATGGAAAGGGAACATCATCATAAAGGGTTTTTTAAAACAAAATTGAATGAATAAAGTAAATATGGGAGGGGACCAAATTGATATTGCAACCCCCAAAGTCAAAACACGAAAACTAACGCTAGGTTTGTTCTCACATCGAAGAAGAGAAAAAAGAAAAAAAGAAGGAACAGGATGTCGGGAAGGAGGAGAAGAGGAAGGAGAGGGAGCAGGAGAAGAGAGAAGGAGAGGAGAGAAGGAGAAGAGAAGGAGAGGACAAGGAGAGATGGGGAAGAAGACGGTATGCTTGGAAACCCTAGGTTGTGGCAAGAGAGAGCTAACCGAGGGAGAAGTAGGGGGGAGGAGAAGGAGAAAAGAAGAAGAGAGAAGGAGGAGAGAGAGGGAGTGGGAGCAGAAGCAGGAGCCCTCATGCCGAAAAATTGAGATTTTGAAGGTTTTGGGTTAACCGGAGAAACAGAGCTTGCCAGCGACAACGACGGCTCTGATCTCCAGTCCATCCGTTCATTCTACTCTACTCAAAGGCGTGAACAAAAGCCCTTTGGTTTCATCATGATGGGAGGAGGATTGGTGTTGGATTGGATGAGGAATAGTAACCACATGAAACAATCATCGGAAAACATCAAATGGCGTCTTTTTTGGCGACGATCGGAGAGCGTGGACACCCACAGAGGTGAGTTTTTTGCGTGAATTCTCCACCTTTTTTTTGTTTAATTCGTCTATAGATTAGGAAAAGCTAGATCTTTCAATTAGGGCTTAATTTTGTTACACCAAAACAAGATTAGAACCCTTAATCTTGTTGTCTTCCACAAACAGAGAAGGTTAAGGGCATTGATCAACCTGTTCAAGACTCTAATCATTCGATCGAAGCTCGAACAGGAGTGATCCGACTCTTGAAACCCAATCCACATTGATCCAACCATTTAAATTGTAAATTAAGCATAAAAATAGTGAAGCATAGACCTTTGGTGGTTAAGATTTGATTGAAATGTTTATTTGTATTGGATAACAAATCGAACAATCTGGACCGTCCGATCTGTTACTGTGTAAACAATGACTAACAACATCTGATCAATGATCAGATGATACTAGTAAGTTCCTCCTCCTTTAAAATGATAGGATGAGTCAAAATTTTAAGAATTGGAAGCAAGATAGATCGGATGATCTAGGCCATCCGATTTGTCTCTATTTAAATAGTGGATCTGTGATATCTAATCAATGATCAGATGCCATTGATGGATTCTAGAACCTTGAATTAGCTAGAATGTGACTGGAATTCTAAAATTTGGATAAAAAGTTATCAAATAATCTGAACCATTCGATTAGATAGTGGGGGAAACAGGAACCTAGTGATGGTTGGATGGTGATTAGACATTACCAATGCATTCCAAAACCTAAATTGACATAGGAAGAGATATTTCACTTATTCATTAGCTAACAAGGTTTAATAACATGTCGAGAACAAGATCTGACCAATCTTAATTGTCGAATCACCAATTAGAGGGTAAATAACAGATCATGGGGTGATCTGATACTATTCTTACATACAACCAGTGATAAGTAGTTGGAAAATGAGTTATCAAAACTCTGATGGCTTGAGATGAGTTTTCATCATCTATCTATAATCTAAAAATGACAATTAGGTCACCATTCAGTGGTTATGAGTTGAAAATACAAAAATAGATCAGTGAATGATAAGCAATGGCTTAGTTTTGATAAATTACAACTTGATAGAAGTAAGATTGGCGAACCATGAAGGGATTCGCAGATCAATAGCTTAAATGACTGAGATCATGCGATCTTGATGGTAGATTGGTGAGGGATTTCTAAAACCTAACGGTTTCACGATTAACAAATGATCTGGATTGTCATATCATGGTTAAAATACTCCTTTGTAATTATTAGCTTACAACTCGATATTGACAAGAAAATGTGGAATATCTATAGGTTGACTAGGTCGACCGGTAAGTTGAATTGAAGAAGGAACTTAGTTGAACTGAGAATTACGCTTAGAGGTAGGTGGTTTTAACATCTATTTGCCCTTGAGATTTTAAATAATCAAATATTAGTTTATCATGTTTTTTAGTTGAGATTACTTAACTATCATAGAATTTACACTTCATCATGATATCTTGTTTTATGCTTTTTAAGAATGCAATGTTTGCAAACGAGGCATGGGAATTATATCTATATATCTTCATAGCCATGATGCATGCTTTTATGTGAGAAATGAAAAAAATATTGCTTGTTATATGCTCTTGTGTGTTTTTAAAAGAAATATTATAATTGAGATTGCATCAATCCCATGTTTTGAGATGAGCCACAGAAATGAATAATTTTGCATGAGATATATTATATATGTTTTAATATCATCTTGGGATTGAGACATATCTTTGTTCAGGTTAATGATTCTCGTGGGCACTATGCTAAGAGGTTGTACGGGGTGGCTTCCCGGCCTCTATCCACCAAATGTGGTAGGTATCCATGCTCAAAGTGGCATCATTTTTCTTTATTGTTGTGGTAGGAACAACCATTGGAGGTGGTCACGGCACCCTTTCAAGACGTATTCATAGTCGCCGTGGAGACTGCGATGGCTGCTCTCTAGATACCAGAGAGGCACGATTTAGTGATCTAATCATGAGTATAGTGTGCCATAGGATTTCTTTTTTGTGACCCATGTAGATGGGCTTGATGATGGTCTTTAAATGAGTACTCATGACCAACCAGCTGATGTATTCGCCTAGGTGCATATGTACAAGTGATGATGTTGTCGCTTTAGGATTGCTGACATTCGTAGTTTAACCGATGACTACTTTAATACTTTGAGGATCTTATTGTGTTAGATTTATCAAGTTATATGCATATCTTTTACATAGTTCTCAAGTTATACTTACTTGTGATTTTCTTATATGTTTTATATTGCAATTTACTTAAGATTACTATGATGATTCAATCATTTGGAAAAATATGTATTTAAAGTGGTGCATGTCTTATATTGACACTATAAAAAATGTGCTAGCATGAAATTGTGAACTGAGATTGGCCTGCAACTTAAATCATGTTTCTTATCCCTAACTTGATTATTCTATTCTTTAGAAATTGCATGAAAAAGGATTTGAGATGCTATTTAGAATTGCATGAAAAACTTGGTAAAATAGATGTGAAAACTGCCTACACAAGTGCAAGCTTACTGAGACATTGTAAATTTTTTACAATGTCTCAGGTTGAAAAATAGAACGAGGGAAATGAAGCAGAGGATTGTCTTAGAGAGTTTAAGATGACAAATCAAGTATGTCAATTAGGTTTGCATTATGGTTAATTTAAATAGTATACTAAAGTAACACTTCGATCTAATATGACTTTACTTTATGGATATGTAGACATGTAACTTGAAGTCATGGTTGTGTGGTTGTGACTAGATTGATCATGGCAGGTATATTTTAAGTCGTGTATGTTTCTTTGGTTTTCATTTATTCTGATTTTCAAAACACTTAGTCATGCTTGTAAATGTGATGGGATGGAGACGGAGTCTCCCTTATTCTTGTTTTTATAAAAATTACGTTTATCAGGTACTTCGCAATGACATGCGTTAAATGTCTAATGTCCAAATTTTCAGTAGAAATGTAGTCCTCATTTCACCGATAATCCATTTTGAGAAAAGAAAATTGACACTTGGGGTTTTTAAAAGGGTCTTTTCATGAAAAATATTTTTGCTGTTTGTTTTCTAAATATTTAGAGCTCGACATTTCAAAAAGAATTACAAAATTGTATTATAAAAACTCAATCGTTAGTCTCAGGTGGCAACCAAGTCAAGGTTACCAGCCACCTCTAGAACCCACCTTCCCTTGCTCTCCCTCCTCTGACCAGTGCTCCATGACTGGCACACCAACCCGCCTCCTCCCTTCCCTCTTCATTAGCGTAGCTCGACCACCCACCTAAGCAGGTAGGCTGCACTGGAATCCTCCTCTCTCCCTTCTCCCTTCTTCCTTGCTCCACGATGACACCCAGCAGGCCACATGCCGACAGACCCATCTCACTTTTCCTTTTCTCCCTCACTCCCATCCTTCTCCATCATCAACAACAGAACTTCGATGACGATGAATCATAGGGAATTGTGTAGTGGGGTGAAAATGACTCGTATTGGAAATCTGAGTCATTTATCATATTCCTCACGACATCATGGACAAAACCCCCCAAAGAAAATTGATGATCAAAGTTGATCCAATGAAGATTCAGACAAAATAGTATTGTACGACCAAGATTGCATAGATCTATGAGCATTTAGCAACAATCTGATGCTCCTAACAATCAATTAGGTAAGGATTAATGCAATTGTACGTAAGATCATTATTGATCTTCTCTAATTTATCCCAGATCTCTATTTTAGCATAACACTCACTGTATACCTTATAATTTCTATAAATATTATGGATAATTTGATATAATTAATATCTTATAAGTTAAATATTGTGCCTTAATTATCTGACTAACCAAATTAGACTTGTAACCTTAGATCTAATGGTTAATTCATCTCATAAAGATCTCAATGATGCAAATCGTTGAATTTCTATTAGATATGTATACAATGGATATGTTAATCACCATTACATGATATAAAACTCCATCGAATAGTTGGATCGACTGAAAACCCAAAATTTAAACACTTATGACTATTAGGAGTTCGTGGACCCTAGATCTGGTCTTCCAAGATTGGATCTAGTCATGGATCAAGTTTATGGCCACTAATCTATGAAGGTAACTTGCAATCTTGCGGGTTAGAAAGTCCAAGTGCTTAAGTGGAGATGTGGATAGCCAACCAATGATCAACGGTGTGGATTTGGTAATCTAGTAACCATTAATCATTCAATTAACAATCAATAGTTAATGAAACATGATCAGTGCAGTGGATGAGAGCGATCATGTTGCCCTATACTTACCAATGCAAGGGACTAAGTTAGGGTGAATTCTAGACCTTAGACGATTAATAGAAACCTAGATCGTAGATATAAATGTATTTTTATGTTATTATAGATGTGTAGTTGATGGTTAATGTGTTCGTAAACTGGATAGTTATTTGTGTCAATGAGTTTGAAGCACTCAATTAGAGGTAGGTAGATTAAGATTTGTTATCTTGTAAAGATTAAAAACTGATATGTTTTGATAAGAATGAATTTATATAGATGATGATTTACATGTGTATTGTCTTTAATTACTAAATTATAAAAGCATGTGAAAACTTAGTCGATAATTAGTGATACATTTCGTTTCATCGAAATCATGACTTGAATGACTAAACGTACTTAAACTTGAGAATGCCAACATTGCCCTAGTTGTGATTCCCCAAATAAAAGAGTGTGAAATACCCCCGTTAGACTAAAACCTATATACATATGCCTATATCTAGTGGACAATGTAACACTTAAAACATGGTTTGGCCCTAGATCACTTAGGATACTGTAATACGATCTGCAAGAATACATTGAGAACTTTAGATTCTAAACAAACTTAAAAAGACCATTTTTTACTTCAAATAGTAAGAACATGTAAACACACACATTATCATTCAAGTTAGGAAGACCAAAGTTCCTCTTTAGAGAACTATAAGAAAGTGTCCAACATAGACTCAATATGATGTAGTGAAAAACTATCCCTATAGGACCAGCAAGATTACGCATAGGAAAACTCACCTTTTCATAGATAGAATCCCCTCCAACTAGAGTGTTGGGTCTTAAACTCACTAAAGGCTACTCATAAATGAGTATAGATGATGTTAAATAGTTATAAGAAAAACTAATTGTCAATGTACAAGTATGTTAATAGCACATGTGATGTGCCTCATTGAATATAAAGTATTTAACAACTAGTAGACGAAAGATTAACTAACAACATGAATAACTTGAGTAACTCCATTTCACTTAGCCGTATTTGAGAACAATAGATGAACTAAAGTACAACATGAAAGAAGGATTACATAATAAACTGAGAACTTTAATCTTACATTACTCTAAGACATCAGATAAGATAGAACTTGTATAACATGTTTACTGTTATTAATAAAGACTTTACAATTGATCTTGTTGCAGTTCACTTCATTATATGTGTTTATAGTTTGTTAAGACTCATCTTATATAACCATTAGAGTCGGATATATTGTTGACTTATGTGAAATAAGAGAAAACACCACATTATTCATAAGAGAGTAAATAATTTTGAGTCATGAATAAAGTATGAATGATTGAACTATTGTAGTTTCTTAAAATGAAATTGGGATGCTTGCTTTTGAATATAAAGTGCATTATCAATTTGTTCAGAAGTTTTAAGGTGAAGTCTTAGAGTAGCTGTAAGGCCTGTGAGATTTTGTTTTGATTTTAGGGAAAAACCTCTTGACAATAGCTCGAGTAGATGACCCTGAGGCATGTGTTGACAGAGTAGCTATAAGGCTTAATTATGGTTTAGGAGTGTTGGACCCTATCCAAGAACGTTAGACATTGTGTAATGTGTTATTAATGTCAAAGAGTGTTGGACCTATCCTGGAGCATTGGATAGTATTGTGATGTGATAGAAGGGAGGTCTCTACTGGTATGATAGGTGTGCCAATGTCCTCACAACAAGACTAACCCATATGTATGTATGGGTATTGCATGATTTGATAAGCATACTTACAAAATCTAGATTATTTTCCTCATCAGAACATCCCTTGTTATGTTTTTCATTATCAAGGATTCATTGATTGAGGTTTTACTTGAGAGTTGTATTTTGAGCAATTTTTTGGACATTTCCAAGTATCATGTTAATTATCCTAAACCTTGATTATTTCCCTTATAAGGTCATCCCTTGTAATATCCTTGATTTTAAAGATAAAAATAGGAAATTATTAAATAAATTAAAATAAAAATTTATGGATGAAATTATTTCCTAAAAACATAATAATTAGAAAGTACTCGTCGATACGAATCCAACGCCACCAAGAACGCAAAAAACGGAGCTCAAACGAGGGAGTTATGAGCCGTCAAAGTTGGAAGGGCAATTTGGTCATTTGGTAGAGACGTATTAGACAGGGGTCCAAATTGATACTGGCACCCCCGTCTTCCACACGTCTCTACCAGTGCCGGAAAAATCGCCGGAGAGACGTGGAAAGAGGCGTGTGGGGAAGAGTTTCTCTTCCCCAAGACTCTAAAACCCTATATCTATGCTCCTTTAGGAGCCAAAACGCTCCACTTTGAGCGTTTTCTCTGAGTTTTACGCAGAACCCTAGCTTGAAAAGATTTCATTTTTCCGGCGAGTGGAACCCCGGCAACACGAGCAACTCCGGCCAGGTGCAAGGTAAGCCTCAAAACCTATGTTTTTCTGTATTTATTAATTAGGAAATTAATTAGGAAAACGTTTAAAAATTTTGGAAAAAAATCAGATTTTTAGGAACCTGTGTGCACGCTACTGTTGGAGTGTGATTTCATGGATCAAACCTTGTCCGTTTGAAAATCGCACCGTCCAACTAGTGCACAAGAGACCCAAGAGCATACCCTTTAAATTTGGGAGTGATCCAACGGTGGAATTCTCCAGAAAACTCAAAAACCAGTACCTAGGGATGATTTTAGGAACTTGGGAAAAATCTTTTAAAAACCATGGTTTTTGGAAAAATTAGTGCAAAAGGAGGGCATAAATGGATTCTAGAGAGAATTCTGAAGAAAATGGCGCAAAAATCACGCAAAACGGAGCTCTGTAGCTCCACCGGAGGCGACCGGAATCCGGTCGTCTTCTCCGGCGTCGTCAACGGCGTCGGCGCCCTGGCGCTGACGCCAGGACGCACGGGGACGCACGAGGGACGACGTCGGATGACGTCCGGCGTCGCACGCTGCGCGTGCGCGACGCGCGCGCGCGACGCCCCCGGTTGGCGGGCGGCGTGGGCTGGGACGCTGCGCATCCCGTGCGGCGTCTGCGTCGCCGTGCGTCTTCGTACGCCCGTGTACGTCGGTGTAAACCGGCGGAAAAGGGTGCCGCCGGTTTAAACCACCTTATAGTGGTCCGACAGGCCCCATTTTAGCGTAGTTTTCACTAAAACTTGATTTTTGGGAGCTAGAGAGGTCCAAATCACGATCCGGAAGAGGCGTTGTGACCGTATTGACGACGCGGACCTAGTTTTAACTTAAAAACTTAGAAATGACCACTTTTTATTTAGAAAAAATTTAAAATAGTGATGTGACATGTACAGGTGCACTTGAATATACCAATTAAAGGGAGTTATTAGCAAGCTAGTGGTCTCACACTGAGGTAGGTGACGACAACTAATGTTTTGCCTTGATTTTAAACCATGTTTAAACAATAGCATCATGTGTGATTGTGTTTTAAATTGCGATTTTTATTTACCATGGATTTCATGCGACATTGCGTACAGGATGGTTATTCCAAATTGAATTCTTTTACTGAATAAACTTATTTAAACTGCTTTTACAAGCATGATGTTAATTAGTTATGCTTAATTAGAGATTTATTTCTTATTATATATATAGAAAATGCATGGATTTACATAGAAATGAGTATAGAGGCTTAGTATTTGGTCCTTTTATAGGCTAAACCCAGGATGAGGGGCATGTCTTGGGGATTTCAAGCTATAAGTGCTCTTGAGTTTTAGCATATACATATGATTTCCGTGTTTTATATTTGATGACGGGTGCTCTCGCCCGGTGGGCGTCATGCTAGGAGGGATAGTGGCCGCCACCCACCTTCCGAGATTATGATGTGATGAGTTTGTGATATGATAGACACCTGCCCATAGATGGCATTCGGTAGGGGTTTGGTAACATGGATAGTCCACACTACCGGTCTGAGCCTTTCCATGGGGACAGACGTTAAGTCTCCCGTTATGGTGTCGACGGAGAGCGGCGGTGGTTGATACCCATGGAGGGTTGCCACTGCAGCATGATGGCCCATATTCTTGTTATGTGTGCATGTATGATGAGCATGGTTATAAATGGTATGCCTGGGTGTGACGACACTCAGAGGTTGACTATGTGTACTCCTGATCAGGGATGTTCGTGCGATGTGATGGGACCCATTACCTTAGGGTGACCTTATTCTTGTTGTATGCTCCATGTTATTGATTCATGTCATGTTTTAACTCAGTGAACTTCATGTTTTAGCATTTGGAATAAATTGGCATTTATTTGAACATGGCATTATGATATCACTATTTCCATAAATGTTAGACTTTTCATCAATGCTGTTCATTATTTCTTGCATTTATTACATTAATTGTCTATGTACCTACACAAGCGATAGCTTCTTTGAGGCATTGCTTTGTTTTGCAATGCCTTAGATCTCGAGCGCGACACCAGGAAAGGAAAAGCGGTTGATAAACCTTGAGAGCTGCTGAAGACTAGTTTCCTTATAGTTTTAGACAAGAATGTGAGTCATTAGAGTGGATTATCATTTGAATTTTTATTATGGATTTGCATACTTTATATTTGGATGTGATTTAGATCTTTGGACATATATTGGACATTTATATGGGATGTTATGATGGATAGACCCTGGGCCATATTATTATTGTCTTTTGGACGTTTATTTGATTTAAAATAAAGGCGCCTATTTATTTGACGTTGATTTATACGCAGATTATTTATTTATGTTTAAATTACATGTACGCCATTTTGAGAAAGGAAAAATTAACACCTGGAGTTTTAAGATAGGTTTAGTAAAATGTTAAATAAATCTTTTTTTTTATGGGATCCCAAATGCTCTTACTTAAAATGTCATTATAAAAAAAAAAAAAAAAAATTTGTCTTAAAAATCCGGGGTGTTACATCCCTTATTCCATTTTTGTTAATCGAGGTTTTACTTTATGAGGCATGTGCTCACTGAGTAACTGTAAGGCCTGATGATGGTCCAAGAATGTTGGACATTGTGTGATGTGTTGTTGATATCTAGGAGTGTTGGACATGTTCAGGAACTTTAGGTAGTATGTGATGTGGCGGAAGGGAGGTCTCTACTAGTAGGACAAGTGCCAGTATCCTCGTGACAAGACTAAAAGGGTCTCCACATATGTATCTCATGAATTGAACCTAATGATTATGTGTATACATGAAAACTATTCGTGTATGACTAAATGTTTATGAAATGATAATAATATAGGATTGCTAGGATATTTATGAAAATGAATAATGTATTTATACCTTCATAAACTCTGAAATGAGTAGGATTTGCTAACTTATCTACTTAGGACTTGTGAATTAATTTCATATAACGTATGAGATGGGAACTTATGATTTTAACTTGAGCATGTGTTTCATGATTCTATTTAGATATTAATAATTGCCAAATTACATTGGTTATGATAATCATGAACTGCATGCCAAAATAGCAACATTTTTTCCACCTACACAAGCGCAAGCTTGCTGAGACATTATAATTGTTTATAGTATCTCATATTTGAAGAATTAGAATGGAAAGATGAACAGGTTGAACCAAAGACGTGAAAGTAACTGCAAAGTGGTAATTATAGAAGATTGAGATTTTCACTATCTAAGGAGTAAGCCTTACTACTTGAAATCTAATTTGTGATCTATTAGGTATTGTGAATGTATATTTAATTTGAAGTATTGGACTTATCTATATTTAATGGAATGTGTTGTGATGTGGTTGTGGTTGGAGGTTCCAGTATATGATAAGTTGTATGTATTTGTTTTGAAATAATGAAAAATTATTTATATTATCTATCAGGTGTTTCGCACGCATGTGTTAAATGTGTGCCTATTTGAAAAGCAAAGGAAACTCTGTCCAATTTTTTGTAGGAATGAGGCATTCATTCCACCATAAAATCCTTGTGTTATGTAAGAAATGACACTTGAGATTTTCAAAAACAATTCTCAATGAACAAATTTTCTACTGCTTTATTTTTTAAATGAATTTTCAAACAAGGGCCCTTGCATTTTCATAAAGTATTTAAAAAGTATTATAAAAACCTTGGCTGTCGTAGTGGATGACTAGATTCCCTTAAAAATATATGAGGCATTATTAGAAGTGGGGTTGCTCTTCCTAATGATAAAAACCATTTGTGGACCCAGCTATTGATGAATTAAGCATAAGATTTTGTTCAAAAGGACAATATGAGTGTTATCCCAAGCCCTAGTGAATTTGATGATAATAAAACCTTCTAGTTGTATTTCTAACTCAGTTTGTGAGTGTGTAAGATGATCCCGAAAGGTAAGAAGCTATTTAGTAAAGATTGAATTAAGATTAAGAGGATAAAAGATCAAAATATTCTCTATAGAATTTAGTTAATTGTTAGGGGATGAACAATCAATTATTTTAGCAAAACAACAACAGAATGACTATTAAGAACTATTTTAGTTGACTGAACTTGCAACTTGAGCAACTATTTTTTAGATGAACACATTATGACCTTTCAAATCTAGTTAATTGTCCACACAAAATAGTCAAGTATTAGGTTCTAGAAGGGTTAAATTGATTTCATGAACTTCAAGGAAAAATTCTATCCAAGGAAAGTCAACTATTCAAAGAAGAACTCAACCTTTTTTGAAATTCTTGTCAACTTTTCCAAAAATCACAATAAATTATATTTGAAGTCTCTTCTGGCACTCTTGCACCTAAGTTTCAAGAATACATCAATTGATGCCACAGGTCAATAGTTTTCTAAACAATCAACTATTTTGATTCCAATTGCATGTGTGAGATTGTAATGACTCCATTTTTGTAACCTTGAAATCCCAAGTTGGTAATAAAAAGTTCACTTTTTGATATAAGGGTATTTTGGTCATTTTACTATTTACCCTGACTAGACCCAATCTTGAGAATGGTACCCTTAGGTGCGTCTCGGAAAAAGAAATCCAACAAGACCAAAATCACCCAAGACGGAGTTAAAATGAGCAAGCTATGGCCCTTTGAAGTTCAAGGGCAAAATAGTAATTAAATTTAAAAACGGAATTTTGCCTGAGAAAATAGGGACCCATTTTGATACGGGCACCCCCTTCTTCCCAAACATACTAGAGGTTTCTAGAATGGCGGTGTGCAGGGGAGAAACCACTGCCATTTTGGAGGTTTCTCCACCGCCATTCCATGGCAGTAGAAACCCCCTCTAGAACCCTCTTCAAGCTCTATAAATGAGCTCTTGGGCGCCTCCAATGGAGGCCCAAAACCCTGACAAAAACCCATCTAGGAGCAGTGCAAGAGGAGAAAACTGTGGAAAAATACCTAGCCACGAACCAGGTACGCCTTAAACCCTCCAAACCCATCTCCCCCTCAGTCTTAGGTTGAATTCCCCCAAGTTTTTGCATGCAAAACCATGCAAAATGGGGCTCTAGGGAGCCACAACAGACCCAAGGCAAGTGCCTAGGGAGTATTGGTTCAACAGGTTCGAACCAGGAGCGTCCATGGATGCACCCGCAAACGAAAGAACGGGCGGAAGGCCCTGTGCGTCGGAGGACGCGCCCTATGGGCCTTCTATGTACTCTTAACACTAAAATGCATATAACTTGAGTTCTAAGACTCCGATTGAGACGTCGTGAAAGGAGTTGTGTCCGTATTGACGACGCAGACACACCTAAATCATAAAATACCTGATCAAGTTCCTATCTAAAGCTGGCATGACCCTTAAACCATGATAGTGGCGTGGAGCTACTAAACCTTTGCAAACCTGACTATACCAAGGCCCAGTTAAAGACCTTAGGAGGCCCTTAGGCATGGGAATGAGCCCTTAATGCCTAAGTAGTGAGGTAAACTATTCTAGAACCTATAGAAATAAGTCAAGCTAACCTTTTTCTCCTAAACCATGTCCAGGAACGCACGAGGATAAGGGGACTAGCGCAATCAAACCAGGTAGGTGTTCTATCACTACTAGACTTTTAAAAAGAACCCATGATGCTTTGAGAATGCATGTTTTGAGTCATGGTTGCTTTTCTAATGCATGTTTTATGTATAACATGAATTGATTTCATAAATGAACTTAGCATGCATATGAAAAATACATTGTGCATAGATTGCCAAGACATGTGTTACATGCATAGACATGTTTTGAAAAAAAAGATTCTTGTCTGCATGATAAGTGTAGCCTTGGCCGATAAGGGCGGGCCAGAGAGAGCTGACAGGCTTCTAGGTTGGCAGGCTTCTAGGCTGTTAGGCTTCTAGGCAGGGTTATGACTTTGAATGCGATACTAGCATGAGTAGATTTTATGCATTGCATGCATTTTTGCAAACGATTGCATAAATTGCATGATTTGTGATTATTGAGTTTTGAAAAATTGCATATCATTGAGGGTTACCAAAAGACGCTGGAGTGCCCAAAAGATGCTGGGTAGGCAGTTGTGAGGGACCCAAAGAGGACATATTTTGAAAAAGAGGTTTTTGCCTATTTGCTCGTATATGATTTGGGCTAGTAAGCTCGTGGGCGCTATGCTGAGAGGTTCGGGGTGGCCTCCCAGCCTCTACCACTATTAGGTGGAAAGGGTACCACGCCAAAAAGGCATGTCCTTACTTCAATTGCATGTGGTACAGAGGACTACCACTGGTGTCACGGCACTATGTCGAAGTGTCATATGCCCCGTTGAGGCTATGACCGAGAGTCCCTAGATACCCGAGGACCACACGGCAATGAGGTCGTGAGCATAGTGGGCCCTATGTTTTTGAGGATTTACTTGCATTGCATATGGCATGACATGAGGATGGTCAACCATACCATATATCCATGAGTTGGATTCAGTTGAGCATCTTATGCATATCATTGTGTTTATGATATCTATGTTACTTTCGACTTGGATTATGCGATTCTTTAAGTCGTCAGTATTCTAATTCGACAATGGTTTTAATATCAATATTGAACATGAGTGATCAAACATGCACATGTTTTAAAGGACATATGATTTTAAAACATAGCATGCATTGTAAAACTAGTAGCAATAAACTCTTACTGAGTATAGTGTATACTCACCTAATCCTTAACATTTTTCAGACACAAGTAAACACTTAAGGACAAGATACGCCCGTGACAGAAGACGCCCAAATTAAGTACAAGTAAGTAAACCTTTACCTTATCTTTCAGTGAATGTTACTTGATTGTAGTTACTCTCTGTAGCTGGGGCTGTGACTAACACTTTCTTGGGAATAGAGTTGATTTAAAACTATGCCATAGCTATATGATTTGAAAATGTGTTTTGAGACTCAGGGTTTTATACGAAAGATTGTTTTTCATAACAAAAGATTTTCATGCATTTCATATTTCTAAAACAAGAGATCTCGCCTTTTTATTAAATTTGCATCATATAAAACCCAGGTCGTCACAGAGATAGTTCAACTTGAAGCTACTTTGGAAGGTTTAGTTTGCCCCAATAAGAATAGTCTGCTGCATATTGATTTGAAGTGGGTTTGAATAATGTGTTTAAGAATAATTGACTGTCATAGATGAACAATCAACTATTGAAGGATGGATATCAAGAATGTTTACTATATTTGGTAAGCACTGACTACCTAGAGAAAATAATCAAATATGTTAGCACATAAGTGGTGATTTGTCACTTTCAAATTTGAAATCTTATCTCCTGATGAGATGTATCCATTTCAAACAGCTAGCAGTTCATCTTCAACAAGATCTATTGGCTAGCACTCTATAAATTGGAAGCCTTGGGAGCAATCAAACATCCTTAGAAAAAAAAAATTTTGAATATCAAACTCTCGAGGATTCAAGCTTACTCTCAAGAAAGTAGCTCCAAGCTATTCTGTTTTAATTCTTTCATCCTTATATTGAAAACCTTCTCTTCTAATCTTTGTATTTGTGTTTTATCTTTAGAGAAGGACATCTTCTTCTTCAAAAATTTATTTTGTATTTTGATAGCATGATGTAGCTCTTTTTCCAAGTGATTGCAAGAAGGTTGAGCTTATGCAAGTGCTCTAGTCCTTTGATTGTGGCTAGCACAACATCAACTAGTTTTGTAAAATCTTATAGAGAGTTTGTAAACTCAAAATAGGTGTTACTTTGAGAGAGTGGTAGTGGGTGCCTTATTGGCTAGCCAAACCACTATAAAAATTCTATGTCTAGTTTCTTCCATGCCATTATTTACATTTTTAAATTATCTTTAATTGCTGACCACTTTATGCAAAAGTTTTCAAACTTGATTTGGGCTCCAATTTACCCCCTCTTGGGACCTCACAATTGGTATATGAGTATGTACTCTTATTTTAAATATGAGTCAAAGATTAAAGTTCTTTTATTGGTAAAAATGATAGAACGAATCACAGAAACAATCTCAAGGAAGGTCAATCCACCCATGGACGTCCATACTTTAATGGAACCAATTACAACTAATGGAAAGTAAGAATGAAGATCTACATCAAATCTAAAGGTTATGAACTTTGATGATCTATTGAAGATCCTCTTAAACCATATATGATCACGGATGATTTATCCCATTACTCACCAGAGAGAGAATGGCATGAAGAAAAAGTGTATATAGAATTAGTTTCCTAACCAAGATATAGGATTAATATGAGAAGATGTTCAACCAAAAGCATGTGTTGCAAGGTAGAGTTTGTTAGTTTGATGACTTGAAGAAATGGTTCAAGTTGGAAGATTGGTTCAAAGTAGTGGAAATGGATGAGATTATGAAGCTAAACACTAGCACATATGACTATTTGGTTTGAGTATTCTAATCTAACATGGAGAGATTTTTTAGATGGATCTCTCAAGACTTATGTTCACTACAATTGTGCTTAGACAAAAGTTGCACATGATGGATTACATTTAAAGAAACAATATTGCATTAAAGAACACCAAAGAGGAGTATTAAAACTATCGCTGAAAAAGATGAAGTAGATGCAAAAGCACCAATCAAGATAAGTGGTTTAAGTCTTGAAATTAGGTTGTTGGGCATTCTTGTGCCTAAAAATGGGAGTCTTACACTCCTAAACAATCTCAAACTATACTTAGATTTAAGATGCCAATTGATTAAAGATCAATGTGGCACAATTGATGCTTGACCACTAGTGGAGTTACATGAGGACAGAAAAGGTAAGTTTATGTATGGTATGATCATCACTCACCTTGCTATTCTGTAGGGGGTTCCTCTTGGTGAGAAAGCTCCAAACCACTCATTGATAATCTTCTAATCAATGAAACATCCATTAGACATATCGATTTTGATCTAGAAAATGGTCGATGGATGAACAAAGTTGGATTACAATTTGGTAGGCACAAAAAGCCAATAATGCAGAGCATGAAGGAAGAAATATGGAGGAAGGCCAAAGTAGTGAGCCTATTGATTCTACCACTAGTCTAGACCTTCTAATTTTCTTTTCTAATTTGGTTCATGAGTGTGCAAGATAATCCAAAAAGGTTAGAGGCAATTAAGTAAAGGCTAGAGAAAGATTCAAAGCTTAAAAGATTAAAATGTCCAAGTTGATTGTCAATGGATGAGCAGTCAACTATTTCAGGAAAATGGCAATAAACTAGTGAATGCAACTATTTTAGTTGACTAACCCTAACAACTCAATCAAATGTTTTTTAGATGAACACATTAGATCTTATAAATCTAGTTAACTATCAACATAGAAAGCTATCAATTTTTAGAATGATTGAAGTGATTTCATGAAGTTCAAGGCAAAATTCACTTAAATAAAAGTCAATTGTTACAAGAAGAACTCAACTATTCTAGAAATTTCATTCAATTATATCAAAATTATAGTCAACTATTTTTTAAGTCCCTTTGACCACTGTTGCACCCAAGTCTCAAGAATAGAGAAGTTGATGCCTCAAGTCAACTATTTCAAAAACAATTAACTATTTTCATTCCAGTTATATATGTGTGATAGTTCTACTTGAACATGTTTATGAAGCTTTAGAGAATCCAATTGATTTGTCCCAATGGGACTGAATTCTAGGTTTAAAAGTAGCCAACTATCATGGATGAATAATCCATTATCAAAGGATGGATACTAAGAATTTTGGTAAACAATTGACTCTTGGAAAAAAATAGTCAATTGTGTCAACAAATGATTTGGTGAGCTATCATTTTCAAATTTAAAATCTTATCTCCTGATGAAATAATTTATTGGATAGAACTCTATAAGTTAAAGATCTTAAGAGCCTTCAAACAACTTTTGGGAGAAATATTATGTTCTTAGATATTCAAGCCTATGCTCAAGAAATTAGCTCCAAGCTATTCTATTCTAATTATTTCATTCTCTTGTATTGAAATCCCTCTCTCCTTAATCTTTGTTGTGCTTTATTTTTAGAGATGTCTTCTTCTTTTTTAATCTATTTTGCATTTGAGAGAGCAGTGCAGCTCTCTTGTTCTTAGAAAGTTTTTCAAGTATATATAAGAAGGTTGAGCTTGCTACAACTACTCTAGTTTTTTTATTGAGGCCAACATAGTGTCAATTGGCATTGAAAAATGCTATAGAAAGTTAATGAGACTCAAATTAGGTGTTGGTGCCTTGGTTGACTGACCAAACCATTATAAAAATTCTTTGTCTAGCTTCTTTTGTGTTATTATTTATATTTTTAAAATTGTATTATATTGTTGAGCACTTTTACTAAAAAAAATTGTAATTTTGATTTGGGCCCAATTCAACTCCCTCTTGGGACCTCACAAGAAGCCTCTGTTACACAAGTGGTAAAAACTAGGGCCAACCCACATGGACATAATATCAAGCATACACGAAAGAAGAAGTGATGTTTAGCTCCAAATTCGAGCATCCTTTTCTCCTACTAACAAAGTGAGAAGAATTATTTTTTTGTCTCCTAGAAGAGGAATTCAAGAACTCCTCCAAAGGAAAACAATCCAAACACATGCAAAAGATATATTTGATTTTATAGGTGAGTGTCTGCTTTAGATTATAAAATTTCCCTGTTTTTGTAATTCTATTTTTGTCTGGATCTATTTGAAGGAGAACCCATCATTGAAGATGGGAAACTATACTTGTTCAAGAATCTCTAAGTGAATTAAAGTTCAAGGGTATTTCTTCTTAGGTTTGATACTTGGAATACAATGAAACCTATGTGATTGAAATAATGATTTTCAAATGAACTTTTATTCCAAATTATTTGATGACATTTTAGTGTTTTGTGGTTGTCATCCTCAACTCTCTCTTTTTTCTTTTAGTTTTGTAAAAGAAAATATCAACAACAAAAAAATTGTGAAAGAAAATAATAATAAAAATTCAATCAGTGCACAAAATCAATTATCCCACCTCTCTCTCTCTCTCTCTCTCTCTCTCTCTCTCTCTCTCTCTCTCTCTCTCTCTCTCTCTCTCTCTCTCTCTCCTCCCACTTGCCATTGATGTTGCTGCTAATTCGGCTAGCGAAAAAGGATTTCAAAATTTCTTCCTTTTCAGTAAAGCCAATAAATTTCTTAGAAGTAATAAAATAATGCATACTAAGCCTCAAGTGGCAATAAAGAAGCTAAACAGTAAAATAAAGAGAAGTAGGGCCAAAAATTGACTTCTTCCAGAAACTTGATGGAAGGTCCAACTTGTAGTAAACTTTAGCAATTACAAGAACTAATGTGATAAGTTTAGAAGTTCTTGGGCTACAATGCCATAAGTAAGTAGTTTAAGGTAATAAACTGCAATTTTGTAAATAAAAATAAAAATGACAATAATTTGGCCACCAAGAGAAGTAGCACAAGTTATTTTGAGTTGCAACCAAATTTATCTTGTAAATCACTTAATGTTCATGGCCCCACAATAAAAAATAGACAAAGGAATCTCTCTCTCTCTCTCTCTCTAGTCAAAACTACAGTTGCAAGTTTGTACCAGAGGTACAGCATGGCCCACTAGATCATGCACACATCACTTATATTTGGGGTGATCTAAACCATTTATCCTATAATCTACCTTTTGCACAAATTATCTCTCCAAATACCACCTATGCGTTCACCCATCCTATGAGATTAATTATTTGCTGTCCATTTATTCTGAGAAAAATCAAACGTCTGAAAACTCAATGGATCATATTTTAAGGCATAGCTTATATAGCACATGACCAAGAAGATAAACGGCTTGGATCCCCTGATACTTGGTCCCCACTTGTGAACGAAGAGAGAGAAAGGAAAATGAGCTTCAAAGTAGGTTTGTTTTCTTTCTTTCTTTCTTTCTTTCTTTCTTTCTTTCCACAACAAAGGGACGCACAAAGTGTCAAGCCTTGGTCTCCCTGGTGAGACACTCCTTGCGCCATTGTGCTGAGAAGGCTTTGGTGCACCCACCTTCAGTCTGTTCTCAAAAGGATCTCTGTTTTGAGATCAATCAGGGCTATCTTACTGTTATTTCTACGGAGTCTATGAACACTTCATCTGTAACCATGTTGATGAACAAAAAATGCCCCTGGCTTCCTTCCATCCTCTTCTCCTTCTTCAACTCTCTTGTAACAGCCTAACACAACTTCTCCATTTTTTGTTCCACCACTTACGCATTTCTGATTCTCGTGGCATTCCAAAATCTTAGATCTCCAAACCCACTTTTGCAGCCGTTTTTTTCTCTGAAGTTAGGATTGTAAAAGTTGTCGATATATGACCTTAAGGTCACGGGTTCAAGGCGTGAAAACAACCTCTTACAAAATACAAGATAAGATTGTGTACTTTAAGCCCTTGCCGGATAAAAGGAATAGCAATTTAAAGTAAGTCGTGACAAGGTGTTCGACTATTTCACTTGGGTGTGCAAATCAGCGGCCCAAAACTGTAAGGGAATGCTAATATGACTATCATCCCTTTTTTCTCTTATTTTCCTTTTCTTTTCATGTGAATGAAATATGGGCTTCTATCTCTATGTCACGCTCATACAATTATACATATGGACAAGAGAGACAATTCAAACTACTCCAATTGAGTAATATTCATGCATTACGTACTGATCTAGCTTATGATCCATTAATCCATCAAAAAGGGTCACTTATCATTCAATATTTGTTTTCTAATTCCCAATCACGAGTTTGTGATCTCTAATCGAATGGCTATAGAATAGAAGACATCAATCTACGGTCAAAAACCCTCCAGCAGAGCAAAGTCGGTTAATCCAAACAGGAAGGATTTTGGTGCAGGTCCCATCGAGAACACATTGAATAACAGCATTTCTCTGGATTTTTGCTAAACTATGCTAACAGTAGCGGGGAAATGGGGAGACTGTAATAGCCTCTTTCTACAAGGGTAAAATCGTCAACTAAAATGGTTGCTCTGAAAAGTTCAGTCGTTTGTGGCTACAAAAGGCCCCCAAAAATGATATTTAGCGCCCGTTTTAAATCCCAACGTAAATCAGAGTTTGCATGTGAGACCAAGTAAGGAATCTTAGCTGCCACCAGCCATGCTCTCGTGGCAGGCAGATGCTGTTGGAGGATGCTTATGTATTGCCAGCAGAAGATTTTTATGGGTGAGTGCCAACAAGAATCTGTGATTACGCAGCGCAGGTCACATGAACCCTCTCTTGCCAACCTTTGTCGTTATAAAAATGATAATTCCCAAAATGCCCAGGAAATTCGTGCGTAGGACAAGTTTGAAATGACCAAAATATCCTCCGTAACATTCATTTGGTTACTGAAGCCATCCATGCTATATCTATACCATGTGTAATTAAAAACCTGAACCCTGAATCCTCTAGGTACGAGCATCCTGACAAAATGACATATTTAGACATATTACATTAGGTGCTGCCCCACAAGGAAAACTTTTAATAAATCCTATGCATGAATTAATTTTTGAACAGATGAACAAGATTTATGTGGCTAACCCTAATTAGGATAAGGTCTTGAGGATGATGATGATTTATATTGACAAAGTAGAAAATAGATGGAAGGACACGTCGGAAATAAACTGGTGGGCATTTTGAAAAATAGGTAAAATGTTGTTGGAGAAACGAGGAATTGTATGCCAGAATGCGAAATGGTATTGGCAAAATATTATCGCTGTTAAAAGTGAAAATTCAATGGATGACAAGTGGGTCTTTACTTATAGAAACTTAATGCCACTGATAGTGAAAAATTGCTGTTCATATATATATATATATATATATATAATTTGACATGGCCATGTGCATGTGCTCTTTACTAGTATATATAAAAAGGAAGCTGAATTGATCGAATTGTGGGTGCCATCTAGTGACCACATCTTCTACAACCTACCTTCAAATGATCTAACCATTCATCTCATTACTCCAAATGTAGATGTATCATAGATTACAAAGCATGTGATTTGGACAACTCTAGCATCTAAAAATCACTTGACAAAAATGTGCTTAGAAACGAATAGTTTAGAAACTTTAATAACAATCATACTTTTTTTTTTTAATATAGAATCATCCATACCATATGATTTTTAATTTATAAGAAAACTAAAGTGGGAGCAATGAAATAATTTATTCTCATTATGCAAATGTGGGTTCCACAAAATGTGGTCGCTGGACCAAAGCTCATAGTATAGTTAGTTTAGCATTACTTGTGTAGGTTTTTTCCTTACTACTAAGAATATGGCTCGTAGTGTTAACGAATTTCAAATTTCTTGAAAGCTAGTAGTTTGGTTATAACAAATGCTCTTCAACAGTAAGGAATGAATATGTTTCCTTACTTCAAACGATAGGCTATATGGTTTACAGAAAATAAAAAACGAGAGGAGGCTAAGACCATTGCTTACTTGAAACGATGAAAAGCTACTAAATTAGTCATAAGAAAGTACTCTTTATGCATTTATTGCATTTAAAGGAATTTGTAACAACCCTAAATTTTGTAAATATCATTCTAGGCGTTATTATGTGAAATTAAAATTTTAGAGTATAATCAAAAATTTTGACCAAAAAATAAATAAATTTTTATAAAAATAAGACTTAGAGTGGAGACATTGATATTTAAAATGTACTTAAAAAATTGAATCCAACAACATAAAGAACATTGAAATAGGAGTTCGAATCTACTTGAAAAATAAAATTCAACGAGCTAAAGAATGATAAAAGGAGTCCGAGTAAAGAAGTTATAAGCCTTTAAAGTTAAGGGCAATACAGTAATTAAAATATTCATCTCTCTCTCCGACCAGTCACTGTCGACGGCTTCGCGCCTAACGCGGCGGCTTGAGCAAAGCTCACCAGTGACACCTGACCCTGGAGCTTGTTCCTTGCTCTTCGTCCCCGTGTTTCCGATCTCATCATTCCTTGCTGGAAAACCCAAAACCCAAATCGTTTCTTCCCCTGAATTTCGATGATCTCTGTTCACAGTACACGCAGCCCTTTTCCCTAGCAGCCTTCCCAACGCCGGTACCTCCGCTTATGATCGCCCCAGATCCCAGTGCTCAAGGCCGCAACTGAGATATCTCCTCTTCGGTATGTGCAGCCCTTTTTCCCCGGCTGATTTTCTTTCCCATCACTAGTTTCCTGGTGCGATCGGGACTCCCTGTGCCCCATGTCCTTCTCCTTCTCCGAATGCCTTTTTCCTTCTCTCTCTATTCCAGATAGAAACCCTTATTCGGTTTTCTCCGGTGACAAAAAAACCCCCTCTTTCTGATCTCGCTGTTCCCCCACTGACGATCGATCACCCAGCTCTAGCGCACAAAACCCTCTCCATTCAACCCCACCATCAGAGCCCTGACTGCACGCTTGCCGCTTAGGCCTGCAAGGCACCAGTGCATGATCCTCCTCGGCCAATCCCCACTTCCTCTCACCGGCGCACGAAACCCCATTTGACCTCCACCTCTTCTCCCTCCTTCCCCTCACCTGAGTCAAGTTCCCCTGTAGCGCAACTAGCCAGACATGCCTATGCGCCCAGGCCAGCCGACCAGATCTTACTCTGTTTCCTTTTTCCATCGCCAGCATTGCCAGACCGGTGCTAGCCCACACCCGCCATTCTCCTTAGACCAGTGCAGCCCAACTGACAGGCCGCGCCAGTCCCGATACCCTCTTTCCCCTGCTCTTCTCCGATCGGTGCTGTCTGATCAGCATGCTAGCCCAGGACCTGTTCCGCACCATCCATTTCCGTCACCGGCGATAGAACCCCAGCGTCGGTGAACAGTCCTAGGGAACAATTGCTGAGGTGAAAATGACTCAGATCAGTGATCTGAGCCATTCATCGCGCTCCTCTTGACGTCACAGATGAAACCCCTCATCAAATGGGAGATAATCTAACAGAGATCCTGACACAACAATACTGTACGGCCACTATCAGATCCATGACAATCCAACAGTGATTTAATGTTCTTAATGATCTATTAGACTGGAAGCATGTGTATGAGGTATAATTTATTCAGCATTATCCAGTCATTAATCTTTTTTCAAATAAAAAATCTGCAACAATTTAATGGCCTACATGCATTTAGTACGTGACATCATGGCCTACACTATCTATACTTTTGGCTGTACTTTGGTGTGCCTTTGTACAAAATTCACACTGATAACACTATTTACCCAACCAATGGCTTAACTTTTAAGTGGATGGGTGTTGTAAGTAAAACGTTGAATGGTTCACATTCAAATATCAAATTCCACCCAAATAACCAGGAAGCAATCCCAATAATATTTCCTCTAATTAGCTTCTTTTATGAAATGATGTCATTGACCATATAGAATAGAAAATTTTCCAATGTATCAAGTCATGCTTTGACTTTGATTTTGCGTAAAACACCAAGGTACACCCGGTTAAACTAGTAGGGGTACACTTAGAAATGTTTGGTTTCACCTGAACTATCTGGGCAATTATCCTTGGAGTTAGACCTTAATACTATCTTTAAAATCATTAAAAGATAGATGAGGATTAAAATAAGACCACTTTTGGCCATTAGATCATACTTAAACATAAATATATGCGTATGTGTATGTATTAATAAAAGAAATTTTATGCGTTATATAGATTGAAGCACACGGGGTCAATAGTGAAGAAGAGGGTGATTAAAGCTAGTAGAAATGAATGAACTCACTGCACGAGGTACGTGGAGAATTAAGAAAGCATGTCTTAATAGTAAGATGCATGTTTTTGAACATGATCTTATTCTTATGATATATATTATGTCATTTAAATTGCGCATTTCATATGATAAATGCAGATGAAAAATGTTGACTTGTGAATGATGAGAATTTGTGATTTGGAATGCTACATGAATGGCATGCTTATAATTGAAGCCTATTGAATGATATTAATGGATACACATTATCTGTTCTTAAAAATATCATAGTTGTTATTGTGATAAAAAGATATTTATAGTACATGGGTACCATTACATCATATATAATGTATGAGTTTAAGATTTTACATTACATTCTTGGTGGGCGATCACTTAATAAGTGAGAATGTTATGATTATTATAAGATATTCATATATATTATAGATAGAAAAGACACATGTATATTATTATTTTACATCCAAGTATGGTGGCCCGAGAGTTTTGATTTAAATAGGCATAGGCCTGGGGATGCTATACTAGGATAGTTGTAGAGTTTGGCCACCCGCTCTCTGAAATTTATTATATGATGGATACCATGCACAATAAGAGGTTACATGTTGGGTGGGGTAATCATGGGAAGGTTGCCGCTGTGACAGTCGTGGTCCCCCCATGGTGATATAGATTTTGTTATTTCCACAGTTGGTATCAGTGGATTATTATGCAGTTATCCGGGTGCGCTGTACGGATTTAGACTGCGGCATAGTAGTCCTTGTATTCGATGCACTATGGTACGTACATGATAGCATGATGAGATGCCTTATATGATCATAGCATGATGAGATGCCTTATGTTGGCATGATGAGATGCCTTATGTGATGTTACTAGCAACGGCTAGAGTTTTATGAACCCCTTATGGTAAGGGGTATATGTAAGAGACCTAGTATAGTTTGGGAATGGAAGTTATGAAACCTATGGACTATGTTCATAACTTTGTATATCTTTTAACGATTTTAATATATATAATATAGTCCTATATGTATATATTTGGAGGGCGTAGTTTTATAAAAGCTTTCATATTAAAATAAAAATAAATTCACCACTCCATGTGTAATTGAATGCTCAAAATTCTTTGAAAATAAAGTATAGTTATAACAAAACTGCATTGAACAACTTCAATAGAATACAATAGAACATTCCCTGCTCCATAAGGAAAGCGTTGAGTCAAAATAGAAGGCCTAGTATTAGCATTGCACTCCTATGGGGAAATAGGCCTTTTGGTAAAGCCTCGATAGTAGGACACATAAGAACTAGATAAAGCCGTCCACCAAAGATAAGATGTATGTGAATAAATTCTTCTTCTCACTTCTATAATTGCACCAACTGTCACTGAAGAATCTATGTCAACAATAATGATAATAGAAACTTTATTTGAAGGAATAACAAAGTCCACTTACATAAAGGAATGGGATGATAGTACCGCCAGCTTTGAACAAAAGAACTCATTGTAACCAAAAGGACAACCATTTGCATTGAAATTTGTTTGATAAGAGGTAATGAATGGAACCAAATATGCTTTGTGAGGGTATCATTGACAATAGTAAAAGAGAGCTTTAATTGACAGCAAGCTAAGGAGCTTTCTTAGTGGGAAAAATCACATACGCAAGAAATTCATCTTTGAGAAATAGCGCAATAGATTCACAGGAACGAATGAAGAAAGTGGTAAGACAATTAAACATCTTTTCATTGGTATGTTAGAAGGGATAAAACATTAGAAGCAAGTAGGCCTTTGGCCACACTACCAACCCTCTCTATGGCTTCTTTTGAAGATCTAATTATTATGCATTCTAGCTCAATGATATGTTGTCACTTTGAGTGTGAAGCTCATTAGGACTTACCAAGATCAAATGAGATATCCCAACCTCTAATTGTCAAACTAGAAATTCCCATGAACCATACATAAGATGGATGGTGTACTCAATTTCATTAACAAGATGGCAAGGATTAAAGAAGGATTTTGAGAGAGAGATAGGAAAAAGAAGTACAAATGCAAGAGCAAAGATATTAGCTAGTTAAATGCCCTAAAATTAGTGTACAAAAGGGTTACAATCCTGGGAAGTACATGGAAACCCTAGACCCACCAATTGCTTAAGAACATGTTGTGAAGGTGGAATAAAGTTTCCTATTGAACCGATGACTTCGGATGTAGACAAGTTTGAAGGGCAGAATCTAAGGAACTGGGACCACAACACCTGTTTATCATGAATACCCCAGATTTGATGTGGCGAAAGGAGGAGTCAGAGCTTGTCAACCATAGGAATGTATGATCAACTTGACTTTGTATGCTACGAGGTCTCTTTTAGTGCACTTGACTTATCTTATTGGGTATACAGTAATCATTGAGCATACATTTATAATGGGCAAGTCAATTTTGAGAATGTTATTAGAACCAAACTCTAGTATCTTATGAGGGTTGTTTGTTTGCAACTCTTAATAAACCGGTCAATTTTGAGCATACTTTATTAAAGAGTTGTTGGTGCATCAATGAGGAGTTTGAGAGCTACATAAGTATAGATATGCACATGAATGGGGGGCTCTTCTTTATTTATAATTAGAAGAAAAGCTGTTTGACTTTCCTTGCAATGTGCCTTTCAAATTTTTGTGAGGATTAAGGGAAATTTCAACTTTCTAGCCTAAAAATGATCATAAAGCTTGCAAACAGATTGTCAAAAGGCAAAGTATTAGGTTGCTTTTCAAAAAATAAAATAAAAATGAGAACTTTCTTTATTTTTGTATTGATTTAAAATTTGTTGCCATAAAAAAGAGATGTCATGAGCCTACTCAATATTGGTTTTTGATTCAAACAACAATCGTTTAGAACTTTCATTTCTCAATTATAGGCCACCCTATCATTGTCTATTTTTTCGTTGTTTAATAAGACTCGATATGATGTATCTATTTATTGTACTATTGCCTCTACTATGTGGTTTCATAATAGTTTTTCTAGACATTTTCTAGGATCAAAAGGAAGCACTATAATAATGACCATGCGCATTTCATTTTCTTTGATCTTCTCTTTGATTGCTTTTCATGAATTCATAGTAGGAGCTAGTGCTTAGTATCTAAGAATCACTCTATGGATCTCATAAAAAATTGTTTGATCCTTCTTTGGGCTTCTTTGGCAACTGTGAAGTCATGGAATAAATTGTCAAGTAGATGGATAATATTTGAATGTTGTACTTTCTCCACAATGATACAAACTCGACCTGCTCCTGTAGACCTAAGGGCACCATTGCATGTCAAAGATAAGGCTAACATAATAGGATGTAAATACTCGCTTGGTTGGCGGCTGTGCATCCTGCCTTTTGATTGACAAATACTTGAGGAAGCCTATCACGAATGCTATTGGTATGGAAGCGATGCAGCCACAAAAGGCTAAGAAAGTGCCTCACATATGGTAGTAAGAAGGCACTTATGGCCTGATGGTGGGGCCTTACATGAAAGGCCCCAGCTCAATAGAGACTTGACTGAATCACTCTAAGGGTCTAGTCTATGGAAGTGATGGTTAGATATGTAAGGAAAAGAGCTTATAGTACCCCCTTTTCTTGATTAATCCTTTTTTTGATTTAGTATTTACTCAACTACTAAAAAAAGGAGGGTTGGCTTGCATGCCACACCCCATATAGAAAGAAAAAAAAAAAAAAAAAAAAGTAGCCATTACCTTTGGGTAGTAGGAGACTTTTTCATTAGGGAAGGGAAGAAGGGTCCTAAGCATGGAAAATGCCATACACTTGAGTGACAAAGGAAAGTGAGACCATATTTGTTTTGTTAAGCCTATTTAAACATGACATACAATTCTAGTAGAAGATCAAGTTGGCAGGCCATGTGATGGAAAACCTTCCCACATGGTTCAGAGAGCACTAGATTTGAGTGAGGTTCACCACCACATACTCACTGGAACCGCATATTGGTTTGGTTTGTAATTCATTTCTAACTCCATGTTCGATAACCCATTCATATGATGGTAGCTTGGTCCATCTTTATTTCATTTCATATATGTCCAAGGATCCACATAGTGCTTAATTTATGTATTATTTATCTATTCATACTTTGAAGAAATAAGACAGAAGAGCAGAAGATTATGTTAGAGATCTTAAGAGAAGGGCGTAAAAGGTATATCAAATAGGTTTGCAATGTAATTGATGATCTTGTGAACTAATGTAATACTTTGACTTAATATGACTTTGCTTTATGAACATGTGGACATGTAAATTGAAGTTTTGGTGTTGTAGTTGTGACTGGTTGATCCTAGTGTTGATCTGTTCCTTTTGTTCAGTTAAAAACTTAATTTTTAAAAAACTATACACATCTAAATTATGTATTCATGTGGATGGATGGAGACAGAGCCTTCTTTATTATTATTTGACTTAAACTATGTCTATCAAGGACATTGCATTCGCATGCATAAAATTCTTAAAGTCCAAAAAATTGAGGAGACTCTACCAGATTTTCAGTAGAAATGTAGCTCATTTCTCTGAAAATTCTTATGTTTTTTAAAAGAAAATTGACACTCAGGATTTGAGAAGGCCTTCTTGTGAAAAGCGTTTTCTGTCATTTGTTTTTTAAATACTTTTCCAAACTGGGGGCCCCACATTTGTAAAAGATTTTGTGTAAAAGTACTATAAAAACCCGAGATGTTACAACTAGGCCCCCATGCCATTATTTCTGGCCTCTCCAGTCCCCAACGATGGCCACCTTTCTAGTTGTATCCACCTCGCACCCCTACTCACCACCTTCCACGTCTCCGTCATAGCCACACCCTTTCAATAGCCAGTCGACCCCCCCAACCCCGGTCCCCTCAACCAACCATGTTTCTAGTGCACGATCGCTACTACCCCCCCCCCCTCCCATGCAATAATTGGCAACCGCCCCTAGTCCTTGCATTTTCGGTACCTGGCCGCCCCCAACCCGCCATGCACCCCACCCCAACAATTGGCAAGTGCCCCGTCCTTGTGCCTACAAGCACCCAAACCCCTCCCCCTTTCTGGAACATCCCCAACCTATCTACAACTAATCCCATTCGCAACTGGCACTCGCCCTCGTGCATCCCTTTATTCCCAGCACACCCCCCAACTCCATCAGAAACTAGTAGCCTAGCCCCTCTATTTTCAACAATCCCTATTTTTTATGCAACCCCGCCTCCCCCTAACGTGAACCCCCATATGATCGACATCCCCTGCGTGCATCACCCCTTTCGCGGACCTCCCATGATCGCCCTTGATTCTGGCACATCCCCCTGCTCACACTCCCACATGATCGGCAGCCCATCTGCCTCGCGCTCCTTGGTGCACACCCCAACCCAATCTGTAGAGGCCACCCCCTCCCTGCACGTGCACACCCCCACCCAATCAATAGCCCACTCGGTCACTCCCCCTATAGCCCCTATTTCTAGTGCATACCTTCCCACCCACCCCCCCTATTTCTAACACCTCCCTCGCCCACCGCCTACCGACGTCAATGTCTGTGAGGTAGCTACTCTATTATACAAGGGTAATATCAGGATTTCATAAAAACTAACAAGGAAGGAGGATGGAAACCTAACATAATGGCATTTTTGTAAAGATGTGTAAAACTTAATGGCTCTATTATACAAGGGTAATAGCAAGATTTCATAAAAACTAACAAGGAAGGAGGATGGAAACCTAACAAAATGGCATTTTTGCAAAAAACCCTATTTGAAATTAGCTTGATAAGATCAAAATGAACATGTAGAAATCGTCAAAAAGTTGCTTACTTGCAAATGTCAAATAGATTTAATTTGAAGGCTCACAACCATTTATTGAAATTACAAAACTTTGGATGGAAGGACTCTATTTCAAAATTGATTTTTGAAGGTGAAAGCAAGGGCATGAGAATCTTGGAAGTCTAAGAGGAGCCAAGAGCAGGTGTAGGAAATTTAGGAGATGAAGTGATGAAATGTCTTTAAGGATAGTTGAAGAGTGGTTTTCCTCTTTCCCTATCTATATTTAGGAATATAGTCTCACTTATAGCCACAAAGAAAAGACAAAAAGACAAGCCTATGGAAATGGTAGATGAACAAGACTATGAACACAAGAAAAAAGATTATTTAAAAGTTTAAAAGCTAAGAGCTTCATACTATCAAGTGTATGTGTGAAGATTGTAGCCAAAAATGGGTCTTTGGTTGTAAACAACTAGCTGATAACCTATTCACATTCAGGGGGTCAAAACAATTACAACGAAACATTCATAACTAACTAGGGCCATACCATTAAATTACAAAGCCGCTTGTTGGTCTTGGCCCTTTCTCCACAACTTTACAATCTCTTGCCCCATTCATTTGTCCTAGGTGGAATCAAAGAGAGAGAAAGGTCAATCTTTCTCTCTCTCTGATTCCACCTAGGACAACTAAAAGATTGACCTTTCATAGTCTCTTATCTTTGAGATAAGGATTATTGGGTGCACCAAAAATCTGGAAACAAGAGTTTCAATAAGGTCCCTGTGGTTATAACAAAGAGAGTACTATTAATGGAGGGTAGTCAACTAACTCAATTGCCAATTCCTTTTTTCTTTTTTCTTTTTTTGAAGAGAGAGTGAGAAAATGAGTGAGCAATCAATTGATTGGCTTGGAAAGGAAACTAATAAGTATCATTTACTAATAGGGCTAACGAGAGCTTTAGAACCCAACCCTTATTAATATAGTAGCCACTAGCTCCTTTACTGAGCAAGCAAGTACGAATAGGAATTGCATATTGTATTAGGAACCACAATAATAGTGATGAGAATAGGAATAGTTTTTTGTTCTTTAAGCAATAAAATATCAAGCAATAGGTCTTTTGTCAGTCTCGTAAGGGACATGAGATGGAAGAAGTAGTTCTTCTCAATTGTTATAAGTGAAACAAAGTGCTTCCAAAGCATAGGTGTAACAATTTGTTGAAGTAGTCATCATATGAGGGATATTCTTTCTAAATAGTAGAGTCAACAGGTGTATGAACATGCACAAAAAGAGGTAGAAAGCAAACAAGCAACCATAACTAAAACTACAACAAAGCATTAGTAACCAACCCTAACTTTTATCCCCTACCTTACAATAATTGATAAGAAAATCACTAATGCTCCCTCGGTTGTCACTCCATCTACTTCACTTGCTTCGAGCAGCAATAAGCCTAATAATAAGTTCTCGACCACAATAGAGGCAAGGAAAATGCCTCCTTCACTTCATAGGGCTTCCCCTTGGCCAATTGTTACTTGCTAGCATAGTCCTTACTCAAGCTCCATTGTTCGGATCTTTAATAGGTCCAATTTATAGAGAGAAATCGTTTATTCCTAGATCACTCGTAAATTAAAAGGACACATTTCATCAATTTTTGTTATAGCTATTTTAATATAAGATCAAGACACATAAGTGCTCTAAACATGTTTCAGCTTGTGATTAATCCATAAATGCCAATGTGGTCATGCACCCATTGAACAACAATCCATCTTTTGAAAGATCCTGACTTTCGTGCTTTTGTGGATCATCCGAGATCTTTTCCAAGACCTACATTGTATTAAAGAGATATCTATATGGTTTGATCAATTGTGTAGGATCCACAATAGCAATGAAACTAGGGAAAGTATATAAAAAAGACAGTTCTTATCTATTATATTAGTATTAATTAGTGACCCTTACTCGATGAGTCCTTTCGTACAGGATGAACTATTGGCCAATCTTACATTTTGTTTTTGTGGATCGAGGAGAAAAGGGGCTCAATGGGAAGAGGATTGAACCATGACAAAAGCAAGAAGGTTAACTTCTTTCAAATATACAACTTGGATTCTGGCAATGTAATGTAGTTTCATGAAGATCAATTTTTGCATGCTAGGTAATAGGATAGTAAGTTATAAATTCTATCTCCTTAGGACATGTATTTCAATTACTATTAAATGTAGTTAATTGTGGGTTACTATTATCCTTTTTGTAGTGTTGAATCATGTGTTCCAAATCAAAGGAATTTGTCTATTTTTTAAGGTCTTAAAAGGGCATGGAAACACGTGTAAACTCTTGAAGAAAAATTGAAAAGAGATGTATCTCCAATTCCTTTAGAAATGGTAAGATCTTTGGAGCGAGAAGAAGGAGTTGATCTGTATCATCTTGACATTTTTTTGCTTTCTCTCTTTTTTATTTGGGTTACTAGTATCAAATAGTACATGGTAAACAAAATCTTCTTTTTGTAATGCTCAATTTATTCAAAAAAAGAAAAAATAGTACAAATTTTAGGAAACCATGTGCTATGAATCAAATTTGTAGTTAATCATATTTTTTTATAGGAGCAGTTGACAATCGAATCCAATTTTTTATTATTTTCATATTATTAATAATGTGAAACGAAAGCTCAGCTCCAAGTTGTTTGAGAATGGTAGTCTTGAGTTTCTCCACCCTTTGCCTTAAGATTACTCAATTCTATTTCCCAATGGGGTAAGGAAGGGGTATAACTCAGCAATAGAGTGTTACCTTGACATGGTGGAAGTAATATGTTTGGGCCTAATTATCCCTAAACTCAAAGTGAGGTTTTTAATTTTGACTTGATACCTTCCCGTGATCGAATGAGAATGGCTAAGAGGCTCAATTGACATGAGAGAGTAGGGATGACTATATTAATGGGAGCAAACTCTAGGCTAATATGAAGCGCATGGATACAAGTTATACCTTTGGACTGTGTCTAGAAACAAGGAAGTTATAAGTAATTCAACTATAAATCTCATGGAGAGTATGATCGTGGCTCATGATGAATGCTAGCAGCATGTTCAACACATGCAAATCGGATGGGAAATGGTCTTTTTACTGGCAGATGGGTAAGTAACACGTGAGGACCTACATTGGGAGGGAACAACAATTGGAAACGGTTGGTAATACCAGCTGGCTGAGGCGCAAAAGGAGGAATCTACTTGAGGAGGGACCTCGCATGTGATTAGCTAGCTTGGTCAGGCAAGAGCTTACACAAGCGATGATCAGCCACATTGCGATTGAGACTGCACCCAAACTTCTACGAGAGGTAGCAATGAGGAATTTTTCTCAATGTCAAAAGCCTCACGGAGCAATGCCACATGGAGATAAAATCATCCAATCAATATGTTGTTTGAATTATTAAACATAGAAAGCAGAAGCAATCACATGAACGAGCATGATTGTCCAAAGGTAGACTCTAGAAAAAGAGGTACCCAAACGCTCTCATTTGGAGGGTCTATTACCATTACTCAACATCATATATTTTCACTATTTTGTTCAAATTATATATGTTGTGATCCCCTCTCCAATATCATCTCTTACTTACCTCTAATGCTTTTCTTTTCCATCTGAATAAAAACTATTTACTTAAAATAACCACAACAAAAATGGGGCTTCCTCATAAAAACTTATTTCAACGGATTCAAAAGACCCATTCATTTAAATTCTTTAACACTGATTGTTAACAGCTAAAAGTCTGGTTAACACTGGCTAGCTTTACTAGAGAAGAAGACAAGACTCTTTAGAGTTCAGACCTTCCTGTTTCTAATCCCAAAACTGATGTAAAACACTCTTAAGGCAGGCTTTGTGCGATGCACTCTAAAGTGTGACTGGGGGTAATTGAAACGCATGAGAACTTTTGCATCAAATGAGTTTCAGTGCCAGTTTCTGATGCCAAAGTTTTCATAAAAGGGACCAGTACCAAAAGCAAGCGTGCCTCCAGCTATGAGAAGAAGCTGAGTTGGAGAGGTAAGTCAAGGATAACGAAGTTGGTTTGAGGGTACAGCAAGCAGTCTCAGATTCCAAGTGGGCATTGCCCGACCGATCACATGTTTGCTTCGTTTGGTAAGCCATGGTCAAGATCCATCTCTCTCTACTTCTTCTGTAAGTCTGGCATTCTTACAATAGAGTCGTTAATCCTGAATGGAGATGCCAACTCCATCTGGACAACACTGTGAAGTCACTTTTGAGAACTATGAATGGATAAAAGTAAAAGACAAGCTGACCAATCAGACGGCATTCAAGTAGCTAATTTCCTTTCTTGACTTGAAAACTTGATTGATTGTGTTGTTCTTGGGTGATCCAAAGCGATCCCATGTGTGAACAATGTGGGCCACAGGACATGTGACACATGGCCCACCTCTAACATTTTTAGTAGGTCTCTACGAGTGGAACACCTTTCTACGTGACCTATCACCATTTTATTTGGTACCCCCCGTTATCTGCAGACTACCCCATATCATCTTGATTTCGTTTCTAAAATACCAAATAGTCAATCTAATGCGCAATTACGACAGATTATACGATTCTGATTGATTGCCCGCGAGTTTCGGGTGGACCCCGCCAGATCCATGAAATTTCGCCATGAACGGTGCCGTTAACTTCACCGCAAGGGTATTTCTGTCATTTACCAAATATGCCCAACGCAGCGTCTTAAGTAAGCCTCGGGAAAGCTTATACTTCACGTCCGCAGGACACGTAGCAATACGGATGACGATCCAACCGTTGATCTCAGGAGCAGCGTGGTGGGGCCGTAGGGCTAAGTAGTGTTTCCTTAACCCAGTCGGGTTAGACAGAGAAAAACAGAAGGAAAGGGGCATAATCGTAAATAACAACAGAAATATGGGTTATGTTCCTGCGTCGACCATTTTACTAAATAACGCATACCATAAAAGGGTGAAAGATAGCCTGAATCCTAAATCGTTGGTGGTCTTTCTCACTCGTAATATCTTCTTGCTCCCGTAAACTGGAAAGACAAATCTGAATCCGTTGAAATCCTGATCAGATACAGATTAGATCCAGGATTTCAATAACCCATCGACGGATCGAGATGCAGAAGAAGCTCCGGATCCTGCAAGCCTGAAAATCGCAGCTGAAAGACAGAGAACGCTCTTGTTCTCTACAATTTCTGCTTCCTCCCGAGGGGAAAGATATTAATTTCCAGTCTTTTTCATGTTACTTTTATAGGATTTGATTCAACGTTCTGAAAATCACCGTTTGAATCAACTAGTAGGAGAAGAAGAGGTAGCAGGTGCCGCTTGTAGATCAGATTAGTTGGTTTTTTATTTCTCAAAGAAGTTTTTAGTTTTTTATTTGGACTGTTAGTGCTACGAATCGGCGGAAAAAGGGTTTTTTTTTTTTTGAAATGGGGAAGTTAGCTGTGGGAGCTGCGGTGATTTGTGCAGCGACGGCATGTGCGGTCGCGGCGCTCATTGTGCGCCAACGGATGCAGAGTTCAAGGAAGTGGGCCCGGACGATGGCGATACTGAAGGAATTTGAGGAGAAGTGTGCTACTCCCATCGGAAAACTGCGACAGGTGGCAGATGCTATGACTGTTGAGATGCATGCTGGGTTGGCGTCGGAAGGTGGTAGCAAGCTCAAAATGATCATCAGCTATGTTGACAATCTTCCAACTGGGTAAATTGGTTTTTTTCATTTTAAGCTTTTATGCACATTTATTATTATCTTAGTTTTATTTGTTATCTATGTTCTATCTGGGCTTTGTTGGGGCGGAATAACAATCCATTGATTGAGCTATTCCTGGGTCGTGATTTTCTCTCATGCTGTTTGCAGCCCTGGAGTATTGGTAAAATTTATTTATGACCAAAGAAGTTAAGGTTTTAGTACTGTTTTATGGGCTGGGATGGTTTTTTTTGTTGTTCACGGTTGCAAATAGCGGTTGAAAGGATCTCTATCTATAGATAACTAATGCCATCTTTGTGCCAGGTAGCTGCTATACAGAGCAAACGTTATTGCTTTTCGTTCTTGTTATTTGATTTTGAGCATGTTACAGACATGGCGTTTTATGTGGTTGGTTTTGGTGAATGTGATGGGATGGGATGGGATGATCTTGGTTGGGTTTGTTATTTTCTATGTGGATTAGGTGGTGACGTCAATGAATTAAGGAGAGAAAAAATTTCTTTTTTCTGTCAATCTAATGTAACTCCAAATGAATTAAGCATAAAACAAAGGACTGTCACTATTTAAAACAACGAAGATGGGATGTAGTTTTGTGTGTAACTGTGTAAATTACTAGAAATGTTATGGTTTGCCTGGAAATGTTGGAGCTGCTTGGCAAGGAGATATTATACCATGGACATTATCTTGACCCAGCCCAGCCCAGCCCAGTGCACGAAGCTCCCACCTATGCAGGGTCCAAGGAAGGGGTGGACCACAAGGGCTTATAGTACTCATCCTTACCTTGTATTTTTACAAGAGGCTGTTTCCATGCCTTGAACCTGTGACCTCAAGGTCATATGAATACAACTTTTACCGTTGCGCCAAGGCTCCCCTTCATGGACATTATCTTGACGTAACAGTAAAAGTTATCGTCATGTGACCTTGAGGTCACTGGTTTAAGGTGTGGATATAGCCTCTTGCAAAAATTCAAGGTAAGGCTGCGTACTATAGTCTCTTGTGGTCCGCCACTTTCCCAGACCACCCCGCATAGGCAGGAGCTTTGTGCACCTGGTCTGCCCTTTTATTATCTTATTCCTTGCTAATGACAGCACTAAATGCATAAAAAGTCTAAAAATAAATAAATAAAGCACCATGGGCCTTTTATTCACGAATAACTTATTTTATGCTAATTGCAGTGATTAATATTTCTATGTTTGTGTAATTTCATCCTGTGTCAAATACACCCATAAGAACTGATGATGTAGAACTAGGGAAGGAATAGATCTGAGAGAACTTGCTATAGAACTCAACCAAAACATTTGTAGTGTAAAAATACAGAGTAAAACAGCAAACCTAGATATCAAAGGAAGTAGAGCAAGAACACAAAGTGTTAATTGGAATCATTCCAAATGACTAGGCATCACATTCATACTGTTGCAAATGCAATGGCTGTCAAATTTCTAACTTCTTCATTGATCTCAAAGGCTTCTATACAGCAAGTTTGTGTCTCATGGCCAATACTCTTCAAATCTACTGGTTACATTTTTTCTAGCATGTATAAATAACTGTGGAAGCTAAGGCTAATCAAATCTGGTCAACTTTGGTAATCCATTGTGCATGTGCATTTATGGATAAAAAAACTGATCAAAGACTAGTCAACACTGGAGCTGCAACTGTGCATAAGCAGTTATAGAACCTAACGCTAATTAATTCTGGTCAACTATCATATATTCTGTGAAGAAATATAGAATCTTTTTAACTATATTATAGGATGAGTTGTTGAGCAAGCCTACATCACAGGCATTTAGTGATGTCACTTTTAGCCCAATCTGGCTCATTATTATCTATCAGTGACCTAATTAAGGGTCCAAGTGCATCCTTTGTTATTGTCATGGTTCCAAATCAATGCTTGGTCCTGACTATTCTATCCCTTCCTGTGTGTTTTACTGTAATTTTAATCTGGTCCCTATCAAATGGAAATATGTTTTTGGGTCTTTTAGAAACTGAATTAGACCTGTTGAGTAATTGGAGACATTTGCTCACTTTGCACATGTAATCTAAGCTTTCATGGAAAACAGTGCATTCATGTTGATTGTGTGGATTGAAGATGTGTTAATCTTCTGCAAGTCATCTAAGCCTGCAAATATTGGTGTACAGCAAAGATTTTGACTTCTTCCGGGGCCTGATGGAAAATAGGAAATTTGTAATAGTACTGATAAGTATTACTTGATTCTCATGTTGGAATGGGCTAAAAACTATGGAAGTATTTGAAAAACTTGCATCATCATGTCAAGGTGCTGAAATATGGGTTATTGAGTATAAGCTTTTCCTGGAAGCATCGTAAACTGTTTTCCATTCTGTAAGTTGGTCGAGTTGACTGCTTCATGCTATCTAATAGAGCTGTAATGGGCTTTAAAGAGATGGAGGCATTTAATTTTGGTGGTGTATTTGTCACATGAGATTCTTCTGGCTGCGTAATCCATCAGAGCTCTCTGAGTTCATGTGCAACATAGGTCTGTGCCTTGATCTGGGCTTTCGATAGATTCTCTAATTCACTAACAGGTTCATGTTTACTTGTTCACGAGTTCATTCTTTGTTCTGGCTCCATGACCAACTGATGAGGAAAAATACATATTATATGCTCAGTTTTGGTGCTGTCTGAGACTCCAAGGTCTTGAGCTTGTTGCAGAATTAAAAAAAATTCTATGTTGTTTCAGGGATGAGAAGGGAGTATTTTATGCGCTGGACCTTGGTGGGACAAACTTCCGTGTGCTGCGTGTACAGTTGGGTGGAAGGGAAGGCCGAGTTGTAAAACAAGAGTTTGCAGAGGTGTCCATTCCCCCGCATTTGATGGTTGAGACTTCGGAAGTAAATGCCTAGCCCTAGTTGTCTAAACTGTTGGTCAATATTTTTTCAGAGTCAAACAGCATGTCATTAAAATCCTGAAACTGATTATGATTTCAGGCACTATTTGATTACATTGCTGAGGAGCTAGCAAAATTTGTTGCAACGGAGGGTGAAGATTTCCATCTTCCTGTTGGCAGGCAGAGAGAACTTGGTTTTACATTTTCATTCCCAGTTAAACAAACGTCAATTTCTTCTGGCAATCTAATCAAGTGGACCAAAGGCTTCTCCATTAATGATGCGGTTAGTTCTATACCCAGCCACTATTGCATTCATGTGTGCTGCAACTCCACATGGAAATAAGTTATGCTGTAAATAATGAGTTATGTTTGTTGAGAGATCATGCAGTTGCTTTCTTTCTATACTCTCCCAGCTTAAAAGAGAGTGGGAATTAGGTTTACAGAACACTCATGCACTCCAGTACCTTCCATACTTATTCTGATATGATCCAAGCTAGTTGTTAATCCTGTTAAAGGATACAATGACCTTAATCTTAGGGCATGCATGTTATGTGAGAAAATGTAGGGTAAATACATCCTGTGGTCTTCTTTCCCCAGTGGGCTCAGACATAAAGCTTTTCTACTGAGAGACCCGGTGGGAGAAGCTGGTATATGCTGATAGATCATTCATAACTAACCAATTGTAGTGAATGATGCCTATGATAGCAAGTGACAAGAACTTCGTAAAACGACCCCTCTTCCTTATTCAGTATAATGTGCAAGACAATGCTGCAGCACCTAGATATGAAGCTCAAGATGGAACCTGCTCTCATGAATAAATATATCCGCCAGTAGATTTTCCGTGCTTGTAGCACTTGGCTTCATTCAGAAAATCGAGTTTCTGTTGGCTGCTTTCATATTACAAACATGCACATATGTCAGTATGTTGATCTTCGGCTATAATGGTTACTAGAGGCAAAGGAGCTAAAGAAAGGGTGGGTATTCTGTTCCTCATCATGGTAGAATCATATTTCTCAACAATTTCCTAGGATGTCACAATGCATACTGTAGTGGACTTGAAGCTGTCTGGCAACTGTCATGCATAGAGTATTCTTACATTGCATCATCTAGAGCATACTTGATGCTAACTTGTCGCTAAGCGCAAATATGCACACCCCCTGCGACTCGATCATGGGTAGGAGCAAGGGGGAAAAGTTGCAATGCAACTAGATGCGACTAGTCGCCCCGCTAGTTGCGCCTTGCGTCTTCTGCATCCTCGATTCCAAGTGAAGAAGATTCATGAAAGACTTACCTGTTTTTGTGCCTAGTGCTTGGCGAAGAAGGTCCATGAATGATCTTACCTATTTTTGCTAGATCTCTGTTAGATCGATGAATAGCTTGAGGGGTTTTACTCCTCGCGTCAAGAGAACTCAATTGACACTCGGATCTTTAATTTGAGTTGTCTTCTTCACTGTGGAACCCCATAACTGACGAGTCAGTTTACAATTATTGATCTTTCTTCGTCGGTGAGGAGGGGAGATGTTATGTTGGATTTCCTTTCCCCTCTCTCCTTCTTCCTCTCTTTCTTCTTCTTTTTGGCCCTCCTCCTCCTCTGCTTCTTCTTCGCCTCCTTCCTCTCATTGGGTTTTCCTCTCTTTTTCATTATCCTTGCTTTTATTTTTAATTAATTAATTTTGCACATAGGAACTAGCTGTGTGACTAGGCATGCCTAGTCCCTCTAGTTGCAAGTCGCACCCCTTGTGCCTGGCTGCACATGCGACTACATAGACTTGATGTAGGACAACCCTAAGGACTTCAAATTTTGATGAAATTTCAAGTACTCAAAAGCAATTTATAGTTATAAATAAAAGAGTCCAGAAAGATATTATCAATTCCAGTAAAACTCAAGAAATGAATGGTGATTCACTTGTAGTCTTCCTTAAATCAAGAGAAACAAAAAAACTTGAAAATGTTAGGGTTCTTACAATTCCTAGTCTGTCCTCAATCAAAGGAAGCCTTATTTTTTATATCAAGGTTGCTGAAAATCATGGGAAGTGTTGATTTTTGGTAAAGACCAGAAAATTCAAGATGAATGTTGATGGTAGTATCAGAGATCCTGAGATTTATTGCTACCCAATGGAGTCACACAAAAGAATTTGGGGCAAGGTTGGATATCCTACATTTGGATTATTGGATCTCTTTGGTGAACGCGATGGAATTAAGCTTGTCTCTCTCTAATCAAAGTAGCCAACTTTCATTCAATGTTCAAATGTTCTTACAATTGGGGCAACAAAAAGTATCCCTTTTTAACATGAGGGAATGTTATTTACTAGCTATCTAAGTAAACTAAGTCAAAATGACAGTTACAATGTTGACTCTATTTGTCCCCGAAGTAACTGAGACCAAAGGACATTTACACGCTTCACTTACTTGTTTCTTAAGTAACTAAGGCAAAAGGACAATTACACCCGCACTTGAGAAAAACAACAAAGTTACCTTTCACTTAAGTAATAATGTAAAGTTACCCTCATGTACGGGAAAATAGTAGAAGAACAAAATAAATTAATATTTTCCCTGGCCCACAACAACTAATTACTTAAACATAAAATTTAACTTACAGCATTGTTAGTCAAGTTTAAGGCCACTCAACTAGCCTAAGTTTGCACAATATTGTTTTGTCCAAAGCTAGCTTAATATTGATTACAAAATTTTTGTTTTCGCCTATTCTAGCTTGAGCTTGCCTAAATTGAGCTAGCTCAATTTTGCAAGATGTTAGGATTAGCCAAGGCGAGTTGGACTTGAGTTAGGAGGAGCTTTATCATGTTTGATTAGAACTATATTTAAATATTACAGTAGTCTATATTCAATCCCAATTCTTGTGAAACTTACACGGGCCTAAAATAATAGCCTCCAATAGGAACATGTTCGTGGGCGCATATTGCTTGCCATGAAACATGTTTGTAGGTCCTCCCTGCATACCCATCAAGTATATTTGTAAGTCCTTGCATATTATGAGGCCTATTTGATTGTCCTCCTTGCTTATAATAGAAATTGTTTATAGGCACACCATACATACTATGAGGCTTTTTTCTAGTCCTTTCATAGTTTTAATTTGAAAATGAGTGTGGATAGCTTTTAGCGTCTACCATCGAAATAGTTTTTTATTAGAAAATATATGTGGTTTACTTCTTAGGCTCAACCATGTAAATAGATAGCTTTTAGGCTCAACCATGTAAATAGATTCATATTTGAAATAGTGGAGATAGCTTCTAGGGCCCACCATGTAAATAGTTTTTTTCCTTGAAAATGGGTGTGGATGTTAATTTTCATTTATTTGAAATGAATGTAGAAATCTATTTTATAATGCTGGACCCCTATTTTCTCAAACTCTTGCAAACTTGGGTGAAAAACAATTCCCCTCTTTTTTCTCAAGCTAAAGATAGCATTCAATTTACTCTAGCAATAGACTTAAATGTGAAAATCAGCCTAGCCAGAGATGGAATCAACTAACAATGAGCTAGGCTGAGTTTTGTAAAACTCTTGCTACCTCAAGTATGACTAACAATGATCTTCCAAGAGCTAGGCCGATAATCGGCCTTGCTCAAGTATGACTAACAGCGTTCTAGCTCAATGATGGGAAAATCCGTCAATCTGGCTGGAGATTGGCCAAGCTCTTGTGAAATTGAGTTGACTGACAACATGTTAAAGACTTCTGCTTGATAATTGCACCTCTTACTGCAAATGGAATTAAGAAAGGCTTGTGATGGTCCCTATCATTGCTAGTCCTTTGCAAATGCTTTACATAACCCTGACATATCAACTTATCTGCAGTAAGGCTACAAAAGTTTGGAGAAAGGGTCCTCTTGCTGTTCGCTGAATACAAATTTCTCTTTGTTAGTCCTGACTTTAGATGTAGCCAGAATAAGGCCACTGCACTAGTGTTGCATAAGTCTAATCCATTTGTCTCAAATCTTGAGTGAAAATTTCTACCTTCTATTGCCAGCTTTTGACTGTAGCCTAACAAGAAGGGTATTGGATGCATGTCTCCTCATTCCACCAACTGAAAGGACTTAATTCTTACTTCTTAGTTTGGGTTTTTTTCTTTATGTAATTTCGAGGGTTTGCTCGTAATGTTTGATGAAGGGAACAAGTGGTACTGTGACCTGTTACCAGCTTCAACCTAATGCAGGTTCAAAGTGTTTAAAACAACCCTCTTCCCAGTAGCACTCCATGAGAACAGATATATCAAGCCCTTTAATCCTTTCCTAGAAAACAGCTATATTCCAAATATGTATTGGACTGTGGATCATCATGTGCTTGAACTTGCTTTGTGGAAGCATGCAATCATGTTGGGGAAACTGTTATTACATATTACCTAAGAAAAGTTAGCTTTCATGTTTGTGGGACATTGCCTAAAATTGCAAATGAGGAGGTTTCTGGAATGTAACTGTTTGAAGATAATTAAATTAGTGGTGTATTCCGATGGGGACCTTTGCAGCATGTCTGGATGGTTTATTCACTGCAGTTTTTCGTTTTCATAATGCTACTGTTTCTGACACCTTTATTGTGTTCTATCAAGTTAGGTTGGGCAAGATATTGTAGCAGAATTAACAAAGGCCATGGAGAGAAAAGACCTTGATATGCGCGTATCAGCACTTGTAAGTTTGCTTTTGATGCTTCCCTTCAAATTCTTTGCTAGTTGTTGTGATGTTAATTTGTAGGCAAGAACTATTTTGTTCTGGTATCTATTTCTCTTTTTAAATGTGGACTTGCTCAGAAAGTATTCTTTCTTTTCTTTACTTAAATTTTGTTCATTTTATGACTGCGGGCTTGAGTGCAGGTCAATGATACCATTGGAACACTGGCTGGAGGTAGATATAACAATAAAGATGTTATTGCTGCTGTGATCTTGGGAACTGGAACAAATGCTGCATATGTAGAGCGAGCAGGTGCAATTCCTAAGTGGCATGGCCTTTTACCTAAGTCAGAAGAGATGGTTAGTATATTTCCTGCGTACCTTCCCTGTGGATTGTAATTGTGACAGTGGAATTAATAGAAAATGCCAGCAAACTCAATGTTGGTGTTAAAACTGAAGATGGGAATAAAAATATCAATCCACTCTTGCAGATGAAATATGTATGCTTGTCATATTGTAGGTTATCAATACAGAGTGGGGAAGCTTCAGGTCATCCCATATTCCAATGACAGACTATGATTATGCTTTGGATAGAGAGAGCTTGAACCCTATGGAACAGGTAGTTGAATTACCTGCCTCTCTCTATGTTTTGTCTTGAAATTTGTGGAGTAATATGGATTTCACTAATCAATAACATTTTTTAAATATCAACAGATTTTTGAGAAGATAATTTCAGGAATGTATTTGGGGGAAATTGTACGCAGGGTTCTGTGTAGGATGGCAGACGAAGCTGCATTTTTTGGTGATACTGTCCCACCAAAACTTAAAATTCCATTCATATTGCGGTATGCTATTTTCATAAGGCCTGTTCTAGATAGACCTCGAATATGGTTATATCCATTTGGCACCTAGTTATCATTATGTTTTCTTCATCTCATATTGACTTTTCAGTTAATTGAATCTATTTGAAGGGCTGACGCATAGTATGAAGTTGCACACTTTGTTGCACAAGACTGAAGATTTTACCCACATTTTTCCATCAATTTTCATGTTCATAATGCTGACTTTGAGTTTCTTGGATGCATCTGGGTGTTTATTCACAGTTCATTTAGATGAAAGATCTATTTCAACTAGGAAAATTGAGTACCTTCAATTTGATTATTACAAGGGACATGCTATGCGGTTACATCCATTAGTTCATAAGGGTTTTTGTCAGGAGTATAAAGTTATGTATCCATCAATGGCTGTCATCATAATCATTGGAAAACAACAAAAGAACAATGTTCATCTAGAAATCGACATTATTATTGGAGTTCTTGGTTTACCACCTATCAGGCTTTGATTATCCTTAAGTGGATGTCTGGAGGATGTATAAACAACAATATACGGTTCTTCCATGGGGCCAAATATTCTGGCATATCAGCTGTCCTTGGATCAAGACTTCATCAGACTTAGTAGCTGTGTCTCATATATTATTTTATGTTGTTAGTAGAGATTCTGGGACTAGAAATATATATCTCCTTCCGCTATATGTAGGCAGTTGCCCCTATCATTGTCTTTTTTGTTTAAAGACTGTTTGTTCCAGTTCTTGTCTTGCATTAGAATTAAATTTGGAACAAAAGAGTGGATGTATCAAAAATATTTTAATTTTAATGAGATATTATTGTTCAACATGAGAAAATCATTCGTTTTTGTTGGTCTTCTCAGATACATATTGGGTCATCTCAGAAATTTGTCAATAATGGTATAAGAAATCCTGAGAAATCAACATGTTAGGATTGTTTAATGCTGGTTAGTAGTTTTGACTATTTTATGTGGGTCCCCTACCTCTGTGGATGGTTTCTGGGAAAAAGTTGGGGAAAATGTATTTTCTTTTTGGCTTATTTTTGCAACCTAGGGCCTTCCAAAGGCAAACACACCTGGCAAGACTGGAACTTTGCAACCTCATTGCATAGAAAATTCTTTTCTGGCTGATTCTTGATAATTCTCTTCTTTTTTTTCAGTGATCCTTTTTTGTAATATTTTTAAAAAAAAATTGCATTTTGCTTCCCGTTTCCTCCCGTGTAACTGCTGTCTTCCTGCTTTTGCTTCCTGTTCCTGTGTCTACTTCCTGCTCTAACAACTGTAGTTTAAACTACTAACACTTTTTAGTGACCCAAATCATTTCTCATGAGGGCAGTGTTGTCTAGTATAAGTGAACCACATTCAGATTGCTAAAAGCAAAAATTGAAGCTAAGGTTATGGTGTTGTGAGCCACTTATCTCCATGCTCCATCTTAGATAGGCTATGCCTAAGAGTTTCTGGGACTAGTAAAACCCTGACCTTCTGGTTTCTCAGGATTTCTGCACTCTTATTCTGAGACAATCCATTTTACATCTAGAAAAATTAATGTTTGGATTCTCGAATAAAGATTTTATAGTGCTATGATTGCCACCTAATATGATACTTAGTAATAATGGTTTAGTTGCTAATAATCGGGGATCCCCTAATCTTTTAGCCACCAGGAGTGTTACATATGCAAATCCCCTACTGGGAGCAGGTGCCAATACACTAATGAGATAGTGGAAGGTTGTTCTTTGTCATGTTCTGAGTAAGCCAATATATGCTGGTCAATGGGAGATTTCTGTAAGGGAGTAAAGAAAATGTTGATGCATACCTTTTTTGCTTTTGCACAACTGATTGTTGTCAGTTGTTCCGTCCTTTGCTTGTTCTATATCTAGGATTTGTAGCCAAAACCCCTACCACTCACCCAACTACTTTGATAGCATCATATTCTTTGGTGGATATTATTTTCTTTTGGCACTTAATATTTGTACATGAAGGGGAGCCTTGGCGCAAAGGTAAAAGTTGTCATCTTGTGACCTTGAGGTCACGGGTTTAAGGCGTAGAAACAGCTTCTTGCAAAATGCAAGGTAAGGTTGTGTACTTTAGGCCCATGTGGTCCACCCCTTCCCCGGGCCCTGCATAGGCGGGAGCTTCGTACACCGGGGCTGCCCCCCACCCCCCACTTAATATTTGTACATACATCTGCGTGTGGCTGCCTACATATATAAATGTGTCATATTATTACCCCTTCTTTTGATGATACTGTTTCTCATGAATTCTTCCATGGATTCCTTGCTCTGTATCTAGGCATCTCAGCTATTATCGGCCTTACTACTTTGAGGTCAATGTTTTCTTTGACAGTATCATTTTCCATTAGCTATTTCATACACTTGTACTTTGGTTCATTACATCTAAGGTCTCACACCGCCCATGAATTTGTTACCATGTCCAAATGGTTCTATTTATCTGTGTCTGCAAAGATGTTCCAGACACATTTTAGTTCTAAGTGCATTGACATAGTGAAACTATCAAAAGCCTTCTAAGGTTTCTCATTTGGGTCGAGAAAACTACTCCCGAGGCTTTTAATATGATCAATGATTTGGGGCACTGGTTTGAAAGGCTTGACTGAAAGTGTGGCAGAGGATTTAGGAAATTTGTAGTTATTATGATAGATTGGAGTTCTAGCTGTTAGGAGCTTAAGGAGATGCACATGTGAGAAATGTTGTTCTTGGAATAGATATCAAATGTTTCTTTTACCTTTCTTTTTCCTTTCTACATTAACATTATTAAGAAGAACAGCAAGACATGTGTATACACACACACACTCTCCTCTAGGATATAGAAACAACGCCTCTTTTGGTTTCAACCCTGCAGTTAAAATCTCAGTGGACTAAATGTACATTCCAGCTAGAGTTCATCCATCTTAGTTGATTGCTGGCAGGATCATGGTAAGACCTTGCAGAAATTGTATGTAATGACTGCTGAGAAGCTTCTGGTATTTGGGGATGCTTGTGCAAATTGAAAATGAGTGAAGGTTAATTCAAGCATTCTAACTGGACAAATAGATTGATTGATGTTGGTGTCCTGAGAATCAAGATTTGACGCACTGTATTGGAGCCAATCCTCTGAGACAATTTTCTCTATCCATGTGAGGATGTGGTGTAGGCAGTGACCACATCACAATTTATATGACCATAAAGACGGTCATCTAAGTCATATTTGATGTCAAGAAACCATAATGTGTAGAAAGGCGCAAGTGGACAAGAGATCACAATGTATTGATGTGTCAAGTGAAGTTTAGATTTCAGAATGTATTTTAGCCAAATTCCCTTCACAGGTAAGGCTGAGTACTATAGACCCTTGTGGTCCGCCCCTTCCCCGGACCCCGCATAGGCGGGAGCTTCATGCACAGGGGCTGCCCTTTTCCCCCTTCACAAGTACATGGCTCAATGAGATCTTGAGAAGAGGATGTAAATAATCTTTAATAGATTTGTTACAGCTTTAGAGATGAGCAGAATGATAAAAGATATAAAGTTATGTTGTCTTTGGGACTTCAAAATCATGTAAAACAAGGGAGAAAGGAATGTACTTCTAACATCTTCATTGGTGAAGATGAGGAATTTTATCCAACCCTATGAGGTTCTATGCCTCCTGAAATGCTACAAACATATGTTCAGAATTTTGGAATTGATGTTCTGTGTTATACACCAATGTAATACACAGTCAAAATGGGTGGACTTAAAGATGATAAGAGCCACACGCTATTGCATTATGTGGTCAAGATAGGTGGACTTAAAGATGCTAAGTGCAAAGTCAAACAGAAGATTCTACATGTAAACCATGTAACTAAGACATAGTTTCTTTAGCCATTTGTCAGGGACATAAGAATTTCAACCGGTTGCTTCACGGGAAAAGTTGAGTACAAAGCTGAAGAGAAAAGCATGTTCGCTATTGGTGGAGATAAGATGTCGACAATCACCTGTTTTAGCGATAATCTACTTCCAGCAAACGGTTTAAGGTTGCTTGTGCATATCTTGGGACCATTATTTGATTGAGCACAAGTTTCTTTTTTTAATCATGAATTCGCTCCCTGTGTGAATTTCATTCATGTTCTCAAGGAATTTTGGAGAAATTTTATTTCATTTTAGGTTTTCCAATTTATTTTTGGCAGGAGCTGTTGTTGCTAAAAATGTTGGATCAAAGGGTAAGCCTTTCCTGGCCAAACGACAGTTAAGAGACTGAACTAGCCATGTTCACGGGGTCAATGTATGCTACATCTTGCAATAGTAAGGGGGTGTAGAGTTTGGAATTTGGCAAATTTAAGAATTTGACAAAATTAGTGGTTAGAATTTAAAAAGTCAAATTTTAAATTCAGCAATAGTCTGAAATTTGCCAAATTTTGAATTTTGGAAAATTCAGATGATGGAATTTGGATTTAGTTATGTTTAGCCCCCTTCTTCTCTCTCTCTCTCTCTCTCTCTCTCTCTCTCTCTCTCTCTCTCTCTCTCTCTCTCTCTCTCTCTCTCTATATATATATATATATATATATATATATTCTTCCTCTTCATCTCTTTCTCTCGTGTCCTCTCTGTTCATCCCTCTATCACCTCTCTGTTCGTCTCTCTCGCTGAAAAGCTTTTGAGGTGAGAAAGCACCTTCCATGCAATGGTTTTGTCATTTCTTACATGCATAACTGTATAGCACCCCGGTTAAAACTTGGAACATGTTCTCTGTAGCCCAGGGGAGCACAGGAACGTGGAAGTATGCAATTTCAAACAAATGAATCATTGTTTCCATGGGCACCGGCGCCCATTTTACATGTCAAAATGGAGTAGTAGTTTACTAGCATAAGACAAAGACTGCCTGGAAAGTGTGCTTGATATGTTAGCTGAGTGTTTTGATTTTCCAAGTTTCATGGAACAGGACTCTCTCTCTCTCTCTCTCTCTCTCTCTCGCATATAACTGACTGTGTACTGTGTGGCTACTTTTATTTATATGTGTATCTTGTTTATTAATTTTTTTGAGGGTTCTAGAAAGCATGTTTTTGATGAATTCCATTTCATGTTACTGCGTTTGACAGAGAGCATATAGTATAAACCCACTTCTTGTTGTTATAATGCAGGACTCCTGACATGTCAGCCATACACCACGATAGCTCCCCTGATCTTAAAGTAGTCGGGAACAAATTAAAAGATATCTTGGGGGTATGTTTTCTCTCTGTATAACCTAAGCCTTAAATTCTGAGCTCTCTCAACATTGAAAATTTGCTATGCAGTCTTCCTTATCAGTCAAACAACAACATGTTTTATTTTGTTTGCTAAGTAACTCTTTAAGGAATTATGTGATATCCTTATCTATTTTCTTAGCCTTTCTCATTAATTAGATTCCAAATACATCCTTGAGAACACGCAAAGTGGTGGTTGAAGTCTGCAATATTGTTGCGACACGCGGTGCCCGTTTATCGGCAGCCGGCATCTTGGGCATCCTGAAGAAACTGGGAAGAGACACCATCAGGGCCGGGAAGGAGGAAGAGAAGACGGTGATAGCAATGGATGGAGGATTATATGAGCATTATAGTGAATTCAGCTGCTGTTTGGAGAGCACACTCAAAGAGTTGCTCGGTGAAGAGACCTCAAAAACTGTTAGTATAATCCTTGCTAATGATGGTTCAGGCATTGGTGCAGCCCTACTTGCAGCTTCTAACTCCCAGTACCACGAGCTTGAGGAGTCCTGAGGGAAGCCTAGCTACAGAGCTGGCATGTGATTACTTTCATCAAAACCCCACTCTTAGGGAAGCAAGGGGTAAAAAGGGGAAGATGAAGAAGAAGGCAAAGACCTTTTTCTTGTTTCTCTTTCTCATTTCTATGTTTTGAGGCTCTGTTTTTTTTTTTCTCTTCAGGCGGATATGTAAGGTACAGAGGAATCCATAACTTATGCCCCGTGACAGTGTAATGCCAGGTCTGGTCTTAAGTTGTATAAACGCAGGACCCTGGAAGTGGCCATGGTGTACTCACTCCGGCCTGCCATTCAATTTTCTTCCTTTGGCTTCCTTCTGGAAAGAAAGTTGTGTTGAACGTAGTGAAGAGGTTAGCTGTTGGCCGTATTTGTGCCTCTCTCCAATGCTCAGAAATAAAAGGGGGTGCAGAAGCTGTTTATGCACTGGTTTGTTTCTTGGGGTTTATTTTTCTGAAGATGGAGAGAAGCTAATAGTAGTAGAAGATACATGTCCTGTTGCAAACAAATGTGTAGCATAGTTGGTTGCAGGTATTCCAGTCATTTTCTTTCTTTCTGACAGGACAAACAAATAGGAAGGGATGGTTTTTTCATTGCATTGATAGAAGTGCGAGTAGAAAAAGAAAAACTCTCTATTACTACAAGAAGAGAGGCAAATACTTCAGCTATCCCAGGATGAGAATGTTGGATAAGTTACTGCTTGGCACCCCTGTAAGTGAATAGCCATACTTTTCGTTAATCAGATCCTTTGAAAATTGTTCGAATTTGATGATTAGCATGTGAAGGATGTAAAAATAAACAATGATTTGGCATTAAAAAAAACAGCTTTTTTGGATGGGCATCCAAACAGTTGATTTACAAGATATCCAAAGTCGAAGAAATGAAACGAATGACTAGGATAAACTAAACTGATGAGTCCCTTCTGTAGAATTTGGATGCCCCAACTTGGCATTGGCCATGCTGTCATGCCTCATTCTTATTTTTGGTACATAAAACTTGTCTACAGTGAGTTAGTGGTGCTTGAGATAAGTTGTACTTGTAACACTATTAGTCTAGTAGTGGTGCTTTATATGAGATTAGAAACCCCAAGTACTCTGCTTGCTGTTAGTGGCTTGCATATTATTCCATCTCAAGCTTCATGCCGCATTCATTTGTAGTGTAAAATAGAGCCGTCTCTTTTCATTTCAATATTGTGCCCCACCCATGTATTTTGCTTGAGATGGAAATGAGTCGTTCGATGTTATCTCAACCATCTCCTCCCACTCATCTCAACCTTGTTTAAGTGATTTCTTGTCATTTCACTTCATCTCATGGCATATTTGGGTCATCTTATCCTACCTCAAAGTCATTTTAAGCCAGGTCTCATGTCATCTTACAATAACATATAATGCATATGGGTTCTAGAACCATCATCATCATCGAGACCTTATCTCGATTAGGTCATGACTTCATTCCCTGGCCCCTTCAGAATCTTTGACGTCATTCCCCAGGCCTTCCTTGGCCTCTTTAGAATCTTTGACTTGCATTGTCTCATTTCTTTTAATCGATGCTGTTTTCAGTCTCTCATAGATATGTCCAAACCATCTAAGTCTAATCTTCCTCATTTTGTCACACATGAAAATTTTATGCAGTTACCCTGAGCGCCGATTATGTTTGAAAATTGATTCGGGCACTTCCTTTACACCGATATATGCATGTTTGTGTGAGAGAGCTGATTATTTTAGCAGATGAACGGTCGAGATCGCAAATGTAGGACCCACGTTCACTTTTCAGCCCTGAGCGTGCATGAAGGCACCAGGAGTCTTCCTTCTATTTGAAGCCCTTCCATTGCAGGAGTTCCATGTGAAATACATCCTGCGGTATGGTGAATGAAACAGACCATTCATGTAGTTGGCCCAATGGCGGAAAACACATTTGCCTTGTCTACCATCTTTGCCATTGAGCCATGTCTCTGCAACCAGTTTACATTATCATGATGAGAGAGTCCTTATTGTCATTGAACGGTCCAGAGTCATTCCTGCTTGATGTATCTGGCCAACTGCTCCCATGGAAATATTCAGTCGCTGGACGAGTTTTCTATGCAACACAAACAAAACCTTAAAAACAAACGTGTATTAGAAACTTCGACATCCAACTAATAGTATTAAGAAACTACTAATCAAAGCTAAAAGGCCTTTGTTGAGAAAGCGTAAAGGATTACAACTTCTTACTAAAAAAGCAATATATAGCATCAACATTACTAGTAAAAATCTGCCATATTCAAAAGGATAAAAAGGCAGCCCCTGTTGTACAAAGCTTCCATGTATGCAAGAGGGTCGTTGCTACCCACCTTAAAGTCTATAAGAAGGTTCTAATTGGAGGCTTTGGCCCCCACTGACATTCACACTTTTGAATTTGTCAGCACTATGTTATCATCATTTTCGTTATCAAAGTTGCATTCCATCTTTTTAGATTTTTTCCTTTTAGTCTTATATTAGTATAATATTAAAAGTTCATTGACTAATGCCCAGCGAAAGTAATATATATATATATATGTATGTATGTATGTATGTATGTATAAAACTGTGCACATATTATATAGAAGTGATTGTCATTTCTTGGTAGAAGTTTATTTTGAGGCATTTTCTTGTTTCCCTAGTCATAACCAATGGGCTTTGAGAAGAAGAGACGCTTCACTTTCCCATATACGATGAAACCTTTTTAAGATCTAATTTGTTCATCATATTTGGAATGGTTTAGATAGACTAGAGACCAATTTCATACCAATTGGATGCTTTCAACTTATATTGTTTGAGTGGAAAATGGGAACTATCAGTTTTATGTAGTTGGTATCATTCAAACGCATTGATTTCTTGCATGTTACTTATTTTGGGTGCATCTAACACAATGAATGGCTTAGATCTGCCAAACGAAATTCATCCTCGACATCTTACACTCTTGAGTGCCATTCTCATTGAGACCCCAACGCTACTCTAATTTAGGCTCGATGCTAAAATCATCCAATGGTTGCGAGTATTTGGTGCCTAACCAATTTGATAGATCCCAACAAGATGAATGGATCAGATCATCCAAAGACAAGATTTTGCAAGGCAAGAAACCACAGTCTAGATGGCATTTCTCCATAATCAGCTTCCAAAAGTTGATATGGTTCTCAATAGACCTTCTAATCAAAAGCATTTTATGAGCAAAGGCCTTTTGATTCTAGCACAGTGGCGCAAAATGGAACACCTCTCCGTCTCTCTCTCTCCCGCTGTAGGTGACGGTTCGGTGCTGCTCGTGGGTTTGTACGTTTGCAGTTAACATACACAAATAAGTCACAAGCGTATACTAACATTTTTCCATCATTGCTAGTTGAGTACTACAATGAGTAACACTTACGAGCCGCAACCATCATTTGATCTCGCATCTCCTGTAGCTATTCCTTGTATTATTCAAAATACATAGAAATCAGCAACAATACAAGTAGTGGCCGGCTGAGTTTCTACTTTCCTATAACATTAATCATTTATACATTCAAGCAAAATTTTGGGAAAGGCTCAATACAGGATGTAGCCCCGGCTTTGTCTAGCCCAAACATGTTTGGGTTGAATCCGTTGAGCAACTTCGATGGGTTGAGTCGCCAATAATCAACCTCCTATACCCTGAAACATGTGGCCTGGAACGATAACTCGGCTAAGGGAACCCATACACAGCATGTCACAGGCTACGAGCTAACCCCGAAACATGTGGCCTGGAAGGACAACACGGCTAACGGAACTCATACACAGCATGTCACTGGCTACGAGCCACTGGCAAGAAGGTCAGCACAGTCTGCTACTCATCAAACGTTACATGAAATGGTGGAGTCGTCATCCTCGGAGTATACCCTGTAACTTCCTCTGTTGGTGGAGAGAGTTCGAGTCTCCCGGAGAAGAGGGGCCACATCGAACTCAATGTTCTCCTTCTTGCTTCCAAAAGCTTGAAGAGGGGAACTGCGGAGAAGGATTTGAAGCACTTGCTTCATGGTGGGCCTGGATGAAGGCAACGTGCTGGTGCATACTAATCCCAGTTTCAAGACCATGCCCATGGCGTCCAAGTAACAATCTTCCTTGATCTCCTCATCCAAAGCGTCGGCGACAACCGACTCGCCCTCTTGGAACCGATGCCAGACCCAGTCGGCAAGGCAGCTGTTGCCATCGCCATCGTTGGCTTCCCTTCCAGTGGCCAGCTCCAAGAGGACCACCCCGAAGCTATACACATCCGCCTTCTCGCTCACTCTCCTTGTGTATGCATACTCTGAAATGCAAAAGGTGTCAACAAAACATGCGAAATTCACGTCTAATTCACTCAAGATTTCTGTAAACAAGAAGATAATTCAGCCAACCCACCTGGAGCAATGTATCCGAAGGAGCCTGCAACGGCGGACATGGTATCAGGTTCTCCGGGCCTGACCAGTATCCTGGCCAGCCCAAAATCAGCGATCCTGGCCTTGAATTCGGTGTCCAGTAAGATGTTGCTGGACTTAACGTCGCGATGAACGATTGGCGGGGAGCAAGAGTGGTGCATGTAGCACAGCCCCTGTGCGGCCCCGATGGCGATCTGCAGCCGCGTAGGCCAATCCAATGGCTGAGAACTCCTCGAACCAAACATGGAGGACCGGTTCTTCTTGTAAAGCCAACGATCCAGGCTGCCGTTCTCCATGTACTCGTAAACGAGGAGCTTGGAATTGTCGCCGGAGATGCAGCACAACAGTTTCACGATGTTGGAGTGTCGAATTCTTCCCAAAATCTCCACTTCGGAATGAAATTCCTTCTCCAACTTCTCGTCCAGATTTCTGTTATTCCATATCTTCTTCACGGCAACCACCTCGCCCCCGCGATTACCGATCGGAATTCGGTAAACCTTTCCTGACCCGCCGCTGCCTATGCCGTTTTCTTCCGTAATGCCCCGCAAGATGTTTGCCTCGTTGAAATCCAGCCGTTGGAAGGAGGTGACCTTCCAAGTGGCTAGTTCCTTCCGTTGCTTTCTCCGTCGGCAGTCTATTATCACGAAAGCCCCAAATCCAACGGCCACCAGAGAAATCAACCCGGCCAGGAGGAGAATAACCGCGAGAAATCGGGTCGATATTTTCCTCGAGTTTTCTGAATAACAGGGGCGGAGATTCGAGAGAGGGTTAACTGCGCATAGCCCTGGATTATTCAGGAAACTGCTACCGTACGCCGCGATCTGTAATTCGCTAGGAATCGGACCGGTGAGTTGGTTAGACGAGAGATTGAGGTCGCTGAGTCTTAATGAGCCGAGTTCCGACGGGATTGAACCGGAAAGACGGTTTTCCGACAGGCACAGAGCGTTTAAAACGGGCATTGATCCAATCTGAGTAGGTATTCTGCCGGAGAGCTGGTTCTTGCTGAGATTCAAAACGGTGAGCGATCTCCACGAGACGATTCCCGACGGAATCTCGCCTGAAAGTTGATTCCCATCGAGAGACAGAGTCTGGAGATTGGACAGAGCCGTCAAGCCGGCAGGAATCTCGCCGGAGAAGAGATTGTTGCTTGCCGTAAACACCGTGAGATTCTTCGATTCCGAGATTCTTGATGGAATTTCTCCGGTAAATTTGTTGTTGCTGATTTGAAGCCGCGATAAGTTCCGCGCCAACTTATCGGGAAGGCTACCGGAAAATGAGTTGCCACTGATCATCAGAGACTCCAGTTTATCCAACGACCAGAGGCCGACCGGAATATTGCCGGAAAATCGGTTCTTGTATAACTGCACACTGGACAGGCTATTGCAATTGCCGAGAGATTCCGGTACCTTTCCGGAAAGATTGTTCGAGAAAACCACCACGCCGTTGAGTACACCTCCGCGGCATAGATTTCCCGGTAGCTCACCAGAAAATTGATTGGTGTTGACTTCAAAATTCTTCAACCTCGAGTAGAATCCTAACTCCGCAGGCAAAACTCCAGTCAAGCTGTTATTAAAAAGTCGAATGTCCGACAGCTCCGGAAGCCGACAGATACTGGCCGGAATTTCGCCTGACAATCGATTGTTGTACAAGAACAAGAGCGTCAAGTTCTGCAATTTTCCGAAATCTTCCGGTATGCTTCCAGTGAGCTGGTTTATGGAGATATCAATCTCTTTCATGTTCAAAAAGCCAACTGATTTTGGAAGTACTCCCGAAATTCCGTTCGCATAGAGAGTTAGACGCACCAGTTCCTTCAACTGGAATACTCCATCGGGAATTTTCCCTCCCAAACTGTTTTCCGAAAGATCCAACTGTTCCAGATTGATCAGATTCTCAAAAGACTCAGGAATTTCTCCCATCAGATTTGTTCTCGTCATCCACAGATACTTTAGGTTGTTCAACTTACCGAATTCAGGTGGAATAGAGGCCTCCGTGAAAGGATTGTAAGACAAGAAGAGATTTTCAAGATTTTCCAGGTTCCCAATTTCTGCAGGGATGGAGCCGTTGAAGAGGTTGGAATAGAGATACAGATCCGTCAGATTCGGTAAACGGCCGATAGCAGCCGGAATTTGGCCGGAGAAGTTGTTAGCGGCGAGATTGAGGTATCGGATAGCAGACATCCGGTTGATATCGGCAGGAATCTCTCCCACGAAGTAATTCTGAGAGAGATCGAGATTCTCGAGATTCGCGCAGTTGTAAAGGACACTGGGAAATTCTCCAGGTATGTAATTCAAAGAAAGATTGATGCTGGTTAAATTCTGGAGATCGCAGATGGCGGGAGGGACTTTTTCGGTGATGTTGATGTTGGGAAGCGAGATTTGGGTGACCGAACCAGTTGGGTCGCAAGTGATTCCGCCCCAATTGCAGTGGTTTGGATTTGAGGTGGTCCATGATTGAAGAAAAGGAGGATTTCCAAAATCTTGCTTGATTTTGAGCAGGATTTGCTGCTCTGTCTGCGAAGGAGGTGACTGACATTTTATTCTGGGAAGTGAGGAGAAGAGGAGGAGAAGAAATGATAGAGAAGTTGCAGATATCAGTGTTTTCGCCATGAGAAAAGACTAAGATAGCTGAAGAAGAGGATTTTCTCCTTCTTGCTGTTGGGGTCGCTTCCTCGTCTTCCCAAGCAGGCAGGCTGGCTGATCTTAAGTGAAGCTCTTTATAAAAATGGTACTAAAGTTGCAGATATTTACGATTACTTTAATTATCTTGTCCGATTCTAGAAGGTGGGCCCCTTGGTAAATTTAATTTTAATCTCCACTGGCCTGAAAATCATCGCTATGAGACTCTCTAGACCATATGGACTAGTGCCGCTTGGAGGAATCTCTGGCTGTACAAGATCGAACTTGGTTTACATAGTTTGGACGGTTTAGATCAGCTATAGGTAGAGCCCACTAAGTAAAGTAGACCGAACATGTTCTTGAGATCCCGACCGTCGATCTTGAGTGTGCTATCTTAAAGTTAGTCGAATTGTTCAATTCCTATTAGAAGAGTCCTTCAACTGCCTACCTTTCATTTGGTGCACGTGGACTTATGACACTCACTTGGTGACGTCTTCTTTATAGGACAAGTTCTAGTTTCCAAATGCACTAACCTTTGTTGGACGTAAACTGACCAACTTTTGACATTCACCGTGCAACACGAAAAACAGTCTTCCTACTTCTAGTGGCTGCTGGCACCCCGGTCCTGACTCCTGTGGATAACTTTACTGAGCATGTAGGTGAAAAACTTAGTTAAAAAAAAAAAAAGAAGGAAAAATAAAGTTATCCATCACACTGAGTCCTTTTTTAGATGATTTGATTTATTCATCGTGTTTGACCTATCTTAAATTGCGTGTGTAGATTTTAGCCATGTATTTTATTATTTTTAAATCATATATATTAAAACTTTAAATCATATATAAGGTGGATGGGCGTGATTTTCAGTATGCAGCATAAATAGGAGGCCAGACATACTGAACAGTAGAGATCAACTAAATCTGGGGCCTATCTTGGTTGCGTCCTTTTCCACAGATCTCTATTTTTTTCAGAAAAAAAAGGTAAAAGAAAAACTCAAAATAATAGGATTTTGTAATAAATGATTATCCATAGAGTCAATGCTGGTCGTCCAAACTGCTCATTATCTCAGCCTTAGCTTCAATAGGATAGAGAGCAGAGTCAATGATCCTCAAGACTAGTATTGTGTGGTGGAAAGTGACGAGAATATTAATCAGTTGAAGGCTAAAATCAACCAGTGGAGAAGACTTTTGGGGCTTGGATCACCCACCATCTTGCTCCATATGTGCTCGTGGCCTGCCGCCTATGCCATAAACTAAGGTTCTAGATTATAAGGTGGTTGGACTCATATCTGTAGCTTTGTCTGACTGAAAGTTAGATATTGCATAGTTATTGGTTCTAATAACTAAAATTACAACCCAGGGAAAGCAGTGGTCTCTGGTCTCTTCTCTTTATGTAAAGCAAGCACTTCATCTACTAAAGAGAAAGATCAGATATCATCAAGAAAGTAAGTGGGATAGACTATGAAACTTCCTAGTCTATGAAGGTGACAATGATCATACAACAAGGTATTATTACTTTCAAGAAATATAGTATAAAGATAATAATAGCATGCATTGTAAGATTTATTTTTATGTATATAAAAGGCAGCCCCAATGCACAAAGCTTCCGCATATGCAGGGTCCAAGGAAGGGGCCGACTGCAAGGGTCAATAGTACACAGCCTTACCTTGATTTTATAAGATGCTATTTCTACACCTTGAACCCATGACCTTAAGGTCACACGACAACAACTCTACTACTGCGCCAAAGATCCCCTTCATTTATTTTATGTATATGCAGCTCAAAAACGAAAATTGACTTATTTGGCTTATGCAAAGTAGGTCTAAGAGGAGCTCTATTAGGATAAGCAATTGTATACTCTTAAGGATTTGCTTGGCAGCTGATGTACATATAAATTTTTAATCTGCTAGTATAAAATAAGTTATAAAAGCTTCATTAGATAATTACTAGATAGACTTTAGGCATTAATTATTAGTTATATTACCAAGAAACTTAGATTTTCAGCAAAACATGGCAGAACGTCCCTGACAATTAGTATCAAGATATTTCTTCTATTTTAGACTACTAGTTTAACAAATTAATGCCAATTTGAAAGTAACATATTAATGTTAATTACCTAAATTGCTGACAATATTAAGACATCAGGACTAACTTTGGTCAAAATATGTCTTATTTGATTAGGTTACATATTTAACAACAATTATCAAAATATTTGATCATTTCAAGGTTCTAAATATTAAGGGCCCAACATGGCAAGGTTTATATAATTATGTTTATGCGATCCTGCCAGAATATTCAAATGATTGCATGAACCGAATTATATAAGCACTGCCAATCAGGCTTCAAAGGATTAAAATGAAAATAACAGCAACTTAATTATAATATGATGAGTAAGCCGGCATACTTATCCATGGCAATAATTCTACATGCCAGTGGCAAGTATAACATTTCTATCCGGTACAGTGCAGTAGAGGAAAGAGTCTCTCACTTGGGTGACTCATGTTCGAGGCTGTGCACTAGGGGGGGGGTGTCTATGTTTACCATTCAAAAGATTAATAATACTAATAACATTTCTATCCAAAGGTTGCCTGTGTAGAAGGTTGCTACTTAATCTGATATCTTTAGATTCATCTGTAGCTTTCCTGTGCTAAGTTGAAATGTATTTTTCTTTGCTTTCGTTCTCTCTATCTTACAATCCATTAGGTAAGGAGTTGAATCGTTCTTTCTGCTCCTTGTCGAATTCCGAATGGAAGCTTATGAAGCTGGAAAACTGAAGGATTTAACTTTCACTTGCATGACCATGTACAATGTCTGACAAACTTCTATCAGAGATGACAGTATTTTTTTTCCTATTGCCTCCTTTTTTTTCATTGTTTTTAATATGAACTGTGGATAACCTTAAACCAACGAGTGACTTGAACCTGAGACCTAGCCCAGGAAAGCCCCTTCTTGTGCAATTACAGTCGAAGGCCAGAACTCCCCAATAGCCATATTGAGGGTGCATTGTCCCGTGCTTAAATATCCAGTCTGCATCTCTTCAAATTTCTGCAAGTTGAGACTTACCTTTTTCTAGGCTTTTAGAGGAGAGCACACAATCACATTGTATTTATTTGGAAGTCCCAATTATTGTATTGTATAGATATGAGAAGAGGAACCTTGGTGCAATGGTGGAGTCGTGACTGTGAGACCTGAAGGTCACTGGTTCTAGGCGTAGAAAAAGCCTTGCAAAAATGCAAGGCAAGACTATTATACTATAGATCCTTTATGGTCCACCACTTTTCTAGACCTCCACATACACAGAAGCTTTGTGCACCAGGTTGCTTCTCTTCTTCTTCTTTTTCTTTTTGTTTGTATAGATATGAATACTTCAAGTTACAGATCTTATGAACACTAGAGTGGCACATCAGGGCCCCTAGATTTAAGTCGCATGTTGTAAGATTCAACCAGAATCAATTAGTTGATCCTTCAACGCACTGTTTGATGATTGACGAAGCACTGGCCTCGGATCAGGGCCTCGTGGTTGAATCATTGCCAAGGGAACAACTTAGTGGTAGGCTGTTTGACTAGGGGATGTGAACGTCTTAGTCTATACATTTCACTGTAGGCCCAAAAATTACAGTTGGGTAACAGGCTATTAGCAACTTGAAGGACATTGATGTTGGACCTTTGATCCTACGCCAATGGGTATCCCTGTCTATGGGCGGTTATGAGATGGATGCACATATTTCCGAGGAAAAATATGTGGAGCTGGAAATATAGGTTAAGTCAAACTGTTCTATTATTAAAAGCACTGTACATGGTTGGAAGGGCCACCAAACTTCTATCTGCTCTTATTCTTCATGAATAAAAATATGCTCATTCAACCTATCATTTTCCTTCTAGATAAGCTCAATGTGAAGGTTCGTCGAGGCCGCTGTGGTCGTCTCCTCGTGCAAATTTGCCATGGGCTAGACTGAATAGACTACCCAAATCTCCTTTGATCCCTTTCAAAGGTTCAATGAACGAATCCATTAACTTGTAATTTCGTTAAGGAAGCCAATCCTATTGTCTACCTTTTTCTTCTTTCTTTTTTAGTGAGAATCACATTAAGATCTGAGACTTCAAAAGGCTAGTAGCTAGCTAAAAGCATTCAATGGAAATAAACTTTGGTAAGTTGTCTAAAGAGCGGACGTTGAAAAAGGTTAATGGACAAGATCGTCCAAAAATGAGGTTGAAGGTTGAGAGGGAGCCTTGGCGCAAGGGTAGAATTATCTTAGTGTGACCTTGAGGTCACGGGTTCAAGCATAAAAATAGCCTCTTACAAAATATAAGATAAGACTGTATACTATTAACCTTTGCTTCACCCTTTTTTCCCGTGCATCGCAACTGCCTTTTTTTTGTCTTTTTTTTTATCCTCCAAAAACGAGGCCTAGCTAGCCAGGGAGTGTCCACAAAACGAGTGACGGTAGCATTTCTGGAAACAAAATGAGAAACACAACATTTACCTTTATCCAAGTCTTGCAAACTAGCCAAGCAAACCACTTGGTTTAATGAAGTCAACAAAAGCTAGCCAAAAAGAAGTGTCTGGGAAATTTCGTGTTTGTCTTGTCCGTGAGTATTCCGCTGTAGCCATCGACTTCCTTGCCTTCTTTTGCGGTCAGTCAACCTTCTCTCTTCTTCTTTGCTTTCACTCCAGAAGCTTGATGTCCGCTTTTCACGACTTCTCTGTGGGCCTGACGTATAACGTACTTTAATGCTGTGGATGACAAGACGTGAGAAATAAAAAATTAACTGTATTCGTTGACAAACCCCTCAGCAATCATACAAAGATTGATGATTTTTCATGTATGGCGCATCCATCGTAGCCATAGATTGCGAAGGGACAACACGGCTAGTTAGTACGTGGCTCCCCACTTCCTCCATGGCAGGCCCGACCAATTGGTTCATCTGATTTTTCACCCAAGTTGGGATATCTGGTAAAAGCCAAAAGCCTCTGGATTGAATGATTTTAGCGTTTCAAGAAGTAAATTTTGGTCCCTGTGAAACCAACGCTTCGAAGCTTTATATAAGCACTACCTCGTATTATGTTATGTGGTCAATAACATAATTTCTTCTTATTCTACGATCGTCCAATCATCATGATTTTCAGGCTACAAAGTTATTTTGGCAGCCTCATGCACTAAGCTCCCACCTACTTAGTGTTCAGAAAAGGGACAGATCACAGGATTATTAATATGCAACTTTAGCTTGCATTTGCAAGAGGCTGTTTTTAAGGTTAGAGTTATGTGGAGTTCAGGAAAGGGACAGATCACAGGGGTCATTAATATGTAACTTTAGCTTGCATTTGCATTTGCAAGAGGCAATTTTCATGCCTTGAATCCCTGACCTTAAGGTTACACGACGACAACTCTATCATCGTATCATTTTGCAAGAGGCTACAAAGTTATCTGAACTCAGACAAATTAGAACGATGCGCCTGACCATCCCAAGGTTTGCAGTGCCACACAGTAACTAGATGTTGCAGTCGCACCCAACGCGAGCACGCGTCATAATCAAAAAAATTTAACAGAGTAAGTGGCACAATAACCAAAATATAAGAACCCATACATCATTTTCCCTATTAAGTTTCAGTCCCTCAAGTGGGTAATTTCTACGTTCAAAGCACGTAAAAATCAGCTCCTCTGGGGGGTGTGCGTAATACATGCTGCTCTACTCTAATTTGCTAATTTGTATGTTCACGCCGAAGTTTGGAGAAGCTCAGGAGGTAGCCCCATCGTCGGCTTTCTCCGGCCCTTGAGCTAAACCGCTCCGCACCTTTGCTGCGTCGGGCTGCCATTTATCAACCCCCACTGGCCCAAACATGTCACCGACTAGATCACCAACTCATCACACATTACATGCAATACTAGCATCCTCGTCCTCAGAATGCACACTGCCACTTGCTATGTTGCTGGAGTGAGAACCTGTTCCTGGGAGAAGAGGAGCCACGTCGCACTCACTCTTCTCCTTCTTACTTCCACAAGCCTGCAGAGGGCAATATCGGAGAAGGATTTGAAGCACCTCCTGCATGTTAGGCCTAGTAGAGGGTAATGTACCAGTGCATACTAGCCCAAGTTTCAGGACCACGCCCATTCCATCCATATAACAATCTTCCCTGATCTCCTCGTCCAATACGTCGCTGACGGCGAAATCACCCTCTTGGAACCGATGCCATACCCATTCGGCAAGGCTGCTGTTTCCATCACCTCGGTTGGCTTCCCTTCCCGTGACCAGCTCCAAGAGAACCACCCCGAAGCTATATACATCAGCCTTCTCACTCACTTTCCTTGTGTAGGCGTACTCTGAAATTCAGTGTCATCAAGATTAGTAAATCATCAACAGAAACAATCGTGGTAACAAAATTCCATTCTATTATTCCCACAATAACATATGAGAATTTGAAGAACATTAACAGGAATTCTGTAATCTAATATGACGAACCTGGAGCAATATAGCCGAAAGAGCCCGCCACTGCAGACACGGTATCAGGTTCTCCTGGCCTCACCAAGATCCTAGCTAAGCCAAAATCAGCAATCCTGGCCTTGAATTCAGAGTCCAGTAGAATGTTGCTGGATTTTACATCACGATGAATGATTGGGGGAGAACACGAATGATGCATGTAGCACAGCCCCTGCGCGGCCCCAACTGCAATCTCAAGTCGCGTTGGCCAATCCAGGGGGCGAGATAGAGCAGGCCTGTTCTTCTTATAAAGCCAACCATCCAAGCTGCCATTCTCCATGTACTCGTAGACAAGAAGCTTGGAATCATCGTTTGAGATACAACACAGCAACTTGACGATATTTGAGTGCCGAATTCGCCCCAGTATCTCAACCTCCGACCGAAATTCCTTCTCCAATTCGTCGTCCAAGTTTCTGCTATTCCATATCTTCTTCACAGCAAGCACCTGTCCCGCTCGGTTTCCGGCGCCAATTCTGTAAACCTTCCCGGCGCCACCCCTGCCTATCGTATTCTCTTCGGTGATACCACGCAAGATGTTTGACTCGTTGAAATCCAGCCGTTGAAAAGAGGTGAGCTTCCACGTGGCCGGACCCTTGCGTTCCTTTCTCCGTCTGTAATTTCTAGTGACAAAAATGCCAAACCCTGCGGCGACGATGAAAACCACCCCGGCGGCGACGATGATAACGGCGAGAAATTGGGGAGACTTTTTTCTCGAGTTTGCCGAGTAGCAAGAGGGAAGATTTAGCGAGGCGTAATGTGCGCACAGTCCAGGATTATTGCGGAAGCTGCTACTGTACGCCGCGTTCTCTAAATTGCCGGGAACTGGGCCCGTGAGCAGATTAGAGGACAGATCGAGATCGCTGAGTCTTAGTAAGCTCAGCTCCGACGGGATTTCACCGGAAAGTCGGTTTTCCGACAGGTAAAGTGAGTTTAGAACGGGTAACAGACCTATCTCCCGCGGAATTCTTCCGGAGAGCTGGTTTTTGCTGAGATTAAGAACGGTTAGTGATCGCATGGAAACGATCCCCCGCGGAATCTGGCCTGAAAGTTGATTTCCGTCTAGATGTAGTGTTTGGAGGTTATGAAGAGCCGTCAAATCGGGTCGAATCTCGCCGGAGATGAGGTTGTTGCTTGCTGTGAAAACAGCAAGATTCTGGGTTTCCGAGATTCTAGAAGGAATTTCGCCCGTGAATCTGTTGTTGCTGATCTCCAGTCGGGATAGCCTTGGCGCCAATTTCTCAGAGAGATTGCCAGAAAACGAGTTGTCGCTGATCGTCAAAGACTCCAGATTATCCAACGACCAAAGACCAACCGGAATTTCGCCTGAAAAGCGGTTCTTGTATAACTGCACACTTGAAAGACTATTGCAGTTCCCTAGAGATAGCGGTACTGTTCCGCGAAAATCGTTCGCGAAAACCACCAGGGAGTACAAGACACCGCCGCGGCACAGATTTTCCGGTAAGTCGCCAGAAAGCTGATTGGTGGCGACCTCTAAATTTCTCAACTTCGAGTGAAATCCTAATTCTGGAGGCAAAACTCCGGTCAAGTTGTTATTAAATAGCCGAATGTCAGATAACTGGGCAAGCTGGCCGATGCTGGCCGGAATCTCACCGGATAATCGATTGCTGTACAAGTACAACAGCGTCAAGTTGTTCAATTTTCCGAAATCTTCCGGTATGCTTCCAGTTAGATGATTTATGGAGAGATCGATTTCCGAGAGGCTCAAAGAGCCGATTGATTGAGGCAGTTCACCGGACAATCTGTTGGAATATAAGCCCAGAATCATCAGTTTCTTCAACTGAAACAAGCCACTTGGAACTCTTCCACTCAAACTGTTATGTGAAAGATCCACCCGTTCCAGATCCGTCAGATTCTCAAAAATCTCCGGAATTTCTCCCATCAGATTAATCTCGGTCATCCACAAGTACTTCAATTTCCTCAACTTACTGAATTCTGGTGGAATAGTCACCTGCGTGAATGGATTATATGCCAAACCAAGATTTTCGAGATTTTCGAGATTACCAATTTCCGCCGGAATGGAGCCGTTGAAAAGGTTCGAGTGGAGGTACAGATCTACCAGATTCGACAGACGGCCGATTGCAGCGGGAATTTGGCCGGAGAAGTTGTTGGAAGACAGATTGAGGTAGCGAAGGGTAGACATCCGGTTGACATCTGAGGGAACCTGTCCGACCAACTCATTCTGAGACAGATCAAGATTTTCGAGATTGGTGCAGCGGTAGAGAACAGTCGGAAATTCTCCGCGTACGTAGTTCATAGAAAGATTAATTCTGGTTAAATTCTGGAAATCGCAGATGGCGGAAGGGATCTGCTGGGTGATGTTGTGGTCGGAGAGAGAGATTTCGGCGACAGAACCATCTTTGCAAGTGACTCCGGTCCAGTTGCAGTGGTTTAGATTTGAGGTGCTCCACGATTGAAGACTAGGAGGATTTCCAAACTCTCGTTTGATTCTGAGCAGTATTTGCTGCTCAGTTTGTGAAGGGGGCGGTTGAGATCGTCCTTTTGGAATCAAGGAAAAAATGACTAAAAGAAATGATATCACCAGTATTTTCACCATTTTCAGGAGATGAAGGTGGTCGAAGAAGATGGAAGGGGATTCCTCCTCCTCCGTTGTGGTTTGAAACCCAAATACCACTGCTGACTGTTTCAACGGCAGGAAGGGCGAGCCTTTATCTTAACCCACATTTGAAAATGGCACGGAATCTGTACGACTTTGAGATTGACAAACCCAGACAAGCAGACAATGATCCCAAATTTGACTTTGAAAACCTGGCAACTTAACTGGATGAAACCAAGAAACGAAGTTGCAGTTTCCTCTTCCTCCCAGTTTTTGCAAGCCCCAGCTGCTAGTTCCTCAGATTGGCTCCCATGAGATAACATCAATTCATCAATTACATAACGTGCATCGCTAGCTAAACCTCGTTTCACATACAGATCTTGTAAGGCAGTTGTCAGAGCAGAATTCCAGTCCTTATTCTTCTTGATTATATATCCACGAATCCATTCGTCCCGATTCAAAGCACGTACTTTTGAACACCCTGCAGGTGAGCTCCCCACAGTGAACTGGTTAGGCTCAACAATTTCAGCACCAGTAATTTCTGAGACATTGTTTCATACACCTATAAGAACCCAATAATTTCAGTTGATGCAAAACCGCTTTCAGCAGAATCAAACTTGTGTTGGCAGCACCACTGGTTATAGAAATTACATCTTCTAGTTTACAAATTCCAGCACTTCTAATTCCATGAACCAAGTGCAGCATTTCTAACCAGATAGGAGTTGCATTTAAAAATAAGCAAACTACTGTAATTTCATTGCCAATTTCATGTAATATTTGGTTTACATGCTTAGGGTCTTCTACGATCCTCTCTTCAGGAATTTGCTGCAAATTCTTCAAAACCCCTCTTGAAAATCTTCACATGTTTAGGGTTTTGCCTGAGAAAAACAGAATTTTGGGTATTTTGGGGTGAGAGAGGGGGAACAGAAGTTTCATTTCTACCTCCTCTCTTTGACGTTAAGTTGCCAAAAGTAACTAAAGTCAAGCGTCAAGTGGCATGGTCAACAGTCATATCTCTGACCAGTTGGAAGGTAATAACCGCCTCATGGCTATTTAAAGGTGCATGATGGGTCTTAAACAACTGAAAATGTCCAGGGTTCATATGCACCATGGAAGAGTTTAAGATTTTCCCAGGAGCTTGACATTAAAATAGATTTTTTTTCTTTCTTAAAATTAAAATAAAAAATAAAAAAAATTGATCCCTGAGAAAGGACCCAACCTAGGATTCAAGTATGAAAATTAGGCAATCTAAACCGTTCATTATCTTTTGCAAATGATCCAATTCATTCATCGTATTCATAGCCTCTCACAATAAGTAAGTACTAAAAATCTCATCCAATGAAAACTCTCTAGTGGACGCTTGTACAAAAATATGGACAATATTAAGAAAAAACACAATATCATCTTTTTTTGAAGAGAAACGACCCACCAGAGATGCAGGGGTTTCATTATGTGAGTCTAATAAATGGATTAAATCGCTCAAAAAATCAATGGGCATACCTCAACGGGTGGTATAGACTTCTTCCACACTTCTTTTCTAACGTGGACTCATATTAGGATTTGAAAAGCTTGGTAGCTAGCCAATATGAGCCGGGCCAAATATGATGAATGGACTGATCATCCAAAGCAGGGCCCAACTAGGTAGCATCAAGGCATCCTTTTTTGCGTCCAAAAAACATTTTCCAATGATCTATGCGTTTGATAAGACTGTTTGAACGTAATGCCTTCGTCTTACTTAAGAAACAAATGAATGCATCAAGGTAAGAGAATGCCAACTTATGATTGCTAGGATATGCAATATGAATGATTTGTGTGTTCTGAAAGATCTTACTTGGTTGTCATACAGACGGTTCAGATTAATAACAGGCAGACCCAACTTATTTATTAAAGTAGGACAGATTGGGTGTTAAGAACCCTCAAAGGCTGAACCCAATCTTGACCAAGAGACCCAGGCATACAAAATAAGACTTGTCTACAATTTGACGAGAAATAGTGAGGTCAGAGATAAGATTATTGACCAGGAATATTTTAGAAAGTAACATTTATACCCTCGATTTTGTAGGATAATAACATTGCTCTCCTTTGACCAGGTCATACCTTGTACTTAACCCCTGTGTTTTGCCTTGAGAAAGACATTGTCCTTCCAATGTATGTGTTATACAAGCACTACCTTGCAGTCTTAACTTTTGACTTAGGCACTCCTTCTTTCTTAAATAAAATTTCAAATTATATTGAAAAGTAGGGGATATAACTAGTATTTTCTCTATATATAATCATAATTTATTTTTCATAAAATAAGCTTTGGTTAGAATATCTTGTGAGATATCTAGGATAATTCTATCTTTTGAAGAGCAAATGGAGTATCCACAGGGGTATTATCTTATAAAGTCGGGAGTGTGAATTTTTTGTGTCCTTTAAAAAATTATTTTGATTTTCTTTGTGAGGCTGGTTGGTGGTGATAAAATTGTTTACCTTCTTGGCCAACGTTAACATTAATGTGCCATGCTAAAAGAAGTTAACCAAGTGAACATCAAATCACCGGAGAAGGACATTGTATCAATTCCCAACTAGAACCATTCTTCTTCTTTTGGGACAAAATCGAAGAATTGCAAAGCAATCACACACGCATTCTGTAAATCTAGTCCCCAGCCAAAGGGAAAATTGGTGACTCAATTTAACAAGGTAGTACACCCACAAACATTATAATGTATATATACTAAGATAATAAAAAGAGGTTGAACCATTAAATATATTGTAAAAGAGGGATTTTTGTTTAACAAAAACTACCAATGGCTGGAATGTAAATTATGAGAAGCAAGAGAAACATAATGTAAAGACCTTGTCAAAAAAGAGGGGGAAAATTAAAGAACTTAATCTACACTATAACTTGGGAAATAGCTTCCTAATCCATGAATCTAAAGGAGCTACATTAGTTGGCATTAGTCAAGCATTGAACAGTTGAAAATTGATCTATTGAAATGCATAGGATTGCCAAAAATAGAATGCATGGTTTTGACTGCTAATCATATATGGTTGTATCCGTTGTTGGGATTTTCCTCCTTATAAGAAGTTGAGTTCCACAACTTTGGGATAAAAGAGCACATTATATGTGACTTTAGACAATATGGTCACAATTGCTTAAATCAATCCACTTAGATTTTGAAAATTGTTTGTATCCAATTCCTAGCAATAATATGTATATGTGGAAGAAGGCTACTTGATTCTTAAGTTGCTTAAGTAGCTTTGACTTAGAGAAGAAGGAAGGATATGAATGGTACTAGTTTTCTTTCTTATGAGATTTACTCTTTTTGCTAGACAATCTAGATAAAGGAAAAGTGAGAAGAGTTCTCTTAGGGTTTTTTGCCTCTTTGTGGAAAAGAGAAAGGAGAAAAGAGAAGAAGATAATCTTCTTTAAGCCTTCTAAAATGTCATTTCCTTGCTGTTCATGGTATCCACTTATTAGTCTCGGTGTGTTTCTCTAAGGTTTCTTTGGAAGATAATTGGAAAAGGCTTAGAAAAAGCTATTAGGTTCATTTAGCAATGATTAGATGACAATGTCTTTCATCATATCTCCATAGAAACATTAGCACATGCTCTTTGGAAGAAGTTATAACTGTATTATGAGAGAAAGGCTAACTGAAACAAGGCTTTTTCTTGATTAGAAAGATTGTGATTGAAATTATGAAGAAGGGACCTCTATTGCAAATTGTTTGAATAAAATTCAAATTATTGGGAATCAAATCTCCAATGTGTAAATAGATTAGACTATGAATCACAAGCCATGTTATTTCTCAGTTCTTTACTAAATAGTTGGGAGACATTGGTGGTTTCTCTTAGTAATTCCACACCAGATTGGGTTGTCACTATGAGTCAAGTAATAGAAAGTCTATTAACTAAAGGGATAACAAGGAAGTCATTAGGTTCTTTTGAAAGAGAACCCCTTACCAATGAAAATCGGGTGAGAAGTAAAAGTAGAAATTCTAACAACTGTGGGAGATCTAAAGAAAGATATAAGTCTAGAGAAGAAGTTACTTATTTCTACTATAATAACCTAGGGCACATGAAGAAGGAGAGTAGGAAGTTGGAAAAAAAAAAAATCAACTCCATTTACATGGAGACGTTATCATATCTTTAGATTATGAAAGATCATATTTGAGTCTCACTTGTCATCACAAGGATTGAGTGACTGAAACAAGTGCTTCATATTATGCTACCTACAAAACAATTTTTTCACATGTTGCAAGTTGGGTGATTTTGATGTTATCAACATGAGAAATAGTGGTACTTAAAGATTTTTAAAATCGAAGGACTTGTTGGAGTGTGTATTGAGACTAATATCAGTTGTAGGTTGGTTCTCAAGGATGTTAAACATATACCAGATCTACAAATGAATTTGATCTCTGTAAGAAAATTAGATGAAAGGGACCTCACTAGTCACTTTGTTTAATGGGAGATGGAACCTTATCTAAGGGTCTCCTATGCTAGCAAGAGATGTTATGTGCTGTACTTTGTACAAGACAAAGACATAGATATGCAGAGGTGAGGTGAATTCAATGGATAATGATATGTCTACTGATTTGTGGTATACATGGCTAACCCACATGAGGGAGAAGGGGCTTGAAATCTGCACAAAGAAGAAGCTCGTTTGTGAGACTGTAAAGGTTAACAACCTTGGTAGTGCTTTATCTTTAGTTACTTTTAGTGATGACGCTTCCAAGAATTACGAGCATATGCAAACATTACCTATAGAAAGTTTCTATTTTTTTGTTTTCAATAATTGAAAGTACATTTTCTAAATGTTAGAATGATTTAAACCCACTCAATTTTTGCATACTAGATATCAAAATTTAGAAAGATTAGATGAATATGTTGGATTACTCATCATGTAAAACTACCATGCCTTCAATAACTTATCAGACCTGCACTCTAATGTAGCATTCCTCCTCTTCCATAACCATCATAATGCACAAATACTCTACATGGAAGATAGCAGGTTAGTATATTTCTTAGATCATATTTCAAATAAAAATCCGCTTGCCACTCAATCTAAGGACTACCTTCTACTTGCTCTAAAATAGTCCAAACCCCATTGACTAGGTTCACTTTCTATATCCTCCTTTAGCTCTCAACCATTCAAATATGCCCACTTGATACACCTTTTCCCCACCTTAAAACCCTTCCATCCATAGTCAATTCACTCATCTCAAACACCACTAACACCCTATTGATTAGTTCACAATAAAAATGTTATTCTTTTATACTGGTCTATGGAAAAATTGGGTTACTGTCCTATCTTTGTTTGGAGAGTTAATTCTATTTGGATATAGATCTAAAATAAAATTTTGTGCCTAGTTTGTTTTCTTAAACTACATGATGGCGATTGCTATTTTGTAAGAGCAAACATATGGATTCGCATAAACCCTGAACTTTTGGACCTTGTTGGAAGTTAGAAACTTGCATATTATATATAAAGAATTGATAGTAATGTAAACTTCCTTCCTTGTTACTAAACACAAACATCATGAATTTTAGTAATTTTTACATAAAACTAAGAAATTTTAGAAATTTTTTATGTATTTTTATTATTTTAAAATTTTTAATTCATATATTCAAAATACTACCTGATATGGTATATATTCCACTAGTTTGTGCCTTTCAAGACTTAGGCAAGTACAATAACTAGTTTAGTATTGAGAACATTAGCATAAATAGAATAGCCACAAAACTCAGAGCTATTCTTAGAATATGTGGGTTGTAGAGTCGAGTTGGCATTTTCCTTTTGGCCGAAGAGGCAGTGATATATTTGGCTTGGATTTAAGAGAGTACATAATAAATTTGTTTATGATTCTCTCTCACTTGAGGGTTGGGTGACCAGGTTTGAGGCTATGCATAAGGTTTGTGTGTCCTTTTAAAAAAACAATATATATATATATATATATATATATATATATATATTTGGTTCAAGTATCTTAAACACCCAACCAAGGACAACAGATCTAGCTTGAAGATCATTTTCAAAATTTTACATTAGAGAAAAGATAATTCCCATCTTGACACTTGAAGTAATTTGAAAAATAAATTGTTTTTTAATCATATTTTCCTTTTGTAGGTCTATTGAATGCGAATTTGGGGTCCACAATGTATACAACACACTCCAATTTATGGTGGTATGGTCACTCCACTGAAGGTAAAGGGGAGTTTTGGAGTCACCACCACCCATATATTTCTCCTCGACGAAATATCAAGTTGGGCTCATGAGTGAGTTTCTCAAATTAATCTTTAGGCCTATTTTAGTTAGAGTTGGTACGGCTGTACCATTTGCCATGCCCATGTGCTTTCTAAAGCCTTAATGTTACAAAAGTATCACCTTTATATAGGCACACACTCTTTGAGGCTATACATTTAGTTGATTAGTATTTTTAAAAGGACAAGTTCTTAACTGGGTGCTATAGACTAATTGGACTCAAGAAAAATAAAAGGTTAGAAGCTTAGTGGTCCAACGAGCTGCAAAGCCTTAGGCCCTTAACCAAACTTCTCCAAGAAAGATAAAAGCACAGTATTCAAAAGTGATGCATGTAATGCAGGGAATTTAAGGTGTTTAATAGATATGTGGGGTTATGCTAACTCTAAGGGTTGACTAATTGGCTTGACAAAGCATGATGTATATAATGGAATTTAAATAAGAAAGCAAAAAGTGGGCAAGCCAGTCAGAGGGGTCAGAAGGCCTTGGGTCCTTAAACAAGCCCACCCTAAAGAAAGATAAATTGATAAAATTTAACTAGAGTACTTAATGGTTTGCAAAACCTCTATAAATTACGTCTTTGGTCTCAGTCATCAAGTGGGAAGGAACCATGGGGGTTGAACCTACTTGGCCTACAGAGTGGTCCCTACTGATTTAATGGCATGTTAATAGCTTATGGAGTGAATTTTTTTCTAAAGGAGTTACATAAACAGTCATATTGGAGACAAAATTAATTATGAAATAGCCTACTCTAAGTAGAATGTAAGACATACCCTTACACTTTCCTTACAAAAGTGGAGATAGAAATGTAAATAAAGTCTATGGGAAAGCAGAAGCACCCCATGGGTGGTCACACGCATAGCTGCTCATCATCAATGTGACATACATGATAGTCGAACAGGCTAAAGCTTATCAAACCACATGTTTGCCCTTTTCCTTTCTCTCATGATTTGTATTTTCACACATGCTCTGGTGTTAGGGAAGAGAAGTGTACAAGTGCAAGGAATAAAAAATTGGTGGAAATCAATATTGAATAATTCAAGAACATAGTGAACAATCCTCAAAGAAAACCCTTTTGTGAACCTCAAATATCAACTTGTAAAGATCTACAACCATATGTAAGTTACAATCTAAAAGCAATATGAGCATACTACCTACACAACATTAGATGGACAGAACTAAGACAAGGTATTTTTAGGCGAATTTGATGCTTTCAGGATATGTAAAGTAAGAACAAGTTGGAAATAAGATGAATAAACTCAAGAAAGCCTTTTGTCAATTTCAAATTAATAGTACACACGTTGTAGTCTGGAGGTAACATGTGTATACCACTTAAACAAAGTTATAAGAGTAGACATAGCTTAGGTGGTTTTTCTTTAAGTTTTGGGCTCAATTTTGGGCATGTATGTCTCTTGAAGATATTGGGAACCTAAGGAAAGGATTGATCAAGTGTTGGCTGGAAATGTGACACCCCGAGTTTTTTTTTCCACATTAATATAATAATTTACAAAAAAAAATAGTCAGAATCCCTGTTTTTGAAAGAAACATTTCTAAAGTGACCAAAAGTAAAAACTTAAACAAAAGCATTTCTTTCAAAGTTCGGAAAGTCATACAACCACAAAACTACGGATTTAACAGTGAAATGGAATATCATTTCCACCGAAAATCCGACAAAGTTTCCTCTGTAATTTGGACCATTGCACATAACCAGTGCAATACAAAATCACCTGATAAACAAGGTATAATACAGATCATAAGGGAGACTCAGTCTCCACACCCATCCACAACCCAAGGTTGTTTGCAATAAAATATACTCCAACAATGGCTAAGAAAATATAGTCATGATAAAACACCCAGGGTCCCTCCATACAACCATCACATCCAACATAAATCCACATTCTAACATCCAGGCCACATTACATTTTTAATTAAAGTACAATCCATACTCAAAACCCAAAGTGAGGTCTTGAACAAACTTGGTCATCTCTGAACATCGTCTGTGCTTTGCTAGAAAGCTGCCATTACTTTTACTTGCTCTGTCAGCATGTCAACCTGTTGTCACTCTCTGCATCTGAGGCATTGTAAATCAAAGCAATGCCTTAGCAAGCTATGCTTGTGTAGGTGATATACATCCAAAGTAAACTCAATAAAAACAAATCACATGGCGCAAGGCATAAAGATCATAAGATGATCAAACATAATATAAAGCCTTAAATAACGCAATGAAGGACATACCAAGTCCATGAAATAAATAAGATATCATCAACCATGATATCGGGACATGCTTAATCCGAGAAAATCTAGAAACACATGAATGCATGTCAAAAATATCGAACATCATACACAGTCAAGCCCTATGAGTGTCTCAAGTACATTCACGGCAATGTGGGGTCAGCTCATTGTACCATCCGCTTTGACCCTTTCACCTTTGCAACCTCACGGGCACTCAGGCACTCACTGGAACAACGCGCACCACTTTCCCTTTCACCCTCACAGGCACTCAGGCACTCGCAAAAAGTCGTGTTGCACACCCGCTTTCACCCTTTCACCCTCACGGGCACTCAAGCACTCACGGGGTGAAAAATCGCATCCTACCACAGGATCAATAGTCTCAAATATCAAGTCAGAGCGACTCTCACATGTCAAGAAGACCACAATCAAGTGAATATCATGAAAGATATCAAAAATAGTGCATGCAATAACCACCAGAAAGATAGCACGCACATGAGAAACTACATGCTGAAATCAATCTCATGCATATGGTAAAGCATAAATCACATGCCTCAAAAACTCAAATCACCATTTGAGAATCATGGAAAAATTGTGAATGAAATCACCTACCTCAGTATCGCAATATCCCTAAACAAATGCGTAACCAATATCAAGGTGTATGCCCTGATGTACCTGTCAAACCATAAATCATGTCATGGTTAATGCATATAACCAAAATCTAAAGCCTGATCATCTATTGATCAGCTTGATCTGAATCATCTAATAGCATTTAGTAGGGTTGCTATTAAAAAGTTACTCCAAAGTAGATTTTTGTCTTAAATCTAGGTCCACCTTGTTGAGACAATCACAATGCCTCTTTCGGATCGTGATTTCGACCTCTGTAGCTCCTAAAATCAAGGTTTAAAGGAATAAAGGGTCAAAAAAGACCAAAATCCAGAAAATGGGCCCACCGCACGCGCACGCACTGCGCGTGGCAAGCGCGTTTGTGGACGCACTTTGTGTCAAAACCCGCACGGGGTAGCAGGCACATCTGTAGACGTGCTCTGCGTGTGGGCCCCGAAACAGCGTGCGTGGCGCACACAAGTCGCTCCACGTGCCTTACACCTTGCGCGCCCTCGTCCGTGCGTTTCCTACCGTTCCTGTCGTCATTGCCAGAGAAGACGACCGGACTGGTTTGGAGTCGCCGGCAACCCCAGGAGCTCCATTTTTTGTGATTTTTACACCTTTGAGTCCAGTTTTTTTTTTTTTACGTACATTTCATTTCCACCTTCTATTTTCACAAATCACACCTAAATCTATCATTTTTTCACGATTTTTGTCCCATTTAAAAACTCCCATCATACTGTTTTTTGAATTTTTTGGCTTCCCTAGCCGTCCGATCGCCACGAAATTTCATGGGTCGGTTCCTTACATCATCATGCTCAAGATGAACGATCCAGATCCTCATCTAACACCATTACCTTGACTTTTTCCCAGGGCAACAGTAACGCTTAATTTTTTACCGAATGATGAACTTGGAAAACAAATGTACAGGAAAGAGTGGGGCGAGCTCACCTTGGTCCGGCTAGTCAGAGGTAGGTGAGGGCCCGCCGCGTTCGTCCAGTTGCCAGGAATGCTTGTCGCCGGAGAATCATCGCCAGTGGGTGGATATTACAGGAAAGGAATTGAAGGTGGGGAAGAAAGAGGCCAAAGGGCATTTTTATGATTTTTAAGGGAGCATTCATCCTTCCAAAACTCTAGTTTGGGCATTTTATGAACTTGGGATAAAGTTTTCCTTTTATTTGAGTGTGTATCCTTATCAAGAAAACTCCATCTTCTTATTTATAATTAGAGATGAGTGATATGTCGTTGACATGTTTCCATCCTTAAATAAGATAATATCTTCAAGTGGAAGAGAGGGAATACAACTTCTTTAGTGATGTCATGAGAACAATGTCACCCATGCGATGTGAACTTATTTTGAAAATTCCTCTTAAGATGTGAGAATATATCTCATTAACTTTGGTTATAGCATTCATATGTGTGGCCTCATTAGGGACTACCTAGGAAGGCACACTTTCTTAGGGCACAAAGGGTGAAGTATTCCCAAGTTGTCATGTGGCATGCTTCTGGGAGAGGTGATTGTGGCTTCCTTCCATCCCTCGATGGAACATCTGTTTTTCATGCTATTGTGACAATCCCCACTCAGCTAATAGAGCTCAATCTCTAAATATGGAGCAACCATACCATATACTTCCTTACCAATTATTGTATAATTTTTCAAACTTTCATCTAGACCTATAAAAGTTGTGGTTATCACTTACGTAGCATTATCTAATGTCTATATAAGATATGCCTCAACAAATGTACAACCTAGATCACTAAAAATCTAGATTCAACACATATACCTGTCAGCACACGTGAACCTTAGATGCTATAACCATGAACACCAAACTGAAAGCTCTAGAAATAGGAAATTTTGTATTTTCTTTTGTGGTAATAATTTTAAAGTTCATGAGTAGTCAAGTGAAGAGAGTGAATCATCCAATTGGTGGAACACCCTTGTACCTGTTGTGTTTATTTTGCAAAGACAAAACAGGCCAAAGTCAAACCTTCCTTCCCACGAGACCCATGCATGAAGTGGATATACATGGGGATGTAACTCATATGGTAGAACTCTCGCTTAGCATGTGAGAGGTACTCCACTAAATTAGGTTACCCTTTTACCCTTCTTTGTACTCGAATCCACGCTTAGCCTTTTTGTTATTTTGGGTTTTGAAATAGAAGGTATTTGATTGTCTACTATACAATTAAGGAGAAAATGGCTAGGATCATTAGAAGATGAGATGTTTAGGATTTGGCCTATTTAAGACAATGTCCAAAAGATAAGCTATCTTGCTCACTCAATTTTGAGTTCCAAATACATACTTTGCTTCCAATGTATGATACACTTTTGAGTGCCATTTATAAGTGGTTATATTTATCGTATCAAAATGTGGCGCATTCACTCAGAACTTGTAATAGTCGGGGATCTCACAGTAATGATATTGTCCGCTTTGGTTGCCCATACAATCTCATAGTTTTGTTCCTCCCTTACAGGAAAATGCCTCTTAGTCGTGTGTATTAAAGTGCACAGTAGAATAATATTGTCCTCTTCGGGTCCCTCACCCCTCTTAGGCTTAACCCTTCAAAGTTTTGTTCCCTTAGGTCCCTCACCTCTCTTGGGTTTCACCCCTCAAGAGGCCTGATTGCTAGGAGAGTTTCCGAAACTCTTATAAACCACCCAGTTCCCTCTCCCCAGGCAATGTGGGACTAACTTTTAATACCTCACTCGTCCTAGGATTTATACCATTTGTAACAGCTGGGGGTCCCACAACAACAATATTGTTCGCTTTGGCTGCTCGTACAACCTTACAGTTTTGTTTCTCCCTTAAAAGAAAAGGCCTTTGTTGTGTGTATCAAAGTGCACAGTAGAATAATATTGTCCTCTTTAGGTCTCTCACCCCTCAAGGTTTTGTTCTCTTAGGTCCCTCACATCTCTTGGGCTTCACCGCTCGGGAGGCCTCGTTACTAGGAGAGTTCCTCAAACTCTTATAAACCGCTCGGTTCCCTCTCTCCAAGCAATGTAGGACTAACTCTTAGTACCTCACCTGTCCTGAGATTTATACCATTTGCAATAGTCAGGGGTCCCACAACAATGATATTATCCGCTTTGGCTACCCATACAACATCACAGTTTTGTTCCTCCCTTACGGGAAAAGGCCTCGATCGTGTGTATTAAATTGCATAGCAGAATGATACTATCCTCTTTGAGTGCCTCACCCCTTTTGGGCTTCACCCCTCGGGAGGCCTCATTGTTAGGTGAGTTCCCCAAACTCTTATAAATCTTCCAATTCCCTCTCCCCAGGCAATGTGGGACTAACTCTCAATACCTCACCTGTAACAGACCGGGGTTCCAACAGTGTGATATTGTCTGCTTTGGGCTAAGCCCGCACGAATTTAAAATGCGTTACAACTATTAGAGCCAACCAAACTCTTATAACCGGCCCATATCTCCCTCCCCAGGTGATGTGGGACACCCCAAGATAGTTTGAGGGACTCAAGATAGGTTGAGTGGCCTAAAGAGGACAATATTGTATCCACTACACCAGAGTCACTCTGATACACGATACGACGCGTCCTGGGGTCAGGAACAAATCCTTGAGGGTGACCAAGATACCTTGAGGGTTTCCAAGATGGCTTTAGGGGTGGCCCCAAGATAGCCTAAGGGACCTAAGATAAGTTGAGGGGACCCAGAGAGGACAATATCGTCCGTTGTGCTACTCTGATACACACGGTGACGCGTTCTGACCCGTAAGAAAAGGAAACAAAACCTTGAGGGCGACCAATATGCCTTGAGGGTTTCCAAGATACATTGAGGGTTGCCAAGATGGCTTGAGGGGGACACCCCAAGATAGGTTGAGGGGACCCAAAGAGGACAATATCTTCCATTGTGCTACTCTGATACACACGGTGACGCGTTTTAAATTCGTGCGGGCTAAGCCCAAAGCGGACAATATCACACTGTTGGAACCCCGGTCTATTACATCACCTATCTTGGAATTCATCCTTTAAGGCTTCACATCTTCCTCCCTTAAGGAACACTTGTCCGTGCATGATAGCCACAACCATGTGCCCGCATGTGGCTAGCCACCACCCCATTGGGGGAACCTGGCTCTAATACCATTTATAACAGCCAAGGGTCCAACATCAACGATATTGTCCGCATTGGTTGCCCATACAACCTCACAAATTTGTTCCTCCCTTACGGGAAAAGGCCTCAGTCGTATGTATTAGAGTGCACAATGAAATGATATTGTCCTCTTTAGGTCTCTCGCGCCTCTAGGGCTTCACCCCTCAGGTGGCCTTGTTTCTAAGAGAGTTCCCCAAACTCTTATAAATCACCCAGTTCCCTCTCCCCATGCAATGTGAGACTAACTCTCAATACCTCACCCATCCTAAGATTCATCCCTCAAGGCTTCACAGAACTTAAACGAGTTAATACATTTTTATATTTTATGATTTTATATTTTACACCAACTGCATTTCACTTTGAAGGGGAGCCTTGGCACAATAGTTGAGTTGTAGTTGTGTGACCTAGAGGTCATAGGTTTGAGGCATGGAAATAGTCTCTTACAAAAATGCAATGTAAGGTTGTCTGCTACAAACCCTTTGTGGTCTGCCTCTTCCCCGGATCCCACATATGTAGGAGCTTTATGCATTGGACTACCCATTTTACCTGTTATATTTCACTTTAGCCAAGTTTTACACCAATTAATCCCCAAGTCCTTATTCTTACAAAGTCCTCATTATGTCCTTATATTTTGCCACATTTAGTTGTATTGTTGAATTACTTCTTGCAAACTTGAAGTTTTGACTAATACAAAGCAAGTCAAATAGTTAAGACAACTATCGCTACCAAACAAACACGAAGATTCTTAGCCATTGATTAATCGGGTTGAGTCTTCTCTCTAGGCAGCCTTTTCTTAACTTCATTAATAAATCAAGTCACCTTCCAAGACTTCAAACTTTTGTGTTCCTTTATTGTGTAAAAAGAGATGGTTAAGTAGACAATGGGATCAAGTTGGCTTTCAATATTCCCAAAAAAGTACAAGTTAATAGATTTGGTATCATTGGACCTTGAAAAAGGTTTAAAATGGTTTCTATTTATTCAACATACCCCACAAAAAACATGCATGAGCGTGCTCCACTCATTTACAAGGATATTGATTGATTGAACTTGATAATGTATTCCATTGGGCAAAAAAAAAAAAAAAACTCCTAGCTCTAGCGTTGGGAGTTTATGGTAGAAGATTATCTATAGATATGAAATGATAATGGGTAATCATATCATTGTTTGATGCCAAAGTCTTTTTTTTTCTTTATTATGATAGAAGGCTATAGGCTCCTTTCCAACAGTCATTTCTTTGACGAACCCTTTGGTTTAAAAGGCTACCACTTTGTTCCCTTATCATTGATTCAACTTGATCACATAATCCTAACACCTTGATTCACCTAACCTCATTTGGAGTTGCTGTGGGATCAACAAATTGTTTTTTGTTGGATTTTGACCCTATAAGATCCTGATGTCAATTAATAATCCACGAGTGCATAGGTTCTCTTTCACATATCTATAAATAAGAACAAATTGGATCTGCTCAATTGATGTGATGGATGCAAGGGGTAGATGGTTGAGGCTACAGTGTTATAATTTAGTTAGGACCTTGTATCCCTTTCCTATTTTGCAAAAGAGCCTACATAGCCAAGGGTAAGTGCTATGTGGTATTTATTTTTTCAAGAAACTTGTGTTTTCTCTTGAATTAGGACAAAAGCACAAGCTGCAAGAGAAAATTATCATGTGGCACTCTCTTAGGAAACTTGATATGCACAATTGTTAGGAAAAATAATAAAATTAAGTGTAATATCTCTATTCAAACCTTAAAACACCTTATCCACTATTTTATTTTCTTCAATCTCAAACCTTAAAGAAGAATCCTAAGCCCTTAATCCTTATATAGGTGGTTTGCAAGACTTTGTATGACGTTGCATTACTTTGTCTCCAAGAAACCCATTTCAACTAGGAAACTTTCTCTTAACTACTTTATAAACCCAAATATATTCCTTGAGAGAAAGTAAATTCTCTTAGAAAATCAAGTGGGGCCTATCATGTGTTTATCGTGGTTATTGAGACACAAGCACAATAAGCTCCACCTTAGCTTAGTCATAGCCTCCTTATGAGTTCCTATAGTGCCTCCATGTTCACTGGATCTAAAAAAGTCAACATAGATCCACCTATTTGTTGACCAACAAACATAATCGCCTCTAAGAATATTAATCACACATGTGATTAAGTCATCTTGGTCCTAACTCTACCGACTCAATAAATTCATCTAACCCCCTACTCCAAGTTAATTCATGTAGTTAACTCTTTGAGGGTGCTCATTGACCCATTCTCCTCCTACAAGAACAATCTCCTTATTATACTTACATCTCGGAAAGGAAATATGTGCACTTCTTTTTCCAAATTCATGTACTATGTTGCACATAAGCTACTATAGTCAAGTAGTTAGGCGAATCCACCTATCCCATAAGCAAGCCATAGGTTTCAAGTAGTGCATCACATCCCTTTATAGGATGTAAGGAGGTTGCACATTGAGGGGGGTATCTAGGGGATATGTTTGGCAAAGGCAAACATTGAGAAGGGGGTGTCTCAAGAATACACATGAAAAGGGTGTACTACGCATGCAAATTACCAGTAAAAAAAAATGCTCATGTACTATGTTTGCATATATCTAATTAATGGAGACCTAGTAACCTAGGTCATCACTAAATCATTAGATGAAAAGGCCCTATCTAACAACTAGGATAAATGAATCAAAATAAATTTTCCAATCTAAATCTTGGCTTCTATCATTGCCACCTTGAAGATCAACTGGGATAATCATGAACCATGTACTCGCATCTCAGCAACTTCTTCAACGAATATGCCCATCATATGTCATTAACATGCTCTGGTAATCATTAACATTACAAAAGCTTGATCAAGTTCTAGTTGTGCTTGAACTATGCAATTACTAACTTAGTGGGCATATCTACAATAATTTATAGAGTAAAACCATTTTCATAAAGCTTGAACTTAAATTTTTTAGTGGAAAGTCTTTTTACCATCATCATGTGTAACATTTTGGGAACCCATTTTCTATTAAATTTATGTCTTTTTTTTTTAAAAGTTCTGGTAAAAGACTACAACACTAATGGTTCTTCTTTCAATCATTCAAAAGAGAATTCTAGGAACTTTTTTTTCCTATTAAATACTTTTGCCACTATAACTCTTTCAAAATGTTCTTTAAAATTTTTGTTTCATACAAAAATTCCTGAATCAAGAATAATCTTCCTTCATCCAATTTATGCAAAAAATCAAGAAAACCTAAAGACATTGTGCATGAGAAATTTTCCTATATGATTATTCTTTGCTTCAACTCCTTCCCAAATATAACTTAGGATCTAATACCACTTGTTGTGGTTTAAAAAGCCTAATTTGAGACAATTGTAGAAAAATCAACTAAATAAGCAAATGCACTATAACACAAGAGAGACTTGGTTTTGGCTCTATCATTTACATCCATATGACATGGTTTATTCACCATGAGAAAATAGAGAGAACAAGTGCAAGATCATGTTATATTCAAAACCCTAAAACCATTACTCTAAAATTCCTTATACATCCTTCTCTCCCCATCACTCTCAAATGTAGAAGAAAAACATAGAGTAGCTAAAGCTAAAGTCCTTAGTCCTAATATGGGTGGGTTATGAGATTATATAAAGGCCTCTCATAACCTCCTCTTCAAGTAACCTAATTTCACTAGGAAATCTTCTCTTAGCCATTTTCTAATCATGCATATCCTTAAGGAAAAGCTAACCCTCTTAATAAATCATGTGGATCCCACCATATAGTATTACTATGATTGAGACACACACATATCAATTCTTCTTCTAAAAGCTTGAAAAAGATATAGATCTCAACTTCCTGAAAAGGATAGAAATGCTATCTAGATTAAGTTCTAGGACTAACTCCAAAACTCCACCTAACAAAGCCCCACCTCTGGTTGATCTAACCCAATCATCTTGTTTTGCCTATTTGGGTAAAATCATGCCCATTGGATGCCTCTAGCTACTAGTTCTTCTAGTTGAAAATTCCAATGGTTGTGATTTAAACACTCAAATGCATAGCTAAAATCATCCAAGAAATATGAATTTTGGTGTCTACTTAATTTAAGGGAGAGCAAACAAGATGGATAGTTTAGATCAACCAAAGTTGGAGCTTATCTATGTAAGGTTTTAGGATTAGTTCGAAAACTCAATCCCCATAGTAGTGGCCCACACTTAGAAAGTGTAGAAGGAACTCACACCAGCTATTGGGCCCTACCTCTTGATTTTTTGAGTGATCCCACCTGTTTATCAAATTCACAATCACTTAAGATGGATGGCCAAAAATATCATGTAATAACTACATCTTTGTTGGGTACCTTCCCCTTGAGATACGGATGTTATTGTGTTTTCTCTTAACAACATCAATATTTCAGTATACATGGCCCACTAAAGAGTTCTTCATTTGATGTGATTGTTTATACCCCCGATATTGAGGGTTGTGAGCCAAATGAATGAGTTGGATAACTCAAAAAATCAAGAGGTAGAAACCACAAGTGGTGAGGACTTCTACTAGGACTATTTCTCTAAACTTTATTCTAAGTTGTTAGCTTTAATTACAACTAGGCGTTATGAGTTGATTGAGTCATGGATGTACTCACCCAAGTTCAAATGCTGCTCCTAACTTATCCTAATGTTCACAGTCAATAATTCCATCCGGATTAGACCCACCCTAACAGGATTCGACACCATTTAATATTGAAATAAAAGTATAAGTTGTCGCCTTAGTGTTGTTATAATTAGGAAAGTGAAAGGCAAATCAACATCTTGAAAAGTGTTCAACAAAGCAAAAGATAGGCTTTGTAGACATCAATCTATGGAAAGCATTGTTTGACCTAAATGGAATAAAGAAGTTGCCAATTCTAAAAGGTACTTTGGAACTTCTAGATGCAAGTTTAGTTATATGATGATGTTACCAATAAGTCTACAACCATAAGATATGTCATATACAACAAAGTAGGGGTGGACTAGATATTTGCTAAGTAAGTTGCCTCATATTTGATGGGAGCCCTTCTAGTGGGACACCAAAAAGGATGCAATTACCCCGATACTCCCAATAAGGCTAAGACATGTTGATACTTTTTCAAGGCCATGTTCTTTTCTCTTTTCTTTTTTTCTTTTTCTTTTTTTAAGAAAAGAGGTACAAATCAAACTACTTTAGAGTCCATAACCATAATTCTTAAATCTACTTGAACTATCCCCATCAATGGAAAAATTATCACCTAGAACCTTTGACCAAGTGTAACAAGAAGAGGTGTCTTGTTGTATGTGACCAATTGTCTTAGATGGCTTTTGGTTGACCATGTCAATTCTTGTTGAGCATCTTAAGATCAAGACTTAGATTTTGATAAACCGATTTGAACTTAACAATTGAAGAAAATTGAGTAAAATGATAAAACTAACCTTCTGTAAAGGTTAAATTTTCAAATAGATGTGATCCTTCTCAAATCCCCCTCTTGTAGTAAAAAAACAACTCACAACCACCATTCCACTTCTTCTACTTCCTCTTTTTGTGAATTGCAGAAAATGCATATCCTAGTTTTTGTCTTAATTGTTGAGTGTTCAATTTTGTCTAAAATAACCCTAAATTAGAATTTAATTAGATCATCCAACTAACTAATTTTATAATTTTAAATTGATTTTAGCTCCAAGTGATCATCCAACCGTTATTTGAAAATTTAGAGAATAAATGATCATTAAGCTAATTAAATAGGTAATTAATGGTATGAATGATTCTAAATTAGTTTTTTATTTTGCAGAATGATCAAAATAAACTTTGGATGACTCAGACCGACTTGATTAGACCAAATCATCAAAGTCTTGATGGACCCCCACTCTACAAGGAATTTACATTGGAAGCATGTCAGCCATTATATGCAGCCATCGCATGGCCAACATCGAATGGCCATATGCACGATATCGCATGGCAGACTGCAACCATTGGCAGACTATATGGTGGCATTGCATGGGTGGACTGCATAAGTGATGGGCAAGCATGGGCAAACAACATGGCATGGAGATTGCATGGGAAAACCAATATAAAAAAGGGGGGATTTTCGTGCTCCTCTTATATGCGCATTTTTATCCACAGGGACTCTCTCTTGTTCTTCATACTCTTCTCCCCACGGAGAGAGGGGAAGGACTCTTCCTCTCCCATCTCTCTCGTTCTCTCTCTCGGGTCCCTACTGGCCAGCACTAGTGAGTGATACACTAGTACATGGCAAACCATTGTTTGTCTCTGCAAACTAGCACAGCCCAATAGTCCTTCGTCCCATCTTCCCCGCTCTCTCCCTTCTCTCATTTTCCCACTGGGCAACACCGATGAGTGACACACCAGTACAAGCCCGACCTACCCTCTCCCTCTTTCCTTCCCTGTTCACCTCCCCACCCCACCTATTTGCTCCACACCATAGCTGATGCCACCCCAATTTCCAAACCCAGGCATCACCAACCTCTTTTCCCTCTGCTCTCCCCATCCCTGCTCTGTCACACCGTTCCAGAGCAAGCACTGTCCGGCATTGCTCGCTACTGCCCAGACCTTGTGCCTGCTCTGTTTCCCGCAAAACCCAACATCGGCCAAGCTCCCCATCTCCTTCCTCTGCGAATGTCAGACGGCAAACCCCTCATAGCCCCAGGTTGTTTTCACCTCTTAATCCCTTCCTCTGCCAGATCTCCTTGTTCTCCCCTTGCTTTCATTATTTTCCCCCAAATCCACTCACCTTTGTTCCGTCGCATCTTCCCCACACTACCCTGATCTTCCATCACTACTCAGGCACCAACTTCTCGAGCACCGTTTCATCATCAGCGAACAGTTTGGAGAAGGAAATCCGATATGGGTTTTCCTTCTTTCCCTCACTTCACTCCTTATTTTTCTCCCTTGCTCCACTTCTCTCCATGCGCTCTCTTCATTTCACTCCATCTCTGGTTTGCCCTTCCATGGGAAGAAGATGAAGAAGGAGAAAAAGGCATACTTTGGCCATGAAATTCCATTAATGCCCATTAGACCTTAATTCTAATTACTTTCATGTCATGTTTTTGTCTTTTAGCCTATTTTGTCTTTAGTCTATCCATGTTTTACTTTATCTAAGATTAGTCTCATTCTTATATTAGTTTTTAGAATACGTATTTTCAATTCTTGTTTGTTGCGTGGCACAACAATCAAGATGGGAATTTGTATTAACATTGTTATTGTATTTACCTTCTTTGAATTCAGAATTGTTATTTAAAGGTTAATGAATTTGAATCTTATTTCTGCCAAATTGTAATTAAAGTTTATGTAAACTCTAACATTTAAGTCGAGTCCCCATGGAATTGACCCAGACTTGTACTAGCTAGACTACAATAGCCGTGCACTTGCGGAAAACTCAGCATTAATAAATTGACCTTTCTTCTTAGAATGAAAGTGGTTTTAAACAAGTTGTAGCAGTTGATGCTTAAACCCTCTTATATTTATACTAGAACTTCTACCCTAATTTTTGTATTAATAGACGAACATTTCTTTCCACAGTGAACGGTTTTTACTAAGTTGTTGTGGATGTTGAAACCTCTAATTTCTATGGGAAAACTATTCAAACAAGCTTTGGACACTTAGAATAATGGGGTAGTTGAATTTGGTTTTTCGATGATTATGTTCAAAGATCAGGACAATTAGAGACAAAAAGATTTCCTTACATGTGAATAATGTTCCTTTCTGTAATAATATTAATACCATTTCTCTAGAAGAAGTTAATTGCTCTTTTAAGATTTATTACAAAGGTATTGCAACTATTTTTAGGCTAATAGGGACTTTAATCCCACATCACCACTTTTATAAGAGATAGAAAATGGTATCTTTATATAACAGACAAGAACTAACAGTCTCACATTGGCTCTTATTAAAGGAGTAGATGAAAGCCAAACATATGTAAAAGGGATGCCTCCTTAAGCCACATGCACCAAATTCTCTCTCTCTCTCTCTCTCTCTCTCTCTCTCTCTCTCTCTCTCTCTCTCTCTCTCTCTCTCTCTCTCTCTCTCTCTCTCTCTCTCTCTCTCTCTCTCTCTCTCTCTCTCTCAGCTTCTAAGGGTTGTTATGATACAGATGCACCTAGTCCTTACGACAATTAAATTTCCTTTCTCCTAGGTTCCAAAGGTTAATTTTGCTATAGATGCGCCTAGTTCTTTTGGTCATTCAATTTCCTTTCTACAAGGTTTTATTGGTTATTCCACTATAGATGCACTTGGTCCTTTTGATAGTTCAATCTCCTTTCTTAGAGATTCTAAGGGTTGTTCTACTATAGATGCATCTAGTCCTTCTAGCAATTCAATCTCCTTTCTTCAAGGTTCTAATGGTTGTTCTTCTATAAATGAGTCTAGTCCTTTTGGCAGTTCAATTTCCTTTCTTCAAGGTTCCAAGAGTTGTTATACTATAGATGCTCATGTTCCTTCTAATAGTTAAATTTTTTTCTTCGAGTTTCCAAGGGTTATTCTACTACGTATATGCCTGGTCCTTGTGGTAGTTCAATCTCTTTTCTTAAAGGTTCTAATGGTTGTCTTGCTATAGATGTGCTTAGTCTTTCTGTAATTCATCGAATATAGAATTATGCAAGGTTTCTAATGAGAGAGAGAGAGAGAGAGAGAGAGAGAGAGAGAGAGAGAGAGAGAGAGAGAGAGAGAGAGAGAGAGAGAGAGAGAGAGAGAGAGAGAGAGAGAGAGCAAACAAAGGAAGTAAGAAAAGAGGGATTTCCTTTAAGTTTGTACTTACTACTAACTTGTTGAAACAGTGAACTAGTTTTGCTTTAAAATTTAATATGCCACATGTGGTGATGCTACTTGAAGTCCAAGCTGCATCATTTTCAAAGTCCCACTAGTATTTTTTATTTGGTAGATTTCATCATCATCATCATCATTGTTTCTACTTCAAAAAATCACAAACAAATCATTCACTCACTCTCCTAAATAAATTCCCAATTAAAGGGGGAAAACAGTGATTCAACCTAAGCCTAAGTTACTGATACCTTGCTATTTGTGACAAGTTGGGGTACACATTGTTTGGGGATGGTCCTACTAAATGATCCCATGACGAAAGCTTTTTCTTTTCACTTTTCAATGCATTTACCACTTACATAAATGGTTAGGACTTGGTGGAGCCTACCATGTATGGCTCATAGTAAAACTTACTCAAATTGGAGAATCAATGTTCTTTATAGATATACTTATGTTCTTGTTAGACTAATAGATTCTTGTTTACTAGTAATTTCATTATAATTCCATCACTGAAATGAAGTAATTGTCACCTAGCTGGTTTTCAATTTAGAAATTAAACTATAGCAAGCATATCAATAACCCAACCATTGGTTCCCTTGGTAAAATGAATTGGATACAAGAGAATGATGGTGATGCTCATTTCAAATAGTAGCAACATCCATATAAATATTATGTCATGCTTTTTGAAGTGTCAAAAATATATCGCGTAAGCCTAAGTTTTCGGATTGGACATAAAGGGACCATGAACTAGAGTGTAGTAGGAAAGCCTGATAGTTGAAGCCATTTACACTAACTTTTTTCTAGGGAACTTGAGATGAAATTGATGAAAAGTCCACTTCTAACCTAAAATTTCCCTAGGAATTCCATAGGGGAGACAATAATGTGGCAAGTAGTCATGTAGTTACCCAATTTTGCATGAATATACTCACCTTTGGATGATCTCAGCCATTCACTTGATTACTTCAGGTTTGGATATCTACTAGTATAAAATGTGTGCAACTGGATGACTCTTAACAGTCCACATTCACTACTAAAAAACACATCTTTTATGATGAACTACAGTAAAATTCTATCGCCCTAGAATAAAATGGGATGCATAAAAGAATTTATCTTATTGGCCTAAATGTATTAAGCTAAGTAGAAAAAAGCCCAAAAAGGTTCCTAAGCCCAACATCAAATGTGGAATGGATTTGCAACATACTGTAACTACCAATACGAATTGACCAATCTCTTATTGACATAAAGGGACTCACTCTCAATTTAATCTAATTCTACATGAAATGTGGATAAATTAGGCTAAAATGGTATCTATAGTAATAGCTCTCCCTATGGTCCAATCCTCCAAATACATCATAACAAAGGATTTCTTGAATCCTATGTTTAGACCTATGTTCATTTTGACACAACTAGGAGAACAAGGTCTTAGTGGTCTTCAATATCTCCAAGGTTTTCTAGATACTCATTTCGACACACATGGGCCCCTTACTCTAATGTGTTGATGGTGAAGCAGAAGGGGCTAGTATTTGGTCCTGCTATTTTGAGGCTAAACTCATCTCAACTTCAAGGGCTTGTGCTCATTTATACTATATATAAAGCAAACATCTCATGTATATGTGGAACGAACCGATTCACTAAAATGTGGTCAAAAAAGGAAAAGAGTGGTAGAACTATAAATATTAACGTAGAAAAGTGTATCTAAAAATGTAAAAAGCAATGGCAAATCTATAAAAATGAACAAGTAGAAGTGAATTTTGAGAAGGTGATAGATAAAATGGAAAAATGTGACAACTCTTATTAATTTTAAAAGGAAATGCTAGCCCCCTTTTTATTACTTTTGTTGGTCCAAGCTAATTCCTTTAAAGAAAATCAAAATTTCTTTGGAAGGTTCATTATGGCAAAGCTTTTAGATTCTATCTTTGCCTTGATGTACAGAATAAAGCAAGCTAGCATGTGCATAACAATCATGATACAAAGCAATTTTTGTTCATCTCTCCATGATAAGAAAATGAATGCAGACCTATTCTTTCTGTACTTTTTCAATGATTCAAGCCATAGATCTAATTTCTTATCCATTGCTCCTGTCTCTCCAAGGCATACGTGCAAGTGCAAGTGTCCATGACTAGTGTACCTTTGGGAGGCATTATTAGAGACCATACTAGTCAATACTAACATTTGGAAAATAAGCAAAAAAACCTTGGAAGTTATCTAGTTTTAACAGTTATAGCCTAAATTAAAATTTGCTTTCAACACATCCCCAATTTGAATTTTGCTAAAAATTGCATCTAAGTCTCAAACTGATACCAACACTATAAAAAAAATTGCTAATGTTGCCGCCTACAAGTCAGGTCAATGTTTATGTGGCTGTTGACTTGATGTAACGGCTCGGGTTCGTTCCACGTTCAACCATATTGTCTGCTCTGGGCCCAGGCCCGCACGGTTTTGTTCTTACCTTGTAGGGTAAAACGCGTGGTTGAATGGAAAGTCCTTAGAACCCTTATCAACAGCCCAGGAACTCTTCCCCTAGCGATGTGGGACTAAACTCTCAGTTCCTCCCGTCCCTCAGTGAACGAGCCTTTTGGCGACGGTTCACCTCTCCCCTCCTTAGGGGTCACGCGTCCTCGCGTGGGGTTAGCTACCACACCAGGTCGGGGTCTCGCTCTGATACCACTGTAACGCCCCGAGTTCGTTCCACGTTCAACCATATTGTCTGCTCTGGGCCCAGGCTCGCACGGTTTTGTTCTTACCCCATAGGGTAAAACGCGTGGTTGAATGGAAAGTCCTTCGAACCCTTATCAACAGCCCCCAACCCGGTGTGGTAGCTAACCCCACGTGAGGACGCGTGACCCCTAAGGAGGGGAGAGGTGAACCATCGCTAAAAGGCACATTCGCTGAGGGATGGGAGGGACTGAGAGTTTAGTCCCACATCGCTAGGGGAAGAGTTTCTAGGCTGTTGATAAAGGTTCGGAGGACTTTCCATTCAACCACACGTTTTACCCTATGGGGTAAGAACAAAACCGTGCGGGCCTAGGCCTAGAGCGGACAATATGGTTGAACATGGAATGAACTCGGGGCATTACAATGGTATCAGAGCGGGACCTCGACTCGGTGTGGTAGCTAACCCCACGCAAGGACACGTGGCCCCTAAGGAGGGGATAGGTAAATTATCGCCAAAAGGCGCGTTCGTTAAGGGATGGGAGGGACTGAGAGTTTAGTCCCACATCGCTAGGGGAAGAGTTCCTGGGCTGTTAATAAAGGTTTAAAGGACTTTCCATTCAACCACGCGTTTTACCCTATGGGGTAAGAACAAAATCGTGCGGGCCTGGGCCCAGAGCGGACAATATGGTTGAACGTGGAATGAACCCGGGGTGTTATACTTAATGATGTGGCAAGGATCATGCAAGCATTGCCTTGAACAAAGCTATAAAAGGAGAAGGACAAGAAAACGAGTCTTATTCTTGTTCTGTTCTTCCCAACTTGAGATCAAACCCTACAACATTTTTTCCTCCATGTTTGATGCTTTCCTTTGCTACAATTAAAGCTGCAGCCTACAAAAACAATGAACCCTCAACCTACATAGAAGAAGGTTTGGATTTTGAATATAAGTTGCTGGGAAGAAAGAAAGTGGAGTTGCAAGGCTTAAAAGCCTCTGTTTTGATGCATATATTTTTTTTTCCATGGAGAGCAAGAGATAAAGGATTGGACTCTTTTTTTTTTCCCCAGTTTGATAGCAGAAAGAATGGATTTTTTTGTTTTTGTTTTTTGGGTGGGGTTGTAGTGGGAAGGTTGGGATTTTGATGATATACTTTAATGTGCAGATCTATTTAAAGAGGAGACAATTGTTGGTTATGGTGGATCGGTCCATGCCCAGAAGAGAGAATTAAAGATAGGTGTGGGTGAAGATAGACTTAAGTTTGTATATGGTATTAAAAAGATTAGATTTTGATCATATATCGGAACAATGATTGATTTTTCTTAGGCAGATCTATTGGTGGTTATGGAAGATTATTCAGTGCCGGAAACAAAAGATGGGTGGTTCATGGTGAACTCAATTCATATAAGATTTTAGTGTTCTCAAGGTGAAAATTTATTGGAGTAGAAAAAAGAATGGTTTTTGAGATACATTTCGGATGATTTATCATGCAGATGTCAAAAAATTACAAGTTCTTTTTGCCACAATGACTTAATATTTTTGGCCTACTTTGTGGACGTCAACAATGCAGGGTGCACTATAGTCAAAGCAAACATGAGGCCCTGTTCAACATATCTCTTAACTCTCTAATTGAAGGAGCCGCTCGAGCTCAATACAATATATATATATATATATATATATTACTGTGTCTTTTGGCCAAGAGCCCCTCAATGCGGGTAGATGGTTTGGAGCAGAGGGTTAAGCTTTCTTGAAGCTTGCCAATTGTCACGAGATCGCACTTTCACCTTTGCTAAACCCATGTGGCACTTGTGCACAACTCCCTTTCTTGGCACAAGTCAGCCTTCAACAACTCACTCTCACTTGCTAGGGTTATACTCACGCACCTACTAATGCAATGAGAGGAACTTAGAAAGGAAACTCTCCCACTATATTGGGTTTAACCAAAACTGAGATATTATGAGCTTATCTGAACTGATTACAAATGAGGAGCTTACACGTATTTATACTTGCTCTCCCCCATCCACCTCCTCAATGGATGGTTGGGATCATTACATATGTCAACCATCTAATGGTTCAGGATCACTCTAGAACTCTCTACATAAATCTCTAATCTTCCCTCTTTCTAGATATTTATAAGGAAACTTCCAAAAACTAAGCCTTCTTCCATGGATCTTCGACAATGGGCCTAAGTCCCTTATGCCATGTCCATGAGCAAAATAAGCCTTCATTGGGCTTTGTAGACCTTGGTCACGGACCTTGCATCGCATGTCCATGACATTCTCCCCCACCTGATAATGATGATGCCCTCATTGACACATCTTCTTCAATGTTACGAGCTTCGACCTGTGGCGCGTCCCATGTTGCATCATAATCCTTCTAAGACGTTGTGCCTTGCTCCTCTTGCACATTCGCATCCCTCCATGCTTGTGCATCTCGAGGAGCATCTTTGTCTTCTCCATGGTGCGTGCATTCCTTCGCACTTGTGCACCATTGCACATTTGTATGTAGTCGCTCCTCTTGCACCCTTGCGTTGCTGCACTATGCTATTGTACCTCCTGCACATTAGTGTGGTAGCTACTCATCATTGTGCTCCCTACACAACTTAGCTTGGATTCACCCATCTTGGAGTCCTCCCATTGTGGTACACCCCCCTTTGTGCCATGAATTGTGTCAACACCCGTGTTGATCACCCCTTCCAGCACCTAAGCAACCTTGCAGCACCTAAGCCTGGTAAGCCTAGCTGTGTTACATCTACACTCATTGTGGATTCCTTTGCTATCTCCATACCCTTTGACCCAGTCACTTCCTCATGTGAACTAGTCATTGTGCCTTCCACAATCTCAAAACAATTAGATATGTACTCCCCTTCATTCCCAATCTCAGCGTCCATCACCTTAGACACCTTGATCGTGCTTTGCATGTTGTCCTCGAGGCTTTTCAAGGCATCCACGAATTCACTTAATTTGTTCAAACAATCAGACAGAGTTTATTCTAACTTATCGATCCTCGCATCCAAAGTAGAAAGTTGAGCGTCCAAAGCCAACTTCCACGATGGGTCTTTGGACTTCTCCCAACTAGACTTCTTCTACTCCTCTACTAGCATATTGGTCACTCCTGACTCAAATGCTATGACATTGCCATGATCTTTCCCTAATACTCGTTAAGCAACTCTTGCGTCGACCTGCTCTGATACCAACTCCTGGTATCATCCTTACTTTGATACCAACTGTCACGGGGTCGCACTTTCACCTTTGCTAAACCCATGCGGCACTTGTGCACAACTCCCTTGCTTAGCACAAGTTAGCCTTCAACCCCTCACTCTCACTTGCTAGGGCTACACTCACTCACCCACTAATACAATGAGAGGAACTTAGAAAGGAAACTCTCCCACTATATTGAGTTTAACCAAAACTGAGATATTATGAGCGTATTTGAGCTGATTACAAACGAGGAGCTTACACGTATTTATACTTACTCTCCCTCATCTACCTCCTCAATGGATGGTTGGGATCATTACACATGTCAACCATCTAATGGTTGAGGATCACTCTATAACTCTCTACATAAATATCTAATCTTCTCTCTTTCTAGATATTTACAAGGAAACTTTTAGAAACTAAGCCTTCTTCCATGGATCTTCAACAATGGGCCTAAGTCCCTTAGGCCATGTCCATGAGCAAAATAAGCCTTCATTGGGTTTTGCAAACCCTGGTTAAGGACCTTGTAGTGCATGTATGTGACACAATGCTGTAGATGAAATTCATTAGAATAGTTGATCCCTTAAACACAATTTCATTTATGTCCAAATAAAGGCAAATAATTGGGAGAATGAACTTGGTAGAACTAGATTATCCAAATATGGTATGTTTATTTAAGTATTTCTCCCAATAGTCATTGGCTAAGGGAGCTTCGTGCACTGGGCTACCCCCTTAGTCATTGGCTAAATAACATTAAAAAAACTATATTGGATAAATATTTCTTCTTTCACCCAATAGTCATTGGTTAAATGCCATTAGAAAAAGAAAGAAGAAAAAAAAGACATTTGCAATTTTAGTTGCATTGATATTTCTTCCAATTATCTCAATTTGGTTAAGTAATAAAAATCATCGCCATTCAAAAAATTTGGGATCATCCCTGAGACCATAAAAGATCAAATATTAAATAATAAAAATCATCACTATTATAGTAGTAGTTGCAAGTAAGAAATGCTATTGGGACTACATTTATAACCTCTCTCTTTAAGCCTTAACTCTAGATGATTTCAACTATTCATCTTCATCATACTCCCCAATTTAGGACAATTTCAAAAATTAATATTAATTTGATGCTTTTAGCTACTAATTTTCACTGTTGAAAAGTATTTTTAATTGTGATCATTGGACTTTTTAAATAAGAAAATTAGAGAAAACTAGTCTACAAGCAATCAATGGTCATTAGTTTTTGCACATAGCCTATCTGGGGAGGGTAAAAAAAAAAGGGTTAAATCATCCAAGTGTGGGGTTTCGATAGAAAGGTCATGGACTCAATCTCACAAGCTCAGTCTGATAGCATTTCTCTTACAAGTAACCTAATCCTTGGTATCACCACCAAATGTCTAGCATAATTGGTCATAAACAACTCTCATCTCTCCTACAATATAAAAATAAAAAATAAATAAATAAGCCTAATTGTTATGCCACTCTAGGTTGCTAAAGTTGTTTTCTAAAGATATAAGCAACAAAAATAACTTAATAGAAAGTAGTGTGTGTGTGTGTGTGTGTGTGTGTATTCTAAACATCCTTACTTTTCGCCGCTAAAAACCTATTTCACTTGAATAAGGCTCAAGAAACCTCCTAGTCAATCACTTGCTTAAATCTTAAAATGGAAGATTAGTGGCTCTAGTGTCAACTATAGACACAAGCAACTATTCAGCAAAAGACCCACTTGAACGACCACAATCTCTATTACAAGAGAAGTAAGCCCACATGCCGCTTGGCACCCTCATAAAATAGCATTGGCATTCGACCAAAAAGTGCAATAAGGTCAGATATACTTCTTTAGTAAGCGGCAAACAGCTTTGCCAAGATCTATCTCTTTCCAAGGCAAATCAGGACAAATCGAGCCAAAACTACAAGGCTAGATGTCATGTCCAAGTCATAAGACAAAATATCCTTTGTGACATAGGCAAATCATAGTTGTGATGAGCAAACCATAGGCATGATGAAAGGAAAATACCCCATATCCCATTAAATACAGTGAAATTTTTGGTTGAAAATGGGGGTTTCAAGCTCACACTTCAACAAAGCATAAGAAGTGGAGTGGTTGACCTTTCACCTAGGAGCCATTTTGTAGCCAAGCAAGATGCTCAGCCAACTACAGTGCCATGTCATGAGGAAAGTCTCCAAAATAGTACAATATAAGGTGTAGTATGACTTGCCAAGTGACTCTTCCACCTATGTAAGGGTTGACCAGCCATTGCCATTTTCATATGTCATGTCACTACTTATCATCTATGAATAGAAGGCTAACCCCCTTAAGTATGGGAGGTCCAACAAGAGTTAAACAAACAGGAGAAGAGTTAGAATATGAGAAAAGAGTTGGAGTAGTCAATGAGCGTATTATGGAAAGAAGGGGAGAAAGTCTTTGGAGAACACCCTAGAGCTGTGGGGCCAATCTCTCCTCACTTTTAGGATCAAAACACCCCCAATATCAAATGCTAAAATTTTTAGTACAAGAAGTAATGCATTTTTTTTTCATCCTTTTCATATACTTTTTAATGTAGCGAGTTAGTTATCGCTGCTCATTTTGTGAAAACAAGATTTATGACATTTAGTGAAAGATTCCATATTGTGAGACCATAGGATTCTTCTAGTAGCTTCCTTATTATATTTTATCCCTTGCTTTGAAAAATTACTTGAGGGTGCTTGAGGTAGTCCCAAAACTTGGTGGTTCCCTCTTTTTTGCTTCGAGCGCTACTGCCCTCTCCCTTTTTGGATTCATTGATCACGTGTTCTTTGATTGTGGGGATTTATGATGAATAAGTTACAATTCATCCTCCGTCAACAAACTCAAATTTGCCACCTAGGAAAAATGCCTTAAGGCCTAGATATCTAGAAATCAGGTTCACAGCTTAGTATGGAGTTGAAAGATGTTAGGCACCAAACCTACTTCATCTAAAAATTAGTCTCTACTAAATAGGATGGTAAGACTATCTTGGGTTGAAGAAAAAAGATGATGCATTTAACTATTTCATGCATCTTATCCTAGATAGAATATGAGATATCTTTCAATCCTACTTAAAAATGGATGGAATTTCAAAAATGAAAATACATGAATGATATTGATTTATAAGGGACCTTCCTCACTATAAAAGTGAAGTAACCATCCTCATTCAACTTCATTAAGACCTACCAAATTGCATGACAGAGTACGTTGCCTTGAAAAGTACTTCCTACTTCAAGAATGGGCCAATCGTCTTGGATAGGACATTCAAATGAACTATAAATCAAAGTAAATTATTTCTCTTGCTTTTATCCTAGAAACATCCCTCTTATCATAAGGACATGGAGATCTCCCAACCAAGCTAAGATGGTTCCTAAGGAAATGAGAGAGCTTGGCTCCTCTCCTTCTCCTCCCCTCTAGAGGAGACTCTACTCTACTCAAATAATTGTTCTATAAAGTAAGAAATCAATAAATTAGACTTAAAAGCCTACCATATATGCAATATTTACTCTAAATACAGAAAACATGATTAACTAAATAGAGAATGAAAATAAATTATAGCTGGCTATGCTGAGAAATGGATACTACAAGACTAGAAAGCTGGAAAACCAATAGAGAGAAATTTCAAGCTCTAAAGACTCCTTATAAATGCTTGAATTTGAACTCCCCTCAGAGTAATGTGGCAATGTATATTACTCTTTTACTTTCTAGTAGGATTTTCTTGACCTTCTAAGAAAGTTTTTTAAGAGTGAAACAACTCGATTAGAAGCATAACATGCCTCCTCAACATTCCTTGCCTTTGATATGGGAAGACATGCCTTTACATAGGCTTCCTAACCAATTAGATAGCAATATCTATATTTTTTTGCTAATTGTCTAGGTCACATGGTTGCATGGCTTTTTATCATACAATGACATTGGTTATATGGCTACAAGGACACATCATCATCTTCTTACCCTCGCATGAACATGACATCTTTTTAGATGCTTTCATCATCTTCTGTATAGAGTACATGTCCCTTCTTATAGGTCTTGCATTCTCATGCCTACTTTTGAGATCATGTAGTTGCAACAAGGATTGTCCCAAAGAAGACACATGTCCAAGTGTTGTGTCTTGCAAAATGATAATATGGTTCCATGAATTGATGCCATGTAGTCGCATGCTATTTCTTCCTTTGCTCAGTAATTTTTATGCTCTTGAACTTATATTTGCTTGATTCTAAATAAGCTTTCAAATCTTTTTCTCAGAACAAGTTTATTATATGTTTAGTATTATCAAGACTGATTGTCTATTCCATATTTTTAATAATATCACTAGAGGTGAAGTCAAATTTGCCTGTGTTGTAAATTCCTTTAAGCTTAATATTAGGGTTTGTTGATTTGTAAAGGGCTTCAAAATTGATTGAGTATTCGACCATACTAGTATTTTTAACATGCTTATCTTTATTTCTCATAGCCATCATCTGTGCTAAAAGTAAGTCGATATAAAGAGTTATAGTGTTGCTATATAATCTAGAATTACTAAGTTATTGTAAAAATAATTTTATCAAAAACTAGTCTCATCCCTTACTCGATTGTCAATCACTTATGGCAAACCCTTTTTGCAATTACTGCCCCCTGGGAACAAAGGCCAACGTGACTTTGGTATCGATTCACAAGGCACTTTGATTGGTGTATGATAAAACTACTTCTAGGCTAGCTTAGTAGTAGTATATTATGACTTTGGTATCAATTCATAAGGCACTTTGACTGGTGTAAGATAATACTACTTCTAGACTAGCTTAATAGTAGTAAATTATACATAACACTACCACTCTCTGCAAGATGTTAGCCACACATTATGGCTACTTGAGAGATTTATTTACGGGGACAGTCATGAGTAATAATAATGTTGAAGTTAATCTCATTGACTACTCCCATCTCAATTGCAAATGGCAGCCAACCACCTTTAGATGGGAGTTGCTATTGTGAGATGTAGATCTTGATTGGCTTGATCTTATTGTGCCTATATCAAATTATGCTACGCTATGAACTAAGGGTACAAGGGGTGAGCCTCCGATGATAGTCGAGTTGAGCGGTCAGCTCACTTGGAGGTGCAGGTGGTAGTGTGCTCCTACTAGGGGTGCGAGGGCAAAGCCTTCAACCCAAAAAATAAAGGTGGACAATTTTATATTTGTATTACAAGTGCAATTATGTCTTTTGCCCCTAAGGTTCTTTAGGGGTGGAGAAATCTTCTGTAATTTATGAGGGCTATTTTTTTGCTATGAAGATACTGAAAATGGTGTGAGCCCGTAGACATATCTCAATTCAGAGGGAACCACGTAAATATGTGTATTTTTGTTTCTCTGTGTTTCGTACTTCTAAAATTTTTTAAAAATCTTTTGCATCTTCATAACTATTGCTACAATATACATAATCAAGATTAGACGAGTTCCATGAGAAGTCTACATAAAGTGTAATTGAATGCAAAAAAAATGGCTATATTATTGTTTTCTTGTGGCAAATATCTACTATAATTATCTAGGAGTACCAATACTTTTCAAAATTAGAGGAAAACAGCTATTAATATGAGTAAGCAAGGAACGTATACTTAGAAGCATTGCCCATGTATTTTACAGAGATAGCAGTGCAAAGGACTATGATTCATAAGCATCCAATTTATCTCAGAAATGTTGATTTGGCATGGATTTTGTTAGAGGTGTGAACAACCTTGACCCTTGTGAGGCAAAAAGGGCAGCCTGATACATGAAGCTCTGGCTTATGCGGGGTCTGGGAAAGGGGTGGGCCACAATGGCCTAAATTAGGTAGTCTTATCTTGCATTTTTGCAAGAGGCTAATTCCACGCCTTGAACCCGTGAGGCAACCAAGTGATTATCTAATAAATCTACTATTTAAAATGGATTGGCAACCAATAGACCATATGCATCCAATTCAATCTCACCCCAACGTTAAACTACTAGAAAAACGGATTATTCACAAATCTGTGATCCTCATCCGGTTTGGACACGGGTTGAAGAGTTTTGATCCGTTATCCACATGGATTTTTGCAATCTAGATCCAATCTGTAACTGATATGATCAAATTATCGAATTTGACCTATTAATCCGTTTTGTTGGTACCATCTACGCACCTCCTTATGAGTAACCGTGCGAGGTCTCTGACAATGCGACCTCACGATGAAGGGAGATAATTGCCAAGTATGAGATGAATGGATTTGATCGTCAGTTGCCCAGGTCCCACTTATAGCTTCTCTCCATCTCTGCTTCTCCAGCGTGTGATCCCAAACTTGGCTCCGATAAAAACTTAAAAAAGGCGGGCCCACTACAACTCGAACCTCGACGTGCAGCCAGCGGAATTTCGCGCTCTTTCTCCAAGTACCCGCCAAAACCACGGCCTTCCCGCCATTTCACATTTTCCTTCTGGTGTACTACTTCCCGCCAAAACTTGCCCAAGCTTCTCTCTCTCTCTCGTCTACCATCCACTCTCTCTGCCGCTTTCGTCCCCAAACCAGAAGATGAAGGATATCGATTTCAGTGCAGACAAAGGTAAATCTTTGATCTGATCTCATCCATTGCTGCTATTCCCTCTCCACAACTCACATTTCTCCCCCTTGTTGTTCTTGCAGAAATCGCCAAGGACTTCCTCGAAAAGTTCGTCGATGACCATGGCGAGTTTAAATACCTCAACATGCTAGTAAGTAATCAAAATCCCTTTTCTATTTTTATTCTTCTTTTCCGATCAGCGACCTCAAAACTTTTCGTTCATCTTTTCTTATTCTTCGTCAATGATAGCAAGATGTCGCCTGCCGCAAGACCCGGTCTGTCCAGATTGATCTTGATGATCTCTTCAGCGTAAATATCTCCCCATGCAATCTATCCGTCCTTTGGTCCAAACCCGGCTCATTTAATTTAACATTTCTCTTTTAATTTTGTGTTCTAGTATAAGGATTTGGATGAGGAGTTTCTGCAAAGGGTTACAGAGAACACGCGGCGATATCTCGATATTTTCGCAGAAGTGATAGATGAGCTAATGCCGGCAACCCCAGTGGGATTTACGTTGGATGATGATCCTGACATTTTCATTGATCAGAGAGAACGTGAAGGGACGGAGGATGCGGATAATAATGACCCACGGCAGAACGTGCCGCCAGAGATAAAACGGTTTTAGTAAGTGAAATCAACTTTCTCTAACAAAAGAATATTTTTTTTGTTTAGATTTCGTTTTAATTTTGAAATTGCCATTTCTTTTGAATTGCTGTTTTAGTTAATGTTTAGTGTGTGGAAAGGGGAACGGGAATAACATTAAAATGCATTCTTTTATGTGGACAACTCAAGCATTAGCAACTCCTTGAAATTGCATTTCAACGAGCATTTTTGCCCAGTAGAATTCAACTAGAAATGACTCGTTATCTTAAGTCTTCATCTTTAGCAGTCACTTTAATGTCCTTAAATTGTAGATGAGAGCTGGAGTTTTGAATGTATAAAAAAACATGGACTTCCCAGGAGAATTAGATTTTCTAGCTTGTCAAGAAGTGCTAAAAGGATTTTCTTTCAGCACCTGGGACAAGGAATGCACTTTTCGTTTGTTGTTCTTTGTATTAAATGAAAGTAACAGAATTCAGGAATACCAGTCTATAGGTTCTGCTTTCCTATTTACAGGGTAAATTTTTGTACTACACCTTCGAATGCTAAGGCCTTCATTGCACTAACAGGGCAAACTCATGTTGTTAACATCTCAAATGCTTAATAGGTGATTCTGTCAACAGTTTGATAGGCTAAGTGTTGTAGCTCTATTTATTTATCTATTTTGTACTGCTCCTAGCTCTCCAGCTTAACTTTTTTACACATCTAAAGCTTATGATTCTCTTTTGTCTTGGTAGAAGAAAATACATTTGTTTAGAATAATATATCACCATCAAAACCTTATCTAGATTAGGGGTCACATGAATCTTGTTCCTCCATTCTCCTCTATTAAGTGTCAGGGCTTTATTTAGTCCCAAAGTTTTAAAATCTTTTCTCACCACTTCTATCCATGTTCTTTTGGGCCTTCCTCCCCTTTTAGAACCTTTGACTTAGATCGCCTCACTCCTAATTGGTGTCCTTTTTGGTCTACGTTGGACATATCCAAACCATCTAAGTCTAATCTCCTTCATCTTTTTACCTATTGGTGTGACTCTTATATTTTATCTAATGTATTTTCTTGGTTATCAATCTTTACATGTACTCCACTCTCACTCCTCTCCTTGCTAAAATTGCATTCATATACCCTGTCTTAGTTTGACTAATTTTAAATCTTTTAGATTCTAATGAATCTCTCTATAACTCTAGTTTTGTCTTTATGCCCTCCTTTGTTTCAGCCATCAAAATTATTTTATCTGCAATAACATGCACCGTGGAATCTCCTTATGCAAATGTTTTGTTAACTCATCTATAATTAATGTGAAAAGGTGTGCAATCCTACATTGATAGGAAAATCATAGGTCTCTTAGCTAGTGGTCCTAATGTTTGTTACTGCTCCTTCATACATATCTTTAATTATGTTTATATACTCTCATGAAACTCCTTTCTTGGTCAACACCCACTATATTAACTCTATAGGGACCTATCGTAAGCCTTTTCTAAGTCAATAAAGACCATGTGGAGGTCCTTTCTCATCTCTTTATATTTCTCTATCAATTGTCTGAGCAAGAAAATAGCTTCCATGGTAGACCTCCGAAGCATGAAACCAAACTGGTTTTCCGATACACTTGTCTCATGCCATAGCCTCTTCTCTATCACTCTTTTAGAAAGTCTCATGATATGGCTCATAAGTTTGATCTCCTGATAATTAATGCATCTCTATATGTCTCCTTTATTCTTGTAAATCATGTGATAATTAATGTTTGGTTTGTTGCTTTGCTCCTGAAGAAAGGGTAGGGCTTTCCTCAGCCTCATAGGTGACGAAAGCAATTGCAATCACAGCTATCTCCTCTAACTATGCTGACCATGTGGCTCTAGCTTATCTTGGACATTCAAAGATCCTTTGAAGCTCCTAATTTCAAGCCTCATGAGCACATTTGTTAATTCTCTTAGTAAAATGCAATTGTCATAAACCAACATTTGTTGGATTACGTGTGTCACTTGTACCAACGGTGGTGATATTAGGAGTCAACAAAGCACTATAATTCTCTCAAGTGAAGATAAGTTGCATACCTAGAGTACTGAATGTATAAATTCAAAGCCTGAAGCTTCTTGTTTGTTGCGTCACTGACTGCTGCTATCATCGTCAACCTTGTTTTACATCACAAATCTCCACTTGTTTATGGGTTGTTTACTGTTTGTCAAGGACTGAACAATGCTTCCATGTGTGACCAAGCATTTTCAAGTTGTTGTATCATTAAATTTTATGCATTCTGTCTTGCATTTATATGTAATTGACATGAATTCCTATGTATTGCAGCGAAGTATACATTAAAGCATACTCAAAGGGAACACCATTTACACTAAGAGAAGTTAAGGCTTCTCATATTGGCCAGCTTGTGAAGATCTCTGGCATCGTAACACGTTGTTCAGATGTAAAGCCCTTGATGAAGGTTGCTGTGTACACATGTGAAGAATGTGGTTTTGAAATATACCAGGTAGTTAAGATTTCCAGTATGTCTATTCTGCATGCCAATTTTAGTACTGAGCCACCGGAAATTTTTTTAGTACTAAGATTAGCTGGCGCATTTATCTTAGTAGTTTTCTGAGAATGTTCAAGGTGGTCAATTTAAAAAATATGCTGTCAACCAATTTTGGTATTCGCCTGTACTTTCTTTGTTACTTTCTGAAACATTAAGTGTAGCTTTTTATAATTTCAGAGCTGGGAAAGAACCTTCATTTCAGTCTCTGGTGCTCAACTAGTTGATCATTTGATATAGATATTTTCCTGATTTTAGTTTTCCATGTACTTGTTGGTCTATGAAACTAATAGCTTGTCATGGCTAAGGCCTCTGCTGCTTTAGCAATTTCGTTAGGCCCTGATAGCTTCAAATTTCTTCTGATTTCCACCATTTCCATGATTTTGTAAAAAAGGCCACCCCTGCCGCATGAACCTCCCCTTATGCAGGGTTCGGGGAAGGAGGGGGTTGCAAGGGACAATAGTACGCATCCTTACCTTGCATTTTGCAAGAGTCTGTTTCTACGCCTTGAACCCGTGACCTCAAGGTCACACGACGACAACTTTACCATTGTGCCAAGGCTTCCCTTCTATTTCCATGATTTTGTCAATGCCTTATTTCTTCTTGAACAAATTGTACACCAAACATGTTGTTCTCTAAATTAGTTATCTTTTTGTTTAATATGATACACAGGAAGTAACTGCTCGAGTTTTCATGCCACTATTTGAGTGCCCATCAACTCGCTGCAAAGTAAATAAGGCAAAGGGAAATCTCATTCTTCAGCTGAGAGCTTCTAAATTTCTTAAGTTTCAGGAGGTATCTTCTTTACCTTTCAATGAATAAATTTGCAAATTAATTCCCAATAGCTGAAATGCTTCTCAAGTTTGAGCCTGTAAAGTAACTTACTGGTGAAGTATATTAGTTCTGCTTGGGTTTCTGTTATTTGGAAAATGCCAATCTTTTCCTGAAAGAGGCCTATTGTGCACGCTTGGGATCAAATTATTGAAAGTGTCTGAAAATTTTAAGGTATTATTGGATACCTGGGGCAACTCTTACGGGGATTTTATGTAATCTGAAATATGGGCCTGGCAGAGCAATTACTGAGGAACACTTATGCAGTGATCCAAATTCCAAAACATTATTGACTGATCATTGCTACAGATGGGTCATACACTTCTTTTCCTCATCTCATGATCTAAGCCTTTGATTTGTGGAGGCTTTGTTGAACAATGTAGAACAAATGTTTTTCCTTTTCTAGCTCATGAAGGCCACAAAATAAAGGTATAAGGGTATCCAGTGAGTTAGAATTTGATGCAGAGATCAATCCTAGCACACCTTATTAGATATATGGTCCATTTACCCAACTGTAGTTCCCAACATGTCCTTCTGCCCGCCATCCTTTCCAGAGGAAAATATTAGCATCCATGAGAAAACAACTCATTTTTGAATTTGTCCTACTGTTATGGTTGGAAAAATCTGGTAACGACCAGTTATTTAGAGTTCAGTTGTCAGTAGCTTAAACAATAAGTAATGAGGATCATCTAATTCAGGGCCAGTTAGTTTATGGGTTAAAGCATTTGCTTTCTCAATCAGCGATGAGATGATCACTCCTGAAAAAAAAGGGTAACCGGTGCATGAAGCTCCTGCTTATGGGGGTCCAGGGAAGGGGTGGACCCCAAAAGGTCTATAGTAATCACTGCTGAATTGTTTGATAAGACATTAGGATTTTATTGACAGTTGCTTTCTAAGTGGCAAGTTGGAGGGATTGCTGCTCTACCCCGTGACAGTTAATTATGCCACAGGCCTACATTTTTCAGTTTAATGATATGAACTGAATGCGGCAGTCACTTGAAAGCCCTGCCTTGTAAAACAGTAGATGATAATGTGGTCAGTTATGTTAAGTGCATGGAACTTTGTTAATTTATCACATTTTCAATTTCCCCCCATTCTGACAATATTGTAAATCCATACTTGGTCATGCTAAGTTATTGTTGAGCTTGCAAACTGCAAGTTGCGTTCAGCAATACTTCTGATATGTCTCAAATAAAAAATATAATGAACTTTGTAAACCATGCAGTGAGTTAAACTAGGCAATGGTGGTAGTTTTTCCCTTACGTGTAGTGGCGATGCTGAAATGAATTTTATTGCAGGCAAAGATCCAAGAGCTGGCAGAACATGTTCCTAAAGGCCATATTCCACGAACAATGAGCATTCATCTCAGAGGTGAACTCACTAGAAAGGTGAGTCATATCTTCTAATTTTGTGGGATCTTTTTGAGGAAAAAAATATCTAAAGTTTCCTACAGCACACAAACCAAGAAAATGATTAACTTGATTCTCAGAATAAATAAATGGAAACTCATGAACTTCAGTAAGCAATATCAATGAACTAAAAATATGTCATAATTTCTTCCCAATTTATTTGCTGGTTTTTCCCCAAATCCTTTTAAGGAACTTATGATTCAATCACCATGTTCTATGAGTTCTATAGCTGGAACATGCAAGTCTTTTATGAGCTACTTATAAGAATTTATTCTTTTATACTTGTATGTAGATGCTCTTAATCTTCACTTTTCATTGTTTATTGATTTTGTGCAGGTTGCTCCAGGTGATGTGGTGGAAATATCTGGCATTTTTCTTCCAATTCCTTACACAGGATTCAGAGCGATGCGTGCTGGCTTGGTAGCAGATACATACCTTGAGGCCATGTCTATTACCCATTTCAAGAAAAAATATGAAGAGTATGTCATATTTCCCGCACAAAATGATTAAAATGTTTTGTAGATAGAAACATGGCATTACTGCCCTGGCTCCAACAAAAGCATCCAGAGCATAGTTGTCAATTCCATTCCTCTTTGGCTGGAATTTCCGGAATGATCCATTCCAGGATGAAAACCATAGGGAAGTACATTGAAACTTTCCGGTCAAATTGTAGGCCATTTCACCTGTTTGGGTTGGTTCAGGTCAATTCTGCTCATTTCCAGTACTGAATTCCAGCAAATTCTGGCCTTCAAAAGGAAAAAACCAAAATTTCTCTGGTTCAGTGAATGGAATTGTGCTCCAAAATTGATGAAATTCTGAATCATTCCATCCCATTAACCAAAATAGGATGGCCACTGGAATGAATTTAACAACTATGATCTGGATTCTAGTGTCAATGTTTTTCTTCTACTCTTTTGAGAATCATGAGACCATATGAAGTTCTTTCTGAAGCCAGACTCTGGATCTGGTGGTTACTAAAATAAAATTCTTGAAAATACTAGTTAGATGAACTTTTTGAAGAGGATGTCCATTCAATTATTGCTGCTTGTCTTTTTGAGCGAAGTGAAATTGTGCTTTGGTAAGAGCACCGGCTGCATGACTTTGAACGTCCTGCATCATGATTTTGTTAATTTCAGTCTTTAACCTAACTCCGACACATTGGGAAATAAAACAGAGAATGTTTCAAAGAGTGGATCCAGGACAAATTAACCATTACAAAAGCATGCAGGGATAGAAGCTACATCATAATATTGTCACGCGAGCTTGCTGCTTAATACAACTTGGAGTTAAGACATTCTAATTGTTGATGATGGATGCGTTAAGTTTGCACTTCTGCTTTCCTCTTAACAAAATGAAATCTTTTGTTTACTGAAACATGTTCAGCATCGATTGAATGCTTGTTGAGGAAACTGGATTATGAAACAGAGAGAATAGGATCTTTCATATGTATATATTTTCTAATCCAGATTACTTGCTTTGTTACAGATATGAACTTAAAGGAGACGAGCAAGAGCAAATTGAACGGCTGGCTGAGGATGGTGACATTTATAATAAGTTGGCAAGATCGTTAGCACCTGAAATTTTTGGTCATGAAGATGTAAAAAAGGCTTTGCTTCTTCTCCTTGTGGGTGCTCCTCACCGTAAATTGAAAGACGGCATGAAGGTAAACATCAAACTGGATGGTTTAATTACCATAACGGACCCCAAGATTTTTTCACAAAATTTATTATCTTGGATAGGGGCCAGATTGAATTCCTCCAATCCTTTTTTTCTTAAAGAGGGTTTGTAAAGTATAGGTGCTTTTTCTTGGGTTTTAGCTTGTCAAGCCATATGCTACTGTCCCCAATAGTAATTCTTGGCTGTGGTTCTCAAGGACAACAGCAAGAATGCATGTTTACTTAAGTGCTGATATGGAAATTCTAGTTTGTTGTCATCAGTTGAAAATTTGGTGCTATTATGGCCCAAAGTCTTGTAGTTGTTGTAAATAAAGCATAGGCATATATCAAAGAAGAACCATAATCAATCTTCTAGTCTTAGGTCCATCTTACCCAATTGGCGAACTTCAACCATATATTCTTTCATTGCCTTCATTTTAGCAACTCTGCTATAATTTTAGTTTTTGCATTGTCATAATAGTCATGCCTGCATGTCTTTCTAACTGCAGATTCGAGGAGATTTACATATTTGTTTGATGGGTGACCCTGGAGTTGCAAAAAGTCAGCTTCTTAAACACATAATTAATGTAGCGCCTAGGGGAGTGTACACCACAGGGAGAGGAAGCAGTGGGGTTGGTCTAACTGCAGCAGTTCAAAAAGATCCTGTGACAAATGAGATGGTTCTTGAAGGAGGGGCTCTGGTAAGTCTGAAATGTTTTTCGAGCTGCGTCCTATTCATTGATTTATCAAAATATTTGCGATGGATGCAACTGACCTTTGTAAAATGGGTTATGCATATCCATCCATGTATTTGAATTATACACGCAACTTTTCATGGAGTTTTATTACCATATAACCTGGTGTTGGCAACCCAGCATCATGCCACGGAATCCATACTGCACTTCTAGGATGTTGAAAACAGTCTCATCATTTCAGCCAATTGTGACGGTCTTTGATTCCCACACCCATAACAGGCCCTCCTGTTCCATCTGTTTAATTAAAACACGTCAGTGTCCCATATAGTTCTCTCTCTCTCTCTCTCTCTCTCTCTCTCTCTCTCTCTCTCTCTCTCTCTCTCTCTCTCTCACACACACACACACACACACACACACACACACACGTGTGTGTGTGTGTGTATATTTGCAACCCCTTGTTATAGTAGATGCAGTCCCTGCCTCCTTTGCTGACCTATTACTATCAATGTCCTGTAGGTGCTCGCAGACATGGGTATCTGTGCAATTGATGAATTTGACAAAATGGATGAATCAGATCGAACTGCCATCCACGAAGTGATGGAGCAGCAGACTGTTAGCATTGCCAAGGCTGGAATCACCACCTCTCTCAATGCGAGAACTGCTCTTCTTGCAGCAGCAAATCCCGCCTGGTACAAGTTAAAACTTAAATAATTGCTTCCATTTCCATATATCAGACTCAATTTACCAGCTTGTGCTAGAGTTTGAATGGAAGGAAATTCCGTAGCTTGTACGTGCATTTGTTGAAGGCTACATGAAAGCAACATGCTGGATGATTTGTATCTCATGTGCATTTCTGAAAATTGCCAAAAATTACTAATGACTTCTATGCCTTCAGTTCCAATGATTCACAACAAAATTATGTGATTACTACTTGTGCTTCTAACACTGACACTCAATGCATTGAAGAAACACAATATTGGTTACTCCTGTGAGCCGTAAGTAGCAGTTAGCCAACTGCTGCCAATGGTTTACACAGGCAGCTGAAAGTACAACAGGGCCAATATTTTGATGATTCAAATCATAGTCTGCTTAAACCTGTTCTAGATAGGCTATACCCCAAAAGTCTCACGAATCAAACAATTCTAACCCTTGTGATCATGATTTCTACACCTATTGTGAAGTTCTTGAGAATCAAAGCTGCACAGGAAAACAAGGCTAGGGTCATCCTCCGTAGACTTTTTTGAGATATGGCCTGTGAGCCTGATAGATGAATGATTTGGATCACAAACTGCTAGCCCTTGCTCGAGCCTCTAGCCATCTTGTACTATTGCAGATCATGAGTTGCCAAGTCAATTTAAAAAAAAACTAAGTTCATGTTTATAAGGAAGCAGATCCAGCAATCCTGCTCCTGTGGACAAAAATTGCTCAGCATACAGGATACATAAATGAACCTTAGACATGATCCTATTTAACAATTTTCTACTCTTCTTTTGAATGGTGAGTGGATTTGAACCTACAGCCTCTTGGTTGTGAGATGGAGAACTTAACCAACTCAGCTGAGTGCTCAAACTCAGTTCCTACTTAACTACCACTCCATCCTATATTATTAGATCCCTTTGAAAAAACACAGGTTCTTAGAATATCATATAAAAGCATTCACATCTCATGTCCTATCATGCATAATTTCATTTTTGTCCTTCAATAGAAATAGGCATAATCTATTGTCATATAAATTCCTTAATATGATAAGGCTATCATTGAGAACTCATAAGTGATAGTCGTTGACTTTTTGTATTGGGATTTTGCGGCATATTTCGAGACAAATGGCATAATAATATGTGACAGAGGAACATACAATCATAAATATCCATGTGTATGTCTTGCTAAGTTTCTCAAGCATTCTGTTATGTGTTCCTGATAACGTTTCTCTTTGTTTTTTCTTTTTGAAGGGGGAGATATGATCTTCGAAGAACTCCAGCTGAAAATATCAATCTTCCTCCAGCTTTGTTGTCACGTTTTGATCTCTTATGGTTGATCCTGGATAAGGCGGACATGGATAGTGATCTTGAGATGGCAAGACACGTGGTTTTCGTGCACCAGAACTTTGAATCTCCTGCACTTGGCTTCGCGCCACTTGAACCTGCTGTTCTTCGGTAATTCCTCCAGCTTCTGAGATGGTCATTGTCTTCAAGTGTCAGTTTTTGACAACAATCCTCATAGCTATCAGAAAATCAGCGACCAGTTTAATAGAATGAAAAAAGCAACATTGTCTTATTCAGATTGGCTGCTATTGGCTCTTACTTATACACATACACATGTGCTCATTTTTGTGTGGTACACAAGTCCATAATTTTTAAAAACTGCAGAAGCTATAAAATGTTTTCACAATTATAGTCACCTTGTAATGATGTTCTTGTCAGGTCTATGTAGTGCTTTTTATCTATTTATTGTTAAAATTTACTTTATATTAATGTACCGTTACAAAGTAAAATTTGTATCTCTTGGATGAAATTATTGTCAATAAATATAATTAGAAATAAAAACATTAGAGAAAATATGGGAGTTGCACCAATAAATAACAAGATGAGGGTTTGGACATGTCCAACAGAGACCGAAAATGGCACCGGTCAAGTCAAAAGTTCTAAAAGGGCAAGGGGAGGGCCCAAAGGAACATGGATAGAAGTGGTGAGACGAGATTTAAAAACTCGGGGACTAAATGAAGACCTGGTACTTTAATAGAGGGGAATGAAGGAACAAGATTCATGTTGTTGACAAGGTCTTCATGATGACAATGACGATGTGCATATTTTCTGTGGAATGTTATTGCTGCTGATGGTATAGGTTGAGTCCATTTCTATGATCAAAATTATTGAACATTTCGGACTTTGCTATTGACATGTGGCCATCTAAGAAGTCCATGATTTTTAAAAACTGCAGAAGCTATAAAATGTTTTCACAAACCAGTAAGCCCCAGTACTTGCAACAGAAAAGATTTTCGTTGACATTCATGATATTTTTTGTGATAGTCATCTTATAATGATGTTCTTGTCAGGTCTATGTAGTGCTTTTTATCTATTTATTGTTAAAATTTACTTTATATTAATGTACCGTGACAAAGTAAAATTTGTATCTCTTGGATGAAATTCTTGTCAATAAATATAATTAGAAATAAAAACATTAGAGAATATGGGAGTAGCACCGATAAATAACAAGATGAGGGTTTGGACATGTCCAACAGAGACCGAAAATGGCACCGGTCAAGTCAAAGGTTCTAAAAGGGCAAGGGGAGGGCCCAAAGGAACATGGATAGAAGTGGTGAGACGAGATTTAAAAACTTGGTGACTAAATGAAGAACTGATACTTAATAGAGGGGAATGAAGGAACAAGATTCATGTTGTCGACCCCTAATTGGGACAAGGTCTTAATGATGACAATGACGATGTGCATATTTTCTGTGGAATGTTATTGCTGCTGATGGTATAGGTTGAGCCCATTTCTATGATCAAAATCATTGAACATTTTGGACTTTGCTATTGACATGCGGCCATCTAAAGATTTACCTCATTGGATGACTCTTGGACATGGTGATTTATGGATGTGAATGAAATATCATTCCTTATGCATTTCTGAACCATCCATAGAAGCCCAGAACCTAGAGGACTTTATGCTATTGATGGGCTTGCGCTTTGATATATATCTTATCCAAAGGAAAATATTTGCATCCATCACATTTCTTACAACACTCGTTTGATAAGATGGTCTGTACATAAAGGCCAACTATATCTAAAAGCACCTACTACTGGTAGAAATGGTTGTCTGAGATAGTCATAATACTCATTAATCTGTACATAGATCTGGCATTCTTATTGGAATAAAATGTGTGTTCTATCTGTCCTAGAAGACTAGAATGCTTGTATTGGATGTTTCATACACTTGGAAGCTGAAGCAAGTGATGCACCACTTATGTGTGTATGTGAGATAAGTGTCTTAGATGAGCAATAGGCTGTCTGCATTTCTCTGCCATTCTGAATAAGAGATGGATAGTTGGCATTGATACACAAGTCCTCAGGACTTTGAGCAGACATTATAATTTGGGATTGAGATAGTGTGTACTTAATTATGGGACAAGTAGTTTCTTGAAACATGCAGTTCCTGTTTTCAATGTCAAAGGCACACAGGGAGATATTTCATACATAGGTTTGCATGCCTATGCTCCATGCAGTAAATGCACCAACATATACATTTACAGCAACGTTTCTATTTGTCCAACAGTCAAACAGGATTGAACTATTTGATTATATTAGCTTTTTCCTTGCATATCAGAGCATATATTTCCGCCGCCAGAAGGGTAATCCCTTCTGTTCCAAAGGAGCTGGAGGAGTATATTGCAGGCGCTTATTCCAGCATTCGCCAAGATGAAGCTAAATCAAATACACCCCATTCTTACACAACCGTGCGAACACTTCTCAGCATTCTCCGTATATCCATTGTAAGTTTGTGATTTTGTTCATTTTTACTTTTCTTTTCTCAAATGTTATGCTGCTTCTCTACCATTTTCCAGCTATCCAAATTGGAGAAGTAGAAGCCTAGATCTTTGTTTATCAAAGTCAAAAGCTTGGATAGTGCTGACTTCTATTTTTGTGTCGATTACTTTGAAAATCACACGCAGCTGTTAAGAATAAGTGACAATTTTGTTCCTTTACAGGCACTCGCAAGGCTCCGCTTCTCTGAAACTGTGGCTCAGAGTGATGTTGATGAGGCCCTTAGGTTGATGCAGATGTCAAAGTTCTCACTATACTCAGACGACCGGCAGAAATCTGGTTTAGATGCTATCTCTGACATATATTCAATATTACGAGATGAAGCTGCAAGGACTAACAGCATGGATGTGAGATATGCTCATGCTCTTAACTGGATCTCTAGAAAGGTAAGTTGTCTTTGAAAGATTGACTCTCTAGATAACACACACACAAGACACATGTAGTGAGTGATAGGGGCTAGACTTTTTAACTTGCGCATGTGAAGTGTAGAATCAGTAAGAATCCCAAAAGTTGGACTTATTTTACCTTTTAATATCACACATTTGCAAATTAAATAATTATGGGCGGTTTTCTGTCTTCCCCTTAGGGTACCAGTTCCCACGAGCCATTTTAAACTAGTCCTTGATTTTTGGTTATCTTAGCTACAAATAGAGTTTATAGTAAAGAGGAGGGAGACTGCTCTTTGAGAACTTTAGTGACTTGTGCATTTAACCTGTAAGATGTTAAATGAAGCTGAACCTCTTTTTGTGATGCAACAGGGATACAGTGAAGCTCAGTTGAAAGAGTGCTTAGAGGAGTACGCTGCGCTGAATGTGTGGCAAATTCACCCTAACACCTTTGATATCCACTTCATTGATGCGTGACCACTCTTTTCATGATCTCTAAAGTAGCTTTGAGCAGCTTTGTATGTTAATGAAATTACTTATATCAAAGTTGTTTCAATTATTCTTCCAAAGATCTATCAACGGAAATAATTTAGGCGCCTGTCTACTCACAAGAGAATGACTAGTGAACCCTCTCACAAACAGAGATTCTGCATTGTTAGTGGTCCTTGAGATAATTTGACTTGAGATGATAAGGGCCATATCACTGTTGGTGGTGCAAAGATGAGAGGAAGTAATATCTCCTTGTCTCACTTTTAGTGGTGCTTTAGATGAGATGAAAATAATCTAATCCCAGCTCATTGTTAGTGATGCTTACGTTGAGATGATTGCATATCAATTCCATCTCAAGCCACCTCATCTCATCTCTAGTGTAAAAGAGGGCTGTTTCTTCTCATGCCAAAATTTACTATTATTTTCCTTGAGATGGAAAGAGTCATACCATGTCATCTCACCTGTCTCCAACTCATCTATTCCAAAGCCCAAGTGATATTTTCAGTCATTTCACTTTATCTAATGCCAAGTTTTAGTCATCTTAACCCAGCTCAAATCGGCCCAAGTCATAATCTCATCTTATGTCAGCTCAAGCTTATGTCATCTTGAGCACCAGTGAGACCATGGTAAGTTCATGAACTGTTAGCCTACCCTCACCACTGTTGGCAGAGTTGTCTTCTTTCTTGTGAACTTCCTGTCTTGCAATAATCTTTTATGCTTAGGGTCTTTTTCTGTTAGATGTGAAGTATGGACTTCGCATCTTTCCAAAGTCCAAAGCTGTTCTGCAGGGAAGATGACGGTTGCAAGGTGAAACCGGTCACGTTTCTGAAATGCTGCTAATTTAGAAGAACAAAGAACAAAGGTTACAATTGCCTACTTGCTTTCAACCCTGTATAAAATGGGATAAAATGTCAAACACAAGCCATAATGCTCCATTGATCAGATAATATTAACCTTTAGTCCAGCACAATTCTATTGTACAAGTGATCTAGAATGTCAGTGGTTATTCTGGAAAAGCTTAGCTGATTTTATGCAAGCTTGCTTTGTAAATTGTTGTTCCTCTGAACATTTTACGGTAAGTGAATCGGTGGCCATTGTGACGCGGAACAGCATTAGCTTTGACAGCGTAGTCCACTCATAGACTTTAACCTTTTGTAAATTATAAGATAGAATGAATGGTTAAAGAGAGGAATGTCGTTCTTTGGTATAAGTGAAGGATTATAAAGCAAATTGCAAAGGAATTTAACAGAAGAGAAGAGAAATGCTAAAGCTCTAATTCCGATGAACCCACTTAACTGGCTTTGAAGGTTTTCGTACCTTTAAAAGCTTGCTTTACCCAGAGTTAGTTTATTTGATAATGGCATGTTATGAAATGACCAAAAACCTGCTTTCCAAATGCCCCCGTCACATAGTTAAGAACCAAGATTCTGATAGAGTTTAGAACATTCTGCAAGCTGCTTGATAGTGTTGATGGAGGTAGATCTATTGTAGCCACACTTGTTAAGGTAATCCAAGCATCCGTCAGCCATGCGTCGAAAAAAATAAATAAAGAGAAGCTAACCTTCATTCAGGCGAATTAATGGATTTCAGCTTCCCGGCTAGAATCCTTAAAATCTCGTTTAGTCTAGGTACATAAAACACAGATCAACACCTCCAATGTCCAACTGCAAAAAACCTGTTTGTAGGCGTGTAACGAATGCCTTTCTAACCTCATCTTTCTTTACTGTTTCCTCTTAGTGGCTTGCCGTGCTACTCAAAAGAACAAAGAACAACCCCACCATCCTAGGCATCATATAAATCCTAGAAATATCCTAGTTTCTCCACCGCCAGATAAACGCTCTACTGTTGCTCAACCATATTTTTTAGAGAAAGGATGTCGGGTCTAGTTTTACATGCGCATGCATCACTTAACAACTCTCTGGTCTTTTATCGATGTTTCCTCTGGATTACCATATATACACAGAAAATGAGTTGGTTAATCTTCTAAAATTCATGGTCCAAGAAGAAGTTGTATAAACATGTAACTTTTGCAATTTCTACTTTGAACGTATTCAGCCAATTCTCTTTTGTCCACCGGCTGGGTAAACAATTGCCGGAACCAAAGAAGAGATTGGCCAGAATAACTTTATGTTTATGGATTGACACAAGGCAGCGAAACAGAATCTTCAGATACAACTGTCGGTTCAGTGGATCCGTTAGCAGGTTCACCTGCTCCTTGCATATTCATTTCGCTAAAGGTCCTCTTCTTCGATGAAGAATCCAAATTTTCTTTCTCCTTCTCTTTTCCTTTGTCGTTCTCGACCTCCATCTGGGTTCTCCCTTCTGAAGCAGGAAAGAGTGGCGGTTCACAGCCACTAAGTCTACAGTAGACTTTCTCAACAGTTTCACATATCTCCTTACCCAGACCATCGTTGTCTAGAATCAATTCCCAGACCGATTTTGATGCCTTCTCAAGCACTGGTGTTCTGCAGTAAAGCAAATCATGGAGTATCATGAACTGCCATCAACCAAATCATAAGAGCAGCTGAAGCCAATGGTTTTCTGGAGTAACAAGTCCTCATATGAGATCAATATGCACATCAATCAGAAGAAGAAAAGTTTCGTAACAGTGAAAGATAAGCTTACCCAAAGAAACATTGCAGGGTTCACGTCACCTCACCCACTAACTTACAAGTGAAGAAAAAGAAAAAAAAAAACATATCCTAATAGCAGCCCAAAGTCCGTCCTTTCTACCAGGAAAAAGAAAAAGGAATAAAGTCCAGCCTTAGATTTGCAAAGTGAGAACCGAATCCCTTCCCTTTCTTATGATTTACTAACCAAACATACGATCAGTTAAACGATTAAACTAAAGGTTAGGACCCAGTCCTGATGGCATAGCCATATTTTAGTCTTTGATGAATACGAAGGCAGTCATATTTAAACCTTTATTTGATGTCATTATATTTTCCTAAATACCGGTTGCAGTCAACAACATAAAGATTCAGATGGTGAATATGTTTCATGTGTAGAAGAATGGAAGCATCTTTTGACAGCTAAAATATAGGATCAAGTCACAAGGTTGTTCAAGTTTCACTTAAGCAGGGTAGTGTTTCCAAATGAAGCTCACTGAATGATTAAGAGAAACTTTTATTGCAATGGAACCATGGTTGCCGCTACAGCAGAGCCAATATAGTTCAGATGTTTGATGCTAGAGGTAAGTTTTTCTCCGAAAAGATATGCAATTAAGGTGAGATCTGAAAATTTTTAGTTTCCAAATGAAGCTCACTGAAATATTAGGAGAACTTCGCTGGTAGTCCCATCCCCCTCTGCTGAAGCAATTACAAGTTGAGGATTGATGGCAAGGCCGAAGAATCCTGTGCACAAGAATGATAAACATTTTATCCCCAGACTTAAGCTAGAACCTGCACATACAGGAGCTTTGTGCACCGGGGCTTTCCCCGACTTAAGCTAGAACCTATTAATTTGAAAAGATAAGCTTTACTTGTCACAACTAAGAAGCAAACTTCAAGCAAGGCAAGGACTATTCCAAGCACTAGTAAGGGTTAGAATAGCTCTCTCAGCAAGGACTACAGCAACCCCTTTAGCAGATCTCACAGCACAATAACAAGAGAAAAAGACAAGACTACATAATTTTCCATATGCAGGAGCTTTGTGCGCTGGGCTGCACTCTTTGTCTCTCATCATCATCATAATCAAAGACTTGTCTTGATTAGGGGTCAGCTACACGAATCTTGTTCCTCCATACTCCTCTATCAAGTGTCATGCCCTAATTTAGTCCAAAAGTTTTAAAATCTTTTCTCACTACTTCTATCCACATCCTTTTGGGCCTTCCCCTTGCCCTTTTAGAGCCTTCAACTTGGATCGACTCACACCTTCTAACTGGTGCCATTCTCAATCTCCTTTGGACATATCCAAACCATCTAAGTCTACTCTCTCTCATCTTGTTACTTGTTAGATCTATTCATTAGTTTCTTCTAATGATTTCATTACTAATTCTATCCTTTCTTGTATTGCCACTCACTCATCTCAACATCCTCATTTCGGTTATGCTCATCTTATGTATATGCTGATCCTTAACTGCCTAACACTGATCCATAGAGCATAGCTAGCCTTACAGCTGTCCTATAGAATTTTCTTTTCAATTCCAGTGGCACCTGCCGACCTCACAAACTCCAGAGGCTAATCTCCATTTGTTTCAACCAGCCTAGATTGTTTGGGTAACATCTTCTTAATCTCTCCACTCTCATGACTTAATAATCCCAAATATCAAAAGTGGTCATTTTGGGGTACTTCTTGGTTATCAATCTTTATTGGTGCTTCTATGTCACTCATCTTCTTGTTAAAATTGCATTCCATATACTCTATCTTAGTTTAGCTAACTTTAAATCCTTCAGACTCTATAGTATCTATGCACAACTAGCTTTTGTTTACACCCTCCCTTATCTTATCAATCAAAACTATGTCATCTACAAAACATGCAGCATGGAATCCTCTCGTGCAAATGTTTTGTAAACTCATTCACAACCAGTGTGAAGAGGCACGGGCTCAACGCCGATCCTTGGTCAATCTTATGATGATTGAAAAATCATCGTCTCTCCGCCAGTGGTCCTAACATTTGTTACCGCTCCTTCATACATATCCTCATGAAACACCTTTCTCGCCCAACACCCACGATATTAATTCTCTAGGGACCCTATCATAAGCTTTTTCTAAATCAATAAAGAGCATGTAGAGGTCCTTCTCTCCCTATATTTCTCCATCAAATGTCTAAAGAGGAAAATAGCTTTCATGGTAGACCTCTCAAATATGAAACCAAACTGGCTTTTTGATACACACGTCTCATGGCGTCGCCTCTTCCCAGTTACTCTTTACCAATGTTTCGTTGTAAGGTTCATAAGTTTGATCCCACAATAATTTGTGCAACTATGTATGTCTCTTTTAATCTTATAGATTAGTACAATAGAGCTTTTCCTTCATTCATCTAGCATTTTTTCGATTCTACAATCTTATTAAATAAGTTGTCAGCCAAACTACTCTAATATTTCCCATATACTCTCAAACCTTTATTGGTATACCATTGCGTCCTAGGGCCTTTCCTAATTTCATCTTTTTCAAGGCTCCTTTTACTTTAGGTATTTTGATCTTATGGTTATATCTATATAGTCCAATGTTATTTGGTTTTAATAGTCTTTCAATCTCTACATTCTCAATAAATTTATCATTTAGCAATTTTTTGAAAGTAACTTTCCCACCTTTGATATCTATATAGTCCAATGTTCCACTTTCCTTCTACCATTAACTTGTTTGTGAATAATGTTATCTTTTCTCCTTTAAAGTTCCACCACTTAGTTTTTGAACACCTAATAAGTTTATTTCCTTTCTTCCACATCTTAATGTAAATATAAATAACCATTAACCTATATTGTGTGGCTAAACTCTTACAGGGAATTACCTTACAATTCTTACACATTGATCTCTTTGTATTCGTAAGTAGAAAAAAGTCTATTTGGCTTTTACATAATCCACTTTTAAAGCTTAGTAAGTGTTCATCCCTCTTCTTAAAGTATGTGTTTGTTAGAGCTAAGTTATATGCCAAAGCAAAATCGAGGATAGCTTCCCCCATCTCATTTCTTTCTCCAGCACCATACCTTCCATGTACCCTATCATATCCTTCCTTTTCTTTTTCTACATCACCATTTAAGTATGCTCTTATAAATATCTTTTGTGTTGGAAATTTCTTGTATTACTCCCTCCATACCTTCCCATAATTGTCTCTTGATTCTATCTTCCAACCCTATTTATGGGGCATATGTACTTATAACATTTATAATCTTCTCTCCTAGAACAAGTTTTATTAGTAAAATTCTATCATTGGTTCTTCTAACATCTACAACTTTTATCCTTTGACTTTTCTATATTTCATCGTATCGATAAATCCATACTCTTAATTGTTAATATGCCTATATTCCATGTGGCAATACAAATCTTATTTTCTTGAGTTAGTCTCTTTATCTGTGGACATCTAGAACAACATGGGAATCCCTGCCCACTTTTCTTGCATCTCGGATCCTATGCAACACGTCGCTTATGAGATGACGCCCTAGAATCCCTAGCCCATTTTCTACATCATTTGAGATCTACTGCAGTGTGTAGCTTACGCGGTAATGCCTTAGCAGTCCTTGCCCACTTCTCACTACATACGGGCTCTATTGCAACACATTGCTTATGGGGAACGCCTAAGCTTAAGGAAAATCCACTACATAATTTTCCATCTTCATCAATAATACTAGCAATCTCTCAAGGTAAAAAGGAGTCCCAACCAGCCCAAGATATACTGTTGGTGGGGCCCCCTTCAACCCAGATATTCGTTACACCACCTCTCCTTATATAGCATAGCCCAATAAACAAAATAGCACCCTCAGCTTCATCTGGATAATTCTCAACCGAACTAAATATCATACAGGTACCTCTGTGATTGTGAAGAATCAATACATGGATCCATTACCAAAGCATGCATCATTAAATTCACACGTCAGATAACGCATCAATGGTGAATGCCATTTGGCAATTCTCTTTTCTTTACGAACTCAATCCTAGGCAACTTTATCCCTTTGGTGATATCTTGAATAGTAAAAGCCCTCATCAATTTTCCAATTAGCACAAGAAAGGAAGAGGGTCTCCACCTCCAGTAATATTATCCAGTTCCTGTGTTTGCTCTCCCATTTGTTTCCGAATGAGATTAAGCAATTACAAAAGGATGCAAAATCTTTCCCTTGCTTTCTAGGTGCTTATAGCTTAACCCCTGATGAGAGAAGCTGGGTAAAACCCAAGAGATCCACAAAGTGAGAAAACACTAGGTATCTCCTCCCCTAGCTTGGGTCAAAGGAATGAGGATACCTTGTAACATTCCTCACTGCACACTAAACATCAATTAAGCGGCACATATCCGATAAAAACTTTGGACAACATTTAAAAGTTTGCAGTAGGTTGAGGCCCCTTGGCTGAAGTCAGAATGGAGATCATGGAAGTATCAGATACCTTTTGAAGCCATGCCCCCATGGTCCACACCCTTCTATCATCAAGACTACCTCTATGCCAAATGGATGTGAAAAATGCCTTTCTACATGTCTGGTTAGAGAAAATGATTATGAAGCAACTCTTGAATCTGAAATAGAAACTCATGTGTGCAAAGTAAAGATGTTTTTTTATATGGGTTTGAGTAGCACTTGTCAGACAAATTGTATCAGACTCCACTGGAAAGATGATAAAAGAAAAGTATGCCAAAAGGTACCTCTTTTCTAGGCAGACATACATATATTATTAATTCTAAACCTCTGTTGTGATGACATCAAAGTAATTGAGAGTGACGATCTGACTCCAAAATATCACAATTAAGATTAAAGAAAAACTTTGACATGATCTTTTGAACAAATTCAAACTGATGAAGCCCAATACATTTAGAGAGGTAGCAGTGGATCACAAAAAAAATTTAGTGGAAAACAAGGAAATAAAGTAATGGATCCTGCCAGATACTGTATCTGGTTGACTTGCCTCTACTCAAACCTGATGTTACTTATACATCAGACCTGCCAGCAGCTTGACAATCCTAGTGGAGATTAGACACACAAAAGAGACTATTGGTTCTAGATCTGATTCACCCGGGTTGAGTTGGTGACCCTAACATCAGAAAACTGCTGACTTGTTACTATGTCATAGTGAGCAATTGCCCAGTATCTTCAAGGGGTAAGAAATAATGTACTGTGACAGAATCAGGTGCAAAAAATAGAGAACAAGACCATGCTACAGACACAATGTAATTGGGTCGATCTTCTTCTTCTTCAAGAGCTATATCTTATAACCAATACTCATGAGTTATTTTTAGCACACTTGTGGCTATTTTTTACAACCAAAGTGCAATGAAGAAGTCAACAGACCATGTATTTCATGTCAGGACCAAGAATTTCCAAATTCTAAAAAATACAAAAAATTGGACTCCAAGCTCATATTTCTTCTCGAAGAATAAATTGTAGATCATTCAGGAAAGAACTATGAGAAGAATAGCATGTGAACTTTGTTAGCAAACTGACTGTTCAAAGGGTTATTGTAGCTTGTGCAGGAATGTCAAGGACTAGCGAAGGTTTATTATCTTTTCCCCTTTTTTCTGAAACTTGTAACTGAGGAACCTTTGTAACTTTCTTTAGATTATAAGGACCAGAGTTTTGAATCACTAACTCCTCTTTCTTATTCATACTTCTCTATCAGGGTTTGCTGTTTTTGAGTTAGCAGTTATCAGTGAAAGGCAAAGCCAATAGAAAGAACAAGAAAACAACTGTTACTTATTGTTACATCAACTGAACCTAAGGAAGGCAGATTCTGCAAGTATTATACAAGAAGAGGAAAGGACAAAGTGTAAACAGCATTCAGTTTTACATTAGTTTACTTCTGTTAAGGGCAGTTACATCAGTTAGAGAGCAAGAAAAAGGCAGTTGCGTATGGACAGAAGGGAATATAAAGGGAAGGAGAGAAGAAAGAAAGGGAGGATTGTTCAAAGATTGAAGTGGAGGTTCTAGCTCCTCGAAAGCTAGAGAATTGTAATAGTAGAAAAACATATACAGAACAGAACCAACATAGTTTTGCATTTCTTCTTTCTAATTGTAATTGCAACTCTGTTTCCTAAATCTTTTGAAATTGAATTCGATTGAAGCATCTATCAGTGGTATCAGAGCCGGTTCAAACCCAGGGAATGGTTGGAATCCGGATGGAAAGAAATGAAGGAATGGAGAGGGAGATAGGAGTCAGGGGTGAGATAGGAGACTTGAGGGAAAACATGGGGAGATTACAAACGAATGTAAATGCATTCGGTGAATATCTGGTAGAAATAAGAGAATGGATCAAGAATCAAGAAACGCCAGAGGAATGTCGAGATCGGCATAGGAATATGGGAGGTGGAAAACCCTCAAATACTCACAGACGGAGTTCCTTCTTGCCGGGGGATCATCACCATCATGAGTTTCAAGGGAGGAGATTGGATTTGCCGGTGTTCGACGACCAAGATCCCTATAGTTGGTTATGTCAAGATGAATGATATTTTCAGGTCAACCATATATCCGACGAGAAGAAGATACCAGCAGCAGCCATATGCATGGAGGGAGATGCTCTCCACTGATTTTTGCGGACGGAATCAAGAAATCCCTTCCGATCATGGGGTTCTTTCCGGTCATCCCTGTTGCATTGTTTCCGATCTTCTCAATGGAACGACGATTATGAATCTCTTATGGCTTTGAGGCAGACGTGAAGTGTCTCCGAGTATCTCTAGTCGCTCGAGCTTCTCTTCGGTCACCTGAGTGATCTTTCCAACGATCTATTGAAAGAAGCCTTCTTGAATGGGCTCTAGGAAGATATCAAGGCCGAAATAAAATTATTCAAGCCTGCATCCTTATATAGGCTTATGGATTTAGCCCACAAAATAGAAGAGAAGAACATGACATTGGACCAAATAAAGGCCCATCCAACTAGACAGGATGCTGGCCCAAGAACGATTGGTCCCATCCATGTTCAGTCGAAGGGAGGATTGACAGGAGTATCTTCGCAGGGGCATTTTGGTACATCACCCATCTTCTTCCCCAGCCATGAGAGAAACAAGGGTTTCCATATGGAAACCAAGTGGGAAAAGAATGCCAGTGTACAACCTGCCGAAAAAAGGGAACAGAAACTCACAGATGCTGAGTTACAACAAAAGAGATCCCAAGGATTATGTTATAGATGTGGTGAGAAATATCCATGGGACCACCGATGTAAAAATCGACAGTTGCAAGGTCTGCTCATAGCCGACGACGAAGATGATGAGATGGAAATCACTCCAGCAGACAGGGACGACAACAGGACAAGGGATAACCAACCTTTGGAGTTATTCCTAAACTCCATTTTGGGTTTCACGACAGGAGGCACGATGAAACTAAAGGGACTGATCGGAAAGAGGGAGGTGGTAGTCTTGATTGACAGTGGAGCTTCCCACAACTTCATCTCCAACCCACTCGCTGAAAAACTCCATTTGACAGTGGATCGATCAAGTCGATTCGGAGTACAAGTGGGGGACCGTCACTGCAGCAAAGGGCAAGACATCTATTGGCAGATAAACTTGAATCTACCGGGGATCATGGTGGTTCAAGATTTCCACCCATTCGACCTTGGTGGAGCAAACATGGTCCTGAGGGTTGGTTCTAGATAAGAGGATTATATTCTCAAATCAACAAAGTGTAAACAGCATTTAGTTTTACATTAGTTTACTTCTGTTAAGGGCAGTTACATTAGTTAGAGAGAAAGAAAAGGCATTAACATATGGAGAGAAGGGAATATAAAGGGAAGGAGAGAAGAAAGAAAGGGAGGATTGTTCAAGGATTGAAGTGGAGGTTCTAGCTCCTCGAAAGCTAGAGAATTGTAATAGTAGAAAAACGTATACAGAACAGAACCAACATAGTTCTGCATTTTTTCTTTCTAATTGTAATTGCAACTCTGTATCCTAAATCTTTTGAAATTGAATTCGATTGAAGCATCTATCACTTACTCAAGCTCTCGCCGAAGTGCATCAAACAGCTCCCTCTTAGTCTTTCTCTCTGCACCAGGGGTGTTAAGAACTTTACTCTGCTCTACCATTGTGATCGTGTTGTTCTTTAGCTCTTCCTGCAAACCAAAGCCCACAAACATGCATGACTTTCAGTGGACCAAATCAATAATATGTTTCATTGCATTAACAGAAAACTGCATTTACTTGTGTTTGGTAATCTTGTTATATTAATCAACACACTGGTATTTGTCACAAAATGCGCTCAGAAGTTATTCTTTTACAGGCTTCAAGAACATGGTTCGGCAAGGCACAAGTTTCCCACTGATATCAGGTTGGACAGACTAATATCAGCACTATTTAGTGGTCATTCTTTTAATAGAAATCTTTTGAACAGGTATATGCCTTTAGACTATCATAAAAGATAAAACCGCAGATCTGTAACAATCTATTAGTCCTTTTAACACTCTATGTGTGCATACCTATTCAGATCAGGTCAGGCTCCAAAATTTACATTTGCATGATGGAATTTTAGTGTTCATGTTTTGCATACAAGTTGTTTACCCAGGTTTAGACAATTTAAACTATTTGAGTAAGATGTAACCGCTCATGTCTATCTCTTCATTGATTGACTAATCTATCTACCGGTATGTGTGAGTTAATTACATATTTACCATAATGGAAACATAATGGGACTGTTTTGCAATGGAATAACAATTCTAGAACAAGATTTTTCAGGAATAACCATCTAGTTATCTGCTACTGGACATTCCAGGATAAGAATAAAGTAAATCTAGAACAGATTAATCTCAAAAAATTGAGAATAGTGAAATCCTAGGTCTCCCTTAAGATTTTACTGCTCCTGATCTGGAAAAGCCCTAAGAAAATGACTTGCATTAAAATTCTGGAAGCTGCATTCAAGACCCCCTGTCAATGTTCTGTTCATTGGAGTTGTTTCTATAAGACTGACTGTTCATCAAATTTCTGCCGTCTAGACGTTATCCAGCATCTGGCCGGAACAGTAGCATCAGGCAGTGATGACTATTCCAATAGTTGTGGTCCAATTCCATTTGATGGCAGGACAGTGGAGATATGAACTTTTAAAAGAGGTAGGCAACCTGCAAATTGAATTTTCTGGTGGTTTATCACTGGCCAATGGGTGAAAACTTGCAGTACTCCCATCCTGTCATCCTCCTTTTGACCCTGATGTGTCCAGCTGCTAAATGGTGATCATCAACATTCACTACATTGATCTCTTTCCCCCTTTCTCAGCAAAGTGTCACGTGATATTGAGGAAGAAGATGAGACCACATGGCGTTGGAGGTCTTGCAGATTCAGAAGTGAATTGTTTGCTGAAATTGAATTCAATTGAAACAGTGGTCCCTCAAGAACATGTAAGTTTATGACACACTAATGCAATTTTTAAAGCCTTTCTGAATTATCATTTGCAAAATGCTATTCCCACACTCTTAAGACCATTACCACACCCTAATTTGGGGATCTTGTGGTAATTTTATCTGGGGCCCCACCTTTTTGATAATTTGATCCATTCACCTTAACCATCTTGATATAGATGAGCTCTATCCAAAAAATACATACTTCGAAAGATCCTATCATCATTTTTTATTCGTTATATTGAATTCTAAAATGCACTGTTATCAACTTGACAGCATTCAAAAGATCTCAGAAAAACAAATGGCAGGATGATCCAAAATAAAATTTTAAAACAGAGCCCATTTTTGGCACGATGGTTAATATAAATGGTTGAGATCATATAAAAATTTGGAGTCACACGTATCATAACCACAAAAGGCGAGTGGGTCAACAGCTCCACCATAGAGCACTTTTGTAGCAGATCTAATCTGCTGATCACGTTCAACATATGAAAAATAGGTAATCCATGAGAAATCAATGCATTCAGATGATCCTAACCACTTGTATTGGGTTTTGGAACTTGTGAAAATAATAAATGTGTTTCCAATTGAACAAATTTGTGACTTCACTAAACAGTGAAAAAAGTTCGAACAAAATTATTCTCAGATAGCCAACAATCTCCCCAGATGGAGAATAACATAATTCTAGGAAAAGGTTATCCCTAGAATAAGGTAATGCATGGAAAAACTTATTCCCGATGCAAACAGCCCGGCATGGGAGAGTAATCAGAAAGGGAGGGCTTTGCAGAAGAGTATCTGGGAAGCAAGAAGCAAGATATTGTAAGCATTAAGGGAAAGAGTTTGGAAGCTCCATGAGAAATGAACATAATGCATGTGGAAACATCACAACAGATGGAAGCATACAGGAAAATTATGGCAGGTTTCGGGCTAGATGCATAGGTAGATAACAATTTAAAGGAAATGTCAAGGTTGTAGATATAATCAGCAACAAGCCTATATTGCTTAATTAGATATGTAGTTCAAGATCATGTGTAACCATCTCACATACTTGCCATTCAAGAGCTAAATATCACATCTACCCACATAAGGTAACCATATAAAATCATCATATATACAAGCTAACTTCTCAGGCTGTCATGTAAATCTGGCACTCTGGAAAAGATGCAACTTTTTGATCCTTTGCAGGGGATTAAAAATCCAAACCAGCAAATCAATCAAAGTGATCATGCATTTTATGCACTTACATTGGCCTTTAGCTGATTGATTATCTTCAATCTGATGGCATCAATTGTGCCATCATTCATCAGCGACTCTAACACATCTTCTGGTGTGACTACTGGAGAAGCCATTAGTTTCCCTCAACTGTCCCCACCCTCTTTACTTCAAAAATATGCCAACCATTTATCAGTGTACCTGCACTACAACATTACAAGATGTAGGTACGAATTACAATAAACCGTATGAATCAATTTCAGCATCAAGAAATTGTTGCCTGCAAATATAGTGGTCCATAACAGAATAAGGGTGGGCATGTTGGATATCCATAATCTCATATAGCTCAGTGTTTACCATTGCATCATTACCCATCACCACACAAAATAAATAATACAAAACCCAAAAGAGGGATCGGCTGTCCATTCATGGTTTTGAACTATAGTCACAGAAAAGTGTAAAACTCTTGGTGACTTCTAAGTCCTCATTCTACTTTGCGATGGCATCAGAAACTAATGAAGTTGTCACAAAATTCATATACATATGAAGAATATACTGTCATGGGAAAGTAAAAGATCAGATCAGTTCTCCAGTCAAAACAGCTTCTAGTGGGGTTGTGCACCTGGAATATATTCGTAAGTGAGAAATAAATTCTAGCATTCTAATTCTGCAGGATTGCTTTCGGGTCGAATCTAATTCTATGAAACTGGGTTAGAATTCCAAGCCAAACAACCATGTAAAATGGTTAAGAATTCAATTCTCACATCATATTCAATTCAAACTCATGGAAGCTACTGTTAGTTATAACATGAGAAATGAATTCAAAATGTAGTATCAAGTGACTATAGGTGCATGACAACTGTAACTGAATTCCAGTAAATCAATTGGTCACTTAGGGATTATACTGCAAGTGCAGAAACATCATTATGACCCAGTAACCTGTCAAGTAGAAACAATAAAAAAGAATCTAGCAAAGTTCATTTTATGTTTTCTTCTTTAATTTGCAATATGCCCATAAAACACGCTTCTTGCATTCTTACCCATCAAATTAACATGTCCATCATTCTCCAAAAATATATCACATTCTGATTATAGATAGAACACATAAAACTAAATTGCTTAGCAAAGCCTGAGTAAAGATAATAGCAAAATGTGATACTACAAGATCTCTTTCATTCAGCTTTTATTTCTCGGAAATAATAAACACTTCTATTGATGCACGTATCAATAGCAACTGGCAGTAGAACTAACTAAATTCATTCTACTTCAGCACACATTTGACTAACCTGCAGACACAATGACTCTATTTACATCACATTCTTCATCATAACTTCTCAATATTGTTTCTCTCCTGTTAATGTTCCTCAAAAGTCAGTTCACGATAAATTTGACAAGGATAAGTGATTGATAAAAAGAGGAGACATAACAAGGCAAGCAACATATGAGAAGATATAAATACGTAGGAAAATAGTGTGAGGAAACTGAAACTGTATACAACGGTACTTTAAATGTTCATTTTTAATCACTAGTCAAACATCTGATACTGCTTGTACAATCATCAGTCACCATCAAACTCAAAGCCTTAGATCAACAGCATGTTAACAGTTAAAGAGCAAAACACTAGGAATTTCCAGCCCTGTGGAACAGCACCACATCAAACAATATACTTAAAAGAGAAACAGAGGACAGTGATCCCTCCAGATCCTAATTCTCACCTCGGATCTAATCTACTGCACTCAGGGGAAGCAAGGATTATTAATAGAAGAATGGAAGAACTACATGACAGAAAAACGTCCAGCAGGACAATGAAGTAAGAATTATGTTTGAAGATCTAGAACTGTCAGATCATCGAATGATCAACAAAATGTAAGCATGCACTATCCAATAGCATATGTGAGGGTCATGAAACATATCATACAGGAATTCATCAAAGAAAGTTAGAGATGTGTGCTTTCAAAATCCAAAAATAATCAATTCTAGAATCTGTCCACCACCTACCTACAAACAAAACATGGTCTGCCACAAAAGATTTCATAATAAGTGATCCTTTGAAAAAAGGGTATTTACAGAGTACCATTGAAAGATAATGCAATGAAAATTATTGAATCTCTCACTAGTTCAAAGTGGTAAAAGGGCAGCTCCCAGTGCATTAAGCTCCCGCCTATGTGGGGTCCGGGGAAGGGGAGGACCACAAGGGCCAATAGTAGGGAGCCTTACCTTGCATTTTGCAAGAGGCTGATTCCACGTCTTGAACCCGTGACCTCAAGGTCACATGACGACAACTTTCACAGTGGTAAAACTGAATGCAAAATTTTTGCAAATTTAATCATTTGTTTACCATATATAAGTCCAAAAAATACCCATCCATTACCAAATCTTTGGGTCCATAATGTGCAACCTTTCTTGTACATCTTTCACCTATATCGGAAAAGCATCGTGTCGCAAGTATTTAGTTACCAGCAGTACTTTACCAACGAGGAATATCAACCAAATCACACAAAGCAGATTCCAATACAGTAATTGCAGGACCAAACATACAACCGCAGTCAACATAGGAACTATATCAAGCATCCAAACTCTCAATTGCAGTGGTCATCAAGGAAACTATACCAAGCTGCTAACACAGTAGATCCTTCAATGTTAAAGAAGGTTTAGAGTAATAAGAAATGGATTGGAGAAATAACAATAGATTATAAGCAAATCATTTTCGTGTGGATCAAGAAAATCATAAAGGGCCCATTTGGTTGAAGGAAACAGGCCTGCTACTAACCAAACTATAATGAAAATTCAAATAGGACTATCTTCCAATTAAGGGTGTCTATCATTTTCATCCCACAAGAAATTCAAGCGATGAAAATATTCTTATACAAAATTTATCAAGGGAGTAGTGTAGTAAATGAGACAAGGTTTCTACACTCATGTATCAGCTTGACAGTAAGTTCAAAAGCAAAACAACACGTCGACCACTTTTTGTTGTAATACCAACCAAGATTTTCAATAAGCACCCGAACTCTATTTCTATGCTCAACTTCTAAAAACAGCTAACCTCAATGAGAAACAGATAATCATCAGGGCTATCACATGGAACTGTTGGTTACTGGGATATCACGAGGATTTCCAAGTTTTGTCCTTCCACTGTTAAAATAAACTGCTTTCTAGAACCTGTGGATTCAAATGCTCAAATCAGTCATTGCCGTCTTCTGTTCTGATAACCAACAACTGATTACTGACTGTTTCCTGGGCAATGGAAGATGCAAAAGCAAGCTTTTGAAAGTACTAAACAAACTTGCACACCAAAACTTCAATAAGAATCAGCAAGGCAAGACATGCGAGCACTGGAAGCCTCAGTCAGCAGCTTTTAACATCATAGAATGTCTTCCGGAATTCAGACGTATAAGACCAACCATTATAACTAACCACAACACCAGGGATCAATGGAATTGATTGATTTCAAGCTTGATTTCCCAGACCAAATGAAGCAGTTTCAGCTAGAAGCTTTATTAATAACAGCCAATATCAAAGATCTAATGGTTTAACAGATTCGGGACAATAATATAGAGACAGGGAAAGCTAATAACAATTTGACAAAGTTGTGCGACACCTGAAAATTACAGCAGATTTATGTCCTACAAGGCATCCTCGAATATGACTAGGAAGAGTGACATCTTTGGATCCAGTTCTCCAGTAATTTATGAGCTGCTGATGGAAGAGTTTCCCAAGAGAATGTGAGAGTTATACCTTCCTAAAAGGTGTTTGATTAGTGCTCAGGAACCCATCAACAAAACCTTAGGCAAAGCAAAACCTTGGAAACTGGATTAGTAATGCTAACTTAGGTGGATTCAGATTAGATCATCAATAAAGCCAACCAACAACAGCTTTCTATTTTTTGTAGAAATGAAATGTATAGCCACACAGGTGACACACATCCATGTTACACACATGTACCACAAACATCTACAAAAAATATTCTCGGCTGTTTCTATTTTGTAATATCCCAAAATATTTAGATTGGGGACAGAAGGTGAAATAGAAGAACAGTCGGTCATGATGCTCAGTGATAACTAAAGTTAGTGCTAGGATTAAGAATCGAAAAGTAAGAAGAACCTAGGTAGAGATGTCTTGACAAATGCAAATAAGATTCTTACTTTAAATGAGACTCGTCCTTTAACATGCTAGCAAAAAATATTCTCTCTCTAGTTTGTTTGTATGCCTCGAAACTGTTCATGTCTATGACATGGATTCTCCTGGAGGCAGCTTGATTTAGAACTGAACATTTATTGTCTGACACTGAAATTTTGCCAATCTAAGATTGACAAAGTGTATTCTCCATATAGGAGATCTTCCAATTGAGAAGATCCATTGACCTGAGACAAAGAGAATGCCGCTTTTATTGTTTTCACTTCCAATGGAGAAGTTGCTTCAGAAGAAGCTCTAGTTTCAAATATTTATTTGTTACCCAATCCGCCAAACTTTGTCCTGGTCTCCTCCTCATAGTAATGTATAACAATCCAGGAATAAGGCCTACGATGCATGGCCCAGCACTGAAACCCAGCCTAATACTTGGAATAATGCATTCTACCATGCTGTGCCAGACCTAATTTTAGATGGGCTCAGTTTATATGAGAGAGAATGTTGGGGTCAAACTCTGAGTATGTGCAAGGCAATGTATAAACCTTCTCAACACTCTCAATCTTGCATAATAAACATACAACCAACCGTGCAGCAAATGGTTTTCTGCAATGACTCCCAACCGACATCCAAGTATACTACCAAGTGAATGACATATGTGAGGAACAAGTCAACAGTTCTCTGGCACGGAGGTAGAACAAAAACCAAAGCAATGAAAGTGCATTACAGAGCTCTAAAATTACCTTCACCAAGATGGAGAAACCCAACACAAGTAGCACAACTTTGAATAGTAGAAACATAATTACATTTGAATCATTGATGTAAATTAGAAGGATACATGATATATGTTCCAGTGTAACAACATGCAGCTGAAACTATCAAATTACTATTGTAGTCTTTGTTGACCCAGTATAAACTCAGAGAATGTCTTTCAATTTCAATTATCTTCTCTCAGGAATTTAAGCAATGCAATTTTAAAGGAATCCAACAAAATGCAAAACAGCTGACAAAACATAATCATCCTATAAAAGAGATCTAAGGAGAGAGATATTTATAGAAATTTCCAGCCAGATCTGCCAGCCACAGGAAAGTTTCAATCAGATCCTCACAAAGAAAGATCTGCCCGTTGAAACAAGGTTCCAGCCAGATATACTAGCGAAGGTGAAGTTCCAACCAGATCTATAAACAGATAAAGATTGTAAAGTTCCAGCCAGATCTGCTTCACAATGGCAAGTCCCTGCCAGATCTAGAGAGAAAGCCAGAGAGAGAGAGACCTCAGCTGACCGGAGAAACTTGATGTCACTGGAGAAAGCGAGACCTCCTCAAAGGTTGCTGGTAAGGGTGTAAACAGTCCAGTTACAATCCGGTTACAAGAAGAACCATTTGAGATTTTAGAATTCTTGATACTGTAACATTTCAGAGTTCAGTTTCTAGTATAAAAACCACTTGTCAATTTCTAGTTCTGGTCTAGTTCTTGACATTTAATGGTTCTAATACATGAAGGAAAAAAATATAAAAGACGAACAATTTAAGAGGTTGAAAGTTAGGTTATGTATTACTTTTATTTGTTTGTTTGTTTAGCTACCAGGTAATCATGGATGTATTGGTCAACTGCTATACAAGCAAGTAAGAATGCAACATAAGAAACAACATAAAAGTTAAAGACACATATCATGGCGGTACCTGTAGCATAAGGAAGTTAATGCATGAATTTAAAATAGGCAAGCAACTATGCTTGAGAAGACACAGAGAGTTAACATGAAAAACATTTAAAAGACTAACATGTTTGCTTAATATTTTAACCTTCTTGCTCAACTCAAGAATGTCAACTACGTTATTTACAAGGAAAAAATTACAGAAGAATCCTGTAATTGTATAACAAAATCAAACGTTTGTTCAGCATACTAAGCGTAAGTAAGCTAGAAATGGTTATAGAAAAACTGCTACAAGCTCTCAAACAATGACTGCAAACTCTTCCAGAAAAGACATCACATCGCATGCTATCTAAGAAGAATTCTACTAATCATCCACCATGGCTTCAATTATTCAAGTAATCTGTTAGTCGAAGGACCTAGAATCAAATCAAATAAACTGTATACTGAAATGCTCAAAGCCTTATACACGCAGTATTTTACGGTCGTAGTACTTTGTGGTCTGCATGCATAGCTTGCAATGAAACGAAGACATACTTTATGCTCCCGTCACCACAAACATGTTGAAAATCAACAACAGGAATGCCAAAAAGAAAAGAGTTTCATCATGGAAGCCAATTTCTAAACCGAATCCAGTAGACGTTGGCAAGAAAATGTTCCAAAAAATCATCAGGTCTCATAGTGACCAAAGATCACAAGATAACAGAAGGAAATAGTAACATGGCAAGTATTATCGATGGGCAACAAAAGAATTAGATCCCATAACATGAAACAGTAACTAGTTGTCAAAAGACTCAAAACCCAGTTCATTTCTGTCATGATTCTATGAATTCATCATTTTGAGAAAGTGGGAAAAGAAGAATAAGAGAATATCATCGAAGGAAAGGAAAAGACGAACATACAAATTAACAGAGCGACTCTCTTACAAAACAATCTCTTAGAGAACAATCTCGTAAAGAGAGAGGGAACGACGTTCGCCAAGATGAAAATTAGGGTCATTACCTAGAAACCCATGTGAGATGTTGATCAATCTGGTAATCCGTTTCACGACTCAGGTTCTGCTATTGCAGTGATCTCCATTCCCTAGCATTGACATCTTCATCTGCTAGATTGCTACAGTGCTACAAGGATGTCGAGAAGTTGGAATTCGCGAGGAAATGACGAAAGAGGGAGAATCGGAGGGGATTAGTGTGAGAAAGCGAGAGACAGGAACGGATTCTGGCTTTCTAACCAAGAAAGAAGAAGGGTTTCGGCGGATTTCGGCTATTTTGGCTTTCTGGAAAGACAGAATTCCTGTGAATGATAAAAAGAGCTAGCCAGTCCACCAGGGCGGACCCCGAACTCCTCTGTAAATGGTCCGACTTTTTAACTTCATTGCTCCATATTACATTTTTTATCGATAGAAAGGCATCTATTTGGTTTAGTTGATTGTAGCATGCAACAGCAATGGAAAGTTTTGTGGTTAGCAACGGCCAATTTGAAAAATTATAGGCTTTTTTACATAAAAATCTCAAAATTTTGAATTATTAATAATTATATCCAATTTTTTCAATTGATTTTGCCTATCTTAATAATTGAACCGAAGAGGTCATTAAACTGGGTATCTTCTTTTCTTACGTGGCTTCCTATGTGGCAATGGAAGCATGAGGTGGCCCTTCAGTGGTCTGTTTGAGATATTTCTGTCACAAAACAACACTTTTTTTGTTTAAGAGAAAAAGAAAAAGAAAAAGAAAAAGAAAAAACCCACATAGTCTAAAAGGAAGAAGAAAACCCAACGTGAGTTTCATAAGTTTCTGTAAAAGGGTTCCTAAATATTGCCAGATCATTTGAAACATTGGGTGTCATTTGATGCACACAAGTGGGACAAAGTTTGGCCCAAGAGGAAGTAGTTGTCCATCACCTCTTAAGTGTGCGATATGAGTTCGTAGGTGTTTACATGACTTGTAATCCATTGCAGTGCTGTCATTTCTGTTTTTTTCTTTTGTTTATAGGTTTGTTATCCGTAGGAGTTCTTGTAGTAATGGTGTGTCATTTGATGCACACAAGTGGGACAAAGTTTGGCCCAAGAGGAAGTAGTTGTCCATCACCTCTTAAGTGTTCGATATGAGTTCGTAGGTGTTTACATGACTTGTAATCCATTGCAGTGTTGTCATTTCTGTTTTTTTCTTTTGTTTATAGGTTTGTTATCCATAGGAGTTCTTGTAGTAATGGTAATTCTATGTAAGACATGGTTTGTAATAGCATTTTATGTTTGTATGAACTTTTTTGAGTAATTTTTTTTGAGGATTTTGTTATTTTAGTTAAAGGATATGCTTTTGGTGTGTTTGGGATGCATTCAAGTCATGTTGTATGCGTTTTAAAAGTTGAAGTGAGAGTAAAGAATCTCTTCACTTTGTGACCATTTTATTTGTTACTTATGGTCGATGCTATGCAATCCATGGTTTTTAATAGTACTTCAGGTATGTATGGAACTTTTTGGTCATAGAAATTTGGGAGTTGTAGCATATTTTGATTATTTTAGTTAGAAGGCTATGTTTTTGGGGTGCTTGAGATGTTTCTTTTTTGAGTGTCAACTATCTTACTGGATGGGGATGACAGTAAAGAATGAAATGAAAGGTTTTTGCATTTGGTGACCACTTTGTTTGTCTGTTACTTATGGTTGAGAGAGAGAGAGAGAGAGAGAGAGAGAGAGAGAGAGAGAGAGAAGCCAAGACAAGCGAGCAATCCATGGGACCACTTCTTTCTTTCTTTTTTCTTTATTGTCTCTGTGTAGGGTTGCAATGTGACTACCTTTTTATCTTTCTCTTTGAAAATAATTTTCATCTTCCTTTTTGCCCTTTTTATTGGTTCTCAATACCATTTCATCTTTATTTGTTGTCTTTGTTGTTGTATGTATCAAATACATGACTGTTACTAATGTGATGCCGGATGCATAAGTACATTACCTTCCATCATGGGGGTTGGTTCGTGAAGACGGAGAATGTTTGGTTTTGGTTGGGTGGGGAGAAAATGTCTCTTATAGAACTTAGGGATATAGAAAAGGAAAGTGGTCATATAATGGGCTAGGTTGATGAAATTTTTCTATGACACTAGAAATGGTCACTTTGTATGCTTTACATGGATGTGTTTGTGGAATTAGTAGAGGGAGAGCCTTTGGATGCTAAAATCCAAGAAACAGCAGCTGATGTGGCCATCTAAGAAGTGGTAGTCATCAAAGAAGCAAAATTTATTGTGGCCATGTAAAAAGCACAAGTTCATGTGGAGAGCCAAGACCATTTTGTTGATGTTCAGATCCAAGCAAGTGAACGGGATGAAGGAATTCAAGCAGAGTCGGATTTTGACATTCCATAGTTAGCAGTTGATGTTGAGGTTGAAGAAGAGGGCTTAGATGAGGATTACTTGTTAGAGAAGGATGACCCCACATCAAGAGAAGATGATTACTTTTCCACAAATGATGAAGAGGGGAAAAGAGATTATGGTTGCTTCTAGATAGTCAAAGAAATAAAAGGCGCAAGAAAGTACCCTAGCAGCACATATACAACACTTACAAAGATAAGGTAGAAGACTTTCGCATCAAAGAGGTTAGTATTTGAAGTAGAAGAGGGTGATAAGGAGGCCTCATATTACAAGGACTCATTTGATTATGAACCCCTAGATGAAGAGGATGACTTGGTAGAAGGGAAGAAAAAAGAAAGGCCCCTTCTTTGTGTGTGATTCAAGGAAGGGGCATGGTCCTTCTATTTTCAGAGTTGACATGCAATTTACCAATGCACAAGAGCTCAAGGATGTAGTAATAGCTTACTCTGTGAAAGGCCTTGGGCTAGTTAAATTTAAAAAACTGAATCAGTCAGGGTGGACATCAGATGTGCGTCATTATTAGTTAGGTGTCCTTTCATGGCCTATGCATCTTATGTCACTAGGATGTTTTAGGTAAAAAGATTCACTAATGAGCATATTTGTGTTAGAACAAACAAAAATAAGCAACTTCAACCTTTGTGGCAAATGAAATGTTGAAAATAATTAGAAAGAGGCCCAACATCAAGTGTAGTGAGCTAATAGATGAAGTTAGGCAGAAATTCTAGTTTGATGTGAATCTAATGCATCGTTGGAGAGCTAAGACTCATGCTTTGAAGCTTATACATGACACAACACTATGCCAAATTATAGGATTATGTTTTTGAGGTTAGGGAGAAGAACCTTTGTAGTGTCGTGGAGTTACTAATGCAAAGGCTAAGATAAGAGGATGAACAATTGTTCCATAGGCTTTACAATTGTTTTCATGTTTTAAGCAATGGCTGGAGGGAGGGATGTAGGGGTTTCATTGGCCTCAATAGAAGCTTTCTGAAATGGTTTGTAAAGGGGAGATTCTATGTACTATTGGGTGAGATGCCAACAAGCAAATGTTTCCTATTGCCTAGGCAATGGTTGAGGTGGAAAATTTGGAAAAATGGACTTGGTTTCTAAAGTTTTTGTTTAGTGATTTGGGAATTGGTAGTGAGAGCCTTGGACTCACTCTCATGAGTGATAAATAGAAGGTATTGATCAACTAATTCTTTGATTTTCACTTCATATTTCTGATGCATACTTTTGTCTTTAACTAGTGCTTTTGTGGTTTCCTTGTAGGTGTTTGTTCAAGCTATAAAGAACATGGTCCTACTTGTTCATTATAGAATGTGTACTAAGCACATCTATGCCAACTAAAAAAAGAAAAATCCAAGAGGTGATCTTAAAAGATCTTCTATAAAGTAGCCAAAAGCACTACCTTGAAGAGTTTGAACAGGCATTGGTGGAGACACCATGACATAGTGATACTACAGTTGTAGACCTTACAGAACAAGAACCAGCTTCTTTTTGCAAATGTTTCTTCCCAACAAGCACATGATTAGATTGCATTGACAACAACATGTGTAAGACATTCAATGCATACATCTTGGATGCTAGAAATATGCCCATCATTGAGATGATGGAAGATATCAGACAATAAGTAAATAAGTAGGATGGCAAGGAAGATGGACGAGATTCATAAGTTCCAAGGTACTATATGTCTTAGAATTCAATAAAAAATAGATAAAAACTGAGGTGAGATCATGAAATATGATGCGGTTTACGATGGGTATGCCTAGCATGAAGTGAGGCATAGAGGCCAAAGCTATGTTGTGAGTTTGGTGAGATGGAGTTGTACATGTAAGGCATGGGATAACAATGGGATTCTCATTGGTGGTGATCTGTCATGTAAAGATTAGGTGGAGGACTATGTGGTAGAATGATTATAAAGAATGCATTGGCTAGGTTTTATGGGTGCTTTATCAAGCCTATAAGTGGTAGCAAATTTTAACCCAATAAGAAACTTTGTATGGTACTCCACCCAGTTGAAAGGAGAATGCCTGGGAGGCTAAGGTTGAAAAGGACAAGAGATGCTTTTGAAGAAAGGAAAGGCTACAACAACAGGTTGAGTAGCCATGAGAGACTTCAAATGCAAATTATGCCATAAGGGGGGTCATGATAGAATGGGTTGCCTTCATAAAGACAATCCCATTTGCCAATCACTTGAGCAACTAGTAAAAAAGCCCAGAGGAAGGCTAAGGATACATGTGGAGGTACTTCTTCTAACCATACTTTCCATTGAAATGGTAGGAAAATAATCTTCTATGCTGATAAAATGTTGTCATTCATGAACATAGGCTCCAAATGTGCCAGTACAAAGGGGGAGGAGGGCTAGACACGTAAGATCTCAACTAAGCCAAAAGCAGTCTAAGCAACCTAGGAATGTCACTCTAACAACAACTTGCCCAAGAACCTCTTCCCTAGGAACTTGGAAGAGAGTAGTGGTAGTGGGGGTAGGAGACTAATTGTACTTGGTTTTGGAGTGCTCATCTTAGCTGTTGATGGGAGTCAAATTTACATGGTAAGGCATTGGAATACATTATAATATAATTGAAACTATTTGCTTACAATGCATTTGTTAATATGTAATATTCTATGGATGTAGATGGATCAACATAGGTCAAGACAAGTGGTATACAATCCAAGCCAACCAAGATAATAGATCTCAAGGTAGATAAGAAGACAAGGATCATACAGATGTTTGACCTAGAGCTGAGCTCCTATATGAATACAAGAAAGCTAAGCATCAGCCCACTGAGAATGTGAGACTTAAAAAAAAAAAAAAAAAAGAGTATAAAGGGTGGGCCATTTTTTTACAATTGTAAAATGAGGAATGTTTCTTTTTGGATGGGTTTGTTAGTATTGAATTTTAGTCCAAATACCCCTAATTTAGGGTTCAATTAGATCATTTAGCGATTCAAAATTGTGAAATTTAGCTTGATTTTGAATTTAGCTTCAATCGATCATCCAAACATTAATTTGTCAAAATTAACGGTCAGATGATTATTAGAGCTTACCAGATGATTAATGTACCATTCAAATGAGTCTAATTTTGTCTTTTATTTTGTAGATTAACCAAAAGAGGCATGAATGGCTAAGATCAAAAGTTAATGGTGCGAATTATCCTAAAGAGCATTGGACGGACCAGATCATTGACAAAGATGGATGAATAGTTTCCTAACAGATAATTGATCTCAATTGGGAATCATGGAGAAGATTTTATCAAAAGGAAATGTTGCATAAAAGAGTGGTACAAGTTTCCAAAGTAAAAAAGACTCTTCACTTCAAAGGAAAGTGAAGATATGATAAGAGGGGGCAAACCCATCACCCATGGATTCTCTCTTTTCTCTCTCCTGACTTCCTATTTGGTGTGGACGTAGGAGGGAGAGTCTATCCGAATTTTCTTTCTATCTCTCCTTCATCCTTGCTTCCCATTCCCTCTTCTCTTCTCTCCCTTGGCTCGGCTGTACAGGGCAGACCATCACCTTCCTTTTCTTCTCCCTATCTCCTTCTCCTTCTCCTACTTCCTCATCTCTTTCTTTTTCTCATCGCCTAGGAAGCAGTCCCCCTTCTCATCTCTTTCTTTTTCTCCTCTTGATCTCTATTCTACATCATCGTAGCACTCCTAGCTCTCTCTCTCTCCTTTTGTTTCACCTCATCACCGCTCCTCCTCACCTCATTTGTTCACCGCACCAGGTTTTTTTTTTTTTCACCTCTGCTCCAGCCCCCCCATTTGACGCCTTTGTCACCTTCATCGGCTAAGCTAAAGCTCAGATCGATTCTGCCTCCAGCCCCACTGAACAAGCACCTCCCATCATCTTCAGTCCTCCACGCATCTGCTAGTCATCAGCCCAGACTGCCCCAGTACCTTTCCTCACCATCCCTCTTTGTCGTCTTCCTCAACTAGCACTGCCCAGATCGCCCAGCCAGCATCACCATTCCATCTCCATCGTCTCTTTCTGCCATCGGCTTTGTTGTCATCCCCAGTTGTGGGATCCAGCCCAGGCATCGTCACTTATTAGACCGGAGAAGGAAACCCAACCTTTTCCCTTCCCCTCTCCTCCTTCCTCTTCTCTTCACCTCCTCTTCCCTCTTCCCTCTTCCCTTTCCCCTCTTTCCTCCTCCAAGGTTTTCTTCTTGTCGGGTTTCTCTATCTTTTTTTTGTTTGTTTGAAACCAGATTTGTTGTTAAATTCCATTTTTGCCCTTGCTACTTTAATTTTAATTTCATTTCTATCCCTATTTTATTTACCTCTGTGTCCTGTTTTATTCTAGTTTTGAGTTATTTGCATTCTGCTTATCTAAGAATAGTCCAATCCTGACAAGATCAATTAAGGTTTAACCCAATCAATGGGTTAGCCTTAATCAACCAAGAATTACCTATTTCTCATCTGATTTCATATTAACTTTATAGTTTTATTCTTAGGACATCTCTGGACTTAATTAATGTCTCTAATCTTTAATCTCAGATAAGTAGCTAGATCTAGACCATCCAAATCCCAAAATCACAATTTAGTCTAGATCTCTATGATTTTGAGGAATCTGACAAATCCAACCGGTAGATCTCCAATCAAGGACATGTTGAAGACATATATGAAGGTCACTTAACTCTCAGAAGATCATATTTGAAGATATTGATAGATATTAAGCTAGGAAAGTAGTTTTTTCTATGTTATTTGATTTATTGAGGAACTGAAAATTTTGTAATTTTAAGAAGTTGATTAGTTCTGAACTCTTATTATAATTTCAATATTTTTAGTATTTTTTTTTAAATTTTAGATAATTAAATTTTATTAAAAATTTACTTTTTAAGTCAATTCCCTATGAGATTGACTCGTACTTGCATAAGCTACACTACAATAGCTAGTGCACTTACTGTTAAACACCAATAAGTTTTTGGCATTGTTGCCTAGGATTTGCAAAGGAGTTTTCATAGAATTTAATTTAAAAATCCAAAAATACAAAAAATACAAAAATAAGAAATTTAGGAATTGCATTTTTTTTTAGCATTTTAAAATTTTTTTTAGTCCATAATCACCTTGTTTCTTGAATTTATTACTTATTTCTAATTTTATTTTTCAGGAAATTGAAAAGTGGAGGAAATAGGCAAGTGGATCTTTATCAAAATGGAAATTTCCTTGCTTTCTTAGAATAAGACTTTTGTTTTTCTTTTGAGTGAATCTTATAGTGAGGATCCTTGTAAATTGCAAATTTTCATTCAAATTTTAAAGGGTTGTATAATACAGGGCAAGTGTGGGATAATGTTGCTCACACTTGATCTTCATCAGAAACCCCACTGTAAGTTTTTCTCACTCATTTATTTTCTAGATTAGGGTTTGCTTTTTGAATAATTTTACATTGTTTGGTAGTATAATGGCATATAAAAGCATCTTTTTATAATTATTGCAGTTTAGGGTTTTGCATTAGGTTATGGCTTTTAATTGCATACTTAGAACACGTTTAATGCTTTAGGGTGATTTATATGCTGATCGATTTGCCATATAGTGTGAGAATTAATTAGTAAGGGCATGACCTTATAAGATCAAGGGTGGATTTCATCATTACTCCTTAGCCCACTTAGGATAATCACTCTAAGCACGCAACCTAGCCATTCATAGTAATTTAAAATCAATTATAAGAGACCTACAAGGTCATCACATGCTCATAGGACCCTCTTAATAGGATGCAATATATTGTCACTCCAATGGCTTCTGATCGTTATGGTTATAGTGGGTGTCTTAAAATCCAAGTGATTTTTCCATGCCTTCCATTGATGTATGTTGAGGTCTAAATGCCTCCTGACTCGAGGATTGTATTAACCACTCTAGAACAAAACCTAACTAGTAAGCAGTAATCAACTATGAAAGAGAGGGAGTGTTAGATTAGGCTAATTAAAAGCATCATCTCCACAGGAAATCAAGAAAATCAATATATCTGTTCTTGTTAGCCTTAAGGGATTGCTTGATATGTCCTTGATTGTGAATCATTCTAGGCATTTAGGTTGCATCATTTAGGATAGTCCTCTTATAAAAAAACAAAAAGAAAAAGAAATAGAGAAGGACATGATCAGTTGCATTCAATGAATAATCTAAATAATGATCAAAAGAGTAATTTACGCTCCAGCATTAATAGAGAAGATATTTCCCCATGGAGAAACAATCCACTCTTTAATGATGATGAACTACCTTTCATCTTCGAAATGATGATGTTTCTTCATGGACAAGTAATCCTCTTTGATGCTGATGATCCTCCACCTCTATTTAATGATAATATACATCAATGGAGAAATTATTCTCAACCAAATGGAAATAGGAGAAAGGACCAATTTAGAACACATGAGGATAATTGGCATAACCAAAATCCTCATGAGAAGACATTAAGAGACTATTTATAGCCTAATTATACCAGCACACTTTCATGTATACTTTTACCTCCAAATGTTAGTATGATTGAATTAAAGGCGCGAGTAATTCAATTTCTTCCCAAATTTGAGGGATTGGATAGTGACAATCCTTACATGCATTTAAAGAATTCAATGAAGTGTGCATGACCCAATATACACAAAACATTGAATTAGACATAATAAGACTCCAACTATGTTCTTTTTCTTTAAAGGAAAAGGTTAAGATGTGGTTTCATTCACTGCCATCAAGTTCTCTACAAACATGGGAAGAAATGATTAGGAAGTTCTTGAATAAGTTCTTTCCTATACATAAGACAAAAGCTCTACCCGGAAATATAATGAATTTTACCCAAACAAATAATGAAGCTTTCTATCAATGCTAGGCAAGATTCAAGGAATTATTGTTAACTTGTCCACATCATGGATACGAACTTTGGCATATCATTAGCTTTTTTTATGAAGGACTTAAATTTTATATGTGCTGGCTTGTTGAAATGATGTGCAATGTTAATTTCTTAAACAAACAACCTGAAGAGGCACAAGAGTATTTGGAATGGTTGGCAGAGAGTGCACAAACCTGGGCTAATTCAGAAAAAGTAGTTTATCCAAACAAGCTTAGGTCCACCACCACATCCTCTAGGGGAGAAATATTTTCTACAATTGAAAAAGATGATATGAAAATAGTACCCCTAGATAGAATAGTTGAGGCCATGAAAATGGAAAAATGTCCATGTAAGAAAGTTGAACAAGTGTGTGATATTTGTGAAAGTAATACACACCCCACTCAGGAATGTCCCATTGCTACTGCATTTCAGGATGCACTTCATGAATCGATACATTCTTATGAGAAACATTTTTTCCTATCTTCAGAGACGTATAATCCCAACTGGAGTAATCATCCTACTGTCAGTTTAAAAAATGAATATAATGCTAATGTCTCACAAAAGGCCCAACACCAACCCTATCACCAAAAACAAGGACCCCTTGCTCCTGAACCTTACCTTCCTCCACATAAGAGGAAAGCGGAGGATAATTTCCATCATGTCATGCAATACCAAGAGAAGAAAATTGATCAAATTAAAGCCCAATTAAAAGAGAACACGGAATCCATAACTGAATTAAAGGACATGATGTCTCAAATGCTACATGCCATTGATGAAGGGTAATGTCTTGTTCCACCAAATGAAAACCCTGATGATATGGATGTAGGAGATGAGATTAATTCTTCAGTTACAGACATGGAACAAACAAAGCTAGCTACCATTATTCATAGTGGTAATATAGTTGAGGAATTTGGTTCTAAAAAGACGAAAATAGTATTGAAACTTATTTTAAAAAAAAGAGAGAAATTTGTTGAACAGGAAAATGTCACACCCAATTATCAATATGACATCCTTGCTCCATTTCCAAAAAGGTTGTATTGAGCTCCAACTATTGTCTCTAATTATGAGAAGCAGCCTAAAGATAAATTTATCTTGTCCTTTGATAAAATGAATTTTTTTTAAATTGCAAGATAAATTTATTCACCATTCCTTTTCATAGGCCTGTCCAGCTCATTTCGTATGGGACCTAGGGAAATTTCGAACTTAGTAATATTTTTCTCCTAAAAATTTTCATTTGTAAAAGTTATGTAGATTAATTTTTGCTTTCTTCTTTTTCTTTTTCAGATTTTTTTCTACATCTTTCAATTTTTTTGCATTCCTCAATGCATTATCATCATCCTACTTTTTAAACATTGAAGACAATGTTTCTTTTAGGTTGGGGTGTAGAATTCTATCAAATTCTAGTTTTTTTAGGTTTTTAGGTGATTTTCTTATTTAAAAAAATTGGGAGAAATTTTTTAGGTTAATTCCTACACTATGATGAGAATTGGAGTTTTTGAAGTATAATCTAGCTAACTTTAGCTTATTAATAAAACTGAACATGATCAATTCATTATTTTACTCTTTTTTTAAAGGTATTCTATGAAAGCAAAGTCTCAGATCACATATGTACATACAGTTGCATACAAATAGTCTAGATTGATAATTAGTTATAACTGAGAAATTCTGAAGAAATTTAGTAGAGATTTATAACCTAAGTGAGCTTTAGAGCCATTCATTCTTTTTGCGAGGTTATAAATATTTCTAATTTTCTTCAGTATGCATAAAGAAAATTGATCCTATCAATCCTCAATTTTGGCTAATTACCTAAATAATTAGAGGATTATCTTTAAAGTTCTAAAAGTTTATTGAATCTGATGGATTATAGAAAACTTAGAAAATGATTTAGACCATTCTTGTTGTTAACTTAGAGACATAAAGCCTACCCAGAAGTATTTTTACCACTAGTTAGCCAATTTGAGCCTCTTATAAGCCATTTCTTTTGTCACACAAATTACCCTTCACCCATATTAACCCAAGTATAAATTATCCATTACCCATTTTATTTGAAAAATAAGTTAGAGATGAATGAAGGAATACCTTTTAGTTATAATGAAAGTAGAAAAGTGAATATCAAGAAAAGAAAAGAAATATTCTTCAAGTGATTCAAAAGTGTTGAAAAAAAAGTTTGAAGAACACAAAGAAAAGTGGAAAAAGAAATATTCACTTTAGAACAAAGCAAAGGAAAGAAAGAATTATCAACTTTAGAAGACCTCTACTTATTTTTTGAAGAAATCTTGAATACCTTATACCCTTTCTTTGGTACCCTGTCCTAAGCTTACATTTCGTCTTAATTAAAGCCCTATTTATTTAGGAGAAATATATTCTCAATGAGAAAATGAATGGATAGGATTTAAAGAGTGGTATGTCTAAATATTCAAAGGTAATGACATCCATTCTAAAGAGATCAACAATTAATTTCCTTAGTAACTCCCGTTCTTCATGAATATATGTGGGATAAATTTGCGTTTATTGACTCTTCTGACATATTTAAAAGAGATATATGATTTAAACCCTTTATTTGAGAGATTTTATTTCTGAGTGTATACCATTAGTGAGGATTGAGGTCAAAACATATTTTTGATGGAGTTCAAAAGTTAGAAATGTACTTAGAGATAAAGATTATAATATATATAGACTGCATTCACACACACTCACTTTGCGATCTGAGCTTAAGTGGAATGACTTTAGCATATGGGTAGAGTTTTGAATTCTTTAGTTATTTTTATTAGTATGTTAAAGTTGTTAGATTTATTGAAGATAATTCTCTACAGAAAAATTGAAGTTGACTTAAAAATATTTTTGAAATTTGGTTTTTTGCATGTTTTACTCGGGATTAACAAAATGCTGGTTGGGGTGTGTGTTAAGTATTCAATTTTAGTCCAAATACCCCTACTTTAGCATTCAATTAGATCATCTAGCTGTTCAAAATTGTGAAATTTAGGTTGATTTTGAATTTAGCTCCGATTGATCATCTAAAGCTTAATTTGTCAAAATTAACAGTCATATGATTATTAGAGCTTACCAGATGATTAATGTACATTCAAATGATTTTAATTTGGTCTTTTATTTTGCATACTAACTAAAAGAGGCATGAATGGCTAAGATCAAAAGTTAACGGTATGGATTATCCTAAAGAGCATTGGACAGACTAGATCACCCACAAAGATGGATGGATAATTTCCTAATGGATAATTGATCTCAATTGCGAATCATGGAGAAGATTTTATTAAAAGGGAATGTTGCATAAAAGAATGGTACAAGTTTCCAAAGTAAAAAGGATTCTTCACTTTAAAGGAAAGTGAAGAAATGATAAGAGAGGCAAACCCATCACCCCTGAATTCTCTCTTTTCTCTCTCCTGACTTCCTGTTTGGTGTTGGACGTAGGAGGGAGACTCTCTCCAAATTTTCTTTCTGTCTCTCCTTCCTCCTTGCTCCCCATTCCCTCTTCTCCTCTCTCCCTTGGCTCGGCCATATAGGGCAGACCACTACCTTCCTTTTCTTCTCCCTATCTCCTTCGCTGTAATAACCTCAATTTTTAACCCTAAATTAGTAATAAAATAAGATAAATTAATTAACAAATTTTATGCATAGAATTTGATTTTGAAATCACTAAAACTAGAAAGAATACATCGATAGGAATTGAACGGTATAAAGAACGTTGAAAACGGAGTTCGGATGAGTGAGATATGACCATTTTAAGGGTAAGGGTAAATTGGTAATTTGCCAGGGATGCTAATTAAAGGGAGTCGTTTTGATAACGGCACCCAATTTCCATTTTCATTAGAGTTTTAATTGAGGAAGGTGGTGATCTACCTTCCATTCAAGAAAATCGGGTCTTAGCCTATAAAATACAAGTTTCCCCTTCCATTCCCACGCTAAACAACTAGAGGAGAACCCTCGTTTTCTCCTATGCATTCCACGAAAATGAATTGAAGTTTGCACACGCTAGAGGGCTCCGATCTCTCAATTTTGGCTCTAATCAGGTAAGTTACACACTTTAACTTGTTATTTACCTTGTTTTCCAACATTCCCCTCACAGATCCGGGCTAGATTTGATCAGAATGACTGTTGAATGGCCTAGGGATTTAAAACCATGGAGGATGGTTAGACCCATGTTAAGGACACCTCAAATGAGAAATCTAAATCGTTCATTGTGATCTTTGGACCTAAAACCCTAGGAATGGCAAAAACAGATAAAAAATCAGAGCTTGTAGGGCTCCGATTAAGCCAAAACAAGGTGGATGACTTGGGTTCATTGTCCTCGATGGATAGTGCACCCAAGTTGCCCACTGGGATGCAAGTGGGACGCTCACACGTGCTGTCCTGGATGACCAGAATGCGCCAGGCGTCTTGGCGATAGTGCACTTCGAGGACACTGATGTAAACCCCATCTGCCGGTGTAAATCAGTGCAAACACTTGCCTGACCTCCATAAGTTAATATATTAATTTATAAAGTCTTTTCACAAAAAGCTTGATTTTGAGAGCTACAAAGGTCCAAATCACAATTGAAAATATCTGTTGCGATCGTTTTGATGAAGTGGACCTAGATTTAGCTTGAAAACTTACATTTGACCAATTTTATATTAGTCAAATTATAAAATATTATTCAATAACTTAGAACCAACATATTAAAGGGTGATCTGGCCCCAAGACTTGAACAATAAGATAACGTATGATAATAAATAAGGGTTCTAAGGATCATATTAGGTGTGATTACTCTAGAAATTGATCTAGACCATTGATCTGAACCACATCGTAGGAAATTATTGATCTGAAGATGATCTGACTGTCAGAATAAGGTATAAATGTTAGATACCCACAAAAATAAAAAGATGAACATGAGATAGGACAAATTAATAACAAGTAATGTTGAGATTAAGGACCAAATCATAAATAGAGATCTTAAAGAATGATCCAACGGTTAGATTGCCATATATTTCACTATGATGAAATGAATAACACAAAATGGTACTATGACACTGAGAGGTACATCTGAGTGCACGAGCTAAGAGGATTACACTTTTGAAGTGGATTATCTCACATTGAGGCAGGTGACGACATTTAATGTTACGTTTTGATTTTAAAACCCTTGCATTATCATAGCATCATTATGGATTGTGATTTAATTTGCACTTGTTTATTTAGTCTATGATTTGGTGAGATTCCGAGTTTTATGATATGATTGATATTAGATTTCAAGAATGTATTGAATGGATTTATGATTGATGATTTCATGAAATTGATACTACGTATTTATGCATAATTAGAAATTATCTTTCTTTATTGCACCATTGAAACTAATGGATTTTCATAAGGAAGATAGTGGAGGCTTGGTGGCTAGTCCTTTGAGAAGCTAACCCCAGGATGAGGGGCATGCCTTGGGGATTGTGAGCCACGAGTGCTTTTGATTTTTGAGATACATGATTTTCGTGTTTTGTGTTTTATGACGGGTGCTCTCACCCGGTGGAGGTCATGCTAGGAGAGAGTATGGCTGGCCACCTACCCTTCAAAATTGTGATGTGATTGTGATATGATAGACACATGCTTGCAGATGTCTTTCGGTAAGGGTTTGGTAACATGGATAGTCTACACTACTGGTCCGAGCCTTTCCATGGGGACGGACATTAAGTCTCTTATTATGGTGTCAACGAGGAGTGGCAGTGGTTGAGACCTTGGAGGGTTGCCATCGCAGCATGACAATCCATACTCTTATTTTGTATACTTGCATGAGGAGCATGGAGATGTTATTATATGCCTGAGTGTGACGACACTCAGAGGTTGGATATGAGTACTTATGATTTGTGATACGAGTGTATGGGACACTCCTGGGACCCACGTACCTTAGGGTATCCTGTTGTTATTGTATGCTCATTTATGTTAGATCATATCATATATTAAATCCATGAGATGCATGTTTTATCGTATATGATATCTTAAGATTTTATTGGCATTGCTTATAATAATTATATTTTCATGAAAAATCGATCTACTTATTATATCAGCACTATTATTTGATTTTATTCTATTATTATTACATTAAATGTCTATGTACCTACTAAGCATTGCTTACAAGGCATTGTGTTATTGTTGCAATGCCTCAAATATTGAGAGAAAGATAGGACTAATGGGGAGTTAGACGAATAGTGATCAAGATGTCTCATTGAGAGGTATGTTCTGATTCTATAGGGACTGTGTATGTATATCTATCTTATTAGACTTGATTATATTGTTATGGGAATGTGGTTGTTGACTAGATGAGTCCTGAAGTACTAAAATTATTAAAAAAAATGTTACTTGAATAAAAAATAATAATTGAGTTTTGAGTCGATGGTTGACCCTCAGGGTTTTCTAGAAATGAAATTTGTTTGAAATTGTTTTTCGTTGTTTTGGTTTTTATAAAATTTGGGGCCCCACCTTTCAAAAAGTTACATAAAAAGAAAAAGAAAAAAAATGTGCTAAAAAACCCAGGTCGTCATATTCTCCTACTTCCTCTTCTCTCTCTCTATCTGCCCTCCTCTTGCCTTCCTCAACGTCGCACCCTTGGGCTGGAACACGAAGGAAGCAGTCCCCCTTCTCATCTCTTTCTTTTTCTCCTCTTGCTCTCTCTATCTCTATTCTACATCATCGTTGCACTCCCCACTCCCAGCTCTCTTTCCTGCATAGCCTCTCTCTCTCTCTCTCTCTCATCAACTTTCTCTCCTCTGCTCTCTACTCCTTATGTTTCACCCCATCACTCTCCTCCTCACCTCCTCTATTCATCGGACCAGGTTTTTTTTTTTTTTTTTTCCTATTTCACCTCTGCTCTAGCCCCTCCATCCGAAGCCTTTGTCACCTTCACTGGCTAGGCTAAAGCTTGGATTGGTTTTACCTCCTGCTCCGCAAGACAAGCACCTCCCATCATCTTCAGCCCTCCATGCATCTGCCAGTCGTCAGCCCAGACTACCCCAATACCTTTCCTCACCATCCCTCTCTGTCATCTTCCTCAACCAGTACTACCCAGATTGCCCAACCGACATCACCATTCCATCTCCATCGTCTCTTTTTTCCATCGGCTTCATTGTCATCCCCAGTCGCTAGATCCAGCCCAGGCGTCGTCACCTATCGGATCGGAGAAGGAAACCCAACATAGGTTTCCTCCCTTTCCCTTCCCTTCCCTTCCCTTCCCCTCTCCTCATTCCTCTTCTCTTCTCCTCTTCTCCTCCTTTTCCCTTTACCCTTCTCCTCCTCTGGCATTTTCTTCTTGTCGGGTTTCTCTATCTTTTTTTTTATTTTAACTAGATTTGTTGTTAAATTTCATTTTTACCCCTGCTACTTTAATTTTAATCTCATTTTTGTTCCTATTTTATTCCAATTTTGAGATATCTGCATTCTGCTTATTCAGAAATAGTCCAATCCAGACCATATCAATTAAGGTTTAACCCAATCAATGGGTTAGCCTTAATCAACTAAGAATTGCTTATTTCTCATCCTTTTCTTATTTGATTTCAAATTAACTTTATAGTTTTATTCTTAAGATACTCTGAACTTAATTAATGTCTTTGATCTTTAATCTGAAATCAGTTACTAGATCTAGATTGTCCAAATCCCAAAATTACAATTTAGCTCAGATCTCTATGATTTTGAGGAATTTAACAAATCCAACCGTAGATCTCTAATCAAAGACGTATTGAAGACATATATGAAGGCTGATCAACTCTCGAACATATTTGAAGATATTGATAGAGATTAAGCTAGGGAAGTATTTTTTCATGTTATTTGATTTATTTGTTTTATTTAGGAACTGAAAATTCTATAATTTTTAGAAGTTGATTAGATTTGAACTTTGATTATAATTTTAATAATTCTAGTAAATTTTACTAATTTCTTTTTAATTTTAGATAATTAAATTTTATTAAAATTCCCACTTTTTAAGTCAATTCCCCATGGGATCGACCTGTACTTGCATAAGCTATACTACAATAGCCTGTGCACTTACGGTTAAACGTCAACATGGTTGGAAGGGGATTCACTTGCTTAAATGAATGCAAAGATTGTGTAGATGTTGTAAAGCAAGAAAATCTTTTTAAATGGATACTCACTTTCCATTTAAATGGATGCGTCCATTGTTTCTTTAAAAGGAATAAACTTGTGTGAATGATTCATATATTGTATAAATGGTGACTTTAATTAACCCATGAAAATAAGATGCTCAAGAATGTGTAAACTTAGTAACACCCAAACAACCATTTTGTGAAGGTCTATGGACTCATCTTGTAGGTCGACAGCGAGATATGATCTACACGTTCACCCAGACAAGCATTTTGTAGGCATTCATTGAATCATCCTATGGGTTGACTGCCTAGCATGATATACAAGTGTAATGAAATAGGCATTTTACAATAATTTAACGAAATAAGCATTTTACAATAATTTGTTGACTCCTACTATGGGTCAATGGGCAGGCACGATCTACAAGTCACCCACTTGGCCACTTTGGAATCATTTGTTGATAGAGAGCATAGGTCAATGACTAAGCATGTTTGGAAAGTCCCCAGCAAGTCCCTCTTCTGCATTATCCATTGATGCACATGATGAGTCAATGATCAAAGACATTTCAAAAATGACTCATCAAGAACATGTGGGTATTTTGGTCTTTCCATCACAGTGTTATCTTTTTAACCTTAAAAATTCAAATTTCTCTTCAACTCTCACTCCAAGCACCCATCTTCCTGTCCTTTACACAAATACTCATCTTGCCAAATTTGTTTCCAATTGATTTAAACTTTGAAAATTATAGTTGCATTAAGTTTTTTTTACCTTCATTGCACGTACCATCCATTCTCCTTAACTTTAAGGGCTTCATATTGGGCCTTTCTGTTGTCTACAAGTCCTCCTAGTGTTTGTATAAAGTTGCCAAAGAGATTTCTATGCTATGGCTTCAAGCAGAAGACCCACACAAGAAGAAGGTGGTCTCAATGAAAGAGACCAAAGCAAGGATTGATGGGGGTCTTAAAGATCCATATTTGAGAAACAAAAACAATATGAAAGAAGGAGAAGAATGATAGGGGACAAAGGATGATCAAGGTAAGGAAATTGACCTTTATGGACCTTATGACAAACAATTTTTCACTTCAAAGCTAAACGAAGTTAGATTCGATAGAATAAAAAAACCATATGGAGAGAGACATATCAACTTCTAATCCTTCTCTCATTGGTGCAAATGTGAAGAGTTGTTTAAAGGACTAGGATTTAAGGACTTTGTTATCATACACATCTTATTATGTTGACAATAGTAAGTACTTTTGTGCTAATTTGGAACTTAAGAGAGATTATTTCAAGCCTGTTTCTTATGTAAATGGAAAGAAGCTCAATTGAGTTCCACAAATATTGGAAGGTCACTTGAAATACCATATACAAGTCATAAAGTATGTAAAATGTCAATAGAGAAAGAGCCTTAAAATTAGTCCTCAATGGCCTAAATGCATGGGAAAGAAGGTTCATGAAGATAAAAGACATGCCACTTGCCACTAGACTTTTGCACTTAATGATCACAAACATCCTATTCCAAGAACAAGAGGTTACATTAGCACTAATAAAAAGGAGATAGCCTTGTGGTATTGACTAAAAATAAAGAAACCATTCAACATGACTAAGTCATTCATCTCAAATGTAAAATTGTGCATTAAGAATCATAGAGCTTATATCTACCCAGTGGCAATCACTAATTTCATGTATGATTCAGGAGTTGATTTTGGAGATGAAGTAGAAATCAAGTTCATTGAAGCATTCCATCAACTTTGTCAAAAGACCCTTGTTCATATGAACTTCATGTTATCTCTTAAAGAAGACTGGGTTAGAGGTGCCAGTAATCAAGAGGAAGAGACGATTCCTATGAGAATTGAAGAAAATGAAGACGAAAATGAACTTGAAGACCAAGTTGGTGAATCCTCTAAAGCACTAGGGCTTGATAGCTCAACTATCATGGCAAGTGGTGAAAGAATGATGGCCAAACTTGATGATTTTGAGTTGACTTTCAAGACTAGTATGGATGGCATGAAATCCAGGATGACTCTATACCATTGAATCAAGGATGACTAATAGGATGGAAAGATTTAGAGGAAATTCATTAGAGTTCTAACATATCATTTACTTTTATTTTATCTTTTGTTTCATTTACTTTTAAAGATGAAATGTCATTCAATTTCAGTTCTTTTTAACCTTTCATTTAAGCTTTGATACTCTTCTATATTTTATTTCATTGAAATGAGAACTTTTATGATGCTCATTTGATAATTATCATCCCAATTAGAGCAATTCAAACAACTACTGAGCTAGACAACAACAACATTAGTCATTTCATTAATTCTAAGTTATTGATGTTACAACTCATTTCAACACTATGATGATAACACAACAATAACAAGTTAGACTATATTCATGAATCTATTCAATAGCTGCCTAAAGTCTATAGTGGAGCTTCTCTAATAGTAGCAGCACCTTCCCTTGTAGCAACAAGTTGTGTAGTAACCTTTATAACCACCTCTTCAATTTATCATTTGAAGTATCCATACCCATTCTTACCAAGCCAATTAGGGCATTTCATAAAGGGTTTCCTAAGATGTTTTTTGGTCCCAATTATGAAGATCCTTAGCTTCCCACAACCCCTTGTACATTCCATTCATTATTCTGTAGCAAACCAAATGCTAAGACTTTAAAAAAAATTATAATTGTCAAATTCATAATCCAATTCACAAACAAGCCAACCATGCCCATGGTTTTTGTTCTACCTTCCTTGGCCTCTCCAATTCTTGTTTCTAATTGAACATTCAAAATCTCTTCCCTTTACTAATTTGCCCAGGGATTAGAGAGACAAATATAGCTTCAAACAAAAGCTATAATGATCATAACTCAAAGAAAGATGCAATGAGGAGTTGAGTCGTTACCAAGGTTACAAATTTTTTTTATTCGCCCCCCCCCCCCCCATCCACTAAGAATAGTAAGCACTTTCTTAGGATAAAAAATGGGCTCCTAGACTTCTACTAAAATTAGCTTATGGAAAACGAGTTACGGCAACCAAACCCCCTATCAAAACAACTTAGGGAACCCATCAGAGACAACACAAAATAGGAGAGAGGAAGGACTTTTGAGGATTTGCTTTCTAACTCTCCAAATGATCACTGCAAGAGATAACATAAAAGAGGAAAAACATAATTTTAAAAGAATGATGGGATTTAAGCTCGAATAGGAAAACAATAATGGGCCATATTTTTCAATCTATTTAAAGGGTCAAAGACATGTAAGAGAAATGATTGTCCTCTTCAACATCCATGTAAGCAACTCTCTTTCATGGCATCTAACAACACCTTCTATTGGGTTCAATCGTAACGACATGCAAAATTCTTTGCTTTTTAAAATTAATTGAAAAACCTATGTATAATTGCTCATATTAAAAAAAGTGACATTTTTTATATAAAAAGGCCAACTTTATAAATGATACACAAACTTTTAGAAGTGAGAATCGACTAAACCATATGATTTCTTGACAATAAAAAGTCTAATTTCTAGCAATGAGATGAATGACTTAGAACATGCAAAGTGGGCTCCAAAAAATATGGTCACTGACTGCACTTTGAAGGTTTTTCTTTTTCTTTTTTTTCTTCACAATGAAGAATTATGACACAAAATGTCTAGAATCTACTGTCCTAATTACTATATCTACTTGAAATGAAAGGAAAGTGCCAGTTCAAACATCCAACTAAGCATAACAAGGAGACACATCTAGTGGTATGCAACCAACTATGCTAGATGGGGTTAGTTTAGTAGTAAGATTTTGGTTTCCCTTTTACAATAGTTATTATTTCCCATTTACATGTTTATATTTATGGATGAACCATAATGGCCGTCCATAAGTAGTCCTATTATTAGGTGATAATCTAAGCTCAGAATAAGTTAAACATAAAAGTGTAAAAGATAATTAATTAGACTAAATGCCTAGTGCAAATGGTTAATTAGAACAAATGCCTAGCGCAGTGTGGGTAACAATGTGAGTGAGAATGTGAGTTATTTGCTTCATAATTCTTTGCTTGTACTAAAAAAGATAATTATTAGTAATAAAATTTAACAAATATAAATTATTGCATTACCCTCAAATAAAGTTTAAGATAATATTCTAAGGATATTTTACTCTATTGTTATTATTATTATCTTTTGGTTCTTGCTTTTGGTTCTAGTACTCAAATGTAAAATTAATACCATACCAATAAGATTTGGTTCCTTAAAATGAAAATTAATACATACCTTAATTTTTGGTCTAGTTTTGAGTATGCCATTTGCACCCCTAGTTGCTAGAGGAAGGTGAGTAAGAGATGTGGAGAGGTCAACACAATAAAATTTTTAATGAGAGAGGTTGGATATTAGAATTATTACATAAATATCCATATATTTGGAATGTTTCAACCCTAGAAATTACTTAATTAGTACTAATTAAGATTAATTCTATTATTTTGCATGTCTAGGGTACATATGAAAAAATCTACAAAATGACCATTTTACCTTTGAAAGATTAATTTTAGAAACCAAGCTACATTACGGACCATACATGCCAAATGAAGTCTTGGAGGTTCAAAATAATCATTGGGTATCATAATCAAACTTAGAGTGGTAGAAAACTGTATGCACTAATCCTAATAAAATGTGGGTTGAAATGTGGCAAAATTTCAAGTCACACACATTTGCACACATGTCACCGCCTTAAGAGGCTTATGAAAGAAATTTAATTCATATATAATGAAAGCTTCTTAGAAGAAAAAGGAAAATGGGATCACATGAAGAATTTTGCTTATTTTTATGTCACCTATTCAATCAAAGGACAAAGAATCAACCACTAAGTAGATGTCTTATCCATACAAGGCATTGAAGCACAATTGCTCCATTTGAGAATATAAATATCTACAACAATCATGGCCATTCATCCTATGGGAATCCAATCCAACGGTAGAGAAGAAATGAAGTTTAAAGAAGGTTTACTTGCCATAAACGAATCTCATCCATTCAAATAACGGTATGCATGATTTAAGGGCCAGGAATAAATCATTGAAAAGATCAAAATCCTAGCCACCTTTCCTGTGTTGAAAAGTCAAACCAAAATCCTATGGAAAGGAAGATCTCAACCATCCATTCTCATACAACATTCATCTCATCATAAGGTTTCTAAATTAAACACACACACACATGTGATTTGTTGAGTTTTTTGTAAGTGCACGGTTGTTGTAGTCTAGCTAGTGCAAGTCTGGGTCAATTCCATGGGGACTCGACTTGAAAATGTTGGAGTTTACACAAACTTTAATTATAAGTTAGCAAAAATAACATTCAAATTGATTAACCCATGAGTACATTGTTCTAAATTTAAATGAAATTAAATACAATAACAATCCAAATGCAGCTTTCCTATCTTGATAGTTGTGTCATGCAACGAATTGGAACTCAGACTGCATAGTTATGGCTTAAACGAGAATAGGATAAAACAAGAATAAGTAAAAGATGATTAAGAAAAAGACAGAATAGGCTAAAAGACAAAACAGATACATCTGGAATTAAAACTGAGAGACTATGGGCAAAAATGAAATTTGATGACAAAAAAGCTATTGTTGCAATAGTAAAGTTCCTTCTTTGAACAGTAACTAAAGTTGTTCATGAATAGTACATTCAAAGAAACAAAGAAGACAAAGAACAGAGAAATGCAAGGATGAAAAGGAGGAGATTTGGGAAAAAAGAAGAAGAGAGAAACCCATATTGGGTTTTTTTTTCTTCTTTTTTCTGCAAAGAAGAGGAAGCTCTTAGAGGTGAAAACAGATGAAACACAAGTGAGATAGAGGTAGGGGAAATAGAGAGAATGGGAAATAAAAGTAGAGAGGGGGGCGTGAGATTGTGGTGGTAGGTGTTGGCCGCGGCTAGTTACAAGGATACCTGTTGGTAGTTGCACTGGTCCTTGCTGGTGATGAACAAGAGTGAGATGGAGAGAGTGGTAGGTAGCAGAGAGAGAAAATAGGAGGGGTAGATAGTGCTAGTAGGAACAGAGGAAGCTGTGAAAGAGAGGAGAAACAGATGGTCTGGGGCAGTGAAGAACAAGGAGTCCGAGAGAAGGAGAGAGTAGATGACGCTTGTGGTTGTTGGTCTGTTGCCCCTATGCTGGGATGGGGCGCAACTGGTTCAGCCAGAGGGCAGATAGAAATGAGAGATGGAGGGAAATGGAGAGATAGGAGAGAAGAGGAAAGAGAAATTGAGAGAAGAGAGGTGCGGGGTGAGAGAGGAAGAGTGATAGATGGAATTGACCTGTTGAGCATGTGTGGTGTGTCACTTACCAATGGTTAGCTAGTGGGGAGGAGAAGAAGGGAGAAATGGGTTTGCCTGGAAATAAAGGGAGAGGTGGAGAGGAACCATCCTTCCACCTCTCTTCATGACAGGGGAGGGAAGAGAGAGCTGATAGATTTGAAAAAAATGAGTAAACACCAAGGGAAGGGAGGTGAGGCCAAAGGAGAGAGGGAGAAGCAAGGATAGCTATGTGTAGAGGAATGAGAGAGACGAGAGATAGAGGGGAAATAGGAGAGGCAGAGAGGAACATTCCTTCCGCCTCTCTTGTAAAGAGGAATAAAAGAGAGAAGGCTGGTGAAGCAAATCAGAGAGAAAGGAAGAGAGAAAGGGGGTTGAGTTCGATTCTGGGCTAATAGGAAGGAAAGAGGCAAAGCAGTTGATGAGGGGAATAGCTGGAGTGTGGTGAGGTGAGGACAGGGAAGATGGTATGCAGAGAGAGAGAGAGAGAGAGAGAGAGAGAGAGAGAGAGAGAGAGAGAGAGAGAGAGAGAGAGAGAGAGAGAGAGAGAGAGATGAACAGGAGAAAGAGAATTGGGAGGGGGAGAGCACGAGAGGTGTGGAGAGGAACAATCCTTCCCCCTCTCTCCTCTAGGAGGGAGATTGAAGAAGAACGGAACTGCAGGTGGTAGATGCCATCTTATAAGAGGGGCCCGATTTGTTTCTTTCTTTATTGGGTTCCCATGACTGCCCATGCAGGTGTGCAGTTTGCCCATGCTATACTATCTCCCATGCACCTAGTAGGCATGCGGCCATATGGTGGTTGATATGCTTGATGCTGTCTACGTATTGGCATGTAGTATCTCCCATGATTTCTTATGATATGAACCTTGTGTCGACAGCATGCAACCTCTTCATATCAAGTAGGACCCATCATATCTTTTCCAAATTTGACACTTATAAGGTCAATTTTAGTTGTCCAAAGTTTATTTTGATCAATCTGCAAAATAGAAAACTAACTTAGAATCATCCATACCATTAATTACTCATTTAATTAGTTTAATGATCATCTAACTGTTAAATTTTCAAATAATGTTTGGATGATCACTTAGAGCTAAAATTGATTTAAAATTATAAAATTAGTTAGTTGGATAATATAATCAAATGCTAATTTAAGGTTATTTTAGGCAAAATTGAACACTTAACACCCCCTAACCAGCATTTTGCTAGTCTCTAACAAAACATGTGAAAAATCATGACCTAAATTGCTGTTTTCGACGGTACTCATGGTTGCATTTAGCATATGCAACAAACCCTTAAACCCTTAATTTACCCTAGTGGACGAGTTAGGCCTTGTGAGGGTTTGTAGTGAATATACCCACAAATTTTCAAAATATCATTTTCTAGTCAATTCCAACTTTTTCCTCAAATAAATCTGTCACTTTAGCATGTGAATGAAAAATTCGCAACTCTACCCAGATGCTAAAGACATTTCGATTTAGCTTCGATCTCAGAGTGTGTGTGTGTGTGTGTGTGGGTGGGTGGGTGCAGTCTTCATATAAAATAATTTTTATCTCTGAATAGACTACAACTTTCGACTACATTTGAAACATTGCTTGATCTCAATCCTCACAAATGACATACACCCAGAAATAACATCTCTCAAATAAAGGTACAAATCATATCTCTCTTAAATATGTAAGCAGAGTCAATAAAAGCAATTTATCTCACATGTGCTCATAAATGAATGGGAGTTACTACGGAATGTAGTTTTGATCCCCTTAGAAAGAATAAGATGCAATTATCTTTGAACTTTTAGAAGTATTATTCTCTAAATCCTATATTTTCATATCCTCATCAAGACTATATTCCCTCTAAAATCATTTGGTCTCTACTGGACTAAAAGAAGGCATAGGACAGGGTACAAAAGCAAAGGTATAAGGGTATTCAAAGTTTCTTCAAAAGTAAGTAGAGGTCTTCTAAAGTTGATAATTCTTTCTTTACTTTGCTTGTACTAAAGTGAATATTTCTTTTTCCACTTTCTTTGCATTCTTCAAACTTTTCTTTCACTCATTTTATTTATTATTATTATTTTACACTTGAATTTCTATTCTTAATATTCACTTTTTTGCTTTGATTGCAACTAAAACGTATATTTTCATTCATATCTAACTTATCTTTTGAAGAAATAGGTAATGGATATATTATAGTGGGTTAATATGGGTTAAGGTTAGTTGGGCAAGAAAAGAAAAAAGTTATATAAAGGCTGAAATTGGCTGACTAGTGGTAAAAATATTTTTGGGTAGGCTTTATGTCTCTAGGTTAACAAATATGGCCTAAATCATTTTATAGGTTTTCTATAATCTATCAAATTCGATGAACTTTTAGAACCTTAATGATAATACTCTAATTATTCAGGTAATTGCTCAAATTTGAAAGTTGATAGGATCAAGTTTCTTTAAGCACACTGAAGAAAATTAGAAATATTTATAACCTCTCAAAAAGAATGAATGAGTCTAAAGCTCACTTAGGTTATAGGTCTCCACTGAATTTCTTCAGGACTCCTAAGTCATTGCTACTCATCAATTTAGACTATCTATATGCAATTGCGTGTACATATGTGATCTGAGACCTAGCTTTAATGGAATACATTAGAAAACAAGTAAAATGACAAATTAGTCATGTTGAGGACCATTAATAAGCCAACGTTATTATAGTGTAGGAATTGACCTAAAATTTGATTATTTTTTTTGAAAAATCAAGAAAATCACCAAAAAACCTAAAAAAATTAGAATTTCCTAGAATTCTACACCCCCTGACTTAAAAGAAATATTGTCCTCAATGTTTAAAAAGTAGGATGATGATAATGCATTGAGAAATTTGAAATTAATTAGGAGATGTATAAAAAGAATTTCTGAAAAAGAAAAGAAAGAAGAAAGAAAAAAATAAGGTACACAATTATTACAAAGGAAAAAATTTTAGAGGAAAAAAATATTAATGAGTTATAAAATTCCCTGGGTCCCATAAAAAGTGAGATGGATAAGCCTCTGAAATGGACTGATTAGTGAATTAAAAATTTTTCATTTTATCCCCAAGCAAGATAAATTTATCTTTAGCCTGCTTTTCATAACTAAAGGCATTTATAAGAGCTTGATGTAGCCTTTTTAAAAATGGAGCAAGGATGTCATATTGCTCAATGTGTGTGACATTTTCTTAATCAACAAATTTGTTTCTTTCTCTAACAGGTTTGAGCATTATTTTAGCCTTTTTAGGACCAAATTTCTCAATTGTGTTACCACTATGAATAATGGTAATTGCCTTCGTTTGTTCCATGCTTGTAAGTGAAGAAATAATCTCACCTACCACATCCATATCATCAAGGTTTTCATTTGGTGGAATAAGACATGACCCTTGATCAATGGTACGAGACATCATATCATGGAATTTGAGTTCCCTTTTAATTGGGCTTGAATTTGAGCAATTTTCTTCTCCTGGTATTGCATGACTTGATGAAAATTATCCTCCACTCTCCTCTTATGTGGAGGAAGGTAAGGTTCGGGAGTAAGTGGTCCTTGTTTTTGGTAATGGGGTTGGTACTGGGCCTTATGTGAGACAACAACATTATGTTCATTTCTCCAACTAATAGTAGGATGATTACTCGAGTTAGGACTATATGTCTCTAAAGATGGGAAAAATGTTGCTCATAAGAATGTGTCGGTTCATTGAGTGCATCCTGAAATGTAGGAGCAATAGGACATTCTTAAGTGGGGTGTTTATTACTTTCATAATTATCACACACCTATTCTACTTTCTTAGAGGAAAATTTTCCCATTTCCATGGCCTCTGTTAGAGCTAGGGATGTTATTTTCATATTATCTTTTTTATTCATAGCATATATTTCTCCCCTAGAGAATGTGGTGGTGGACTTAGGCTTGTTTGGGTAACCTCCTTTTTCTTAATGAGCTCAAGTTTGTGCTCTCTCTGCTAGCCATTCCAAATACTCTTGCTCCTCTTTACATTGTTTGTTGAAGAAATTGTCATTGCACATCATTTCAACAAACTAGCGCATATTAGAATGAAGTCCTTCATAAAAGAAGCTAATGATACACAAAAGTTCGTATCTATGATGGGGACAAGTTAACAACAATTCCTTAAATCTTTTCCAGCATTGATAAAAGGTTTCTTTATCCATTTGGGTAAAATTCATTATATTTCGGCGAAGAGCATTCATCTTATGCATAGGATAGAACTTATTCAAGAACTTCCTAATCATTTCTTGCCATGTTCATATGGAATTTGTTGGCAGTGAATAAAACCACATCTTAGCTTTCTCCTTTAAAGACAAAGGGAATAGTTTGAGTCTTAAAATATCTAATTCAATGTTTTGTGTATGTTGAATCATGCACACTTCATCAAATTCTTTTAAATGCACATAAGGACTCGCACTATTCAACCCATAAAATTTTGGAAGTAATTGAATTACTCCTAGCTTTATTTTAATCATACCAGCATATGGAGGTAATTTTATACATGGATGTGTCTTTTTCTATTTCTTATACATTGCTTAATTTGTAGAATAACTTAATTGCAGTCATGATAAATTTGCACATTGATTTTGTTTCTTTAGGCTATGTCTTACTTTGTAGTATAACTTTCCATTTGGCATATTTAGTTGCCATGTTTCTGAGTGCTTTCCTATTTTAAAAGTAGGTAGTTTTCAATTTTGGAATACATGTTTAGATCTTAGATTTTCTTATTTTTTAGTTTTAGAAACTTTTTTAATTTGCTTTTCATTCATTGTATAGGATTAGTGTAGAACCATTTCAGAAAGTAGTTGCATGATAGATTCTTAAATATAGCATTTAACTAATTTAGAATTAGCACTTTCTTAATTTATAAATCCTATTTGACTTAGTTTGACTTTCTATTTCCTTTTTCTTACTTTCTATGATTAGTTTAGATACACCATACATGTTAGTTTATTAGATTTAGAAAGCATTTTTAATTTAGAAAGTCATGCATATTAATGTAGATTCATGCATCTTAGTTGCATATAGTGTAAGAATGCAACTTTCCTTTTATAATCACACGCACACACCGATTTATGGTTGCATGCATGAATTCTTCCAAGCTAGGTCTTATATTCCTGTAATGACCTAGGATTTTAAATCACAATTTTTTTAAAAAGCAGGATCGATCCCTAAATTTTTCCTTTCTGTTTTGTTAAAAAGACCAAAATGTGTGTAAATTTTTTTATAGCATCATTTAATTTTAAAACTTCAAGTGCATTCTATCCAAAACACCCCCCCCCCGCCCCCCCCATATATAGATATAGTGGTGGCCTATGTCTGAGCCCATATAAACATATTAAAAAAAAATCAATCCCAAGGATAATCATCTATCACAACCATGTTACTAGAGTATCTCAGATAAAAATAAAAATATTTCTATTATGAATAATCATAATCACATAGTTCTTAAATAAAACAAGTGAGACATCTCCTCACTTTTTCCCTATGCTGAATGCTCACCCAAACGTTCTACTTCTCAATCTTTACCCTTTCCAAAGGATTTCATTTATGTTGTAGGTTGAGTATACATATATACCTAGTAGATAAATCTAAACCGCCTAAAATATAGAAAACAATGGCATCTAGCATATACATGTTTTGAAATCATATTTTGAGTACAACTAAAATAAATATCCCCTTACCTGGGTCACTTTCACACTATATTCATATGGAGGCATTCATAATACATTTTCAAATATCATTCACAAATAGCACTCATAAAGTCATACTTCCTAGAAGTAATATGATCAAAAGAAGAGAAAACAAAATCTTATCATCAGTCTCTCCAATCGATAAATGTAACGCTCTATAGTACATAAGAGAAATAATTCAAGTAACAAAACTCATGAGTGATCGTCCACCACTCATCCAAGGCTCTAGTTTAGAACCAAAGCTTAGGATCCTTAGAAATCAAATCAAAATTTAAGAAAGTCACCTGGAACTCACTATGCTCACAACTAGATCATTGTATCATGCGCTTTCTGATATCTTGGAAAGACTTCAACCACATCCTCACGTGCCTATGGATCGCCTCAATAGGGTGCCATAAGTCACCTACTATGGTCCCTACCACTAGTCGAGAAATATGCCCCTTTTGGGCATTGGATATCATTCCACTTTTAGGTGGTCATGGGTTGGGTGGCTAGATCCACACTACCCCCTAGCATAGTTTCCATTGGGCCTTGAGCCTGTCAAAATCATATACTAGGTATTTCATACCCATCACTTATATCTCAAGTAACTAAACTCACTGAGGGGATAATTTTCATTCACTAGATCATACACATTGTGCAAAGTCTAAACTGTAGATTCTTCATTATTGATAAGAATTTCTAGCAATTCCTTTTATACTAAGTCCTTTTCTCTCATGAAAAGTGCTAAGGTTCATAAGCTATAAAGTCTAACAATTATCAATCAATGAAATAATAGATTACACATTCAAACTTATAGATCAACCAAGTATGTATTAGATGGTTATATTTCATGCGATCAAGGAGATAGAAATTACTTAATCATATATTGGATGATCATGAAACATGAGACCTAACAATAATTTAGTTGATCTTGTATGATAAGATCTTAGATCATACAACTAAGGCAAACAATCAATCCATTCTATATTAAAAGATCACGTATTAGATCTTAGATCATACAACTAAGGCAAACAATCAATTCATTCTATATCAAAAGATCATGGATTATACAATCAAGGCAAATGATTGATCTATTCTATATCAAAAGATCATGGATTATATAATCAAGGTAAATGATCAATCTATTCTATATCAAAAGATCAACAATCCTAAAGCATCTATGCTCACAAACTTGGAATCTAGAGGTGGTTTGGTATCCATAGATTGAGGATTTATTTCAATGATCTAAGTACTTAAGTCCCATATTCTAGGTGATCAATTAAGTGCACATGATCAAGGGTCCATGGTGATAAATCCACATCCTCAAATCAAAGGTTCAAAATGTTAGATTTGCAAGCTTAGCTTGATGTCCAAGATGATATATCCATGAGCATAGATTTATACCAAATGGCCAGATCTATGCGAATAGATCAACCACACAAAAAGCCATGTCTTGTGCTCGTGGATCAATTTCCAGCCAAGATGGATCTTTGGGTGTAAATCCATGTTTAATTAATCAAATCTATGTGCACTGATCAATGGTAAAAAAATCTGGATCTTGTGTGCTTATATCAACGGCCCAAAGGGCTGATCCATACAAAATCAATGGCCAAACTAGTAAGTCCATTGCACAAATCAACAAAAGGGAAGAAAATTCTTTATGCATGAATCGACTGTCCAAGCTACCAAATCTATGTGCATAGATCAACAGCCTAGAAGGTGTGTGTATGTGCATAGATCGATGACTTAAGCAGTTAGATGTATTTCCACTAATCAATAATCTATAAGATGGATCTTGCACCATCAATCCTACAAGAGTCATATGCCTAGACCCTATAATCATTCAACATGGATCATTTGCATGGATCAAATCTTAGGGTCCTGTGCATCAATCCAACAAGGGCTATGCATGTGGACCCTCTAGGAATCAACTTGCTACCATGCGCATCAATTCATAAATGACTATGTGAATGAATCCTCCAATGATCCAGTCTTGGATCCTGCATGTCAATCAATTGGACCAGGTGAACTAATCTTCCCACAATTTAACATGAGTCATGCACATAGATTCTCCTTTGATTCAACATGCATGGTCTCCCCTATGATTCAAGGTGGTTAACATGCATAAACTCTTTTATATTTGAAGTAGTTCATGCACATGAACTCTCCCATGATTCAAGGTGGTTCATGTGTATGAATCCTTTAACGTCTCTATACTTATTTGTGTGCAATTTAACATTTATATACTTATGAGCATGCAACCCAAAGCTAACATTCTTGATTATTCATCATTTATTAAGGAGATCTAAGCAAAGATCCACACTCTATAACTATGGTAAACATTGACCTGTGAAATCACTTGGTACCTAGCATGAGGTTGACTAATAAATACTCCTTTTCTAGCATGAATTCAATAGCAAGAAAACTAACAACTTTTGCCTAGAATAAAATAATACATCATGTTATGTTAGCATAAATTGGACAAAAGAAAAACACAGTTATTTCTATCATGTATCAGATCTACCTACCTCACTGTAGATCAGTTTTTCTTTGCTTTTTCCCTCTCTTCACTTCTCTCTCTCTCTCTCTCTCTCTTGGACAATAGAAAAACACAGTTATTTCTATCATGTATCAGATCTACCTACCTCACTGTAGATCAGTTTTTCTTTGCTTTTTCCCTCTCTTCACTTCTCTCTCTCTCTCTCTCTCTCTCTCTCTCTCTCTCTCTCTCTCTCACACACACACACACACACACACACACACACACACACACACACACACACACACACACACAAACATTTTCTTCTTTCTTTTCTTTGGAGGCTCACATCCTGTATTAAAGAGTCATAAGTCTCATATTTCATCTTCAAACTGCCTTTCTTTTGATTGGTTTTTGGTTGTAAGCTATTTAGATAGAGATCATCCTTATCTTTATTTGTTATATCCTTAGGTTCATTGTACTTGGACCTATTTTCTCTACATATCTTTACCTAGTTTGTTAAAATAGATCTAATCCATAATGATCACATTGGGATATTCACTCATTGGCTATCTATGATCATGGGGTTCTCTCTAACACACTTCTAACTAATTTTATTAAGTGGGTGCCAATATCAATGAAAAATCTAGTTTTATTAATAATTTAAATCCCCATTGTAAGATTTGTTCTATCTCACATTCATTGGATTTCCCTTTTGAAGCTTAATCTATTGATAAAGGTTTCATAATCTAATTATTCAAATTTTGCAACATGAATTTTGAACATTGGATCAATCATGATTTTTCATTAATTTTTAAAAATTAGACAAAATTTTAGGATGTTCCAATTCCTCATTTATTCCCATCCCATAATATATCATTAGCTCACTTTCCTTCACTCGTACACCTTCTTACAATGTTTCTAATTCATCAACTTTCTAATTTCACACTTTCTAATTCCATGTCCACCCACCCACTTTCTAATTTTAGAATTCATGCATAACTTTATATTAGTTATTCATACATCATTCCTCTTTCTCTCTTTCTAATTTCTTTTTACGAAGTAAGATTAATAAATAGGAAAGGATTCTTAGAAATAAGGAAACTTTCTGATTTCTTAAGTAAGGTTGACGAAACATGTCATCCATCTAAAAGCCACCTAGGTTCTTAGCTAAAGGCTTCATGTTGGAGGGTAGGGATACACCATATACCTATTTCTTGCTTCATCTCTAAGGCTAGTAATGGGTGAGTACTAAACAAGGGGGTAATAACCCCAATTTTTAACCCTAAATTAGTAATAAAATAAGATAAATTAATTAAAAAAATTTATGCATAGAATTTGGTTCTGAAATCACTAAAACTAGAAAGTACACATTGATATGAATTGAATGGTATAAAGAACGTCGAAAACGGAGTTCGGATGAGTAAGATATGATCATTTTAAGTGTAAGGGTAAATTGCCAGGGAGGTTAATTAAAGGGATTCATTTTGAGAACGCACCCCTTTCCACTTCCATTAGAGTTCTAATGGAGGAAGGCACTGATCTACCTTCCATTCGAAAAAATCGGCACTTAGACTATAAAATACAAGTTCCCACTTCCATTCCCACGCCAAACAACTAGAGGAGAACCCTCGTTTTCCCCTGTGCACACTACGAAAACGACTTGAAGTTTGCATGCACTAGAGGGCTCTGATCTCCCATCTTTGGCTTTAATCAGGTAAGCTACATACTTTAACTTGTTATTTATCTTGTTTTCCAACTTTTCCCTCACAAATCTGGGCTAGATCGGATCAAAATGGCCATTGGATGGCCTATGGATTCAAAACCGTAGAACATGATTAGACCCCATGTTAAAGACACCTCAAATGAGAAATCTAAGCCGTTCATTGTAATCTTTGGATCCAAAAACCCTAGGAACGGTGAAAATAGATAAAAAATCAGAGTTTTTGGGCTCTAATCAAGCCAAAACAAGGTGGACGGCTTGGGTTCATCGTCCTTGATGGACAGTGGGCCCAAGACGCCCACTGGGATGCACAGACGGAGACGTGCGCATGCAGGTGCTCCATCGCACGCATGTGTATCGCACACACGCGCAGGACGCCCTTATGCATTGTCCCGGATGTCCGAAACGCACTGGGTGTCCTGGGCGTGCAGTGTGCTGGTGTAAGCCGGTGCAAACCGCACCGCCCATGTAAGTCGGCGCACGCGTACTTACCCCTATAAATTAATATATTAATTTATGAAGTCTTTTCACAAAAAACTTGATTTTAGGAGCTACAGAGGTCCAAATCACGAGCGAAAACATCCGTTGCTATCGTATTGACGATGTGGACCTAGATTTAGCTTGAAAACCTACATTTGATTACTTTTAGATTAGTTAAATTATAAAATATTAATTAATAACTTAGAACCAACTGATCAAATGGTGATTAGGCATCAATACTTGAACAATGAGATAAAGTATGATAATAAATAAGGGTTCTAAGGAGTATATTAGTGTGACTACTCTAGAAATTGATTTAGACCATTGGTCTGAACCAGATCTTGAAAAATTATTGATCTGAGGATGATCTGATCGTTAGATTAAGGTATAAACGGTAGATACACATAAAAACGAACAGATAGACATGAGATGAGACTAAATTAAGAACCAAATCATAATTAGAGATCTTAGAGGATGATCCCATGGTTGGATCATCATAGATTCCATAATAATATAATAAATAACACGAAATAGTATTGTGGTACTGACAGGTACATTTGAACGTACATGATAAGGGGATTATATGCTTGAGTTGGGTGATCTCACGTTGAGGTAGGTGACGACATATAATGTTTCGTTTTGATTTAAAACCTTGTATTATCATGGCATCATGATTGATTGTGATTAAATTGCACTTATTATTAATCGATGATTTTGTGAGATTTAGAGTTTTATGTTATGATCGCTATTTGATTTCAATCATGTATTGAATGGATTATGACCGATGGTTTCATGAGAATTCAATTATCTACTTATGCACAAATAGAAAATTATCTTTCCTTATTGCATCACTGAAATTGATGAGTTTTCATGAGAAAGGAAAGTGGAGGCCTGGTGGTTGGTCCTTTTAGATGCTAACCCCGGGATGAGGGGCGTACCTTGGGGATTGCAAGTGACGAGTGCTCTTGGTTTTTGACATACGTGATTTTGTGTTTTGAGTTTTATGACAGGTGCTCTCACCCGGTGGATGTCATGCTAGGAGGGAGAGGGCCAACCATCCATCCTCTGAGATTTGTGATGTGATATGATAGACACCTGCCCGTAGATGGCTTTTGGTAGGGGTTGGTAACATGGATAGTCCACACTACTAGTCCAGGCCTTTCCATGGGGATGGACGCTAAGTCTTCCATTATGGTGTTGACGGGGAGCGGCGGTGGTTGAGACCGTGGAGGGTTGCCACTGCTGCATGACGATCCATACTCTTATTCTGTGTGCTTGCATGATGAGCATGAAGATGTGATGGTATGCCTCGGTGTGACGACACTCAGAGGTTTGATATGAGTACTCATGATCTGTGATACGAGTGTATGGGACACTCGTCGAACCCATGTACCTTAAGGTGCCCTATTATTATTGAATGCTCATTTACATGAGACTATATCATGTTTTAAATCTGTGAGATGCATGTTTTATCGTATATGATGTTTTGAGATTTTATTAGCATTGCTTAAAATAATTATATTCTTGTAGAAAATTGCTTTACTCATTGTATCAGTATGATTATTCAATTTTATTCTATTGATATACATTAAAAGTCTATGTACCTACCAAGCATTGCTTGCTGAGGCATTGCATTATTGTTGCAATGCCTCAGATATTAAAGAAAGGCAGGACATATGAGGAGTTAGAAGAATAGTGATCAAGAAGCCTTTGAGAGGTATGTTCTAGTTTCACATGGACTATGTAGGTATATATATGTTATTGGACTTGATTATACTGTTATGGGAATGTGGCTGATGACTGGATGAGTCATGGAATAGTAAATCTATTTTAAACATGTTTACTTGGAAAAATAATAATCTTGTTTTGCATCAATGGTTGACCTTGGGATTTTTCAAAAAATGAAATTCGATTGAAATTATTTTTTGCTGTTTTGGTTTTTATAAAATTGGGGCCCCACCTTTCGAAAATTTTTATATAAAAAAAAAGTATTCAAAAACCCGGGTCGTCACAAAGGGTCATTGTCTCCAATTTGTTTTCTTTTATTCTATTTTATGTTTAAGGAAGGAAGCCTACTATATGGCTGTCCTATTTTAAAGATTAATGACATCTAATCTCCTCTTTATACAAACTCATTAAAGTTGCCCTCTTTTTAGAGTTTCCATCTTAGGAAAAATGTTGTAACTTTTTCTACTTCCATTTCATAATCTTCTTTTCTTTCTTGGGTGGTGATTGTTTAGGAAAAGGTGTTAATGCTTCTCTTTTCTTGGTTGCACTAATACTTCATTCCTAAGGATCATTGGATGGAATTTGTCGGTTTGTGGCATATCAGGTTAATGCGAAGAAAAAAGCTTGACGGTAGCTTTAGTGTATTTGGGTTGAAGAGAAGTGTACAAACTTCTTTTGAGTGAAACACCATGTGGGCCCTATAGTGGATTTCAAGCCCAAATTTTAAGGACCTTTATTTGTTTTATTTACTTTCTTTTTGTTACTTATGTAACAATTCCTTGTAATTTGGCCATTAATGAAATAGTTCTTTTCCTTTTCTTAGTTTTCTTTGTTCCTTAATTTAATTTGTAGGTAATTGTAGTTTAGATAGTTTTCTTAATTCTTAGTTAGTCGTAATTTTAGATAGTTTTCTTTTGTAGTTAGTGCTAATTTTAGAAAGTTTTCTTAATTCTTAGTTAGTTGTAGTTTAGAAAGTAACTTTTATTTCTAGTTAATTGTAGTTTTAGAAGTTTCTAGTTTATTTCCTTGCCAATTAAATAGCTTCCTAGTTTCTTTATTTGTTTGATTCCTAATTCAGGGTTTCCTTTATAGTTGCTTAATTAGCTTAGTTATTTCATTTTTAGTTAGTTTCTTAGTTGTTTAGCTTAGATGTTTCCTTTTCAATTAGTTGCTTACTTTATGTCTTTAATTTCCTTTTACTTTCCTTGTCATTAGTTGTTGTTATAAATTGTCCTTCTTTTGAATGATTAGCTGGGTTAAAATAAGATGACCTAAATTATAATTAATTCTATTTATTAAAGAGTCTTCGTAGGATTGACACGTATTTGCCAATTCTATATTCCAATAAAGTTGTGCACTTGCAGTAATTTGCTAAGACACATCAGCCAATAAAATTTTCTTGGGGAGGACAATGAGGGTGATTTCCTAGTTTTCAATCCAAATGTTTTTTTAAGCCTTGAAAAGAACTTCAATTCCACTAGAAAAATCCTTTTCCATGGAAAATACTTTGTATTGTAAAAAAGAAAAGAAAAGAAAGGAAAATTGTAGTAAGTTGGAAATCAATTTCCATGAGAAAACTAATTCCAAATCGATCTTTCCCTTTAGGAATTATTAATTTACAATAATACTCATTATTTATAGTGGTACTAAACCATGGGCATTGAAGAGATTTTAAAGATTTTTGTGTATGTTAAATTCTAATAAAAACATATGAATTTAGATGAAATGGTGTATCGTCCGACATTGGAGCCTTGTGGCCCAAAAAGCATCAAAATTTTGACTGAAATGATATTGTATGTGCTTTGCATCATTTTTATTACTAAAATGGATGTTCAAATGGAACCAAATCATGACGAAAACATGAACCATCTAAATGATAGCTAGCATTTTGCAATGATTTGGCTCTTCCTAAACCTGGACTTAATAGAAGTAAAGTCATTTCTACTATAGAGTCTAGATACTATCTTAAGACTATGAGAAGTTATAAACCTATAATTAGTAGAAATGAAATAATAAATTTTTAGGAGCCAAAATAGTAACAAAGAGAGAGAGAGAGAGAGAGAGAGAGAGAGAGAGAGAGAGAGAGAGAGTTAGTTTTATTTAGATTAACACATATTCAAGAAACAATTACTTAGCGACTATTTAAAATATTAGGGTTCTAAACAATTTTAATTAGAATAATATACTTTTGATAGACTTTTGCAAGAATTTTCAACCAAAACTATGGCAATTTCAGTTTTCTAATCATCCTTAAAAGTAAGAGGGGGAATATTTTGTTAGGATGGTCTGGATCTCAATAAGAGAAGCCTACTGTAGGGGTACCATTTGGGTGATAATTTAGTATCCCTGCTTCTTAGAACAACATGAAACTTATGAACAAAATGGATCACTCAAGAATTGGAGGGACATGATCCGCATAGCTCGATTCTGTTTTCTATGTATTATTATGTGCCTCCTCCATATAGGAACCTGTGAGAAGTGGGAAGTGAGTGCTTAGAAATGGCCAGGATAGGCTAAGTACTCAATTTCGTACCAATTACATAATTTATCCCATGTTTCTTTAAGTTAAAAATTACATCAAGATTTTATCATATGCTTCTTTTAAGTTAGATGACACAATTCTCATTAGTGCAAATGACCATGACTAAGGAGTTTGAAGCAAAGCTATTCTAAAAGCTTATGAAGTCTCTATAGTGCAGAAAATTAATTTAACAAAATAAAACATTTATGGGATCAAAGAAAATGAATAATGCATAAAAGGTATTGCCGCTTCCAAGAAAGGGTCTCTCCCATGCACACATTTGGGTCTACCTTTTATGGTAGGAAAGCTTAAAACACAACAATGGCAGCTAGTGCTTAGGAGGTTTCATAGCAAACTTGCTTAATGGAAAAAATTATGTCTTTCTTTTGGCGGGAGGATTACACTTTTTAAAGCTTCATTCTCGAGCTTACCCATTTATTATAGGTCTATTTTTCAATGTCTAGCTAGTGTGGCGAATCAAATTGAAAAAAATCATAGAAATTTTCTATGGCATGGTGGAGAGGAAGCTACAAAGTTCATTTCTATATCATGAGAAACAATTTGCAAATGTAAGAAAGCCGAAGGTCTTGGAGTAAGAAGGCTAGAAGAAACAAATGAATCTCTCTTAACTAAATGGCATTGGAGATTTGATTCCTATAACGAAAGCTTGTGTCAATTGCTTTTCAAGGAAAGATACAAACCATGTCACAAATGATGGATTCAAGAAAGTGAGAGCATTGGAAGGATATATGCAAAACACTTCAATTCTTCGAGGATAGTATGAGATTTTATTTATGTGGTTGTCTTTCCATCGAATTTTGATAAGATATTTGGCTTGAAGATGAGTGCCTAATGGAGAAGTTTCCTAGGCTTTATTGAGTGATTTTAAATCCTAATGCTTTGGTAGTGTTAGCTATTCTCTACCAAATAATGTGATTTTTTAAGCACCCAAATTTAGAAGAAACTTGAGAGGTACAGAAGATGCTCAGCTTGAAAACCGTCTAAACTCACTAAACTCTATCATCATACAAGTAGGCAAAGTGGATCAATTTATATGGAGCCCAGATCCATTAGGGAGCTTCATGGCATAACCAACATGTAATTTATTGATTAAAAAGAATTCTTAGAGGGATTATGCTAAAATTCCGTGGAAGATACCAGCTATGCCTCCTAAATAGTCTATTTGCATGAAGAGCATACCATAAAAGGATTTTCAGGTTTGATCCACTGCCAAAATGAGATAAATAAGGATCATCCCAATGTTATTTTTTACCAATAAAATTCATAATCTCGAGATCATATTTTGGTGGGGTGCAACAAGATCTCTTGTATGTGGTTCGAATTCACCAAAATATTTAGCATATCATGGATTATGCCTAACTCATTTACCGACCTTATCATTCAAGAATAGAGTTAAAATCTTATGGATTTCAACCTTTATGGATTTAATTTGGGAAGTTGGTTGGAAAGAAACAAGAGGTGCTTCAAAGGAGAAAGTTGATTAATGGAATTGATTAAAGACAAAATTTTCTTTCAAGTAGCAAGTTGGGCCTCAACTACAAAAGAGTCTTCAATATCAAGTAATCGGGCATATATAATCTTCTTTGTTGTTCATAAACAGAAGATGAAGTTGCCATGAAATCCTCCTTCACTCGATTCTTAGAAGTTAAACTTTGATTGCTCCTACTATGGAAATTCTAACTTATCAGGTCACGAGAAATTCTTCAAAATTATAGTAAGAATACATTATTCCACTATGCAAGTCCTGTAGGCTGGTGCAATTCAAATGAAGCAGAACTAGATTCTATCATCGTTGGCATTGACATCTCGAAAGAAATCGAAGTCATCCCTTTGTTGGTAGAAGGGGATACATCATGTATTATCAGATGGCTAAAATGTGATAAGCATCCTCCGTGGCACTTTTGGAAGCTGGTGGATAAGATCAAAGTTGAAGTTAGTTCAGATTAATTCTCTTTCCAACATGTTCACTTATCAGTAAACCACGTAGGATGAACTCGCTAGAGACATAATCTTATTATATGGTATACGCATCAGGCATTATGCAATAAGTTAATCAGATCATGTCTTTGCTAAATCAAGTTTATCTATGTCTTGCTTTTACTTTAGATCTCTCCAAGGTGTTCTCTAATTTGGGCTGATCTAGCTGCCAGATACATCCATAGGGCTACTTTTTGGCTCTGATTGTACCTGATTAGAGTTTAGTCTATTTGGGGATGCGGTATCCTTCTACCATTTTGAGCATATTCCTCAATCACTTATAAGAAGGGGAGCCTTGGCACAATGGTAGAGTTGTCGTCGTGTGACCTTGAGGTCATGAGTTCAAGGCGTGGAAACAACCTCTTGCAAAATGCAAGGTAAGGCTTCCTACTATTGACCCTTGTGGTCCGCCCTTTCCTGGACCCTGCATCCGTGTGACCTTTGAGCACTGAGGCTGCCCTTTTTACTCAATCACTTATAAATAATGACATTTATCCCATTATCTTAAAAAAAAAAAAATCACAACAAAAAACCGAATAAAGTATCTAATGGGTGCACTTGCAGTATGATAAATCATCATTTCTCTAAAATTAAAAATGTGTTAAGAAAAACAAAGAAGTGGAGAGTCCAAATTCAAGGAATTATAATAACTAATTAGGAAACAATTACTTAAGAGGAGATTTTTTTCTTTTTGGTGCCAACTTAGAATAACAAAGCAAATCACTCACACAAACACTTAAATCTAATCCCAACAAAAGATGAAAGTGATGACTCGAACTTAAGACCAAGGGTATTCTAGGGGAGATGTCAAGTTGTTTGCGACCAACTACATTAGATGTGTTGCCTACTAGAAGAAAATTTAAAAGATTGAGAATTTAAACATTTTTAATAAGAATATTTAGTTTGCATGCCTCCACGCCAAAAGTTTTGTCCAATACTACATCAAAGCATATCACTTCAAAATAAGATGTTATGATAGAGAGTATATATCTAGATACAGACTTCATATTCTTGGCAAGAGATAGGGTGTGGAAGGTGAGATCTAGTGTTATCATTTTGACTTCTTAATTGATTTTTGCTTTTGTTATAATGAGTGAATAGGAAACATATGTATGTGCCTTTTTTTTTTGCATTTGGTTAGATCATCTTGAGTCAATGATATGGATTTGAGGTAAGATAAATCATCATTTTTATAAAATTAAAAGTGTTAGAAGAAAAAAATAAGAAGAGGAGATAAAGAAGTTAATGGAGATGTGGGATTAATGAATTATAATAACTAATTAGGGAACAATTACTTGGAGAAGATTCTTTTTTGGTACAAACATAGAATTTCTATGTAAATCACTCACACAGACACACTCTTATATCTAATCCTAGCCAAAGGTGAAAGAGGCAACTTGAACCTACAATCAAGGGGTATTTTAGGGCGATGTTGGGTTATCTGTGACCAACTGTACAAGACATTTGAGGCAACTTGGAGAAGATTTAAAAAACCGAGAATCTAAATTTTTTTTATGACAATATACCTTGGCATGCCTCCACATCAAAAATTTTGTCCAAAACTATGGCAAATTTAGTTCTTTAATTATTCTTAAAGGCAAGGTTGTATTTGTTTACAATAAGTATTCCCAAAGTAGATGATGGGTCTACTTTTTATTAATAACTTTTAAAAACTATTATAATATTTACTAAGAGTATTCTCCCATTTTTGAGGGATAGTTAGAAATCGAAATACATACAACTTTTTCATAAAAAATTTGGTAAAGAGTCATGTTAAATATAAACTCTATTCGTATGAAGGTCTGTCCTAAATATTAGGAATCTATATATCCTTATCTTGCAACAACTATCTTTTAAATTTTAAAAGTCAGATACATAACTAAAGGCATTCACATCTCACATGTCTTTCCTCACAACTTATGTTTTTCTTCTTCTTCTTCTTCTTCTTCTCTCTCTCTCTCTCTCTCTCTCTCTCTCTCTCTCTCTCTCTCTCTCTCTCTCTCTCTCTCTCTCTCTCTCTCTCTCTCATTCAACTATTCCAATCATTCTTTTGCATATGAGAAGACCAACTTTCTTTTAGTTTCATCATATTTTGTTGTATCCTTGCTCAATTATTGTTACTATCAATATATCATCTAAGAAGACCCATGTGAAAAAGGACGCTCAAGGACTAGTTATGTTCATCTCAGCAATGTGGATCATTAGATTGATAATTACTATTTTGGGAAGCTTTTTGCTTCCTATGATGGAAGACAAACACATATTTTGGATGGACAATTAGCAATGACAAGAACATTTGGTGGTGGTAGTTTGAAGGATCATATCACTTCTAAACAAGATGTTATGATAGACAATATAAGCCTAGATACAAACTTCATTATCTTGGCAAAGTGATAGGGTGTGGAATGTGAGATCCATAACTGTCATTTTGACTTCTTAACTGATTTTTGCTTTTGTTATAGTGAGTGAATAGAAAACATTTGTATTGGTTTTTTTTGCTACTGGGCAAATTATCTTCCTCATGATGATATGCTAATAATCAATGATATGGACTAGACTTCCCATCTTTGATTGGTCCTATCCATTCATCTAATCATGCCATAAAATAAGGCATCTCATTATGCCACAACATAAGGCATATCATCATGTCACAACATAAGGCATCTCATCATGCCACAACATAAGGCACCTTATCATGCCATAATAAATTGCATCATAACCCAAAATAATCAAAGGACTACCATGCTCGCATCTCATTCCGTACAGAGGGCCTAGATAACTGCATAATACTTCACTGATACCATAGTGAAAAATACTAAATCTATGTTCGCATGGGAGGAACCATGGTTGTCACAGTGGCGGCCTTTCCATGATTGGCCCACCCAAAGTTTTGCCTCTCTTTGGGCACGGTATCATCATCATAATCAGTTTCGAAGAACGGGTGGCCAAACCCTCATAACTCTCCTCGTATTAGCATCCCCAGACCTAAGCATGTCTTAAAACAAAACCACAAGCCTCCATGCTTGTATGGAAAATAATATTTCATATATACAAACAATGTGTTTGGTTACAATAGGACATGCCTATAACTTATTTTCTTAAGATTTGGGGGTCCAACTTATGTAGTTCAAATCTTCCCATTCTACCCATTAAGTAATTTTATAATTACTTAATCAATCCCTTTGTATTCATTTCAACATCATTTATTGTTTTAAGCAATTTCATAATTACTTAATCAATTCCTTTGTATTCATTTCAATATCATTTGTTATCTTAAGTAATATCATAATTACTTAATCAATCCCTTTGTATTCATTTCCACATCTTTATTGATTCATAACAATTCTAAGGAAATTATAATCAAATCTCATTTATCAGGACAAGATCATGTGTAAAATACATGTATCTCATATATCTCATATATCTTTAAGGTCCACCTACCTTTACTTTCAAAAATCCATCATCCCATTGATCTTGATCATCATATCCTTCATGTATTTGTCAAATCACATGTATACAATCATTCCTCAACTCATTTATACTTCCTAATTCTTCTTTTGATCATCCTTACATAGGATGAATTGGATCTTGTTCCTTGGATCATATTGATCAAAGATCTAATCTATTGATCTACATTTGAATCTAATATTTATACTACTTCAAAACATATATACAATATTATGATTCTTATTATTCTTGATCATTCAAGATCTTCTTATGGATCTATTTTGACCTTTGATTATCTTGATTACCATTTTTATTAGGATTGGATAGTTTACTATCCTTTTATGATCTTACTATTATTATTCAACTAGTTAATGTCTTAATGGTTGAAGATAGTTTATTTCTTTCCTAACACTAGACAGCTCCTCCTTATTTCAGAATTTATTAAGGCTTACTAGTTAAAACCTACACACAGAGTGGTTAATTCAATCCTTATGTAAGGAGGCGTTTAGAGCTCACAAACGTTGTCGGAAGGTGAGGGAAGATCAAGGCTCTATTAGAGAACCCCCTTAACCACCATGTTCAGCATTTATTAGGGTGACCTTGGCTCAACCTTCATAAGGTTCCTATGATCATTAAATCCTAAGTTCTCTTGCTATTTGATTTTAATTAAATCCATGAACATTTAAAATGTCATTCATGGGGTTTATTATTCTCCTAATTTGGGCCAAGAAAATGATATTCCTTATATTGTCCTACTAACTATAGCCCTTACTATCATTAAGTACATATCCATATTCATTGTAAATGTTCATCAATATCTAATCTCATTTAATTACATTTTTCATGTAATTTACATAACATGAACAATTAAAGCATAAATAAATAATCTAACAATTAAATCTACTAAGCAAATAAAAGAACATTTACAATAGAATTTAATAATTCACATGCTCATTTGAATACATCATATTTGTTCATTTTGATCAAATGATCAAATTTCGATTTCTATTCATTTTTCATCCCATTAAGGGTTTAGATCTTGATCTTTCATTTTTATTCAGATCTATCACATTCTCTTAATGTGATATCATCACTAGATTATTGATACATCTCATCATATGATCTGATCTTTCTTGATCCATCTGATCAAGAAGATCTTAAGTCAATTTATCCAATTTAAGGGCATATATTTCAATCTATCCCAAGTTAGCCACATCAGGCCATTCATTTCTCATGATCTTATCATTAGATCATCATCCATACTGTTTTATAATTTCTGATCATGTTGGATTTGTCAGATCATAAGTCCATGATTATTTTTAAGATTTCTCTTCCATTAAGGTTAAATTTCTTAATTCACCTCAAATAAATCACATCTAACTCTTGATTCCATGTTCCCTCATCACTAAATCACTGATAGAATAGAAATTCAAGGTCTGATAATGCTAGATTTGACTGATCTGGAGAATTAGTACCCTTTTTATATAATTTATAGCATTTTACAGTAAAAAAAACATAAATTTTATATTTCCATTAGATTCTACTCTTCACCGGAAATCCACAACTTCTTTCCGATCTTGATTTGGAGTTAAAATGAGCTCTGAATTGAAGTTTTAAGATTTCAGATCAAAATAAGGGCCTAGATTCAATTTGGGCCCACAGATAGACGGATTGATTAGCAGCCTGCCCTTGCCGCATTCCACCAGTGGTGGAACAAGAAGGGTGACCTGGGATAGCCGAGACGGTCTGATCTAGCTCTTCAGATCAATTTCTCTCAGATCTGAACAATCTAACATCCCAGATTTCATCCCTTGGGGTTTTGGAACCCTCTGAATCCATCCAACAATTCAGAATTCTGAAAATTTACGTTTTGTACGCGTTTTTCACTTGGTTCACTGGTACTGGATTCACCGAAAAATCTTACCAGAAAATCCATTCTGGTGATCCTCAAGCCTGGAAAACTGCCAAAATAGCTGGATGGGAGGATGAGGAACCTAGTTGAAATGACCAGAAGGAAAAATATGGCAAAAAAAGAGAGATCCACGCCAAAAAAATATACGTTGCCGGACTTACTATTTTTCAACAATTTCACTGGTGAATACTTCTCTGATCATCCTAAAAGTATAAGGCTTTTGAAGCTTATGAAATTCCGAACAAGATGAATGGTCAAGGTCATGATTCAACGGCTGGAAGTGGACGTCTAATTAAAAAATAGTACCCAGGGTAAAACCCTGGTTTTGTTTGGGATGAAGCGTTTGTGGATGCGCTTGATAGTTTTGGGGGGAATATTCCCCTTGGGTGAGTCTGTAGACACGCTCTGCAGCTGGAAAGGGAAGAGATAGAAAAGAAAAGAAGAAAAGAAAGAAAAAGGAAAGAGGAGAGAGAAAGAGAAGGAAAGAGGGGGAGACTCTTGGAAATTTGTGTAAGGGGGTATTTATAGGGCTGTTTTTGAAATATTTTAATTAAAATTTTAATTATTTTAATTATAAATTATTTTCACTTTTCTTATAAAATTAAAAGCATATTCTTCATCATGTTTATTCTTCATTATTAATATTCCCTAAGCTGGTTATCCACAAGCTCACCCAACTTTTGTGGACCCCACACAAAAGTGAAATGACCATTTTACCCTTATGGGTAAATGTAAATTCACAAAAATTATGAAAAATAAGGATTTTTCACCTGAACTCAGATTTCAGTGTGCTTATAGTTGTTTTGACTGGTTTTCCATGAATGATTCCAAATATCTATGTTTCAAAACCTGATTCTTTATATATATATATATATATATAAATTAATATTATATTAAATATAATATTTTACCTCAATTTTTGTGAAAATTCCAATTAATTCCAAATAATTTCATAAAAATTCCAGAAAATTTAGGGTTTTCACATCTAATATCTTGGTAAGAGATGGGGTGTGAGATCAGCTACCGTCATTTTGACTTATTTATTGTTTTTTGCTTTTGTTATAGTCATTGAATAGAAAACATATGTGTTCCTCTTTTTGCTTTTGGGTAGATCATCTTCCTTGCTATATGGATTACATGACCCATCTTTGATTGATCTAACCCATTCATTTAGTAACATTCACCATGTTTGGAGCATCCACAAAATTGTGTTCCAAGTCACTACCATGGACCATTGGACACATTGTTCATTTTCCTCCACTTACTACACGAAACAATAGGGTTGCTTTACTCATGGATAGCTATACATGGATAAGATTCACTTGGGTTTAACTTATGTTTTCTACATTTAATCTATGCTTTGATGCTTGGGAATGTTTTTCTCATCACTTCTTATAAAATTATCCATAGATTGAAAATGAGAAACATTGGCAAGAATTTATCATGTGAGGGTCATTGGTAGAATATATGCAATGCATCCTTCTAAAAGAAAGGTTTTATCTAAGATTGATTCTAAAATGTGTTGAAGGACCAGCATCTTTTGATGACATGTTCAAAGTTAACTGAGTTGTAAGAGAATACTTAAATGAAGATCTAACTCCACATATGCCATCAGCCATGATAAGGTTATTTGCTACATTTTTTAGAGTATTGTATGCCTACAAAAGTCAAACAGTTATGGGAAGAATTCACATGAATATGTCAAAGGATTAATTATCTGCATATTCATCATCAAACATTCACATAATCAATCGCCTACTATGAGGTCCAAATTCATTATTAATACATTACAACAGAAGTGCACATGACTTCTACTTGGCAATAGCTACGATAATTTGATGATGACTTGCAGACACCCATAATGATCCTAGATGAATTATCTATACTAGCTTCACTTGAGGGCTTGGATTCAATTGATAAACTGTGTAATGATTAAAAGCATGCATTCAACCATATAATTGAATCAATTGAGAGAAAGATGGATCAATTTTCTTCATAGATGGTCCATGTGGCATCGAAAGATATATTTATATGGGACAGTCCTGGCATATATAAGAAACAAAGGATACATTGCAATTCTAACAAGAATATCAAGAATAACAAAAAAAAATAATGTTAGGTGGACTTACAATGCATTCCAAATTAAAGATACCAATTTGTATGTGCGCAACATCAGTTTTTTCAATAGGTGGTCAATTCAATGTAGCCAAACTCCTAGACGAAACATGTTCTAGCATTTGGGATGAAGTAGCCATGGTACATCTATATGCTTTTGAGACTTTAGACAGAAATTATAAGATATATTGAAAGTGAAGACTCATTTGGGAGAAATATTTATTTTAGGAAGAGACATTATAAGATATATTGAAAGCGAAGACTCATTTGGAAGAAATATTTATTTTAGGAGGAGGCTTTTGTCAAGTACTTCTAGCTGTCCAATATGGGACTAGAGTTGAAATAGTTGATGGATGTATTTTTAAATCAACATTGTGGTTAAAAGAAAGAGGGACACATTTATCACAAATTATGGGTTCAAGGGATGGTCCATTCTTTTCAAACTTTTTACTATGTTTTAGTGATGGTAGAGAGCCCTATGGTGTGGATGGCATGATAAATTTTTTTGGTAATATAATCATACCATGGGAGAATGAAAACTTTGATAAAAAGCATATCTCCAAATATTAAAAGGAATGCTCATGACAAGGACTATATGGCGAAAAGACCTATAATAGCTACAATAATGAGTATGTTGAAATTTTGAATGCAAAGATGTTAGCTTTTCATTTGACTAGGTGGAAGATGATATGCAAAACTTATATCAGCATGAATATATGAACACAATAGTACTAGGAGCCTTACCCCCAATAAGTTGGTGCCTAAGTTAGAAGTTCCAATAATTCTCCTGCTGAATTTAGATCCAAGATGAGGTCTATGTAATGGTTCAAGACTAATATTCACGAGACTTCATAGAAATGTGCTTAATATAGAAGTGGTGACAAGTTAATTCTCTAGCACTTGGATTTTATTACCTCATATAGCTCTAAAGCTATATGAGAATATTGACATGCCATTTGTCCTTATTAGAAAACAATTTTCAATGAAATTGTGTTTGCACTAATTATCAACAAATTAGAAGAACATACGTTTCCTAATGCAGGGATTTACCTACTAGAACTTTTTTTAGCCATGGATAACTTTATGTTGCTCTTTCAAGGGGTTTCATGAACAGCAACAAAGATTTAATGAAAAAAGGGAAATTACAAGGCAAAGAGAGAAGATAGACAAGAAATGATATCTAAAAAGATGTAATAATCTCATGGGACACATAAGTGAGATAAGTTATATATAAGGTAAATAAAACATCTATACAATTTGAAATTGAAATGGCATAATTTCTCTTCAAATCGATAATAGTGGACTCTAAGTAAAGTTGGATGTCCCTCCTTGCATGCATCTACCTCATCATTATGATCCAATTTGTTAATCTGTCAAATAATTAGAAGCTCAACACATCGACATTGATCTTGTTGTTGACGGTCATGTCTGAACCCTACATTTGAAAAGCCATATTTAGGATTTTGTCAAGAAAATGTGAGCAGTTGGTTTTGGTGATTTATAGCATGCTGTGGAAATATCCTTTTTGAGTGGACCAAAACTATTTGGGCTAGCTAGTGATGGTAAGCAAGTCTAACAATATAGAACTAAACACATATATTTCTTGGGTGGCCCTATAAAATGTACTTCATACTTGAACAAGAAAGCACCTTGCTTAATGAATAGACTTCATACATAATATTTATGAGTTTCAATCTAAGATGAAAGGTTCTCACAGACCATGTAATTTAGTGGATGTAGACACTGTTACATTGTGAGACTTGCTAATTACTAAATTTAATCATATTTTTCAAATTTTGAAGTTTGAATAGTCCAAGCCAAAGATAAAAAACTCATGGACAAATCTACTCAATCATGATCACTTTAATGTACATAGCTTCAACATAAATCCATTATTTATTCTCAATTTTGAAAGTTATATCAAAGACTTTGACTACACAGTACTAATCAGGTTGTTGATTGAACGCAAGCCTTAGCATGAAAGTCTTTGGTTTTAGTCTGTAAACATAATAAAGACACTGCAAATAAATGCATAAATAGATATTTAGTTATGTGTGTTTCATAGTATATGGTAATATAAGAATCCCTGTATAAATATGTCCTTTTTAAGTCTTAGTTTGTAAATAAATCTTTGCATATAAAACTTCTATTTTACCCTCTTTTTTCCATTGTTTAATGTTTTGTTGATCTTCATAAAAGAGTCATGCTTTAAACAAAAGAAACTTTTAATGATGCTATGAAGAAATTATAGGACTTGACTATGCTATTCATGATACCCTGAACATATATTGTTTAACAAGAAGATTTTAATGATGCTAAGCAAAAATCTATAGGGCAAGCATATAATGACCCTGATCCACATGCATGTGCACTACGTTGGTCTATGGTATATTAAGGTAACTATGTTGTCTTTGGGTATTTAGAACCCTATGTTTTATTATGCCATGTCAGCATATTTAAAATTTAGGTTATTTATTTATTATGGATTATTAGTTGGATAAATGGCCCCCTTTAGTCTCTCTTATATCTAACCTTTCCTAATATCTCTTTGTAAACCTGATCTCTTTTTAATGCACAATTGATAAAATCTCTTTATGTTGTATCATTTTAAATTGGCAATCAAACCTCATCTCAATGATCAAAGTCATCCATCTAATAGTCTATATTAATGTAAATAAATAAATCTACATTAATATACACAAAGAAATTTAAAAATCATCTTAATAATCAAAGTTGCCTATCTACTAGTCTAGTTTAATGTAAAGAAATAAATCTCTATATCAACATAATCCTAAGATGTTTTTCATTCATCAATTAGAACCCTATTTTTCTGGTGTCAGGTCAATATATTTGAACTTTTTAATTAATTTTTATATTATCCTGCCTTATTAGTAGCACAAATAGCCTTTAGAGGATTTACCTCTCTTTTTAGCCACATGTCAAAATTTTAAATATCTATCTTATCTCAAACCTATCCTAAGATCTCTTTATAGATCGTATCACTTTCTATTTTGTAGGCACCTTTCCTGAAATCTCTTTATATTGTATTTTGTTAAATTGGCAATCAAACCTCATCCGACTAATTAAAGATATCCATCTAATTGTATATATTAGTGTAAACAAATAAATTTCTATATTGATATAAATAAAGAAATATGAACCTCATTTTAATGATAAAAACCATCTATCTAATAGTCTACATTATTTGTAAACAAATAAATTTATATTAATATAAATAAATAAATCCTAACACATTTATTTTTGTGCACTTAGAATCCTAGTCTTCTTATGTCATCATGTTTGAATCTTTTAATTATTTTTATTTTATGCTGCCTTATTAATTGGATATATGGGTCCCTAGAGGATTTTCCTCTTTTTTATAGACTCCATTTCTTTGTGTTTCGTAGACATTTTTCCTTAAATCTCTTTGTATCATGGCCTTTTTGAATTGGCATTCAAACCTTATCTTCGTGATCAAAACTACCCATCTAATAGTTTATATTAATTTAAATAAAGATTTTTTATTTTTTTTGTAGACACCATATCTTTCTATTTGCTAGGCATCTTCCCTTAAATCTCTTTATATTATATCCTTTTTACATTGGCATTCAAACCTCATCTTAGTGATCACTTTGAATAAAGATTTTGAACCTCATTTTGATGATAAAAGATGTCCATCTAATAGCTTCTTAGACAAATTAACTAACAAATAAACCTCTATATTAATATAAATAAAGATATCCTAAAAGGAAGAAATATTTTTCATACATGCAACCTCATCTTAGCGATCTAAGTCATCCAATAATTTAACCCATCCATCTAATAGTCTATCTTAATTTAAGCAAAGAAACCTTAAGAGAAAACAAATCTATGACTTATGTCCCTAATGTTGTGTACATGATCTAGCCAAGATTTTTAACTTTCACTTTTTTATTTTTTGTATTAGATATAATTGTTAAATATTTCTAGATTATTCTATCAAGAGATGCAAATATTTATTAAGAAATAATATGTAACCTATCTTGAACCGCTCATACAAGTTAGGAGTGTGCTCCCTTCGAAAGGGGTCCCTTAAACAAATGACGGTGTTTAATATCATTTTATTGGTGAGATGAGCTTAACTATTTTTTGGGGTTAAAGGGCCATTGGCTTGTAGAGTATGCTCCTAAGCTATATGAGTAGGCAAGACAAGCTATAAATCATTCCGCATATTTATCTCTTTCTATTTTGTACATATAAACAAATTAACCTCTAATACAGTTCTTTTCTCTTTCTATTTCATAGGCATCTTATCTTAGGAAAAAAGCTCTAAGGGGGCTTCTACTACAGATAAGCCTAGATATTTAGCAATCAAAACTATTCATTTTCTTGATTCCTTGTTAAATAGATATTAGATTAAAATAGATTTCCAGTGAGTCATCTAACTCTATTATTCAATTTAAGAACTAAAAAAAAGAAAAGAATAATAATATCTTATTCTATTTACCCTGAGCATTGCGTCAATGCCCCTTATTAGTATATATCATTGCCTGTGCCTATTATTAGTATATATATTAAGCAAATAGGATTTTTTTAGCCTTTAGAGTTGGAACCTTATTTTTCCTTGTGCCACAAAAGCATTTAAAATTTTTAAAATTATTTTTATTTTTAGCATATTTCATTGGTTGAATAAATGCACTAATAAAAGAGTTAGTTGTTTAATTACTTGAATAGGTAAGCCAAAAGGATTGGTTCTATTCCTATAATCCCTGTATTAGTGTTTGTATTTTATATGAGAATCTCTCCCTCGAGGAATTATATAATTATATAATGTAATCGGTGTCAACACAATTGCATCACACGCGTACTAGAAGATGGATGGTGGGTCCACTATTTTCAATTTTTTCTATCATCGATACCATTCTTGGATTTGGCTTGTCTTATATGGCATTGATACCAAATCTCACATGAAATCATTGGCCATGGCTCACATCTTTTATGACCAACAAATCTCATTCATTTTGGATGAGAATTTTGGGTTATAGGTCATCTAAGCCATGATCAATGATGTGAATGGTTCGTATCTTCTAAAATGTGGGCCAACTTGAAGCTATTACTTAGGAAAGATATTCAGTTGTTATTTTAACATTACCATATAATTTACTATTTTTGGGTCATAGCCCTACAGTTAGGATAGCTAAAGTATTGGGTTTGCATATGCTTTCATACTTTAAACTCATTGTATCCAGTAGGCCACACATGCTATACAGGGTTTGTTAACTAAAAAATAGCATGTGTTATATTGATCTTTTAGGTGATTTTTTTGCTAAAAAAAAAAAATTTAAAATCGAGAGTTGGATGATGTCCTGCCTATTTTCAATGGGATATATGTATGTATCTATATCTATACATACATACATGGAAAGATATTTTGAGAGAAAAAAGCCAGAGGGCATTTTGAGAATAGGCGAAAATATTTCTAGGGAGAAAATATGTTTGCTGAGAGGGTTGACTTACTAGTGGAACTTTATTGCTAGTAAGTGAAAATATTGTTCCAATGTATTTCATACTGCTAAGTATCTGTTGTCCTAATCTCATACTTGCATGTGTGAGTTACACATAAACATTCACAGACCCTTGCAATTATTATCATGAGACATACTATAATGGATGAGTAGGCATCATGAGTGACCATGGTCTCAGTATTGCCTCTATCAAGAAAAACCATCATAGTCTCACCTTGATCCACCCTATCAGAACTATTTAGATTATCGGGGACAACCATTGTAGAGAGAGAGTAGCAAAATACATTTTTAGCCACGGATTTTACATCTTTACTAGTCAAAATTAGCTTGTAAAAGTTAAATTTCCACACAGGTCACAACTACAGCTTCCATTCGTTGTGCTATTGAAAATTTCTATTTCTAAATACACTCATTCCTTTGGGCCTTTAGCCGGTTGTATTTTCCTTGTGACTCCTCATAGTCTACTCTCTCTCTACTGTGCAGGTACTTATTTTTTCTCTTGCTAAGTGGGCTCTGCCACTTTCTTCTCTTGCATTCACCATAGGGACCTACAGGACTCTTTTCACTCACCTCTCTCCATATTGTCAAATGGTTCCTTGCAGTCTACTTCAACGACTGTTTTCTCCAACTGTCTATAGATCTCCTCTACTCTCTCTTGTTTCTTTTTCAGGGGCTTGCTTGGTGAGAAGTAAGGGTTCGCATGGTAGAGAGAAAAAGGAACAAAGGGCAGCCCCCGTACACTAAGCTCCCGCCTATGCGGGGTCCAGAGAAGGGGCAAACCACAATGGCCTAAAGTACACAGCCCTGTCTTGCATTTTGCAAGAGGCTGTTTCCACGTCTTGAACTCATGAACTCAAGGTCATACGATGGTAAGTAAAATTAGCACCCCAAAACATTTATGTTGGGCATGTTTTGCCCTTGCCCAGGTGTGACAAAAGAAGTAACTTTAATAATGGTCTTTCGGCTACTTGCACAAATTGATCGAATATACAAAAACACCAACAAACTTAATGACAAGAATGCCTTCGTCTCTAAAACCCAACTGGGGGTGAATTTTTTTCCATGTTAATCAACCTAAAGAGACTCAGAAGCCTATGTTGATCAGTAGTTGGATCACCATTCACTGAACTCTATTGTGCCTATGGCTGCCAATCAAATCCTACTTTCCTGACATACAAAACCAACTTTGGTTTCCTTTTTTTTTTTTGGTAGTTGCACTTGCCACTATCTAATTTCTTCCCATGTGCCAAGTTGTTCCAATTAAAACTATCTAATTTCTCCCAATTTATACGATTTAACTGTCGCAAAATCATTTTCTTTCTCACACATTGTGCCATTCTAAGATCTAATAGTTGAGAATGAGGACCTTTGCATTTGCAAATGACGCAACTCTTTTTTCTGATTCAAGATAGTATACTCAAAGCTTAGACTTGAATTTACACTATTGCCATACAAAATTTATAACTGTATGTTTAAAAAAAAAGGCAGCCTGGTGTACGAATCTCCTGCATATGTAGGGTTTGGATTATGAGGATTATAAAAGGCTATAGTAGGTAGCCTTACTTTGCATTTTTGTGAGAGGCTATTTCCATATCGTGAACTTGTGACCTCCTAATCACATGGCAACAACTCAACCATTGTGCAAAGGCTCCCCTTTCTTCTAACTGTTTGGTTTATGTGATCAAAAAATAGTTTTTCAGGTGCCACAAATATCTCACCCCCGAGTTTGAACTATCTTGTCATCCAAAGCCGGCGGAATGAGAGGAATGGGTAAGATCATTCAGAGGTGGGCCTTCTAAGTGCCAAATGTTAGGCATTCTGGCTAAGGTCCATTTAGGGGCGTTCAGCGTAGACTTCCTCTATGTATATTCATGGCCGTGCTTAAGCTGTCAAACCCACAATCATAAAGGCATAAAAAAGACTAAATCTGGTCTGTAGAACTCAGTCACGAAGCCTCTGCAAAGCGAATAAGAAGAACACCCCAGAAATTAGAGCTATCAGCACTGGTTTCTGTAGATCTTGCTGTTAATCGCAAACCTACCTCCAACCAAAACCAGCAAATGTAAAGCATAGAAAGATTGCATTGACGATTATGGTTTTGGAGGTGGAAGAAGAGATTTTACGGGAATTTTTCTGTTCCTTTCCCCCTTTCCTTTTAACGGTAATTTAATCATACAAATAAAATAACAACTCTTGTATTAGCATAACTTTCCTCAGAATAACCTAAAAACCATATTTATAATCACAAGCATTGCCCTTGACTGAGGATAAAACGAGTCTAAATATTTTCTTCAGCACTGCTCAATATGCACATGTTAATGAAGTTCAACACCAAATTGATCTCTTTGATGACTGTAATTTAAAAAGCTATGAGCTGTCTAGGGAGTAGATTGGATAGTCCAGTTGGTGGAACACACTTGTAGCTTTTCCGTGCTTACTTGCAAGGATAATATATATATACATACACACAGATATATATATATATATATACTCGGGATTCCAACAGTCACAATATTGTCCGCTTTGGGGCGCCCATACACCCATCACGGTTTTGTTCTTCCCCAAATTTCTAGGAAAAACGCGTTGCGACCATTAGAGTTTTTCGAACTCTTATAAATAGCCCAATTTTCTCTCCCCAGGCAATGTGGGACTAACTCTCTGTCCCTTACCCCAACTTAGAAGCTTGCCAGCCTTCTCTTGGCCTACCCTCATCGGCCAAGGGCTTCATATCTTCCCCCCTTAGGGAACATGCGTCCCTGCGTGATAGCCATGACCAAGTGCTTGCGTGCGGCTAGCCACCACACCACGAGGGAAACTGGCTCTGATACCATTTGTTTACATCTGTAACGCCTCGGGTATGGGCTCCCTCAGTAACAATATTGTTCGCTTTAGGCCACGGGTCCGCATGATTTTAAAAGGCCTCGTTACTGGTAAAGCCCACCCAGACCCTTATCAGTTGCCTATGAACTTTCCTTCTGGCGATGTGGGACTAACTCTCAGCGCATTCCGCCTTCATCCCCTCAGATTATGTTGAGGACCTTCCCCTCAAACCATCTTGGCAGACGGCAACGGTAGCCGCTGCTGTGGGCCCTATTGCTGACGGCTGTGTCCTGGGCACAATCACCCCAAGTGTCGGCTCCTACAACATGGGCACATTCTCTTGCCCTGACCTCTCCTCTGCCTAGGAGGAAAGTTCCTGAGCGGCTGATAAGGGTCTGGGTGGGCTTTACCAGTAACGAGGCCTTTTAAAATCGTGTGGGCCTGTGGCCCAAAGCGGACAATATTGTTACTGAGGGAGCCCAGACCCGGGGCGTTATAATGGGTGTATTAATTTCAGTTGTTTAATTCAGGTACAAGGAGCAATGATATTTGATTGGCTAGAAAAAAGTAGAAAATAAAAAAAGTAAAGAGAAAATGTTAGTTAGAAACTTTTTTTCAGCTAATCAAATGTCACCTTCACTTTACACCTGCAACTCCTCGCTAAAATTACCACTATATATGTGTGTGTGTATGAATGTATATCTATTTCATGCAGGTACAAGGAGTAGGTAACATCTTATTAGTTAGGGAAAAGTACAAAACAAAAAAAAATAGAGAAAATGGCAGTTAGAAACTTTTCTACAGCCAATCAAATGTTACTTGCTCCTTAAATTACTATTTTAGCAAGGAGTTGTAGGTATAAAGTAAAGGTGACATTTAATTGGCATAAAAAAGTTTCTAACTGTTGTTTTCTCTAACTTTTTTCCAGCCAGTCAAATATCGCCTACTCTTGCACTTGTATGAAACAGCTGAAATTAACAGTTCCCATGGGATCCTTGACTGATTGGACACGAAGGAGATGGCAACAAAGAAGAACAAATAGGGCTAGGAAAAGTTCAAAACTTAATAAGCAAATACAATTTGGCTCAGAAGAAGGAAGCACTTCAGGATATCTCATCCAAGTATGCTACTCGCCTTTGTTATTTTGGGTTCTAAAACGTAGAATGAAAACTTTCTGATTGCCTGTGATACAGTAAGACAAGAAGAAAGTGGCTTGGATCTTTGGGTGTATGAGATTTTCGGGGATTGGCCTATCCATGACAACATCCAAGAAACTGAGCGGTTTAATTGTTTAAAACGCGAAATTCTGGAATCTGAGCCTGTATACACTTTCCTTCAGCCATACGTTGTAGTCTTGACTGCTGAGTGCCATAGAATTACTTCTCAAAACTTAAGCTGCCAGCAGGCCCGGTAGGGAAGGCTAAGAAAAAGTCAAGGCAGGTATCACGTACAAAACAAACACGAAGGCTCCCACCCATTCATTAATGAGGTTGAATCTTCTCTATCAGCTGCCTTTTCTTGGCGTCAGTAATAAATCAAGTCGTTGTCTTCCAAGACTTCAATTTTTGGTGTTTCCCCTTTTTCTTTGTCGTGTTGAAAGGGATAGTTAAGTAGCCAATGGGATCAAGTTGGGCTCTCTTTACCATAGTACAAGCTAATGGATGTGGTTTATTGCACCTTGAAAGAGATCTCAAGTGGAATACCTTTTTACTGACTGAGTCACTGGTTGTTTGTGGTAGAAAAACATCTAATAATTATGAAAACGATAATGGATAATCACATGACTGTTTGATTCCGAAGTCTTAGTTTTTCTTTATTATGATGAAGGCTATGGGCTTCTCAGAGCCAATTATTTACATTGACTTAAAGTTTCTGGGAGAAAATAAGAGGAAGTTTGTGAAAAGTTCACTTGCCGGCTAAAATTTCTAGAAGAATGCCTCAGCACAGCACGAGTCCACTACTTTTTGTACGAATATGCGCACCTTTGAATGATCTGACCCATTCACTTGATTACTCTACATTTGAATGTCTAGTGGTTCAAAACACAGCCGAACTGGATGACTTTAGTGTCTAGAAAATTATACTTTTGATCACTTGAAATGGGTAGTTAGAAAGTTTATATATAAAGCAGTCCCCATTCTCCATAATAAAACATTTTACAGGATTCTCAGATCATTCAACTTGCCATGTATTCACCGTCTCCTATGGCACCTCAAATTTCAAAGCTAGTTAAGGAACAACCTGGTCACTGGTTTAAATTTTGATTGAACGAGTTGATAATTGTTCCACTTTCCAATTGAAACGCTTCCTCAAGGCCCATTATGACTGTATAGGCCCACGGAGCATCAAAATATCATATACCATTTTAACAAGCTGCAATGGAGCTAGTGTGCTTCAAACGAACCAAGTAAACTTGGATCGCCCTAGAACAAATGGCTAAAAGGGGTAGGCCCAGTCCATGAAGCTCCCTTATATGCAGGATTTGGGAAAGGGGCACAAGGGTTAATAGCATGCAGCCTTATTTTGCATTTTGCAAGAGGCTATTTCCACACCTTGAACCGTAACTTTAAAGTCACACGCATAAAACAAATGGGTGTACAAAAGATATATCACTTACTAGTATAATAAGCTAAATAGGCCTATAGGATAGGAAAAAGACTTAAAAGTTCTATAAGCCCAAGAGCAGTTTCTTATCAGCATAAAGGGCTAATTCATCAATTCTATCTAATTCCTACATGAAATGTCCATAAATTAGGCTAAAATGATATTTATACTCCCTAGACTAGTAATGACTCTCCTCAGTTGTTTATGGTCCAATTGGATCTAACCGTATAAAATATTAATAAGAGAATTTCTTGCTTCCAATCTCTATATTTGGACCCCTGCTCATTTTCACAATACTAGAAGGACAGTGGCTTGGTGGTCTTCAACATCTCCAAGTTTTCTAGATGCTATTTGATCATTTGTCGACACCGTTATCTACTTTCTTTTGTGTTAAAACTCAAAAGCCCTTACCTCAAGGGACTCAACAACATTATCATGCACAACTTTATGTAGAGATTGATGCATTGATAAAGTGCTTAAGATAATGGATTCTCTATTACTCACGGCCAAACCAGGCATGATTGATGAGATCCATCGTAGCTTGGCATCAGCTAGGTTGTGGAGGATCATCTTCAGAGAAAACACAAAAAGAAAAACAAAATCACGGGGGCGAGGTTCTCGATCATGATTTAAAACAAAGGGCCGTCCAGTGCACAAAGCTTATACATAGGGTTCAGAGAAAGGGCGGACCACAAGGATCAATAGTACGCAGCCTTATCTTGCATTTTGCAAGAGGCTGTTTCCATGCCTGAAACTTTCTAAATCATGATTTACATTAAAAAAGAAAAAAAAAAAAGGTCAATGGAGCACCTAAAATTTTAGCCGACCAGACCAGTTGTCATCCCAATATTCACTAGCTTGAGAAGAGTTGTTATGCAACTTGACTAGATTGGTGCTGCTTGTCATAGTAGGCCCAGGAGACTGGAGAGAGAGAGAGAGAGAGAGAGAGAGAGAGAGAGAGAGAGAGAGAGAGAGAGAGAGAGTCATATTTTACCAATTGCTGACTACTTAGTTAAGTTTGTCACAAACCCAACGGCCCAATGACACACTAAAGTGCCCCCTCTTTAGTCTCTCTTCATGATCACCGAATAGAACAAAGAATAACCGTGTCAAAGGTAAGGTTAATTTGATAGCTAAAACCAATATAGCATACTTCTTTCCTTACCTGCAAACCTTCATAAATTGAAATAAGAGTCAGTTTAATCAAAGCTTATCCAATAGATTACTTGATTAAGAAGACCCAAAAAATACGAAAATCTTCCCATTAGAGACCCATGTCTCCCACTATGAGTAATTGGACGAATCCTTTTATACAAGAAAAGAGTATTGAGTATGGAGAAAGCATGGTCAATAGCATCCAAATCTCCAACCATATCTTATGCCACTTAGCCTTTTGGAAAGATGGCAAACCAGAGACCAGTTAGTGAAGTATATGGATAGCTTTTCTTATTATGCTTCTTTTGCCGTTTTCCCAGACGTGGTGACCAGCCCCAGTCCTCCCCCAAATGGATTGCGTGTTGAAAATTGCATGGCAAGTTGATCAGAAAGGAAAACAGAAGGTGAATTTACAAGAAAGCCAACTGTGGTTCTGCTTAGTTTGGGGAAATAGACTTCTTTCCTATTATATTACATGACTGCCACCCATTAATGGATCATCTACTAGGCAGCTCTTTTTGTCATTTTTCCTTTTGGGGTGGTTAAATACTGAACACACACCCATGACGAGAGACTTGAGAAGCCCTTCTTAAGCCACCGTGCTAGAAGGCATTTGCCCCCTCCACTAGGCACTAGAGACAGGTCTTTCCTAATTCATATGAAACTGTGTTCTATAGCTATTAAGCAAGAGTATAAGGTATCAACAAATGTCTAGTGCAGTTGGTTGACAACAATTCAGCATTTCTTCTGGAGTACTCTTGGTTGTAGGTTCAATTTGCCATTTTCTCCTTCAGTAGATATTAGATATAGGAGTGTGTGAGAGCAAGAGTGTAAGAATGATTAGCTTTTTAATTCTTCACTAGTACCAAAAATGAAAGCAAGCCTGTAAGGCAATCTTGGGTTATTGATAATCTTGGTGAGATAAACATGTGGATGTATAGTGGCTAGTAATGTGAACTGAAATCATTAGGTGGTTGCTTGAAACTTTATAGGAATTAATAGCCTTTGTTAAACATTTAAAATTGTTGTTGAGATGATCGATGCATTTTTAATGGTGAGTTATTGTCAGTTGTACAGGCAACATAGATGTATGGTGATCAAGTTTGTTAATCAAAGGAAGTCTGCGATAAGGCCCTCCCAAGGTAAATCAGATTCTTTTGTCCAACAAAGCTGTGAAAAAGCAAGTTTTAGCAGGTTTGCTGTACAGTGCCTTCAATTTGATATTCAATCTTCAGAACAGTTTGTTAGTTGATCACATCTATTCCATTAATCCATTTTCATTAACCCAAGTCATTAGATGATTCAAGTACGTTGATCAAAAGAACTGGGAAACCTGAAGAGAAGCTTAACCATTGAAGGTATTGATCTAGCAAACATGATATGCACTTTTCTGGCACCACGACCCATTCCATCTGTCATTCAGCAATCTTGATTACCACTGAATTCTGCTGCTTTTACAATTTATCATGAACGTCCTTGTTATACACTGACAGTGACTGTAGGCATAATTGATTCTTAAAGTTTAGCCTCTACCTCCAACAAATTCATGAAAGGTTCCACCAGGAATGCTAAAGTGCCTTACATTGCATTAAAGCAGACCAGCATTTGCGTGGCCTGAGCTGTTCATCTGATTGCTTCGTCTTTGGAAATCACGTAAATAAAAAATCTCAATGAAAGTCAAAGCTTGCAGTGTCCTTAGATTGGCATAATTTTCTTGTGCAGAATAAATGTCTTTTTTTTTCTCTTTCTAATGGTAGAAGGGGGACCTTGGTACAACGGTAGAGTTGTTGTTGTGTGAAATGCAAGATAATGTTGCATACTATTGACCCTTGTAGTCCGTCCCTTCTTCGGACCCTGCATAAGTAGGAGCTTCGTGCACCAGGACTGCCTTTTTTTCTCTCTCTTTTGAATGGTAAACGATTTTATTGATGAATGATCGAGGTGATCTGGATTACAACCATTCGATGAAAAAGAGAAAATGAATCTCTGAAGGCAAGCACCCCAACAGCAAACCTATACAAGAAAGAGGAATAATTCAATCATGAGCATACTGTCTATCAAGTACAGCCTCTAATGTGGCCCCCTCCGGAGCTAGTTGGTCAGTGGCATCATTAGCTGATCAGAGAGATGTTAATAAATGAGAAATTCATTGGCAAGCAGCAAGTTAATTCTACCAACGCCTTTATTCCATGTCTCTTCACTACACAGAATGAACGTTCTTTCATAGTTTTGACAGCAAGAGCTTAATTATTTAGCAATGCTTGATCTGGATTTCTTGTTCTAATGATATGAACTTTGCATAGCCTGGGATTTAAGAATGCAATGAAGTATCACCGTGAGGGGGAGCCTTGTCGTCGTGTGACTTTGAAATTACAGGTTTAGGGCATGAAAAAACCTCTTGCAAAATCAAGATAAGACTGCATACAATAGACCTTTGTGGTCGTACACAAAAAACTTCGTGCACTGGCTGCCGTTTTTAACGAATGAAGTACGACCATCCACATTGATTTGTTAAAACTCAATCTTGCTGTATCTGTTCCAAATGTTTACCGTTCTTCGCATAAGATAAAGCAGCATGCTTCAGGCCCTAAGTGACACCTCAAAACCTCAGCAAAATTGTGATCCTAGTACCAGCAAGCGTTGCTCCTACTTTTGAAGATCTTCTTCCGCAGTGGGACAGGTGAAAGTTCTTCTCATATTAGGAAATGGAAGAAAAATTGACGTCCCTCCTCCCATGTTTAATGACAGGCTATCTCTCTACTTCACACCTTCCTGTCTCCATTCACGTTGCAGAGTTAAAATTGCATGGTCAATGAAAAAAATATATTAGTTGCTGTTGATGGCTTATATATACACACACATAGGAGAGAGAGCTTAAAAAAGTAGAGAAAATGTTGGGTGCTTTTCAAAAATTTGGTTCACCTGATTTAGTCTCCCTCAAATGACCTAGTTACCAAACACCTCATCTATGGGTTCCTCTAAATCTGGTTTCTTTGACATTTTGTAGGTATAAAATAGATGATGTAACACAAAAAATTAATTTTTTTTTAAAAAGTGAGGTTAGCATGCATTTTTTTCAATGATAAGACAGAGAAAGCTTTCTAGTGTAGAAAGTCTCTCTCTCTAGAGAGAGAACTGGAGAACAACTAAAATATAACCAACCCATCACTTCTAATAGACAAAACAAAAAAACAAAAAATTAGCGAAGAAAAAATGTCTCTTCGTGTTGCCAAGGTTGCAGTGGTTTTGTATTTTGATGGTTTCTCAAAAATGCAGATTTTCTGTAGTGTTTGATAATTTTACAGTGATCATTATGGTGAATGAATATCCTGATAATTGGAACTTTTTGTCCTTTTTAGGGGTCATAATGTAGATTTATTTCATTAGACTTAAGTTGACTATTTGAGATGTCCTTAAAAGGTTAAAAGTAAGGGTGGGTGTAGGAGTGGTGCAGTCATGTAAGAGTGAGCCTCAATTGTGAAGGTTATGAGTTTGAGATGGCTCAAGGGTGTATGCGTGTTCATCGTTTCAAAAAACAAAAAATGAGAAAGTAAGAGCAAGCGATAGCAAATTGGCCCATAATGTCTAGTGCAACTTGTTGCAAACAACTCGCAAATTTTCTCTCTTTTGTTTGGGGATCAAATTTAAGAAAGTACATGAGTGAAAGTACATTAGTATTTACTTTGAAATTCTTGTTTCCTAAAGCAAAATTGAAGCATTTAAATAGATGGTTAAAATGAAAATGCACCAACGTATAACAAACTAATAAAAGATTGAGAAAATGGCTCCTTTAGCAATAAAACCTTTTCCTACTTGTACATTTTGTTTGTTTGTTAAAAGGGGAGTCTTGGCACAACGGTAAAAGTTGTGGTCGTGTGACCTTGAGGTTACGGGATCAAGGCGTGGAACAGCCTCTTGCAAAATACAAGGTAAAGCCGCGTACTATAGGTCCTTGTGTTCTGCTCTTTCCCCGGACCCCACATAGGCGGGATCTTTGTGTCCGGGGACTGGCCTTTTTACATTTTGTTTGCTGGTTCATATTTTGCGAGGGAGACCAAGTGATTAAGTGTATCAAATTATTTGTGAGGATGAGGATTTACGGTAGAATTCAATTCCATGTTGTGGAGAGAACCAACTACCAAAGATTTTAGATTCTAGGAAGAAAATGCATTCCACGGAAGGAGATTGCACCGCAGAATTCAATTCCACCTTCAATTAAGGGTTAAGGCCCTCGTAAGAATGGCAGAAACAAGTGTGGATTTCATTTCCTATTATTGAATTCCGAAAGTCATTGCTTGGCATTTCCGTTATTACCATCAAAACAAGGGCCAACAAAACTTCCTCTCCCTCCATTGACGTTCCCCATTCTTAAACTAACCTTCCCCCCCCTCCCTCTTTCCATCTTTCTCAGAGGAGGCACAGAGCGGGAACACCAAAGTCACTGTGAAGAAAAAGTAAAAAGCTTGAAAACCACCGTACCTCCCTTCCCATTTCAATGGCGAATGAGGGTTTCCTCTCCCAAAACCTCCACCAAAGCTGGTGGAGCTACCGCCACCAAATCTGGAGGCACCACCATTGCAGCCGGTCCCCTCCATTTCTCCGATGGACCACCACCACCGTAGAGGCTTTCTGAAAGCCTCCACTTATATACATTAACTCCCCCTCGTTTACGGTGTACATATACGGCAGACAGGGTGAAGCCAGGCAATGGTACACTTCGGAGACCAAGGACATGTTGGACCATTTTCGGATTTTTTCCCTTCTCTCTCTCTCACATACAGCAGCAGCATACAGTAGATCCGTACGCTTCATATAAGTTGTAATGTACTCCTGAAAAAAATGAATTTCTTGCTTTTTTCTTTTTCCTTTCTTTTAAATCCCCGTTTATCGGAGATTGTGAGTCATGGAATGAAGGAATGACCTTGGAATCTTCATGAATACGAATTTTTCTTTTGTCTCCATTTAATCTGTTTTCTTTTGCATTCTGTGTAAGTCGGGTAGGATGCCAATGTTGTGCTTCTTGTTCTTTTTTATTTTGTGAAGTTTATCGTTTTTTCTCTTTTCTTTGTATTGTAGTTTTGCTTTTTGAGATTCCTGTTCTCGGTGAATGTATGTTTAATGATGGGTTTCTATATTGTATGATCTAGTCATGCCGCATTATCACGATTTTCTAGCTAAACTGTTTTTTGTTGTCTGTTATGATGAATACAGCTGATTAATTTTCCAAATTCAACTTCTAGGTTGAGCGATTATAACCGTTATTTCATAAGGTTATTCTTGATAGATGAAGTTTTCTATGGCTTACTGGTTTCTGCCAATATCTAGTTAACTATGGTTCTCTGTTGATGGTATGGGTGGAACTGGACGTTCAGAATTTGGGTACTCTGGGTTATGATTGATATAGAAAAGTAGCCGATGAATTTACATATTTTACATTCATCTGTAGAAAGGGCAGCCCGGTGCACGAAGCTCCTGCATATGGGTGTCCAGGAAGGGGTGGACCACAAGGGTCTGTAGTATGCAGCCTAACCTTTCATTTTGCAAGAGGCTGTTTCATGCCTCAAACCTATGATCTCAAGGTCACACAATGACAATTCTGCCTTTGCACTGAGGCTCCCCTTCTTTAATATTTATCTGTAGTGTGTGAAAATTATACTAAAATATATTTGTTCTCTTGATGTTTGTGGAACAACATATTAGGGCTTTGACTTTGTTTGGCTGATATTGAGTGGAGAAAATTCTGGTCTTCTTGATATTGTTTGAGGTTTTATGTGAAAGTCTATAACATTTGATCCACAACTGCAAAGTTCTTTCCTTAATTCTGTGTCAAAAGCCTTGGTCTCAGCACTTGTGGGCAAATAACAAAAAGATTATTTGGCATGGAAGGATAGATTTCCTACACAGGAAAGAGATGCCTCATTTATTGCATTTTTAAGAACATGACAGCTTCCCTTCATACCCATTCAGAGGATAGTCTTTATCAAGCCACTTTTTCTTGCCTAGTTTACACTATCACACATTCTGATATACCCACGGGGGTGATTTTCCTCCAGTTGCCCCAATCTTCACTCTCTCGCAGGCTCTTTGTTGTGGAATTAGACCAAAGGTAATCTCTCTAGGAACTATTCGTGCAGGTAAGAGACTGGAACATAGTTGTTAGTATTAAGTTATGAGCTGTGGACACTGACATGGGTTTCTGGACACGACACGGATACTGGTGTTTGATACGGAAGCTCCTTAAAAACCAGACATGGAGACAATGAGACACTGTAAATAAATAAATAAGTACTGCAAGAAAGCTAAATTAAGCGAAATCTAGAGAAGAAGCCAAGTAAAAATGCAGCAGCTCCATTGAAAGTTATAATGAGAGTGAAGTCCCACAAGAAAGGCTATTTTTGAGCTGTTTTTGAGTTGGATGCTTGTCAATATGCTTGGAATTGTCCACACAAGTGTTGACAGCAGTGTTGTGTCGATGCCTGTTCAAGATGGATACAAGAGGGAAATAGAAGTGTCCAACAAATGATAGGTAATAAGGTGCTACGGGGAAAGATATGACCTTCACCTAGCACATGGAAGATCTCTATAGCATATGTACCTATTGTTCTATGTCCATAATAATGTTATTTGTCTAGTTATACCCAAACAAAAATGATCCCAACGAAAATATACCTAAGATTAATTCTTTGAGCTAGCTTCCATAGAAAATTCGAACATTCTTTTTGATATTGCAATCCCTTGAAAGCATAAACTTTGAATCTTATAGCTGAGCACATGGAAATTGAATCATGAGTTGGGATCATAAAGAGCCTATTGCCAACTAGAAGTAGATTAAGCATCAAATCTACTCATACTAGGCATTTTACAAGTTGAATCTTACATAATAAAATAGAAGGGCAAAGTTGGGAATAGGTGAAGACATGGTGCTTGAAGACTGTCTTTCTTTTTCTGAATGGTGGTACAAGACAAAGTCTAAGATTAATGTATATATCATCGAGTGACTCTAAACGAAGATCTTCTGTATTGTGTTCAATGAAACTAGAAAAAAGTCAAATGATTGGTCCCTTGCTTAAGGGAAGAAGTGCTATGAATGAGAGGAAGAGTTCAATGCCTGGTGCATGTATGATTCATAATGTGGGCCTCTTGCATCCCTCTATGGTACAAGCAACTACTATTCTCTACAAGCGGGGAGGTGGCACTTCTTAGAGGAGGTTATTGTGAGTTTGTTAGCAGTATGGCTTCTTCTCTTTTTTTCTCCTATCATGCTTTGATATCTTGACAAGTCACCTACTTAAAAGCGCCCTCCCTATTCTGTCCCATCCTTGAGTTGTTTAGTCATGCAATACCATTTGAATATAAATAGCAATGTTGTAGTTCTCAACCACTTCTCTTGGGCTCCAAGGTCATCTATGATAGTGAAGCAAATGAACCGGAGGAAGTTGTTAAGGGTGTTCTCTCTTGATGAGGTGAAAATTGGCAAATATTGTAATTTGGGTGGAGATAGTCAAGAGGAGAGTGGAATTTGTTGGATTTCAATATTTTATATCTAATACTTTAAAGTGGGAAGCATTCTTTAACAATATCTTATCTCAAATTACAAAAATCCACCATCATTCACTACACATGACTGTTTTAGTGAGCATATACTTTACATGTTTGAATTAGAATCCAAATGTCATAGATAAGCATTCATAGCAATGTATTATCATGGTTAAAAACATTCATCTAGCATTCACTACATGTTGCTGTTTCAGCTGGTTTCATTGATTGTGGTTAACATCCCTACCAAAATATTTTCTTATCATTACATTTACTGGGTTAGCAAGTGGACTAAGCCACTGCTATCTTAATTAATGGGATGATAAGACAATCATTGAGACCTTGCCTACAAAAGCTCTATCATCCTGGAATGCTAGCAGGACATAAAATACTTTATTTCTACTCTCTCAGTCTCTCTAGTTATTTCTTATTTTTCCTTAGCGTGTTAAATGCCTGGAGACAGAAAAGTTTTTTTTCCGCTTCAATATAATTTACTTATCTTTTTGGGCAAATTATCAAGATTCTTGATGCGGCTGTTGGATCATAGTGTCGTGAGTGCAACAATGAGATTGTTGTATTCTGAAGGCAATTGTCAACTCATCTGATCGACATCAACTCGATGACGATTTCTTGTTGAGGACTTCATCTCTAAAATATGCCTCGATATAATACGAAAAGTTATAAGTGGCTTCTGTATTTGATTTAACATAATTTGTTATTTTGCCTACTTTAATTGTGAAATTTTCATTTTGAATCTATTTCTTGAACTAATTACTCTGTGTAGCAAAACGGAGCATACATATCACGATTTCATATAAGATCTTGTTTTAGCTGTTCCACAATGGAACATCCACCAATAGGTTCCCAAGGCATGTGGATTATTCACTTGCCTTCTTTGTAACATTGAATTCAACTCCATGGTTGATCGAGCCACACAAGTTTGCTTGGTGGATCTCCAAGAAAGTACAACTTTCCGTAGAGTGAAAATATACCTATTTCCTGATTTGGCTTTTGAACTGGAAATCCAGTTCGCTTCAGAATATCCTTCTGGTGGAGACACCCCCCCTTCATGGACTATGTGATTCCTATCTTAGCCTAACAATCTACTGCCTTTAGTCCTAACTTTGTTCTTTTATGGACTATGTAATTCTTATCTTAGCCAAACACTCCTCACAGGTTCAAGGCATGGAAACAATCTCTTGCAAAATGCAAGGTAAGGCTGCATACTATTGACCCTTGTGGTCCATCCCTTCCCTGGACCCTGCATACGCTGGAGCTAAGTGCACCGGGCTGCTTAAGTTTTTTGTTGCCCTCTCCAATTATAATGTGAAAAGCCAAGTCTTCTAGAGATTTTTTGTGTTCTTTTGATGATTGCAGCTACTTGAAAAGTTCATCAAGTGACATTCCTTCAGAAAGTATGTCGTGTTCAATTATTTGAATTTTGTGAGGTTGGGATACTATAGATTTTCATTCACCATTTTATAGTCTAAGAATTTTCCTACAGTGCATTTTATAGTTCTTGCATTTTCAATTTTATACGTCTTTTTTAATATGTCCAAATTTCTTCTCCGGTATTTACATTGCAGTAGACAACATATAGGAAATTTATTGTTGAATTTAAAATAGGGTTTTTTCAGATTTGCCATTAAGTTTTGCAAAACTTTGCAAACATGCCATTCCGTTAATTTTTCACCATTACAATTTTTAAAAATTTGAAAATACCCCCGGCATCTTTGAACATTACAGAAAACAGATTTGTGTTTCTCTGTTTTATTGCTATGGAAGAAGACCGACGACAGCAGACGACGTTGACGGAGACCGATGTGCAGAGTTGGGCTCGTCTTACCACCGAAAAGGTTTCTTCTATGGTTTGTCTTATTGAGTTTCAGCAGATCAGTAAACAAGTGAAGTTTTGCCGACCGTACTAACATTTTTCTGTTTCATGGGTTTGTGTGGAGTGCGTTTCATGAGATCAGTTAAATGCTTCAGGTAGAATTTTGTGATGAACATAATTGCAAACAGTGATAGTGTGATCATGGTGTAGCATGTCTCGTGAGCTATCTGCTAGATTTCAACTGCTCTTTGATACACTAGTTTGATTTCTTCAAGCCATTTGTACTGCCTGTTCATTGCCAGTATACTTCAAACACTTGGATGAGGACTTGTGAGGATCTAGTCTTTGGAAAATTAGAGGAAATCAGTATGGATTAAGTTAGATTTGATAAAGATGCCAATTGCTCCAGGCATTGTGGGTCATTATATCTACGGTGCCAACTTGTGCAGCATGCACTGGGTGCCAACCTGTGCAGCATGCACTGGCTGCCAAGGCAATTTTTGCACCGGCAAAGACAGAAACACAGTAGTGTAAGAGGACATCTTTGAAACTAGCTTGACAGTTCCTGCTGTTCGGTGAAGAGTCTTGGTGTAACAGTTGAGTTGTTGTGGTGTGATCTAGAAATCATGCGCCTTTCCCAGATTTACATACTTAGAAGCTTCATACACTGGGACCTTTTGTGATGCACTCCTTTCCAAAGCCCATATTCATAGGAGCTTAATGCATCGGACTGCCCTTTTTTTCTTTTTCTTTTTTTTTTTTCTAGCTCTCGCTGTTTGGTGCATTGTTGATGAACCTTGAATAAAGTTATTCATCAAATAGATCTTAGCCCAAAATAATAGGCAAAATTGTTTAAAATCAAATAGTACACACGGTTCTAGGTATGTTTTATATGTGCTTAACTAACATTTTTTTATGTCATAGGTCTGCAAATAGCAGGGAATTAGATCAACATCCGTGGATAACCTATCTATGCTTTTTTATCCCCAAGCCAAACAGCCAAAGGAGTTTAGAACTTCATAATTAGATTTCTTTTAGACCAAAAATAAATAAAATCCAGAGGGGATCTCACCTTCTGCAAGATATTGGTTGATTGTCAACTGGATAACGTCTTTGGAAGATAAAAGTGGTAGCGCTCACTACATTCACAAGCAAATCTTTTCCATGATCTCTCTTCCTTGTGGTTCACCCCTTTCTTGGACCCGTATAGGCGAAAGCTTTGTGCACTTAGGCTGCTTTTTTTTTGTAGGTACTCAACTGTCTTCCTCCCGTCGCAAAATTAATCTCCAATATTCCATGGATTGCGAACCACGTGACCAAAAGTAAGCTTTGGAACTTGTACGATGGCATGCAAACACTGCTTAAAGACAACTGGGCACACGTTTTTGTTAATTCGAACTTATTATCTATTAATCAAATAATCTTAACCTTTGGGGGCTACCGTCGACGTCGTTTGCTGTCGTCGGTCACAGAAACAAAGATCTGTTTTCTGTGATGTTTAAACGGGGAGAAAGATGAGGGGGTATTTTCAATATTTTAAAATTTGTAATGGTGAAAAATTAACGAAATGGCATATTTGTAAAGTTTTGTAAAATTTAATGGCAAATCTGCAAAAAAATAAAAAAACTTTGAATTTTTTTCAGCAAAAACGTAAAAATGGAATGACAAATCTGCAAATAACCGTTTAAAATATAACCATGCAAAGAATAGATTTTTGCTACTTTTTATAACAATTGAGATTATGCGATGTTCAATTGTGGTGCCATTGGGTTCCAAAATAATAGTGCAGATTCATAGCCAATAGGAAAAACATTATTTCTGTTGCTATCTTTTAAAATTATTTCCGTCAAAATTTTCTAGTTTCCACCGTAAATTGCCAGGAAGCATCCTTGAGGTAGGGAAGCATGGATGCTGTATCCGCACTTGGACAGCGGGAAAGGAAGCTCGAATCTACTATTGCTGATTTGCATATCCTCAAGTGGGATTCGCTCTTCCGCGATGAATCTGATCAGTCTGATTCTCCCCTGCAATCAGTTTGATTCGCGCTTCAGCTAAGTAAATTCGCACTTCTATTCAAGTTGGAAACATACTTCTGGAGCGTTCCCTTTCTCTGCTAACTGTTTTTTGACAATTAACAAATAAGATACATTTTACAGTTATTTATGGATTGTTCTTCATGGGTTCTCTGTAAGTAACTTAATCTTTCATGGCATTTGATGGAACTGTATACTTCCCCCTGAAACTCATCAAGCATTCAACCTTTCCTTCTTCTCTCTTTCTCTTTCTCTCTCTCTCTCTCAAAACCCGAACATAAATCTAAACCTCCATTGCCTGGAATCTTGTGATTTTTAGTGAAAGCAGCTAAATTTCGGCAAAAGTCCTGGCAAATCACATTACATCCGACCAACTAAAGAAAAACACAGGAAAAGCTCTGTTTTAATCCAATTTAAGTTTGGAAAACATCATATAACTTTTAGAATTATTACCTAGCCAGATATGTAATATGGAAATTAAAAAAGGCCAGCCCGATGCACGAAGCTCCCGTATTATGCGGGGTCTGGGGAAGGAGGGGACCATAAAGGATGTTAAATTTAGTTTTAAAATGAAAAATTATATGAAGCATGCATTTGTAGCTTTTTCTGTTGGAAAAATTGAAACCTTGGAATTAGTCAATCCTCATAAGGTAGAGCAGCTGTATGCTAGCAGACAGGTCTTTATTATGGACAAGATGGCTGGATATCAGGCACGAATTCTTGCTAGAGGCTGCACATAAAGACATGGGATTGATTATCATGAGATCTTCACTTCTGTAACAAAGCTGGATTCTATTAGTATTATTTTCTTTGTGGTCAATTGGTTATGGCCATTGCATCAATCGATGTGAAAAATTCATTTTTCTCTTGGTGATTTGCAGGCATATGAAGACACTACCGGAGCTTGGTTTGCATAAAAGAGAGGGTGGGTGTATGCTCTGCAGGGTTGTATCATCTAGAGCTTGGTTTGAAATGATAGATGGTGCTATGAAGCTTGGTTTGAAATGATGGCTGCTGCTATGAAGAAGGCTAGCTAAGTCTAAAGTTTAGACATATTAGACACTATTTGTGAAGCATGCTCAGGGTAGTATCAGAACATTGATAATCTAAATTGAAGATATTGTTAAAGACTGAAATATTTTGTGAGAATTGAAGTAGCCTGATTGTAGAAGGGATCATCCTTTCTCAAAGTAAATGTATGCTAGATCTTCATACCCAGTCAAACAGCTAGGTGCAAAACCAGCTGATACTTTAATTGGACAAAATCAACAAGGAATATGATCAAGATGGAATTTAATGGATTGATGGCTGCTCTTTGTAAGTCTCTACTAGGAAGTTCCTTTGCTTATCTGTCGCTTGTCTTGATATAGTCTATGTTGTAACTAGGTTGGCCATTTCAAGCATGCTTCAAGAATAACCCTCTTGAAGTTAGCAAATTGAATATTGGTAAATAATACATAAAGATAGAAGCTTTCACAGATTTAGACTAGTGTCACTGCAATTTCGTCCAGCGAGCTATCGCATGCCTTACTGCTGTGCTGTATGTACACTTTGCTTGTAGTCGTGCACCTGCCTGGGCCTTGCAATTGTTACCTTGCCTCTTTGTGTGCCTTCTGCAGAAGCAACCCAGGGCTGTCTCATCATGTTCTGAAAAATATGCGCCCACAGCACCTTTGGTTCTCACCACCAGCTATGCTAAATGGTTGCCCAAAGTATGTGTTGGATACTGCTTGGTAATTAGTGTGATCTAGGTAGCACATACTGGTGCCATTCTAGCCAGTGGGAATCTCTAAGCAACCTCCAGGTAGTATGTTGCTTTTGTTGTACACTTGACTTGAGTTCTTTAATTAAGAGCTTATTCCCTTTCAACATGTGCCTGTCTTACTTGTTGTGTCTGTACTTGGCCTTTAAGTGTATTTGCACTAAAGACCTTTATGGGTGCAAGACAGTTGGCTGACTCCCAACGTAAAGTGATGTTGGGGAGTTCCTCACGGACCATTGATAGACAACACATGACACTGTGCAGCTTCATCTAGAGGTTGTTGATCTACTTCAGCCTGCTGCACTATGGTTTGTGAGATTCTGGTGGCATGCAAATTTTTACAACTTACATAAGTTAGTACTTGGGCTTGGGTTTCAGAGTGCCAAAATCATGGCACTTCTTTGTGATAATAAGACAGCAATCAGGAAAGTGTGGAATCCTGTTCAACCATAGTAGAAAAAACAATTGTAGTAGATTGATATTTCAATGAGGCAAAACAGGTCCGTAGAGCTGTAGTTAGTTATGATTAAAGGTATGAATAAGTGCTAACTAACAGAGATCGCTGACACATTAGGCATGTTAGATATCTATGCGCCAACCTTAGGGAAATTGTAGATGAGAACATAATTGTCTTTGCAATTGCTTTACAATTCTACATTTGTCACTTTATCATCACCAACAGCAGTTATGTTCCTTTGCAAGAAGGAGCTTTCTTGTGCTAGGTGGGTTTGAGCCGCTTGTGGGTTTGGGGTTATCCATCAAAAATACTGCTTGCCTCCCAAAAAGATAAAGGAAAAAGAAAAAACAAGAGAAACAAATCTTTCATGCCATCTCCCTTACACTTCATGTTCTTTCTTCCTCTTGAGTATTATCCTTCTCTATAAAGGAAACGTCAAATACATATATCATACTTAAATATCGTTGATCAACTAAATTAATAGAGACTGGACTAAGAGGCAACTAATGGCTAATTTTACATGTTTGAAGTCTAAATTTGTTGGAACTTGACTCCAACAAGTGTGAAATAGCCACTTGACTGAACAATACCCCTGCTATTTCCTCTATACTTGGCCTAAAAGATCCATGTTCTTTTGAATCTTACTGTTGGACTAACCTTTGTGTATAAGACCAGTTAGACGTTTAGGCTTGGAGTTCTATCATCCAGGATCAGTTAGATTTTTCTCCACTCTCTTTGTAAATTGGTCCCTCAGGCATTAGACTCAAAGGAGTTCAACTCAACTCTTTAGGTTAGTTAATGAGGCTGTAGCAACAGGTGATAATCTAATGGATACTTCTGCATTATATGTTGCAAAAAATCTTCTGCAAGCCACTTCCTTTCTTGTTGAATTGTTTTATGAAGCATTACTTATACTTCTTCCTGAATCTCTTGAAGTCCTCTTACTAAATATTCTCTATTACCTACCTATTTCCCATTAACAACCATCAGTTTTCTTTCCATTTGAGGGTAATATATGCTAACTAATTTCATCTAAAAGCTCGTTCTCTAATTCCCAAAAATGAGATCTTGATGATGTAGTTCTTGGAATAGTATGCCATGGAATTGAGTAATCATCTCAACATATGGGAGATGTGATGTTGAAATTAGAGCCAATAACCAAACATTAGAAAGAACCATGAAAAAAACATACAGGGGCAGCCCCGGTGCATGAAGCTCCCGCCTATGCGGGGTCCGGGAAAGGGGCTGACCACAAGGGCCTAAAGTACACAGCCTTACCTTGCATTTTGCAAGAGTCAGTTTCCACGCCTTGAACCTGTGACCTCAAGGTCACATGATGACAACTTTTACCATTGTGCCAAGGCTCCCCTTCAACTATGAAAAAATAAAAAAACATACTTGAGTAAATTCCAATCCATATTTTGACCAAAAAAAGTGAATGGTCTGTTAGTCCAGTTCAACTGGAGGTACTTAATAACTAGAATTTAGTGGTTTCAGGAGGTTGACCAATACATCCTGCCTGCTACAAGGAAAGGGTTGGCCAAATACTTAATGAACTTGATACAATTCTCTTTCTGACCTGTTGCATAAGGAGAGGGTACTTCATTATGCTCTAAGAATATCATCAGGCCAAGTCAAAGCTATGACAGCTTGATCAGTAAATTATTGTTGTGAACATAACAAGCTAAATGACATAAGATTGGACTTGCTGGATCATTTTATGGTAATGAATATGAAGTTATTCATCAATTGGACTGCTGAAGTTAGTTCAAAGGAAGTAGATTTGGACTAATTTGTGGAATTTTAGCGTAGAGTTCGTTAGGTCAGGACAAGGTTTGATATTATACCAAAGGCAGCAAAATTCATTCTAAGAGAAAATGCTTCTGTCACTATTATGAGCAGAATCCTTACATTTTAGCTGTGCTAGAATGTTGCCAATAAATACTCTGAGCTACTAATGCTGGCTGATAACTTGGGAGGAAGAATGCTAGTAACAAGGTACAGGAATGAGTCAAACAACAATTCAGGCTTACCTATGCTGTAGGACGTGTTATTCAGTTGCGAAGTCAAATATAGTAATCTCAGGCAAACATGTTCCTGCTGGATTTCTGCTTCTGGATTGCTGACTTATAAGTTTGTTAAATATTTTGATCACCAGAGAGCTGATTTCCAGGATTTTTAACTGGATTTCAGAACATTGGAATCGCTTGTGGCAATAGAAATAAGTTCTCAATTGCAGAATGTCAGGTCTTCAGTCCCAGCCAATGTTTAAGATTGTTTTGCTGATTTAGACAACAGGAGAAATACTTGAACGCCTAGGGCCATACTTATGTTATCCAGGGCTCTTCAAAGTTTAATTGCTATTTACTCTTTACTCTCTTATTTCCAAAAGTTTGTTGTTGCTCATTTGTCCAACATCATATGTTTGTTTCAATACCATAAAAGCCAAAAAGCCAAGTAGCCCAGTGGTTTGATGAAACGAAGCACCTCTCCCATTGATGCTAAGTCGCAGGTTTGAGGTTGGCACCCTCCATCCCAATAGGGGAAGGATAGATCTATGGTAGCGTGCGATTGGTTTCCTTTATAGTTCTTTGTTTACACAATACACACACATACACACACTCTATGTAGGCTAACTTGTGGTATGGGACTCAAAGGGGGCCCAACATTGGTATGGGACATTGGTCTAAGAAATTGACTTGGCTTGTTCCATCGGTCCTAGGACTTTGGTGTATTGGTTTCTTATCATTTAGTATTAGAGCAACAACCGAGTCACAAGTTCGAATCCTAGAAGGGGCAACCTGTGGAAAGGGCCAATTGGTCCAGAATGTGAGCTACTCAGAGTAGGCCACTGTGAAAGCATTGCAAATGGGCGACTTTGATATGGGTCATTGGTTTAAGAAATTGACTTGATTTGTTCCATCAATCTTGAGACTTTACATGCATTGGTTAAGTTTTTAGGAAGAGGTGACCTGTGAAAAGGATTGCCTGTTACCGTTAGACGGGCTACCTAGTAGGGGTGGCAAAATATGACATGACACGATAACACAACTCGAACCCAACACGGATTTAGTGGGTTAGGGTTGAGCCTTATCGTGTTTGTGTCATTTTTGGGTCACTCGAAAATGACACGTCATAAATCGTGTCGTGTTCGGGTCAATCAATGTTGACCTGTCGTGTTGACCCATATGACACGTGACTAGGTAAAACTGCAAGTCGAACTGAATGACGCAAACACTAAATAGGACGGTTTCTGAGTAACAGTCCTATATTTTAACTGATAAAAGACAGGACAGTATGTTATATAGCATGGTTAGTATGTAACCGTCGTATGTAATACCAGAGGCTATAGGACGGTTAATATGTTTTATAAGATGGTTGATAGGTAAGCGTCTTACATTTATATGTTATATAGGATGGTTATTAAGTAACCGTCCTATATATTAGGGTTACTTATAATATATTCAAGGACGGTTATTTTTTAACCGTCCTATAATATGATGATATAAGACGGTTACCAAATACACGTCCTATATTTGTAAAAAAAAATCTACAATATTTTGATCAATCTAACTAATCTACAGACTTTAAAATTCTACTGTGATCATTGATCTTGAGGTTTTGATATGTCCTGGATCCATCCATAGGATCAGATTTTTATTTTAAGATCAACTTGATTGTGATCCATTATTGTTGGAATAGATTTTTTTAGTGATTACCTGCATTACTGTCTAAGTGTCTAGTGTGTGACTCCACACACAATTCTCTCTTTCCATTACCCACCCATTAGGCATTAATCCATGATCCATCCATTAAACACAACTTCACTCCTAAGTCCTCACATATCAAAAGTTCAAAACCCTGTCTTGACTCTTGAAGGCTTGTACACACCAACCTCCCATCATTAAAATTTTGAAATAGACCAAGCACACTGTACTGTACACACAATCACATTGACACATACATACTTGAATCAAAACAAAAAATGGAATACAACCATAGAAATGGACTGTGTGTCAAAATAACACATTGACATTCAACCTGTTTTATTTAAAATCATTGTACACATTCACTTCTGCTCCTGTGCTCTATATAGTTTGCATTGAATTGAACAAATAAAAGCAACCCCAATCACCCATACTGTACATGATACAACCCATCTGCTGATCTAAGCCATCATTGAAAATTGATGATCAACCTATCTGCTGATCAAAACACCAACTTCCCAATCACATGATTGAAATTTAGAAGTTTGAAACAAAGAAAGCACATACATTGAAATAGTGTACTTCAATCAAAAGAAAAATAGAACACATCCATTGAAATGAACTGATCTTTGTATTATATTTAAGTAAAATGTATATACATGAATGATGATACTGATACATTCATTTACATCATTGAACTACAAATTAAAATTCATAATATGATCTGTCTATTCCATTCTAATATTGTCTAGATCTAACTGGGAGTAACTCTTGCTTCCCAAATCCGCTTGTAAGAAACATATAATAACTTAGTTTAGATATGTAATCTTGGATTCAGTAAGGAAATATACAAATCAAAGTGTAACATTGGTCAGTAAGTCTTACCTTTCTCAATTGTGAGATTGTAACTCCATTGCGAATGAGGGTTCTTATGTATATGAGAACATAATACCCACACCCCCAATCTGATTTTTGTTTAGGGCACTGCAGAACAATGTCATATAATGTCCAATAAGTTCAAGTTTAAAATTATATCAAAGAGTCTAAAGAGAAGTAATTAGTAAACCGTACTTTGGCCTTCTTCTAGTTGAGTTTTGGTGGGTGGTGAATGCTTTCCCGCTCAGCCCATTTATACCATGCTCTACATACATATAATTAAAAATCATTAGATTATGAATATTATGATAGTTGTCAGGTGAGTAGTTATATTATAATGAAAGGAATAATAAAGACTTACTTGTTTATAATTTCCATCTGGTGTTCCCAAACGTGTGCTCCACACGAATAAAAAAAAATTGCATGGCCACCATGCACATCCAAAGCTAGCAGCATCAAATGGGACCTATAAAAACAATAATTTAATTGAATGTTCTTTAATCTTAACTGATATAGTATTCATGTGTATGAATTATGAAATTGAAATAGCATAATTAAGCAACATATGTTACAAAATGTACCCGCTATTGCAGGGAATCAGTAAGGCTTGCCCCTTCGCAAACCCATGAGCCCAGGAATGATATCTTCACTCTGTTTGTCCGCGGGCACATAGTCTAATCGAAAGACAAGAGAAGGGTCAAGGAACTCGTAAATGTCCTTGACCTCTAATCTTTGCAAGATAACATGCAAATACCTCATTAGGAATTTGGGTTAATGTCAAATAATTGTCAAGTGTTATTAAAAAAGCAAGTAATGTTACTTTAATTCGTAATAGTCTAACTCTAATAGAGCAGTTACATGACGACATACCCTATATAGACTACAATGTGCATGTATTCTAATTGAGTCATATTACATATGGCTAAGAGGTCTTCTTTGAAGAGTGGAACCTCAACCACATTGTTTGAAAGCACACCTGCCTCTATCCTTACAGGGTTCATTATGTTATCTTCATTGACCAGTCTGAACAGTACCCTTAGGAATGGAGGTGTGTTAGGTGGAACCTCCGCCTGATCCCTACATTGTAGATGTAACATTTTAGAAATTAGTAATGAATATATACAACATATACTAGTATACTAACGTTTATAAAAGAAGAGAGACAGTGAGATAAAATTATAATATTTTATAATATAACATTGTGACTTGTGAGCACTTAACAAGTGCTTTGAACTTGTTAGTTGTTGCATCGTTCAAGTCCACATGTAACATGATACAACTATATAAATATATAGAACTAGTAGTCTAGTACTACTTGGGAAGGCTGGGATGGGGTTACACTTGCCACTACGCCAGAATTAGTTGACGGCGATATCGAGGTTCACTTCAATTGCCCCTTGCTCTGCTTCTGGTGATCCGACATGTTGCAGACAATATTAATCAATTAACAATTTAGAATGACTTATAAAAGGTAGGAGAAAATGATGTCATGACTACAGTTACAATATATGTACCTTGGAATTGGATATCATTAGTTTGATATGTTTTTCTGGCCAACACAATTGATATCCAATTGCATCCCCAATTGTTTCAACATCATCCCCTTTGATTGAAAATAGAAGGGGAACAGCTGGTTGAATGACAGCAATGATGCACACGCGCTTAATGTGTGGAGGCATCAACTTGCCATGCAAGGTGGCGGAAGTCATGGGCTGAACTCGTACAGTGTTGCCACAACCACATAGTTCTGAGATGTATGTAGTTGCAACATGCACTGACCCACCTGCATTTGAGAAATGACATATATGTATGTAATAATTAGTGATGTAATGTAAACAGAAAAGGTTAGTAAATAAGTAACATTGTAAAACTAAACATGTCAATATACATACATCACTGATCGGGACATCACATTCAAGTACTTGTTCTGCTACCTTTTCATCTGACGGAGGACTAGGAGTGCAACTATTGTCAAATTGGGGTGGTTGAACTTAAGGTTAAGGTTTAACTTGAGGGCCAACATCCTCACATGAGGTTCTTCCACCACCCTACAATTCCTTTAACAGTTGATCTTTGATCTTGCTATATATCTCCACAACTGTTTGCTTCTTCCATTCTTCCAATTCTTGCAGCGTAGGAGCCTTTTGTTTGGGGAAGAACTTGGAAGGAACAACACCCCGACCTTGGCCCCTTACCCGGCCAGGGTGCTCATCCTTGTTGCCCATTGCCCTATACAAGATGTCCCCCTTTGCAGCAGTGCTGCTAAGAGTCCCTGTAGTTGTACTTGCACTCTCTTGGGTCAACTCTTCCTGCACACGTAAAGATCATAACATGATCAAATCACTATTATATATGTAATATTTATATAATGCACTATGCAAGGGTATAAAAGTATAAAACTATTTAATTAGGTAGTATACACATAATGTAAAAGTATAAAACTTAAAGTTTTAAACCACTTACAATTCTTGAAGCAATTGCTACAGTTGTCTCGTTAGCAAAGGTGTGGGAGTTATGCCCTTTGGAATGTGCTATTTTTCATAGAAGAGCACGGTCAAAGGGCTCCGTTGTCCCAGCCTTCTTTTGCTGTTAAGAGAGACAAATAAAATGTCACATGATATACTTACTTCATTTGCCTCCAATCGTGCGTAGCCAACCCTTGAAAGGTGGTGCTGCATATGGTTCTGTGCATGCGCCTTCTGTCCTTTTATACGCTTTGCCTGGACATCAAAGTAATGTAATCAAAATATAATCAAATATAATAATTACAAGAATCAAAATTTAGCTTGGCTAGTTCAAGTTGTGATTACCTCAAAATCAGGAGATAGCCTATACTGTACAAATTGATTCTATGCTTCCTGGTCAATGAAGTAGAAATACAACTGAGGGACCATGTTTAGGCCAGAAGGATCATGGGAATTTGGAAGTATGTACTTCCTTGCAAATTCACTCTTCCATTTCCTCCATTGTTCACCAGCTCCTAGCAATGCTTACTTCTTGCACTCATCAGCTATGTCAAAGGAAGACTACAAAACAACAGAAGTAGGTTAAGTGACTAACTAACTAGTGAGTATTGTAGCAACTTTGTGTATCATGATTCATATGCAAACAAAAACAAAATATATAAATGTAAGGGACATATTATGTTATATGTAGGAAGAATTTACATACCTTGACCATTTCCCATATTGCATCTTTGACTTCTAGAGATACAAGTCTCCAATCAGTTACTGATATAGGCACAAGTCTTCTAACAGTGTAGCATATGAAGCTAGCATAAGTATGTGTAGTACCACCTATTGGTTGGCCTCTACTGTTGAATTGTATAGTATCTTTGATTCCCTTGGATGCTCTCTTATTTATATGATCCATTTGTGTTGGCCCCCTGGCCTTTCTCTTGACATTGACACGTGGTGTTAGTGGTGGACATCTGCTTGATAGCCTTGATTGTTTGCTTTTGTGTGTTGTAGTTTTTGTTCTTGTTGTACTTCTACCTCTTTTAATTGTTCTTGTATTACTTCTTCCTATTCTTGTTCTAGTTGTACTTATTATTCTTCCATGTTTGCTTCACAAATGAAAATGAAAATGACTATAGTTAGAAAAGTGAAAACTGGAAAGTGTAAGTGAAATAACTCAGTGCATTAGAAGCGATGATCAAAAGGTATTAGTCAAAGATGATGAGATCAAACAAAGGTGGCAAACATACTTTCAAAAATTGTTAAATGACAATGGCTCTGAGAATATAGCCTATAGGGATGGAAAATACTATAAATCTAAATAACATTGGATTTTATACATATGAACGTAGGATTAGAATACCTTAAGTGAAAGAGACTTTGAAAAAGATGAAATCAGGAAAGGCCATGGGGCCCGATCAATGGTATACCAAATTACCAATAGAGGATTGGAAGCATATGGGAGATATTTCCAATTTTCCATATTGGGGTAGTTTGGTTGACCAAGTTGCTTAACAACATTATAAAATCAAAGAAAATGCCTGATGAGTGATGAGTGGAGAAAAAGCTCTATTGTACCAATCAATTTATAATAAGAATAAGGTAGACATATAGAACTGCGTTAATTAATAATTATCGAGGGATCAAACTTATTAGCCACACTATGAAACTTTTTGAAAGAGTGATTGAGAAGAGGCTACGACATGAAACAAGTGTATCGGAGAATCAATCGGTTTGGTTTCATGTTGCTTACAAATGCAGGGCTATATATAGTTATAGGCATAATTAAAGATATATATGACAGTACAGTTACTACAGTACGAGGGAGAACAAATGTTAAAACCACTAGTGGCGAGACTGGTGTGTGATTGTTAGGGTTAACACTTAACGGTTTTTAACCCTATATTCTGAGAAGTAATTGTAATGTAATATATAAGACTATACAAGAGTGGTGCTACTGCTTGTGCTTGCTACAACTATTGCTAAATAATAAAAACATGGAAAAAAAATGGCGACATTACATTTACATAGAGTTTCCAACTTCCAAGAGCATAACAGAATATGAACCAGTACCTAATGATGATCAACCTCCTTCCATTGCAGTCACCGGTTGGTTTCTGCCTTTTGAGTTTTTGCTCTTTCTAGGGTTGTAATTTTTCTCTCTCCCTCTCTCCTTCTTCTTCTCATTGACACTCTTCTTCTGGTTTATGCATTTGCCCTAGTTCTGGTTGAACTGTTGAACTTGAAGGAGACTCAGCCACTTAGGTTAGGGTAGAACTGTAGAATTAGGACTAGGGTTAGGGTAGGGAGAGGAGAGGAGAAGAAATGAAATGCGATTATGCCAAGGTGAATAGTGAAAGGCGGGAGAAGAAAGATTTAATGTAATATAAATATAGGACGGTTCTACAAAATCCATCCTATAATAATATAATTATTAGACGGTTACTAAATAATGGTCCTTTATTTAGTAACAATCATAGGACGGTTTAGAAATAACCGTCCTATAAGTATAAAATATAGGACAGTTATTAATTAACTGTCCTATATAAGAAAAATAATAGCTTAGCTTATATAAGATGGTTATCAAATAACCGTCTTATAAATAATATATATAGGACGATTCCTAGATAACCGTCCTATAATTAATAAAAAAATATAGGACGGTTGTTACATAACCGTCTTATACTATTATATTATAAAAGGACAATTTTCCTTTAACCGTCTTGTAGTTACTTAGAAAATTAAAAAGCAATTATGTAAATATCATCCTTAATCAACTTCATCAAGGAGATTATCCTTCAATTTCATGGATTTCTCCTCTTTTCTCCTCTTTTAAAGCTAGATTTCTTAACTGAACACAGATTAGCCACTTTATAGCAACTGATTCCATATTTCAAAGTTACAATATCATCCATCAAATTATCAATGGATCATAAGAGAAACATGCTCATATGTAATAACAACTGATTCTATGTTCCACATAACATATTAACATAAATTAAAACAATTCATACTCATTACTTGTTGAGGACCTGAGTTTGGTTGAGGATGAGTAATAAGAGAAATAGTTATGTAATTAACTAATCTTAGACTCTTAGTTGAGGATAGGATGTGCTTAAAAAGAGTTATGTAAGTATGAGTAAAGAAAGACTTATGTAATCTAATCAACTCATCTTAGTTTAGGATGAGCTTAAAAAGAAAGAGTTATGTAAGCATCACTGTATGAGTAAAGAAAGAGTTATGTAATTAACTCATCTTAATTGAGTAGAATTGAGGATGAGTAGCATGGTTGCATGTGCTAAAAGAGACAGAGTTATGTAAGGATGACTGTATGAGTATGAGTAAATAAAGTGTTGTGTAATTAACTCAACTTAGTTCCTTAGTTGAGGATGAGCTTAAAAAGACAGAGTTATGTAGGTAAAACTCATACTCATTAGTTGTTGAGGTTGAGGATAAGTAAAGAAAGAGTCATGTTATTAACTCACTAGGTGAGAAATGAGAATGACTGAATGAGAATAGAAGCAGTAGTTATGTAATTAACTCAGTAGTTAAGAATGACTGAATGAGTATAGAAAGAGTTGTGTAATTAAGTGTATAGTGGATAATGAGTATATAAAGGGAATAGTTATGTAAATTATTAACTCATTAGGTGAGTTACTATCTTTTACTCTACATAGATAATGGATGAATGAGTTATTCCCAATCTATTATCATCAATTGGAAGTTAGAATTTAGAAATTAGAAACATTGGTAACTTGTTAATTAATGAGTTATTCCCAATTTATTATCATGATCATTTATAATTTTATACAATATATGACAGTTACTCACTTATACAAGTTACAAAACTTGTTAATTAATTATCTTGTAAGTATAACTTGTTACTGACAATGTGTAGCTAATCTTAAAATGAATGATAAGAGAATAGTAAGTGAGGCTAAACTTAAGGCCATATGATATGATGATCACTATCATAGACTAGGATCAAGATAAGGTGTGAGAAAGATGTGTTTAATTTAAACATGCAAAAATAAGACAACCACAACAGAAGGACTTAGTCTTAGACCACGTTAAGTGCATTAGATTAGAACTTAGATGATGAGATGATCAAAGATTCAAAGGATACTACATTACTACTCATGAGTCATGAGTCATAGTGTCATACTAGTCAAGTCTGTCAAGACTCAAAGATGGTAGTACCAGACCAAATCAAATCAAATAAAGGTGGGAATTTTACTTTCAATTTCAAAAACTACAGTCTAGTAGACTACTAGTACTAGCTACTAAATGACAATTGCCCTAGATAATTACTTAACAGTTAACACTTAACAGAACAGGTTAAAGGACCTACATATGCTTTCAACTTTTCATTTTGTTTTCCTGCCACTGAAAAGGGGTCTCACATGTCAGATGGGACATCAAAGACTCAAAATATTTGACAAACGATTGAAGTGTAAGTTTCATTAACTCCACTTGCCACTTGCCAATTTGGAATTGGACTATTGGAGGTGGGGAGGCTGTCTGTCCCTGTCCGGCAGTCATTGGCACATCACACATGACACATCACAGTCCCACTCCCATGAAGTGTGCCACTACCACACAACTGAGCCACAGACCACAGTGCTAAGTAAATAAAGGACAGTTGCATAAGAACTGTCCTATTTTTCAACATTTATAGGACGGTTCAATTCTAACCGTCCTTTTATGTATGTAAAATTATAGGATGGTTATTTGTTAAGCGTCCTATATTTATATAAAATAGGACGGTTATCAAATAACCGTCTTATAATGAAATATAAAATAGGACGGTTAGATGATAACTGTCCTCTCTTTTTTTCCCACATACAGGACCGATAATTATGTTTTAACCGTCCTATATTTACATTAAAATAGGATAGTTATTGATTAACCATCCTGTAATATTGACGGTTAGCTTAAGTTGTAACGATTGTTTACTTTTTTCTTAAATTATAAGACGGTTGTTACCAAGCCGTCCTGTATTCGGTTTTTAAATTTACCTTTATTTAGCATGATCATGATGGATCTGACTGATGATCAATGGGAGAGAGAGAGAGAGAGACGGTTAGCTTAAGTTGTAACGATTGTTTACTTTTTTCTTAAATTATAAGACGGTTGTTACCAAGCCGTCCTGTATTCGGTTTTTAAATTTACCTTTATTTAGCATGATCATGATGGATCTGACTGATGATCAATGGGGGAGAGAGAGAGAGAGAGAGAGAGAGAGAGAGAGAGAGAGAGAGAGAGAGAGAGAGAGAGAGAGAGAGAGAGAGAGGAGTAATATAACAACATATACTGATTTACATTTGGATGTTTAGTGTAAATCTGTTAAAGCCCATTCCCAACCCAACCCAAGCTTTTACATCTCTTTCAGATTTTTCTTCCCAAATATCTTCAAGACTTCAACCATTCTAAATTTCTAACACAATGGGTATTCACATCTATCCCTACTCAAGAGCTACAGGAAGACCAGGAGAAGGGCATCAATTCCAAGGCCTTTGGTATTTTCCTTTCTTTAGTAGAGTAAGAACATGAATGCTTATATGCTCTTGCGGTATCCAAGCACAAGGAGATTCAGGAAGAGTACCTATCTAGGTGAATGCTACGGTAGCAAGTACTATACTAATAAGGGCTAATAGGGGCCTCGACTATACAAGAGAGGTAGTATAGATCAACTAGAATTGTTATAGTACCTACGGTCAATGCTACGGTAGTAGCACACCTACAGCACCGCAGGTATGTTTTTGTTTTTTGTTATTTCTTTATGATTCTGATTCTTTTCATTCATCACTCCCTTATTAGTAATTGGTGTAGTGTTTACTGTGACAATGTGAACTAAATTTTGTTTGTCATTTTCATTTTGCAATATAGGCACAAGTTGAGAGCATTGATGCTTCTAATAATTTGAATATGCTGCATGACAACGACGATGATGAGCTTGCTGATTTGGAGAACGTGTAGTTAGTTTTAAAATCCACCAGAGGTAAAAAGCATAAGAAGCCAATGTCTCCAATTTGGAATTTTTTTGAACACCTTCCGGTATTAGAAGATGGAAGGTAAAGGTGTAAATGTAAGAAGTGCTCTACGATATATATTTGTAATAGCAAATTTGGTACTGGTAATTTAAAATGCCATATAAAGACTTGTCAACGGAGCTCTTCTTGTGATATAGGCTAGTTGCTTTTATCACAAAGTCAGGGGAGTATGTCACTAAGTTCAGCTTCAGATAATAAGTTTGATCTTGAAGTTTATCATGAGTTAGTAGTAGCTACAATAGTTATGCATGATTTTCCTTTCCAATTTGTTGAGTATGATGGAATTAGAGCTCTACTAAAATATTTGCGTGCAGATTTGCATTTGATTAGTAGAAATATAGTAAAAGCAGATGTTCTGAAAATGTATAAAAGAGAAGAAGGAAAGATAAAAGAGATGTTAGAGTTGGCACCTGGTAAGATAAGTTTGACATCCTATTTGTGGACTTCTTGTATTACTGATAGTTATATAAGTCTCACAGCACATTTTCTAGATAGTCAATGAGTCTTACACAAGAGGATATTAAATTTCTGTTTTCTACCACCTCCACATAATGGAATATCATTAGCAGAAAAGATATACTCATTATTGGTAGAATGTGGGATTGAGAAAAAGATTTTTTCAATCACTTTAGACAATGCTTCTGCTAATGATTCTTGTGTTGAACTGTTAAGGCATCAATTAAACATCAAAACACTCTTGTTTGTGGTGAAGAGTTCCTTCATCTTCATTGTTGTTGTTGTTGTTGTTGTTGTTGTCATGTTTTAAATTTGATTGTGCAAGATGGTTTGAAAGAAATTGATGATGTTATTCATAAAATTTGAGAGAGTATCAAGTATGTCAAAGCATTGCAAAGTAGAAAGCAAATTTTTTTAGAGTGTGTGAAACACATGTCAATTGAGATAAAAAAGGGCTTAAGACAAGATTGTCCTACAAGATGGAATTCAGTCTATGTGATGCTTGAAAGTGCTCTTTGTTACCAACGCGCATTTTGTCACTTAGAACTAAGTGACTCAAATTATAAGCATTGTCCTTCTTTCGATGAATGGGAAAAGGCTACAAAAATTTCAAAAATTTTGGCAGTTTTTTATGATGCCAGCTGCATGTTTTTTGGATCCAAGTATCCCACGAAAAATCTCTACTTTCGTGCAGCATTTGTGATTTATTTGACCTTAACACAATACATGAGAAGTGATGATGACTATATGAAGCGTATGTTCACCCAAATGTTTGCCAAGTTTTCAAAGTATTAGTCTGAATTTAGCACCATTTTGGCAATTGCATGTGTGTTGGATCCTCGATATAAGCTCTCATTTGTGGAATTCTCATACAAGAAATTGTTTGGTAATGGTTGCTTGGAGTTTTCTCAAGTTCAGGATAAGTTATTCTCTCTCTTCAATGAATATATGGTTAAGAGTTCTCCTATTCCTTCCTCATCTTCCCCAATGGCTAGAGGTACTGATGATAGACAGAACTTGGCATATAGTTAAGAGGTTTTAGATGTCATGAAGGTAATTATATTTATAATTGTATCTTTCATTATATGTTACTTAGCATATTAAAATTTAGTATGAATTGTCTTACAGTAAGTTGAATAATAGAATTGCATTTGCATTAGGAATTTGATTCATTTGAAAGTGAAGGAGGTTCTTTGGCTATGCAAAAATCACAATTGGAGCTTTATTTGGATGATCAACCTGTATTAATTGCCTTTCTAGAATGCAAGAATGTTTATTCTATATGATTGTAGACTCTGCCATTACAGTTGTCATGGATGAGCTTGCTGAGGACATTGTAAGCATAAGTAGCAATGCAGGATCTCCTCAACCAACTAAAGACTCTAGAACAATTCATTTTAATTAATTTGTATAATTTTCATAACTTATATTAATTTGTTGTGTTTGAAACATTGATGGAAGTATATTTCCCTCATGTGCTACTTAATCCCCAATTATTTACTACTATTGCGGTTATTTGATTCATTTAAATCTCTTTTAGACCTCATGTGAGTGGTGTAAAGTACTGTGTTGCTTCTAAATAAAATATTACAGGAATTGGTAATTTGGTATGGTCCTTACAAGATTCACCAATACTAGTAGTTGGTAATGCTTTCCTGTGTTTGTCTGTGTAATTGTCGTGTGGATCAGTGGATAGAGCAATGACCAATGATAATGAGCATGAAAGGAAAGGAGTTGGGGAAACGAATTCCATCCTGTCAATTCATGTGGGGGCTTGAAAGTTCTAGTTCATAATTGAAAGAACCATGCCATCTGATCTTCTTCTGTTCTTTCCACTTTCCAGTTTCCATTCATTGAAAAGTGTACTGTTGGGTCCTATTTGTCCTCACTCCTTGACTATATTTGCTACAACAATTCCATTCATTGGTCATGTTTCATGTGCTAGCCTCTTTTGCTGGCTGAGGCTCTTCACCCTACACAAGAAAGCTTGAATATGAAGTTCTAGCTCTTGAACGAGGACATCTTACAGCTTACTCAAGTTAAGCATTTAGATTTAACTTTAAGTGTCATGCCATGGGTTATTGTGCTGAACCCAAGCACTGAAAGTTTGAAACAAGTATATGCAATTTCTAATTTCTGCTACAGAAGCTCGTTGCATCAAGGCATCATCATCTCCATCAGAAGATCAGAAGTAATGAAGTATCCATTTGGGGCCAACTTTTCAGAATCAGAAGATTATAGATATGAAATAGCCGTGTTGGGATCTGGTATAAGTTATATATATATAGAGGATGGTTAATAAGTAACCGTCCTATTAAAGATTTTGTAGGCTATAAGACGATTAATACATAACCGTCCTATATTTTTATTTTTATGCATTCTCTAAGATGGTTAAGTAGGAGGCGTCTATGTTATATAGGTCGGTTACTAAATAACCGGTCCTATATTTTTATGGTCCCATTTTTTTAGGATGGTTATTTCATAATCGTCCTATATTTTGTTTTTAAAGGACCGTTACTAAATAACCGTCCTATATTAACGACAGTTTTCAACTAACTCGTGTCAAGGAATCGAGTCGTGTCGTGTCATCCAACACGACTTAGTCACTTTATCATGTTATATGGGTTGTGTCGTGTGAATTTTTTTAGAACTGGGTCATGTACGAGTCATGGGTTTTTGACACACCTATTAATCATGTTGTGTTCGTGTCAACACATAACTCTAATCGTGTCGTATTCGTGTAGATACAAACACGACCCGCCAACTCGAATTGCCAGCCCTACTACCTAGGCTTTAACAAACTCACTCAAATTGATTTTGCTTTGTGTGCATGCGTACCACTAGAAACATTTATTTGTTACTCCTTCAAAGCTAAAAGAGGCAAGAAGTTGGTGTTCTTTGATGGTGAAAAAATTGCTCAGCACGATAGACCCACTTTGTTGAATTGTCCCTGAAAACTTTGGAAAATCTTACCTTGCAAACTTAGTTTGGATTGGTGCTCCAGAGCTGACGGTATTTCCACTATCTCCGATATTTGATATCGAATCATTATGCGCTCTTGTAGAAGGGGAGTCTTGGCGCAACGGTAAAAGTTGTCGTAATGTAACCTTGAGGTCACGGGTTCAAGGCGTGGAAAGAGTCTTTTGGAAAATGCAAGGTAAGGCTGTGTACTTTAGGCCCTTGTGGTCCCCCCCCTTCCTCGGACCACGCATAGGCAAGAACTTCGTGCACCGAGCCTGCCCTTTTTTATGCGCTCTTGTGGGAGCATGTCATTTCTTTGATTGCATCCTAATCACTATAAACAAATTTGGAAGTTCTGGAACATCTTGCTATTAAGCGTGGTAGCCCTTGATTTCACCTTTTGCCTCAAGCGTTTCAATTCACTCCATGTTCGGGCGCCATAACAAGGATCTATGTAGTTAGAGGCGCAAGGGGGTGCGCCTGGAGCCTGACGCGCCTAGGTGTGCGCTTGAATCACAAGGGGTAAAATTACATATTTAACAATTAAAAAAAATAGAAAAAAATATTAAAAATCATAAAAAATCCTAAAAAAACAAAAACAGCATGAAAAAGCATCACACATGAAAACAAATTTAGTATGACAACCTTTGGCTTCTCCATATCAAATTGCAAATCTAAGGATTGCAGATGTGGATCTATAAAAAGGTTTATGAAGACTACAGAAAGTAATAGCTCGCACGTTCCAACTCTTACAATTAAAACAACAATGAACACTGTTGCCTTTTGGCCAGATTAAAATGCTATCCATGACCTACTAAGTCTTCTGGCATCTCTCTTGTCACTGTTTGCTTTTGAAAGGCTTGTACACACCAAGATCCTCAGCCACACCTTGTATGGAACCACAAGCTGCAGCTAAAGATACAAGCAGACAAACAAAGTTTAGGATCTGCAGCATTGTCCATTTGGGTGTGAAGCGTTTTATCTTTTTCTGTGAAATGTACATTTCTAGTGGGAAATACACTGTCAGCGGCCAGAATCCAATGGCACCCAGGAGTGACAGTATGGCATTGAAGAAGGGCATTGACATGGCAAGGACTGTCACTATCACAACAAAAATACTCCTCCAAATCAGCCTGAAGAGATTAATTCTGTATTTGAAGTGCTCTGTGTTGATCATAAGGTGCTCCTTAGTTATGAATTTGGCATTTGGGCACCGCGAAGCTGTCCAGGATTCAACCGCGGCATATAATGGTTGACAGAACACCTGTATAAATAAGAACAGTACATCAACAAAAAGCTACAGAAAGGAATGATGCTGCTGCATTAAAGATATGGAGACGATCAAAGGGGATCGCACCTGAAATGCACCCACTAGGTGCACCACTATGCATGCGTTCGCAATGTCGACCAGCCAGAATGGCTCATAGAATCCGAACCCAGTGAGCAAATTTCCTGGTGCATGGTTTCCAAATGCGGCATAACCGATACAACCACACAAGACGTAAAACAGAGTGGTTGTTGAGACACCAATAAAGCTAGCCTTCTTCATTGCCTTGTTCTCTGCTGGTGATCTCAAAGTGTCCTAATAGAGTACAACAGAAACGTGTATTTGGTTAGAAATACCACAGGGTTAATGCGGCCATTTCGTTTTTTACTACAAAATTAATTGGTGGCAGCCTGCACGATTCCAAGGTTAATTTTGATTTACGGTCTCGGAACACCAAATGCCCCATTATTACAACAGATGAGTTAGGATGCAGTGGAAGTCTAACATAAAAACTAGCATTTGGACTGGCAAGCTAGATTTCTGTAATTCAGGAGTGAGATTTGTGCTAATCAGTAGTGAACTTTAGTCAGAGAAAAGTGGAGGGCTAGCTTACTTGAATCTCTATCAAAATCAAAGAATATGAGTAGGCAAATGCAATATCTCCAAGGGCTCGGAATGTTGTCCAGACTTTCTTGGCTTCATTCAAATCAACCCCAACTTCTGCTCCTGTTATGGTGGTCCTTCCAGTGTTTCCTGTGTCAAACACGCATCAGGCAAACTTCAGTTAGTTTTTGAAAAAATACGTTGAAACTCACTGTGTAAACTATGTAAACTCGGTGTGTAATCTATATCTGCAGACCCACATAGCTGATGGGCTTGAATCAGCAGGCAGTTTGACCCTTCAATTGTTGAAGATGACCTTTTATTCAATTTCACAGCATATTTCTATACTACTTCGTAGATAATTAAAATAAATGGATGGATTTACTAGTTGGGCACACTGTTGTTGAGTGATCCAAACCGTTCATCTGCTTGCCCATCGCACCAAATTCAGTTTCATCTAATGTTTTCAGCCATTAAGAGGGCAAAAAGCCAATGCATCAGCGAAATCTCCACTAAGTCAAAGCCTTAGTATGGACAAAGGAGGGAGAATTTGGTTTCACTCATCCATATCAATGCTTAGGAAACAAATGGTTCTGATCGTTGAAAAAGTAGGCCCACCAATATATTCGACCATATATATTCCTTAAAACTTTATACATAAATGAACAAAGCATTGTGCTTGTTGGTATTTACAAGGCAGCAGCAGCAGAAGTACCTGAGGCTACTTTGGCTATTGCAAGGCCTATGCCAGTCAAGGAATAAGCAAACGACATGACTGCTGCAACAATGGAGAGCCACCATAACTTGTGAAAGTTTGGGATCTGAGATAAGAATATCTGAAGGATCCCAAAACCTATCATGAAAGCGTTGTCTGACGTTTGGCAAGCAGCTCCATGGCCCTTCATGTGGTAGCAATTGGACTTCTTTATAGCACTGATCACATCACAAGTATGTCATTGTCTCTATCAAATTTTCTTCAATAAATTACAGAACTAATAACATGGATTATCAAGAATAAGCAAAATAAAAGGGCAGCCTCGGTGCACGAAGCTCTTACCTATATAGGGTCCGGGGAAAGAGAGGACCACAAGGGTCTATAGTACGCAGCCTCTCCTTGCATTTTTGCAAGAGGCTGTTTCCACACCTTGAACCCATGACCTCAAGGTCACACAATGACAACTTTACCGTTGCGCCAAAGCTCCCCTTCTCATACTTAAACAAGGGTTAGCATATTAAGCTTACGCCATGCTTATCGATGCTGTGATTGTGTAGCCAATAGTAATTCCGAAAAGGTTGACATATTGCGTAAGCCCACATATCCATGTCTTTGTCCTTCCTGAAATACACTCATAAACAAGGGTTATAGTCAGTTAATCAACTTTCTTCTATTTGCTAAATTAATCTAGGCAATAACATGTACATTGAAATTTTGGTACCGAAGAAGAGTCATCCTACAGTTGGACCCTACCAACCCAACTGCGAGGATGTAGTGGTGGGCTTGGTGGACCCACACAGTGAGATCAGTATGCCATGCAGTAATGATCACCAGATGATATCTCCTGAAATGAAATGCTGCTATGTTATGGTACCTAAGTTTGCTCTAACGGCATCCATGTATGTGTAGTTTCTCTTCCCCGTGACAGGATCAGGGGACCTGTAACAATCTGCTAAAAGAGTGGAAGTGTAGAAGGTGATGAAGGAGAAAAGAAACAGAGTTGCTGGTCCTGCAATCCACCCAAGCTGAGCCATTGCCCACGCCAATGTGAGAACACCGGATCCTATGACTGCTGTTATAATGTGTGCACTCGCCGTCAATACCGTTCCTGCATTCCAAGCACAAATTATCGTTACGACACAATTATCAAATTTGACAGTATCAACTTATCATTTTTTCTGTGCAATCAGCAAATTTTTCAATATCATTTGAACTTTATCATAATTACAATTCAGATTATTGCTTGAACTCCCATCCTTAGATAATGTTTAAGTCCTTGGAAACATGTACGAGTCATTTTTCTTATCTACATCTAAATGTTTCAAGCATCATCTCACTGGGCATGGTTTATGGAACCATGGTGCCCGAGGGAGGCATTTAATGCGGGATTAACAAATTCAAAACAGTCCTAGGGCACAAAGCTTCTGCATATGCAGGTCTTAGGCAGGGGCAAAACACAAGAGTCTATAATACACAGTTTTACCTTGCATTTTTGCAAAAGATTATTTCTACACCTTGAACCCGTGACCGCAAGGGCACACAACAACAACTTTACCCTTTCTCCAAGGCTTCCCTTCGAGGTTAACAAACTGAAGGGAAAATTATTAGTGGATAGTTATCTTATGTCATGATATGGGAGTCTCATCATAATGAAACTGTTCAAGAACAAATATATTCTCTTGAACTAGGGTCTGAATGCATGACCTGCCAAAAAATAATACCATGTCCGAGCCAACTCGCCTATCAATTATATTTGCACCTCTTGACTAGACTCCCTTGGGCCTCCTCGTGGAGGTTGTAGCTGCAGAAGGACAGGGGATCAAAATGTTTTCCATCAAGAAAGTGAGGGTTTTCCGAACCTTCACCGCCTTTCTTTTTTCTTGTTCTTTCTCCCATACTTTCTGGTAGTCAACGATCAATCAGCTATCGTTTAGTTCTTTACTATTCCCACAGCAAAGAAAAAGTCTTTTTTCTTAGAGATCCGTGTTCCACATCCCTTCAAGAGGGTACCATCCAATTCAGTAGATGTGATTGTTTATGCATGTGTACTTGACTTGAAATCAGTCCACAGATTTAGGCTTGAAAACTTGTCGAGGCGTTTGATTGGTTTTAGCCATTCCATTTGTCAAAACCAGGTTCACCAGTAGGTCCAATACTGTTTGAGGATGCGCAGGTCAACAAGTTCTGACGAGACACCTTGTTTGGTCCATATTTACCTTTTGAATATGGATTGGATAGAATCTAAGTCATTCTGTCTTGTGCGCTGAATAGTAAGTGCAAGATAATCATGGATGATTTCGTGCATGGTCTGATATCCTCATGGCGGAAAGACATCACGTCGACAATTCTAATCACCAAACACGTAAACAGATTGTTTTACTACTACAAATTGAATTCTCTTCTTCCTCGATTCGTTTTTCCACTTTTCCAGTTGATTTTCAGCGGCTGTTATGCCTTTGGAAAGCCATGAAAGGCAATGGAAATGGCGCTTTATAAAAGTTGAGGCATGTACTCCCCAAAACAAGGTAGTCAAGACATCACTTCCACATACACCACCCCGACAGCATTATCTATTTCTATTTTTGAAGCAAAGGCCACATTGAGATATTGGGAAGATACCTTTTTAAAAGGAAGATCTTTTTGAAAGATAAACTTAACACCTATACCATGCATGTATATTCTGAAGATCTTCCCTATCAACCATTCATTCAAGTATACCCTTACTCAATCAGTTCTGAAATTCCAACCTTCAGAAAAAGGAAAGGAATCGGACAAATTTATAGTCATTTGTTTGACTAAGCATAAAATGAAGGAAAAAAACATAAAATAATTGAAGTAAAAGCCTTAACTAATCCCTACTTTTTGGCCAATATTTGCATGGTTCTTATGCTTAAAGAAACAGTTTATAGGGTATCTGTGGTGCTTGAGATGCATGAGATGGGCATGTCACTGTCAGTGGTGCTTGAGCTACGCTAAGATGAAGTGATATCTCCTATCTCATCATTGGTGGTGCTTGAGAAGGATGTGGAGTCATCTCAACTCTCAAATCATCTCAAGCACCACTAAGACCATGTTAAGAGAGGCAGCCCGGTACACGAAGCTCCTGTATATGCTGAGTCCCAGGAAAGGGCAGACTACAACGGGCCTATAGTACACAGCCTTACTTTGCATTTTGCAAGAGGCTGTTTCCATGCCTCGAACCCATGACCTCTAGGTCACACAACAACAACTCAACCGTTGGCGCAAGGCTCCCTTTTTCACTAAACCATATTAGATACCTTCAATTTCGAAGAAGGAGATCTGTTCAGACAGCTAATCACGCTACGTGTCTCTAGACCGACAGATATATGTGATGCATCAACATAACATGATGAAAGTGCTTATTATCACTCGGAAAATAGTATCGGATAAAAGGTCCAATTGCGACTCACTGTAACCATTTATCAGGTAGTGTAGCAGTGTGCTATAAACGAGATATTAACTAAAATCATCCACCTTTAAATGATTATAAGCCCTTGATTTTGTGGGGGAAGATGTGACTGTAGTCAAGTCACTGAACATTTGATCTTAGTTGAAGTGTCCGTCTGAATGCAACGAATCAGAGGCTTAGAACTGTCCCAGATTGGTCAACTTGGTGGCAAACTCATCCACCTACCTGATAAATGGCTCGACTCATGGAAAAGAATGGGTCTAAGTTGGACCTATCCCCACTTCTACAGTCCGAGTGAAAACATGGGCGCATCCATTATGCAACACAATTCCCAGAGGAAAGCAGAAAGATCCGTAAAGATGAAAACGTGTTAGGACATTTGTGCAGTGATTTGGAAGCCTGAGTTTGGCTCGTGTTCAAGATAAAGCATATCTAGTAGTTATTCTGGAAACTAGCCCGCCCATTAGGCAATAATATATATGGAGCCAAACGTGAAATGAGCAACGCTTGCCACTATGGTTTCCTGTACACTCATGAGCAAACATGGAACCGACTTTCCCAATCCAAACAAGCCACTCTTAAATGCAGATTTGTCTCAATTCTTCAGACTGCTTAGAACGGCCCAAACATGTCCGTCATGCAATGCACCTCTCATTTATTGTTCAGTTTAAGCTGATATTCTCACACTTTTTTTTCTGGTTTCCACAACCCACTTGCTGTCTTTAGACATTTGATGGCAACGTCTGCTCTACTAAGGACAAAAGAAAATGAAGACGTTTTGCATTATGACAAGTGAGAATATGTAGTTGAGGATGTAAATTTCAACCACGTTTGGGTTTACTCTGGCTCATCTGCGGGGATGGTCATTACACGGAGAAAAGGTGTATGCACTGGGACACCACAGCCGAGATGGGTTTTCCAAGTATAGGACAATATTCCAACAGGAAAAGGGGGAAGGAACCATTTTCGAGCTTGAAGCTTAGGACTTTTTTCTCCATTGATTCACACAGTAAAAGGAAAGGAAAAAGGAAGTGTTCAAGTGTAGAATTTAGAGCTAAGACGTTCTACCGCAGTGGCGCTTAAGGGCCTCTCCTGTGGTTGGGGCTCATGGGTCATGGGTTATCCCGGCTTGCCACCAAAAGAAAAGAATAACAAAAATGTAAAGGTAATTAAGAAGACGATACCTGTTCTCCTTGGCCGTCCATCTTCGTCTACTTCATCCTCTGCATGAATCTCTTTGCCCGGTGGCAGACCCTCTTCACATGACTCGGCACGAAATTCGTCTTTCTGACTCATCTCTGTTTGAGCTAAAATCCAACCCACGTCAATATGGATGTTTAGAATTTGGAAGGAAACTCTCTCTCTCAGCTAAAAGAAAGGGAAATGAATAGGATTCTAGAGCTTGAAATGGCTCTCCCTCTATCTCTCTTCTTGAGCTAAACAGCCAAAAACATCTCTCTCTCTCTCCCCCTTGAGCCAAAACCAAGCAAATCAAAGGATTTGTAGAGCTCAGATGAGTCTCGCGCTCTTTCAGTCACTCGCAGTGTGTTAAAATCAAGCAAGGCCAGTAGATTTATGGAGCTTGAAAGGAAGGAGTCCATAAGAGAACAAAGCCACGTGATGATAGACAAAGGAAAAGGCAGGCCTTTATTTTACTAACATGCTATCTCTACGCAACGAGTCTAGTTTCCTTGGTGGAGATTATTTCTCCGTCTTTATTCGTCAGTCATGGGATGTACCGGAGATGGACAGATACCTGCAAACACAAGACAAACACGGACAGAGAGAGGGGCCCGTAAAGATAGATGCTACGACCTGATGTAAAGCGGGTTAATGATAGAGAGTAGTGGGTGCAAGATTCCAATGTGACGTGGTCCTCTAGCCAAGAAATTTCATCGCATGTTATAGAAAACCACCAAGGGCATTTGGAAATGATGGAAACGCCGGTTGGTTGGCGACAAGTTTCCGGTGCATGCATTGAGCTGTTTCGAAATGGTGGAAGACTAGCAACCATATAGGTTTCAATTATCAGTGTACACATTTAAGAGGAGAGGAAGGAGTACATGCCCAAGTTTTTATTTGTGCATGGTGAACTTGTTTCTGTTAGATCTAATACATTATTATGTGAGGAATGAATTGGTTAGGCTAGACATCAAATTTCATATCCATCAGGTTTTCTAGCCTATGTTTCTTTAGGTTAAAGGTCACGACCATTTGTTTTTGGGAAGTTTTTAAAATATCTAAAACTAGTAGCTAGGATTGTCCAAATGCATTGATTCATCATGGTTAACTATTTTTGGTACTATAATCATGATAAAAGAATTAGATTTGCAAAAAATATTGTACCATGCATGGGAAAAGGAGATGTACTCCTTCCTCTCCTTTCGACTATATGCTCTTCTGAGATGCAAAAACGTCCCTAAGGGCAGCTTATATATGGATGGAATGTGCAATACGCATATCTTGGCAATACTTTTGAATCATTCATAACATCAACTAAAGCGTGGATGGCTCAAAGAGCATGTGTTTGGCCTTGAAGAGGGAGAAGGCAGGGCACGTTTGCCTCTTGATTTGCTTATCTTCACTCCTTAGAAACTCTCCAATTAAAAGAGTAAGTTACTTCAAGGGAACTTACAATCTCCGATGAGAAAAACTACAAGAAAAACCTGATATCCTATTGATAAACACAGAGTCCTATTTATAATAGGACGTCACAGTTATGTGGCTAAAGTCTTGCCACTTACAATGAAATTAACTCCACTAACTAACCATGAACAATACACATATCAACCTACATGGCAATTAAACAGTTATCTTAACTAGCTGGTATTAGCACATATCATTCCTCCCTCCTTAAAGTGGGCCCTTGTCCTCAAGGACCAAATATAGAAACTTGGTCTTTAAATCGTCAAGGTTTTGCCAAGTTGCATCAGCAGGAGATAACCCATTCCAATGAACCAGAACTTCATCTTTTCCCTTACGATGACACCTTTCCAGAATGACTTGTGGAAGTGGTCCCACCAAATTATCATCATAAATGTGTGGAAGTTGGGGCACAAGCTGTTCGTTCTTCCCAAGATGTGGCTTTAACATTGAAACATGAAATACTGGGTGTATCTAGGTTCCAGTAGGCAGACGCTAATTTTAGCGATCACCTTGTAAGGTCCGTAATACCGTGAGGCGAGTTTCGCATTCTGACACAACACCAATTGTAACTTCTTAAATTTTTAAATGCCAATTTGAGAGAATTTTGGAAAAATGTAAAATTGTAATGAAAAGAATATATTGACATCTATATTTTTAGAGTTTTATAAGCGAGAGACTTAGTAGATATCAAATTATGTATTGAGACCTCCATAATTAGATTGCAATTGGAAAGGAGATTCAAACGACACTAAGTTTACTGAAATCGTAGTGCGGATGAAAAAGTTATGGACATTTTAAGTTCTGAGGGCATTTTGGTAACCAGACAAAGAACCCAAATTTGAGTGGTCGTTTTGATAACGACACTCCTTTCCATTCCGATCCCATTACCAAAGGAGGAAGGTAGCGATCCTCTTTACCTATGAGGAAATTGGATCTCCAGCTACAAAGGCATGTTTTTTCCCTTTTCCCTAATGCAAAATAGCCTAGAACCTTTGCCTTCTTCCCCTCGTTCTTCGGTAAAAGCATTCTACTTTTGCACTCATTGGAGGACTCTGATATCCCCTTTTCAGCTCAAACTAGGTAGGCCACACCCGCTATCTTGCTCTTTTTCTTATTTTCCTACTTTTTCCCTCACAAATCCGGGCCGGATCTAGTCTCAACGGCTATTGGAAGGCCTGTGAAATCAGAACTATGGATCATGGTTAGACCCACATTAAGGTCAACTTGGATGATAGATCTGAGCCGTCCAATGTAATCTTTGGACCCAGAAACCTTAGGAATGGCAAAAATAGATAAAAAATCGGAGTGTCTGGGGCTTCGATTGAGTTAAAAGAAAATGAAGGGTTTGGGTCCATCGTCCTTGATGGACAATGTACCTAGGACACCTACTGGGACGCCTAGGCGCGGACAGCGCATGTGAGTGCTCTGCCACCTACACTAGGACGCTATCGTGCACTGTCATGGATGGCCGGGATGCTTGGCGTCTTAGAAACCAGGATGCACGAGGGAGCGTCCTAACATAAATTAGATTTTTTATCCAAATTTTGATCTGAAATGGTTTTTTTGAGATTCTAGAAGCTGCAGAAGCTCGATCTTCGATCCTAAAGGTCTGTTGGAATTGTATCGATGACACGAACATGAATTTAACCTCTAAATCTTAATTTGAGTATAGTTAGTTGATCAAACCTAAGAAAATGTACTCAATCACTTAGATTATGTCGATCAGAGGATGATCAGGCCTTGGAACTCGAATAATTTGATGATTTAAAGAATGAATTGATGAATCTAAGGGGCAAATTAGGATTATTCATCTTAGAATTGTTCTGTACTATTGATCTAACCCAGATCTTGGGATTTGTTGATCTGAGAGTGATATGACCATCGAATCTAGGTGTAAACTTTATATACACACTAAAATGAGTAGATGAATGTGAAATGGCACTGATTAATGATGAATAAGGCTAGAATTAGTAATCTAATCATAAATTGAAGCCTTAAAGAATGATCCAACAGTTGGATCGTTATAAATTCTGATGAGATGAGATTAATAATGCAAAATAATGTTGTGATACTAACAGGTGCATCAGAGGGTGCGGTTTGAAAGGAGTACGTGCCTGATCTGATTTGGTTGTACTTCATTGAGGTATGTGACGACATTTAATGTTGCATCTTGTTTTCTAAATCCTGTATCATTATAGCATTATGATTGATTATGATTGCTTGTCACATGGTTATCATTTTCAAATACTTGTAAATTTCAAAGTTTTGTGCTATGATCGATATGAGATTTCGATAGTGCATTGAATGGGTTTTCATGATCAATTGTTTTATGGTATTGATACCGCGTATCTTTTATATGATTAGTAATTATCTTTCTTTATTGCATCACTGAGATTGGTGGTTTTTCATAAAATTCGTGGTAGAGGCTTGGTGGTTAGTCCTTTGAGAGGCTAACCCCGGGATGAGTGGTGTGCCTTGGGGATTGTGAGCCACAAGTGCTCTTAGATTTACGAGATATGCGATTTTCGTGTTTCGTGTTTTGTGATTTATGATGGGTGCTCTCACTTGATAAATGTCATGCTAGGAGGGTGTAGGGCTGGCCACCTACCCTTTGAATTTATGATGTGATAGACACATGCCCACAGATGGCTTTTTGGAGGGTTTGGTAACATGAGTAGTCCACACTATAAGAGAACGATGGTGGTTGAGACCTTGGAGTGGTTATCACTGCAGCATGATAATCCATACTCTTGTTTTGTATGCTTGCATGATGAGCATGGAAGTGTTATTGCATGCCGAGCTGTGACGACACTCAAAGGATTGATATGAGTACTCATGATTTATTGTACGAGTATATGGGATACTCGTGGGCCCACATACCTTGGGTGCCCTACTTGTTATTGTATGCTCATTGAGGTTGGATCATATCATATTTTATATCCATTACGCTCATGAGATTCATGTTCCATCGTGCATGATGTTTTGCTTATGATACTTATACTCCATGGATGTTATGACCTACACTTAAATTAGCATTGCTATTCGACTTGCTTTTTATGTTTAATTTGTTATTACATTAAATGTCTATATACCTACTAAGAATTGATTGCTGAGACATTGTATTATTGTTGCAATGCCTCAGATATTGAGAGAAAGACAGGACTGACGAGGAGCTAGACAAATAGTGATTGAGATATCTCATTTGTAGGTATGTTTTAATTCTACTTGGATTGTATATGTATATCTATATTATTGGACTTGATTATATTGTTGTTAGGAATGCGGCTGTTGACTAGATGGGTCTTGGAGTTTGTGAACTTGTTTTGAAAAGGTTTGGTTAAATGAAAATTTTATTGAGTTTTAAAAGTGAAAGGTTGTGTGATGAGTTGATGGTTGACACTCGGGATTTTCTTGAAATGGAATTCATTTGAAATTGTTTTTTGCTGTTTTGGTATTTTAAAATTGGGGCCCCACCTTTTGAAAAAATTTATTAAAAAGTGTTGAAAAACCTAGGTCGTCACACCAATGAACCTTGTTTGTATGGTTGCAATCCAAGTAAACCCAATCACCAACACTCAACTCCCATTCTCTGTGTTTTTTATCATGAGCTTGCTTCATACGTACTAGTGTGATTTGAAGAGTATGTTGCAGGTCCTTAATGATTGAGTCTTATTTCTAAAGAGTATCAATCCATTGCAGCAACTTTGGCTGTAGCAAGAACATATGATAGAAGTGTCGGAGGAGGGCAACCGTATGCAACTTTGAACGGTGTCATTTTGATTACTAAATGCCAACTTGTATTGTAATAATATTTAGCTCATGAAATCCAATGTGTTCACTCCTTGGGATGGGAACTAGTGAAGCATAGTAATTACATCTCTAATGTGCGATTGGTGACCTCTGTTTGTGTAATGACCCCAATTTTTGTAATATTAAAAGCCCATAAAAAGTTCAATTTTAAAGATAAGGGCATTTTGGTCATTTCACTAGTTGCCTTGACTAAACCCAGGAATTTGATCCTAAAAGTGGTTCCATTAGATGTGTCTTAGAAAAAGGAATCCAACGAGACCAAAATCACCCAAAACGGAGTTAAAATGAGCAAGATATGGCCCTTTGAAGTTCGGGGGCAAAACAGTAAATTTTACAAAAACAACTTAACCTGAAAAACACAGGTGCCCATTTTGATACGGGCACCCCGTCGTCTTCAAGCTCCTAGAGGCTTCTGGAACAGCGGTGTTTCAAGGAGAAACCACCGCCATTCTGGAGGTTTCCTCACCGCCATTCAAAGGCGGTTAGAACCCCTCCAGAACCCTCTTTAAAAGCCCTATAAATAGAGCTCTTGGGTGCCTCTAATGGCAGCCCAAAAGCCTTGGAGAAAACCCATCGCGGAGCAATGATCGAGAGGGGAAAACATGGAGAGAAAACCAACCACAAAGCAGGTACACTTAAAAACTCCCCAAACCCATCTCACCCATAGTCCTAGGCTCAGTTTCCCTAGGTTTTTGCATAAAAAACCATGGAGAATAGGCCTCTAGGGAGCCACCAAGGACCCTGGGACGTCCCCAAGGCTGCACTGGTCCCTCAGGGACGAACCAGGGCATCCCAAGGACGCCCTGGTCCCCCAACGACGAAGACGGCCCGCTCCAGACGAGATGCGTCGAACGCATCTAAAAAGAAAACCAACGGGCACGTCCGTGGACGCGCCCTCTAAAGAGGAAGACGGTTGAGAAGTATCGAGAGTCTGCAGACGCGCTCGCTGAGGCGCACGCTGCAGATGCACAGTACACTAGCAGAGCGGTGTTTTTTGGTTGTTAAGGAAGCCAGGGCGCATGACGCTGACGCGTAGCGCCTTAGCATTCCGACTTTTTGTCTTTAAGTACTCTATGTACATACAACACTAAAACGCTTATAACTTGAGATCTAGAGCTCCGATTGAGGCGCCGCAAAAGGTGTTGTGTCCGTATCGACGACGCGGATACATCCAAACTATAAAATCTATAATCAAAGCCCAATCAAAGGTGGGCATGACCCTTAGAATAGGATGGTGGCGCATGGCCACTAGAACCTTGGAAAACTGAGGATACCAAGGCCCAATTAGGACCTTAGGACACTCATAGGCATAGGGATGGACCCCTAATGCCTAAGTAATAAGACCCAACTGCTCTAAACCCATCAAAGATAGGTTAAACTAACCTTGAGTCCCCAAACCATGTTCAGGAGCGTACGAGGACAAAGGGGTTAACGCAACCTAGTTAGGTAGGTGCTCTATCACTATTAGATTCTTTTAAAAGAACTATTGTTATTTGAGAACATATGTTTCAGATATATGACTTGATTTGCATGTGATTTGCATGAATTAATTCAGCATGCATGTTAAATGCTTTGTACATAGCCATGTTTTTTAAATGACTACATATACATTATGCACATGTATGTGTTGCAAACAAGTGCATGCATTACATGATTTAAGTACTTGCAAAGATTGCATGTCCTTGAGGGTTGCCAAAAGACGCTAGAGTGCCGAGGGCCAGGCAGTTGTGAGGGACCCAAAAGAGGACAAGTTTTAACAAAAGGTTTTGACGTATCTTATGTGATTTGGGCAAGTAAGCCCGTGGGTGCTATGCCGAGGGGTCTGGGTTGGCCACCCGACCTCTACCACTAATAGGTGGATGGGTACCACGCCCAAAAAGAGGCAAGTCCCTACGTTGACTGCATGTGGTACAGGGGGCTACCACTGGTGTCATGGCACTGGGTCAGCGTGTCATAGGCCCCGTGGAGGCTATGACCAAGTGTCCTCAGGTACCCAGGGACCACACGGCGAGGAGGTCGTGGGCATAGTGGACCCTATGGTTTGATGTGCATTTCATATAGCATGATATGAGGTTGGTCGACCATACCATACTAGAGGTCCATGAGTTGGACTCCATGAGGCATCTATTGCATATCCTGATGTCATTATATGTATATATATATGATACTTTCACTTTTGATTATGTGATCTTTTAAGTTATGAGGATTTCAGTTGATTATGGATTCTTATACTGATATTGAACTCGAGTATTCAAACATACGCATATTTTGAATTTCAGTTGATTATGGATTCTCATACTAATATTGAACTCGAGTATTCAAACATACGCATGTTTTGAATGAGCATATGATTTTGAAACATCTCATGCATTTATAAAACTAGTAGTGATAGGCTCCTACTGAGTATATTATATACTCACCCAATCCTTAACATTTTTCAGACATCAGTAAGTACTCAAGGACAGGATACGTCCGTATATATCATGGTTCAGGACAGCTTCACTCACAAAAAGAGGACATCTGTGTTAGTGCTATGAGAATCCAAAAGGAAACAAATACACATGTAAGTAAACTCTCAACCCTTTGGACATGTGTTTGTACTTAGTACAGTTGGGCTGTGCATTATGACTGGAAAGAACTGGGGAAAAACATTTATGATCTTTGAAGTTTTTCAAAAACTACCTTAGTTGTTGTGAAAGCCAATGACACTCGGGATTTTCAAAAATGAGTTTTTCCGCTGCATTGCATGGTTTTTATAAAATGGTTTTCAAATAGGGATGCATCCTGCCTTAGGAAATTAGACATTGCATTCCAAAATACATGAGAAAACCCGGGTCGTCATAGTTTGTCCATCAGTTTGCAGATGATACGTTGAACTAAAGTTGAAATTAGGTCCATTGAGAGTGAACAGCTCCTTTTAAAAACTTCTTGTGACTATTGGGTCATGGTCACTCATAATTGATTGTAGCATTCCATGAAGTTTGAAGATCTAGTCAAAGAAATTTTTTGCAATTCCTAGTATGGATGGCTGATTGCAATGAAATGAGCATACTTGGACAGGAGATCAATGACCACAAAAATTGTAGATTTTTCATGTGAGGGGGTTAACACCTCAATGAAATTCATAGAAATGTCAGATCATACATGGCTGGGAATAGGTAAAGGATTCAACAGTCCGATAGGGTGGGTGTTCTCTGTTTTGTTCCTTTGACAAACATCGCAATGGCATATAACGTTGCATAAGTCCTGGCTCATGCCTTTCCAATAAAAGACTCCTCATAAGCGATGAAGAGTTTTATGGAATCCTTCATGCGTACTATTATGGAATTGGCCCAAAATATCTGATAGTAAAGGAGAATCTTTTGCCATATAAATCTGCCCTTTGAAGAAGAGAATACCGTCTAGGAATTTCCATAGGTATATAGAGTTTCCATCTTAATGGAGTTGGGAGAGGTGTTGGAGTTTAGGATTTTCTAAAACTTCTTGTTAAATGGCTTCAATCCATGCTAGAACAACGTGCGAGATGGCCAAAATTTCTCCAATGTCATCCTTCCTAGAGAAGGTATCAACCACTATGTTGTCCCCACCTCTTTTGTACTCAATCTTAAAGTCATAACCCATTAACTTCTACAACCACTTTTGTTGAGCAAGAGTGGTAATCTTCTAGTCGCATAGGTATTGTAAGCTCTTTTAATCTGTTCATACTATAAATTGGCACCCCAGAAGGTAAGGCCTCCACTTCTAAATCACCAGGACTAAGGAAAACATCCCCTTTTCATATGTGGACATGAGAAGGTGTTTGCCTTTAAGGGCATGACTAAAAAAAAGCAATGGGATGCTTGTTTTGTATTAGGACTGTGCCTATCCCAATTCCAGAAGCATCACATTCAATCATAAATGGTTGGGTGAAATCAGGAAGAGAGAACACAAGAGCTTGGGTCATTGCTTCTTTTAGTTGATTGAAGGCTTCATAGGCTGCAAGAGTCCAAGTGAAAGAATTCTTTTTTAGCATAGAAGTGAGAGGAGAAGAGATCTAGTCATACGTTTGGATGAACTTGCTGTAGTATCCAGTTAGGCCTAAGAACCCATGCATTGCCTTTGGATTAGAGGGCTTGGGCCATTATTGTATAATCATTACTTTATCTGGATCAACAGCTACGTTAATGCTAGAAATTATGTGACCAAGATACTAAATTCATTCCTATCCAAATTGGCACTTTGAGGCCTTCACAAAAAGTTTGTTAGCACGGAGTATCCAAAAGGTTTTATGTAAGTGAGACATATGGTCTTCCCAAGTGATTTGTATGCCAAAATATCATCAAAAAATACTAAAATGAACTTGTAAAGATAATCTCTGAAGACACTGTTTCTTTGAAGATGTCTAAATATTGTCAAAGAAGAGAAGTAATGCTAGGATCAATAGGAGCTTGAGGCTGGGTCTGCAAGGCATATGTTTGTAGTAGCGTTCCCTGCTTCCTTTGTTGAATGGTACGCCCCATCTCACTATCGCTGATGAGTTTATTTTGAGGATAAGATAAACATCGCAATGACCTTGTTAGCATTTATAACAAACGGCATTGTCATTTGAGAAAAATCCCACATGAGTGGTCCCAGGGTACTTAACCATTGTGTACCCAAAAGAAGATCATAACCATCTAAAGGTAATAAATAAAAATCAATATGAAAAGGCACCCCCTGAATCAATAGTGGAATATCATTGCATTTGCTGGGACTAGTAAGCTTTTCTTCATTGGCTACAATCACCTCGATTGGTCTATCCTTGGAGGGTTGAAGACTGACTTGATTGGAAAGGGCATTGTTTACAAAGTTATGAGTGCTTCCAGAGTCAACAAGAATGATCACACAACTCCTTTGAGCATCTCCTTTAAGCGCATAGTGTGGGAGGTTTGAGTTCCTACTATAGCATGAAGAGAAATAGTAGGGGTTGCATTCTGTACTTCCTCGATTGCTGATATAGATTTAAGAGACTACTTGTAACACCTTGGGTTTTTATGACATTTAAAAAAAAATAATAATAATAACCATATTCGGGATCCCATTTTAAAAAGATTTTTGTAATTATTTTACTAAAACATTTCTTGAAAACCTCTAGGTGTTATTTTCTGTTTCCAAAACATCACCATTATAATTTAACACATAAGTATAGTTTTGTGATAATAGATTTGAAAACAATACACATGTCTACCAACGTTAAATACATCTGCGCCTTTATTTTCAAAACAATAAATATCCAAAACACTATCATAATATGGTCATTGGTCTATCTATCATAACATCCTATTAAAATGTCCATCATATGTATAACCATCTTAACCAAATCCATAATATAAAGTATACAGTGCTTAAAGAAAATCAAATGGCAATCCTATTTATTAACTCACACCGTTGTCTATCAAATCAAATAAAGGAATCTTCCACTGCTATCACAGTTTCTCAACAGTCTTGCCCTTCTTAATGTGGCGATCGAGATCTGAGGCATTGCTTTTTGCAATACCTCAGCAAGCTATTGCTTGTGTAAGTACATAGACAAATAAATGTAATAAAGATGGAATAACCTAATAACAGTTAAGATATAATAAAAAGATCTATCATGTATGAAATTAAAATCATTATAAGCCATGCTAACATAGTATCAATTTATCAAGTACGATAAAACATGCATCTCACAGATTTAAAACATGATATGATCAATATAAATGAGCATACTATAATAACAGGGCACCCTACAATACATGGGTCCCACAAGCGTCGCATACACTTGTATCATTGATCATGAGTACTCATATCAAACCTCTGAATGTCGTCACACCCAGGCATACCATCACATCTCTATGCTCATCATGCAAGCACACAGAACAAGAGTATGGATCGTCATGTCGCAATGGCAACCCTCCAGGGTCTTAACCACCGCCGCTCCTCGTCAACACCATAACGGGAGACTTAACATCCTTTCCCATGGAAAGACCTGGATTAGTAGTGTGGACTATCCATGTTACCAACCCTTACTGAAAGCCATCTATGGGCAGGTCTCTATTATATCACAATCATATCACATCACAAATCTCGGAAAGGGGGTGGCCAGCCCTCTCCCTCCTAACATGACGTCCACCGGGTGAAAGCACCCGTCATAAAACTCAAAACATGAAAACAAGTATGTCAAAAACTCAAGGGCACTCGTGGCTCATAATCCTCAAGGCGCACCCCTCATCCCGGGGTTAGCCTCTAAAAGGACCAGCCACCAAGCCTCCACTTTTCTTTCTCATGGAAACCCATCTATTTCAGTGATGAAATAAAGAAAGGAAATTTCTAATTAAGCAAAAATAGATCATATCATTCTCATAAAATCAACAGATCATAAAACCATTCGATACATGATTGAAATCAAGTAATAATCATAGTATAAAGCTCTAAATCTCACAAAATTAGCAACTAATAATAAGTGTCATGTAAATCACAATCAATCATAATGTTGTGATAGATGCAGGGTTTTAAAAATCAAAATAAAATATTAATTATTGTCACCTACCTCAATGTGAGATCACTCGGTTGAAGCATATATTCTCTTTATCTGATACATTTAGATGTACCTGTCAATACCCCAATACTATCTTAAAAATTTTCTATATTAAAAGTGGTAAATTTTAAGTTTTAAAGTTAAATCTAGGTCTACGTCATTAATACGATCACAACGCCTCTTTCATATCGCAATTTAGACCTTTGTAACTCTCAAAATCAAGTTTTTTGTGAAAATACTTCATAAATTAATATTATTAATTTATAGATAGTCAGGCAGTGCATCGATTTACACTAGTGCCCCAGTTTACACTGAATTACACTGGCGCCCAGTTTACATCGAGTTACACCAGCGGCCCAGGTTTACACCGGGTTACACTGATGCCCAGTTTACACCGGGTTACACCGGCGGCCCCGGTTTGCACCAATTTACACCGGCGCAACGCGGGAACCAGCGCCAGGGAAGACAACTGGCTTCTAACCTTTGCCGGTGACCCCCACAGGTGCCCAAATCACGCCATTTTTTTCACCATTTTGCTCAAAATCTTATGTATTTTTCATTTTCAACACTCCTTTGGCTTGATTTTGCCAAAAACTATGATTTTTATGTTATTTTCTCCATGTTCCTAAAATTTTCCTGGGTACTGTTTTTCATGTTTTCCGACAACACCAACTGTTGGATCTCTCTCAAATTTAAAGAGCTTGATCTTGGGCCTCTTATGTACTAGATAAGCGGTCTGATTCCTAATCTAATATGATTTTATCAACGAATTTACGCTCCAACAATAGCGTAAACAGGGTTCTAGGAAAACTACTTTTTTCCTGATTTTCATGTATTTCTATTTTACATATATACATATATAATATGAAGATTAAGAGATTAAGGCTTACCTCGATTTACTTGGTGTTTATTGGTGTTGCCGAAGCCCTACTCACCGAAAAAACCAAACTTTCGCAGAGGCTAGGGTTTTGGGAAAACAATGGTGCAATGCAGAGGAATGAGTAGGTGATTGAGGATTAGGCTAGGAAAGGAGTTTGCATTTGGGAAGGGGGAATGAAGCTCTTCCCTTTTTTTAAGCCTTCCAGTGAAATCGCGGAATCTGATAAGGCAAGGTGGATAGGGGTGCCGTTATCAAAATTGGCTCCCATTATTTCGAGCTCTGGTAATTTACCAAAATGCCCTTACAACTTCAACGGCTCATAACTTCTTCGTTTGAGCTCTGTTTTCCACGTTCTTTATATCGTTGGAATCCTATTGACGAGTACTTCCTAGTTTTTAAATTTCCAAGACCAAATTCTGTGTATAAGATTTTTTAATTTAATTTATTTAGTAAATCATTAATTTATGCTTAAAATTGAGGATATTACACTCCTCAGGTTCATCATCATCAGGCCAGGTAGCTTCAAGAACAAAGAGTGGCTTACACTCATGGCTAGGGCAATATTTGTCATTGTAGAAAAAACATAGACCTTTCTCTCTGTGCTCTTGGATCTCCTCTGGGGTCATTCTCTTAAAGGGCAACAACTACCGAGTGGTCTTGGTAGAAGTTGGCTGGACATCCCATACTGGTCCTCGTCGCTAAGATGTATTATGTGCTTCATAAATGCAGGCTAATCCAATGGTAGCTGCCAAAGAAGTAGGATTTTCAACCTTTATATTTGCTTGAATCTTATCCCGCAATCCGCTTATAAAACAACTCACTTGTTGGGAAGGCAAAAGTTGTCCTGCTCGAGAGAGAAGACATTCAAATTGGGTTTATTACTCATGTACAGAGCCAATTTGGCATAATTTGATAAGGTCAGCAAAAAAATCCTAGAACAATGTAGGCCCATACCTTGCATGAACGTTTGACTTGAATTTGCCCCAAGTCATATGTGGTTCTGCTTGTTTTAGCAGTTGGTACCAAAGTTGTGCATCCCCCTCAAGATGATGAGAAGCCAATGCCACCTTTTCTTCCTCCAACGTATGTTGGAAATCAACAATATTGTCTGCTCTGGAAAACTGGCCGCCCATACAACTCCAAATTGAGATTGAAAAGTTGGGATGGATTCCTTGTGATGAGTAGAACCTACTGAACTTAGAAAATTTATATTTTGATGCATGTAAAATTCTGTTAATAAAGAACAATGTTACTAATTCTTATGATTAGTGAAATTTGAAATGATCAAACTATATAATTCTGATCCATTGATGATCTTGTGACTGTAAGACATGGAATAAATAGTTATAAGTGACTGATCTATGATTAATTAAGAGATCTAGCGATCCATAAAAATGCATGGAAATCTCCTTGATCAAGTTGATGATTAAGGATTATTGGACAGTATGGATGTGTTTTGATGAAGATATGAAGTTAAGATCATATGGAATTATGGACTGGATGATGATGATTTGGGATAGATCAAGATCTATGCCCTTAAATTGGATAAAAGGACTTAAGATCTTCTTGATCGGTTGGATCAGCAAGGATCAAATCATTGGATGAGATGCATCAATGATCTAATAATGAAATCACATCAAGAAGAATTTATTAGATCTAAAGGAAAATGAAAGATCGAGATCGAAACCCTAAAAGAGATGAAAAATGAATAAGGATCAATTAAGATCGTTGGATCATGATGGATAAGTTATGGCATATTAGATTTTCATTTAAATTGTTAAATGTTATTATTATCTTTTATTGCTTAGTGAATTTAATTGTAAATTTATTTATTTATGCTTTAATGCTTATGTAATGAAAATTACATTAAAAATGTAATTAAATAAAATTAGAATGGAAGGACATTTACATGGAATGAATGGCATGAACTTAATGATAGTAAGGGCCATAGTTAGTAGGATAATATAAGGAATATAAATTCCTTGGTCCAAATTAGGAGAATAATGAAACTCCATGAATGACATTTTAAAGTTCATGGATTTAATTAAAATCAATTAGAAAGAGTACTTAGGGTTAACATGCTCATAAGAACCTTATGAAAGGTTAAGTTAAGGTCACCCTAGTGGATGATGAATATGGTAGTTAAGGGGGTTCTCTAATAGAGCCACACTCTTCCCCCACCTTCCATTGACATTTGTGAGGTCTAAACGCCTCCTTACATGAGGATTGAAGTAACAACTTTATATTTAACCATTCAACTAGTAAGCCTTAGCCAATTTGACATATGAGAAGCTATCTAGACTTAGGATGAAATAAGCTACCCTCAACCAGTAAAACATTAACAAGTTGAGTAATAATAATAAAAGCATAAAAGGTTGGTAAATCATCTAATCCTAATAAAAATTGTAATCAAGATTAGGATGATTAGACAAGATCCAGAGGATCTTGAATGATAAAAAACAATAAGAATACTAATGTTGTATTGTATTATGTATATGTAGAAATTATGTATGTATATATAGAAAAATGTAGATAGAGAACCTAAACCCTAGATCATCCACTACACTTGATCTTCATCAAAAACCCTACTATAAGTTCCATTACTCATTTTATTTTCTAGATTAGGATTTGCATTTAGATTCATTTTGCATTGGTTGGTAGTTTAATTACATATAGAAAGCATACTTTATATTTGTTGCATTTTAGGGTTTGCATTAGTTTATTACTTATAGTTGCATCTTAGGACACGTCTAATGCTTTAAGGTGATTTATATGCTGATCGAATTGCCATGGAGCATGAAAATTAATTAGTAAGGACACCTGACCTCACAAGATTAATGGTGAATTTCATCACCACTCCTTGGCCCACCTAAGATAATCACCTCAAGCGCGTAGCCCCACTATTCATATTAAGTTAAAATCAATTAGAAGAGACCTATAGGGTCATCACATACTCGTAGATAAGACATGATTTATTGTCACTCTAGTGGCTTTTGAGCACTATGGCTATTGAGGGTGAAGCATTACCTAACTTCTTTGTAGAGAAGAAAGTTGTCCGAGCCAAATGCTTTGACCTTATTAGTTTAGCCCATAAGGAACTTGAGTGAAAGACCCAGAGCACCAATTTCATATTATAAGCTCTATCGAGCTTAGTTAAATCTCTACGACAAGTCCCTCATGAAACTCTCTTACAAATTTGTTTCCCCCATTTAGCAGAAGAGGTGGTATCTTCCCCAGAATTCCTAAAGAAATTTCATTGTTTCTGTTGGAAGATTCTAAGATCATGCTTGGAAATGACAGAAGCTACGGCAGAATAGTGACCCATTGCTGCAGTTACAGAATGTAAGTAACACTGACTTCCCAGCTTTAGATAGTAATGAACTCTTCCAAGAGGCCAGCTTCCTGTCCAATTTTTGGATAGGAGCAAATGAAGTGGCACCTCGACCTCCCAAATAGATAGCTAAACCCAAGTAATTACTTTTCAGATCTTGCCTGATACCCAGAACTCTCTTAAGAGCTCTTCTACAATTGCCACGAACATTTCTAGAAAAGAGAACAAAAGACTTAATGGGAGTAATGCGGAGGCCAATCTCCTCACGAAACTGTTTAAGAATATTTTTCAATTCAGCACTGTAAGAGAAGTCTACTCTAGCAAAAATTAATACATCATCAACTTAGACGTGAGATCCCAGGTTGGTTCATACAAATAGTAGCAGGGAAAAAATGATTATTATTTATAGCAGTATTCAGAAGGCTGGACATTTCCTCCATACATATAATAAAGAGGTAAGGAGACAAGGGGCAACCCTTATAGAGGCCATATTTTGGCTTGAACAATTCAGATCTGGCCCCATTCACAATGACTGAAAAAGTTGGAGTAGAAACTGCAAACATAATAAGTTTGATGATCTTAACTGGAAACTCCACATGTACCAGAACATCATTCAGCAACTGCCAATTGAGAGAATCATAAGCCCTAAGATATCCAACTTAACGGCAATATTTGTCCAAGTTCTGTTCATTTTAGAGAACGACGAGAACAAGTAATAACAGAACAGTAAATTATCATGTATGAGCCTTCTCGTAAAAGAAGCATTTTGTTCATCACTAACAATTTCATGCAAATCATGTTTGATTCATTTCGTGGGTACTTCAGTGACGATCTTATAAAAAACGTATTGCACACACCAATGGGTCTGAATTTATCAACTAATGAAGCACCTTCTTCTTTCGATATGAGGCAAATAAAAGATTTCTTAATTTTTTTAGGGAAAACACCCCTGTTGAAAGCATCCCTAAACAATCTGTAAATGTCATCACCAACTCTAAACCATGCCGTTTGAAGGAAGGCAGCAGGGATGCATCAGGACCACAGGCTTTGTGTAGGTTAAGTAAGTGTCAACTTTGCACAAGATAGGGCCTTTACGAAGTCCAATAGATTGATGAGGGAGCTTTTTGCTAATAAGAGTAATGCAATAAAAAGGCCCTAGAGCTTGCTAATTTGAAAGAAGTCTTTAAAGTAGTGCAAAGAGGTACTGGTGATTGTCTCCTGGTGGTAAGCCAAAACTCCATTTTCCTGTTTTATACAAGTAATTCTCTTCCTTCTTCTGTTGTCAAATGCTGACATGTGAAAAAATCTGGTATTTCTGTCTCCATTTTTGAGCTGATTATTCCTTGCTTTATGCTTCCGAAAAGTCTTTTGAATTCTTAAAGCCCTATGAAGGCCACATAGTATATTAATTAGTTCTTCAGCCTCATCAATCGACCAAGAAGATTGAATCAAACTGAGCTTAGCATAGAGGACCGACCTGTTGATCAACTGATCCAAAAACATCGTGATTCCAGTCTTTAAGAGAATATCTAATATTCTGAAGCTTTCTGCAAACAACAAAACCGGAGTATCCCCAAACAGGAATACTCCAAGAATCATTAATCAATTGGTCAAAGTGTACATGTTCATCCCATGCAACGTTATATCCAAAGATCTATGGGGTCTTGGATTTCTCTGAGATAGAGAAAAAGAATAAGGCAATGATCAGAAGCTATTCTTGGAAGGTGCTTAATGTAAGATGAAGAGAAACGTTCTACCCAGAATGAATTCAAACAAGCTCTGTCTAGTCTTTTCAATATATTGCCATTCCGTTGTTGACAAATAGTCCCTGTAAAAGGGCAACCCCTCAAGCCCTGGGTCAATAAGTCCTATTCCATTAATAAGTATATTCAAATTCTGGCTGGGGGCAGATGAGTAGCTACAAGAGTCAGTAGCATCCAAAATAGCATAGGAATCACCCATAAAGCGTAGGGTTTATCAAAACTTGGTATTCCAAAGTGAGTTTCTGCCACACAAGTTTTCTAGTCGATTGGTTTATACTTGCATAAATAAAGACATCTCGGGCAATTTGAACAATATGCATCACGAACAAGTGACATCTGATATCAGGCACTGATTTTAGCATCTGGGTAAATCAGGACTTGGGTATTAATATATCAGAACCACAGTCTATGGCCATCACCTAAGTTGAGACCAGAGATATTGGAGTAATTTATTGCCAGCAATAAACTTTAATTTATCAGGTGTGAGCCCTCAGTGGAAGCCTCACAGTTAGTAGTGAATAAAAGACACCCACACATTAAACATCCCTTTCTTTGTGTTTATTCCTTCTCGTTTTCAGAACAAACAAAGAACAAGATATTACTATCAGAAGTAGAGAAACAAGAGAGAGGTTTGCAAAATCTGGCCTGCACCAATAAGGTGCAAATGTCAACTCCCTTACAGATTTGTAGTTGTCCAAAGACCCCATAACCACATGGTAATTATGAAACGTGTAGAATTTGTGGCTAGTGCATTGCCATTGGCAAATACCGTTGGTCTCAGTAATTGGGATCAATGAAGTAAGATGGGAGCTCGTACTAGTACAGGAGGGATGTTCAGTACAGATTTTATAATACAGTTCGGGGAGTCAATAAGCTAATTCCTGTGGATGTCTATTTGCCGGGCTGCCCATCACGCACAGCTTTCACCGGTGACAAGAGCTGGACCTAAAAAAAAGGGTCGCGTTGGACCACCGATGACTATAATATAACCTGTTAAGATCAGCTTCATCAGGGCCACAAAAGAGATTCGACATCATCAGGCTTAAAGTTGCTTTATGTGATTTGAATCGTAGGACCACCAATGCAATACCAAGAATGGAGAGAATATTTGAAACTCGAATGAGAACCATCACTGTAAAGCCTGGGAAGAAGTCGACTTTTCATTTTGATATAGAAGGAGACTTATGTTAGAAGATTTAATCTGTTCATCTTGTTCAGAGTGGCCTAGATAGGCTCAAAACTAACTTTCAAGACCATTGGATTGCTTGTTGCCAATTTTGTATTCACTTAAAACTATAGCACACTGATTTTTTAAGTTTTTTCAAAGACCCAAATACAAGAGGTTAGAATCATCCAAATGCATCGTTTTTCTTTAATTACCTAATTTTGATGTGCTGAATATGATAAAAGGCTTAGATCTCTCAAAAGAAATTACCCTTCATCACAAAATGGAGGGTCGACTTCTTTGCACGCTTTATTATTCCTACTCTTACTGGTCTTTTTTTTCCTTTTACATAGAGTTCTTATGGCAGCAGTTATGAAGTTAGGATCATAGTTGTTAATTTCTTTCATTTCCGGCTAGAATTGGTGCGACACTCCGCTCATGAATGAAAAATAGAAGGAATTAATATTTGAAAAAATTGAAATTTTAATCTACAAATACCCTAAAGTTTATCTATTTTACTATAGTATGGCCTTAACTTCCAATTCCATAGATTAAGTCTCCAAACTGACCAAAATGATCATCGGCTATCCAATTAATTGTGGACCGAAAAACGTGAATTTTTTAAGGTAAAATGAAAATTTCCATTAAAAGGAAAAAGAGGTGCCAATATCAATTTGGTTCCTCTTACGTTCTTCTTCATCTTCCCCAAAAGGAGGTTCCATAACGAAAAGACATGTATGTGCACCCATTTGCAAGAGTCAGACTGAGTTTCACAACCAAAAGACTTTTCAAAAAAGTTTCAGATAAGCAGAAACTTGGGTTATTGATGCTACTCTTCAAGCAAAAGTTGGTTCATCGCAACTCAATGGATGGTAACAGTTTGGCCGAACAAAGCTATCAAGCCATTAGGGGAAAGAATCATAGAGGCAACAATGAGAACACAGAATGAATAGATAAAGGAAAATAAATAAATCATGACTTTAGTATAGCATTGTATGGAGGCAAAGATAAGTGGGGAATTAAATTCTTGTATACTACAATAGATTAGGGAACAAAATAGGATGTTATTGTTGGGGATTTTAGTCCCCGCCCAAGATCATACACACAAAAAACGCACCAATATTAACGTAGTTCGGCCAATAAGCCTACTTCCACGGGAGAGAATGATTTCACTATGAAAAAAAACAGGAGTTTTACACAGAGGAATACAAGGGGATTTACAGAGGAATGGGCTATATCCTTGCCCTCTTCGTATACCTATTTATAGGGATTTTTGGGCTGTAATTTTCAACAAATTACACAAAAGTCAGTGGACGGTGGTCGATGGCAACGCCCGCCACTGTTGAAGTCGGCGGCAGCTGACTGCGGCGCCGCCATGGTTGAAGTCGATGGCCGCCTAAAAGTGGGGCTGGACCAACAAATCTCCCCCTCCAAGCCCATTAACTGAAGGAGGTTTCTTCACGTATGGACTTTTAGCAGAAGCCCATTCCGGTCAATTCCCTACAAATCTCGAACTTGCTCCGAGGTAATACTTTTGTCATCATATCCGAACTATTATTGTCAGTATGAATCTTCTCAAACTCTAACGACTTCAACTCCAAAATATCACATATCCAATGATACCGAACATCAATGTGCTTTGACCTTCCATGAAAAGTAGAATTCTTGCTAAGGTGTATAGCACTTTGACTGTCGCAAAATAACGCATACCTCTTCTGCACAAAGCCAAGTTCGTTTATGAACTTCTTCATCCATAATAACTCTTTGCATGCTTCTGTTACAACAATAAACTCAGCCTCTGTCGTAGATAAGGCAACATACTTCTGTAACTTTGATTGCCATGACACAGCTCCCCCTGCAAAAGTAATCAAGTAGCCTGAAGTAGACTTCCTCGTGTCAATATCACCAGTCATATCTGGATCAGTGTAGCCCTCAAGCACGGGCTTGCCAGTGCCAAATCCCAAACACAACTTGGAAGTACCACGTAGATATCTCAATATCCACTTCACTGCATTCCAATGTTCTTTTCTTGGATTTGATAAAAAATGGCTCACTGTACCAACTGCATATGCAATGTATGGTCTAGTGCATACCATGGCATACATAAGACTGCCAACAGCTGAAGCATAAGGAACATCTTGCATGTATTCCTTCTCAGCATCACTCATTGGAACTTGATTCTTACTAAGCCTCAAAAGAGTAGCAAAAGGTGTACTAACCATTTTAGGTTTATCCATGTGAAATCGTTGAAGTACCTTTTCTATATACTTCTCCTGAGACAACCATAATTGCTTATTCCTCCTGTCACAAATGATAGAAAGCTCGAGAATCTGTCTCGCAAGTCCCAAGTCTTTCATAGCAAAGACTTTATTCAGCTCCTTCTTTAACTGACTGATCCTTGAAGAGCTGCTTCCAACAATAAGCATATCGTCGACATAGAGTAGCAAGATCACAAAATCATCTTCTGAGAATTTTTGCACAAACACACAGTGATCTGAAGTAGTCTTTCTGTAACCCTGTTGGGTCATGAACTGCTCGAACTTCTTGTACCACTGTCTGGGAGCTTATTTCAAGCCATACAGACTCTTCTTCAGCTTGCAGACGTACTTCTCTTTGCCTTTAGCAACAAACCCTTCTGGTTGCTCCATATATATCTCCTCCTCTAAGTCACCATGGAGGAATGTTGTCTTCACATCCATCTGCTCAACCTCCAGATCAAGGTTTGCGGCCAAACCCAATACAACTCGGATTGAAGACATTTTAATAACAGGAGAAAATGTCTCCTCGAAATCGACACCTTTTCTTTGACCAAAGCCTTTCACCACAAGTCTAGCTTTGTATCGTGGTCATGAAGTGTCACCGTCGTACTTCACCCTGTAAATCCATCATTTCTTCAAAGCTTGTCGGCCTTTAGGTAATCTTACCAGCTCAAAAGTGTGATTGTCTTGTAAGGATTTCATCTCATCCTTCATAGCTGCAATCCACTCTGCATTCTCTTCACTTTCAGCTGCCTCTGTGTAGCTCTTAGGCTCTCCCCTGTTAGTGAGGAGCACGTACTCATCTGATGAATATCAAGTTGAGGGTTGACGATCTCTCGAACTCCGTCTTAATGAAACTACTGGTTCCTTAGTAGGAACCTCCTGCTGAATATCATCAACCTCTAACGAAACATCCATGTCTTCAACAGCTTCATGTTCTCCCTCAGCCTGATTATCTTGAACATCAACTGAAACACCACCATGGTCATTGGTGCCATTTACACGTGGCGTATGTGAAATAGGAACTAGATCTAAATTTGTTAGAGTATCAGAACTTCGAGCTTCTAATACTTCGGCTTTGTCAATGTGTTCAATGGTTTGGTCTTCCATAAAGACCACACCGCGGCTTCTAATCAGCTTCTTTGCAACTGAATCATATAGCCTGTAACCAAACTCATCCTGCCCATAACCGATAAAAATGCATTGTTTGGTCTTAACGTCTAACTTGGACCTCTCATCCTTGGGTATATGTACAAATGCTTTGCACCCAAATACCCACAAATGATCGTAAGAGACATCTTTTCCATACTATAGCCTGTCAGGAACATCTACATTCAAGGCAACAATTGGAGATAGGTTAATAACATAGGCTGTTATGTATAGCGCGTCACCCCAGAAGGATCCGAGCAGCTTTGCTTCAGAAAGCAAGCATCTGACCCTCTCCATCAATGTCCTGTTCATCCTCTCTGCTAAACCATTTAGCTGAGGAGTCTTCGGAGGAGTTCTTTGATGTCTGATCCCTTGCTTCTTACAATAAGCATCTAAAGGTCCACAATACTCGCCACCATTGTCTGTGCAAATACATTTCAGCTTCTTCCCTGTTTGCCTCTCAACAGAAGCTTGAAATTCTTTAAACTTGTCAAGCACCTGATCCTTAGTTTTCAAAACATAGACCCAGAGTTTTCTGGAATAATCATCAATAAATGTGACAAAATATAATGCACCACCAAATGTGCGTACCTTCATAAGACCGCATACATCTGAATGTACCAATTCAAGCACGCCTGGCTTTCTGGAATAAGGATGGCTTTTGAAGGAAACTCGTTGCTTTCTAGCAAGACAATGAGCACATTTGCTCAACTTTGTAGCTTTAAGCCCTGAAAGCAAATTCTTCTTGACTAGGCAACCTAGTCCTTTCTCACTCATGTGACTGAGCCACCTGTGCCACAACTCTGAAGAACCAGCAACATCAACTACGTTCACAGAGTTAATAGGAATTGAAGCTTGCATCACATACAAGCTAGATGATTTCTTCCCTCTAGCAACCACAAGCGCTCCCTTAGAGAGCTTCCACTGTCCATCGCAAAAGGTACTACAATACCCATCATCATCAAGCTTTCTAGCTGATATTAAGTTCAACCAGATATCTGGTACATGTCGAACATCCTTGAGAGTCAACCTCGTTCCGTTGTTGGTGTCCAAACAGACGGATCCGATACCAACAACCTTTGACAGCCCATCGTTACCCATCTTCAACACTCCAAAGTCATCAGGAGTGTACGAGGTGAAAAACTCCCTCCTTGAGGTAACGTGAAAAGAAGCACCACTGTCAACAACCCATCCAATCTCATTGGAAGCTAGGTTGATTTCATTTTCATCACAGACCACAACAAAGCCTAAAGTAGTGGCAGCTACACGATCATTCCCCTCATCATTTCTTCTCTCCTGCTTGGCATTCTCTGTTTTGTTCTCGGCTTTCCACTTATAACACTTCCTTCTAATGTGACCCTTCTTGCCACAATAATTGCATTCTAGATTCTTGTATCTGGACTTAGATTTACTCCTACTTCTAGTATTCTTCTTCTGTCCTTTGATCTTGCTTCTCCCTCGATTTTCTGAGATCAAAATCTCATACTGTGATGTGGTGACAACTTGAGCTCGTCGCCTCATTTCTTCATTTAGAACTGCACTTCTCGTAGATTCCCATGTCATAGCACCACCTGGAGCAGAATTAGCTAGAGAAACATGAAAATTTTCCCATGAGTCAGGCAAAGTATTTAAAAGCCATAAACCCATGATATCATCATCAAACCTGATGCCAACGTCGGATAGTTGCTGAAAGCATCCGGTCAACTCGTTCAAGTGGTCAGAAATAGAACTCCCTTCCTTATATCTTAGGTGCATCGCTTGATGAAGTAGGAATAACTTATTATTCCCAGTTCTTGAAGCGTACAAGGTTTCTAATTTGATCCATAGAGTTCTAGCATGTATTTCATTTTGAATATAATTCAAAATGTTATCTTCTACCCATTGTTGAATAAAACCACATACCTGTTCGTGTTCCAAAGCCCACTCATCTTCGGACTTATCCTCCGATTTTTGAGTAGCAAAGACAGGTAAATGTAATTTCTTCACAAAAAGAAGATCTTTCATTTTTTCCTTCCACTTGTGATACTTAGTACCATTTAAGTAAATCATTTTGCTCATGTTTGCCTCCATAAGTAAAGAAAGAGTACTTACAGCAATTTCAGGAGAAAATCTTATAAATTTGAAAACACCATTGCGTTTGCCAAGAACTGGTCTATCCCCCTTGAAAACCTGCCAAAAAATAGGTCTGCTTCAATCGGATCACTGTTGCAACTCGTACTGTTGCAATTCAGCTACGATTGCACTCAACTATTGCAACCCGGTACTGTTGCAACGCGCTACTGTTTCAACTCAGCTACTGTGCAAATGCGCTACTATTTGCACTCGTACTGTTACAACTCTGTACTGTTGTAACTCGAACTTGTTGAAACTCATTATTGGAACCCACCTCTAGGGTATTGTGCCAACTCAGTACTGTAGTAGTACTGTAGCGATCACTGTAGCCCACAGTAATGATGATGCTTTTATTGTAGCAACATGATAACGTGCTTTTCACTGTAGCAGCAATGATGATTACTATAGCAAACTGTAGCAGGAGCAGTTTTCTTCTTCCTCTAGACCGCCGGTGCTGCAATTCAATTTTCTGCCTCTGTTTCACGGCAGATCCTCGCTTTGATACCACTTGTTGGGGATTTTAGTCCCCGCCCAAGATCATACACACAAAAAATGCACCGATATTAACGTGGTTCGGCCAATAAGCCTACGTCCACGGGAAAGAATGATTTCACTATGAAAAAAAATAGGGATTTTACATAGAGGAATACAAGGGGATTTACAAAGGAATGGGCTATATCCTTGCCCTCTTCGTATCCCTATTTATAGGGATTTTTGGGCTGTAATTTTTAATAAATTACACAAAAGTCAGTGGAAAGTGGCTAACGACGGTGCCCGCCACTGTTGAAGTCGACGGCAGCTGACTGCGACACTGTCATGGTTGAAGTTGGTGGCCGCCTGAAAATGGAGCTGGACCAACAATTATTTTCTGGGTCAAATAATATACATCTCCCTAGAAATCTCCAGTAAGAAGAAAAAGGTTCGACCAATTATTTTCTGTTTTTTAATGATGAATGTTCACTAGGAAGAAGGCACTATTCAGCCTCTCTTTATACACGCATTCACCTTTTAAAGCTGCTAATTGAAGATACAAGAGATGCTTTACATTTCTTGTTAACCTTCCCTTGACTACCGACCAGACCAATTCGATCCACAGATTCTCAAGAGGTATCTAACTTATGAGGAGAATTTTCTCATGTTCAAAGATCAATATCGTCTGATCCTAGTGAGAGTTCGATTGGTGATAGATCAGTGGTACTCCATCTCTTCCTCTAAATATAGCTCAATTCACAGAGAGAGAGAGAGAGAGAGAGAGAGAGAGAGAGAGAGAGAGAGAGAGAGAGAGAGAGAGAGAGAGAGAGAGAGAGAGAGTTTCTGTCATGTATATCATTGCATTGAAAAAACATCGACGTTGGGCTCACTTCTTTCATTTTTATGAAAATTCAGGCTCTGCATCTGATTTTGCTTGTCTAAGAGAGAGAGAGGGAGAGACGTCCTATCATACATAGCTTTGCATTGAAAAAATGTCCATGTCGGGCCTACTTTTATGGCCAAGGTACCAAACATTTCATTTATTGGATGCAAGTAAGACGTTTTATGGTTTGAAAATAGATAATGTAACACAAACAACTCCAACTCATATATTTTATAATCAATAAAGGCTCAAGTAATAAGTCTTAGAGGTATCAAGTAAATGAGATGTTTGATGCCTTGGTCATCTAAAACAACGTGAATTCAATGAAACGGCTTGGATCATTGAAAAATGAAAAAAGTGATGCAACATGCATATTTTTCAAGACAAAGTTTTGTATGATAGAAAATCTAGAGGGAAAGAAAGAGAGAGAGAGAGATTTTAATCTAGGTATCCTTTTCTAAATTAACTTAACTAGACTATGCTTGTGCAACTAATACAAAGACATGCGATTTGACTCCTACTTTTGCCACTTGCTATAGATGTCCATAAAAATATGGGATCAAGTCAAAGGGATTCCAATAGAAAGCCAATTCCTTTTACTTAAATCAAACCCAAATTCATTGACATCTAATTAGAAAACTCAAAATAGATCTTATATACAATGTTCCTCATTATTGAACCCCCATTCCAACCATCTCTCCAAGGAAATCTCAAAACCAATTCAAACTCTACATTGAAAGCCTTCACTGGTGACACAAGATCTAATAAATTTTCTCACTTTCTCTTCATAACAACCGCCAGTGACCCTTGAACAATTGTCCCTATTGCCATTCTTCATAGCCAAATCCAACCTCAAATCCTTGAACCTTCTCAAGTTTGCTAAATTTCCTTTTTGGAGAAGATGAAAATGAAAGGAAGATTAGCACTTATTTTCCCTTTTCAATGAAAATTTCTATTTTACCTTTAAAAAATCAAGTTTTGATCATGTGTACCCTTTCTATCATCGATTTCGGCAATATGTAACTAATTAAATGGTAGAGGATCATTTTGGTAAGTTCAGAGACTTATTCGTAGAATCGAAAGTTAAGTCTCTTCTATGGGAAAACAGGTAAACCTTGGGGTACCTATAAGAAAATTATCCTAAAAATTTTTGGTCAAATCCTATCATGCTTGTACCCCTTGTGGTTTATTTTAATTCATTATGGCATAAAATGTCAATAAACTCGCCTATTTTTTGTTATTTTAAATACAATTTTTGGATTAGTGATTCGAATTGTATTCTAAAATTAATGAAATCTTGAATCATTTTGTTCAAGCAGCACAAACAAATAGAAACAAATTGATTCCTATGGTTAGGGTGTTTCCTAGGAGTAAATTTGTGAGTCCCACATAAGCCATGTGCACAAGCATGCCCTACCACTTGTTCCTTATTTTACTTGTTTGAATGATCAAGCTAGCTTCTTGATCTATCAACCTAACTTAGTAGTTCTCAAGAAAGCAAACTTGATTTTTGTGAAATTTGGTCTTATTAATGGGATGTTTATGAGAATGAGACCAAAATCACATGGATAGCTTCTTGATAGTATGAATAGCTTAGCATGTTGATCATGTCATCTTGAATTTAGATCATTCGGTTTAATCAACAAAATTTGTCATGGAAGACTATTTCTATATCATTTATTTCTTTAGTTCTTAAATCCCGAATACTTTTACCGGTTGCAGGTCTACCTTGAATATTTTTTATGGAAAGTTTGTCTTCTAGTTTCACATTGGAGTTACTCAAAAGGGTGAACTCACAATTATAACAAGTAGAGCATACATTTTCAAGTACCTTCCTTGGTTGCATCAATGGAATTAGTAAGAATAAGCATGTATGTTCATCACATGATATTGAAGTTTGAGAAAGAACAAAATCTATATTATATAAATAGTTAGTAGTATGATATATCAAATCAATACTGCCTATAGCAACTATTAGAAGCCAATAAGCATTTTCTTCTATATACAAATTAATAGCACACTCAAAAATGATAATGTAGACGTAATATGCAAAAGCACAAACTAAAGTAAGCAATCAAGATCAACATACTAGAATTTAAGGGGAAAACTACTTGACCTATTCCAAGCAAATCCCTTCTAGCTAAAAATGGAAATACAAAATCTTTTCTCTATTAGCCATAGAGGAATCCAAATCTTCATGAGACAGATACTCTTAGAATTACAATAATCAAAAGTAAAAAAGCCTCTCACCAATAAAGCCACAGTAATTTTTAAAAATCACATTTGAAGAAACAAATGAGACAATGTGTAATAACCCAAAATTTTAAAAGCTTATTTAATGTAATTTTTATTACAAAAAGGGATAAAATATAATTTTATGAATGAACTTTTTATATAATCCAAATAAAATATTAAAACCTTAATAATTGGATTGTACTTGAAAACTAAAATCTAACGACACTAAGAATGCTAAAAACGGAGTTCGGATGAGAAAGTTACATGATTTCTAATAATAGGGGCATTTTGATAATTTTAAAATAAGCCCCATGTATACGTTTTTAAAACAAAAAAATTGTCCAAAACATAGGGGCCATTTTTTATAACAACACCCCCGTGCAACAGCTCTCCCCAGATGACCGCGTCACCTTACTCATCTCCGTCTCCCTCACCAGAAAAGCAAGCTAGTGATCATGCACCTGCTAGCGAGAAGGGCGGACCACCGACGATAAAGGGACCTCCCACTCCCCACCCCCAACCCCCCCGCATAATACTTTTCCCTCCTTCTCTTCCCTCCAATTGCATATCCCCTCAGCCTTTTCATCCCCAATGTCGGACAGGTCAGTCAGCAGCACATACATCCCACTCCAATCTACTTTTCGCTCTCTATCTCTCCCTCTCCTTGACCTTTGGAGGAGGGCAGCCAGTGACAATGCCATTTGCACCTGCACCCAACGCTAGTCACCTTGCCCTCCTATCTGTCTCTCCCCCACTCTAGCCGATGCCCTTTTTCTTCTTCACTCTCTGACGAGCACACCTTGTCGGCCCTGCTTCTTCCCTTTTTTTGGCACCGCGGGAAGACCACCAACCACTCAACCTTCCCACCATCGAACCCAGTTACCCCCTTTTTCCTTTGTTCTAACTAAATTTCGCAACTGGTGACCCGTTGGTGAACGAATCCGACCAGCTTGGATGAGAACCCTAATGAAGATAACTCGAAAGTAAAATTTGAGCCGTCCAATGGAACCGTGGGGCCTCAAAACCTTAGGATACGTCAAAAAATCGGTATCTTATGATCCAAATCAGAGATCTAGATGGAAAAGGAACAGATGGTCGAAATTGTGACATTTGAACCATTCTTGTCTAGACAATGACCAAGACGAGCGTTATAGACGCACTTTGGGAACGCACATGCCTGGAGCATTTTCATGCATGCAAAACGGTCTCCAATCTTTCTAGACGCCGATGCATCCTAGAGAATGGGGCGCACTCTAGTGCATTTTGGAGACTAGGATGCACTAAGCAATCTAGAACATGCATTACGTTCTAAAGCGGCCTGCTGACGTTGTTTTAATCCTTGTTTTGCCTAGATTTAATATGAACCGTTAAAATTCATTTGAAACTTAGATTTTCAATTTAGAAAGCAATATAACTCCAAATTTTGATGCGAGACATCCATTGGATTTGCTCGATAATACGAACATAATTATGCAATAAAATTTAGAATTAGAATGCATTTTAAATTGATCCAAACTAAGTCATAGAATAACTCAGATCCATCTGATCAATCAAAAGTGATCAAACCTTATAATTTGATTAATTAAATGATTTTAAAAAGTAAATAGATTGATATAATAATTAGATCATCCAAATAAACTTGAATACAGATCTGGACCATCAAGTAGAATGAAAATCATGGATCTAATCAATTAGAATTAGATCTGACCCTTTTACCACAATCTTACAATCGATCAGCCACTAGATGCTAGATCTGCACCTGATCCATCCTTTTAAGATAATCTAACTCAAGATCAACTACCTAACCCTTAGATTAACCACTGATCTAAGCTCCCATTTAGATTTGACCATAGATCTAACACTTGATTTGAGCTGTTCATTCTCAAATTTATGATCAAAGGCAATCAAACCCAATCAAGCCACATCAGACACAACATCATACGTGGATTTAAGCGATCAGAGTTAAGACCCACTACCAAGTCTTATTTAATTCAGCTAAATTTTATTTTATCTTAGTTATGCCTAATAAATTATAGAAAATTTAAAAAACCAATAAGACTAGAATGCGTTAAACTTTAATAAGAACAATTGAACTATTTATGTTAGTATTTAGATTAATCTAGTGCTTAGATTGTTTTAATGACCTTAGGTTCGAAGATTTAATGCTAGGGTGACTTGAAACTATAGATCTGACTGATCAGAATTCAACCTAACTATCAAATCAATAAATAAAATATTGAGATATGAAATAAACTATCTATAAGTTAGATATTAATAAAAATTGAAGACAATTAGACGATCTAGATCATTGATCTTCAATCAACGACCAAGATTTAACATTACAGCAAAAATAAAGAGGAATGCGCATGATCATAAAATGGTAAAGGCAGGATCACCATATTAATGGGGATCAAAGGCCCAAATAGGTTACAATTAAGAAATCACATATAAGATAGACATTGTAATGTACATTTGTGTTGACAGAGGCATTGCCTAGTACGAACTAAGCTTATTGAGCATTCTGAGGATTGAGATAACTATGTTAAAAGTAGTATTTTTAACATCTATTTGACATTGGAATTTTAAGCATGCCATCAACTTTACAAACATGTGTAGAGTTTAAATAATCAAATCATTTGATTATCATGCTTTCGATTTAAGACTATTTGACTATCATAAAAGTTATATTTTCTCAGGTTACATTATTTTAGCTTCAAAAGAATGCAATATTTATAATGAGACATGTGATTTATAAATATGTACCTTCATAACCATGATACATACTTTTATATAGAAAATAAAATTTATGTTGCTCATTCTATTACACACAATTGTATGTTTTTAAAAGAAATTATTTTACTTGAAATTGTATCATTCCCATGCTTTGAGATGAGTCAAGAAAATGAATGATTTTACATGAGATATATAATATATGATTTAATAATATTTGGATTGAGATATATGTTTGTTTAGGCTAATGAGCCTGGTGGGCACTGTCCCAACCACTAACTACTAAAGGTGGCAAATATCCGTGCCCAAAGAGGCATATATTTTTCTATACTATTGTGGTAGGAACAACCATTAAAGGTGATTATGGCACCCTTTTAAGATATATTCGTAGTCACTACGAAGACTACGGTAGCTGGTCTCTAGATACCAAAGACACATGATTCAATGATTTAGTCATGTACTCATGACCAACAACTAATGTGTTTTCCGGGATGCATATATACATGAGATGATTATGTTGTTAGTTTAGGATTGTCGATGTTCACAATTTAACCCATTACTATTTTAATATTTTGAGGATCTTATGGCATTTGATCTATCAAGTTAAATGGAGGATCTTTCACATATTTACAAGTTATGCATTCATGTGATTTTGTGATATATTATATATTACAATTGATGTGAGATTACCGTGCAGATTTGATCATTTGAAAAATATACATTTAAAGTCGTGCATGTTTTATATTGATATTATCTAAAATGTTTTAACATGAAACTATAAAGTAAGGTTGACATGTAGTTTAAGTTATCTTTCCTACCTCTAATCTAATCATTATATTCTTTAGAACTACATGAAAAATGAATTGAAATATTGTTTAGAATTGGATTTCAAAATTGGAATAATAGATGTGAAACTACCTACACAAGCACAAGCTTGCTGAGATATTGTAAACTATTTACAATATCTCAGGTCTTCGAAGAATTTGACTTGATGCAGAGCAAATCGAGGTGGATGCAAATCTGAATGAAGATAATGGCGTTACGTATTATAATCAATGTAAGTATATGACTTATCCTTTTTGGACATATATATGTAGTTATTACAGTTGGACTGTGAGCTATGACTGGCTAGATCTGGAATGCATATATTTTTGTTTTAGTTTTACATCAAAAAAAAATCCTAGCTATTTTGTTTTCTTAGAAGTAAATGACGCTCGGCATTTTTGAAATGAATTTAAAAGAAAATGAATCATCTGTTGTATTGTATTGTATTCACAAAATTGGTTTCAAATAGGGATATATCCTACATTAGAAATTAGTTTTGCATTTAAAAATGCATATGAAAACCCAGGTCATCACATAGTGGATGGTTGCATTAACCCAAAAAATTAAACAAACATGTAATTATCAAGTGTGGCAAGAAATAGCATGCGAGCAACTTGAAAGAGAATTACCTGCTTCTTTTCTTTTCTGCCAAGAGGTAAAACCCTAAAAGAAACCTCTTATTTTCCCACTTTCTCTCTCTAGCTTGTCTTACCAAAAGAAAAATCTCACGTAGAGAAAAACCTACATATGAAGACTCTATCAAATCCACTACGCAAAAACCTCTTTATTTAGATCCTCACTAAGGAGCCCACTATATTTTGTAATTTTCTTTCAACCTCAATCTTCTTGGATGAAGGTCAGTATTCAATCCAAGAGGTGTTTCATGAAGTTTGTAGAATTCACAGTGGGTCCAAATTCAAAAAGAAGGAAAATGAGGAAATGAGATTTAAAATGAAACATGGGACATAATTGAAAATATCTGATGAGTAGTGGAGATGATGAAAGTCACTTTGGTCATCTTGAATCTTTTAGAAATGTCATGGGGGTGTATAAAGGGAGGAAAAACTATATTTTAGGAAGCATCCCCCAAACTTCATCTTTCTTCTCATTTCCTCCCATTATCCTCAATTTTTCCTCCATTTTCACCTAACATAACCTAAATCTAACACACAACCCACTTCACACTATAGAAGGAGCTTGGACACCTGCTAGTTAGTTGGAGTCTTTGAAGGAGAAAAGATAAAGAAAAGCTTGCAAAAGAAGACTTTGAAGATTCAAAAGAATTGTGAGTTTGCTTATCCTTATATGTTTGGATTTCCCTGAAATAGCTTAGGATTTTTTAGGGTTTTCATGGGTTTCTTATTAAACCCTTTTTAGCATGTAGTTTTTAGAGCTTTTACATGATTTGATCAAGAAATAGGGCATATTCATGTTTTCTTCAATTTTCCTAAGTGGGATTCTACCTAATTCACTATAAAATGCAATGTTAGGTGGATTTTTGAACGAAAAAATCAAGAGTAGTTTTCTTTTTCATGGATTATCTATGTTATTTAGGAATTAATTATGGATCCTGAATTTTATTATGTATATTTTCTAGATTTTTGCAATAGGAATGGTGCATTATGGTGACCTTGAATAACATGGATATAATGAGCCCTACTTGGGAAAGGGCTCGCCTAAGAGATGTGTTGTTACACTCTCACATGTATGGGCTCTTTAAGCCAAGTTATTTTTGGGACGCACCTAATGAGGAGGAGAAACTCAATAATCTCCCTTCAAACATGACAAGGGAACTATCATATGCATGCTGCATGCCATGGACCTAAACTCATGATTATTAATAATTAAGGCCTTTACCATTATATCAAATCCACTCTTGCTGATATAGATCTTCTCAAGTTAAAAATTCTCCTCTTCAAGTGCAACCCTTATCCAATTATATCTGGCATCCATATACATAGACTTAGAATGAAAACTTGGATTCTTGCTCAAGTCAATGATGATTGGGTTGTTGTAATGGACAATATACATGTGCTAATTCAACCAAGTTCTTTTAAGAATCTCTTTGTCCACAACAATTCCTTGCAAGCTTTAGTGGTAGCTATATACTCGACCTCTATAGTAAATAAGGCCACACATTTCTGTAACTTAGACTACCATGACACTACTCCACCTACAAAAGTGAATACATATGTCGAAGTATATCTCTTACTGTCAATATCTCCAACCATGTTTGCGTTTGTATAACCTTCTAACATAGACTTACCACCTCCAAAGCATAAGCATATTTTAGAAGCACCTCTAAGATACCTCATAAGCCACTTTATGGTGCCTAATGCTCTTTACCAAGATTAGCATACCTGCTAACTATGCCAACTAGATATGCAATATAGGTCCTCGTACATCCCATGGTGCACACCAAACTCCATAGAGTTAAGGATTGGGGATTTTCTTCATTTCTTCTTCTTTCTTCTTCTTCTTCTTCTTTTTTTTCATTTGAAGAACAACTTGCTTTAGTTAGATAGAAATGTCTCTTAAGTGGAGTACTAACAGGATTCACCTTTTCCATGTAAAACATTTGAGGTATTTTCTCGATGTACTTTTTATATGATATCCATAGCTTTCCAACCTCTAATCACAAGTGATTTTTATATCCAACATTTGTTGTACTAATCCTAAGTCCTTAATAGCAAAGGACTTGTTTGGTTCTTTCTTTAAACTATCAATTTTTGCAATATCCTAACCAATAACTAGCATGTGATCAACATAGATGAAGAGAATAATGAAATTCCCATTAAAAAGGTTTCTTAATTAACAAAAAATGATCTCAAGTCATTTTCCTATATTCATTATCCACCTTAAATTAATCAAACTTATTGTACCATTATCACGAGACTTGTTTCAACCAGTATAAGCTCTTCCTTAGCTTACAAACCACGTCTTCTTGGCCTTTAATAACAAAACCTTTTGGATAATCCATATAAATCTCTTTTTCCAACTCAAAACAGAGAAAGGCAATATTCATATCTAATTGCGCAATCTCCAAGTTTATACTTGTCGTCAACACTTTGGTAAATGATATCTTCACAACTAGAGAGAAAATTACATCAAAGTCAATGTGTTTTCTTTACTCAAAACCTTTCACAACTAACATTGCCTTGCACACTGGTTGTGAGCTATTGTCTTTCATTTTTTACCCGATTACCTACTTACACTTTAGTATTTTCTTACCTTTTGATCTCCACCAAGTTAGAAACATGATTGTTATCCAAGGCTCTATGTTCCTCTTTGATAGCTCTCAACTACTTCCTTGCGGCCCTATAAGCTAGAACTTCTTAGTAACTCTATGGTTTACCCTCATAAGACATTGCATACTCTTGTAAATACATGGTAGATACTTTTCACTTCCCATTTGACCTTCTTAACTTATTTTCTACACGTAGTTGTAGTTGGGGCTACTCTCCCTCTCCCTTGTGTTCAACATCATCTGTAGTCGCCTTAGAAACTTCATCATAAGGATCTTCTTACACATATCCTCCATCATCATTACACATCACGGTTTGAAGAGCTGGATAAATATGAATCAAATCATGCAGTTGCTCAACCCCTTCTTTTAATTCTTCAACTATTTAGTATTTGAGAAGTGCCATATCTCATCTTCTAATTACATTCATAGCAAATAGATAATGTTGCATTAATTAAACTTTTCGTTTGCACAATTCAAGAAAATGCATCGCTTGCCTTTATTATCAAGCTTTGACCTCTCATCTTTAGGTACATGCACAAATGTCCTATAACCAAACACACTTAAATGTTCATAAAAAAAATATCATGACTACACCTTTTCTAGTACATCTCCATTTAAAGGAGCTTGATATAGATGGGTTTATAAAGTAACATGTATTACTCACAACTTACACCTCGGTAAGATTTTGGTAATTTTGCATGTGATAACATATACCTATTTCTTTACATAATAGTGTAATTCATCTTTTGTTTTGCATTGTTATCCTATGGTGTCTTAGGAATTTTTTTCTCATGCCAAATGTCATTGAATCTGTAATACACATTAAAATACCCTATGTACTCATCATAATTGTCTATGCAAATACACTTCAAAGGTTTAGTTATTTTTCTTTCTACCATAGCATGAAAAGCTCTAAATACTTCAAGAACCCAAGCTTTAGTTTTCAAAGCATGTACCAATACTTTTCTAGAAGCAACATTTATGAAAATAATGAAATAAGAAGCATCTCCAAACATCACAATAAAGAAGTTTCAACACATTATTTTTGTGGAAGGATCAAAGGTTTACTCTATGTTGTTTTCTAACCAACTAATGAGTACAAGTATGTGTATGGCACAAATTAGCAAAAGAATCCTCTTTATTCAACTAAAACTACTTAAGTAGAAAAAAATGCATTCAAAAAACAACATAAAGTTACATTCTACAAAAACTCTATGTTGTTTCTTCTTGCGGCCTAGTTGTGTGTGTGACAAATCTATAGAGATATTTTTCTTTGTTGCATTTACCTCACACCTAGATATATGTGCTTACATCTTGTACAAAACACAATAACTAGTACCTCTTGCCACAATAAGAGATATTTTGGTAATTTTCAAATGCCCATTACTAAAGTGACCATTGAAGTCCCCTTATATAGTTTTCCTAAGAGATCAAATTCATATGAAGATTTGACACATACATCATATCCTAGAGAACCAAACTACAATCAGCATTGGTCTTAATACAAACATTGCCCATTCTCACAATTTTTTAAGTGCCACTAGTTTCCACTATCATAGCACCAAAGTCACCTAACTTGTTAGATGTGAATTTTCTATGGGGTAGCATGTTAGGAAGCACCTATGTCACTCACCCGATTTGCATCTTTATAAGTAAGACTTAAACATGACCTTTTACAACTGGAAGATATGATAGCCTCTCCATTAAAATCAATGATAATGCCTTCTTTTTCTTCTTATTTTTCTCCATTTTCAATTTCTTGTACTCTGTTTCCATATGGCCTTGTTTGTTGTAGCAGAATTAAGTAAATCATTTTCAAGATTTAGACCTTTATTTAAATCTTCCATGGTTATTAAAATTTCTACTTTTAGTGCTCCCCTAGTTTTCATTTACAAGAGCTTTTCCTTTGAGAAGAACCAAGTGACTTCCTTCTTGTCTCTTCATTCAACAAATTTCTTGTTACATGACTCATGTCTACAACTCTACTCAGTACAAAATTACTCAAAAAATACCACCAATGTTTCCCAATTATCCAATAAATAACTAAGAAGTAACAATGTACGATATCCATCATCAAGTATTAACTTCATAGAGGAGACCCAATCCATCATCAACTACCAACTTCATAAAGGAGAGATGATTCACAATACTTTGAATCTCATTCAAATGTTTTATAACTGAAGTTCCTTCTCTATATTTCAAATTCACAAGCATTAAAATCAAGAAAGCTTTGTTTCCTTGAACATTTCTCTCATATGACCCTTCTAACTTATTCCAAAGTCATTGTGTTGATGTTCTTGTGGAGTTATGATGAAAGACATTGTCGTACAATCATTCTAGAATGATTCCAATGGCTTTTCAATGGAGGTTTTTCCAACCATCATCAATTATGTTTTCCACTTTAATCTCATCACTCTTAATGGTTGTATATAACTCCTTGTAGTATAACTAATCCTTTATCTACATCTTCTATGTTATCCAATTATTCCCATTCAAGCTAATCATATGAATTTTGGTATCCTCCATCATTTTACATATAAAAGATTAGGTCAAATCATAACTCTAATACCACTTGCTAAATACCAATGAGCTTTTCCATCCATGTGCAAATCAATGGAACACCCACAAACAATAATATTCAATGTAACTACAGAAACACAAATTAAAGTTAGCAACCAAGATTGAGACACTAGCATTTTTACTAGGAAAATCCCTTAAAAGTAGAAAGGAAAGCCATGAGAACTAATGCAAGCAAATCTCTACTAAGTAACAATGTGAATATAAAAATATTTTCTCAAGCAACTATAGAGGAATTGAAATATTCAAAAAGACAGATATTCCTAGAATAACAACAATGAAAAGTGTAAAAAACTTTCATCAAAAGTTGCAATAATCTTTCAAAATCACCTTTAGAGAAGCAACAGCCTCTATAGATATACTTCACGAACCCGCAAATCAAGCAAAGATGTAGCTATGAAGTGTGGTGAGAAATAGCATGTTGGAAAGCTTGAAAGAGGATTATATTCTTCTTCTTATTCCTCTTTTTCCCAAGGACGAAAACTCTTCTTTCTCGCTTCTTCTCTTACTAGCTTAAAGATGAAACCCATAAGAGAAAAACTTGTATATGGAGACTCTCATTCTCACTTTCTATTTCTATCTTATTCCTTCTTTCCTAAGCCAAAAGGAAAGCATACACGTATAAGCTCTTTAGCCAAATTACTTGTGGAACCCACCTTTTAAATCTCAACAACAACAATATCTAGCACAACTAATTGTTGATAATTCAACATCTCGTTGTAGGTTAGAGTTGTTGCTTTCCCTTTTAACTAGGCATTAGATAATTCTTCATCTTAATTATTGTGTTGTTTGTCATTGAATCTAGACAATTGTGCTGTCCAATGTTTCTATACGTCCATTACCTTTGATCGGAAGTAGAATTTTCCAAATGCTATGGTTATACAAATTAAAATGATTTAAAGATTACAACACATCATGTCAGGAGTTAATTAAATATATCAGATCATCCAGAGGAGGGCTCTCATGCAAAATTCAGTCTATATGGCAACTTACATGGGTGTCCCTTTCTTTGTCCCCCATATTCTGCACTTCTATGAGTTGCTTATAGACTAATAAATTCTTCCAAACTAAAATTACAAATAATTGACTCATCATTTTCAAATGAATGACTGATGTGTGCATATAATATTTTCCATAATTGAAAATTCAGAATTAGCAAAGAATACACCAAGTTGAGTGAATTTCCAATTGCACCATCCGCAAGAATGGTCAAGTAGCACCTTGCAAACTGAAAGGTTGATCAAGTTTGGATGCTACGAATACATACCACTTGATTAATCTCCCTTATGGTTCATGAAGTGGAAAGAAGAAGAGGTTTTGATGTATCCCTCCCTCTAAAGCAGGGAAATGCCAGTGTCTTCTTTCTTTTATAGGACATGCTATTCTCCTCCCTTTATCAACCTTAACCCGATTTGATCCTTGCTACCTTTAAAAAGCTATTATAAATAGAAGATTAATTACGATACGACCTTTTACTTTAGTTTGAAGTAGTTAGTATTAACTTTCTTTTTCTTTTTTCAAACTGAGTTTTGGTAGTTAAGAAACTTGGGCCCTATATTATTTTAGATCTCACCCATTGTCCTTCCTATCTAAGAAGGGGGTCATTCTGATCATTAAATATTGGCCCCATTTGTACCTGACAATATGCCAAGTAACCGTATAGTTACACACTTTTGTATGAATGAGCACGCAATGGATGATCTAGACCGTTGATCCAATCATTCCAGCTACAAAGGATAAGGTGGAATCTAAAGTATAAGTGAAGCCACTTTCCAAGTACCAAATTGAAGTGAAAACACACTGCCAACAGCTCCGAACTAAAGCAATTAGGCCTTTGGCTCTCTAAAATCCAGCCCGGTAAGCTACATTGTACATCAACCTTCAAATCCTCTAGGAAACGGAAGTCTACTTCCACAACTTTTTCATACGACATACTTTAAGCTTGATGCTCTGGAACTAGCCAACCTATTTCCATAATACCTTTCTACATTTTCTTCTTTGTAAATTACAGAAACGTATGATACATTATATTGTTATCTACACTATATTAAGTAATAAAAAATGGATAACCCGATACACAAAACTCCTGTAGGAACGGTCAAGGCCACAAAGAACTTATTGTATGCAACCTTACCTTGCATTTTGCAAAAGGCTGTTTATATGACTCGAACTCATGACCTCTAGGTCACACAATAACAACTTGATTATTAAGCCAAGGCTCCCTTCTATACTATATTAAATAAGATCATATATAAAATAATACTATGTACGAAGCAAACTCCCCAATTGGCAAGGCCGTCCAATAGTTGGTCAAGGGATGTTTGCTTGATAGATAGACTGTGTGCTTTGTTTATACCATAGATTTAGAGAGAGCGTTACCCACTTGATAACTGTGTTGAAGCCCATACATTCTTTCTGCCATTCACATTGTTCTTCGATATCCCTGGTTTGGGAGGCCGCAGTTCTCGTGATTGTGATGGAAGGAATTCCCATGCAAATCTTTCTACCAAAAAAGTTTTGGACCAGAGAGAGAGAGAAAAAAGACCATACCATAAAACAGAACCAAGCCTAGACCCCGTTACTAAATGGAAAATGATTAACACTCATTGGAAACTCAATCTTGATAGGCCTAAACCTTCCTTAGATTGGCTGAACAACGACGCCAAAATTCATAATCATAGTATGATTCTAGCTAGTCTGTTTTGAATTTAATAATCATGACTAGGCAGATATTCAACTAAAAAAATTGCAGCCAGAAGCGTCCAATGATCATGCACTTTTACAGTCACCATGTATAGGACAGAATGAACAAAGTGAACGAGTCAAATCGTCCACATCTGAGGCATGTCTGGTTTGCATTTCCAAACGCAGGCAGACCGTCCAACTAGATAGCATAGAACAATTTCCAGATAATTGACATTCACTTCCTAATGAGCTTTAATGATGGAGGGGTGAAATCCACTTTTCTTCGTTTTTGAATGATGGACTCACACCAATTAGGGTACAGTCAACATTACATGCATGGGTCGAACATCCATCACAAAACTCTTTTGATGTTAGGTTACACCATAATTTTCAGACTTAAACTTAGGTCCCATCAAGCCCTCCCACCATGTATTATTAACTCAGAGCACCTTCTATTAAGCTAAACGCGCAAAACTACAAATACCACAAACGAAATGAGGGCCTGTTTACTGGGAGACACATTCCATGGCAAGATGATTTTAACCTTTGATTTACCAACATAGATTAGGATATTATAGTTGGAACTTCTTTAAAACAAAGCTGCTTGGGACAGAAATAAGAATCACATATTTAAGTTGATTCCGAAGTAGTGAATTTTTCTCTCCGTATTTGCAACCTAAAAATAAAAAGGGCAGGCTCGGTACACACCAAGCTCCTGTGTATGCAAGGTTAGGGAACGGGATAGACTACAAAGGTCAATAGTATGCAGCCCTACCTTGCATTTTGCAAGAGACTATTTCCACGTCTTAAACCTGCAACCTTAAAATATAGATAAAATTGTATAAGCGCATATCTGAAATATTAAACGAGTTCATATATTTTTTAAGGTTACAAATACAAGAAAAAAGTATTGCTACTCTGAAATAACTTAATCCACGATTCTTATACCTTGCTATACTAAAAGAAATCTCCAGACCCGAAGCTTTGAATTTCTTTAAGTTCAATTATTCTAAGAACCATTACGCATGATAAGCACCCGTATGTCACCATATATCTTGCCTTCCTACCACAATTAAGAATCGTAATGCAGACTCCAGAGCAGGTCTCCTCAAAACATTCTCACAGAGAAAAAAGAGCACCAAAACAAGGCATACGAGAAGAAAGCAGACAAATAAGGTATCGGAAATGAGTGAACTGTGTTCTGATTGGCCCGGACGCCATCTATATACCCATAGGAGGTTGGTGCATAGGGGCATTATCCATTATCATTTCTCCAAAGGAGGGAAACAGCTTCTACAATTGAATAGATTCTTGTAGAAACTACAAACGGGAAAGGATCAATAACTTGGCACATCTACTGAATCTTCAAGCATCACCAGTCCATATATACACCATGTTCTATAGGAAATGAGCATACATCTCAAATTTGAGAAGTTTTAAAAATATATATGATGAGACTATAAATAAGTATAGTCAAGTGCAGCATGAAAAGACTGTTGAAGTAAAGATAACAATAAACGAATCTATGACGAAAACACAACATTGGAACCAATTAAATAGGCCGAAGAAGAAAAAACTTGGGATGCAGATGGATATACTGCACCAAATATTACTCAGATGCAAGGAGATATGCGCGACTAACAGCGGAAGAATCATCCTTATGCCAAAGTTGTAGACAAGCGACCAAAACTGAGCCACGATATCTTGATCGTTCCTTGAAAACCAAGAAGAACAAACAAGGACTACTTAAGGTAAGCCGGCCTTGAAAATAAATGTATTTGCTAAGCACAAACTAAGAACATGCAACATTATATAAGAATGAGATCAAAGTCTCAACTAGGTCTGAGGAAACAGAAAAAAAATTTTCAAATACAAGTCCATCTATAACAACAGAAAATACATAATGAAGGCAATGCTTGGCAACTCAATTCTCATGCCCCTTTCTGGGTCCAGCGAGATGGAGATGCAAACTTTCAAAAATTGAAAATTCATCCTACCAGCAATGCAGAAGTGAAGAATCCTTCCCAGGATACCTGTTTAGCTAAACACATTTCTCATTTTGGCAACCAAAAAACTGGAAAAGATTCCATCAGTGCTGTCAAAAAGACTCTGAGCATCTTCATTCTCAAATAACCAAAGTAAACCCACCCACTTGCCAACTGCTCCTAAAGCACCATGGGATCTATGTCATCTGTCTTATGGAGACTGACATTTTTCAATGAATCAACATATAAGAATATTAATCAGATCTACGTTTTTTAATCAATCTACATCTAAGATCTTAACCAAATCTTTGAAGAAAACAACTTTAAGAACATTTCTTCCTGAAGACAATTCCTAGACTTTCCAGCCATCGTGACTATCAGGTCTAATCAGATAGGTAAGCCATGGAACGAATGCTCAACATGCCAATGACATAACTGAAACTTTCTAACATCCTGGAAATGTCTGGAGCAGGTGGCAAAGGTCCTGGATATTCTTCACACTCGCTTACTAAACTAGATATGCTTCATACTAACTTGCTGAACCCACACTAACCATTATTCCATCATGTAAAATTCCATAGAAGATCCTGAGTATTCATCCATTCAAGCCTGTGTGAGCCTAATGGGAGGGTAGATCAAACTCAACTCAAGAAGTTATTGGGCATGAAGGAAAAAGTTAGGGCTTGCGCAAATGCAAGCCATCCAATCAAGTCATCATTATAGGTATCTTTGACAATCTGCATGTGTGCATGGAACACGAGGGGTTTCTTTTGGTAGGCAACTGAAGCAAATGTTTGAGAAGAAAGTCAACCAACTGGCCAAAACTAGCAGGCTGAATTGATTCGAAGCTTCAAGGTGGCACCAAGGGCTTACTCATTTACAGTTGGCTGATCATGATACCTAATAGCTGTTGTAAAGCTGAAAGAGAAATTACAGGGTTTGCTTGGTCAAATCCATTAGTAGCAATTCAATTGTAGACCAAACAATTCATGAGACTGCGGGTATCATTGACAGTTGCATCGATTGATTTCATCACTCCAACAGGATCTTCCCTTGCGGGTCATTCTTTGAAAGCATTATGGAGACCGATAAGAAAAAGTTTGAAAGGAAGCTCTGACTTCAGAAGAAGTGTAGGAATTTGTAGAGATGGTTTCAAATCCATATTCGATTTCGATGAACTTGCCAATCTACTTTGGATCCTTGCACATACCCAGCTATGGTTATCAAGATATTTGAGAAGGAATATGACAAGGAGACGCAGCTAAATACATGCTAGAAGACCGCATACAACATGTTGCATATGTCCTTCAAATTTTTATGAGAGTTGCCTAATCTCTCTCTAAATTGTAAGAGAGTTGCTTGATTTTTGGGGACTTGCAGTTAACTCTGATAAAAAAGAAAGATAACGTAATTAGTGGTAGTGTTGAACTGAAGTATCCAACTCCTATTTACAATATCTAAAGATGCATATCCAAAGACCACATTTCCCTAGCAACACTCATTAGAAAAACTGCAGAAAATTTCATTGGGTGTAACAAGTAAAAAACCAGAATTATCATATGCTTAGCTGGACCAGAAAGCTTCTTGGTTTAACAAAGCTTACAAAGATGAACATGTAGCATTGGATCAAACAGTTAACAAGAAGCATTAAGTCAAATGGTTGTTTCATGGTGGTACACTAAGGACATAGTGAACTTTGGCAAGATGCATGATGTGAAACTCTCTACAGGTTCATTACTAGGGATGTACAATATCCATGTATGAGAACGGACGAAATTCTCTTGGTCCATGGAGTTCAACAGGAATTTTTGTGTGTGAGGGAGAGTCATAGACATCTTAACATCTAGATAATTTCTTGTCAAGATGGATATTGTTCCCATATAGTCAGGAATTCTTGACGGTATAGAGCAGGAACAACCTATTCTTCCTGAATAACCTAATTCAATGCCAAAGAAATTTCGGCCGCTACCATATAAAGCCATACAAAACATCAAACCACTGATAAACAAATGGGAAACTCGAAACACATGTCATTTCTAATTTCTTAAACATAGTGTAATCAGAAAGAAATGCAACAAGAACACCAAACAAAATGAAGATCGGGTCTTACCAAAAGAATTCACTTGTATTCAAATGAGGGAATAGGCGTACTTGGAGTATCAAAACTCTCCAGGACCTTTGTCTTGCTATCAGTTCCTTTCTCCTTCTCCTGCTTCCCACCAAAAAACCCTCCAAACCACGATGAAGAATCTCCCGAATTCTCAACAACCGAAGCCTGAGATGGCACCTGTGGAAACCCCCCCGGTAAACCCCCTGGCATACCCGGTGGCATAGTCGGCATAGTTTCTTCTATTGGAGGCAAAGGCTGCGCACTGAAGACCTTATTCAACATGATCCCGGCCCCCTCAATCAGAGCCAACAGAACCCCGCCGAACAGCGCAGATCTCGAAGCTGGCCCCAGTCCTTGCCGCATCTGCAAGAATCCGCCAGTAGCAGCACCGGCGATGATTGAGTTCCACGGATCTTCTTTCTGGCGGACGTAGACCATTGTACAGTCGAAGGCGGAGAAAAGACCACCCCAAACGGCGAAGCTGCCACCAACCCGGGGGGCGTTCATGCGCACAGCTTGAGAGCCGCCAATGAGACGGTCACCTTTGGGGGAGTTGTAGACGCCTTTCAGGAAATGGAAGACAGAGCCCCCAACGGCTCCCATGCCGAAGGCGCCACCGACGTCGTCCAGGATTCTGTCCGGGCACGGTTCTCGAGAAGTTTCCGGCGTTCCCATGAGAGAAGAGAAAGGACAGAAACCCTAGATTTTGTGAGTGAGGGAAGGAAGAAGGACGGAAACCCTAGGGTTTTGAGGCAGGTAGAAGCTGCGCTGGAGAGGCGAAGCAACTGCAATGGGAAAGAAGAGTGGCGAGGGAGAGGGGAATTAGGTTTTGGGGAGAGGAAAGTGGGAGGAAGACGAGAGTGGAAACGCCACAAATTTACACGTGCCATGTTACATTTCGGGTCTTTCGACGCCGAAATTCGGAGAAGTATATTAGTGGGCCCATTCATTTCATATCAACACCCTTGAACTGTGGGGCCCTTTAAATGAAGGCATCAGAATTTGGGCACATTAATTTCTTTTCCTTCTCGGCTAAAAAGGCCACTTTTGCTTCTTGGCGATTTTAGTGGTGACTTTAGACATATGAGATGGCCATATTATTATTACTGGTGCTTGAGTTAAGATTGCACAAACTAATATCTTCTCTTCTCAATATTCGTGGTGCTTGAGATGAAATTCATCTCATTCTAGCTTGCTGGCAAGTTGAATTTTCAATTATCTCACTTCATCTCATGCAAAATTTGAGTCATCTCAAGCTAACCTTCACATCATCTCATCTCAAGCTAGCTTATTTCATCCCAAGCAGTATTAACACCATGTAAGAGTTCCATAGAAGCACACATGAAAATGTACCAATTTCAGTATAGAAACATTTTTCTTTTTTCCCTTTTCACAAGCTAAGAAATTACAATGCAAATCTAGGTGTCAAATAAGTTGGTTGAGCCAATCATTGTACTTTAGAAGGTTATGTGACCCTAATTATAGACATGTGGTTATGCGTCCAACGAGTTAAAAATGGTAACTTGATACACAAAGTTCTTGCATATGTGAGGTCTAAGAAAGGGGTGGACCAACAAGTTACGAGCTAAAATTGACACTTATATGAGGAATGCTAGGTTGAAGGCTTTAAATAAACCATCCTACAAGCACCTCACATTTGACAAGAAGAGAACTCACGTTACATGATCTGACACAACATCTCATTGTTCTAGCTTCATATAAGAAGGAAACAAAATATCATAATGATTGAATGATTGCAACATCTTAAAATAATGTTTTTGTGAGTTGAATTTTAAATGTTGTTTATAAAGTCTCTAAGTATCATTGTGAGAAAATGCACATTTATCGTACAGTTCTTCACTTCTAGATTTACATAATCCACCCACCTTCTAAACTACTTGTCATTTAAAGGCAAAGCAATGAGATGAATGAGTTGGATTATCCAAATCTAGATCTCTTCATGCAAAATGTGGGTCACTTCTAAGAAAGATCCATTTAGGGCTAGCGAGAGGAATATTCGACTGAAGACTTTATAGGGTACTCCCTTAGAAGCGTCCTATTAAGTGTTCAATTTTGGTCAAAATACCCCTAATTTAGTATTCAATTAAAGCATCTAGGTCATCAATTTCAAGATTTTACATAAAATATTTTATTTTAGCTCTAATTGGCCATCCAACTGTTGATTTGCAAATTTTAACAGTCAAATGACCGTCAGAGCTAATCAAAAGAGTAATGAATGGTTTAAATGATTCTAATTGGGTCATGTGCATTGCAAATCGATCAATTCAAGCCTGGATGATCCATATCAAATCAAGGGAATTAGATCAAGATGAAGAAGTTTCCTAGAAAAAGAAGACCTTGAAGATTCCTAGGAAACCTGGATGGATTAGGACAGAAGGAAGTTGAAGAATGGAGGAGTTTTATAGAGTTTTAGCAATGTTGGACTGTTGGTAGACCCCACTCCCTCTTCATCGCTCTCACCTCTCCCCTCTCATGTCTCTCTCTACCCTCTCTCCTACGACTCTATCTCTCTATCCCTGATCTCTTCCACATTTCTACTATTCTCCTACTTCTATCTTTCCTTCTCCTCTCACGCTCCTCACTTCTTCTCCTAGCCCGGCTGATTCTCTCACCTATTTTCCTTTTTCCTCTTCTCTGCACCCTCCTCTCTCTCCATTCTCTCCTCTTCTTTCCCTAGTATGAACCGTAGGAGGTAAACCCCCTTCTCTTCTCTCCATCCTTCCTCCTCTCCCAACGGTTCTCTCCTTCCCATCTCATTCTCGTTCTCGTTCTCCTTTCTCTCTTTGCTTCTCCACTACTCCTTCACCTCTCCCTCCTCTCTCTCACGTTCCCCCTCTGCTATCTCTTTCACTTTTCTCTGCTTGCACCTGGTCAACACCTTTCCTGCTCCATTTTCACCACACTCGAGCACCCCCATGATTTCTCTCCTTCTATTCTCTATCTCTCACGTGTACTCTCTTTCCACTGCCTATTCCTCTCTTCTCCTCTCTGGATTTCAAACAAGAAATTGAGATCAAATTTCTTCCCATCTCCCTCCCGTGTTTCATCTACTCTGCCAAGCTAGCTCCTTCCTCCCTCTTGTTCTCTTCTCATACCCGTCACCTCCTCCCTTGTTCTCTCTCTCTCTCTCTCTCTCTCTCTCTCTCTCTCTCTCTCTCTCTCTCTCTCTCTCTCTCTCTCTCTCTCTCTCTCTCTCTCTCTCTCTCTCTCTCTCTCTCTCTCTCTCTCTCTCTCTCTCTCTCTCTATTGTCTGCTTCTTCTGCACCAGCATCGCACTTGCCCATCATCCCTCACTGGCCAGCACTGGTGCATGACACACCTTCGTTGGCCAGCACTCACTCCTAACCCCTCTTCTGTCCCACTATCTATCACACTCTTCCTCTCCTGCTACGATCTTATTCTTCGTCTTCTTCTGTGCACCCCACTTAGCTGCACTCCACTACCCTGATTGCTCTATTCACTGGTGTATCAATTGGACCAAGTTACTCCCAAACTTGAACTGCCCCTCCATCGCTCCAACCCATATCGGGCTGTCATTGTCATCACATGCTCCAATGTCATCTCCAGCCAACTAAATAGAGGAAACCTAAGATTGGGTTTTTCCTCTTTCCCTCACCTTCTTCCTCATCTCCCTTGCCGAAACCCACCAGCACTGCTCATCCCAAAAACCCAACGCTGGGTGATCCCTACTTGATTGAGGCCAAACGCGGAAAGCCAACACTGCCCAATTCGATCCACGCAACCACGATGGTGTCCGAACCCAATATTTCCTGAACCAGTCTGCCCCTATTCCACATCAATGGCCCAGCCAGTTTCCAAACGTCAGCCAAGACTTTTCCCCTGATTCTTCTCCTCTCCTTCCCTGTCTTTCTCTTCTTCTCCAGCAATCCCCCCTTCTTTGGCTTCCCTCCTCCATCATCGGTCTTGAATTTGGTTTTTGTTTAAAACCAAAATTCCAGTAAATTCCAAATTTGCCCTTGGGAAAAAAATAAGAATTCCATTCACATCCCTGTTTTGTCTTTTCCCTATTTTGTCTTTTCTTCTATTCTTGTTTTACTTTATTCAGATTCTATTATCTGTGTTCTATCTTATTCTGACAATAATCTAAGGACAGTGCTATCCAAGGACAGTGTTATTCAAGACTGATTATTTAGTTTCATCTTCTGTTTTCTAGAATTAGAATTTCTATAAATTGCATCAATGACATAAATCTAGTTTTTTATTTTATTTTTAGTTTATTTCTGTTATGTTCCTTATTTTTATTTTTTTAAAACAATTAAATTTTATTTAAACTCCTCTTTTAAGTCGAGTTCCCATGGGATCGACCTATACTTGCATTAGCTATATTGCAATAGCCCGTGCACTTGCGATTAAATAATCAACAAGTTTTTTGTGCCGTTGTCGGGGACCCGCAACGGAGTTTTCATAAATTTTAATTAAAAATCCAAAAAAATAATAATTAGGAATTGAATTTTTTGTAGCATTTTAGACAGTTTGAGGTGTATTATTTATTTTTTTAGTGCATTACTACTTTATTTCCTGAATTTGGTACTGATTACTATCTTTCTTTTTCAGAAAATTAGCAAGTGGAGCATCATCAATTAAATAGATTTTCCTTGCTTTCATAGATTAGGAATTTTTCCTTTTTTTTTAGTGAATCTTGTAATAAGGCCCCTTTGTAATTTGTAATTTCAATTTTAATTTTACTTTTTAAAGGGTTGTAATAATACAGGGCAAGTGTGAGATAAGGTGGCCCACACTTGATTTTTATTAGAAACCCCACTATAAGTTCCCTCACTCATTTTATTTTCTAGATTAGGGTTTGCATTTAGAGTCATTTTGCATTGGTTTTTTAATTGCATATAGAAAGCATACTTTATATTTGTTGCATTTTGGGGTTTGAATTAGTTTATTGCTTTTAATTACATCTTAGGACACGTTTAATGCTTTAAGGTGATTTATATGCTGATCGAATTGCCATGGAGGGTGGAAATTAATTAGTAAGGGCACCCGACCTCACAAGATCAAGAGTGGATTTCATCACCACTCCTTGGCCTACCTAGGATAATCACCTCAAGCATACGCAGCCCCATACTCATATTAAGTTAAAATCAATTAGAAGAGACCTATTGGGCCATCACATGCTCGTAGGACCCTCTTAATAGGACATAATTTATTGTCACTCTAGTGGCTTTTGAGCACTGTGGTTATTGGGGGTTATCTAATAGAGCCTCGCTCTTCCCCCACCTCTTGTCGACGTTTGTTGAGGTCTAAATACCTCCTTACATGAGGGTTATATTGGGCAGAACCTAACTGATAAGCAATAGTCAACTCCTCAAGAAAGGAGGAGCGTTAGATTAGGCTAATTAAAAGCATCATCCACACATAAAATCAAAAAAATCAAAATATCTGTGGGATTACTTGATTGTACATCATTCTAGGCATTTTGGTTGCATCATTTAGGATAATCCTCTTCTAAAAAAACAAAAACAAAAACAAAAAGATCTTTCATTGTATACCCTTTGGCAATAAGACAGTAGATTAGTCAAGTACGACCAAAAAGACATGCCACTAATGACTAATCAATGATCAAGGGGTAACTCACCCCATGGTAGCGTCAAAGGTGATCAAGGCTCTCCACTCATCATGAATGAGGACCCACCACCTCTAATTGATGATGAATATCAACCTCCACCAAGGAGGAATATTTATCAACAAAGAAATTAGAGAAGGAATGGATATAGGGAATGGGACCAATAAAGTGACCATGGAGACAATGATGTTTATCAAAATCTTCATGGGCAAACTTTAAGAGACTACCTTCAGCCTATACGCACCAGTACACCATCTTGTGTCTTTCTTCCTCAGAATGCTAATGTGTTAGAATTAAAAATGGGAGTAATCCAATTACTTCCCCAATTCCATGGGTTAGACAGTGAGAGTCTTTATTTGCACCTTAAAGAATTTGATGAGTTATGTAGTACCCAAAAATGTAAGTCTAGATACTGTCAGGCTTAAACTTTTTCCTTTCTCTTTAAAGCAAAAAGCAAAAATGTGGTTTAATGCACTGCCATCAGGTTCCATAATGACCTAGAATGAAATGACTTGGGAATTTTTGAAAAAGTTTTTCCCTATGCATAAATCAAACACACTTCACCATAATATAATGAACTTTACCCAGAAAGATAAAGAATCATTCTACCAATGCTGAGAAAGGTTCAAAGATCTATTATTCACTTGCCCACATCATGGCTATGAACCATGGCGTATCATCAACTTCTTTTATGAAAGACTTAATTTTGACATGCGCCAATTTGTAGAGATGATGTGCAATGGTAACTTTCTAAACAAACAACCAGATGAGGCGGAGGAATATTTAGAATGGCTAGCTGAAAGTGTACAGACCTGGGTTGACTCAAAAAGAGTAGAACATTCAGATAAATCGAAGCCCACTACCACATCTACTAGGGGAGGCATGTATCCCATATCTGAAAAAGATGAAATTAATGCCAAAGTAGCAACCTTAGCTAGAAAAGTAGAAGCCGTAGAAATGGGAAAGAAAAACTTAAATAACGATGAAAAAGTGTGTAACATTTGTTAAAGTACTACCCATCTTACTCAGGAATGACCTACCATTCTAGTAGTTCAAGATGTACTTCATGATCAAGCTAATGCACTTAATAATTATAAAAGACCTTTCTCCCTATATTCAGAGACATATAATCCCAACTAGAGAAACCATCCAAATTTTAGTTGGAGAAATGAAGCAACTACTAATGTCCCACAACCAGTCCTATACCAACATCAACAACTAAACCAAAGACTACTTGCTCCACCCCCATACCAAACTTATCAACCTCTTTCTTCTGGACCTTACTTGCCCCCACTCAAAAGGCATGTAGAGGATAATTAACTTGCTCAAAACCAGGAGAAGAAAATTTCTCAATTGGAAAGTCAATTGAAACAAACCAATCAGTGTGTTAATGAAATAAAGAACATGATGAGTCAATGGATGCAAAGTATGGAAAAAGAAAAGTTTCCAGGTCAACCACAAGCAAACCCTAAAGGTGTGCATGCGATTAGCGAAACTACACCTAATGCATCATCAAGCTCTATCATGGAAGAGACTAAAGCTGTTACTATTCTTAGGAGTGGTAAAATAATTGAAAAACATGAGCCCCAAAAGATTGAAAAGGTAGAAAAACCTAAAGAAAAGGATCCCACTCCACCTATTGAGCCATGTCCATTCCCTCAAAGGTTACGTCAAGTCACAAAGAGTAGTACTAATGATGAGATTATGAAGATATTCAAGCAAGTGCAGATCAACATACTGATCTTAGATGCAATAAAACAAATCCCATCATATGCCAAATTTTTAAAGGATTTATGCACAATCAAAAGGAAATTGAATGTGCAAAAGAACTCATTTGTGACTGAACAAGTAAGTTCACTTCTTCAGCACCATACACCCTAGAAATACAAGGATCCAGGTTGTCCCACTCTCGCTTGCATCATTGGCAACCATAAGATTAACTAGGCCTTATTAGATCTTGGATCTAGTGTTAATTTGTTACCATATACAGTCTATTTTCAGCTAGGACTAGGAAACCTTAAGCCAACATCCACTGCCCTCAAACTAGTTGATAGATTAGTGGTAATACCTAGGGGCATAATATAGGATGTGTTAGTCCAAATAGAGCAATTCTTTTTCCCACTCGATTTCTTAGTTTTGGACACACAACCAGTGCTGAATGAGCAGTAAGAAATTCCTGTCATCCTTGGATGTCTATTCTTGGCTACATCTAGTGCCCTAATAAACTGCAGAAATGGTGTCATTAAGCTTTCATTTGGCAACTTGACACTAAAATTGAACATCTTTAATATCTGTAAGTAACCTAGAGAACTTGTAGATGACTTGCACTGTGTCAATATGATAAATTCAATGGTGCAAGATCATTTTTAATCATCTTCCTTGTTGGACCCACTTGAGGCCTATTTAGCCCATTTTAATGAGTTTAATGAGGACACATTAATAGAGAAAGTTAATGCCCTCCTTAATTCTCTGCCCCTATGGATACAGAAAAATGGAAACCTCAGTTCGAGGAACTTCCATTGAGGGAGTCCACTCCCATTCCATCCTTAGTTGAACCTCCTAAGCTAGATTTGAAACCTCTACCTTCTGACCTCAAGTATGCTTATCTAGGAGATGAAGAAACTTTTCCTATTATAATTGCCTCTCAATTGGAAAAATATCAAGAGGAACAATTGATTAAAACCCTCAAGGAACATAAAAGTGTAATAAGATGGACCCTAGCGGACATTAAAGGTATTATCCCTTTAATATGCACCCATCAAATCTACCTAGAGGATAATGTTAAACCACATCGTCAAATGCAAAGAAAGTTAAACCCTAATATGAAAGATGTGGTTAGAGCAAAAGTCCTTAAATTGCTTGATGTGAGAATCATCTATCTCATAAGTAATAACAAATGGGTGAGTCCTACTCAGGTCGTTCCTAAAAAGTCTGGAGTGACAGTGACCACTAATGCCAACAATGAATTAATTTTAACTAGAGTTACCATTGGTTGGCGTATGTCCATTGATTATAGAAAATTGAATGATGTCACTAGGAAGGACCATTTTCCTTAGCCTTTTGTTGACCAAATGTTAGAAAGGGTTGCAGGACACTAGTACTATTATTTTCTAGATGGTTATTCAGGATATAACCTGTGAAAACACCAATTTTTCTAAAATTATTTGGAATTAATAGGAATTTTTACGAAAATTAAGGTGGAATATTATATTTAATATAATATTAATTTTTAGAAAAAGAATTAGGTCTTGAAACATAAATATTTGGAATCATTCATGGGTAACCGATTAGAATGACTGTAAGCACGTTGAAATCTGAGCTTGTGTGAAAAATTCCTAATTTTCTTAATTTTATAAATTTAAATTTACCCAAAGGGGTAAAATGGTCATTTCACTTTTGTGAGGGGTCCACAAAAGTTAGGTGAGCTGGTGGACAACCAGCTCAGGGAATATTAATGATGAAGGAATAAACATGATGAAGAATCTCTTTTAAATTAAATAAGAAAAGTTAAAATTTTATTTAAAATAAAAATAATTAAAAACAGGCCTATAAATACCCCTCCCACTATTCACACAAAATTCCAGATCCCTAGACTCTCTCTCTCTCTCTCTCTCTCTCTCTCTCTCTCTCTCTCTCTCTCTCTCTCTCTCTCTCTCTCTCTCTCTCTCTCTCTCTCTCTCTCTCTCTCTCCATTTTTTTTTTTTTTGCTCTCTCCTCTCTTTCTAGCCAAAGCGACAATCCCCACATGCGCTTGGCCTAGGAACCAGCTTGTCCCAAGTTGGCATGTCCAAGGACGCGCTTTCCACCCGAACCCTGTGACAAACAGTTGGCTGGGGTTTTTTCCCAACCTGACAATGCCTCCACGGATCTCCCGTCTCCGGTGTCGAAAACAAGATTGAACTGGGAGTCCGATTCCCCCCATTCCCTTCTCCATTTCCCCTCTCCTTGTTTCTTCCTTGGCACTAACAAACAACCCTGACGACAAAAGAATTACAGAAACCTTAGCCATCCGCCTAGGGCTTCAAAATCTGGTAAGAAACCCTCTTCTCCGACTCTCCTCTCTGCTTCAAATGGGATTCAAGTAGGTTCCCTTCATTTCCCCTCTATTTTTCAGGCCAAATCACCGTTGAATTTGGTTCATCGATGACTGGATCACCGGTGAACTAGAATTCAGTGACCTAAATGGGGAACACCTGTAAATCAATACTATTTGGGAATTCTGAACCGTTAGATGGATTCAGAGGGTCCCAAAACCTCAGAGTATGAAATTTGAGCCCTTAACATGGTCAGATCTGGGAGATCTGGGGAAGAGTTGATCTGACGGTCCAAATTGGACCATCTCGGCTATCCCAGGTCACCCCTCATACACCAGCAATCACCGGTAACGGGGGCGGGCCACTGATCGACCCATTGATTTAGGTAACCTAGATTGAATTTGGGCCCCTTGTTTTGATATGAAAACTTAAAAATCTAATTCAAAGTTCATTTTAACTCAAAAACAAGATCGGAAAGAAGCTCTAGATTCCTGGTGAAGAGTAGAATATAATGGAAACATAAAATTTAGGTTTTATTCACTGTAAAATTTTATACATTACAAAAAGTGGTACTAATTCTTAAGATCAGTCAAATTTAGCATGATCAGACTTTGGATTTCTAATCCATTAGTGATCTAGTGATGAGGTAATATGGAATAAAAAGTTAAATATGAATGATTTGGGATGAATTAAGAAATTTAACCTTAATGGAGGAGAAATCTTAAAAATGATCATGAATCTACTTGATCTGAGTAATCAAGCATGATTAGACAATGAAAATTAGTTTAAATGATGATCTAAAGTTAAGATCATATGAATTGATGAGCCTAATAAGGCTAATTTGGGATAAATTGAGATCTATGCGCTTAATTTTGATAAAATAACTTAAGATCTTCATGCTCAGTTAGATCAAGAAATATCAGATCATATGATGAGATGCATCAATGATCTAATGATGATATCACATTAAAAGAATGTGATAGATACGAATAAAAATGAAAGATCAAGATCTAAACCCTTAATGGGATGAAAAATAAATAGAAATCAAAATATAATCATGGGATCAAAATGGATAAATAAGATATATTCAAATGAGCATTTGAGTTATTATATTCTATTATAAATGTTCTTTTATTTGCTTAGTAGATTTAATTGTCAGATTTATTTATTTGCGCTTTAATTGTTCATGTTATGTAAATTACAAGAAAATTGTAATTAAATGAAAATAGATATTAATGAACATTTACAATGAATATGGATATGAACTTAATGATAGTAAGGGCTATAGTTAGTAGGACAATATAAGGAATATCATTTCCTTAGCCCAAATTAGGAGAATAATAAACCTCATGAATGATATTTTAAATGTTCATAAATTTAAGTAAAATCAAATAGCAAGGGTACTGAAGATTTAATGCTCATAGGAACCTTATGAAGGTTGAGCTAAGGTCATCCCAGGAAATGCTAAACATGGTAGTTAAGGGGGTTTTCTAATAAAGCCTCGCTCTTCCCCCACCTTCTGGCAACATTTATGAGGTCTAAATGCCTCCTTACATAAGGATTGAATTAACCACTCTGTGAGCAGCTTTTAACTGGTAAGCCTTAGTCAATTCTGAAATAAGGAAGAGCTATCTAGTGTTAGGAAAGAAATAAATTATCTTCAACCAGTAAGACATTAACTGGTTGAATAATAATAAGATTATAAAAGGATAGTAAACTATATAATTCTAATAAAAATGGTAATTAAGATAATCAAAGATCAAACAAGATCCATAGGGAGATCTTGAATGATCAAGAATAATAAGAAACATAATATTGTGTTAGTATGTATGTTTTTGAATTAGTATGAATGTTAGATTTAAATATAGATAAATAGACTAGACCCTTAATCAATATGATCCAAGAAAAAAGATCTAAATCATCCTATGTAAGGATGATAAAAAAAAATAACTAGAAAGTATAAATGAGTTGAAGAATGATTGTATATATATATATAATTTAACATATACATGAAGGATATAATGATCAAGATCAATGGGATGATGGATTGTTGTAAGTAAAGGTAGGTGGACCTTAAGATATTTCATTTTAGCTTTAATTGACCATCAACCATTGACTTGAAAGATTTAGTGATCAGATGATCATTAAAGCTAATCAGAGGAATAATGAATAGTTTAGATTGTGCTAATTGGGTGCATTGCAGATTAATCGACTCAGGCGTGAACGCTCCAGATCGAATCAAGGATATTAGATGGAGATCAGATGAAGTTTCATGGAAAAAAGACTTTGAAGACTTGCAGAGTTCTAGCAAGTCTAGAATTATAGTGGACCCCACTCTCTCTCTTATCTCTCTTTTCCCTCTCTCTTATCTACTCTTTTCTCTTATCTCTCTCCTCTCTTATTTCTCTCTTCTATCTCTTTTCTGTCTTTCCCTCTTATCCTCCTCTCTCTTTCACGTCTCTCTCTCATTCTCCTTTTTATTCCCCTTCCCCTCTCTCTCCAAAGAACGTTTTTTTCCCTCCTCTAGGGAGGCTGGGCTGGATCATATCTCCCCCTCATTCTCTCTTCCTCTTCCTCTACCTCTCTTCCCCTTCTCTCATTCCCCCACTCTCTCTCTCTCTCTCTCTCTCTCTCTCTCTCTCTCTCTCTCTCTCTCTCTCTCTCTCTCTCTCTCTCTCTCTCTCTCTCTCTCTCTCTCTCTCTCTCTCTCTCTCTCTCTCTCTCTCTCTCTCTCTCTCTCTCTCTCTCTCTCTCTCTCTCACTCTCCCTCTCTCCATTCCCTCTTGCTTTTCTCCTCTTGGCTGGATGTAGGAGGTAGCCAGCCCATCCCTTCTCTCCCTCTTCTTCCTCTCTTCATTCCCCCTCTCATTCTCTCTTTATCTGCTCTTCACACGACTCTCTCATTACCACCGTCATCTTTAGGCTGGGCAGAAGATCCTCTCCTTCTCCATTCCCTTCTCTCCACTCCAAATCTCAACTCTCTCTTCTCTTTACCTCCTTGGCCGGCCATAGCTGCGTGACACACCACAGGCTTGGCGTCATCTCAACTGCCCAGAACCTCCTCTTCAACATCATCGGCTCCACCTTCCTACCCATCTCTCTCTCTCTCTCTCTCTCTCTCTCTCTCTCTCTCTCTCTCTCTCTCTCTCTCTCTCTCTCTCTCTCTCTCTCCTCTTCACCTTGCCCAGATCGCACCAGATTGGAAACTCCCTTACCTTTGCCTTCTCTCCTCATTCAGTCTCTCTCACTACCGCACGACCTCGGCTCCTCCCTCTACTCTCCTTCCTCTTTTCCTCCCCAGCGATTCTCCCTTCTCTCCTTCCTCTTCCCTTCTCCCTTCTTCCTCTTTCTTTTCTCCTCTTCTTCCCCATGTTTTCCTAGGTTTTTTTTCGTTAAAAACTAGAACCCCAAAAATTTTGAATCTGCCCTTGGCAGATCTCAAAAATTCCCAATGTATCCTCAAAGTAATTCCATCTGGGTCCTTTGTCTGAAATTCCATCCATGTCCTCAATTTAATTCCAACTGAGTACCTACTTTAATTACATCTATGTACCAGTTTTGTTTTATTCTCATTTTGACTATCCAAGGACAGTGCAATTCAGGGACAGTGCAATCCAAGGACAAGCTTATCCAAGACGCCTTTTAGTTTTATTTTCTGTTGTCTTTTGAATAAATAATTGTGCAAACTGCAGAAATTGAATAAATATGGATTTTAGTTTATTCTTAGTTTATTTTTAGTATAATCTTTGTTTTTATTCTTTTATTAATTAAATTTTATTGAAAACTCCATCATTTTAAATCAAGTCCTTATGGGATCGACCCGTACTTGCATAAGCTACACTACAATACCCCGTGCACTTGCAGTTAAACAATCAACAACCATGAATATAAAGAACTGTTGATTTTGAGATATATTGAATGTATTTCTTAAATCTCCTACCAAGCATAGCTTGCTGAGATATTGTAAATGTTTGAATGTTTATGATATCTCAGATACAGTTAAGGAAGATTGAAAGCTCAAGACTTGAGAATAATCATCACTGAACTACTACGCAAGATATTTACTTTGAGGAAGATTGTATTGATTGTTTTGTAATTTGGATTGTAATATTTGGACAAGGTATGTAATGACTACCGAGGTTGTGTATGTGAACAACTTGATTGATCCTGATTTTAATAAAAGTATTTCTATTAATATTCAATAGAAATTTTATTTTATACAAAAATCTATATATAATAAGTAATTTGAGGTGACATTAGGGTTTTTGACAAATCAATTTCAAAGAAAATATGTTTTCGCTGTTTGAATTTTAAAAATTTTCAAAATTAGGGCCCTACCTTTGCAAATATTTATGAAAGTGTGTTTTAAAAACCTGGTTCATCACATAACCAAATAGAAATTACACCCGAAGATCAGGAAAAGGCCACATTCACATGTCCTTTTGGTAGTTTTGATTACAAACGAATGCCATTTGGATTATATAATGCTCTTGCCACATGTCAACCCTGCATGTTGAGCATTTTTAGTGATATGGTATAGAGAATTTTAGAGGTTTTCATGGATGACTTTTCTGTTTTTGGTGACTCCTTTGACACATGCCTTGAAAATCTAAGAAAGTCTTAAATTGTTGTGAAGAAAAGAACCTAGTGCTTAATTAGGAGAAATGTCTTTTCATGGTTCCGAAGAGAATTGTCCTTGGCCACATCGTGTCATCTAAAGGAATAGAGGTAGAAAGAGCCAAAGTTGACCTAATTACCAATCTACCCATTCCCAAATATGTTAGTGACATTCACTCATTCCTAGGTCATGCAGGATTCTATAGGAGATTTATTAAAGATTTTAGTGCTATTTTCAGACCATTGTGTCACCTCCTTATAAACGAAATCCCTTTCGAGTAGACTGAAGATTGTCAGAAAGCTTTTATAAAACTGAAAGACAAGTTAACCACTGCACCCATTATGTAGCCACCTGATTGGAGCCTACCCTTTGAAATCATGTGTGATGATAGTGACTATGCAGTAGAAGCTGTACTAGGATAGAGAAAAGAGAAAAAGCCATATGTCATCTACTATGCCAGTTGGACCCTAAATAGCACCCAAATGAATTATTCCATTACAGAGAAAGAACTCTTAGTGGTTGTCATTGTGTTGGATAAATTCAGGTCTTACTTGGTTGGATATAAATTAGTCATCTTTACCAATCATTCGGCCCTTAAGTATCTTCTTTCTAAGAAAGATGCTAAGCCTAGACTAATTAGGTGGATTCTTTTACTCCAAGAGTTTGACATTAAAATAAAAGATAAAAAAAAGGAGTGAAGAATGTTGTAGTTGACCACTTGTCTCGTCTAGTTCTAACAGAACCTTTGGATGAGTTGCTAATTAAGGATACTTTCCCTGACGAACAACTTTTTCATGTTTCTCATCCTCCTGGTTTGCTGATATTGCAAATTATTTAGTCACAGGGAAAATTCTTGATCATTGGAATAAATTAGAAAAGCAAAAATTCTTTTCTAATATTAAGCACTACTTCTAGGATGACCCATATCTGTTTAAATACTGCCATGATCAAATCATTAGGAGATGTGTCCCTGACTTAAAGCAATATAGCGTCATCTCCTTTTGTCATTTAGAAGCATGTGGTGGACATTTTTTTGCACAAAAAACTGCTGCAAAGATTTTGTAGTGTGGGTTTCTATTAGGCGTCATTGTTTAGAGGCACAGGTATTCTATAAATCAAGTGAACGATGTCAAAAGTTAGGAGAAATAACCGGTAGGAATATGATGTCTCTAAACCATATCCTTATTATTGACGTTTTTGATTGCTGGGGTATTGATTTCATGGGCCCATTCCCACTTTCTTTTGACTACATCTATATCTTATTGGCAGTAGACTATATTTCAAAATGGATTGAGGCTATCCCATGTAGGCATAATGATCATAAAATAGTTGTAAAATTCTTAAAAGAAAATATTTTCTCTAGATTTGGGATACCTTAAGCCATTATAAGTGATAATGATACACACTTTTACAACAAACCATTTGAAGCACTCATGAAAAAATATACTATCACCCATAAAGTTGCAACACCGTATCACCCACAAACAAGTGAACAAGTAAAAGTATCTAATCGGGCCATTAAACAAATTCATCAAAAGACTATAAATCTGTATCATAAGGATTGGTCTCTTAGACTAACCGATGAGCTTTGGGCTTATAGGACTACACATCAAACCCCAATTGGTATGTCTCCCTATCGTATTGTATACGATAACGCATGTCACTTGCCTATGGAATTGGAACATAGAGCCTACTAGGCAATAAAGACCTTTAATTTCAACATGAATAAAGCAAGCTCACATAGGAAACTCTAGCTTAATGAGTTGGAAGAGATCAGGCAAAAAGCTTATGAGAGTAATAGAATATATAAAGAAAAGATGAAAGTTTTTCATGATAAAAACATAATGAGAAAATCCTTTACTCTAAACTAGAAGGTTCTGCTTTATAATTCTAAGCTCCACCTATTCCCAAGTAAGCTTAGATCTTGATGGATCGGTCCATATATAGTTAAAGAAATTTTTCCATATGGGACCGTGGAGATTGAGGATGGTAGGACTGGTCATACTTTTAAAGTGAATGGTCAACGTTTAAAGTCTTTTCTAGAATATGAGAATCCAAAAGTTGGGTCCACAACTTTGGAGGATCTTGTTTATCAAGATTGAGTGGATTTGATCCATCTGTACCATATATTTGTATTTTTTCTCTGCATCACCCACATTCATTTCAAGTCCTACTTTTACACATTGAGGATAATGTTTCTGTCAAGTTGGGGTGTAGAATTCTATCAAAGTTTAGTCTTTTTTTAGGTTTTTAGGTGATTTCCTTGATTTTTTTTAAAAAATTAAAAGAATGAAAAATTTTAAGTTAATTCCTATACTATGATGAGAATTGGATTTTTTGAAGTATAATCTAAATAACTTTAGCTTATTAATGAAATTGAATATGATTAATTCATCATTTTACTCATTTTCTAAAGTATTCTATGAAAGCAAAAGTCTCAGATCACATCTATACATGCCGTTGCATATAAATAGTCTAAATTGATAAGTAGCTATAACTGAGAAATCTTGAAGAAATGTAGTGGAGACCTATAACCTAAGTAACTTTTAGAGCTATTTATCCTTTCTGAGAGGTTATAAATATTTCTAATTTTCTTCAGCTTACTTCAAGAAAATTGATCCCACCAACTCTTAAATTTGACTAATTACCTAAATTATTAGAATATTACCTTTAAAATTCTAAAATTTTGTTAAATCTGATAGATTATATGAAACTTAGAAAATGATTTAGGCTATCTTTGTTATTAACCTAGAGACATAAAGGCTACACAAAAGTATTTTTACCACTAATTAGCCAAGTTGAGCCTCTTATATAAAGCCTTTTCCTTTTGTCACCCAATTTAACCTTTACCCATATTAACCCAATTATAAATTATCCATTATCCATTTTCTTTGAAAAATAAGTTAGAGTTGAATGAAGATATACTTTTTAGTTGCAACGAAAGTAGAAAAGTGAATATTAAGAAAAGAAAGGTTCTTCAAAGAGATTCAAAAGTGTGAAAAGAAAGAGAAGTGTTAAAAAAAAAGAAGTTTAAAGAATGCAAAGAAAAGTGGAAAAAGAAATATTCACTTCAGCAAAGGAAAGGAAAGAAAAGAGTTATTAACTTTAGTAGAAGGCCTCTACTTATTTTTGAAGAAATTTTGAATACCCTTATACTCATTTTTTGGTACCTTGTCCTATGCCTACATTTCATCCCAGTTAAAGACCTATTGATTCTAAGATGAATATAATCTGAATGAGGATATGATTTAAAAAGTGGTATTTCTAAAGATTCAAAGATAATGACATCCATTCTAAAGGGATCAAAATTAAATTCCATAGTAACTCCTGATCCTTCATGAATAAATGTGAGATTATTTTGATTTTGTTCACTCTGCTCATATATTTAAAAGAGAGATATGATTTGAACCCTCTATCTAAGAGATTTTGTTTCTAAGTGTATGTCATTAATGAGGATTGAGGTCAAAACATATTTCAGATGGAGTTCAAAAGTTAGAAGCCTACTTAGAGATAAAGATTATACTATATGTAAACTGTATACACACACTCACTCTGAGATTTGAGCTTAAGTGAAATATTTGTAGCATATGGGTAGGGTTTTGAATTCTTCAGTCATCTTTATTAGTTGTTAAATTTAATAGATTTATTGAAGATAATTCTTTGAGAAAAAAGTGAAATTGACTTGAAAAATAAAATTTTGAAATTCTGTGAATTGATTTTCCACATCTTTTGCTAGGGACTAGCAAAATGCTAGTTGGGGGTGTGTTAAGTGTTTAATTTTGGTCAAAATACCCCTGATTTAGTATTCAATTAGAGCATCTAGGCCATCAATTTCAAGATTTTACATAAAATATTTCATTTTAGCTCTAATTAGCCATACAACCGTTGAATTGAAAATTTAACCATCAAATGATCAACAAAGCAAATCAAAAGAGTAATGAATGGTTTAGATGATTCTGATTGAGTCCTGTGCATTGCAGATCAATCAATTTGAGCTTGGATGATCCAGATCAAATCAAGGGAATTAGATCAAGATGAAGAAGTTTCCTAGAAAAAGAGGACTTCGAAGATTCCTAGGAAACTTAGATGGATTAGGGCAGAAGGAATTTGAAGAATGGAGGAGTTTTGAAGAGTTTTAGCAATGTTGAACTGCTGGTGGACCCCACCCCCTCTTCATCTCTCTCACCTCTCACCTCTCTCCTCTCACGTCTCTCTCTACGACTCTATCTCTCTATCCTTCATCTTTTCCACTTTTTTACTATTCTCCCACTTCTATCTTTCCTTCTCCTCTCACGCTCCTCACTTCTTCTCCTGGCCCAGTTGATTCTCTCGGTTATTTTCCTTCTTCCTCTTCTCTGCACCCTCCTCTCTTCTCTTCTCTCCATCCTTCCTCCTCTCCCAATCGTTCTCTCCTTCCCATCTCGTTCTCGTTCTCCTTTCCCTCCTCTTTGCTTCTCCACTACTCCTTCACCTCTCTCTCTCTCTCTCTCTCTCTCTCTCTCGCTCTCTCTCTCTCTCTCTCTCTCTCTCTCTCTCTCTCTCTCTCTCTCTCTCTCTCTCTCTCTCTCTCTCTCTCTCTCTCTCTCTCTCTCTCTCTCTCTCTACTTGCACCCAGCCAACACCTTTACTGCTCCTTCATTCTTCACCGCACTCGTGCACCCCCACGATTTCTCTCCTTCTATTCTCTATCTCTCACCTCTACTCTCTTTCCACTGCCTATCCCTCTCTTCTCCTCTCTCGATTTCAAATAAGAAACTGAGATCAGATTTCTTCCATCTCCCTCCCGTGTTTCATCTACTCTGCACTCACTCCTAACCCCTCTTCTCTACCACTCTCTATCATGCTCTTCCTCTCCTGCTATGCTCTTATTCTTCATCTTTTTCTGTTCACGCTCTTCAGGCTATCGTTGTCGTCACCTACTTCGACATCATCTCTAGCCAGCTAAACAAAGGAAACCCAAGATTAGGGTTTTCCTCTTTCCCTCACCTTCTTCCCCATCTCCCCTATTGGAACCCACCAGCACCGCTCATCCCAAAAACCATACGCCTACCGATCCCTACTTGATTGAGCCTAGACACCAAAAATCAACACTGCCCAGTCCGGTCCACGCAGCCACGGTGGTGTTTGAACCCAATATCACCTGAACTGAGCTGCCCCTATTCCGCATCAACAGCCCATCCAGTTTCCAAACGCTGGTCAAGAGTTTTCCCCTAATTCTTCTTCTCTCCTTCCCTATCTTTCTCTTCTTCTTTGGCTTCCCTCCTCCATCATCGAGCTTGATTCTGGTTTTTGTTTAAAACCATAATTCCAATAAATTCCAAATTTTCCCTTGGAAAAAAAATAAGAATTCCATTCACATCCCTATTTCGTCTTTTCCCTATTATGTCTTTTCTTCTATCCTTGTTTTACTTTATCCAAATTCTATTATCTGTGTTCTATCTTATTCTGACAGTAATCCAAGGACAGTGCTATCCAAGGACAGTGTTATCCTTAGTTTCATCTTCTGTTTTTTGGAATTGGAATTTCTGTAAATTGCATCAGTGACATAAGTCTGGATTTTTATTTTATTTCTGTCGCCTTCCATATTTTTATTTTTTAAATAATTAAATTTTATTTAAACTCCTCTTTTAAGTCGAGTCCCCATGGGATCGACTCGTACTTGCATTAGTTATACTGCAATAGCATGTGCACTTGTAGTTAAACAATAACATATCCCTCATTTTTCAATGAAGGGGCTCACTTTTGAATAATTGAATCCACTTGTCTAATTGCTCTAGCATTGGATATCTCCTAAACAAAAATTTGAAATGGTTGCATGAACTTAGCAGCTTAAATCCACGTTGTTGGGAATTGAATTTAGACTGTTGTTTATATAAAGTTTATAGTCGTTCATTAATTGTGATAAAAAGCTACACTTTTTTATATGCTAGATTTATCCTATGTGCTTGTTGTTTGAAATACTACATATCCAAGACGAGAGCAATCAAATGAGCGTGTATGAGTATTCAAACGTGGACCCTTTCATGAAAAAAAAGAAGAGAGGTGCTATATATATATATATATTAGTTTCAAGTGTGAGGTGTTGGTGTTTCTTGCAGTTGCTTCTCAAAAGCATATGAATGTCCCCTTTTTAGGTGATCTAAGCCATTCATCATTGAGGTCATCTCTTAAACAGATTATGGACCAAAAAACTATGCTTACTTGATGATTCTAGCATGCTCCTTTGGGATGTAAAGCTATGACTATAAGTTTTCAACAACAGAAAAATTACATGTAAGAGACATCTAATGGTCATGGTTTTTGTATGTAAATAATTTAAGACATGAGCTAAATGTTGAACGGTTTATAGTACTCAAATTCAATGTGTACGTATGCTTTTGATGATCACTTGCACTCCCCATGTACAATTTACACATGCAATTAACAGCACTCTTACATAAGTAAATGAAAAAGAAGAAGAAGAAGAAGAAGTTAAACTAACAAAAAATTTGATGTCGAGTTATAGACAACAAGGTGCCTCAAAAAACTGAGGTCTTAAGGGTACCAATTTAACAAAATTTTACTATACATAGTGTAGATTATTCTGGGCCTAAGTGATGATGCAAAAGGGCAATTGAAAGCAATTGATCATGGAGGCTGGTAGGTCAGTAAACAGTTCTCATCGCTCTCTTCTTAAGGGGGTGATGTTGGTAGATAGGGAAATAGAATTTTCTAAGGCTAACCACAAAGAGATACATGTTTCTAGTCTTAATCAAAACATGTACACATTTCTCTCCTAAAATCAATGTTTAGAGAAGAAATGATTATAAGATTAAGTCCAACAAAAATCAATATTTGCCTTTCAAAAGGTAATAGCAATTGACATGGTTTGATAAGATCATATGATCAAGGTGAAGTGATCAGTATTGTCATGGACTTGTGGGACAAACTTCCAATCATCTATAAGATCAACAAAAGCAAAACCATCAGACAAAAACAACCATGGGAACTAGGAAATAGACTAATTAAAATTGAGATTCCTAGATTTGTATGAGTATTAATCCTTAGGATTGTTAGATTTGTAAACTAAACTCATACTGTAACCCATATTGCCACATCATATTTCTCATATTTGTATTTTAGAAAGCTACTTTATTTGAAAACTAAAAGTGATAATGAGAAAATCAATTAATTGAAGTTGCATATTCCTATTGGTCCTAATTGTAATGATGACATCAGATGTAAGACTTTTACTTGAAGCTTTTCAAAGTCTTTAATATCACAATTGCTTGCTTGATGAAATAAATAAATTCTCCCTCTTACTTTTAAGGGTGATTAGAAAACTAAATTTATTATTATTTTGGATGAAGTTTTCTATGTAGTAACCTTTTAAAAGTATATACTCAATTAAAATTGTGTGCACCTTGCCCCAATCCTTTAATCTTCTCTAAGTAATTATTTCCTAAATATCAGTTATAACTTCTAGAAACCTAATGTCCTATTTTTCTCACAATTTCTATTTTTCTCTTTCTTTTTAAATATAAACAAAACTCTCTCTCTCTCTCTCTCTCTCTCTCTCTCTCTCTCTCTCTCTCTCTCTCTCTCTCTCTCTCTCTCTCTCTCTCACACACACACACACACACACACACACACACTTATGTGATGCAACTAGTCTTGTTGTGGTTGCATCATAGATATGTTCTTTCTAAGAAATCTTTGGTACCCAAGACATCTAAGGTGAGATGAATTAGATGAAACATTTGGATTTAAAAAGTCAGTGATGCTAGCCCATTTTTATGATGCCTATGATGTAACTGCAAGGAGACTAGTTGCATCATATAATTCCTCCTCCTTCTCTTCCTCTCCTTACCTCTCTCTCTCTCTTCCTATTTTGGCTCCTTCAAATTAGCTATTATAAGTTTATTTCCCTTAATTTTAGGTTTCTAACTTTCCACTTCTCACTCGGCATCTTTCTTCCTCTTGCATAGTCATGCATAGCATGTGAACCCTTTTTAGTCTTGTTTAAAGGAGTGAGAGAGATAAAAAGATAAAATTATTAAGTCATGTATATATTTTCTTGTAAAAATAGTATATGGTTAAGGACCTATTAAGAACATATAGATTTACTAGACTTTGAGTTATAGAGGAAAGCCCATAGTGAAATGGGTCCAAGTTGGAGATAAGAACACTTCTTATTTCCATAGATTGGCTAGAATTAGAAGTAAGGTAAACAAGATTGACTATTAGAGCATTGATGGTGTGAAGATTGAAGAACCTAATCTTATTTTACCTCCTGTAATTGGTTTCTATCAAGACTTATAGTCTTATGAGCAACCTAGATGTAATTCCCTAAGAATCTTTAGTTTAATCCTCTTCTTACGAACCTTGTCAATGGTTTGATTGCCCCTTTAACTCTTGAAGGAGGTTGATAAAGTTTTTTGAGAGCAATGGATTCAAAGCAAGGAGGCCAACTAGTTTTTGTATGAAAATTATTCAGGAATGTTAGGAGCTATCCAACTACTGATTTTATGAACATTTTTTAGCATTTCTTTAGGAGTTAAGATCAAACCACACATAGGAGCCTTCTTTGTTGTATTGATGAAATAGGGAGCTAGTGACTTCAAACCAATAAGCTTGGTGGGCATTTGTTATAAGGTTACTAAAACTTTGGTAAATAAGCTCAAGAAGTGCATGAGTTTTATCAATTTTTTATTTTTTTCTTGGAGCTAACAACTTTTGTGGCTGGTAGAAACATAATAAATGGTCCATTCATGGCTTTTGAATATGTGAATATCATGAAGAAGTTAGGAAAAGGTGGTTTTCATTGTAAACCTGACTTAGAAAGCTTATGATAAGGTTGAATGGAAAGTGGTTTTAGAAGTGCTTGAAAAAATGCATTCCCCTTATAAATGTTATGATTGGATGTCCTAATGCATGAGTTTCCCTAGTGCTACTTTCTCCTTAATGGTACTCCCTTTGGCTTCTTTTAAAGGTCTGGGTTTGAGATAAGGGGATGTTATATCCTCTTAACTCTTTACCATACTTGCTTAATGTTTCACCCAACTTTTGAAGGTGGTTGAGCACCATAACTTTTAGAAAGGTTTTCTTATCCCAAATTCTTATTTGAGAATGCCTCTCTTGCAATATGCATATGAAATTTTCCTTTAGGAGAGTATTGTGAGAAGTATGGCATGAGAATTAAGGATAACTACTATTAGTGGTCTACTTAGAGATGCAGAAGATGAAACTATTTTTAGTTTCTCTAGGTCCCATTAGGTGGAACATCTCACTAGTGGTAAAGATAGCGGTATTGATAGAAATGGCTGAAATTTTGGGCTCAATACATATTCAACCATTGATCATTGAGGGAGACTTTGTAAATACTGTCAGATGGTTCTCTTATGATTCATCTAGTCCCTAACAGTTATGGGACAAGATCAATGAAATCAAGTTGTTGTTGCATGGTGTCTCTCATCAATTCAGTCACATTAAGAGATCAACCAACAATGATGTTGACGTTCTAGCCAATCAAGGTATTGATCTTAATGAGCTAAAAGTATCCTTTTTTTTTATCCAAGCTAGTCTCTAATCTGTTATGCTTTTTTTTTGCTTCTTCTTGTTAGTCTTTGTCTGTGGAAAAGTTGGTTTGGTTTAAAGGCTATATCCTTTGTTCAACTTGTTGCTTGATGGGTGTAATATTTTTTAAACTTAATGCATTTTTCATTAAAAACAAAAGAATAGAGATATTTGTAGAAGGGCATGACTATAATTAAAAATCTATTACAAAAATTTTGGAGAGCTCTTTAATAAAAAATTTAATATTTTGAAGTGCATTTTGTAATTTTAATATAAGTAAAAAAATTTATAGCTACCCTTTTGACAATTTTAGAATATTGTTTCTGTAAATTTGAATTGTGTTCTCAAGATATTTTTGAAAATACAAAATAATATATGGACTTTTTAAAGTAAAGATCCACATATCTTTATTTTTTTTTATCTATATGTTCAAATATATTTTTGTGTTTTACTATGATATATTAGTTTGATGTTTATTTTCTTGACTAAATCATTGCACTTGTTTTATACTATTATACCTTATAAAGAACCATAAGATAAAGCATGATTGTTGCATGTATATGTCCATCTAGAAAAAGGCATAGAAACAACTATAATTATGACATCAAATTTAAGATTAATAGTACAAGATGATGACTCATCTTATAGGGAAGTTGTCATATTCATAGATTAATCACATGAAGTAATAAGTTCTCAAAAGAAAAATCCTAGATTGTAATGACTCAAACATGTTACGCTATTTTTGCATCACTTTATTAAATTGATAGAAATTGATTAAATTGTAAGATTATATATAGAATTAACTATATTAGATGTTTTATTTTAATTAAAATATAAAACAAAGAAAATTATGATAAAAATCTACACCATTAGATTCTATGCTCGAAATGGAATCCAACGCCTCAAAGAACATTAAAAACGGACTTCATATGACGAAAATATAGGCTTTTGAAGATGGAGGGAAATTTGGTAAATTGAATTCAAAACACCTAAAGACTGAAAACGCAGGGGGTCGTTTTGGTAATGACACCCCTAGTTGTCCCCTACCTCCCACCGACTTCCAGCACTGCCTCTGCAAGGCGGCGCCAGAAGAAATGGCTGCACCGCCTTCATAAGGCTATAAAAGCCCTCTTCCCCCTCTTACTCCGATCACCTCTTTTCCCCATCTTTTTCGGCTGCTACAGCCTAGGGTTCCAACAAGTTTATCATCGAAAAACCCCTCCTATGCGATTTCTAGTACCAACCAGGTCCTTCCTTCGGGCTGGCCATTCTCTGCTCTCCTTTTTCCCATTGGTCTCACCGGAAACTGGGGTTTTCCTCTTCTTAGTGTTTTTTGGCAACCTGGGGTTCAAGCGGGCATAGGATGAATCGCACCATCTCAGGTACGATTCTCTTCCCCACCCTACTACTTTCTCTTCCCTCTTCCTTTTCCCCCAAATCCTGATCGGATGTGGTAGGATTTTCAGCTGAAAATCGTTGGATTTCTAGGGAGAAAACCAGACAAGTTGATAACTCGTCGAAGGCAACGCATTCCTGGGGGTGCAGGGCGTGATGCGCTCCCATGATGAGCTCCCTGGGGCGACTGTCTCGAGCATGCCATGTGCAGGTGGATACCTGACTCGACTGAGACGCACAGGGCATCCTATGAGCCGAAACGTTCCGTGCTCATGCTAAAGACGCCATCTAGGATGAGCTATAGCGCGACCCTCGGGCATGTGCACTCGCACGAATGTGGTCAAGGTTCAACCAGGATGCCCATGCGTCCTGAGAACCCTGACGCACGAGCCTTACGCGGACAATTCTAGTTTGTCTATTGATGCGCGACATTAAAAACACAATTAAGGAGGCTATATAACTTCGATTGACGATCCGAAAGAACCGTTGTGTTCGTATCAACAACATGGACCTAATGAGATTATGAAAATTTAGGATCAGAGAACTATTTTATATGACTATAGTATAAAAACCATAGAAATCTCATAGATCGACAAGATCAAAGATGATCAAAACTCATAGATTGATCCATTTAATATATTAGGAGATCAATATACCTAGATCAACCCTAGATTACATAAATTAATCATGAGAAACTCACAAATCAGATATCTATAACCTATAGTATAGATCTAGCCGTTGATCTATAAAATATGAAATAATATTTGGATTCTTATTTCTAAATAATATCCAGGACTTCACCAAGGTACGCTAGGACTCTCATTGAAGAGGGACATGAGTTAAGTGAAGGCTAAGTGACAGCGGTCGAGATAGGTAGTCTGATAATACTAAGTTTTTTAAATACATCTTAAACTCTATCTTGCCTTTATTACCATTTTTAGCATGCTTTTGAGATATGATGTTCTTATACGAGTACGCGAAAATGTCTTCATGTTTTATGGCTTTGAATGTGATACTAGCATGAACTGATTTTATGCACCGCTTGCATGTTTTGAAAATAATTGCATAAAATGCCTGATTTATGATGATTAAGATTAAGGATTGTTATACCATATAAAGCATCTCATAATGCTATCATATGATGCATAACCTTGAGGGTTGCCAAAAGATGCTAGAGTGCCCAAAAGACACTGGTTAGGCAGTTGTGAGGGCCAGGCAGTGTGAGGGACCCAAAGAGGACATTATTTTTATATTTTTCGGGCGGATGAGCCTAGTGGGCACTATGCTGAGAGGTTGTACGGGGTTGGCCTCCCCGCCTCTACCACCATAGGTGGATGGTATCGCTGCCAAATTGGCATTGTCCCTTCCCTGACTATTGTGGTAAACAGGGACGACCACTGGAGGTGTTCACGGCACCCTTTCGGGGACATATCCATAGTCACTGTGGAGGGCTATGGTGGGTTGGCCATATGATTTCAATTTTATCTATATGCATATAGCATTGAGATGGTCGTAAACGAGTACTCGTGACAAGTTGGCTTGATGTGTTCGCCGAGAGATCATGTGCATGATACTTATAGTGATGCCAGCATCTACTTTGAATAGTGACTATTTTAAGAGTTTCTTAATTATTATATTTTACTCATTGATTTGATGTGTTGCCGAGATCTTTTTTATATGGATACTATTGATTGCTACTTTATGATGTTAGTCATGTTTATATCGTTGAATACTGGATTTCGGTAAAGGATTCTATGATTGAAATTGCATCAATGAGCTTACGTTTTATGCATAAATATGCATGTTTATACAAAATGGAATCACTGATGTTTTACATGAAAAAGCCCTTTGAATTGTGCATGTTGCTTGCCCTATTTTCAAAATAGTAGTATCATATCACCTACTGGGTATGAGGAATACTCACCCAAATATATTACTTTTACAAATTATCCCAAAAGAATTAGAAGAAACATAAGAAAATGTCAGTGCTACGATCAAGTGAATAAAGAGAAGACACGTATAAATGTAAGCATATGACTTACCCTTTTGGACAAGTATCTATACTTTCTACAGTATGACTGTGTGTTGTGACTGGATGAACTGGGGAAACATTTATGATTTTTCTTTATTTTCAAAATTTCTTGTTCATCTTGAAAGTCAATGACATTAGGGTTTTCAAAATGAGTTTAAAACTAAAAGATTTTTCAACTGCATTGCATTGGTTTCTAAAAGTGTTTTCAAATAGGGATTGATCCTGCCCTAGGAATTAGTTTTGCATTTAAAAATGCATGTGAAAAATCTGGGTCGTCACATAGATGCCCAAAGGTATAGTATTTTTCTCATTCTCAATGTTGAGACCAAAACTTAGATCCAACTACAAGATTAATTAGGTAAACCACTAGTGTGTTATAACCCTTGCCCATGAGAGGGATATACTAACATATTTGTTTGTTTAAAGTATTGTTAATATGGGAAAACATACTTAACTTGGGTTTATTTTTATGTATATGTCGAGGCAAGAAATGCTAGACTTCTTAATGTTGACAACAATAGTGGGAGTAAAAATCCTCAAAGGATAAATTTTGAGAAAGTATGAGTTCTACATCCAACTCGAGAACAATCACTCTATGCATAACAAATTTTCATGAATCCTACTATTCAAAATACATAAGATGCATAAAATATAACAGACTTAATAAGGTCCTCATGATTGAGAAAAATCAACCATTTTCATCTAGTTTATAGACAAATGTCTCATTTTGATGGGGCTAAAGATCTTAAAAGCCATTTTCATAGGTCATGAATGGAGAAAATCCTTAGTTGTAGTTCAATGTCATTGTGGAAGAAAGAAATCCATAGAGAATAACCATATTAGGATCTTGTTAAGTTGCCTAAAGGAGCCAAGGCTATTATTATAAATGTGTCTACAAGATAAAAAAAATATTCACTTGACAATATAGAACAATATAAGTCCAAACTTATAGCTAAAGAATTCATTCAAAAGGAAGGTATTGACCATTAAGACACTTTCTCTTCAGTACTAAGAACTCATAAAGGATTATCATGACCTCATTAGCTAATGAAAATCTAAGAGAAGAAGTACACATGAAGCAACCCAAAGTGTTTGCTCACATAAAAGAAAAGAACTAGTTCGCACGCGCACACACACGCATGCACGCACACACACACACACACTTAAGCAAGCTTCTCTCTAATTGTTCTTCATTGGTGTTGGCATGGTAATCCCGCTTATCATATTTAGTACATTAGTGTTAGTATAACAATTTTGCTATAGTGTTCTTCTTGAAGGACAATAAAAGGAGGAACTAATATAAGTATATTAACATGAAGTACTTAAAGGTATGAGAGAGTGTTTAGAATCATCAAGTGATTATGGAGCACATTGGGACAAAAATAATCATAGTAAACCCATGACAAAAGGGGCTTCCACCTAAATTATATCAGAAACATGTGCATCATATGAGACTTATTAGTCAACATTCTCTTTGAAGTTATTGATTGTCCATTTGGACACCTTGAGTTTTGGATATTGAAATATTGTGAATATATAATGATTATTTAAATTTGACTATATTCTTATTTGTGCGTACATACAGCATAGAGAATAATGCATTATCAGTTGTGACAAATGAGACTTAATACCTAGTATGAGCATTTGTTAGTTCATCATAAGTGGTAATGAGAAAAAAATTGCACAATAATGCATGTGAGGAATTCCCATCTAACTTGGGTAACCATAGTGATAATTCCTACAATGAAGATACTTTTTAGATTAAAGTTTCCTGACTCATGGAATAAGGTAGCTCCATATTTAGATGTATGGTCGCACATCAATTAGTTCTTGTTACTTAAGTCCTTTTAGAAAACTTTTTGTGTCAAGTGAGCCAATTAGGAGAATGTTAGAATATATTTTTTTAATTGCTCATATTGTGGCCCACATTGCTATAACATGTTTCCCATATTTATATTTTAGAAGGTTACTTTATATGAAAAGTAAGTGGTAATGAGAAAATCAAATAATTGAAGTTACTTATTCATGTTCGTTGTTGCAATGATGACATCACATGGGACACTTTTTTCTCTCAAGTTTTTCAAAGCCTCCCACATCACACATGCATGCTTTCATAGAACATGTGTGTAAAGACAAAACCTTCAGTGAAGTCCTAATCTTACAAAGAAATTGAAGTTTAGGCTTCTCTCATCATTTTCATAAGGGTTTGCTAAAAGATTAAAAGTTTTCTCCATCCAAACATGAAGATTGGATATTCAAGTTCAACATTAGATATACTATCATTGGTGCAAGGTAAGGAGTTCATTTCATATTTTAAAGTTAGGGTGAAATGAATAAGTTTAGAAGGATAGGGTCATACAAACAAAAATTATGATAAAATTCAAACGTCAAGTGTTTTTATTTGGATGAGAACAATAGTCATGGATTTAAGTTATTTCAAATATTTTCACTCTTATTTGTAGCTTTAAAACAAAGATAAAATTATATAAGCAAATATAAAATAGCCTTGGAAGCCTAGACGATGCACATGTCTTTACTTGGGAAAAAGTAGCAGGCAAAAACAAAAGTAGAGCCCATAATCTCAATGATCAAAGACATTTATTTTCAATTTTTTTAGGCAAGTGGGTTTTAAAAGCTAACCTCAAGCCAAATTTATTAACTTAAGAAGATAGTCATCATAATCATGTATAGACTTTTCTTACACTATCATCATGAATAGTACAATACCGATCATCATGCTGGATGGATCAAGATCAAAATATCTCTTCAACTATTTATTGTTTTTTTTCTTGGATAAGCCCTCTTTTGAAAGAACGTTGTCTGCTGCATTTGCCACTCTCAGTGCACAATTTTTTCCATTGTCTTCAAGATGTCATTTCAGAGCATAATGGAGATTCATGGGCAAATGGCTGAACCATTGATGATGGTCACCTCATTTTGTAAATTAGAAGCTATAGAATGTCCTTATTGTTGGATGATTCTGAGCCTTAGTTTATCAAGCATTTCTTGTTAAATTAGCCCTATTGCTTCGTGATTTTTCTAACCATTTGCTTAGAAGCAAAAATTCTAAGACTTACAATGTGCATTTGGATTCCAATGTTGCAAGGTGGGTCCCACCTTTGATTGATCGAACTCATCAATTTGAAGGCTCCAGCTTTGGATGACTAATGCTCCAAAAATAGTAAGGATTGGATGATACTAGAATTTGAAAGATGTGCTTTATATTGTAGGAGATGAATGGTCAATGATCAACCCGGTAATAAATATGTTTTCTAAAGGTTATAATCATTCGATCACTTTGATATTTGGTATATAAGATATCTGGAGTTGAAGAAATTAGATGAATGAGTTTAATCAACCAAGGGTAGAGCTAATCATGCAAAAGTGGGTGACACTATTAACTTGATATAATATCACACACTATGATATCATTTCTCTTGCTCATCATAGATCGTTTAAATGACTAGACCCAACGATTTGTATAGTTCTGTCTACTATTTTCCAAGTGACCAGTACAAGCGTGCACAATATAAGTAGGGATGGGCGGGTCAAAGTTGAAGAAGAATTGCCCCTTTCTGCCTCAAGTTATGAAAAGTGAAGAATAGAGTTTTTAAAATCATTTTATATATTTGAAATTAAATTTATAAAAATGCCCTTATAAATTTTTAACAAGAATAAAAATTTTAAAACATTTTATATGTTTGAAACTAAATTAATAAAAATACCCTTATAATTTTTAACTATAAAACTAATAATATATGGGTGTTCCCGTATACAAGTGTACACAAGGTTGGATCCGTAGGTCACCTTCGTTTTTGCCCGCTGCGGGTACGGGTCGTGGATTTCCTGCCCCGCCCAAGTAGGTGTTTGACCCGCCCCGTTGCCATCCCTACATATACGAAGTCAAGAACGCTGCATAGGACTTTCAACGAACTCGTCTGAGTAAGAAGATTCTTCCCACGTCCTCCTCGTTTTCCTCTTCTGCGTTTTCAGATCTAGGGTTTCTTCTTCTTTTCCTGTCCGGAAATGGATGCCCTAGATTCCGTTGTGGATCCGTTGAGGGAATTCTCAAAGGATAGCTATCGCCTCGTCAAGAGATGCCACAAACCAGATCGCAAAGGTAAAAATTCCACATCTGATATTTCTACCTATGAATCTACACTTCTGCTCCTAAATCCTTTATTTGATTTCTTGTGGATCTTGAAATTATACGTCTCCATCTAATTCATTTCCTTTTCGATGCAGAATTCACAAAAGTTGCGTCCCGGACGGCGATCGGGTTCGTCGTTATGGGCTTTGTAGGATTTTTCGTCAAGCTAATCTTCATCCCCATCAACAATATCATCGTCGGATCTGGTTAGGTAAGGATGATCGCAAATCCCCTGTATTTCTTTTGTTCCTTTGTTGAATTTTGCATGTTAGCCTTACGACTTTGCCTGCAAATTTAAATCAGGAGAATATGGAATATTTCAGAAGTGTGGTTAAATTTCAATTTGGTTTGTCGGAACCATCAATATTGCGTGTGAATCTGGGATTCTTTCTTTCTTTTTCATGGCCAATTTTCTTTTGAACATTAATTTAGACAGGATCAATCGAAATTTGTCCAGTTGAGTATGTAAGCGTGTTGTGTTCTTAGTTTGTACTGTTGATAGATAAAGAGAGGCTTGATTCATGCCAGCTGCATATGGCATGTCGTGGAAACATCCCGATTTAAAAATTAAAGGTTGAGTGCCTGGACTCGATTGTAGCAGTAGTTGCATCTCTTTCTTTTCAGTTAGACAGAGATATCTCTGCTACGAGCTGCTGTATGTCCTCTTCTTTTCTTTTCTACCTCCGAAGGAAACTGATGTTTCAGAAAATCTCTTCATTGTCTGAAACAGTTATTTTCATTAACGAGTTGCCTGTTTTAATATGATGTAGCAGACACTTCTATTTACTACTTGACAATGTATGTCGATTTGGTGACCCGAACCTCCACATGCTGGGCCTATCTGGAGTAGGCCATGTCCAAATTCTTCTTAATTGGATGATATATAATCAGTATGAGTTTCGGGCATAAAATGAAACAACTGAATGATAGTAAAATCTTGTTCAGCAATCATAGATATCACTGTTGACACTGCTGGGGTCTCTTTCAAACTTGAAAGAAATCCAACTTTCACAGTCTGCTGCATGAGACTTTTGACTTGCATAATGGCTTTTCTTTTCTAATGAAGCTATTATTTATTATTTGACTATCTCTTATAAGTTTTAATCTATTTTTGGACAGTTACTATATTATTGTTTTTCTTTCTCTCCTTTGAACATTTTTTTTGCTCCTTATTTCATCACTCTCCTATATCCTTGAGTTTTTGTATGTGCTGCCCAGCTAAGTGGCATATGCAAGTCTGCCTGCTTGATTGATGAGTGCATGTTAGCTTATGAAGCTATTAGAGTCTGGGTGTTGGATTGATCAGTGCATTGTTATCTCATGACGCTGTGGAAGTCTGGGTGCTTGATTGACACATGCATTGTAATTTTGCATTTGTCTTATTCCATATCCCAGGATTTCTTAGGTTGTTAATCAGCACCACATTTGTCTTCTTACAGATTATTATAGCTTTTGGTAGCATGAATTAGTTAGTTTTAGTGATAATTTGATTTTCTATGATATGCTTGCTTCGAGAGGTGTCTCCAACTTCTGGAATTTTTAGGGGTTGAATTGTTGATTCTTGCATCCATACTGACACTCAACATCCTAGTCCTTATACATGGATTATATCTTTTTTACACTTTTAAGTCTACCTATGGCTTGGTTCTTTTCAGAAGCTCCATCTGTTTCTACATGCTTCGTGCACCACATCTTCCACTTTTTGCTGTATTTTTTGTACCATATGCAGAATCTTCCATGTTTTCTGCTTCTGTTGGCAGGCCATCACTTTTAATGATCTTTACTAATTTCTTTGTCACTTAACTTACCATTTCTTTCTCAATTGCAGCTACTGTTTGAATCATGATTGCTCATTTAAAGAGAGTGTCCATTAATATCATTTATTCTTCAGTAATTTTACCTGCATATGCTTCATCATGTTCACAAAGTGAAGCCAAGCTGCTAACTAATTCCCATCCACTTGTTTCATCCTGTCACACAATGATGGTCCATTTTGCCAATTACTGCACCCTTTCTTGACAAAAGGGATAATATATGCTGCCATAGCTCTTGCCTTTCATTTTGAAATAGTCATTCAGGTTAGTAGTGGCCCTTCCCATAGTAACTTGTAATCCCTTCTTTTCATCTTCCGCATAACACCATGTACGAGCCTATATGCCCATAAACTTAGCTTGTAAATAAAGAAAAGGAGACCTGGAACTGGATACCATTGGGAGAAAACTAAAAGAACTCTATGTGGATTGGCTAACAGAGAAGTGCAAATGAAAGACAGATAAAAAGATGTCTTGTTAGAACATGCAGAAATTACGAAATAGGGTTATTGGATGCTGGCAAAAACACTTAAATGAGCATTCATTATAGAGTATAAAGGTGCGTAAAGAGTTTTTTCAACAAGAACCTTCTTGTGAGTGCTGATTAAAATTTGTTAACTCCGGGATCTATGTGGAGCCCAATCACTGTTGCTCATTGGTGATAGGACTGTTGGATAGCAATGGCAGAAAAGTGGAGAATGGGTCAGGATAAAATGAAACTCCCTTTTCCTTTTCATCATAGGTCTCTTCATTCTATTGTTTGATGCTTTAGTCATCTCCCATTTAAGCAGTCTCTAGAAACTTTAACTCAGAGAAGAACTTGGCCACAAAATTTAGTTGACTGAGGCCAATATGATTGGAGTAATCAATTCTTCATTAATCTTGCAAATCAGTGGAGCTCTTTGTTGCATTGGAAGTCATAGCTCACACCTGAGCCTGAATACTTGGCCGAGGAGAAATTTGATCGATCTTTCAAGTCATTATAAGTTTTTCTTTTTTTCTAAAGATTAATTGGTGGAAAACTACTCTATACATGGGATATTTTATCAAGAGAGGTTTTCCACAGACTATGGTTTTGTCAAAGCTAAGATATTCTAAAGCTTTCGAAGGGGTTTTAGCCCAATAAGTTTCTACCCTGTAAACATGGTGACTTAGCTCCATTTGATGGTCATGGATGGATGACAGCATTGACAGGTATTGATGACATAATGGTGGGCTGCCTTTTAGAATTCCCTTTACGAGGAAATTTGGTGGCCTAAGTGTCGTTGTTAAGGATCTACAATTGAATTTCCTCCTGGTTTATCTATGTGAAACTTGGCAAATAGACGAAGCTGCAAATGCAAATTTTATTTCACCTGAAACATCAATGGTGCAAAAAACCAAGGAAACAAATATCCTTATGCTTGAGCACATCATGGTTAGGGATGTCGGTCAATGCATGTGTGATATGGGTTCGAGTGGGTTGGTCATGGCAGGGTGCTAGAATGATAAGTTTGCTGATTTGCTAGTTTGAAAAGTTACTAAGTGGCAGTTGGAGCAGCAGTGGGAACTTGGAGAGTCAGTAGGGGGCAGAGAGAAGAACAATGACCAAACTAAGGCACATTGTTCATAAGTAAAAGGGCACTCTTAGTACCCAAAAACATGGACAATCGTGTAACAGTTATTGTGCTTCTAGAAATATACATGTAGGCCACATTCAATTTAATGTTATAGACAATTTATTTGTTAAATGCGAAGGATGACAGTATGTGGAGGGCTATGATGTGCAAAATCTCATATGGCTTTTCTTTCTCCTATGCTATGTTAGGTTGACAACTAAATATTATGCCAGTTTCAAGTGGTTTTACATGAACTCTCCCCACTTCTATAGTGCTGCACTAAATGCTTCTGAAAATGTTCAGTTGTTTTGATGATTCCTTTGTCAGTTTCCTAAGATTGATTATCATGTTGCAATTTCTGTTTCGCGTGCACTTGAATTCGACCTATTACAAAGCTGATCATGGGTATTGCTTGTTGGGACTGCAGGTTATTATGGAGTTCATATATTACATAAATGGTGAAAGTGAAGTTGATTACAGCAACGGCATGCGGAAAGAGAGAGCTAAACAGTTTAAATTGATGCCTTCTAGGTTTTTATTATTTTTGGACTAACCATTTTATTTTTGGTTGACTTGCTTTCTGAAACTCTTGGTTACAATGTATGTGTTATAGCTTTAGAGTTTCAGATTATACTCTTCCTTCTAGTTTATGCTTTCCCTCTGCGAATATCTTGAAAAGGAAACTTTTTAGTGTTTTTTCTATTTGCAGCACTAGGATTACCTTCTTAGTCTTTTAGTTTGGCTGATTGCTTTATTCTTGTTACGGTGCAACTTGTTAGCTGATTTACATAATAGCTTCTGGTCTTCTCTATCCGCTATGAATCTAATTGGCTGTTAGAAACTGTGTGATTCTAACAGCCGCTAAGTCTTTAAAGAAGGCGAAACTAGTAGTTTTTTATTTATTTTCATGGAACCAGATGGAGCCCGGATAATCTGAGGTTCTGACACGCTTTGCAAATGAACAAAGAGAACTGTCATTTGGGAATTTCCCTAGTTGGTGGCTCCTGCTGACTGTTACAATGTCCCGCTGAAGACGTGGGATCCTCACGGATAGAAAAAGATTGCAGTCAGTTTGATAATGATCAAGTGACATTGCTTCGTTGGTTCAAACCAAGAAATCCGTTAGATGTGATGCAAAGTGGATCTTGTTCTATAGCTGATCAGAGTGATGAATCTGAAAAGTAAGTGTTATGGAGCTTCACACTGTTCCACATCTTAGAGCGCTAACTGTATACTGTTGAGTGAACAGCGCAGCAAATCCTAAAGCACTGAATTTGCTCTGCAGAAGTACCCTTTGCACCGACTTTAATGTTCCTTAAGTATACAGTATAAAAAGAAGCTCATGACCGTGAAAGAAGTCCACGGCCCTTTTGCTTATGCATTGTGAAACTCTTTTTAGATCTAAACCAATCATCATATTTAGATTGGCTTTGATAACCTATGTTTCTGTGTGTGTCAAATTCATGACAATCCATTCTTATTAATTTTTTCAAAGTTTCGTGGTTAGGATCATTCATATCCATTGATTTCTCCTTTATTTGGTGCATGATGGACAGCTTAAACCTATGGAAAAAAAAAAAAAAAAAAGAATTTGTTTCACAAGGATGTAGACTTCGGACGATCACCTTAGGCTACTGCTTTAGACCACCATCCCATCCTTTAAAACTAAGGAGAATGTTTGAGTCTGTTTGGACCCAACGGTCAAAATTGCAAGACATTTTCAACCTTCAATGGAATCATTTTGTTCGAGGATCCACCGCCTTTCAGCTTTGTAGGAAACTTCACCAACTTAGGACTCTTCTTCATTGGATTAAAAATGAGTTTGGTCGCATTGAACAAACTCTTCATCATCCTTATGACCATCCATGATCGCTTGAGATTTGAAGAAAAAGGAGAAAAGGGCTGCGCATGGGAAGGGATGGACCATAAAGGTCTATTATATGCATCCTTACCTTACATTTTTTTCGTAAAAGGTCACAGTTTGGACACATTTTTTTCCTAAGAGGTCACAGTTTGGACATGTTAAAATAACTCTATCATTGTGCCGAGGCTACCTTTCTTGAGATTTCACGAGGCAATTTGTTATTTTAAAAATATATTTTTGCAAAAATTCAATCCCTTCTAACTGCTCTTAATTCAAAATATTACCCAGCCCATCACTAAAGAAGAGTATAAATCTTCCCTTAGAGTATAATTATTTCCTTTTCTCTATCGACCCGTAAAAGCACCAGGTTTTGATGGATTTACTGCGCAGTTTCTACCGAACTTGGGAAACAATGGGCTCACTGTTAACTGTATCCGTACACGAAGCTTTCTTCTCTGAACACATTCTCAAGGAAATAAACTAAACATTCCTAGTGCTTATTCCTAAAGAAGATAAACCCACTGATTTCAATAAATTTCGGTCTATTAGCTTGTGTAATGTAAGTTACAAGGTACTTGCCAAAGTACTAGTGGCAAGAATTAGACCTCTGCTTGAGTTTCTTATGAAAAAATCAATATGTGCATGAATGTTAATTTACATAAAGCTTATGATTCCAAAAGCTGGGAAGTCTACCACAAAACCTTGATTAAAATGATCTTTTCCCACAACAAAATGGTGAACGTGCTTATGGAATGTGTTTCAATAGTCTCCCTGCCTTTATGTCATGTATGTGGAGGCCCTTTTGGCAACATTAGATCAAGCTACTCAAGCTAATTGATATACTTTAAAATAATCAACAAGTGCATTGGTCCACTATAGCATACACAAAGCAAATATAGGTCGATCCTACGAGGACTTTATTTTTGAATTTTCATAAAATTTTAATTGAATCGATTCTAATCTACTTTAATCTAGACAACCAATCAATTAAAATACAAAAAATTTCTACAAATAATAAAATTACATAAAAATGAAACAAAAGGTGTCACAATCCATTACTATAAAATCAAATAATTCTATAATCAAGTAATTGAGAATTTTTACTACTCATGGAATATTTTTCTTTAAAAGCTTTAATTTATCTATTTTCTTATTTTAAAGACTTAGCTTAATTTAATATACTTATTCAAAGCATAGTTTGTCTTTTTAGGGCACAAACTATGAAAGAATTTTTTATATCAAATTATCCTAATTTAACATATCTAGTATTTTTACCATAAAAAATTCAAGATATTTTCTATGTAAATACCACTAGATATATAAATTACTTACGTAATTCTTTAAAATATTATTACACATATTCTAAGTAAAAATTTACTTAATTATAAATTTATTTAATAGATTGCAATCTCATCCTAACCCTAGAAAAAATAAATTAGCTACTCATGCTATAAATTAAGCTACAAAAATTTAAATATATCAAATTATTCTAAGCAATAACAATTAAAAACTACAAAATTATAGGAAACACTAACTACTAAAAAAATTTACGTACACCAAAAATAAATAAAAACCAATTAAAATTTTGCATTAATTGAAGTGAATGAATTACAACAAGTACTAAAAAGTAAAAAAATAAAATAAAAAATCCTATAAAGAGGAAAATTATTACCAAATGTTGCCATGTCATTTAGACAATCCAACTTTAAGATGTTTCAAATCGCACTACCTCCTTTTTCTTCCACCAAACATATCTTGTTATGTTATTCAACAAGTGTAGAGGACATTCGCCAATAGCCAAATCACACACAACCCGAAAACTTTGTGTGTAAAGAAAGGAGTGTGCTTATAACTTTTGAGAGGGAGAGAAGGCTGTGCTTTTATACATGCAAATAAGATGAATATAGTAGGAAAAGTGCATGAAATATATGAAGATATGATTGGATGTTAAGGGTGTGAATGTGAAGGAGATAATAAGAAGAAAAATGAGGGTAGAAAAGAGGTGATGGAATCAAGAAAACACGTGAAAAAGAATATCTAATGGTGGAATTAATGAGGTGTGAAAATAAAGTGGAGATGGTGGCGTGAAAATGACATGATGATAGGAAAGTAAGGGCATGAAAATGATAGAAGGGAAGGGAAGATGTTTAATGTGTTGAATAGATAGTGAGATGAGAGAGGAAATGAAATAAAAACATATGAGAGTGAAAGCTAGGACATGTGCGTGCAAGGGAGAAAGGGATGGAAAGAAAGCAAATAAAATGAAGAAAACAATATGGGGCATGTGAATCTAGGATAAAAGGTTGAAGATTATGGGGTGTAAACAAGGAAATAAGAGATGTGAAGATGGATGAAATATAGATGGAATAAAAAGATTAGAAGAATGAAAAACTAAGGAAAATGAGAGTGTTAAGAGGACTAGGCATGGAATTAATCAAAGAATAATGGATGCGACTCACCTTTGTTAGATGAATTACATGCTAACACTTTACTTTTCTTCTGGATGTTCCACATTTTTCCTCTCTTCTGCATTGCACGTCCAAGCACAAGGGACTGGAAATTTTTGAATGGCTTGGACGGCCCTCCTTCTGCTCTATTTATAATTTGATTGTTTCTATCCCAGATAACACAAAATCTTCCTTCTTTTCTATCCTTTCCCACTGGAAAATTACCTTTCAGAAAAACTCTTTCAGATTTTCCTCGTCTCCCTACCTTTTTTCTATTATGTTTCTCTCTTCTCGTCCTCACTTTCCCACATTTGAATTATACATGCCTATTTTCATTGTAAATCACGTCCAAAATTTTTATTACTTCTTTTCCTCTTTTGAAGGTCAAATCTCATGTCTTTTTTCCTTCTTTTTTTTCTTACTTTTTATTCTAGCCATAGGATCAAGCACAACCTTGAAATGGATGGCTAGGATTTTTTTGGCATTCCTTTTAAAAAAACATGTTTTTTCCCTTACTTTGATTCCTCTTTTAGGTGTGTACTTTTTCTCTCCTTAAAATTCTACGTAGCTCACCATTATTTTCTCTAGCCAATTACAATTGAAGCTCCATTTTACACCAACTATTTTTCCCCCTTGAAAATACATTTTCAACCCTTCAGTTCTAGCACGTTGTTCTTTAAAACATGGTGAGCAGCCCACTATAAAAATCACCACCAATGGCCTTCTACTCTGGTCTTCTTGAAAACTTGATTTTAATTAGTCAACCCTAGCATTTCCTTGATCCTCTCTTGTAGGTTACTTCTTATTGGATGCCTCCTAGGATTACCCTAAATGCAAAGTAGATCTAAGCATTTAATCCTTCAAAAGTTTCGATGAACTATGATTGCAAATTTCTCGATTCTTCTTCTCTCCCTTACACATTTTTTCTTTTTCTATATTTTTTCCATAAAAATCACATGTAATTGAGTATATAATATGTCCTCACTTATGGAAAAAATGTGTAATGCATGTGGATCCGTTTCTTGAATAAGTAAGAGAGAGGAAGAGAGAGTGGATGAGAATAGTCGGTCAGTGGGTCTCGGGCTCCGCTTAGTTGTCCATGAACATGTGCCTTCCTTGTACATGAATTTAGCTTCACTTAAAAGCTCCCTAAGGGTAGTAAAATGCATGCATACATGCATGAGAAGCTTGCAACCTTGTCTTTTGATTAAGATACCCTCTCTTGCATGGATAAAATAAGTTGACGCCATTACGTTTTCTGACAGTGTTGAATTTGATAATTACAATCCCTCAACATTCTAAATTTCTTAACCTCTTGGTTCTTAGCATGCAGGTCCATAACCTTGCTTGAACGATGGAATAGCTTTCTTTTGGGATTTTAAGTTACTAAAAATAGAAGTTTGCTCAGTTGTACTATAATCTTGTAAAATATAAAATAAACCATAATTAGTGATATTTAAATTAAAACAAGGGTTAAAACTTACTTAATATGGGGATATTATATGTAATATTTCAATGTATATCACTAATAAAGCATATTTTTAATTAATTTGTCCTTAAAATTAGACTTAGACTCTCAAAAGAAAATCAGCCATGATGTTTACTCCCAAAACACACCACTAACCACAAGAAAAAGCTTCAAAGTATCTTCAAATTACTAGTCCTTTGTCTTGAAAAACTTATCTCGAATTACCTCTGCTTAGTAATCACCTAAAAAACAAGATTTTTAATTTCTCATCGATAAAACTCATAAGAAGTTTGAACGGTGGAAACAAAGGTTGCTTTCAAGAGTGGGTATATTGACATTAATTCAAGCTTCTTTGCATGGAATCCCTTTGTACGTCAAGCCTTCCCATTCCCATTTCAATGCTTGATGCATGTTCAAAGAAAGCTCTTGTGGTCGCATTATGCTATTCAGTTAACTTGAATTCAGTTTGTTCACACAAGTTGGAAAGTGGGTTAGGCTTGAGATGACGCAGACTGGTTGAAACTTCATTGAAAGCAAAGCTTGCATGGGAAATCCTTACAAATAATGACAACACTTGGACTGATTTCATTAAGGCTAGCTATCTTGGGCACACAGACTCTCTGGATGCTAAACCAAAGAGCTTCTCAGAAATCTATTCTTAAGGCAAGATCTATCTTAATACAAGCACTTCACTAGATTGTGGAAAATGGTAATGACATCAAATTTTGGCATGACTCCTGGATTTGTAAAATGTGATTAGCTGATCGCTTGCCCCCTTCATTTCATGGTAATACCAGCGATCAATTGAGTACTATTATTGACCAACAAACAGAGAAATGGAGAGAAGACATTTTAGCACAATGGGATGAAGACTTGGCTAAAAAAATTAGAGATATCCCTGTCAATCAAGGACAAGAAGATGAACTAGCTTGGGGTTTAGAAAAATCAGGTATTTATACCTTTCAATCTGGTTATAGAATTATACATCCCACAAAATCAAGCATAAATTGCTCTTTGGAACACATTTGGCAGTCCAAAAGCCAACCTAAAGTCAAAAGTCTTCACAGGGTTAAAGATATCAAGAGAAACTCCCTACTCGAATTTATTTGGAATCACATACAAGCTGATACTTGCCCTTTATGCAACCAAGAAACAAAAACAAATAATCATATCTTACTGCACTACGCATAAATTCAAATATTTCGGCAAGAAGTTCATTCATCTTTTGATGAGTCTGACATTCATTATGCATCCATATCACAGGCAGTCTAATCTAGGTATCGTTTGCAGAAGAAAAATCCAGATTGAGCTCATTATGTACACTTGCTCATATTTATATGGCTGGATTTTCTGGAAATGGCACAATGATTTGGTTCATTCAAATGTTGAATTTAATCTTTGAAGATCATTACATTCTGTCGAGCACTTGTTATTCAGGCTGCAAATATTGATACTTGGAATACCCAGCACTCATCAAATGAAACCCAGTTCATCCACGGAAACAAACTAAATCATTTATCCACCAGCCACAAATCATTTGGGTCACTAGGAAACCACCGCCTCCTAGATTTTCTAAACTTAATTTCAATGGAGCATCACTTGGAAACCCAGGAGAGGCAGGTGCAAGAACAATCACACGGGACAGTGAGGATAGATTGATGGTGGCCTTGAGAGCATATATCTGAAAAGACAAACTAATATTTCGGCTGGATGGACTGCAGTTGCTGAAGGCTTGAAACTTACTAACGAACCGAATATCCTTGATTTACAGGTATTCGGGGACTTGGACTTCATGTTATCAAGCCTCTTGCAATAAAAGGGCAGCTTCAGTGCACAAAGCTCCTCTGGAAGGGGTGGATCACAAGAGTCTATAGCACACAGCCTTACCTTGCATTTTTTAAAGAGGCTGTATCCACGCCTTGAACCCATGACGTCAAAGTCACATGATGGCAACTTTACCATTGCACCAAGGCTCCCATTTATCAAGCTTCTCAGTCTCCCAAAAAAATAGTGGCGAATTGGCAGACGTGCCATACTAGATTCTCCAGGGTAAACCAGTATAATCTCTTGCATAGTTATAGAGAAGGCAACTAGGTAGCAGACCTCTTCACGACCCGAGCAACAATATCTAAGGAATCAACATCTGGAAGGATGCTGTATCGTCCTTTCTGTCTTTTGTATTAAGAAAGAACCCACGGAGAATACCTACTCCTTGTGCTGTTGAGTAAGTTTTTGCATGTTCTAATATAAACATTATGGTCACCAATTTTTTTATTTTTATTTTTTTCTATAAGTTTTTATGGTACATTACTAGCCTCTTTAAAAAATACAAGATAAGGCTGCATGTGGCCTGCCCCTTCCCCAGACCCTGCACACATGGAACTCTGTAATACTCACTCCTTATGTTGAGTAAGTAGTAAGTTTTTGGATGTTCTAATATAAGCATTATGGTCACCAATTTTTATTTATTTTTTAGATGTTCTAATATAAGTTTTTAGGGTACGTTGCCAACCTCTTTTAAAAATACAAGGTAAGACTGCATACTATAGACTCTTGTGGTCTATCCCTTCTTTGGACCCTGTACACCTGGAACTTTGTGCATCTGGGCTGCCTTTGCTCTTTCCATGATTCATGTCAATTTGAGTGTTGGTATTCTCTCTAATTCATATCAATTTGAGTCCCAATAATAGTACACATTCAAGAAGAGGGGAAGAAGGACAAAGCCCTTTTTCATTCATTTGAAAACATTTTTGTAGGCCGTTCATTCTGCTCAGAATACCTATAATAGGTAACATATGAGAAATCAATGCATATAGACATACCTAAAAAGGTAACCTATAAAAAATCAATGCATGCAGACAATTCTATCCACATGTTTTGGTATTAACGGACGGTCGTGATTATTTACCTCCAGAAACAGAGGCTAGCAAACATGCAACGGCCTTGCAATTTGATGTTTAGCTTATCTATCATTCATATACAACTTAGTTCAAAAATTTTCTTTTACCATGCATGGAAGTTGAAGGGGAGCCTTGGCATTATCAAACAGTGCAATGTCGGAGCATTGCTAGACTTTAACAGGGCAGCCTCAGTGGACGAAGCTCCCGCCTATGCAAGGTCCGAGGAAGGGACAGATCACATGGGCCAAAAGTACACAGCCTTACCTTGCATTTTGTAAGAGGCTGTTTTCACGCCTTGAACCCGTGACTTCAAGGTCACACAACGACAACCTTTTACCGTTGCACCAAGGCTCCCCTTCATTGCTAGACTTTAAAACGAAAAAAAATTAAGAGTCGGAGCAGATGACGATTTACTTGCATTTTATATCAGATCATAATCACTAGCTTTGGTGTAGGAGTTTCGTGCACCGGGCTGTCCCTTTTTCTAATCACTAACTTTGAAAGTTTCTTTCGGATCACTCTATGTGCCTACTGCAAAACCAGGCTGGCATATTTGATTGGATGATGGAATTCGATTCTGTTTTGACTCACCCACCGAAAATCCATCACCAAACGCCAACTAACCAAGATTTTGAATTACGTGTTGCATCTAAGAGAAAATCGAAATCATGGAATCCACTATAGAATTCAATTCCGTCTCGATAAACAGCCTCGCAGAAACACTCTCTTTCTTATCCTTCTTGATCAAGAGCTTAGAACTTCTTATCCATGGTGAGATCAATATTGATATTTTCTCCAATTCAATGGACGGTAGTATAGATGGGAGCCTTGGCGCAACGGTAAAAGTTGTCCTCGTGTGACCTTGAGGTCATGGGTTCAAGGTGTGGAAACAGTCTCTTGCAAATGCAAGGTAAAGCTGTGTACTTTAGGCCCTTGTGGTCCACCCCTTCCCTAGACCCTGCATAAGTAAGAACTTTGTGCACTAAGACTGCCCATTGGACGGCAGAATCAGTAGCTACTTGCCTCGCATGTGCTCGCAAAAGCATTATTCCGGAATCCAAGAACCCACATAAAGATATGGAAAAGGCTTGCCCCATGCATGTTCTATCACATGCTAATCGCTGGTATTTACTGGTGGAAGTCATTCTCTTGGCTTTCCCATCTTCAGATGCAAGAGCTTGATCCACTCTCTGAGATGGAATAGGCACTTCTCTTTATTTGAAAACTCTTCTTAAAAAGAAGCCAAGCCAAAGATACCTGCCTATCTAGTTCATCATCTTCTATAATCAGTACACGAAGGATTGACCTTACATTTATTTTCCTCTTCGTGTGACTTTGAGATCATGGATTCGAAGCATAGAAACAGCTTGTTAAAAAAAAAAATAAAGTAAGGCTGCGTACTATAAGCCCTTTGTAGTCTGTTCCTTCCTTAGACTCCGCATACACACTAGAGCTTTGTGCAGTGGGTCATGTCTCCTCCTATTTGAAGGCATGAAGCAGACCCACTTGGGCTAGTGCTAGTGGGCTGACTATTTAATCACCTTCACAAGTACATCACAATGGTGTTGATATTGTTGGGCTCTATAGTCTATCTAGTATAAAAAGACAGCCGAGTGCACGATGCTCTCACATAAACAGGGTTCAGAGAAGGGGTGAATCACAGAAGATTAATACCATGCAGCCTTATCTTGTATTGTAAGAAACTGTTTCTGCGTCAAGAACCCCCACTTCAAGTTCCCACAACGAACAACTCTACTATTACGCTCAGGCTCCTTTCTCAATTTAGAATGTGGACCTAAATCTACGGTTTAGAATGTCCTCCGTCTGAGACCAACTGATATGTACTTTAACGTGTCAAGTGAAGATTACCGAAGTCAAGAAAGTGAGAAGAAAGAAATGTCGGTACAGAGTAAAGGGCGCATCCATCGCCTGGCGACAGAGACAATTCAAGTGCCGTATAATTTTGTCTATATTTATGACAGAAGCTAATAGATTTGTGAAAGCGATTTGATATTTCCACTGTTCCAGATTTCCCACCATCTGCGGCAAAAGTCTCTCCGCATAAATTACGATGTGTTCGCTGGAGGGTTTGCTAAACCTCCTGTTATATCAATGTTCATATTCCGTTCTAGTGACCCTAAGATAGGAAAGCTGCTCTTACTCTTTTTCTAAAGAAGCAACTAACCCAAAATTGTCACCTTGAAAAGTCTCTCTCTTGCTCTGTTTGTACCTCTTCCGGCTCGGGAGGATGTGTAAGCCTGCAAAGGGGTGTACTCAACCATCAAAAAGATGGTAGCTGAATGAAAGTAAGGAAGAGAATTGAATAGGAATAGATGCTGGATGGTGAATATAAATAAATGGCTAAAAACACCATTTTCTTGTTATTATGTAAAATTGTTTGTTACATCATCCATCTTTGAAGTCTCCAAGATCATCTCAGCTCCAAGTTGCAGTTTGAGAACTTGTTTTTATTTTTATTTTTTATAGTGGAAAAAGGGCAGCCCTGGTGCATGAAGCTCCTGCCTATGCAGGGTTCGAAGAAGGGCAAACCGCAATGACTATAATACGTAGTCTTAACTTGTAATTTTACAAGAGGCTGTTTCCATGCCTTGAACCCCTGACTTCCAGATCACATGATGACAACTTTTACTGCAACACCAAAGCTCCCCTTCTCTTTTATTTTACAGTGGAAAGACACATAAATGTTGAGTTGATCATTTTTGTCTTAGAAGTTGACCCTCAATTTTGCAAGGAAGAGTTATTTTGTTTGGAAGATCTAAGATGTTCATCTTGTTTGGAATAGCTTGGATATTTAACTTCACACTCATTACATACTTATAACCCTATTTTGTATGCACTTGAAATTACAGCAATTGATTTTTATTTTTATTTTTTTCAAAGACCAGAAACAATAGATTAGAATCACCCAAATGCATCTATGTTTTGCTGTCTCCTAAATTTGTTAAGCGGAACAAGATGAACGACTTGAATCTTTCAAAAGAATTTATCCTTCATCACAAAATGGAGGGTCGGCTTCTTGACATGCTTTACTGTGCCGACTCTTAATCAGTACTAAAGCAGTTAGAATGAAATAGTTTGGAGCATTTTATTTATTTATTAAGCAAGAGAGCCTTAGGGCAATGATAGAGTTGTAGTCATGAGACCTGAGGTCATGGGTCTAAAGTGCGAAAATAATCTTTTTGAAGAAATGTAATATAAGATTGTGTATTATAAATGCTTTATGATCAGTGCCATTTTAGAACTCATATACATAGTGCACTGAGTTGTACTTTATTATTATTATTATTATTATTATTATTATTATTATTATTATTATTATTATATTTAAAGATATAGAGTAGTCTACTGGACAAAGCTTTGATGACTATGATGATTTAAAGGCAGGTGTCACGCCCCCTTTAGTCCCAAAATTCTCAGCGAGTGGAAATCGAATATTCTTGATAAGGTCTTGAGTGAGGATGTGGATCTGCCTGCTCGAATATGCGCATCCTATAGAAGTATCAAACTAAGTCCATTTGAGCAGCACCAACCATTCAATCATGAACGTTGACTGGTTGTTGACAATATATTTCAAGTCAAGCTCCTCATGTTAAGCATCAAAGTAGAGAAATGATAGCATACTGTGGCCCCCATTTTTGCATGATGGTCCCACCTATGCTTGATCGGACCCGTCCGTCTGATTTTTACAACTTTAGATGACTCTTGCTCCAAGAAAGAGAGAGAAAGGATTGGATACGCATAGAATTAGAAAGAAATGTACTTTTGATCAGAGCAGAGCACAAGGACGGTGGGAGAAAATATTGCTCCAACAAGATGAACTACTATAATCATCCAATCAACTTGAATTTTGAAATACAAGATATCTGGAGCCACAGAAATCAAATGGACGGGTGCGATGAACCTTAGGTGGGGCCAGCAACATCACCATTTAATGATTCGGAATCTGTTTTAGCATCTTTGAAGAAGGTGCCCATGGGGATGCCCTCTTGCCTGCACGTTGCCGGATCCAGACCTCGCCAGGCATCCGCACGTGCCGTTGCCATGGAGCAGGTTTCGAATCCCCGCTGCCTACAAATAACCACCCAACAACGGCCGTTCTTCTCCCCCCAAAATCTCTCTTTCCGTGCCCTCTTTCTTGTCTTTGGCACTTTTCTTCCCGCTTTCAAGAGGGGAATTTGTGGTCACTGTTCACCCCTGCCTTTTCTCCCATTTAAAAGGCACCAAAGTCCTCCAATTTGCCCCCCTTTTCCGTTTCCGTTCCTCTCCTCGTTCTTATTCCTTTCCGTTGGGAGGGATTTGAAAGCCGCATGCAGATAAATTTAGGGCTTTTTTCCTCCGCGGAATCTGCCCTGACACTAAGGAAATCTCCTGAAAGATGCCGTCTGTCCAAGCTTTGGATGCGTTTCTTGTTTCTGCAAGCAGATTTTGTTGCAGTCCGTTTGCTGTTTTCATTCAGATCCAGGTAGTTTGGCGTCTCACTTGCGTTTAATCTTAAGCAGCTTCGATATTTTTTCTTCTTTGGATGGCTGGACGGATGGATGGATGTTTTTCTTGTATAGATCTTGATTCTCTGTTTGAGCATTCTCATCTGAGAACTAAGCATCGCCGAGATTTTTCCTTTTCGTCCGTCTTTGTATGTTATTTTCCACTATTTATCTTATTGGAAAAAATTCTGCATATGTCTAGTATTTGAACCTTTTGAGTTTATGGTGCTTACTTTGTGGAGCTCCGAAGCAAATGCTTGTAGTTTGAGATGTGAAGAGGAATGGTTTAGTTCGAGTTTCCTAACTACTGATACGGAAGTTTTGAGTTCGTTGAAAATCTTGGCATATCCGATGTGATTTACTTCGTCCATAAATGGCAAATGTTTTATGATCTCGGTTCTGAGTAACGAGATCTATCCCTTTTGGGACTGGAAAGTACGGAGGTTTTCTATCTTCCAAACGAGTGCTGAATGAGAATGGCAACGGGAGGGACAAATGATGGTTTAGAGCAGAGCTCATGATGAATTGAATAACTGATGTACCTGGATATGTCTAGTCTATTGCTTAGTTTGGTCCGTTAAAAGTGAAGCATGATATTGCATCTTCTTGATATAGAGGCATTGGAGCAACGCCCAATGTTTCAGAAGTTAGTGAAACAGGAATTCAATAAGATCTGTATTTCCTACCAATGAACTGCACGGATCCTTCTTAAGAGTTCGTTGGCATAAAAATCATGGGAAATGGTCTCCTATTGACAAGCCTTTTGGTTTCTCTGGTACTGCAATTTTCTTCTAAATTGTAAGAAAATGTCATCATCAGCTCTAGCGACTTGGCTTGGATTGATATTTGGATGAAAGTGAATTCAGAGATTGTATCAATCTTTCCCAACTTTACCCCTATAAGTAATAGTGTAATACTTCGACTGATAGAAGCCTCATTTGGATATTTTTGGTGGTCTTCTTATGCACGAGGACTTGGTTCTTAACTAGAATGGATTTTCTCTAATTGACTACATTAATGGAATCTATGGACTGGCTTTTGTTGTCACATCTGCAGCATCATTCAGCTCACTTAATCTCTATTGCTAGCTTTTGTTGGTTTCTTGTATTAGCATTCATTAGGGTGACTGTAGGTTGCAAACTATTCACTATCATAAATGCCCTTTGTTTCTAATCCCTATCTGTTCAAAATAGGAAGTTCAGGTGCTAATCTGGTATTGTCATCCCAGCCCTTCCCCAAGCAAGGGGCTGCAATACCTAGTTTAACCAAGAGCTACTTAAGATGGTGGGAAATATGTGTCAGGATGACAAAAGTTTCCGAAATTCATGTGCCAACAGATGGGTGACTTCCCTCTACCTCACTAAGATCAATGTGAAAATGAACATAATTGTTGCCCTTGTGAGACTTGGGCTGATGTAAGTTGTGGTTGTCAAATGCTTTCAGTCAGGAAATATATCATGCATTAATTTGATTGCTCTGCAATGATGTAAGTTATCTGCTAAGGTCCTTACTCCTTAGTCCGTATGATTTAGGAATGCCACTGTTGGACATCATTAGAAAACATGTCTTGTACGATGGTGTTGCTTTGGCAGTGGCATTCTGGGAAAGGAGTCTGTTCTTTTGGAGAAAGGTACTGGAAGCAGCAGAAAACAGGTTGTCTCACCTATCAGAGTAAATGTATTGATTTCCTCTGTTCTCTACAGATTTCTTGAATTCCTTCAGCTTGAAAAGCACTTTGACTGGGGTGAATGCCAAGGGCTTCCATTCAAGATGACATGAAGCAACACAGTTAATTACTGTTGATTTGAGGTTTTTGTTTTCATTAATGTTATTGTATATCGATATGTATCACAATGATGAGATTTCCACAAGCTCTTTTTCTCCTAGTTGAACTGTAATATTTTTGCATGAGATATTGAGCAGGCACCATTCATTTTGGTACTTCTCCTTTCCCTGGTTTCTTGTCTATAAGCTCTGTGAATCTGTTCCCATTTCAGAGCATATATGATTTCTTCTGTTCTTTTGTTGCTGAGGCAGACTTTCACCTATTTTTCAATTCCTTGTCCTTTCTGTGTTTCATTCTTCTTCCCTTGACTACTCATGAGCTGTTTATCTGTGCAGGGATGCATAATCTGTTTAACGCTGGCTATTGGATGGTTCTTTGCTGCTTATGTGAGGTATTTAGTTTTCTTTCATTTTGTTTGTTAGAACAGGCATTACAGTTTTAATGTTGGGGAACGTGCTATTGTAAATAATAGTTAGAATGACCATGCTCCATATCTGCCCATTCTTTTCCTCTTGCAGGACTAGAGAAATTAAGCGAATGAAAAATACTATTGAAGGTGGTAATGAGTTTGCATTTCTCTGTCAAGATATCTGTGAACTTGAGCACTCTGCTCAGGTGAAGCTGCCAGGAGTATCAGTTGTTATGCCTTTAAAGGGATTTGGAGAACACAATTTACAGAACTGGAGAAGTCAGGTAGGATGGGATCCAGCTAGAATCCTTGAGTTGTTTTTTCAGAAAAAAAAGTGCTGCTTTTTATCCGAAGTTTCATTTCTATACATCATCTGTCTCTGTTTTCACCTAAGCCTTTGCTGAACATTCCACCACCTTTGCTGGGTTTTATCTGGCATGAGTTGTGATTTTTGAATGGGATAAGTGTCTGATGGGTGTTTATTATAGTTTTATGATTGGTTTTCTTCAATTGGGTGAATGCTTGATGCAGATAACCTCTTTATATGGTGGACCAGTAGAATTCCTTTTTGTGGCTGAAAGTACTGAAGATCCAGCTTACCATGCTGTATCTCGGTTGATTTCTGACTTTAAGGTGAGTTTGTTTGACCACTTGCCCTGTTTTCTGTTAAAAATAATCAGAATTCACATTCATTTTTTTATTTTATTTTTATATATAATAATACAGACTATTTGTATTGAGGATCCATGCAAAAGAATCTGGTAGCATTCTAGTCATCTCAATCAATAACAGCATGTTCTGATACAATGAGGATCACTTGCCAATTATGCATGTGTGTCTTCAATATCTATCCCATTCAAAAGAAGTTGGTAATGTTCTAGTCATCTGAGGGAATAGCAGTGCATTCTGATGCCATAAGAATCATTACTGTTTCCGTATGTGTGTGTCCAATCTCTTTGAGTGTTCTGTTCTGTTCTGTTGTCTGTTTCTGTATCTTTCTCAAGTTGTTTACCCATTTTCCTTTTGTCCAAGCTTCATAAAGCATGGCATGCATCTGGTTTTTGGGCTCTATTTTGTCTATAGTTTCTCATAAAGGAATATAAGTTTACTTCATGAAACTGTATTTCTCCTTAACTTTAATTAATTGCTCATTTCTTTTATCTAATATATCTTGAGGTACTGTTACCTTTATATCATACTTGAGTTTGTCATTGTCGGTTTTATGGTATTCTCTATCTAGTCATCCCCAAAATATTACTGTTTTGGCACATTGTGGTAACAATGTTGTCATGGTACATCTTATATTCCCATATGCATATTATTATTGTGAATAGCGTGAGCAATGGGGTTATTCTCTGATTCATGACTGATTTTCAAAAATGAACTATAGCATGTTGTAACTAAAAAAGCTGTAGTTTAAAAGGTGGGCCAGTTTTTGGCTGGATGCTTTTGATCTTTATCCTCTTTTATTTTCTTACCTTGACACAGTTTGTTGTTACTTCAGGATAGTGTTGACGCAAAGATTGTCATAGCTGGGTTATCAACAACATGCAGTCAGAAAATTCACAATCAGTTAGTATGTAAACTGTAAATGTCCATACCTCGGCTTCTTTTCTTTCTTATAGATGTGAAAGTAAGATAAGGCAAGCCTTCTTCTATACTTGTGTACTTTTTCATCTTATTCTTCTTTTTTTGAGTCACAATGTAATCATCTTAATCTTTATGAGAACGCAACAATCCAAGATTTTCAGTTGATTTTTTTAACTCAAATCAAATTGACTCTATAGGACCCTATATGAGTCCAGTTTGCCAGAGCTTTCATTGGAGAATGTTTGATGTGTTAAATTTCTACAGAAATCAGGAAATATGGAGTTCCACTCTCTAGTTTTGATGTAACTGGAATTCTTACGTTAAAGTTTGTAGTTAAATATCAGAATGAGTACATGACCGGATATGGATGAATGCTACTTCAGGCCTATATTTTTGTTAGATTTAATAATGGATACAGTTATAATCATTTCAACAGTAAGATATATTTTCTTTCTTTCTGTCTGTTTGATATTGCTTATCCTTATTTTCTACTGTGCAGCACTATTTTTGATATCTGTACAGATGTTGGTTTACAGGGAAAATGTTAAATAACTTTAGTTTCTTCTTCTTCTTCTTTTCTTGTTGGATCTGAATCAATTGATTCAATTGAACTGTTTCAGCATATATACAGCCAGCTTATTGCATTTTTGCTCATTTATGTGATATTGTATGATTTTGTACATTGCTAATATATATACAATATGCTTGATACTTAATGCTTGCATTTCACTGTAATTGGGTATGGTACGTTCTCTTTGCATTTTAATATTTACTTATTTATCCTACACCTGCTTATCACATTTTTGCTCGTGTGATATTGTATGATTTTGCACATGGCTTATACCTATACAATATAGATCAACTTGAGGGAAATGCTTGCATTTGACAATAATTGGTATGATAAGTTCTCTTTACAATTTAACATTTATTTATTTGTCCTACTTAACCCCCATAACTAGGAGCATCTGTTATTTGGTAAATTGGATCTAGTCCAGCATGGGATTGTTGAAGTTCTCCTTGAAATACTGTTTTCAGTAACTACGTAGGTGACCTAGCATGTCATGTTCTGCTGATGCTTTATCAAAGGAATGTGTGCACATATATAACTAGTCTAGAAAATAGAGCAATTTTATGGAACTCAACTGGCCTACACATGGTTGTATTGTGATTGTGAAACTTTCTTTTTGAAGCTGCTCTCTACTGCTTCATAGTATCATTGGAGTTCAGTTGCATAGGATGAATTGCATTCTTACAGTGTAGTTCTATCGTTATTGTTCAGGAAATACAATCTTAACATTTTATATGGTACATCACAGGTAGGCGTGGAGAAGATGCATAAATGCAGCAAGTATGTTTTGTTTCTAGATGATGATGTGAGGCTGCATCCTGGGTCAATTGGTGCCCTTGTGATGGAGATGGAGAAAAATCCTGAGGTGTGGTGTTACATATTTAACTTCTGTAATCATGGCTCCTATATGTAGATAATCCTTCATTTCAGTAGTATGTTGTATTCTTTTTGTGAGGTTTTTTCAAATATGATATTTCTGTTGTTCTCTGGCTTATGCTTGTGGGAATCATTGTCCAGATATTTATTCAGACGGGATATCCTTTGGATTTGCCTTCTGGAAGCTTGGGGAGTTACTGCATATACGAATATCATATGGTATGATGTCATAGAAAACTAACAATTATGTTTGTACTCATATATCTGCTCAGGATATTTTGTTGGGATCACTTGTGAAATTACAAAAGCTGCATCCTAATTGGTGCAAGAAATATCCGTAAAAATGCAACGAGGGCTTCAATACCGAACTTTGGTAGATCCCAATGTATTCCTCGAAATCTACATACATGCATTTCATGTTTTTTTGTGCATGCTGATTGATGCTGGCATTGTGCCACAGTTATGTAGTTGGTCTTTTTAATCAGGCATTTTACCGTTCTGTTTTCCTTTGGATCTGCACCTAACACTCTTAATCATATGTAAGCAAAAAGCCAAGTTTTACTGTCTGAAAATAGGCAAGAAATGTATTTAACTTAATGCACCTTGAAATAGTGGAACTTAGTCATTAGCTTTTAATTCGGACCATGTTCTCAATGAGGTTCTAATAGGATTCAGTCATGAGTTGGTTGCTACATGGGGTTTTATTTAAAATCTACCTATGGAACCAGGTTCAGTATAGACCCATGGCATCTGTTTCCGTGTAAATTGATCATAGTAATCAGCGCCTTACTAGAAGAAGTTTGGATTTGATCTTCTGTGAAGAGAACCAGCCATAATGAAGCTCTGTTACACCTTCTACTATGGGCTATTTATTTCTTCTGCTTGTCCCGATAGAATTTAATCATGAAGCTTGTTCATCAGTCAAGTTTTGTTTGAGGTTGTCTTGTGCATTTAAGATTTATCTATATCCAGACTTACTGTTGGAATCTGACAGCACAAATTAAGTTTACCATATATGCTTACAATGATTTGATAATCATCATCATCATCATCATCATCCTGATTTGGGTTTGGCTACATGAATCTTGTTCCTCCATTCCCCTCTATTAAGTGTCATGGCTTCATTTAGTCCCAAAGTTTTAAAATATTTTCTCACCACTTCTATCCACATTCTTTGGGCTTTCCCTTTATCCTTTTGCAAATTTCAATGTTGCAAGTTTTATGAATTTATTTGTAAGTGATATTTTTTCAGCCTTGTTCGATGGGATTTGCAACTGGTGGAAGAACATTCTTCTTGTGGGGAGGGTGTATGATGGTAAGTTAGCCGACTGCTCAGTTCACTGCTTTCACAAGGAGTCAGTGTCACACTTAAGCAACTAGTTTTATTTTGTGTTTCTTTTATTCCCAGATGCATGCTGATGATTTTAGAAATAATCTGTATGGTGTGGTTAGTGGACTTTGGGATGGTGGATACTCTGACGATATGACTCTTGCAGCGATATCAGGTAACATTTCAGTCGAATACATTTATGCAAGTTGTGTTCCTTATATTCATGTTAAATGCATGTTTATTCTAAGAAAACCTGTAATTAGGTACGCAGATTTGTGTTTGGTTATGTTAGCAGTTGGCTCTTTTATTATTATTATTAAAACTATTTTTATTATTGTTCACTTGGGTGTGGGGGGCTGCAGGATTGTTTGGATAGACAATGTCTCGTATGTTTTGAAAGGTGTAGATTAAAGGGAATGCCTGCTACCTATCAAGTTACAGTGTAACACGACCTCAGATGCTACTTGACCACTTGATATTGTCTATTACTTTAATATTGGATGTCTCAAGGGAAGTGGAGGAGATCCTGGATTTTGGTGGTTTGCTTCGGTGTGAGGTAGTGATTTTGATATAAATAGTTTGTTCATGAAAATATCAAAACAAGAAAGGTGACGAGATGGAAGCAGGTATGGTAATTCGAAAAAAAGGAATGAGCTGGTTTACTTAACACTTTGGACGCCCAGATATCATCGGTGTCCCCTCAATGAGGATGTATTTTCCTGATTTCTGGTGTTTAGAGAAGCAGTTTCCTGGGACTCGTTAGGGGATATTCGGACACCAGTTTCACATCACTCTCCTGTTATGGATCTGTGAGTATTTAGTGATATCGTGTCAAGCATTTTGGAGCTTTTTCTGTAGTATGACCTATGACAAAGGAGTGACAACTTCTAAAATTTATGAGAGGAAGAGCCTTGTGGATATCTTATAGGAACTGTAAAAGATGATTCCATTCCTTGTGCATTATATCTTTTCTGGCATGCATTTCGTAGGTAGTGATGTCATGTCAAAGACTATACGCACAGGCACATGTTGTACCTTTCTGGCCATGGCTTTTCTTGAGATTCTACTACAAATAAAGTTGAGAGTGATTTGGTGTAGGACTTGGAAAGCAATGATTCCTTCAAGGGCAACATTTGAGTTGACAAGGGCATGTGTAAAATCAATACATCCCTACTGTAGACTCAGAAGGAAGAAACTTCTGTTATCTAATAAGTATGTGATGGATGGTGGGTAAGATGAACTGTGAATGCTTGTGTTCTCTTTCATTTCGAGGTGGATAGAAGTATCTTGTGCATGATCAGTGGGTAGGTGGTCATGTTATGTCATAGACTATGGGCAAAGGCCCACATTCTACCTTTTTGGTGATGCATTGAGATTCTGCAAGAAATTGAATTGGGCAGCAATTTGGGTAGGACTTTGGAGAGCAATGAAGGAATCCTTCAAGGGCAAGACAAGTTGATGACTTCATGGTATGGTACCTTATTTCAATGTCATAAGAAATAAAAGCTTCTATCAGCTAATAAGCATGTGATGGCAATGAGGAAGAAGAGTTGCCTATTCATATTTTATTCACTTTAAAGAAGATGATTCCCAAGCAGTCTAAGATTATGTAGATATTCCCTTATATTGCTTGGGGATCTACCATCGTACATGTAGGCGCTTGGGTATGTGGAAGGAGCAATTTTGTGTTATGTTGAAGATAAAAGTGGTCAATTGGCAAAGGGCTTCTTGAGTGTAGATAATTATTAGTTAACTATGTTAGATAGGAAGGAATTTTTGGAGTATCATTGAAGTGTTCTATCAGGAAAAGAGAGGATCTTTGTATGGCTAAACTTTAACAGTGAAGAACACATCAAAACAGAAGGCATTGCTACCCAAGTTTTGGGTAGGGATGAGGCAATTGCATGTTGTAGGGGCTTGTGTTCGGGTCATGTTTCTAAATTCAGAGTATGAGATTATTTGCCTATTCAGTTCTCCTTGAAGCTAAGGCTAGTGCATTTCTCTGGTTTTCAGATCTTTATATTCCTTGCTAAAGAGAGGCATTCAAGGGATGATCTTTATGGAGCAAACCTTGAAAACCAAGCTTGTTGAATTATCCAAGTTCATAGTAATCCAACCATTAACTATAGTCCAAGGAAACCAGGCTAGATTTGAGGCAATGGTTTCCTTCCCTGATTCAACTTGGATAATTCAACTAGCTTGGTTTTCAAAGATATATCTAAATGTTTAATTTAATAGACATTCAAGTCCTTTGGATTCACTGTGATTATAAGTTTGTCAGTGAAATTTGAAGTTCCACATTAAGATTCTGAGTTATACCAAAAGAGATGCCATCTTGCTGAACTTATGTAAATTATCATTTTGCAGGTGCACATAAAAGGCTTATTAGTTCTCCTCCAGTTGCTATCTTTCCCCACCCTCTTGCAAGTGATCTCACTTTCCCAAGGTATATAGTGTTTGACTTTCTAGTTTCTCTCCTCAGATGCAATCATCATCTTCTCACTTTTGCATTGTTTCTTGTTCTTAAGCAGGTATTGGAATTATTTGCGGAAGCAAACGTTTGTTCTCGAGTCATATATTGATAGAGTTAACTGGATGATGAACCGTGCACTATTTACTACACACTGCTATCTATCATGGGGGTTTGTCGCACCTTATATTATGACAATGGTTCATATTGCAGCAGCAGTAAGAGCACAATATAGTGATTATGAATTGAGGGGAACAACTACCTGTGGTGGTGAGCATACAACTTTTCACTTTTAGGTAGGTTTTAGAGAAGGTAAACATGCTAAGGATGGACATCAATATGGGTTCTGAGCTTCTTGAGCTTTACACTCTTACTATAAAATAATTGATGAAGGTTTAGAAATGGTTTTATATAAGACGAGAATGCAAACAAGTTCTGTACCTTGGAAAGGTGAAAGGATGCTATCAAAATCATGAGGATCTTATTCATATGTAATTCTTTTTCCTTCCAATAACCCCAGTTAGTCTTAACAGTGTTAGCCATTGCTTTTGTTCAGGCTTGTTACTAGCTGGATGCCTAGCTACATGTACCATCATAGAACTCCTTTCAATGTGGAACTTGACAAAACAGGAGATTCGACTTTGCAATATGTTATCTCCAGAAGGACCTCCAGTTTCACTTGGGTCATATAACTGGTGCCTTGTAAGTATCAGACTTCCTCCCATTAACTATGGGAAAAAATAAAAAGAAGGCTTAAACAACCCAGGACCTCAGAAAAATGCCATTCGTTCCTTTCATTTAACATGATCAATAATCTTTTTCTACCAAAAGAAAAACGATCAGCAATCCTTTTCTGCCTCGTTTTTCCTGAATGGCAAAGGTTAATTTTTTCTACAAATTGTTTACTTCATGTTTTGTTTTTTGCTGCTAAAGATTATGCTTCCTAAGTTCGCATAAATTTATTTCTGTTGGCTAGATTACAGAACAACAGGATACTGGTACTTATCCTTAATATAACTCACTGATATTTGGCTGTGCAGGTCTTTCTTGCCATGCTGGTGGACAATTTCTTATACCCAATATCTGCCTTCCGTTCTCATTTCTCTCAATATATCAACTGGTCTGGTATTCGATACTATTTGAAAAATGGAAAGATAAGCAAGGTGTGTTGATTAAAGCTCTCTTTTATTATGCTTTTCTTCCAGCTTCTTGAGTATATCTGACTGCAGAAAGGTCTATTTTTTTGGGTTATTAAGTTTCTCCTTCAGAACTTTGCTGATTACAGTCTGGTCCACATTCCCAAATTGGGATGTACCTTACAATATTCTTAGATTGATGGACTAGCAATTAAAGAAACTTTAACTTTATGAAGAATTTAAAAAGTGTATAAACTACGAAATTCTGTTTGTCAACAATTTCTTACTGTTTAAGGGATGCATATGCCTATCAATCTAGCCAGCCTAAAACTGTGAATTGCTCCTTGGTTGGGGACAACGGACAACCCTAAGAATGCACCATTCTGAAAGTTAAAAAGGACAGCCTTGGTGCACGAAGCTCCCATGTATGCAGGGTCCTGGGAAGGGGCGGACCATTTTGAATGTTCCTCTCTGAAAATAGCTTGCGACGCTGTGCACGAATTATGTACCAAACCTCAGTTTAGTAACGATCTAAGGAAAATATTGTTTAAAATGTTTTTCTTTAACCCACTTGCTGATTATCATGTTTTCTCCAGATTCAAAATGATGAACGATGTAAAATTAACTGAGTATGATTCCATTGGTTTTATATGTCGCAGATTGAAAGACGCAAGGATTGTGGTTCAAATTATTCAGATTTAGCAGCAAAGCATCTATATGGAAGGAGGGCGGCTCCACCTAAAGTTTCTTTTCTCAGTTCTTTAGCCAGAAGTATGGCACAATGGAACCAACCCAAGAAATTCGACAGCTAGCAGGTTTAAGAAAATTTATGCACCATTTTACCCCCATTCCCATTGACCTTCTTTCCAGCATATCTGGTTTTCCTTTTCTTTTTCATTATTTTCTAGGCTTTTTCTTTCTGTTTAGATTATCGTTCTCATTCAATCAATTGATTCTTCTGGTCTCCCTTCGTGTTTCACTGGGTTGAGGTTGTATTGATAATGTTCTGTAACATTATATTTTTATATATGTTAGCATTTGCGTTTGAGGTACCAAATCTGTTTAGACTATTCTTTTCACTTTCATTTACTGAAAGGTAATGAAACTCAAAATATGGGTCAATGTCACCAAACGCTCATCTGCCTTTGCATTAAGTCTTCATTTCTTGGTACTTCGTGTAAAAGAAATGAGTCAAATGAGGATCGGTGTTAAATGGTCATCCAAAATTTTTTGTAAAAGCAACAAAATTAATTGAATTGATAAAATAGAACTGATAATGGTATGGCGCAGTATAGAATGAGCAATTACCCACGGCAAAATTTTGAGTTGTCATTCCAAGTTTTCCGAACATTTGCCGGGCAAAATTCAATCCAAAATTTGGGCTTTAAAATTGCCCTATGTCATTGTTGTCATCATTGAAGCCTTCTCTCGATGAGGGGCTCTATTTTTCTCATGTCGTCATTTAATCAAAAAGTTTTTAAATTGTTTTTTACCACTTTTATACACGTCATTGTGGGCCTTTTCCTTTTAGAGCCTTTGACTTGGACCAACTTACTCTTGATTGGTGCTGTTTTCAGTATTCATTGGATATGTGCAAACTATCTAAGTTTATCCTCTCTCATTCAATTTATTGGTGCTATTCTTAAGTTTTTTTGTAATATTTTCATTGTTAATACTATCATTTCTTGTCTTACTACTCATCAATCTTAACATCATTGTCTGGCTACGCTCATCTTATGTACATGTTCCTTAATTGCCTAATATTTTGATCTACAAAGCATGGTCGACCTTATAAAATTTTCATTTTAGTTTGAGTGACACTTGCCAATCATACAAAACTCTAGAAGCATGCCTTTATTTTTTCCCACCTATTTGAATTCTCTGGATAACATCCCTTTCATTATCTTCTCTCTAATGAATTATGGAGTACAAGTATTGAAAGTAGTCTTTTTAGGGGACTTACTTGGTTATCAATCTTTACTAGTAATTCATTACCATTCTTCTCCTTCCTAAAATTGCATTCCATAAACTTTGTCTTAATTCAGCTAATTTTAAATCCTTTGGACTATAATATTTCCCACAACTTTAGCTTTGTGCTTGCCCCCCATTGTCTGTTGATCTTTGGCACAATCCTATGTTGATAGGGAAATTATGTGCATCTTTTCTAGTGGTCCTAACATGTGTTATCGCTCCTTCATACATATATATAATTATGTCTATATACCTCCATAAAACTCTTTTTGCACCTTACATCCACCATATGAAATCTCTAGGGACCATATTATAAGCTTTTTTTATATTTTAAAGTCAATAAAACCATGTAGAGGTCCTTTCTCAAGTCCCTATAATTCTTTATCAATTTTCTAAGTAGAAAAATAGCTTTCAAAATAGATCTCATAGACATGAAACCAGACTGGTTTTTCAATACACTCGTCTCATATTGCAGCCTCTTCTCAATCATTCTTTTTCAAAGTTTCATGATGTGCCTCATAAGTTTGATCTTATGATAATTAGTGCAACTTTATATGTCTCCTTTATTTTTATAGATTAGTACGATAAAGCTTTTCCTCCATTCATCTAGTATTTTGATTTTACAATCTTGTTAAACAACTTCGTCAACCAAACTACTCATATATCTCTCATATACTTCCAAACCTCTATTGGTATACTATTGCGTCCTATAGCCTTTCTTGATTTCATCTTTTTCAAGGCCTCTTTCACTTTAAGTATTCTAATCCTATGGTCAAATTTATGTAGTTTAGCATTTTTTAAATTTCTCTATTCTTAGGACAATTGTCATTTAGCAATTTTTTAAAATAACTTTCCTACCTTAATTGAACTCGTTATCTTTGATTAATAGCCTTTAGTCATCACTTTTAATTTTTAATATAGTCTAAGTCCTTGCTCTTTTGTTCTCTTATTTTTGCACGTTTAGATATATTTTGTTTACATTCTCTTGACTCTAATCTATTATAGAGATCATCATACGCCTTAAGTTCAGGCTTACTACTCTTGTAGAAACCTTTTTAGTATTCTTATATTACTTAAAGTTTTTGTTATTTATAGTTCTCTAAAATGTTTTAAACACATTTATTCCCCTTAATTATTTTTTTTTTGCTTTTTCACTCTACCAACAAGTTTCCTTTACTGGTTGCATTTTACCTTTTGATACCCTTAGAATATTGTTTGCCACTTTTTAATGGACTCAGTCATATTAGTTCATATGATATTTACTTCTATTTCATGTTCTACTTTCATTCTAATGTCAACTTGTTTGCCAATTATATTATCTTCTCTCTCTTTTTTTTTTTTTTTAAGTTCCACCATTTAGTTTTTAAGTTCCTTTTCTTTTTGTACATGACCATTTGAGTTTACTCCTATAAATATCCTCCGTGTTAGAAATTTTTTGCATTATTCCCTTCATATCTTCCAAGAATTGTCTTTTGATTATATCTTTCAACCTACCTGTGGGGCATATGCACTTATAACATTCACAATCTTCTCTTCTCAAACAAGTTTTATTAGTAGAATTCTATCGTTGGTTCTTCTAACATTTACAGCTTTATCTTTTAATTTTGTATCTACTAGTATTCTCATGTCATTTCTATTGTTGTCCTTTCTTGCATACGAGAGCTTATATCCATTGATTTTTTGTTTTTCAGTTTTAGCCCCTTTACCACTTTGTTTCTTTGACACAAGTTATATTAACTATCCTACCTTTCATTTTATCTACTAACTCCATAATCTTACATGTTAATATGCCTATATTTCATATGGTGAAATGAATCTTATTCTCCTGAGCTAGTCTCTTTACACATGCACATTTAGAATGGCACAGAAATCCTTGTGTACTTTCCACTGTACCTCGTTTTGATGTAGCGTGTTGTTTCCGAGAGAACGCCATATCATCCCTTGCCTATTACCCACTGCACCTGGGATTAGATGCAGCACGTTGCTTATGGAAGAACAACCTAGCAGTCCTTACTCATTTTCCATTGCATCCAAGCTCTAATACAGCACTTCACTTGCAAGGAATGCCCTAGCTTGATGGATGCCTTAGTCTTTAGATTCATGTTGTATGATTTGCTAAAAGATTTTATGCCAACCGGCAACTTGATGCAACCTTGCTCTTTTATCGGGACGTGGGACTAGGTGCAAAATCATAAAACTACACTAACGGAGTTTTATAATTATCTTATGTAACCAAAAACGTTCCATCCAAATACTCACCTTGTGGGTTTACTTTTGAAAATTGGAATAAAATTCCATTACGAGTGTCAGGGAAAATAATCAGCCCGAACACCATGGAAAATGGCTTTCATGGAACTAGTTCCTTAGTCAGCTTTTATGCCTGTAAAACACATACCTATAACTTTTTCCTTCAAAGAGGAAGGCTGGCATCCATACGAAGCTCCAACTTTTGCATGAATAAGCCTCCCCATTGGATCATGAAACCCACTAATCTGATTGCTCCGGCTTAGGACATCTTGTAAACAAAAATATGAGGATGATTTGAATCATTCTGGCATCATCTCTTATGGGGAGTTGAGTTTAGACAGTTGTTCATGCAAAGCTTCTACCCATCCATTTTCTTTGTTCGAAGTACGACCGTCCATATTGCTAAAGTCACTCTAATCTGCATGTCTTTTTATCTAATAGGCATCCTAACACAGAACAACCAGATAGATTTGGATCACCCAATCAGAACCCCCTTCAGGAAAAAAGTTTCATCTTCCTTAAATCATATGACAGTTTTCAATTTTCAGGTAATGAGTTTTTCCTTTTTCTTTTTTTTGTTTGGTAGAGATATAAATAAGTTTGCAAAATGAGTTCTTATATAAGCTGACAAAAAGACAAGTAGGGCCACACTTTTCCACAGTGATATGAAACATCTATATTTTAGGCAGTGCCATGGATAAGGTACATATAAGTTATAGTCCATCTAATAATCCTTGTCTCTTATTTCGGTCCTTTAAAGTTAAAGTTAAGGGCAGCCCTGGTGCATGAAGCTCCAGCCTACGCAGGTTCAGGGAAGGAGTGGATCACAAGGGTCTATAGTATGCAGCCTTATCTTGCATCTTTGCAAGAGGCTGTTTCTACACCTTGAACACGTGACCTCAAAGTCACATGATAACAACTTTACCATTGCGCCAAGGCTACCCTTCAAAGTCAAAATTATAAAGGCTAAAAAGCAACAGTTTACATTCATCTCCAAAAGCTCCTCTTAGTGAAGGCTTATAATCATCAAATAGCTAATAATACTTTATATCTCTCATCCAATAGCACATCCTATTAGTTGAATGTTTGGGATTATTGAAATTGTAGGTCCAGCTTACATTTTAACCCGATGATATTTCCCCAAGTAAAAGTACTAGTAGGAGTTAAGACACTTTTAAGTGTCTTTCTTTGTATGCTCAATTACTAATGCATGGTGAAAATAGGCTTTCAAAATCTAAACCTCTCATCATGTTGGCATATCCAAAAATAGGTGATATCTAAGAAATCAATGCATTGGATTGTTGAATATTTCTTTATTGATGAAAACCTTCATCATACCAAGATCATCTATGTCAAATCATCAAGAATAATAGACTAGATGAAGAAGTGTACTTGTATCCATGAGAACGGGTGTGATTCACGAGTCTTGTGGTTCTTGATCTTCCAAATTGATGCGTATGAATTTTCTAGAACAATCTAGTCCATTAATTATATTAATATAGGATTAAGGTGATCTTCGTTACATGTATCGTAATTAAATCCATCCATGGTCACGTATATCAACATAATCAAACGACATAGATCAAGTATAGATACGTAGTATGGAAATTACATGAAATGTGATTTAAACATGCCCATTTCCAACTGGTCCAATTTTATTCTTTATAAGATCATATTAAAACTAAATCAGAATGAAATATTAAACTGAATACTTTATTTCTGCAAAAAATATCCATAAACACAATATGTATCTGAAACATAAAAACATATAAATACAAACTCCCATTAATCTAGTATATCCTCAAATGTTACAACACCCATATGAGGAGTATGCTCATGAAAGACCTTGGGTGGTAGCCCCTTTGTAACAACCCACATGAGCCCATATAGTTAGAATATTGTCCGCTTTGGGCCAGGCCCGCATAGCTTTAAAACGCGTTCTAACTGTTAAGGTCTACCTAGACCCTTATCAATCGTCTAGGAACTTTCCTCCTTCCGATGTGGGACTAACTCTCAGCGCCTCACCTTGCTTAGAAGCCTGCCAACCCTTTAGGCCCGCCCTCATCGGCCAAGGCTAGCCCTCTCCCCTCCTTAGGGGCCATGCGACCTCATGTGGGGTTAGCTTGCCACCCATGCGGTCAGGGTCTGGTTCTGATACCACTGTAATGCCCTGGGTCCGGGCTCCCCAATAACAATATTGTTCGCTTTGGGCCCTAGGCCCACACGGCTTTGTTCTTACCCACGACGGGGTAAAACGTGTTGTTATTGGTTAAAGCACTCCCAGACCCTTATCAATGCCCAGGAACCTTTTTCCTAGCCGATGTGGGACTAACTCTCAAGCCTCACCTTGCCTAGAAGCCTACCAGCCCTCCAGGCCTGCCCTCATCGGCCAAGGCTAGCCCTTAGTGGTATCAGAGCGGGACCCCGACCCCGAGGGTGGCAGGCTAACCCCACACGAGGTTGCGTGGCCTTAAGGAGGGGAGAGGGCTAGCCTTGGCCGATGAGGGCGGGCTGATGAGGGCGAGCCTGGAGGGCTGGCAGGCTTCTAGGCTGACAAACTTCTAGGCAAGGTGAGGCTTGAGAGTTAGTCCCACATCGGCTAGGGAAAAGGTTTCTGGGCATTGATAAGGGTCTGGGAGGGCTTTAACCAATAACAACGCGTTTTACCCCGTCGTGGGTAAGAACAAAGCCGTGCGGGCCCAGGGCCCAAAGCGGACAATATTGTTATTAGGGAGTCTAGACCCAGGGCGTTACACCCTTAATAAGCGGATCCGCAACTATGGAGTTTGTACCAATATGCTCTATAGACACTTGACCACTCTAAACTCTTTCCTTTACAACTAAGAACTTGATGTCTATATGCTTTGACTTTGCCGAGCTCCTGTTGTTGTTGGAATATAAGACTGTTGACTTATTGTCACATAATAACTTAAGGGGTCTTTATATTCTATCCACAATTTGTAGCCCTGTGATAAAATTCCACAACCATATTCCATGATTGGATGCCTCATAACATGCTATAAACTCATCTGCCATAGTGGAAGAAGCAATGAGTGTCTGCTTGGCACTCTTCCAAGAGATAGCTCTTCCAACAAGCAAATAGATATAGCCTAAAGTGGATCTACGATTGTCTTGGCATCCAGCAAAGTCAGAGTTGGAATTCCCAATGATTTCTAACTTATCCATCCTCCTGTATGTGAGCATGTAATCTTTTGATCTTTGAAGATTTTGCATGACCCATTTGGTTGCTTTCCAATGATCCATTCCCGGATTACTCAAATATTTGCCTAACATCCCAACAATGTATGCAATATTCGAATGCATACCAACTTGAGCATACATTAGACTTCCCATTGCTATAACATAGGAAATCTTTTGACTTTCCTTAGTTTCAAAATCATTCTTCACGCATTGATCAAGACTGGACTTGTCTCCTTTAACAACAGGGGTGTCTCCTGGTTTCCCATCTTGCATGCCAAATCTCTTAAGTACCTTCTCAATATAGCTCTTTTGTGATAATTCAAGAATACCTCCAGAGCAATCCCGATGTATATGAATCCCCAATACAAAAGATGCATCCTCAAGATCTTTCATCTAAAATTTCTTTGATAGAAATCTCTTGGTTTCGTGCAACAAGCCTATATCATTGCTAGCAAGTAGTATGCCATCGACATATAAAATCAGGAAAATGTGTTTACTTCCACTAAACTTGTGGTATATACAATCATCAACCACATTCATCTCAAAACCAAACAAGATAACAACTTAATGAAACTTGTAATACCATTGATGGGAAACTTGCTTAAGCCCATGAATGGATTTCTTTAATTTGCAAACCATATTCTTTGCATTTCCCAACACAAAGTTTTCTAGCGTCACTATATAAATCGTCTCATCAATGTCACCATTGAAAAATGTAGTCTTTACATCCATCTGATACAACTCAAGGTCAAAATGTGCCATTAATTTCCCGAAAGAGTCTTTCGATGAAACCGGAGAGAAAGTCTCATTATAATCAATTCTTTCCCTCTGAGTGAAGCCCTTTGCAACAAGACAAGCCTTATATCTCTCAACATCACCCTTCAAATCTCTCTTAGTTTTAAATATCCATTTGCAAGCAATGGGCTTCACACCTTTAGGCAATTGGACGAGTTCCCAAACATTATTGTCTTTCATGGACTTAGTCTCTTCATTCATGGCATCAATCCACTTCTGAGAATTAGTACTTTGCATGGCTTGATAAAAGTTAATCGGATCATCTTCCACCAATCCAATGTCATCCTCATTTTCTTGGAGAAATATGATATAATCATCAAAAACCGCACTTCTCCTCTCTCTTGTGGATCTCCTTAATGGCATCTGTTCTTGAGGTTGTTGAATTTGTTCTTCAAAAACAACCTGTTGACCTTGATTAGGAAAATTTTCAACATTGTCTTGTGATTTTGTATTGCTTCTTGAACAATATCAGGAATAGGAGCCTGATCGTTGTCAATAACAATCGTAAGAAAAGAAATGGATTCCTCTTCAAATATAAAGTCTTTAATCTTATCTCTCCCCCCAAACTCAATATCCTTAAAGATCTAGGCATTTCCCATCTCAAAGGACCTGGTTGTAGGATCATAAAATTTGTACCCCTAAGACCATTCAGTGTACCCAACAAAATGGTTGCTGATTATTCTCGAGTCTAGTTTTCTTTTTTCCACTTTACCTATAAGGCCTTGCCTCAATTGGCCAACCCTAAATGTGTAAATGCTTTATACTGAGCTTCTTGCCCGTCCATAATTCATAAGGAGTTTTAGCCGTTGCCTTAGTTGGAACTCTGTTAAGGATGTAAGCTACAGTTTTTAGTGCCTCTCCCTAAAGTGAATCTAGTAAGATAGTATGACTAATCATACTCTTCACCGTGTCCTTTAATGTTCTGTTTCGTCTCTTAGCAACACCATTCATGTTAGGACTTCCCGACATAGTGTATTGTAGGATGATACTGCACTTCTTTAGGAATTTGGCAAATGGCCTTGGACGTTGTTCACCTGATCCATCATATCTACCATAGTAATCACCACCACGGTCAGATCAAATAGCCTTAATGCTTTTGCGAAGTTGGTTCTCACTTCAGCCTTGAATGCCTTAAATAAGTCCAGTGATTGAGACTTCTCATGAATGAGATAAAGGTAGCCATAACATGAGAAATCGTCTATGAACGTACTAAAATATTATCGACCATTCCATGACGTTGTAGGGAATGACCCACAAATATTCGTATGTATTAGTTCTAAGATATTTGAAGATCTGTTGGCACCTAATCTCCTTATGTTTGTCTACTTCCCCTTAGTGAATTCTATCTGACACAAGCCTTTCAATTCTTTGTTTAGATATGTGCCCTAAACGCTTATGCCAAAGTGAAGCAGAATTCTCATTGGTTAATTTGTATTTTATACCACGTGAACTCATATGCAAGGTTTCATTAAAAGAGGCAATAGAATTAAACAAATGAACGTTATCATAAAAAGACAAAGAACTAGTACCAACAATATTTGAATTCAGAAAAAGACTAAATTGATTATTTTCAAATGAACAAGAATAACCAAATTTTGGTTGCAGGTCACTATTCAATGGTCTGGATCAAAATCCAAGCTAGAACGGTGATTTTTAACTAGCGTCATTAGGACGCATGTGTTTGAGATGCGTGATCTAGACGTGCCGTGTGCGTCTGCATGCATCCTGATCGCCAGGACGCTTCCGCGTGCGTTTTGGATTCTAGGACGCATGGCGTCCCACGTGGTCTGTGACAGTGCAATAGCACTCTTCCGCTTGCATGCAATGCGTGCACGTGTGACGAAGTGTCTGCCCTTGTTGTCGCCATTAGTTCGTTCCGCACAAGGTGTCTTGGGCACATCGTCCATCGGAGACGATGAGCCTAAGCCATTCATCTTGTTTTGATCAGATTGGGGTCTCAGATGACTCAATTTTTGTTCTGTTTTTACTCTTTCTAAGGTTTTGAGGGTCCTTGAATTCATTTAACAGTTTAAATAATTCATTTGAGGTGTTTTTATGATGGTTTTTCTACTGTATCACGATTTTCCTAGAATAAAGCCCTAATCTCTTGAAAATTTTGGATCTAACAGCCGAGAGCAAGAGAGCAAGACACTGTTGACTTCAAAAACCATTCTCAAACAATCACATCACAAAAAAAACAAAAAACAAAAAAAAAATTTTTTTTTTTTAAAACTTGCTTGTCAATGATTCAACATGAAGACGCTCCAAGACCAATTGTTGAATATTTCTTTATTGATGAAAACCTTTATCATACCAAGATCATCCATGTCAAATCATCAAGAATAATAGTCTAGATGCGAAGGTGTACCTGTATCCATGAGAATGGATGTGATTCACGAGTCTTGTAGTTCTTGATCTTTTAAATTGACGCATATAAATTTTCTAGAGAAAGGGTTCTCCCTTTTCTGATGATGGGATATCAGAAAAGAATAATGCGTACAATTTGGGGACCATAATCTTTTATAACTGCATACACTTTCTTTATTTTTAATTTGAGCCAATCATGAATTAGAAATAAGAAATTAGGTCTCTACACACAATAAAGCCCATGCTTTGTGAGATGACTTAGGCCCATTTAACTTTAAACCTTATCATATCACTTTTAATTTGGGCCAAACCTCTACAATAGCATATAATATATATATGTATGTATGTATGTATGTATGTATGTATGTATGTCCAAAATCTAACATGGATCATTTTAACTACGTGTCTTCTGCATTTGAAATTTTTTTAACAAAAATATACGGTGGTGACTTGTAACTCAAAAGAGTGTTGGAAACATCCAAGGGGCATGCAATTTTGTCCCTAGCCTAATCGAGGTATGCTTAAGACGATGAACTATCTAGATCTCCAAATCAATTTCACCATGCACTAGTAAAAGGGAAACCAACTTCTTCCAAGTAAACACATGCTCTTGCATCATATAGTAACTCTTGCCAAATTACCAATATGTTAAAAAACTTGGTTCTAATAAAGAATTTTTTAACTTTCTCACTTTTTTTTTCTTTAGGAAATTAATACGAAGCAAACTACCTAGAAATTATTATTATTATTTCTAAATTTACTTGAAATCTCCCTAACAAGGGTAAATTGAACTCTTGAACCTCTTGCTAAGAGTAACGAGGAAAGATGCCTTGTTGTCTACAGCTGACTGCGCTAAATGGCTGTAGTCTGGTTCACAAAAGAAGAGGAGAGGACTTCATAAAAATAGCACTGTTCTGTCCTGCTGAGAAATGATAAATCCAAGTGCACCCTTGTCAAGTATGCACTACGCATTCTCTTTTAAGAGATGCATTTAAAAGTGGCTAAAGTTTAGGTTGATGTTGAAACACTTGACAAGAGTAAATTGCAAGTGCACACTTGAATTTATCATTTCTTCTAATAATCCTAAACTTTTTATTATTGGACAGGTTAGTTAAATGTGATTTTAGCTTGGGAGTTGGACGGTAGGATTGGGTGGTGTGGCTGATTTCCCGGAGCAAATGGTCCTGGACACATGTTATATATGATAGTGGCTGGTGAATGCTTACAACAAGGTTCCTTTATCTTTTATCAGTTCATGTAATGACAAAAAGACGTGAGAAAATTCTCAGTGGCTCTACCTGTCCAAAAGGGACCCTTCATCTCATTGTCACCTTATTTTTGCCTTTTCCTCTTACTACCAACACTGTGCAGAAGGGACCATTCACTTAGTTTGGCCTTTTTCCTCTTACTACCAACACAGTGTGGAGAAGGGACCATTCACTTAGTTTGTCCTTATGAAACCTTGAGTTGGTATCATGAGATCCTTCTAATTAATTAGGCTAGATGTTAATGGACCCAAACAGTCTATAATCGGTACTAAGGCTGGGGACTAATTGGATATAAAGGACATAATCCTAAATGGGATCAATCCTTCTCCTGTTATTTGATTGTTAATCAGATTGGACCAAACATAAGTGTAGGCCCAGCACCATATCAGAGATTTTCAGCATTCAAAATTGGCTTTAGAAAATGCCTGTAAATATATTGTTTTTCTTTAAGTTAATAAAAAGAAAGGGAAGAAGTCAGCATAGCTATAGGGTATATCTGTAGCAAGTTTGTTTTTAAAGTTGAGACCATGCTCTAGTGATGAAAGAATCCTCTTTTCCTTTTGTTTTGTCAGTGACTTTGGTGTCGTCTTTGTTTTCCACACTTAATAAGTCCTAGTCTATGATCTAGATTGGGTTGGACCTCTGCTAGCTCTTTCTTTATTCAGTGTTTTCTGTTTCTTTTTCTACCATGGGATACTGCCCACCTTGGCTTGAAAAATATGCGCACTGCCCAATTTTATTCCCATTCAAATGTATTTTTGTTCGCCCAAATGTGTGAACTGTTGCTTATGCATGGGCTTTGACCATTGATACACACACACACACACACACTCTCTCTCTCTCTCCCTCTCTAAAAGAAACGATGAAGGGAAAATGGGCTGCAGCCCCGGTGCACGAAGCTTCTGCCTATGCAGGGTTCGGAGAAGAGACGAATCACAAGGGTCTATAGTAAGCAGTTTTACTTTGCATTTTTGCAAGAGGCGATTTTTACGCCTTTAGCCCATAACCTCCAGGTCACACGACGACAACTTTACCATTGCGCCAAGACTTCCCTTCAAAATAGACTGCTGGGTCTCTCCTCAAAATGCACCCTAGCTACTTTGTCACGTTTACGTCAGCTAGCTACTTCGATCAAACAAGCAACCGCAACTTCTTCACAGTGCTGTTGACTTGAGCTTCAGCAGGTGATATATTGTAGCCTATCCATCCATCAATCCTCATCTAACTTCGATCCAAAAGCAGCTTAACATATCAGAATGGACTAAAATCATGTTCATTGCATTTGCACACTTTATGAGATCGCCAGTCTCAATCAACTGGCGTGTTTCCGTGTAGACTTGGAGAGTTGATCATTAGGCTTAATCCCAGTCGTACCATCGGAAAAATCAGCCTAAAAACTGAGAGAGAGGATGACTGAGAAAGTCTTTGTTGGGATCCAGGGTGACACTCCCTTCGGCTCTGCCCCTGCAAATCTATGCATTAATTCCTAGTTCTTCTAAACTTCATGGACCACCAACAGCCAACTCACATGCTTTTGGTCCCGCTCCTGCTAGCTGCAAGAAATAATCCAACAAAATCAATCGTTGATGTTTAGATAGACCCTGATCAACACAAATCACAGCCAGTACATTGGTACCAGTTCGTCGGCAGCAGTGAAATTATAGACCACATGGTACATGTGGCTACAAATGGTGTCATGTTACAAAAGGGAGAGACTGCTACTTCCTTTCGAGCAATTATCTAAACAAAGCCACCTTGTTAATGAAAATCTACATGCAAATATTATGCTGCGATTTTCTCTTATTTGTTGATCTCTTTAGCTCCTCATAATACTTTCAGCAGCAAAGTTGCTTTGTGAATGATGCGAACCTTTACACAAGGGATCACCAACAGAGTGGCGTACCAAATTCCTTTGGTATTCGATTGCACCAAGTTAGGCAGCTTGCCAACAACGTCAACCACTGAATCATCATCCCCACAAATGTCCTTTCTGCTCCAACTCCCATCCCCATTTACAGTTCACACTTTAAACTGCTCTATCGTCATCATCCCTTCCCCTGCACTTTCCATGTGACGCTTAGACCACACTTGATCAGAGCTGATGATCTAGTGGATCACCCAAGAAGCCACTCTTTTATATTTTTCTACTAATTGGTTTGGTGTAATATATGGGGTGAAATCGTCAAATTAAGGAAGAAGTCAATACAGATATATATTTCTCATGCATATTTTACCAACATCACAAGCAAGGAAATGAGAAGCAAATCACATCCTCCAAGAGAAATAAACTTGTGGTCCACCATGAGAATTCACTCAGTTTTGTAGTTAGCTGTTGACAGTTCTCTGGGAACTACAGCAATTAGAAAGGCGTAAGCCGAAAAGTGTCGTTATCAAAGATGGTCAATACAAATACTAATATAATTTCCTCGATGCTTTTTGCACCCCATTTTTTTTTTTATACAAAACACTCTGTAAAACTTGGCAAAAACAAGTAGCAGCGCTCCTTTTCTTCATCTCACTCTAGAATCTGGTGGTGTTTTCTGCGGTCTATTGCCACCAACTGCGAAAAATAACACAAACCAACAATAAAATAAGATCAGGTTTAAGTCAAACAAACACTAATTGTCCAAAGTAACAGTCAAGTTGACTATAAAAAATTGACACTAGAAATCGGCACATGGTCCACAATCCACCGTCCATTTCTGAAAGGATCTCGAGAGAGTGCGCCATTACACGAGCGAGATCTTGTAGAAATGGACAGTGAAAATGATTGAGCATGCAGTGCATGGTTTGTATACGATGTCACTATTCAATCAATCCTTCTAAAATATTAGGATACCAACTGCAGAAGCATGTGTGGGTGGACTTATTATCAAGTCTTCCCACAGAAAAATTCAGGGAACGGAGGGCTTCCAATTGGATTTGGGTTCCATTACTTCACCGATTGCATATTGGGTAAGTATCCAAAGATGACCAAGTTGGCCCCTTTAAACAATATTGCAGAAAGATGCTGAAAGTTAAAAGGTGATTATCAGTAACTCACGGCACAATGTAGAAAGTTCGCTGCTCTTCAATACACGCAGTCGCTTCACTGTGGTCACAAACATGCTGCAAGAAGTTTACAGAAAATTAGAAAATGGGAAATTATGATTCAAGAAAACTTTGTGATTAATTGTTTAGAACTATATGCAACTTAACAGAGAAAGAACCCCTACTAACAGAGCTTTAGCTAAGGAAGTTGAGGGCAAGGCTGTTATTTGTCAACATAAAAGAGTTGCTGATTCAGTGGAGGGAGTAATCAATAGAGAAGCCACTTGACAACGTCTCGATTACAAGACTTGGAACTTGTGGATGGGATAGTTAGGAACCTTGATGCGCACTAATGTACCACAATTATTTGGTATACAATCTATCACCCACTGTTGCCAACCCCTAGTTGGGATAAGGTCTTCATGATGATGAATCTATCACCCACTGTTCCTTACAACCTTGAGATCCACAACTATGCATCACCTGAAATCTAAGATTAGATTGGGCTATGCTTATTATGCGGCAAGCAGCAATGGGTTATTGTCTATGATCATTCCCCAGTAGCTAATGCAAGTGTATGAGGAAAAGAACAAAAGATTAGATCTAGGACAGCGTGCCATATGTTGGCCTGTCTTTGTAATCTGTTAAAATGAAACAGAAGAAGACAGATGATCTGATCAACGCTCAGTAGATGATTAAGAAGACAAGAAAGATAATCTTATCTAAACAGTCTGCAGAACATGTTAGAAAAATAAAGAGAACAGGACCTTGTTTTACATATTCAGGGAAAAGACAGACTAAAAACATAGATTCTGAAAATCAAACGGTATAAAATAACAGAGGAAACAGTAAGAAATACTTACTCCCATGGAACATCCCCAACCAACATCCTATCGCCTTCATTATCTTCATAAACCAGAGTATATTCCCCAGTACCATCCAATAGACCTGTAATTGCCAGCACTTCTTCTGTCTGGTTTCCAGCAGCAGGGGAATCTCTTTGAGCTGGACAGAAATGAAAAGTTGAAGGGAAATATAAATGCGGAAATGTATACCATGAAAAGGAATTTCTTTTCCATAAATTGAAATAAAATTACCCGACACTAACCTGCCAGAAGGCATCTGAAGAGTTCATCGACAGCACGAGAGAGTTTCTCATAGCTGTCATAGGCCTTGAGATCAACCTTTCTTCCAATGGGGACACCATCCATGTTAATCTTTACAAACAAGCCTTTTTTACAGTTATCTGGTTTTTCTATGAACTCAGGAGCCCTAGTTTGCGAATCAGGAGGTGGTTTTGAGGAACTGCTTGCAAGATTCTTCCGAAAGGAACGGACAGGAGGCCATCCAACAACGGGAACAGAGGCAGTTCTGTTTATAGTCACCAAAAAGAAAATTCACAGAATAAGCTTACGGTATTCATAACAGGAAATATATAACTTGATTAGATGTTGCAACCCATAGGAAAAAACCAAAAGCATTTGCAGTTCTAGAATTATCAAATAAGGAAATGATTATTCAGAGACGTAAAAACTACAACAAATAAAATAATAAAACTTTATATGGGGATAAAAGGAAAGAAGCACATGAGTTCCATTAGAAAGAAGAACCAATTGAATCAAAAAAAAAAAAACATGAAAATATGAAATTCAAAATACCCATTGTTTCCATTAGAGAGAGAAACTGAAAGAGACATAATTTGTAAGAAAAATCAAATTCAGATCACAGAAAACTTGCAGTTGCTAATAAAATTAAGGAAACAGAGAAAAAGTAAGTTTATTCAGAAATAATGAACACAACTCCAATAAATAAATTAGCGTACAATCAAATTTCTAATGGAAAAAAATTCTTTAATTTATCAAAAGAAAACATTCTAAAATTTGTTACCAAAGTGGCAATTTTTATTTTCCTTTTCACGAATGCTAAAAAGATTTTTATTAACAAGATGGAAATTACTTCCAGTTAAATAAACCAAAATTCTTACACATATATTTAGTACATCTAAAGACTATGGAGCCTTTGTTAACTGGACAGCCTATTTTCACTATTAAAACACCCAAATTACTAAAATACATATACAATAACATATTTAGTACAGAGAGAGAGAGAGAGAGAGAGAGAGAGATCTGGCACTAGCCATATTATCACATTCCCCAAAACCAAAGGATAAGAAAGGGAAGAGCGAGGACAGCTGAAACAGACTAATGACAAACCAAAGGAAATAAGAACAAGAAAGAACAGAGAACATTTTTCAAGACAGGGGAACAGCGTACCTTGTCTGCGTATTGTTGACACCAGCCGCATTTGCAGAATCTGCTTTCCTCTCATGGCTCTGTAACTCTACTTTTGTGCCATTTGCCTGTGCCGATTCCTTTGCCATAACTGGCATGCTTGTTGGGATTGATTGGAACTGCATAAATGCAGGTTTCTGCTGTTGGCTCTTTGAAAAAGTTGAAGACGATGGAGATGAAGATGGCCAAGGAGGAGGAAACAAAACCCCTGGATTCTGTGAAGATAGTTTCTGATTTTGGCCACAGTTATTGTCATTTACTGCTCCTTTTTCTGGTGCTTCAACTGTATCTAAAAATGCTCTCTTTGCTCCAGCACAAGGATTAGTGTTATTCTTGGGAACCTTGGGAAAGTACCCAAGTGAGATATGAGATGATTCATCTCTTTCTTTAGTGCTGCCACCATTTTCTTTCAGTGACCAATCTCCACCAGGTGGCCCGAGCCTCAGTTCTAGCTTTTTCTCTTCCAAACTTCCTCCATCTCTCACCAACCAACCTCTCTCTTTAGACATCAAACCAAGTAACTGATGGTATGACCCATCTTTCCTTAAATCTCCCTCCATTACAGTCAAATGCAAGAAACCCAGATGAAATCAACCTGCCACTTCAGAGAAAGTAAACTGTCTGGGAAACAGCAAAGCTTTCTCTTCTACTACTAACAGAAGAAGAGAATCACAAGACAGAAATTAGATAACACCCACAGACAGTCTTACGAATGACCACAAGATACAATGATGAAAAAACTACGACAAATAACAAAACCCCATCATCAAAAGCATCATTTACAGCAAGTAAAACTACCACGTCCGCATAAACAAACCACAAAGATCAACACCTACAACCTAAAATCATCGGAAACCCAGATATAACAGACCAAAAAACCACCCGAATCCCGCGCTGATGTCCGACAAAACAAAAACCCAGATAGAGAACAACACCCTCAGCAGACCCAAACAACCACAAACACAGAAATCCCCACAAAAGAAGAGCACGGCCGACAGGACACACAGACAGAACTAAGAAACAGTTCTCCAGACGAGACTTACAGCTTCCAAACTACTCGAAACAAAATACCCAGATGAGAAAGAGCAACACTAACCTCACCCAACCCCTATAAATCGGTTCTCCATACCAGACTTAAGCTTCCAAACTGCTCGAAACAATATACCCAGATATGAAAAAGGAAAACTAACCTCACCCAACCCCTATAAGTCCCAAAATCTTAGTGAAGAAAAGTGAGGAAAAAGAAATCCTCAAAGCTAAGTACGCAAGCAAAGGTGGTGGTCTTTCCCTCCTCCCCTTTTGTTTTTCTTTTTTGTGCTGGCAGATTAAAAAGGAGAACGAGAACAGGAAAGAAGCCGAGAGAGATTCCTTCACTCAAACCCAAACCAGAAACGGACTTAGAGCTTTGCTCACGCAAGGATGACAGAAGAAAGAGCGTTTAGGACGCGTGCCCATACGACAAAGAGCACATAGCCCCAAGCTAGCCTTCCTTCTCGCTCTATCTCTACTATTTGTAATGAATTTTTTGAATATAAAATGTAGCCGTTTTGGCTAATGTTAGAGGAAGAAAAGAGTGGGGAGAGAGAGAGTGCGTGTGCGATAAATATTGATTAGAGTATAATTATATCGGAAAAAGGGGATGAGATTTTCAGTTCTTTAATAATTAAAATGGAAAAGATATTCTGAGCGAAGATTTGCATGATCCTTTGGTTCAGGGGCTGTGCAATTAAAACATGCAGATTCTCAACGATGGACCGGGTTGGTATAATTATTAAAGTGCCCCTGCTCAAGATGCCATCACAGTGGACCCCCTACAAGGTAGGATAGCCCCTGGATACCGGCATAGTTCTAAAACTTGCATTTCTGATTAAAAAATTCGTCCATAAGTTACTAGACTTGTAACATAAATATCACCTGTCAGGATTCGATTCCGGGACCTCTAAAACTATAATAAACATCCTAACCCAACTCTTCAAGCCTTCACTTGTGCATAATAGGTGAAAATTTCATATCTGATAATTATAATACTATTAAATATTCCATTCAAGTATTTTTGAGTCACAGAAATGGCTTTCATTAACTTAATTTGCCTTATAGTTTAAATGAGTTTTTTTTTTTTTTTTTTCTAAGCCATAGTGGGAGATGAAAAATGAAGACAAGATGAAGTCTGAAGGATTGGTGGGTTGTTAGAAGCAACTCAACTAGACTCAACTACAATGTGAGCCGAGTTGATTCTTGGATCATAAACGACCTTTGCGGTGAGGAATTATTTGCTCGTGAGTCAGGATCATCCAAAAAATCAAGTTTCTCAACTCCCACATTAGATATGTGTTATTGGAATATCCTTAGATGAATTTTCAGATGACAATAAATACACAGCCCTATCTTGTATTTTTATAAGAGGCTATTTTCATGTCTTGAACCCATGGCCTCAAGATCACATGACAACAACTTTTACCATGAATAACTGTTATTTCTAAAATAATAAGTATAGGTTTTCGACGGAATTAATTTTAGTCAAAAGTTCATGAAACGAATACAATCAGCTAAAGCAGGTTCCATCATAACTGTCATTCTACTGTTTGCTTGACGATGCTCTCTCTATGGATGAGTCATAAATTAAATTCCACATCAAGAGATGATTCTAAGCCTTTGCTAAGTCGGTTTTATTGTTGAACAGACACGGTAGCCAAGAACCTACAGCTTACAGTACTCAAATGGGTTTGAACATTGAAGCAGGGGTTATGCGTATAGATGGTTTTGATCATCCAAAAGGATGAGCCGATCCACTACTACTGTAGCCGTTCCTATTTTCCAAGGAAAAATATGTGCATCCACTGGGTATGGTGCATGAGAAATCCTTCTTGCCTAGTTATGATCAAATGTTAACTTGGAGTCATTTAAGCTTCCCAATTTGAAGCACAAGATATCTAGTGAGAGCTAGGATTATCGAAGTGGAGAAGACTTGTTTTAGTCCGGTTCAAAGTGTGAAAATGATCTCTTGCAAAAATACAAGATAAGACTGTATACTATAGACCTTTGTAACCTACTCCTTGACCCTACATACACGTAGAGCTTTGTAGACCGGAGCTGCCTATTTAGAAGACTTGTTTGCATGGTTTATCTAAGACACCGCTAAACAATAACTAGTTTGGAGCCTGAAATGTTGGCTTGACTTAAATGTTTAACCATAGTCGGCCAACCACTACAATTAAATCTCTCATTTATGTGACTAAAGTCCTTGCCACCACTATCTGTATGGCTGGGATTATCCGAGTGCAACGACATTGTATATCTCGCATTGGAGAAAAAGTCCATTCATGTTAGAAAGGAGCGAATCTCAATAACGAAAGTCACGAGTTCGAAACTCTTGTGGGTATGTGGGAGTGCATGTGTGCACCACTAAAAAAGGTATAAAAAAAAACAAAAACAAAAGAAGAACATATTATCCAACTCTTCCACACAAACAACCAATCTACGTTTGGCCAGTCCAGAGTATAAGGGTGGAAATTACTACAACCAGGAAGGAAAACAACCCTCTATGTGGTCATAACCTTTGTGTGCATCATCGCCCATGGTTTTTAGACTTGCATGTACATATAGATTTGGTAACCAAACAACCATTTTCTACAAACACTTGTATCCACCAATACATTGACAAAAGGTGGGGAAGGAAGAAAAATATGGCAAGGGCATAAGACTCATCAAGTCTAATGTTTTCTGGTTCCCAATTCATGTTTATAACACTCCATCCATTCCCTTTCCTAACCCTGGTCAAGTCGCTGGCATTGTCGGCTGGATACACGGGAATTCATGTTCCGCTGCCACCACGTGTAGACCCTTAAAGCCTCATCTGATGGGGCAGGCTTGGCACAAGCGTGCACCATGGGCTTCCTCCTTCGCCTCATTCTTACTTCCCCCTACCATCCAACAAGCTCGACAGCGACTGAATTGGCTTGTGCCCACAATTCATTGTCATTACCCTCTTTTACTTCTTTCCTACTTTATACATCAGATGAGATGAGTATCCTCGTCATTTTCCACAATTTCCTTCAATTAAAATGAGTTACTTTAAGTGTATTCTAGGGTTATCATGAAGGAAGTCTTGGCACAATGGTATACTTGTCGTAATGTAATTTTGAAGTCACAGGTTTAAAGAGTGAAAACAGCCTATTACAAAATACAAGATAAAACTGTATATTATAAACTCTTATAGTATGCTCTTCTCCGATGCAGGAACTGGAACTTTGTGTACTGAATCTGCTCTTTATGTTGGGATACATCATTCCAATCCATTCTCACTGGCAGCCCTCATAAGAGGGTTCAGATTTTTTGGACGGTTAAAAGGGAGTGGGAAGGACTGTCAAGGTGGGAATTTAGATCAGTTGGGACCTACTTAGAAGGGATTACATGTACTTTCGAGGATCCCATGAGATGGTGACAATCCCCCATGTGGTAGTGGCTTTCAGTGGTCTGAACTTTTCATCTTGTACTCCCTAAAATCTCGTCTCTCAAATAGTTTTTTTAGGCAAAAGACCAAGTTAGGATTTAAAAACAAAGAAAAAGGCTATAACAACACGAGAAAATGCTATTCGGATTAAGCTTCTACGGCCAACATGTGATCTCTCTATCCAAACCTCACCTTTGAATAATTTAATTCATTCATCTTCTTCATCCTCGCCAAGACAAGATTCATGCAAAAATTCATGTCTATTATTTGTTTCTAGCTACTAGTTTCCTCAATTATAAAGTCTAATTATCTAAGAGGTTAAGACTATATAATTGAAAAGTGTTATTTGAGATGAAAATATATAGTTTTTTTGATAAAAACAAAAAGAAAAAAGGAAAACGTTTCTGGTAACCGAAAATTTACGCCCTATCCAAGATAGTCCAGATGAACGGTTTCGATCATGGATAACTGGCCCTATTTGTACTTATACAGGTCCCACTAGGTTTGTACTTTTTTTACTACATATAATTTAAAGACTTAGCCAAAGACCTCCTTGTTACACCACGTGTGAGTAGGTACTTGGACAAAGACAAGCTTTGTCGAGTGTCGACCGACGAGATGAACACCAAAATTTTCCCCTACTTTAGTGCACATTTCAAACAGATGATTATTTCCTGGTCAATATTCAAACTCCTACCATTGGCCGATGGTGGACTTCTTTATTAGTATGGGACCCATCTGACTACTGATTCTAAGCCATGGATGGGGTAGACATTTAGTTGACTACTGTAAGAAAGAATGCAAATTATGCTTCTTGCAGCACTAACTCGGACCAGTTGTACAGTGGTTATACAATTGTTGGGTGTAAATACTGTTAGGTTTCGAAGGAGAGCTTGGTGCAACTGTAAAATTGTCGTTGTATGATTTTAAAGTCACGGGCGCACGCTTCTTAGAAAAATAAACGGTAAGGCTGCATACTTATAGACCCTTGTGTCTGTCCCTTCCGAAACCCTACCCCCAAGCTACAACCCGTCAAAGAGATAGCCCGGCACGCTCTTTTGACTGTGGAGATGGTGATTGGTGGAGTATACACCAAAATGGTGTTGCTCTCGACGCTTTGATTCTGGATAACACAGTTTGGGGAATCAGGGTTGCCTAATAAAGCGTACGGCTGGATGCCAACAAAGACTAAAAAGAGAAACATGTGGGGGCCAGATCATTGTCCATGCGTGCGGTACACGCTCACTACAAGTACATGCAGGCCCCACATGGATAGTGATCGCAACCCCTAATCTTAGATGGCTAGTTGATAACCCAAAAGTTTTATCAACCATTTTGAGCTGTCTTCTTTCTTAAACGGCCGAAGAATAGAGCTTGGGTTGGTCAAGGGCTCGCTGCAATCTACTGCGAGAGTTCGACCGTCTCTAACTCCAGCTCTCGTCTAAGTCCTAACATTCAGAAAAATAAGATTACAAGGGTTCGACCCATGTCTATTGCAGTTGGAGACCAAAGTGTAATTGCAATAATATGGTAAGATCTCCTTAGTCATGATATAAAGTCCTTTTCAGCACAAAAAAAAAAAAAAAAAAAAACAGAAAATTGTCTGGCGTGGTAGGTTAATGGTCACAAGCAACTTGGCATTTTAGATAAGGTAGAGTCTGTGAATAAGAGTGTGTTAGTGATTTGCTTTATAATTCTTTGCTTGTAAAAAAGGGCAGTCATGGAGCACAAAACTCCTGCCTATATAGGGTTTGGGGAAGGGGTGGACCACAAGGTTCTACAGTATGCAGTTTTACCTTGCATTTTTGCAAAAGACTGTTTTCACACCTTGAACCTCTGATTTCAAAGTCATACGACGACAACTTTACCATTGCGCCTAAAAAAATTATACGAAATGCGTGCCCTCACACTGATCCTCTCTTGACTTTATTTTATATATATGCTTCTAATACAAGTTAAACCTTTGCAAATTAATGCTTACCCTGACTTAGTGCATTGAGTGGGATCTCAACTTGCGCCATCATCTAAATTAATAAATTCGATAAATTTATCAGATAATATATTCTCAAAATTTTCATTAGAGTCCATTGATTACACAAATTAATATGTAAATAAGGGTTTTCAAGAAATGGACTCAAGTTAATACGAATAATTAAGCTTTTCAAGTAAAGTCTCATTAAAGTAATGGCACCACAAATTGCCATACCCTAATTAATTTAGTTAGGGTTTCCTATAAATAAATAAAAAAGTACCTCGCTTAATTAATAGGAAATTTTCAGATGTTATAGAAGAAGTGCACTAATCGTTACTATCAAGATTCTTAAGCCAACCTCACCCCTAATGAAGTGCTTAATACAATTAGAGAGAATGTTTAATGGGTACAAAGCAAGGCACTTAGAAGTACAAAAGTGCCAAGACAATCCAAGAAAAAAAAAAAAAAAGTTCCAAGAAAAAGTGCCATGTAGTACTCGTTGATTTGTCTATCTTTCTTAAGCAAGCGAGTATACACTTCTCCTCTCTTATGGATATCAAATTTTATACCACAAAAAAGCTAAAATATTAGGAGCTTTTAGGGGGTTCCCTAGGTGGATTCAACTATATTAGCTGCCGTTGTTGATGTGCCATTGATCCTAATCAGGTGATCTTTCCATGAAACTCTCGTGTATGTAGGTCTGGGAAGGGGTGGACTACAAGGATCAATAATATGCAGCCTTATCTTGCATTTTGCAAGAGACTGTTTTTACGCCTTGAACCAATGACCTCAAGGTCATACCATGACAAGTCTACCATTGCACCAAGCCTCCTCATCATGCTTGTGGCTAAGCTAAATCGCATTAATGCTTCTACACAGCCAATCTCTAAGATGCCAAATTGTAAGGCCATCAGTTGTCACTGGCTCCTACGATTTCCAAAGGACTTACCACCTCGTAAAGGGAAGCTTGCCATTTGCAACATCAAAAGTGAAAAGTAAAAAGTTATCATTCCTGCTTGCCCCAAAAAGTGTGCAGATACCAAAGTTATTTTTACGCCTTAAACCTATAATCTCAAGGCTACCCTTCAGTTGCTATCTTATATAAAAAGAAAAAAATATAGTACAAACTTTTCTTATTCTAAGAGGACTCACGAGATGAGTTGCTTCCCATGCAACCTTATCATTCCTTGTCACTGTTTAGGAAGCATCAACCAGAGAGAGTTTGGACGGAAAAAACGTCGGCTAAAAGAAACGTGTTTGCGCCTCTACATGCATAAATTCTAGTCCTTGCTATATATACACAGTTTTTCTCAGTGAGGGCAGCCCCAGCACACGGAACTCCCATGTATGCAAGGTCCGAGAAAGAAACAGATCACAAGGGCCAATAATACATCTCCTAATCTTACATTTTACGAGAGATAGACCGTTTTCATGTCTTGAACCCATAACTTATTGGTCATACGATAACAACCCAACACTCTCAGTATTAGCCATAAAGACAATAAAGAGTCATTTTTCACTATTTGAGCTCCTCCCGTGGTAGCAAGCAAACAAACAAAGAGCACGACGTGTGCCTAACGAAGCCCACCCTCCACTCTCTCTCTCGCTCTCGCATATTCATGCCAGGGCCCTTGCTTTTGTGATGACTTTCCCGGTCTTGTAAAAAGGAAGCGACAGAAGTTCAATGAATTTGCCCGCTCTTACGTCATGTGGGCCTCATCAGTCCATGACATGTACTTTCGATAACCCTGGCACCTGGCCACGGGGTGTTTGCTTGATTATGTGTCCTTGTTTTCTATGAAAGAAACTTACTTTATTTGCTTATATTCCTTCTTTTTCACATTCTCTCATCTTTGCATGCAGTCGCCTTCCTTTTCTTTAGTGGTTGCGATAATTAGAAGCCTGGCTAACTTTGCTTTTCTCCTTCTTAAGGTTGATCACGATGTAAAGATACTTTCTGCTTTTTCTAACTCTTTCCCCTCGGATTTTAGACTCTTTTCAATTCTTTATTAGCTATGAACTTATTTAAACGAACAGCCTTGGCATTATGTCGTGTGACCTTGAGGTCACGAGTTCAAGACGTGAAAACAGCCTCTTGCAAAATATAAGATAAGGCTGCGTAATATTGACCCTTGTGATCCACCCCTTCCCCAAACCTTGTATATGCGAGAGCTTCATGCACTAGGCTGCTCTTTTTTATTAGCTATGAACTTATTCTAGGAAGTGCTCTTGATCTGGGGTAAACACTATAACTAAGCCCACATCCTTATAATTAAAGAAGTCAATAGTGTCACCTAAAATTGGTCGTGGTGGGCCAATTTGTTCATCTTTTGCATAAACTCAAGATGGGCGATATCCAATGATCTTCTACATTCCATGAAGCTATCCCTTCTGATTAGTTAAGGTTTTACTTCCTTTGTATTAGAATTGTCCCACTTGTCCAATTTCTTAGTAGAAAGTAAAAGTGATTAAATGTAAGAATTATGGCCTGTTGGGACATTAGCTTAGTTTTTCTTGCTTTCTTATTTTAGAATCTTTATTGACACAGGGTAAGTTTAACAGTTTGAGATCTAGATTAGCAGTAATTAAGTAGATCTCAATTGAAATATCAAGTTACCATAGAGGATTTATTTTTACTTGAAATATATGCTCAAGGTCATGTAGGAGACAACTCATTTTACCATTTGATGAGAAATTTTCGACTCATCCAGTTTGAAGAAAGATTAAGGGTGTTAAGCAAGCGAAACAATTAGAAGTGCTCACTTCACGCCCTTGAATTTTTATTCACGAATGAATTGAAAAAGCCAACAAAAAGATTCGATTCTGACTTGGTAAAGTTTTAGGGCATCAGAAGGAGAGAGCTCAAGGAAAAGATATGTAATTGCCTGTTTTCACTGTTATTAATGCTTTCTAGAATCTTTGTTTGCTTTGTTTGATATGTAATAGATTGTTGGCATTTTGTTTCTTCAATTTTGTATTCTCCAAATACATTCCCTACAATGGAAGTAAACATGTTAGTAACAGAACCTTGTTCAAAAAGGTCTGAAAGATAAGATATACAAGCAATATATTGATTTTCCTCCCTAGCAATAGGCTCGATGTGGTAGCACCGTCCTCTACACTTTTTTATATCATTCCTACATTAAAACCATACACAATTTTAGTTTACGTGTAAATTCACGTGGTAATTTACACACGCAAACACCACATGCCAGCTCCTCCGATGATTAACCTAATTGCATTTTGTTTTCATACTTGCCTAGTCATGTTTGAAGGGGAGCTTTAAAGCAACGGAAGAGTTGCCGTCGTGTGACCTTAAAGTCATGGGTTCAAGGCATAAAATAGCCTCTTACAAAATGCAAGATAAGGCTGCATATTATGGTCCCCCCTTCCCTAAATCCTGCATATGCAGGAACTTCGTACACTAGTCATGACCTAGTTGGATATATATATATATATATCTTATTTTGGTGTATAAGATAGGGGACCAGTGTCCTTTAGGCAGTCTACTCGTTTATGTTGGCTGCAAGCATGATGGCAACAAGGTTTCCCTTTAAGAAAAGGAGGCTTTTGTACAAAAGAAGAGTACATTTAATGAAAGAAGTTAATCATTCCTCCAGGAACTATGCTAACTTTTCTTTATCCTATAATTGGGGTTTTATAATCCACTAATTAGAGCTTAACGAGTCGCCTTGATGATCACTTTCTTGTAAAGTTTGTGAATGTCTTTGAGTGGACGAAGAAGCTTCCTCTCCAATGCATTTCTGCTGGTCTACTAAAGAGTCCACTGTTCATTTATATATCCAGTCCTCGTGAAAAGACTATGCATATACCGATCGAGATATTAAGTCGTTTCACGCGTCAGATTAAAGTATAGTTTGGGCCCATCTTTTGGTGTTCGAAATCATTTATCCAGCGAGCCCCGACTTTGAGTAGCCACGCTCCAAACATCTCATTCATCATTCATTCATAATTGGTTCCTACAATAGTCTTCGGTGATTGTAGTCTTCGGTGATTCAAACTGCTCATCTCGGGAAGCGTTTTACATAGCCTGTTGTATCGGGGTGGCACTTTTACTTTTTCTGAACTCTTATGGGCGAAAAGCTTATATTTATTTATACTTATTCTCATTTATTCATCTTTTTAATAGATAGTTTAGATTATTATATATATATATATATATCAATTATTTAATTATTAAAGACTATTTTAGAACTCTTTCTAGACATTTTTATATAAATATTTAGTCTTTTCTTTTTTTAGATATTTATCAAAAAAAATTTAGAAATAAGGCCTTCAATCAAGCCTTATTCCCTAGAGCTTGTAGGCTTTGGCCACGAGTCTTGCAATGCATGTCTGTGCATCAAAACATCTTTGTCTATCAGATTATTGCAATTATTATATTTTAGAAGAAAAGTTTTGGCGTACTGATATAATTGTCACGTCATGTGTCGTGTGATTTAAAGATCACAGGTTCAAGGTATAAAAATAGCCTCCTATAAAATTCAAGCCCATGCACAGAACTCCTACATATGGGTGTCTAAAGAAGGGATGAATACAAGGGTTAATAATACGTAATCTTATCTTGTACCTTGCAGAAGGCTATTTTCACGCTTTGAACCCGTAACCTCAAAATCACACGACTGTCCTTTTTATATATCCAGGTTTTATATTTGTGGAAGTTAAACCACTGCATTACAAAGTGAAAATGGACGGTCCGGAAGTTTATGGAAAAATGGTAGAAAAATCTTAGCCTGACGAAGGTTAGACATCATTCAGACGTGCCCAGAAATCATCTTCCATCTCAACCCAAGTAGACCGGCATGTACTTTGCGCCAGAGTAAAGCTTGGCTGCTTCGCAAGTTAGAAGTAGAGGCTGGAAATCATCCGATGAGAAGCTAGATTTTCAGGCATGGAAGGATGGCATGAGCCAAAAGACGGACGAGTGGCTTGAATCAACAGTCAAGAGTCCCATGTACTTGCCCACGCGGACACACCATAGAAAATCTCATGTTTGCCACCTGATCATGTCCCATCAAGGGTCTATGCGCGTTTGTGGCGATCAGTCTGTAGAGTAGATAAGTGCTTCCTGACGCAGAGTTTGCGGCAGCCCAATAATTCTACAAAGGCGATGATAGCCCTTTTGACTGTTGATTATTAATCTTATTACAGGAATGCTTGTGGTGCGCACTTTTGAACCAAGGCCTTATCTTTGGTTGATCCAAACCACTGGACTCAATTCTCCTTCCTTGGATGTCCAGTGAAATTGACACATCGAGCATTTGAAAAGCTGTATTTTCTTGGCCAGACAGAAAGTTTTGTAGGTAATGGTGCACTTCCAATTATTAAAACATATTTTCTGGATGAGAGAAGTATCCAAAAGGCATGAACTTCTAGCTACTGGACATCATAATTTGGAAGAAATGGGATGAATGGTCAGATTAACCACAAATGGGACCCTTTAAGCAAAAAGTGCTGCATATTATCACAGGGCAACTTACCATGTGATCCCGCCCTACCGTAGCATTGATCATCTTAAAGTCAAAATTATTAATTTGTTGAGATGGTCTATCATTTGAGGATTTTGCCATTGCTGGCTCTTTCATCTGCATTTCCATTGCTCTCTCTCTCTCTCTCTCTCTCTCTCTCTCTCTCTCTCTCTCTCTCTCTCTCTCTCTCTCTCTCTCTCTCTCTCTCTCTCTTCTAGAATTTGTCATATTTGTGCATAACTCTACTCTCTTCCGGTTGTTAGGTTTTAAAGGTTTATTAGGTTGATTTTTGCAACCCCAAGTCTGAGGTCTCTTTAGCTTATTTAAAGGTTATTAGATATTTATTGAGTATTCATTTTGTAGCACATATATGAGTGTTGGGTAAGTTTTTCTGGCTCATGTTTGCAGCCGCTGCTCGACATTTATTTATTTGTGTGTCAGTGCAGCCTATTTCATAGCCATTAGGCTTTGTGATAATTTCTATTTTCAAGATTATTAAATGGAATTCATATTTACAAAGACTAAAGTATGGATTGATTTAATTGTGCAAATTAGTTGAAGTACAAATTAAGTATGGCTTGGTTGAATTCTAAAGATAGAGATGTCATGTCCCTTGCAGATTTTGGAAGGTTTCAACTATCTTCAAGGAGCTACTATATATGTGCCTTTTAAGCTAAGGTTAATCAAGTTCAGTTTTGTGTAAGATTTTTGACATTATTTTGGGAGCCAAAAGTTGTCCAGGGCAATTACTAGCAACAAGAAGTACCTCTCTTGCTTGTACATTATGTTATCTGTATAAGGTAGGCAGCCATCCCAATAGGGGTGTTATGTCCATCCCAACAGCGAGTATGACACAAGTGTATAGTAAGTGGGCTTGTGAGTAGACGAGGTTACAAATTAGTTTAATATAAAACAAGAACAAAAAAGTCCTTATTTTAGGAAATGACCATGATATTCTCACAAGCTTCCTTGAGACTTGCAATTGCTACAAGGTTATTGTGGATAAGTGTGTAAGTGGGATCACCTTTTTAAATGATGTAGGCCTTTCATCTTAACCATCTTGCAACCATATGACTCAGGCCCCAAACATCACATATTTGGATGATTCTACCATAATTTTTTTCCATCCATTTTAAACTAGAAATGGCTCTTAAGAAACAATGATAGGATCATTTGGAGTATGCAATTTTGGAGACAATGCTCATCTATGACATGGATGTCAATATGAATGGTTCAGGGCACCAAAAAAGGGCACTACTTGGAAATAAGTAAAGACCTTTAGGTCCCACAATACGGATAGGAATGATAATTGGTTGAATTTGTCCAATATCATCATGGCACCATGCTGAGGAGCATAGCATCCATAGGATTAAGTCCTCAAAAAAATTAAGTATTTAATTTATGTGACAGAGTCCAAATAAGTTACATGCTTCTTCACATTCCCTTGGTTGAATTGAATAGCTTGCATAGTGCCAACAAATATTCCACCATGTTCCTCATCTCTGTCATTTCTCTTTAGTGCTTTTGTGTTTCTCTTTTAGCACTACCTCTACTACCATAACTTAGATTTTTGGATTTTAGCTCTGATAGCAATTTAATGTAGGAAACAAGATCACAATAAGAAATTCTAGCAAAGCATAGATGGAAATCCAAAACAATAGTACATATGAAGCTAAAATGTTTGTGAAAGTTAGTCACATATGTAAAAGTTGCTTATTTCAATTAATCTCTCAAATATGCAATGAACTACTTACCTTTAGCTATGTTAATATGTTGATGTCAAACTTGAATATCTATTCTTCATATTTTGATAATAAAAAATAAAAAAACTTCAAATCCTTATAAAAAAGATGATAAAGCCCCAAACTCCAATTTTCTTGCATAGGCTAGGGCTTTCCTAAAAGGATTTTGTCCAAAAATACTTGCTATATCAAGAATGGAGATATAGGGTGGTGGGAGATTTTTAGAAATTTTAGGAAAAAATCTCTCACATGATTTCATCTCTATAAGTAGGACTAATAAAAATAGGTTACTTCAATCACTTAATTATATCATTACTACTTTAGGTTTTCAAATAAAATGAACTTATAATATATATATATATATATGGAAAATATTATGTAATAATATGGGTCATATTATGAGTTTATTTTAAAACATCTAACAACACATACATATGCATAGCCTTAAACCTAGGTCACCTACGTGAAAGACTCCTTGAACCACGATGCTTATAAAGCATTGGTGCAAATTTTGATGATAATAACTAGACTTTTCCATCATTGATAAGAACAATGGAATGTGGATACAATCACATGCTCATGTGGCACTATGTGTTTAAGAAAGCAGACATCAAAAAGCTTATTAGATTACAACTTATAGGAGTCACTATTTTTTGAAAAGTCAATTGCTACCTTAAGGGGCTAAAATAATGGCTTAATAAAATCCCTAATAATTCATTTCACAAAAGAGAATAAAAAGGGACCAACAATTACTACTTCTTTATAGTTTGCTAGAAAGAGAAACAAAAGAAATTGCTATTGCTTCTTTATAACATGAATGAGAACTCCTACAAAACACACCATAGTCAAAGCTATTTCATAACAAACAACATCTTTCAAAATAAGACGGATACAACTACAAAAGAAAAAAAAAAAGGAGGACAATTTAAGAAAATTACAACATAAGCATGTCTCCAAACAATCATGCTAATAGGAAGCAATTAGGGTGCAATTATAAATATTTTAATAAAAAAAATAATTGTTAACTTAGGGATCTTTCTATTTTAGGTTATTAGAAGTCCTTCTATTTATGTTTTACTTAAGAATCAAATTATGCTACTTATAAGGAATCTTTTATGATAGTTTAATTTTTATATTTATATTGTAAATAGAAATACTAGGTTTTATATATTCAATGTAAATCTCTTTAGAAAGAAAGGAGAAAAGGTTTATTTGGCTCCATTGTGAATTAGGAGATCCAAGCTCTTCTCGAATTGAAGGTGAAATAGGAGGTGCTCTCTCCTCGAAGTGATCATCTTCTTTCTCTTCTTCATTTATTTTTCTTTTTGTATTTGGTTTATAAGATCACAATTCATTCTCCAAAGGGGAGAAGTACCATTAATCCTATATGACAATTGAAGAACTACTTTCCACCATCTGAAACTCTGAGAGTTTTGAGGGGAATCAATAAGAGTTGCCATTACTTCTATACCAAAAGTGCTTATCATATTAAAGCTTATAAGAGTCAATTTTTTATTTTCTTCTTTTCTGAAAGGCCAACAGCTACCTTAAGGAGCTAAAATAATGGCTTAATAAGAGCCCTAATAATTCATTTCACAAAAGACAATAGAAGGGACCAATTATTACTACTCCTTTATAGTTTGTTGGAAAGAGGAACAAAAGAAATTGTTAGTGTTTCTTCATAGCATGAAGAAGACCTCCTATAGAATACACCATAGTCAGTGCTATTTCATAACAAACAATGTCCTTCAAAAAAGAAAAAGAAAGATAGCTAAGCAGGAGAATCACAACATAAACATGTCTCTAAACAACAGCTCAATTCATCCCCGGAAAGAGAGAACTATGATTCAAGAGGATGATCCCCCACTGTTGCATTTCCTCTGCAGTGTCTATAGACTGAAAATTTTTCACAAACCTCTCTGCTGTTACTCCTATATGACAATTGATAAATTGCTTTCTACCATTTGAACCATGAGTGTTTTGCGGGGGAATACATAACTTCAGTGGTTTGAGGTGGCACACCAAAGCTTTCTAAGGGCATTAGTATGAGAAGTCTCGAAACTTATGGCTAAGGTTGGAGAGTGCACTGGTGTTTGTCTACCATTAAAAAAAAAAAGAGACAGACAAAAAGTAGTCGATAAGGCATGTATAACAAAGCTTAGGAGTGTTTGCCCGTAGTCTACAAAATTCTTTGCTTGTACAAGAACAAGAGAAAAAAAAAAAAAAGAGAGAGGAAAAGACTAGAAAAAGAAAACTATGGACATTTTATGATAGGGGAACGACAAACCCAACTTTTCATTTGCAATGTACTCTTGTCAAGTGTGCACTATGTATTCACAAACCTAAATTTCAGACATTTTAACCACATATATTGAGATAGAATAAAAGCAGAGCTTTGCGCAATGGTAGAGTTGTCGTCGTGTGACTTTGAGCTTCCCCATGCGCACTTGGATTTATCATTCTAATGTAAAATGCATGAAGGGTCCTATAAACTTAGGTATTTAGCTATTCAAAGTTAATTGGAAATTATAACTTGTTGACTTTTTTTTTATGATAAATAAAACTTGATGTGAGAAATTTTAGGAAGCTCTCGTATGACATTAACCAATGGCTCTCTATTGTGCTAATCTGTTTAGCAAACACTTTCATAATTGTTTACTGGTTTTGCTTTCTTAAGAATTGACACATGAACAACATTTATAATAATGGCAAGTGAGCATCAATTTGTGCGTCGAACATCACCACTTGATATGATATGGGCAATGATGAGACAAAGGACCCGCTGTGAATTGCTAACTCCACTGATGTTCATATCTCTGCTATAAATCTAGTCGGGACCCACATCTTGTTACGTTCTGACTTGGAAAATTGACCGAGGGACTTGCAGAGAGAGCATTTGGTGCATGAATCAGAGTGAATCACTTGAATGCCTCTTCAGTTCGCCGTATAAGGTTAATCAAGGAGTGTTGAGTGCTGCAGTTTTCATATTTGGGTGAAGCAAAATATGGGATGGTTTATTGTATTTGTTGGGGGTGTTTAGACTGTAGAAAGAGAAGTATAAAGGAAGGGGCTGCCCCCGTGCATAAGTTACCGTGTATGCAGGGTTTAGAGACGGGGCGGACCACAAGGGTCAATAATAGACAGCCTTATCTTGCATTTTGCAAGAGATTTTTTCACACCTTGAACTCGTAACCTCAAGGTCACACAAGGACAACTCTACCAGTGTGCCAAAGCTCCCCTTCAAAAGAGAAGTATGAAAAACAAAATTCCCTGGAGAAGAATTTTATCTCCTGCAAAGTTGCTCTATGGAAAGGGATCTTCCAGCCCAAATAGAAGGGAAGAGATTCTTAGAAAATGTAATGCTTTCCAAGCCGATCCTACAAAGTTGGAGAAATTTTTATGCAAAAATGGATCAGAAGAAACTTTTTTCCCACCAAACAACACGTCCTAAGGAGCAAGTGCTGCTGGGGCACAAGAAGGGCCATTCTCATGGAACCTAGAAGGAGGATCCAAAACCATTCCTTTAGCACACCATTACAGGTATATCATGCTTCAAAACCACATGCATCAGACAATACTAGCCATCCAGTACTGAAAATTTTAAGCCATCCGTCCTACACTAGAATAGTCGTGATAACCAATGGAGACGATTTTGAGGCCAGTAATAGATGAACAATTTAGATCACTAAGCAGCTGGGCCTCACTTCACACTTTGTAACTTTGGCTGCTAGTTTGAATCGTTTGATTTTAGCGACTTGTATCAATTCAAAAATCTTCTAGTTTGCCTGATTACAGAGGCTATAGTGAGTAGTGAATACCCACATATGTTCAGTTGGCACACTGGCGTTATGAACAATCTGAAGGAATCGATACTAAGTCTACCAAGCATTCCCCCAGTGGCATGATTCTGAAAGATATCAACAAGGATCATTTCTGAAAGACTGTCTTAAAAGCCTCTTCAATTCCTAAACAAATAAGAAGTTACAACCAGAGAAGGGATTCCCATCTCACCTTGAATTGAGTTAAATACATAAAGTACTCTATAACTTACTTCTAGATAATGCAGCAAGGGTTAGGATTGTTATGCAATAAAACTTTGTACCTTCCTGATCTTGAAATGTAGTCCTGACTGTTTCAGTGTCATTGTTTCAAATCTCCAATATAAAAATCATCAATTATGTCAAACACTCGGGTGGCATGCTGCGGCCTGAAAAAAACAAAACACCACAAATATCATAAAAGATGAAGTTTCCACATTGTTAAACATTAACCACATCTACCAACCTGTCCTACAACCTTAGGGCCATAAGAAATCCTCATAAAAAACAAGAAAATAAAAGGAAACCTAGACTTTTATATGATTGTTTTAATTTTGAGCATATGTTCCACTTCAGATTCCTACTACTCCACTGGCTGTTTAAAGTGTTACTGGGAGTTGAACTCTAACAGTCACTGAAGAAAGTGCAGTTTCCAAATGCATATATCCCTGCTTGATTTCCAAAAGAAAATGATGGGATGCAGGGTTTCACTAAAAAATTGAGGGGCATATATTTTGGAGATAGAAAATAAAAGTAAATCTAGGGACAGTTGCAACAAGACAATCATGCTTAGCAGGCTAGGCTGTTGTTTTCTCTACTCAGTTGGAAGGGGAGATGCATCACACGAACTAAAAGATAAAATTTAACATTTTAAAAAGCAAAGGAACCATCTGGAAGTTTGTTTGGAGGCAATTGAGAAGTAATCAGGATGCTGATTGCACATCAGAAGAAGAAGAATCTAAATAACATGAAGTTGTGTTTATTAAGTTTAGCTCTCAAGATGTTGCCTCCATGTCCTTCAAGAAAAACAGCAAAGGAGAAGAATGTCTTCTCATGGTTACATACCCATAGAAGCCTTCTGTTGAATCATCTCCAGCATGCGCTAGTATTGCATCTCCTCCCGGGTGTTCCTCCACATATGAAGTAACATCATAAACCTGCACAAGAGCAAGTATAGCATGTCGTAACCATGGTTGTTTCATACCAAGTTAAGCAAATTGGAAATATTATGAACTACACAGCCTATCAGCCACCTTCTCCTTTATGATAATCCAACAATCAGTCCTCGAGTTGTGGACAGCAACTTCAGCTCTTGTGTAATGTTTTGAAGCCTGAGTACAAGGAGAAGATAGAAAAAAGGCAGTTAAAGAAACATATATCCTACTAGCATTAAAAGAGAAATGCAACAACGGAAAATCTACCAACATGTTCCGTAACAAATTGATAGATTTTCACTTGAGAGCCAGGTCACCATGGAAGAGATAACATGTGTCTTTGAATCATTACAACCATGGAAGAGTTGCTATATGATGAGGATAAAAGTACTAGCGGGCAAAAGTTCAAGCTGCAACAACTTTTTCAATAACCAAACAATTCATTTGTTGGCCATGGTGTGAATACAGTGCCACATACGAATTATCCATAACCTACTGATTCTCACGCTTTTTTAAATGAAAGTTATAAAATAAGAAAGTAAAGTGGGTGATGTCATAATGAAGTTCCCAAAAATCAGGGTGTTAGGATAATTTGACAGGAGAGAATCGAGGGACTGCACAATTTATAGCAGCAGAGCCTAGTGAAATTGGACGGTTGGATACAAAGCCTCGTCTATATTTGTCTTGATAAGGTATTTCCAGGGATACAGATCCAAAAATCCACCTGAAGGTCATGCTGCTTTTATTTTCCAAAGGAATATATATCTTCTCCATGTTACGAAAGGCGCATGTCTAAACAATGCTGCACGATGTGCTCTTAAATGGAAAACTAGAAGGTAAGAAGGTCAATGGCTCATATTCGTATCAATGGATAATTTGTCAGGAGAGATTTGAGGGCATGCACCAACGCAGCAGCAGAGCCTAGAAAAATAATGGTTCGGATCATTGGAAGGACATGCCCCTTCCATGCTTTGTCTGCTAAGTTTTTCCAAGGATAAACAAGCAGACTTACTATAACAGTAGCCACATGAAAGTCCACTTGAGAAATCCATTAGCATTCCACACATGAAGTACCTGCTTTAATGAGCTTAACTTTTCCAGAAGATAAAAAAATTTCTGGTACCATTTAAAACATGATAATGAATTGGTGATACATTGAGAATTTTCTTGATTTCAAAGATCAATTACAGACAAGTTAAATGATATATCCAATGTAAGAAGTGGCTGAAGAAGATTTTTCTCACCATAATTATAATCAATCGTTCAAATTAACAAAAAGTTGCATTAGACAGGATAATTCCTAATAATGCAACGATTTCTTCCAAGTGATCCTAATAGTATTATCATCGGTACACAGACTTGAAGCAGATTCTATGCCAAGGTTGCTATGTTAGCAAACACTATACGCTTGACACCTGCTAACAGACCTAACAAAGCCTGGAATGTGTGTTAGCAACTTAATATGTTTTTCAACTTTGCACGCTATTCAAGGTTCCAAAATGGTTAATTTCAGTTATCTCTTCTTCACAATGTTGATATATGAAACTCTGGAATGGGTTCCTGATGGCAGAATTATGTATAGAAGCTTGAGTTTTGGATAGAATATGAGATAGTCTATCTTCCTCAACTCAAACAAGATAAAGAGTTCGTATTTTCTGTAAATTCCTTCATAGAAAGAAAAGGTTGAATATGTCTCATCCTTCTGGAAAAAGTATAGGGTGTACACAAGAATCAAATAGGAAGATCATTGGATAAAGAAGACACTTGAACAGCTGCAAAAATAAGGCATAGTCCACTAGGTGGCAACCTGTGGTACTGAACTACAGTATCAAAAGTAGGTCTAACTTATGGCAATGTGGGATGGACCTCCTGCCTCAGAACTGTGTTTGGGGTATCCTTCTTAGAGATGAACTTTACTTGATAAACAACTAATTGGTTAAGATCCTCTAGATAGATGATGTTTGGTGATTTACGACAAAGCAGAGCTCACTAGAACATAGTCTCGATGAAAAGCTGCTCCCATCTATCATGATAAACAAGCAACTTCATATTACAAAAGGTCTTCCTTACTGAAACATTCCTCTTTGATAAATAGGTCATTGCTATAGCAAGTCCCAAGAAATAGGTAGAACATACTTCAGCACCATCATCACTACACATGACCACTTTCAGGGCCATTATTTTACACAACACAACTTTGACCATTGAAGACCTCTAAGATCAATCTTTTTTAGTACTTCGGAGGCTTATTGGTACAATTAAGTCGTAATATCCACACATCATCATCGTCATCATCATCAAGACCTCATCCCAATTAGGGGTCGGTCACATGAATCTTATTCCTCCATTCCACTCTATTAAATACCATGGCTTCATTTAATCCCAACATTTTTAAATCTTTCCTCACCACTTCTATCCACGTTCTTTTGGGCCTTCCCCTTGCTGTTTTAGAACCTTCTACTTGTATTGCCTCACTTCTTCTAACCGTTGCCGTTGTTGGTCTCCTTTGAACATGTCCAAACCATCTAAGTCTAGTCTCCCTCATCTTGTTACCTATTGGTGCTATCCCTAAATTTCCTTAAATATTTTCATTTCTAATTCTATTCTTTCTTGTCTTACCACTCATCCATCTCAACATCTTCATTTCTGCGACGCTCATCCTATGAGTATGATGTTCTTTAACTGCCCAACACTCTGATCCATAGAGCATGGCCGACCTTATTGCCATCCTATAAAAATTTTCTGTTAGTTTGAGTGGCACCCATCGATCACACAAAACTCCAGATTCACATCTCCATTTGTTCCAACCCATTTGGATTCTCTGGGTAACCTCTGTCTCAATCTCTCCACTCTCATGAATCATTGATCCTAAGTACCGAAAGTGGTATTTAACGGGGACTTCTTGGTTATCAATCTTGACTGGTGTTCTACTCTTACTCTCCTTGCTAAAATTACATTCCACATATTCTGTCTTAGTTCAGCTAATTTTAAATCCTTCAGATTCTAATGCTTCTCTCCATAACTCTAGCTTTATGTTTACACCCTCCCTTGTCTCATCAAGTAAGACTATATCATCTGCAAATAGCATGCACCAAGGAATCTCCTCGTGCAGATGTTTTGTTAACTCATCCATAACCAATGTGAAAAGGTATGGACTCAATGCCGATCCTTGGTGCAATCCTATAGTGACAGGGAAAAATCACTAGTCACGCCACTAGTCGTCTTAACATTTGTTATCACTCCCTCATACATACCTTTAATTATGTCTATATATCCCTGAGAAACCCCTTTACCACCCAACAACCTCCATATTAACTCTCTAGGGACTCTATCATAAGCTTTCTCTAAGTCGATAAAGACCATGTGGAGGTCTTTCCTCCTCTCCCTATATTTTTCTACTAATTGTCTTAGTAAGAAAATAGCTTCCATGGTAGACCTCCAGGCATGAAACTAAATTGGTTCTCTGATACACTTGTTTCATGTCGTAGCCTCTTCTCAATCACTCTATCAAAAAGTTTCATAGTGTGGCTCAAAAGTTTGATCCCTCAATAATTAGTGTAGCTCTGTATGTCTCTTTTATTCTTATAAATTGGTACAATAGAGCTTTTCCTCCACTCATCCGGCATTTTCTTTGATTTTATAATCGTGTTAAACAACCTAGTCAACCAAACTACCCCAATATCTCTCATATGCTTCCAAACCTCTATTAGTATATCATCAGACCCCGTGGCCTTTCTTGATTTCATCTTTTTCAAGGCCTCTTTTACTTCAAGTATTCTAATCTTACGTTTATATCTATAATAGCCAATGCTATTTAAATTTATAGTATTTTCAATCCCTATATTCTCAGAGCTATTGTCATTTAACAATTTTTGAAAGTATGTTTCCCACCTTTGCTTGATCTCATCAACTTTAACAAATACTCTTTGATCATCGCTTCTAATACACCTAACATGATCTAAGTCCTTATCCTTCTGTTCTCTTACTTTTGCAAGTTTAAGCACATCTTTCTCACCTTCTCTTGTTCCTAGTCTATTGTATAGCTCATCATATGCTTTAAGTTTAGCCTCACTTACAATTCTCTTAGCAACCTTTTAGCATTCTTATATTGTTCATAGTTTTCATTATTTCTAATCTTCTGCCATGTTTTAAAGCGCATCCGTTTTTCTTTAATAACTTTTTGCACTGTTTCACTCCACCACCATGTTTCTTTTGCTAATAGCCTTTTACCTTTAAATACTCCTAAGACATCTTTTGCCACTTTCTTAATGGACTCAGCTATATTAGTCCACATGGTATTTACTTCTATTTCATAGTTCCAATTTCCTTCTACCATCAACTTATTTTTGAATGAGGTTATTTTCTCTCTTTTTAAGTTCCACCACTTAGTTTTTGGATGTGTATTAAGCTTAGTTCTTTTTCTCCATCTTTTGATATAGATATCCATAACCATTAACCTATGTTGTGAGGTTAAACTCTCACCGGGTATCACCTTACAATCCTTACATATAGATCGTCCATTATTCTTAAGTAGAAAAAAGTCTATTTGGCTTTTATGAAGTCCACTTTTAAAGGTTATTAAGTGTTCACACCTCTTCTTAAAGAGTGTATTTGCAATGGACAGGTTATATGACAAAGCAAAATCGAGGATATTCTCCCTCACCTCATTTCGTTCACCTATACCATACCCTTCGTATATTCTATCATATCCTTCCTTATCTTTCCCTACATGGCCATTTAAGTCTGCTCCTACAAATATCCCCTCAATGTTGGGAATTTCTTGCATTACTCCCTCCATATCTTCCCAAAACTATCTCTTGATTATATCTTGTAACCCTACTTGTGGTGCGTATGCACATATAACATTAATAATCTGCTCTCTTAGAACAAGTTTTATTATTATAATTCTATTACTAATTCTTTTAACGTCCACAACTTTATCCTTTAATTCCTTATCCACTATTATTCCTACGACATTTCTATTATTTTCCTTTCCAACATACCATAATTTATACTCATCTATTTCTCTAGCTTTAGCCCCTTTCCACTTGGTTTCTTGGATACAAGCGATGTTGACTCTCTTACGTTTCAGCGCGTCTGCTAACTGCAAACTCTTACCTGTCAATGTTCCTATATTCCATGTGGCGATACGAATCTTATGTTCTGGAGATACCCTATTTACTATCGCCTTTCTCGACCTCCATGGTATGAACCCATGTCCATTAAGAAAGGTAATATCCACCCATGTCCATTATGTGTGCATATTACCATTGTGCCAAAGAAGGGGAGCCTCGACACAATGGTAATATCTACACATAATGAATGGAAATTCAATACAGTATCTTTTAAATTAATAAAATTCAAGATAAATAATACAAAGGAACATACATATTAGGATATTCAAATCTGATACAAGCTAATGGTAGGACCAATTTAACAATTGAAATGAAGAAATTCATAAGGACCACTGAAAGGTTACAATGTAACAGCATAAATGCTCAAAAGATAAGAATCGGAGCACTTTCACAAGATTAAGGACAATCAAAATCTAAAAGAGAAGAGCCCCTTTCTTCAGAGAAGATCCTTATGCAGACTTAAGGGTAAGAAGCAAGTTATATTTGACCTTTCTTACATGCCCCACCTACGTGTATGGAGTTTATGGACACATCAAGCACATTTAGCGACATAATTAGGAGTGAACTTAAGAGAGATAATGGCATGCTGGGCTCAACTAACTGCTGTCCTGTTTATGTGCCCTTCAATGAATGCTTTAGCTGCTGGTATCACGAGTCTTAGTGCAGTTTGTGTTAGCGACAACTGCTTGTTCATAGTTGTTGTCATGTTCCATACATTCATAAATGTAGTTTCCCATGGCAGCCAGTGTATGGGTCCCCAGTACAGTTCCTATGCTGCCTATCACATTGCTACTTCACTTTCATTCTTAAGATAAAAGGTACTACTTTGATGCAAAGAAGTTCATTGTCCACCTCATCAATGCTTTCTTATGTGTGCTTGCCTTCTTCACTAACCTCCAGGTATGCAGAAAAAGTTAACAAATACCAACTCTTGAAACCTGACTAGATCTTCTATGGAGTGCATGGAAAAGGTTCAAAATTGGAAAATTCCTTTCTAGAGTGGAAGATGCTTCAAGACATTGTCATTAGTTTGGAGACCTTATTTATTCATTATCGGTAGACCTGATATTGCATTTATCCTAACCAATGCAAACCAACTTATGCATTCTCTTATTGGAATCAAATTTGACATATTTTGAAATAATTCAAGGGTTCTTTGAGAAGAATAATCACTCCAGAATTGAAGGTTTCTATGAATTTGATTGGAGAAGATGGCCATACAACAAAATATATGACTAAAGGGTATCGTACATTTCTTGAGGAAATTTGTTTACTTGGAAAAGTGAGAAATACGTATAGGTGCTTAATCCAGTAAACAAGTGGAGTATTGTGCAATGGCTCATGTAATCTAGTGAACTAGTATGGATGAGAAGAGATAGCTTGCATGGTTGATATACCAAAGACAATGTTTTGTGATAAATAGGAAGTTAGCTATCTAGCCAATAATCTGATATTGCATATGACGAACAAACGTATTACAATAGACTGCCATTGTGTTCAGAATGAGAAAATGTGAATGTTTATGGAAGGAAAAACAACACATAGCACAATGCATGAAACGTATATGTTCCAAAAGATACTATCTAGAATTTTTTAAGGTTCAGTAAGTGTTCTCCAGAGTACTACAAGGAGCAAGAGACCACTTCTCTCCTGCTTCAACTAAGGGCAGACCCAGTGCACGAAGCTCCTGCCTATACGGAGTCTGGGGAAGGGGCGGACCACAAGGGCCTATTATAGGCAGCCTTACCTTGCATTTTTACAAGAAGCTGTTTACACGCCTTGAACCAGTGACTTCAAGGTCACATCACAACAACTTTTACCGTTGCGCCAAGGCTCCCCTTCTCTCTCATGCTTCAACACTCAAGAAAATTAGAAATGGCAACTGATGAATGTTGCTGCTTAGAGAGGGACATAATTCCTTAAGTTCTTCAAGCAAGACATTAAGGATACCTTCCTAGCAGGATTTGGTGGAACAACTTTTGCTTTACCTGCGAGCCAGAGTTAACAAAATATTAAATAGCAGTTAATATGATGTTATAAGTGGTAAATTAGGTAGATCCACAGAAAATTAAAGGACAACCAAAAGGAAATTAGTTATCCTACCACCCTTAATTGCTCGTGGGATTATAAAAAGAGCTCCAAATAAGACTCCCAAAATCAGTGTAGCAAAAATTGTCACCATATCCCAAATTCAAACCCTTTTCCTGCTTGACCCAAAAAAAAAAAGATTACTATAAGTTATGAACATATATATACACACACACATACGCATGCATAGAGAACCAGGAAGGATAGCCAAGAGGTGATTCATGGATGAAAAAATGCAGGTTAGACAGGGCTTCCAGTTGGTTGGCAACTGTTTCATGTTTCAGTAATGTAACATATTTTACATTTAACAGCTGCACACTCCTTACTAAAATTAATAGTTTTTTGTACATAAAGCAATTGACAGTTGCATATTCCAGAGACGACTCTCTCACTCTCTTTGTGTGTGTCCCAGTAAGTGTACACGCTCCTGACGTGGGAAGAAGTTCACATACCCTATTTTTGTGCATTTTGAAAGTCTGTTTGGAGATGTTAGACATTCATCATGTTTAAAATTGTTTAATGGGCTAAGGATAAAATTTCATGTTCATTGAATACTTTTAGCCTATGTTTCCATCAGCAGAAAATAGTAACCATCCATTTTCATTAATTTTTTAAAGGCCCAAAACTAATTAAGATCATTTAAATGCATTGATTTCTTATGGGTCACCTATTTTTTACATGGAAAACATAATGAATGGTGTAGATATAAAAAGAAAAATTAATCATGTATGAAAAAGGAAGGTTGTTTACCTTCTTCTCACGCTCAAGAGAGTGTATGCCTACTAGAACTCTCTCTCTCTCTCTCTCTCTGCACATATGGGCACGAACACAACATATATATGTGTCGGATATGTTAGGAAACTTTCTCTCAAAATTAGTTCCTAGTTTCTAGGAATTAGTTTTTGATCTTATCTTAGTTTGTTTCCATAAATAATGAAGATTAGGATCAGATTTGAATCTGAAAATCTCCTTTTCCTTTTATTCCTACTTTGACCTTTATGTTAAGGGATTTCCTTTAGCCTAATCCGTAAGATTCAATGGCAAGTCTGTTGCCATACTTCCCTATATATATATATTAGTGTAATTTTTTCTCTAAGATAGATAGAAGAATACAATTTTTCTTCTTCTAAACTTTCATGGTATCAAAGCTTAGGCTCTTAATACGCTTTTAAATGGCTAAAACAGCCATAACTGGGGCTAGAAGAACCTCTGATTCATCGGAAACAACTGCTGGAAGTTTCTCATCAGGGACAGCCATGTCAAACAGTGGTACATACCACTTTTCCCCAAATACTTCATGCCAGTTAACTTCTCAAGTTAAATGGGAAAAGCTACCTAGAATGGGCTCAATCTATGAAGCTAGCAATTAATGGCAGGGGAAAACTTGGGCATTTGACAGGAGAAGTGAAGCAACCAGAGGTTGGAAATCCAAATATGAGTGCATGGAGGTCAGAAAATTCACTAATCATGGCTTGGCTTATCAACTCAATAAAGCAAACCATAGGTAAACCCCATATTTTTCTCCCCACTGCAAAAGATGTGTAGGAGGTGGTACGAGAGACCTTCTGACTTAGAAAACTCATCTCAGATCTTTGGTCTAAAAACAAACTAGGTTCTTATTCTCTTGATGTAATCAATTAATGTGCTTGTTCATTCCTTATCTCGGTCCTGTCCTATGTGAGGGCAGTTGCCTCTGCGAAATGGTTGCAGCTTTTAGCTTTTTCAATCATATTTCTCCATCATTTAGAGTATGCTTCAACACTCTAGGAAGAGCAACACGTTCCCTTCCATAAGTGAGCTTTCTACTTAAATTGGAACAATCCTATACGGATCCTGTCAGTGAATTATTGAACTTCCTTTCGCAACCATCACAAGGAAAATATACAGATGGGACTACCTGAGGACTGTCACTTTGCACAGTCACATACTGCCCAAAACCATTGAATCACACGGGGTTTTGCCTGCCCAGACACATTGGAGCACTTGTAGACTCCGCAGCCCCTCTTGGAAAAATCAGAAGAAAATTGTCCATTTTCTAAGGAACCAGTCTCTGGATTCGTTCAATAGAGGTACATGTAAGTAGCAGAAAATTCACTAGGAAAGGAAAACGCAAAAACATGTCAACAAGTAGATCTGAATGGAAGAGGCATTTGAACGAAACTAAACCGGAATCAAAATGCAGGGGAAAACAAAAGAGCGAAAGGGATAATCACGCAAGAGGGATAGATAGATAGATAGATGAGATACAAACCTCCAAAAGCTTCGGGCTGGAGTTAATTCCCCCCGCTGAAACTTGTAGTGAGAGTTTGATTGGAAATGCCTGCCTGCCTGCAAAATTTGCAGCTCCACCGCCAAAAGGAGGAGGAAACCTCCGCAACAGAGACACCGAGTTAAATATTGCATTCTTGTGGGCAGTGGCGAGGGAACCGAGCAAAAATCTAGTTTCTGCGCCCGCACCAGGAGATGGCAAAGGGTCGGGCGCGACCCTAATTAACCCCCTAAGGGTGGGTTTAGGGTGAAGAAATTGTTGTTAGGACTAGGCTTAAGGTGAAAAGTTGTGACCTGAATAAATGTATTTATATTAGGATGGGTCTAGGCTCGGTGATAAAAAAAATTAGAGTCCATGTAACAGTTTTCGACTAAAATACCTTTGCATATTTTTTTAAATTAAAAATATAAGAGTATTTTGATGATTAAAAATATTTTAATTTTACTATGAACTAATGCTCCCTTCTCTTTAGTACAAACATTCTAATTTATTTATATGAGGTAAAAAAAAATTAATATAGAGACATATAATTACTCCATAATTATTGTATTAAAAATTTTAGGTGTTGGGATCAATTAGGGAGATTCAAGCAAATTGAACCACACAAATTACGATTACAGACAACAATTTTTTTACCCAACCAGTGTTAAAATCTAACAACTATAACCTGAAGTTGGTTAGAGATGGGATAAAAACATTAGGCTCAGGGTTACAGTCAGCCAAAATTTTAACTGACTTAACAAAATGACATCCCTAACTCCAATAAGCATGCAAACTTGTTGAACTAAGGTGAGACAATAACCACTTTTGCTTCAGTGGGTCTCCTGCAAAATAAAATGACTGTTCATCTGTTATTGGATATATTTGGGACCTCCAATGACTTTGAAATCATGAAAATTGGATAGTTGTATTTTGGGTAAATCTTTATAGAAACCTTGAACTTTAGCCATCTTTTAAAATATATTTTGCAATCAAAACATTAACACAAACACTAACTTCTTTTATTTTATTATTTGTATCTCCTGCCATTAAACTAGTTAACCTGATTAACATCAACCTAATGTCTACTCCCTCTCTGGCAGGTGACTTGTTGACTTATCACATGACCATCTAAAAATGAAATATAACATTACTATTTGTGAATGATTTTATTAGAGATCATTCTCCATAAATATCCTATCTACATCTTCTTAAAATCTCTAAGAACATATGTACATGACTTATAGATTGTTCGATGAAATGCCTAGCGGAAATATTTATGGCAACTTGGAATATTGGAGCAAAAACCCCTCGCACCTAAACCTAATGGCTGCAACTAGTCCCATGTAGTGCTTGCAATGATTGGCAACAAAGAGTGAGGGTACCATTTTCCTTCTAAATGGTATCACTGTATAGGTGGCAATACCAATACTTGTCCACTTTAAAAATGTTACCCACGGTCACATTTTCTCTGCATGCACTAAGTTGGCGGTTCCAATTTTTTATAAATGTAGCAATCTTCAATTTACTTTAATGGCAACTCTAGAGGGCAGATATGAATCCGCAGCACAGCCTCTCCTAGTTATGAAACTATAGCTGCACCAAGCTTCACAAAATCTAGCATGGATTCATTGGTTTTTTATTCAATCTTCTTACAACTTATTCCTTCATTCCTTTTCATTCTGTAATCGATTTCTAAAGATGGAATGGAGATTGATTGGTAAAGATTGAATTCTAAGAATTTGAGGTTCTCTTTTGTTGATCATGTAATCAAGAGTTATCTGGGGAACAAGGTGAGGATCCATTTAGTCCATCTAACACTAGCATTAAACCCAAATGAGATAGGAATTTGATTTTGCCTTAAAGGGGGTGATTGAAAATTTTTAAATTTTGGAGTCTGTAACTTTTATGTAATGAACTTTTTTGGTGGAAAATTTAGAATCTCTAGATTTAGAAATTTTTGTTTAATAATTTAACCATCAATCAGGTTTGTTTTGGTCATCTACTAAAAAAAAAGGGCAACCCAGTGCACAAGCTCTCACATATGCAGGGTCGGGGGAAGGGATGGACCACAAATGGTTTATAATATAGAGCCTTATCTTGCATTTTTGCAATAGGTTGTTTCCACGCCTTGAACCTGTGACCTCAAGGTCACACAATGACAAGTCTACCATTGCCAAGGCTCCCTTTCTTTTTGTCATCTAATATTAAACTATTTTTAATAGTCAATCAATATTGCTTCAATTGGTCAACAAGCCAAGTTGGAACAAATTAATGGGGTTAACTAGTTGAACAAAAAGGGACATTAATAAAAAGTTTAAAAAGTCAAGGTTTGTGTGATAGAATTCGATACTATGATATGTTTGAAAAAATTGCTAAAGTTTGAGGTTTTTTACTAAGGTTTAGCCTTGTATTTTCAACTAGATGTACTTTTAGTGTGCAACTATTTATAAAGAGTACCAAGCTCAAAAGAACCATAAGGAGCACACACCCTTCTTTTTATATGAGTAAAACTATTTCTCTTAGATGTAAGCCTTTCTTCATGTTCAAAATATCAAAAATACATAAGTCATGAGAAATCAATGCATTTGGATGATTCTAAGCACTTGTTTTGAAAAGAAGCCTACTGTAGGATTTAACATATCTTGTAGGAATCCCATGCTTACTTCTTCTTCTTCTTTCATAGTTGTTCACTAACCAAGAACAAGTACCAAATATCAAAGAACCCAAAAGAGAATATATAAAAATGGCAATGGAAAGCTGGTTGTAGCTTTTGTCCTATATCGATCCCTTCTCTATCAAGTTTTTGCGGCAAAAACTACCTTCAAAAGCTTAAGCTTCCCATATCTCTATTTATAGTTTTTACACTAGAAACTCCCACTTTTACTGCATCTTTCTACTAACCTTATATGAGTTGGGTTTTTCAGAACCACTAACCCCATGTGGATCCCATTTACAAAACATATGTGGAGCCTCCCCTAAAAGTTGTCGTCATGTGACCTTGAGGTCACGGGTTCAAGGCCTGGAATCAGCCTCTTGCAAAAATGCAAGGTAAGGCTGCTTACTTTAGGCCATTGTGGCCTGCCCCTTCCCTGAATCCTGCATAGGCGGGAGCTTCATGCACCGGGGCTGCCCCCCATGTGGAGCTTCCCCTAAGCTATTCTGAATACAAGTAAACAATAATTGTTCCTTGCACAAATGCAAGTAAATTCATAGAAGTTGCCACTTTCCCCTTCATCGAGGATTTGAGTGATTTTTTTTATTTTTTATTTTTTATAATAAGGAAACTAGTAAATTGTCAAATATTTATTTGTAACACATCTAAAGAAATGTAATATAAATAAAACTCTTTTAAGGTCTTCTCCATCCAACCAACTATTTAACACCTTCATTTTTTATTTTTTTTGTTGAAAATTTTAAAAAGGCACACATGCTATGCACGGCTAAGTAAGATGAAGGGGATAAGTAAGAAAAGGAAAGTGATTAATTAAAAACCTAAAACTAGCGGAAATAAAGTTACAGTAATTGACATTTGAGATACAAAACGGAAAGAGAGAGTTTAATTTAATTATAATAATTGTAACGGCTAGGGTCCTAACGGTGTGTATATTATCCACTCTAGCACAGTGACCTCATGGTTTTTGCTTTTCCTCGTAGGAAAAACGCATACACAATGAGTGAGTTCTCCAATCTCTTATAACTAGCACAACTTACTTTTTCCGAAGCAATGTGTGACTAAACTCTTATGATCACCTCAGGCCTGTCATCCTATAGCTTGACACCAAGATCTCCTCTAGGCTCCAACTTCTTGCCCAAAACTTAAACTTCTTACAATGATATTACTTAAACGTTGCACTTGATGAGTGATAATGTTGTTGCAGATAATGGATGAAATAGAACTAAGCTCTCCTAATGGTGAGTCCTAGCCTTCTACTATAGTGGCACAAAAGGCAGCTTTTTAGTGTTTGGCAATGGGTTCATGCCATTCATAAGTTTGGGGTTATCTATAAAATCTCGCTTGCCTACAAGAATACCAAGAGTTACTCTAATAGGGCCTTACACCTTTCTTGTCCAAATCTTTGAACCCAATAGACCTTGACTGTGATGATGAGCTTGGATGATTCCTCATAGACCCACCAAGTTATAGGACCTCAGAGGTTAAGGAATGAATGAATCATCGAAACTAAGCTAAGTGTTAGGCTTCTTGCATGGGAGGGTTGCACATTTTGGATGAAATTGAAATAAGCTCAATGGTGCCTTGCAGCTTCTTTAGTTAAACCTTCAAAATCAGAGGGACTTGACAATGATAAGAAAGGGCAGCCCCAGTACACGAAGCTCCAGCCTATGCGGGGTCCGGAAAAGGGGTGGACCACAAGGGCCTATAGTAGGCAGCCTTACCTTGCATTTTTGCAAGAGGCTGATTCCACACCTTAAACCCATGACCTCAAGGAACTTTGACAATGATGATGAACATAAATGATTCCTCCTAGCTGTGGGTAGAAGTCTAAGTGGTTTAGAAGAGGTAGAACTTTACAGACTTCTATAGATCTATTCCAAAGAAGCAAGTTATGCTGGAAGGGCAACTGTTCAAGGGCTTTTCCTATTTCTACAACATACAAGGTTATCAATCATGGAGGAACAATCTTTGAGGCTGCCCAATCTATCTATTTAGAACAAGTGGTTTTGGACTTCTGTGGTTCCTGAATTCAGGGAGAGCAAGTTTGTTGAAATTGGGAAGAAATTAGAGCTTTTGACAAAAAGGGGGAGTCCCAGTGCACGAAGCTCTTGCCTATGCGGGGTCAGGGGAAGGGGCGGACCACAAAGGCCTAAAGTACACAGTCTCACCTTGCATTTTGCAAGAGGCTGTTTCCACACCTTGAACCCATGACCGCAAAGTCACATGACGACAAACTTTTACTGTTGTGGCAAGGCTCCCCTTCAAAATTAGAGCTTTGACAATTCATAGGAATAAGCAAAGAGGTATGGGCTGCCACGCGAATCAATTGTTTCAATTATAAGTAGACCTCCCTGTGAAGTCCTTATGTTATCATTATTATAGCTAAGCTTGGTCTTGAGAGATTAGGTGTTAACACATTATCTACCGAGCCTTGCTGGTGACTCGTTAAAAAGTAGGAGCACCAACAGTTGATTTTCATCAGATCATTGGACTTCGTCCATTCAACCATCAACTTTCAATAAATCATTAGATCTTGTTAATCCAATCATTGATTTTTATCAAATAATCGAATCTCAGCCGATCCAAACCTTGATTTTCATCAAATCATTGCATACTTTCTTTGGGTCTCTGGAACAAACACTAAGAAGCATCTCAGCGCAGTTATGGCGCTCTTAATTATTGAGTTGAGGCATCAGACATATCCTAACAACTCCTGCTTTTAGTTGTAAAATGGATGGTGAAATTTACATTTTTACCATCCGTCTTACAACCCTAGATAACAGTATCTAAGATTGTCCAATGGACAAGAATTTTACAACACGCACTGTCCATCTAATTCGAGGCTAACGTCGAGCAAGAACACAAAGGTCACATATCAATATCATTTTTCTAAGCAGAAACATAAAAAGGGCAACAAAGCTCCCCGCCTATTCAAGGTTTGAGGAAGTATACAGTCTTATATTGTATTTTTTTACAAGATGCTGTTTCTACGCTTTGAACTTATGACCTCAAGATCACATGACAATAACTTTTATCATTACTCGAAGGCTCTCTTTCTTTTGTAAACAGTCGATAAATTGCATTTACTTGCTAAGGAAGAAGCACACTTTTCGAGGCTCTCACGTGCCATGTCGGCGTGATCTAGTCTGTTCATTTGGGGGATAATGACAAGCTCAATTCATGAACACTGATCTTCTGGCGACAGATCTTACGGGGAACTTTACGTATGTTTAAATGTTTTGTGTCCACGTTCCCTAGCTGCCAATGCCAACAGCTGATAATATCACTTTCCATGGACAACTAATCTACTAAACAGCAAATAAACTCCCGCATTACCCTGCTGTGATAACGACACCCCTAACTTCCTCTAATCCGATATGTAAATTTTTTGCATATAACGTATATTTTAGGTGCCAACTAACTTGTTCGTCGTGGTGGAGTGACAACAAATTTCATCAACGAGGGTCGGGGTTCTTGTGCCTGTTGTTTCTCGGATTGTCATACGATGCATGTTATAGCATCCCAATACCAAATTTTAAGGTGAATAGAGATAGACGATGAAGGGAAGCCTTTGCACAACAGTAGAATTGTCGTCACGTGATTTTAAAATTATGGGCTCAAGGCGTAAAAATAGCCTCTTGCAATGCAAGGTATGGCTGACCCTTTTTGGTCCACCCCTTCTTCGGATCCAACATATGTAGGAGCTTCGTGCATTGAGCAGCCCTTTCAGATGTAAATGATGAAGCATAATATAGGCTAAATAAACAAAAGATGAGAAACTCAAATGTCATTTATGAGTTGGTAAAGAAGAAAAATCATGTTCCTTTAATTTAAGAGGATATATGCGATGCATGGGTGTACCTATGTGTAGATCTACATTTTCGTCCGTTGGATCTCACTTTAGTTTTCATGGTTCAAGAATAGAATCAACGTGATTATTGATAAATCAAGCTCCATGTCATGGACTTATGTTGTCCAGGCCATGACCAAGGCTTTTGGAAGGGTGTATGCAAATATCTAAATAAAAAGGGCAGTCCTACGCACGAAGCTCCTGCCTATGCTGGGTCTGGGAAAAGGGCAGACCACAAGAGCCCATGGTAAAGAGCTTTACCTTGTATTTTTGCAAGAGGCTATTTCCAAACCTTGAACCCGTGACCTCAAGGTCACACGACGACAACTTTTACCATTGTGCCAAGGCTTCCATTCTCGTATGCAAATATCTAAATATTCCAGAATAGTCTACAGGTAAATAGATAGTCTGTAAGAAGGTTTTATAAGATATCTAGACCATTGGTTGTTCAATACATATAAAGATCCCGATCATCCATTGAGGAGGTAGACATGACGAGGAACTATAAAATAGGTAAGGTCTCTCATTTGTAATCCATCCAAGGTTATATGAATATATTAAGTAATAGAAAGTGCTACTCTTGTGATTACTTTGTGTGTGCGTGCAAGCCTCTTAGTAGGCAAAAGGGCTAAGCTTACTTGGTTCTAAGGGAATAAATAGCCCAAGTGCTGAATGGTTAGGAGCTACCGGATGAACGGTTCCAATCAACCGTAACGCGGGCCCATAACATGGCTTGGGCGTACCCCGTTGTATTATTACAATTATTTTCTTCTTCTCTTTTCTTTGAAATTATTACAATTATCTTCACAACTTAGAAGCATTCCTCCAACGAACTTAACCAATATCTCTTATACGGTGATAGTGGTGCTTGAGATCAAGTGAGGTGGCTTGAGATGACTCAAAGTTGACATGAGATAAAGTAAGAAGACTGAAAATTCAACTTAGAAGTGAGCTGAGCTGAGATGATCGTTTTGATCTCAACTCATCTCAAACTCTACTGACTATGTCATCTCAAGTCAGCTCACTCCATTTCAGCAACGTACCAGTAACACCCTGTTAGCTAGAGATGGAAGATTTTCATCCTTTTGTGGGCTGTCGTCAGAGAAACGGGTTGCTTTTAGTTTATCATTTTCAGTTGAGGGGCCCATTTACCCCATGATAGCTTCAGAGAACGGTCCCAGATCTATCTGCTCGGTGTAAATCAGTACAAGGATCTTGGCATGTACATGCGACCTGCTGATCCAAACCGTTCATTTTGACTTCAGTGGATGTATCTAAGCCTTATTATTGGTAACTGAAACTTGGATGGGCTTGAGGGTTGGCAATAGCCAAGATAGAAAAATTTGCATAGAATCTTGTCCAGGTAAACTTATCCAGTGGTTTAGATTGTCGGAATAATGGTCTATACCATGTGATCTTGATTAAATATACCTATTTATGGGTGTAAATGGTCGGATTTGATTAAATACACCTATTTATTGTCATGATGTGCTTGGATCCCAATTGGATCAGATCATAATCGTAGATTGCTTAGATTCTATGCTTAATGTTTGAGTACAAATTCATTCTAGTGATCAAGCAAGCAAGGCTATTTTGGCCCTACATGTGATAATATATGTGTTAACATGTATATAGATGAAGTTAAAATAGCCTACTGCAAAAATGCAAGATAAAGCTACGTACTATAAATTTTGGTGGTTCGCCCCTTCTCCAAAATCCTATATACACGGGAGCTTCGTGCACCGGGCTGCCCTTTAATCTATAGAGATAAATTTGTCCACTATCAACAACTACCACACCCGTCTTTTGCTAATGGATGCTTCATCTACACTGTAGTCCCATAAAAATAACAAAACATTAAACAGAGGCTTTTGTCTGGAGAAATGCGAACAGATTGATTCGGACTGATTTCATACCTCTCTAGCTAGGTCCCACCTTTGGATGATCTCACTGGTTCATCTTATCTGTTCTTCCTTTTAGAAAAGAATCTAGGAATATCCAATCAAGATACAAAAATAGTCTTCAAATAATGACACAAATACATAAAATGGATGCTGTTTCTTAAGGGGATTAAATTCTTTGACCATGTCTGTTTAATTATTAAGCACTTTTAAGGAGATAATTTAGTAAGGATCCATTATAATATGATGCGGCCTAGCGATTAAATTTTCTGGAGTCAACCTTTTAACGATCCGACCCATTCATCTTGTTGCCCCAATTTTAGATGTTTTATAAATTAAAAATCATGTGATTTAGATGATTTTAGCATTTAAAAAACATCTAAATAAGTGTGCTTAGAAAATGGGTAATTTAAAATTTTTTATAAAGAATACCAGTTTTTTAGAAGCTAAAATCATCGTAACCATATAGTTTTTAATAATGAAAAAGGGCAGCTCCCGTGGAAAAAGCTCTGCCCTATGCGAGATCTGGGAAAGGAGCGGACCACAAGGGCCTATAGTAGGTAGCTTTATCTTGCATTTTGCAAGAAGCCAATTTCTTAAGAAAACTAAATCTAAATTGAGAGCATCAAGATGAGCTATTGTTGTGATGCAAAGGTGGAGAAAGGAAACAATGTGGCAGTCATTTCAGCATTCCTCTTCTTTTTCTTAATTGATAGTTTGAAATGATGAGTCCTTTTGTCGATTTTCTAAAGTTGTGAAATTGTAAACAAAGTTTTGACGCTAAACCTGCTCTCACTGCTGTCACATCCAGACCGTTCTATCTACTCTCTTTTTTATTTACCAATAGCTGGACCCATACTAAACCAAACGCACAGCCAACTTGAGTCGACAAAAATTTGATGTGATGGTTTGTTGAATGGATAATGCTAAACACTTGCTATAATGACACTTTTTAACTTCATTAATTAAACACTTCTATAATGACACTTTTTAGCTTCATTAATTAAATGTTTGTGTGATTAGTTACTATGGTCTTTATGGGCTTGGAATAGGTCCTACCAATCAGCTATTTAAATGCACCAGCATAAGTAACGAAAGGGAGGCTTAGTGCAACAGCAAAGTTGTCATTGTATGACCATAAAATCACAAGTTTAAGATGTGAAAACAGCCTCTTGCAAAAATGTAAGATAAGGTTGCATGCTATAGATCTTTGTGGTCCACCCCTTTCTTGGATCCCACATACGCAAGAGCTTTGTACGTCGGGGCCACCCTTTTTTAGCGTTAAGGAAAGGTGAGTGCTGCCATTAGGATGGATACCATTTTTCCTTTCGTCATTAAGATATGGATTTTCTTTTTCTTTTTCTCTTTTTTCTTCAATGGCGAATATTTGTTCGATAAAGAGGAGTGACAATACTCTCCTGCATGGCAATTTACTCTCTTCCTTTACAATTGAGACTCACTCTGGTGCCATTGTACCTCAAACACGCATATTAGATTGTGGATCATTATTTTAACAGTGTTTGCAACTTGATAAATCCAATCTATACTGTTTTACAACTAAAAGTCATCTACAGTTAGTCAAATCATATGAACAACTTTGATTAACCAAGGGGGCAGTAATTGAGAATTATAACTTAGCCATAAAGTTTAGTTTTTAGAAACATATTTTTGTTTTCCAAAGGAGCGATGCGTTTATGTTATTGAATATTGATTCTAGAGATCGTCATCTTTCGGGTCTTGCCTTGGTCCAGGTACTTATAATCTAAACCTTTGATCTTTCATTGTGTCACAGGTGTTGAACGATCTACTCTACACAAGTGTGGGATTACAGGGCTAGGGCTCATAAATCCTTTCTTTCATTCATCAATAGGGCACTTTTCCAGGCCAGGCCTTGATTCAGTGAAGGGAAGTGGAAGTCATAAAAAAGAGATGTTTCTCTTCACAACTTAGATCAAGAGGAAAGGTAACTTGTCAAGCTGGCCTATATAGATACATAGCTGTCTTTTAACCTGCTGTTCTTCTTTGTCAACGCTACTAAGGCAACCGGTTAGGAAAGCCTGCTTGACTTACAAAAGATAATGAGAATGGGTTATTCAAAAAGAAAAAGGTGCTACTTAGCCCTACATTAGTAGAAGTAAGCGGATGAGTTAGAGAAATCAACTAGTTCTTGATGTGGACCATTAATGAGTTTTCTCCGGACAAGATGGGCTATTGCAATTGCATGGAATTATGGTAGCCAACTCAATCAACAATCTCCACATTTGCCTCCGTGGAGTTGTGCAAGCAAGGGAGAGCTGTCTTTTAACTTTTTCCTACTAAAAATTCTACAAATGCTAAAATACTTTTTGGTAATAAAAATATATACTTTTGGATTGAAGGATTAATCGAAATTAGTCGATGAGTAGCTGCCAACGAGTTGCTTGCAAAGAAAGTGAAGCGTCCAGCTACTATCAAACAATAGAGTGCGGATATTGATTCTCAGCGTGAAAGTTACTGCTCATTTCTCTAAGGGAAAAATCTTCAAAAAAAGAAAATAAAATAAAAAAGCCCTCAACTTGTGGTTAAATTTCAGAAGCAGCCCAAGCTTAGTCAAGCTTTCAAATAAAGACCAAAATTGACAGAGGTTCTCAATTCTGGCATCAGCCGTTAAGTTCTTAAACGACATTTCTTCTAGCCTTCAAGACGAGTTGACTTGCATAAAAAAGGCAGCCCTGGTGCACGAAGCTCCACCTATGCAGGGTTTAGGGAAGGGGCGGACCACAAGGGCTTATAGTAGACAATCTTACTTTACATTTTGCAAGAGGCTGATTCTACGGCTTGAACTTGTGACCTTAAGGTCACATGACGATAACTTTTACCGTTGCTCCAAGGCTCCCCCTCTATGAGTTGACTTGCATGTAGACTAAAAAAACATTGATAAAATAATCAAACATAGACAGGTAGAGCAGCATCCTTTTTGCTTTCCCTTTCTCAAATGCAAAGTTCAAGGAGGAAGATCCCAGCTATATAATGAAGCTTCAAAATCAGTGACTCACATTGCAGAAATCGAATTTTAGTTTGGGTTTTATCATGTAAAAAAGATTTGAAAACACCAGTGTGGACCTAGTTGTGGTTTTAATCCATTTCATGTATGGATAAAATCCCTCAATTTGGATTATTTTTTTGGAAAGTTTTGTTGCTGTTCTTGGGTTCTGTTGATCATGGTTTTTTCAAATCATGTTGTAGGTTCTACTTGAAGGGGAACCTTGGTGCAACGGTAGAGTTGTCACCGTATGACCTTGAGGTCATGGGTTCAAGGCATGGGAACAGGCTGTTGTAAAATGCAAGGTAAGGCTATGTACTATTGGCCCTTGTGTCCACCCCTTCTCGAACCCCACATATGTGAGAGCTCGTGCCCCCGGACTGCCCTTTTTTTGTTGCAAGTTCTAGCTGTGATTTTTATGAGACATTGTGGTTCCTAAGTATAGCATTTTAAAGTTCATCATGGCTGTGATTATAGTCATTGTTTATCAGGCATTGTGGTCACCTCAATGTCTATAGCATTTGAATGGTGGTCTCTAATGTTTGAAGTTGGTCATGGCTCGTAGCAATAAAAAACGATTCAGAAGAATCCCTTTGTCTTTAGTTTAAGGTAGAGGAATTCTTTTCTTGTTTGAAGACTCATTTAAAGTGGATATATAAGGGAATATTGCTCTGTGCTATTGGCAGAGATGCCAACGACCAAATGTTTCTAATAGCTTGGGCAGATTTTAAGACAAAGAATAGAGACATCTAAACTTGGTTGCTATGGAAAGTTAGTATGTGACTTGGTTGTCACTTCTATGGCTTGGGTCTGACAATAATTAATGATAAGCAAAAGGTACTTTACCTTCTTTTTACCAATGTAATAGATGGCACTTATGCATATTCCTCAAAAGTCTTTGCACTAATGATGGGTTACTTTTAATGTTTGACGGGGAGTAAATCATGTTGTGAAGGAATTGCTTCCATTAGCTGAGCACAGAAATTATGTCAGACATATCTATGTAAACTGGAAGAAGGGAACCAGGGAAATACCCCTTAAGAAGAAGTTTTACAGGACTGTAAATACCACCATAGTAACAGGGTTTGAAGGTGGTATCAAAGAGAGCTAGAAGAGGTAAGTTAGAAGGGAGCAGATGAGTTTGAAGCATATGAACCGAGCTATTTATGCAAGGGTTTCTTCTCCACAATATCAAAATGTGATGCAATAGGTAACAGCATGTCCGAGACATTCAACAACTACATCATTGATTTGAGAAGGAAGTAGTGATTTATATGTTAGAAAATATTAGAAGGCAAGTCAAGGAGACTGACTAGAAAGAAGAGGAAGATTGAGAGCTTTCAGGGTAGGATATAGCCAAGAATTCATAAGAAGTTGGACTCAAACAAGTCATAGAGTTTCCAGTGTAATATAATTTGTAGTGGGCATGAGAACTACGCAGTCGTTGAAAATGGGCAAAGTTATTGTCTCAATCTGAATAATAAGACTTGTGCCGCATCATGTAGTTGCAGCTATTTGGGATATATATGGATCAGTAGAAGACTATATCTCCTGGTTTTATATAGTTAATGCATGGAAAACCTACTCTAGCTACCAAATCAATCCATGCAATGGTAGCTAATAGTGGGAAAACTTGAATATGGGAGTAGTATTGCCTCTTGAAGAGAGAAAAATGGTAGGTAGATCTAAAGTGAATTGGATTAATGAACCATTTGAAGAGAGAAAGCAGTCATAAAGTGAACTTTTAAGACATGGCAGAATAATGACCTCCTAGTTTTGTTACCAAGAGGGGCATAACAAAAAAGGTTGGCCTAACAGAGAAGGGGGGCATTTCTATCTACCTTAGGTTGACAAGAGATCTTGTAGGAGGCCAAAGAAGGTTCGGGTAGAAAAGATTTCCCTCCTCTTTTGGTGCCATGGCATGTTATCCATCTATATCATTCATACTAATATTGTTTATGTACTTCTGTTCGCAGGATAGAGAGACATCTATCAGAAGATAAAGGAAGGGTACTCCCACTGACCCAGTGCCATCACCCCCATCTAGTAGCACATCTACTACTACCCCAACAAGGAAGAAAAGTTCAAGCTCAAGACCAAGAAATATGCTAGATGGCATAGGGGTGTCCGCAGCTCCAGATGTTGGCCACCATGTCATGGTAAATGCCATGCACTAATAGAATTGTTTGCCTTAAACTTTAATATAATCAAAGGAGTCTTGATAATTAGGCTTTTCTTTTGCTTGATGAGGCACTTGATCAGAGAACGAGAGGGTCACATATCACTTCTTAGGACACGAGAGTCAAGTTAAATCTTCATGAATAACAAATGTTTGAAAATGGTGTAATTTATGACTAATGTAAGGAAATGTGCAATGAAAAACTAGCATTTGGGAGTATGTCATTTTTTGTAATGGAGTGATATGGAGGTTGAAGGATGGAGGGACATTGAATTTTGTAAGTACTACTTGTTGCACTTAGGTGCAAGCTCTATTTGTATCCACTATTTCAGAGAGCTGTACTATAGCAATCTCTTACTTTCACTTGATGAGAAACAAGGCAATTGATCTAGTGGCATATCTCTCATTCTTGTTATTTCAATTATTCCAATAGTTTTTTTTTTCCATTTATAGGGCATTAATAATGAATAATTAAAGGTCTTGCTGGTTGATATTTGTCTTTTGTCAATAATAGGGAGATATCTAGTTTTACATGATATGTTTGAAATTTGAATTTAGACTTAGTTCATATAAAGGTTTTGGATATCTACAGAATGTGTTTCATTTGACTAATTCAGAAGTTACATGAGTGTGTTGGGAACTTCCTATTGACTTTGAAAAGGCTTTTATTCATCCTTGCTTCTAAAAGTATGGTTCAACCTTTATAATGCATTTAATTATGGTGTCATCCTTGCAAAACACTTTTGGAATTTTCCCAAAATTAGCTGTGAACTCATATAAGAAAGTAGCCTAAGCACTTTGTAGCCTTAAAATTAGTTAGCATAAGTGTCATCCTTGCAAAACACTTCTAGATTTTCCCTGTAGAATGTTTTAAAAAAGTGTTGTTTGTTTTTTTAATGTTTACTGCTAGTATGGCTAAGAGGATGAAGGGAAACAGATAGAAAAGCAGCAACTTTGCCACAATTGCAGTAGTAAAAAACCCATACTAGATTGGAACTTCATGAAAATAAGAACTCCATCATGCAGCTTGTTGTATTGTTCATAATACTTAATCTAAATAGTTGCATCTTTTCAAAGTAGGGATTTCATACTTGTTTATGCATGCCCGTGTGATCTAATTCTTCTTTGTTTTTTCTTCCAAATGAAAGAATTGATAATTTGATGATAATTTAGTTTTGTATATAAATAGAAAAAAAATTATTTTACTACAATCAAGCCAAGAATTAGTGCATATTAAAGAAACAATGTGATTGAATACTTGGTCATAAGACTTCTGGCTTTTGCATTTGAAATCTCCACTAGCAAGTGTAAATTCGATAGAAGTATGAATAAAAAGTCACAATATACAAGTAACGTGCTACGTGAAAAGCTTCACTATATAAGAATATTATAGGTAGAGAGATGAAGTTATTTAATTTTCATATTCAATGCAAGGGAGGCACTTGGTTTGTGTATTCTTCTTCTAAGAAACTTAAATACAAGTAGCTTGTTGGAGATGAGATGACATAAATGTAAGCTTTAACATATTCTTGTAGGTTATATTTTCTTTTAGCTATTGAACAAGGTTATGTACCAATTGCAAACCTAGCTTTGGTTACTGCTAGACTAATTTTAGTTGTTAGATTAGCTATTACAGGTGTAGAATTGTTGCTGAGATTGAGATGGGTAAAAATGCTCTAATTGCTACTTGTTATTTAGGAGAGGACTTTTACTATCAATTAAGAAGTAATACAACATGCAGTGAATTCTTGCTTCTATTACATTTAGAGATAGGTGAAGCATCCTCATTCTCAATTCAATTGATATTATAAGTGTCATTTGAGGATTCTTAATCAAGTATTGAGAAATTTTGATCAGGGTGCTATCTCATATTTTTTCTATGTTTCAACCATTAAAGAATATTTTAGCCTTAAAGAGTGAGCCACAATACAATGCTAACAATTTTCATCAACTATTGGCAAAATAAAAACATTGAAAAAGCTTTAATTCATTCATTGTGAATTAGCTACAACATAAGCCTCAAAAGGTAAAAAAGAAAAATTGCCTCAAAAAAGAGAAACCTTCTACTAAGAACACAAAGTAAACCTTATTTCATCAATACAATACCAGCTATAAAAAAAACAGCAAACTAATAATTTTATTCATTAACAATGCCATCTCTCCTTCCCTTGAAACATAGTTGAAACAAGAACTCTTCTAAAATTATTACCCTGAAATTTCTAACTATAGCTTCTCCTGTTCCATGACCTACACTTTTAAATACCCCTTTGTTAACTCTTGCTATAGCAGCTTGTTTTTCTAGCAAGTCTCCAATTTCATCCTTTCAGCTAAAAAATCCACAACCAAACTCACCTTCCCAATTTGAGCACTTATAAAACTCCTTTTCCAAATTGTTTATTGTTATTGACTTGAATAGTTTGAGTTTCCCACACTCTTAGGGGGCACCAACCTTAGAGCTTTGTCTTCATTGGAGCCATTCATGGTGTCATCTCTATTTGGTTAACTATGATGTACAAAAAATGAAATAAAAAAGCTAGATTGTTTGGGAGATTGTGTTCATTGGCCTTGGTATTGAACATAAAGAAGAGGAAAATCAAGGGTGTGTCAAGATTTAGGGTTTTTTGGTTCTTTTGTTGGTGAGAAAAGGGGGTTAAATGGGAAAGGAGTATTTCTCAATGAGAAATACTAGCCCATATTTCTTTCCTTTTTTAATTTTTTGGCCCCACATGGTAGGTCAGTTTGCTATCTTGGCAAATCAACTCGCCACATGGGCATGACACTCTGGCAAGAAGAGACATCATTTAAAAACTTAATGGTTGATGCTAGTACTAAAGACCTCTCTCAAGTCTAGTATTTATCTAAAAACTTAAGTTTGTGCTTGTGCTAAATAAATAGGCCTTCGTTTTTCTAATACTCCTTTCTAAACAAATGGTCTTTATCAACCAATTGTTTCTTTTCTAGCTAATACTAATAATCATCAATTTTCTAAACAAATGGGCCTTCAAATCACACTCGCTCATGTCTCATTGGCAATATCTCCTTTCTTGCAACTTGTGCCTGCAATCCCCCAAAAGCATGACTACGATGACCTCAAATTAACTTCACAAAATCCATTGGCTTTCCTTGAAAAAATTGAATTTATCAATTTTAAATTAGTAAGAATATTGGCATTTCCTTATTAGGAGTTCGGAACTTGGTATTTTCTAAAGAATAAGAACAGTGTAAATTATACATCATTAGTTAGGTAAATTGCATATAGTTGAGCTGCCTTCTCCATGTGCTTGACTTGGTTTAATGGAATCTAAAGGTGAAATGGGCACATCTTGATAGAATGTGCACTTGTTTAAGCTTCAAAGGAAGATCTTTGTGAGCTTTAACTCATAAAAAATGTCATTATTTACTTAGATATAAAACCATATATAGCTTTTTTTAAGCAAAGAACAAAGCAAAGTACCTAAAACCTATTATCTTAGTTCTTAAATCTACTTGAAATCTCCCTTACAAGAGAGAATAGGACCACCTCAAACCTCCAAAGCAGCATAAGAAGATGTGTCTCGTTGTCTATAACCAACTACGCTAGACAACTTTCAGTAGCACCACATATAGAATGATTGATTTGATAAAACCTCAGCTTTTACTGAGCTATGCCTCCACCTTATCAGATGATCCTATGAATGATCATTTAGAATGTCTTTGAGGGTCTTGTTTTATTGCATTTCTTATCCTTAAATACGATTATACAAGGGAACTGAGACACTTTGGTCATTTCTCATGGTCCATCGTACCAGCGAATCTTGTAACTAACACATGTCACAACCATTATCGTGTTGGCACTTCAATCTGCCAAAGCTTACTCATAAATGTAGACAAGGTTACACAAAAAGAGTGATCAAAGGCATAAATATTCTCCATATATCCACTACATTGTTTAACCTTAAAACAAGCACTTAGGCTCTCTTGTTGGGGCCATTTTAGTCAATGCGTAAACTTCTGTTCTTATTTTATTAGGAGTGAAATATTTTTGTAATATTTAGCAAGTAGAAGGGTAACTACTTAGTGGGCCGAGATAAAAAAAATCTCCCCGCCTTTTTTCTCTTTCCAGCCCGTCGGTTTTTTCTTTTACTCGGACAGTAACAGAACAGTGCAGAGTCTCTCTCTCTCTCTCTCTCTCTCTCTCTCTCTTCCAGTACTGCTCGAATCTTCCAAAATTCCTACTCAACTTCTGTCAATTTCCGCCATTTTTGTCTGGAAATTTTCTTCCCTGCTAGTCATTTATTAATACTCCTTTCTACTCTGCAGTCTGCACTAATTTCATCTGAAATTCGTTCTTCTGTGATGTACTTCCTGCGTTCTCTACCTTCGTTTCCTCTGTTTCTGCTCGAAATTTCCGCTGAGATTTGATTCTTTGGCAAGTCGGCGCTTGATCTCATGGAATTTGCTCTTTTATTGTGATCTTAACTCTTGATATACTGAATTTGGGAAAATTTTGATCGTTTGGCTTCTTTACTTGGCGATCTCCACCGATTCCAGTCGATTTTGATTTCTGATTTGCTCTCTTCACCTACACTTGCTTCAGTCTCTGTTTATTCCTTCTGTTTCAATACCGTCTCCCGTGCTTTTTCTATGCCATCTCTGGCATTTCCGGTGCATATTCGTTTCTACCTTCCTTTTCTTGATCTGATTTCGTCTTCTTTGCTTGTATTCTTCTGCACTGCTACTGTTTCTTCATTTGTAGTTGCATTCACCATTTCTAGCTGAAATAAATACATATGTTCCTTCTTTTCTTCAGAAAGTCCATCATTTTTCATCAATTGCCACTCCATTAGCTTTACTACTTCATCAGCTTCTTTGAATTCTCTCAAAATACTCTCTTTTATTGGAAAAACTGTCTCTGAAACTATTGCTTCGATTTCTTCTCATGTTTTCAGGATTTTCTCCTGCTCGATCCATTCGAGTAGTTCCTCTTTGCTAGCTCTTGCCATTGTTTTCCATCTTTCCCCGAATGATCAAATGAAATTTCTTCAGATGTCTGTCATTGTTCTCCTCTTACTCCTAAACGTAAAGGCCTGCTTTTCTTCCCCTACTCCATTGAATTGCTCCGATATAACTCGTGTCTGCACTTCCTTTCTTGCCTACAAAACCAATCCAAACCAAACCCTAGCTCAAATTCAAAGCATGTTTGATGTCTTTCCGGAAGATGTTACTGTAGAAGATTATACTCAGAACTACCTCTTCATAAAAAAGAACTGCTCTTGTTCTGTTCGGAGCAAGAAGTATCTGAGCAATACAACATTTACTGTTAGGAAAGACAATGTGTCGGTATTCGATATGGTTACAGAAGCTTATAAAGGGCTTGCATTTTTGCCCAATTCGACACGCCGAGCACGTAGCGATGCAGTTGTCTCTCTGAATTTGTTGTGTGGCTGTTCGAGCGTGTTGTGGAATTATTTGATGAGTTACGTGATGCAAGATGGGGATTCGATCGAATCACTTGCAAGTAGATTTGGAGTCAGCATGGATAGCATTGAGACAGTGAATGGAATTGCTGATCCTGATAATGTTACTCTGGGGGCAGTCTATTACATACCCATGAATTCTGGTGAGAACTTTTTGGCTTCTATTTTACATTCGGCCTTGGAAGTAATTATTATAATCTGTAAGCGAAAAAGTTGTAGTGTAGTCGTTGTTAAAACATGAAAGGAGTCAACTGATGCTCGTGGGCACAATTTCAAACAGAACCTTTTTCGGCTTTCTATACTGTGCATCTCCTCTTGGTTGGTTCGCCGTGGTGGACAAATAACAGAAGAAATTGTACAAACCCAAGATGTACTCCTTAGTATCTTGCCTTTACGGTTTTAGGCTAGTACCAATTCCAGAAGTCAGCAATCTCTCTCCTCCGGTTCTTTATGTGTCTCTTGCTACCCATAGATCCAAATGAGATTAACTTCAGATACGAACCGAATTGTGTCCTACATTAGGTCAAAAGGTTTTAGCTGTGCTCTAAGATGGTCTGCAGCTAGGTTAGGAACACAAACATGAAACTTCCTTGAGGCTCAAAATCTTGACTATTTGCTTGCAAGTTGCAGCGTGATTGTTCTTTATCCTTTTCAGGGTGATCAGTATTTCCACAATGATGGAGATAAAACCACATGAACTATAAAAAGGCTAATGCCAAGTTGGTAGTATTCTTTTCTTTCTTTCTTTCTCTAGCTAGGTATCCTTTTGTTTAGTCTATAGATGGCACTCTTTGATTATGATTATACTCAAGGATACGGGGAGTCAACTCAATACAGTGTATACACCATAAGCATTCAAAAGAAGAGGGAACTTTACATGATACTAATAATACAGGTGCTCGTTGAAATAGACAGGGAAAAAAAATGAATGCCCTTGATTGTGTGCCTTGCATATTACATCTAGCAAGTTTATTTTATGCAATAATTTGCCAGCTTTCATTTTTCATAGATTTGCCTCTTTGTGTAAATGGGATTCCTTAAAAATTGATCAATTCTAAACAGAACGTTAAAGAATTTTATTAGAACTGAGTTAAGACGCCATACAGGGTATGATCATGATTTACCAATCGAATTATGTCTGCATGTTGCAAACACGAGAGTAAAATTTTACACCTGAATTAACAATTTCACTGTTTCTTGCAAGATTGTCAGAGAAATGTCAGGTGTTTTGCCAAGGCCCACAAGTTCCAGTTAATTTTGCCTCTTAAATTGGCTTCTGCAGGAACTAGATGTTGTGATACTGTTGTTAGTGTCAGCAGATTCCTGTGGTAATGGGCTCAATATTCCTTTTAACTGCCAAATATTTCTAAAGTTGGTCTTAAGAAGCTTATCAGAGCGTCTGAGAACCTATTCATGTCCTAATTCAAATTAAAAATTCTTGATTATGTTTCTTAATGTTTGTAGAAAACTGGTCTCAGATTCTATATACTAAAATAGGAGAACTTCATAACAATGCTCAGAAACATGGACGACTCAGGATCAATCTCCTGGTTGAATAATTTATGAATTTGATGGATTCTACAAATAAAAAACGATTGTTCTAATGGCTGATCTTTTTATTAAAGAGTAATCACTACCAGGTGGAGACACATATCTTTGGTAGATTTCTTAATTAGTGCAGAGATTTTTGCTATTGACCAGGGCAGACTTCATACGAGTTCTCAGAGTTTAGGCCAAGTTAGAAGTGCATGTCCAAGAGTCACAAGATTCAGTGAAACTGTCCATATACAATTCATCCATTGGAACCATATCATGTTTCAGATATGATGCAATTGGATGAATTGAGACTGTATTCTTTAAATATGCAATTAAGTTGAATATATCAACCATTTCTTTCTTTTCCAATTGCCTGGATCGGACTAAAGAAATATCTTCTTGTTTCTTCAACGATTTCTGATTAGTGACCCTACATGACCATACGTCAGAAAACAAGGAATATTTTCATTCATGCTGCTGGAGTGATGTTATTCTCTTAGCCTATGTAGCGAATTTGAGACTCCAAAGGTTCCATGTTTTTCAGCTGAGAACTTCCGGTAATAGGCTTAAATCTCAACTCAACGTCTGATTTTGGCAACTTGATTCATTAGGTTCACACATTTTCACATTTGCCTTCAACATTTCAGACTGTGTCTTAATGTATATTATCACAGGTCAAGGAACTTGCAGGTTTCTTGTGATTGAATAATCCTGTCTCTTGTATTCAATAAGTGTTCTACATATTTTTGCGGAAATACAGTTTTACCATAATTTGATAATGACACTCTTAAAGAAGAGAAAGTGTAGCCAAAAAATGACAAGTAGGTAGGATGACATCAATTGAGAAGAGATGATGGAAACATTAATTCATTTTGGTCATGGTACTAGGAAGCGGAATCCTAGAATAGCACCTTACACATTTGCAGAGCATAAAGGTATTAACATTACAAATCTTCCTAGAACTGCTCATTTATTGTAAAACACTATTATTAGATGTTGATAGCTTTTAAGTATAAAACTAACAGCACAAGTGTTTAAATTCAAGAGAGGAGCACTATCATCAAATATGCTATTGTAGTTCTCATTTTCCTTTTCTTATTTCATATGCTTTACATTTTATGCCCTTGATTTGGTATAGCTTGTAAAATGATTAGTCTTAGTACAGATTTTAACAGTTTCAATGCTTACTCAATTTTCAATGGGTTTTTAACTATGCCATGTTCTTATATTTCTTGATATCATCTTTATGCTTGTCAATAGTATAGGCTACAGATGAAATCTCAAAATATATAAGCCTCCATCTCAAAGTGAGCAGTGACTTTAACTTATGCAGTAAATTTTTGCTTTTGTAGTTCCTGGTGAGCCTTACCCTGTGAACAAGGGAGGTTCTCCTGCTCCAGCTCCTGTTCTGGCTCCATCTGTTGACAATGTCTCAGGTATGGATGACCCTTAGTTTGATATTTTCAAACAATTGTCTTGGATGTCCTTAAACTTGTAGCAGTTCTTTGCATGAAGCTTCCAAAATAACGGATGGTAACTTTTGGTAGTGTTTATTCTGTGCAATGGGTGATGCTGCAAATTGAAGTCATTGGGATTCCAAACTCTGGAGTGCATAAATGGTTACAGAATCTTGAACCTTCTAACTAAATGATTCTCCATTATGTAATATTGTACTTCTACGATTTCTACCAATTTCTGCCTTGTTACAGCACCTAACATAGAGTATTAAACCATAAAAAGTAAAATATGTATGAGATCTTAATGATTTCAAGAATTGATGTTACTGTTTGATCTTGTTCATATAATTGTATCCAGAATATTTGTGAGTTTGTAATTGCATTACTTTTATGTACATCCAAATTAAGTCACAGGTACACCTGAAAATCTAGCCTATTGGAAGTGCAGCTATAAGGTTAATTTTCCATAAATGTTTATTCTAATCTTTACCAGTTCCAACCAAACATTAGAAATTGAGAATAACTGAATTGCATTTGTGCAAACCTCCCAGGTGAAGCACGTTACTATGCTTCACCCACATTGTAATGGCTTTTTGGTTTACATAGACATACTCTTGGATTAAGCATATTATGTGTCTCTTCATCCAAATACCCGTACTACAACGTGTTTTTATTCACAAACACATACTATTTGGATAGTTAACCCAGCTTTATCTTGATCATGTGAACCCTACGATACACAATTAACCTAACATAGTTACCTCGACAGAGTACTTTTCTCAACCTACCCTTTTTTTAGCTCCGATTTTGTGTAACCTAAATGACTAATTAGGGAACCTAGTTGCTCATTGATGTTATATAGTGGCATCTCTTGTGTATAGTGGGTTTCCTAGCTGATCATAATGTTGCTCCAGTAGTTGAGTAGCCATTGGTTCTTTTGAATTCAATTTACATGGTTTGTTTCCTTGTATGCCACGATGCTAAAGCGTGTTTGCTTTGAGATGACTGCCTTCTTTGGATCAAGATCTCAATGCTAAGGAACATTTTAGGTTGTCAACCTTGAAGTTCTTGTTTATGCACATCCTGAAAGAACTTCATGTTTGGATGAGCCTTGTAAATCTAGACTTTTGTAGGCATGGCTTTTCTTGTTACATTGCCATGTAATGTAGATATGGAGAAATAGAATATCTAACAAGCAGTTACAGTGATTGTATGAAGGGGAGCCTTGGCGCAATGGTATAAGTTGTCACCATGTGACCTTGAGGTCACGGGTTCAAGGCATGGAATCAGCCTCTTGCAAAAATGCAAGGTAAGGCTGCCTACGTTTGGCCATTGTGGCGTGTCTCTTCCCTAGACCCCGCATGGGTGGGAGCTTCATGCACCGGAGCTGCCCTTTTTTAGTTACAGTAATTGTATCTTTTCTAGTCATAACTTTTTGTTGTTATGTAACCTAGAAAACCTGCATCCAACATGTTTTGCCCTTACAATGATGATATTGAAAAATTAACTATTTTATGAAGAAAATATAAGGAAAAGAACTAGATAAGGTAAAACAAGTTATCCTGGGCTAGAAATATATTTACAGGACAAGTGTCTAGCATTAGTTATTGCAATGTAGTACATGTGGTGCACATGAACCTCTTGACTGAGATAGTTCATCTTGCCTTGCCCCAAGGGATCTACAATTCTGTTTGATCGGGTGAGAAAGATGTGTTTAAACTCGCAAAAGTAAGAGAACATAAGAGTAAAGACTTAGACCACATTAAGTGTATTAGAAGTGATGACCAAAAGGGTACTAGTCAAAGATGATGAGACCAAACAAACGTGGGAAAGTTTTTTTTAAAAATTGCTAAATGATAATTACCTTGAGAATAACGGTATTGAAAGTGTCATGAATACAAATAACTTTGGACCTTATAGGTATGACTGTAGGATTAGAATACCTTAAGTGAAAGAAGCCTTGAAAAGGATGAAATTAGGAAAGGCCATGGAGCCCAATGTTATACTAATAGAGGTTTGGAAGTATATGGGAGATGCTAGTGTAGTTTGGTTGACAAAGTTGTTTAATAAGATTGTAAAATTGAAGAAAATGCCAGATGAATGGAGGAAGAGCTTTATTATACCAATTTATAAGAATAAAAAAGACATACATAGTTGCAATAATTATCGGGGGATCAAACTTATGATCCATACCATAAAACTTTTTGATAGAGTGATTGAGAAGAAACTACAACATGAGACGAGTGTATCGAAAAACAAGTTTGGTTTCATCCCTAGAAGGTCTACCATGGAAGCTATTTTCCTACGTAAATAATTAATAGAGAAATATAGGGATAGGAGGAAGGACCTACACATAGTCTTTATTGACTTAGAAAAGCTTATGATAGTGTTCGCAAAGATTTAATATGGTGGGTGTTGGGCGAGAAAGGGTTTCACGGGGATATTTAGACATTATCAAGGATATATATGAGGGAACTTTAATGAACGTTAGGACCGCTAGCAGAGCGATCGGTGATTTTCCTATCACTATATGATTGCACCAAAGATCAGCATTGAGCTTGTGCCTTTTCACGTTGGCTATGGATGAGTTAACAAAACATTTGCAGGAGGAGATTCCATGGTGAATGTTATTTGCGGATGATATAGTTTTAATTATAAGACAAGGGAGGGCGTAAACACAAAAGCTAGGGTTATAGAAAGATGCATTAGAATCGAAAGGATTTAAAATTAGCCAAACTAAGGCAGAGTATGTGTAATGCAATTTTAGCAAGGAGAGAAGCAGGAGTGGAGCACCAGTAAAGATTGATTACCAAGAAGACCCCCTAAATGAACACCTCTGATACTTGGGATTGATAATTCATAAGAACTAAGAGATTGAGAAAGAGGTTACCTAGAGAATCTATTCAGGTTGGTATAAATGGAGATGCACCTCTGGAGTTTTGTATGATCAGCAAGTGCCACTCATACTAAAAGGAAAATTCTATGGATGGTTGTGAGGCCAGCCATGCTTTATGGATCAGAGTGTTGAGCAATTAAGGAACAACATATACATAGGATGAGCGTCACTGAAATGCGGATATTGAGATGGATGCGCGGCAAGATAACAAAGGATAGAATTATAAATGAAAGCATTAGAGGAAACTTCGGAGTAGCCTAAATAGGTAACAAGATGAGGGAGATTAGACTTAGAAGGTTTAGACATGTCCAACAGAGATTGAGAATGGCACCAGTTAGATGGAGTGAGGCAATCCAAGTCGAAGGTTCTAAAAGGGCAAATGGAAGGCTCAAAAGAATGTGGATGGAAGTGGTGAGAAAATATTTAAAAACTTTGGGACTAAATGCAGCCATGACATTTAATAGAGGGGAATGGAGGAACAAGATTCATGTGACCGACCCCTAGTTGGGACAAGGTCTTGATGATGATGAGTGGACCTTTGTTGACCTTTTATGAGTGTTTGTTTACGGTCCTCGGAATTTTTATTAGACAATTCTGATCCTTGGGTTAGAAGGGGAGCCTTATGCAACAGTAGAGATGTTTTCATCTGACCTAGAGGTCATGGGTTTGAGGCGTTGAAACAGCCTCTTGCAAAAATGCAAGGTAAACTTGCATACTATAGACCCTTTGTGATCCACCCCTTCCCCGGACCCCGCATATGCAGGAGCTTCATGCACTGGGCTGCCCTTTCTTTTCTTTTTTAAATTCTGATCCTTAGGTTGGTGATCTTTGGTTATGGCTCATCCGTGATGAGATTACTGTTTCATCAAATTGTCCAGATCATATTTACATGTGGCATGTGTATAAGATTAGCGATACAATATCAAATAAAAAGAAGTATCCGGCCAGACGCTAACCAAATGTAAGATTGGAGCTAGTATATATGGTGTCTACATAATAAACAAACATACTGATTTATATGCAGATAGAAGTACAAGTAGGGGCCAAAGTCGGTTATCATAATTGCTCATCCTCAGGTTTGCTTTATAGATAGGTCATGCACCAATACAGCTATATTCCTTGGTGCCATACGGGTGGATTAGGAATTATGGAGACAGTGGTCGAAGAATCTTAACCGACTGAAGGGTTAACATTGTTTGGTACAGTAAAATTCAGGGGTATTAACATATCTAAGATGTAGCTGATGAGATGAAAATTTTGGATTGCCAACCATCTAGATTCCTGATACTTTTCCCTCCCCCATACTACATACGCAGACTTATGAGTTCCCTGTAGAAGCTCTTATCCAATATCTAACAAGAGAAGGATAAAAGATACATCAAGAAATTTAGCCCTTAATGCATGCCTACCATGCTTTGTTGGACAGACCATCCTTCTAAAAATTGTTGACTGCTTGTTACGTAGATGTGTCAATACGGGGTGAGAATAAGATTCCCTTTTGTAAGTCCTAAATAGGATTCTTTCCACTTGTGTCCTTTTGGAACCAAGTAATTCCATGGTTTTGCAGAACTCAACATAGCATTCTCAAGAAGCATATATCTGGCAGTATGTCCTTTGGAGGCTATGAAATCAGTTTACATTCTGGTTCACAATAACCAAGTTGGAGTTTCCATAGCATTCCGTGTCAGTCTGGTAACTGAACCATTGTTGTGTCTGTGATCCCAAATGTATTCTGTTCCAAGTGATATCTTTCCTTAAGTTAATTGGTAATGAAATTACTGATGCATTTTTTCACAAAAAATGTCAGTCTGGGATCAGTACTCACATATCAGATAATCTCCTGTCAACAGAAAATATATTCTTGTTAATTTGATCATGTATATTGAACTGGAACCCTTTAATTAAAATTGCAGATCCTCAACACAACCAGATGACATGTTTATGGAAGTTTCCTTTGCCCTTTTTTGTTCCAAGGGCTTACCACCAGGCACTTTAAGCTGTAATTCAATGGCCCATCATAATGTGAGCTCAGTTATTATGTAATGTTATATTTCTCGCATTTGTTGTTATTAAGAAAATAAATTGACTTGTATTGGACCTGTATTGCAGTGAACAGGGAGCATCATTCTGGTCATTTCCAATATGGATGGGTTATTGGGAGCATTGGAATTGGGCTAGTTTTGATTTTTGTGGCTGTACTAATCTGTACTCAATGCAAATCATTGGTCTGCTGCAACCGAGTCCCACGGAGTCACCCAAAAGATCATAATAGTAGGACCTCTCATAAATTTCACATCCTCCAAAGGACAAGTTTCTGCTATGGCTCAGGGAGGTCCCTATGTAGCAAATATGCAGATGCAAAGCCTCCTACTGAGGATACTAGCAATCACCAAATAAATATTCCTAAAGGTTCTAAACTAACCACAAGATTGCATAGACCTTTACTATTGATTGTTGACTTCTTCCCAGTTTTTCTGTTGCATATACTGTATTCACTACGTTTTCTCTGACAGTCGAGGTCAAAATTTCTCATAATATTTGCTACACTTATTTTTTAACAGCAGAAGATTTCCATCTAGGAAATTTTCATGTCATTGTGAAGTAGAACTGTCTCAATCCAGTTTTCCATCTTGAGCGCATCATTTCAATGTTGTGATTTAGCATTCCTTCACAATTTGAATGGTGTTTCAAGAGATGACATTCAGCTTTGAGCTGAAAATTTTTACCATCTGTAGCTGTAGATTGGTAACAAAAGCATACTGCAGGATGGGTGCTGCACCTTAGTGGTTTGTGATGGAGTACTATGTACTTGATGTGAACTTAAAATTTATTAGTTGAGGCATTACACAATCAGTTGTTAGCCATTACATAGTTTGACAGAACATTACACAGTGAGGTCATATGACTTGGACATTCTGCATGGTTGATCTTTAATTAGACTAGACAGGGACACGTCTGTTGTGAAACTGTATGGCACGCGTATGTGCAGTCAAGTAACAGTAATATGTAGCTCTATCCCAATGTGTTTTGGCTAAAGATATCCAGACAGATGAATGGAGTTAGTTATACCATTTAATGTTGGCATGTATTGGACTTCATTTTATTCATTTTTCTCCTGGATAATTCTACTCATTGGTAAAAAGCCCTAAAACAATTTTTGACATGGAATGGAAATTTTTCCTGTTACAATGTTTGAACCGTAGTTTCTAGAATAGGGAATAGTAAGCATGCAATGGTATGACTGTCCTGACATAGCCTCTTCATATGCTTTTATTGTTTAAACAATTTCTCCTATAGAAACATAATGACATTAATATTGCTCAAAAGATCATAAAAACCTATTCATAACATCCATTACACATGCAGCTACCATGTCTGGACTTTGGCCAAATTTTAATGCCAAACTATCAGTTTCTTAAACAACATTACAAGATTGTTGAAACCCAAACCTAATAGAGTTAAGCAACATTGAGTTCCACTAAAGAGATAATATTTCCAGTGTAATATATTATTGTGAAAGATGTAAATGAAGCATTATTAGTTAAGAAGTTATCATAATATATAAGAACAGGGTAATAACTTGGAGGATTCAGATGAATAACCACACATGTAACACTAGATAATAAATTGCAATCTGACAGCATGTTGATTTCTTGACATAGGAATGGGATTTGCTGAATTCTAGGAAAAGTTTTATACTTCTATTTGATGAAACTTGGGAATGGGTACAGATAGCATTTTTAAGAGTGTGGTGAAATTGATAAAACCTCTTGGTGACTGTTGAGTTGAGTCATTTGTGTTGAACGGCATGTTCAAAAATATATTTTGAATGTTAATCATGCTAAAATCATCATCATCATCATCAAGACCTTATCCCAATTAGGGGTCGGCCACATGAATCTTATTCCTCCATTCCACTCTATTAATACCATGATTTCATTTAGTCCCAAAGTTTTTAAATCTTTCCTCACCACTTCTATCCACATTCTTTTGGGCCTTTCCCTTGCCCTTTTAGAACCTTCTACTTGTATTGCCTCATTCCTTCTAACTGGCGCCGTTGTTGGTCTCCTTTGGACATGTCCAAACCATCTAAGTTTAATCTCCCTCATCTTACTACCTATTGGTGCTAACCCTAAATTTTCTCTAATATTTTCATTTCTAATTCTGTCCTTTCTTGTCTTACCATTCATCCATCTCAACATCCTCATTTCTGCGATGCTCATCCTATGAGTATCATGTTCCTTAACTGGCCAACACTCTGATCCATAAAGTATGGCTGGCCTTATAGCCATCCTATAGAATTTTCCTTTTAGTTTGAGTGGCACCCGTCGATCACATAAAACTCCAGATTCACATCTCCATTTGTTCCAACCCGCTTGGATTCTCTGGGTAACTTCCCTCTCAATCTCTCCTCTCTCATAGATCAATGATCCTAAGTACCGAAAGAGGTCTTTCATGGGGACTTCTTGGTTATCAATCTTGACTGGTGTTCCACTCCTACTCTCCTTGCTAAAATTACATTCCATATATTTTGTCTCAGTTCAGCTAATTTTAAATCCTTCAGATTCTAATGATTCTCTTCATAGCTCTAGCTTTATGTTTACACCCTCCCTTGTCTCATCAAGTAAGACTATATCATCTGCAAATAGCATACACCATGGGATCTCCTCGTGCAAATGTTTTATTAACTCATCCATAACTAATGTGAAGAGGTATGGACTCAATGCCGATCCTTGGTGCAATCCTACAGTGACAGGAAAATCACCAGTCACGCCACTAGTGGTCATAACATTTGTTACCGCTCCCTTATACATATATTTAATTATGTTTATATACCCCTGAGAAACCCCCTTACTACCCAACACCCTCCATATTAACTCTATAGGGATTCTATCATAATCTTTCTCTAAATCGATAAAGACCATATATAGGTCTTTCCTCCTCTCCCTATATTTCTCTACTAATTGTCTTAGCAAGAAAATAGCTTCCATGGTAAACCTCCCAGGCATGAAACCAAACTGATTCTCCGATACACTTGTTTCATGTCGTAACCTCTTCTCAATCACTCTTTCAAAAAGTTTCATGGTGTGGCTTATAAGTTTGATCCCTCGATAATTAGTGCAGCTCTGGATGTCACCTTTATTCTTATAGATTGGTACAATAGAGCTTTTCCTCCACTCATCAGGCATTTTCTTTGATTTTATAATCTTGTTAAACAACTTGGTCAACCAAACTACCCCAATATCTCCTATATGCTTCCAAACCTCTATCAGTACACCATCAGACTCCATGGCCTTTCATGATTTCATCTTTTTCTAGGCCTCTTTTACTTCAGGTATTCTAATCCTACGTTCATATCTATAATATCCAATGTTATTTAGATTTATATTATTTTCAATCCCTATATTCTCAGAGCCATTGTCATTTAATAATTTTTGAAAGTATGTTTCCTACCTTTGTTTTATCTCATCTTCTTTGACTAATACCTTTTGATCATCGCTTCTAATACACCTAACATGATCTAAGTCCTTACCCTTCTGTTCTCTTACTTTTGCAAGTTTAAACACATATTTCTCACCTTCTCTTGTTCCTAATTTATTATAGAGCTCATCATATGCTTTAAGTTTCGCCTCACTTACTATTCTCTTAGCAACCTTTTTAGCATTCTTATATTGTTCATAGTTTTCATTATTTTTAATCTTCTGCCAAGCATTAAAACGCATCCGTTTTTCTTTAATAACGTTTTGCACTGTTTCACTCCAACATCATGTTTCCTTTGCTAATAGCCTTTTACCTATAGATATTCCTAAGACATCTTTTGCCACTTTCTTAATGGACTCAGCCATATTAGTCCACATGGTATTTACTTCTGTTTCATAGTTCCAATTTCCTTCTATCATCAACTTATTGTTGAATGAGGTTATTTTCTCTCCTTTTAAGTTCCACCACTTAGTTTTTGGATGTGTATTAAGTTCAGTTCTTTTACTCCATCTTTTAATATGGATACCGATAACCATTAACCTATGTTGTGAGGTTAAACTCTCACCAGCTATCACCTTACAATCCTTGCATATATATCGTTCATTATTCCTAAGTAGAAAAAAGTCTATTTGGCTTTTATGAAGTCCACTTTTAAAGGTTATTAAGTGTTCATCCCTTTTCTTAAAGAGTGTATTTGTAATGGACAGGTTATATGACAAAGCAAAATCGAGGATATTCTCCCTCATCTCATTTTGTTCACCTATACCATACCCTCCGTGTATTCTATCATATCCTTCCTTATCTTTTCCTACATGGCCATTTAAGTCTACTCCTATAAATATCCCTTCAGTGTTAGGAATTTCTTGTATGACTCCCTCCATATCTTCTCAAAACTGTCTCTTGATTATATCTTGTAACCCTACTTGTGGTGCGTATGCACTTATAACATTTATAATCTACTCTCCTAGAACAATTTTTATTATTATAATTCTATCATTGATTCTTTTAACGTTCACAACTTTATCCTTTAATTCCTTATCCACTATTATTCCTACGCCATTTTTGTTATTTTCTTTTCCTATGTACCATAATTTATACCCATCTATTTCTCTAGCTTTAGCCCCTTTTCACTTGGTTTCTTGGATACAAGTGATGTTGACTCTCCTACGTTTCATTACGTCTACTAACTCCAAACTCTTACCTGTCAATGTCCCTATATTCTATGTAGCGATGCAAATCTTATGTTCTAGAGATACCCTATTTACTACCACCTTTCTCAACCTCCATGGTATGAACCCATGTCCACTTTTCACTGCACCTGGGTTTTGATGCAGCGCGTCGCTTCCGAGGGGACCCTCTAGCAACCCTTGCCCACTTTTCACTAATATCGTTAGAATATTCATTCTAAGAGCATGGTGGCTGCTATTAAGTCAATACCATTTGTTTTACTTTTCCTTTTCATTTCTTTTTTCGTCTGAAGGCATTTGGATTGTGAAGTTTAAGTTGTATGTTTTTGGTGGCTGCTGTATGGTAGTTTTCAACAGAACTGCCCTTGCTGTTTCCAACATAGATTTTATCATGTGATCCTATATGATAGTAGTGTTGTTGGTGTTTCGCTAGCTGCCATTGTAATTATTTTTGTTGCTGTTTCAATACCATCATTTTCATGTATGAGTGTGTATAAATATTGCCTATGTTGTAGACACAGATACGTTTGTCAGTGCTGTTAATGAAAGTGAGGTTTCAAACACAGGGACCTGTTAGTGATTTGTTTTGTAATTCTTCTTGTACCCAAAAGGAAAAAACATAGGGACCTGTAAAACCCAACTAATCTACTTGTTTGGAGTTATTTGTTGTCCCTGAAAGTGTATTACTATACAAACATCAGGTTATAAATGCATTAAGGATTTTGGAACTTTATCTAAATTACTAGAAGATGTATTAAAACTTTGTGAAGGGGAGCCTTGTTGCAACGGCAAAAGTTGTCGTCATGTGACCTTGAGGTCACGGGTTCAAGGCGTGGAAACAGCCTCTTGCAAAATGCAAGGTAAGGCTGTGTACTTTAGGCCCATGTGGTCCGCCCCTTCCCCAGACCCCGCATAGGCAGGAGGTTTGTGCACCAGGGCTGCCCTATGTATTAAAAGTTTGTACATATTGTACTCAATGATAAATCTGAAATACAAAAAAAATAAGAAATTGGGTTTTTATCCAAATGTTTGTGCCATTGAGTGCAAGATCTTCTAGCACGGTGGAGCTAGAAGGAGCCTCTACTGTGCTACTTCACAAGTTTGAGGCATCTCATGGATGTGTGTTTCATAAATCAAAAGAAAAAACTGTGTGTTAACCATATACATGCATATTCAGGTGTCAAAAGCATCCATTTCAGAAAATGATTAGTTCTTGTTGTATACACATCTGTGATAGTGCCAATAGGCTTGGACATACTTTGGTGTGATGCTCCTTAACAACCATCTAGCAATATTCCCTGCCTATCTGTGCAATTTACTTTTATTTGCTTATGACTGTTGAACCCTTTCCTTACTGGTCTACCCTTATTTCCTTTTGGCTCTAGATGTTGCAAAATTAATGTTCCCTCTTACCTTATGCAGCTGTGGTGACCGAAGCATATGACATAGAGAAGCCTGTTGTTTTCACATACGAAGACATGCTTTATTCAACTCATGGTTTCTCTGACTCAAATTTGCTTGGTCATGGGACATATGGTTCTGTATACTATGGAATTCTTCGGGACCAGGTCAGCAGCTACATCTAGTCTGATGCTTTTTGAATCATATTTAAAATGGCTCTTCCTTGTCTAGTTCATATCTGTCTACTGCTTTTTCCTCTTGAGACATTAGACAGGGTTTGTATCTGTATCTATGGTGATATTCATATATATTTTTGTCCATTTTCCCATGTCAATCCTTGTGAAGAGCTATAAGGGCTGGCAGGGAATTTGTCAGACAGAATCACACTCTTGACATCAAATGTAGCCTAATTACTAAGTCTAAAGACACGTCTAATCAACATTAAGAAAGCTTTCAAGTGTTTTTTTCCCCTTTACAATGTAATTAATGATCTTTCATCCTTTTAGGAGGTAGCCATCAAAAGAATGACTGCAACAAAAGCTAAGGAATTCATGGCAGAAATGAGGCTGCTGTGTAGAGTTCACCATGTGAATCTGGTATGTTCAAGCCTCCATAGTGGCTTCTTTTCTAAAGCTTTACTTTTGCACTGATATTAGATTATGATTCTGAGGTTGAATTTGTTTTGTCAAGGTAGAATTGATTGGTTATGCGGCCACCGATGATGAGCTCTTCCTCATTTATGAGTATGCTCAAAAAGGTTCACTTAGAAGCCATCTACATGATCCTCAAAGCAAGGGTAAGATAACATTTAACACTTGGTTTGCTGTCCTTTATTAAATTGAGACATTATGCTTCAATGTTAATTGTGGGGACATTTGATTGGAAATACATCTGAAATTAACTCACCTGGAAATGGATATTGTTCTTTTATTTGTTTTCTAGATATGTTTTGGTTCCACTAGTTACTAAGCAGAGTTAACTAGGGCATAGAGTTTGGCAGCTTATTTCCCAAGAACCTATAAGTTTTGAGGACTTATTAATGAAAAGTAGCCTGAACTTAAAAAGTTCTGTCACATATGAGAACCTTTTTGTAACTTTTAAGTTCTCATAAGTGAGAACTACAAGTTCTATGTGATTATTATAATAGTTTTATAACACTATTAGTACTTATAATATGTAATGCTGCTAACATGTGGGGCCATCCTTTAACAGCATTTGGGTCCCACCAAAAAATCCATGTGCGTCCTGAAAAAAAAAAAAAAAAAACTTGTTTGTAATAGACCAATATTTAATAGTACTTGAGTCTCATTATAACACTCAGCTCCTACATCAACATAGAATTTGAAATCTCATTCTTGTGTGGATCCCAAAGAGAGAGAGAGATTATATGGGTCCTATATAAAAAAATAGAAATGCAGAGGTCAATATATACAGAGAGAGAGAGAGAGAGAGAGAGAGAGAGAGAGAGAGAGAGAGAGAGAGAGAGAGAGAGAGAGAGAGAGAGAATTAGTTAGCTCCTACACTGAGAGGGAACTATTGTTTCTAGAACTTATAAGTTCAAGATTTTAATAGAAAATTGAAATGGAACTTTTTGCACTATAAGTGAAAACTTAGAAGTTCTAATGATGTTTAGAACTTATAAGTTCTGGAGGGAGGAGAACTTTGCTTACCGGGCTAAGTAGCTAAACTCTACTGCTTTGAGTGAGAACTTATAAGTTCTACTTATGAGAACCTATAAGTAGCTAAACTCTACACCCACCTTAGATAACATGACAACTGACTCAAAATCATCGCCTACAAGAAAGACATTCTATTACCAAACTCTGTCAACATGACAACTGATGTGAAACTTTCATTGAAAACAAACAAGGCTCTGTGTAGAATTCCTTGACAAATCTACAAATGTAGAGTGTGTCATGTTAGCTGTCCTCAGTGTTATAGTTATATTAACTGACAATGCAAATGATAAACCTTTACATAATCACAAGAAAACTGAGAACATTCTAAACTAGACAATAAAGTGAAACGTTCGTGCTCCTGCATCTTGGGATCATTATTAAGCTTATGCAGATTATGGTTAATGCTCAAACCAGTCAGCAGTGTATCTATATGGAAATGCTAAAATATGATATTGCTAATGTACAAATTCTAGAAATTTTTGCGTAAAGAGAATGGCGGCAACTTTGGTCCCAGTCATTTCCCATTAAGCACTGAATGCAGCAAATATGTTGGACCATAGAAATTAGTTCCACAGAAAACAGTCTCAACATGCGAAAGAAGTACATGACATGATAATACTAATAAGGCATCTGGTGCAACCATAGTAGGGAATGAAAATTACCAGAACCAAAGTACTAACATAAAACAGGAAAGAAGTTTTGGTGCTGTTGTATAAGATAAATGGGGATAAAGCTCCTAATCCTAGTAAATGAGAGCCGAACTTCAAATCAAAGAAATAAAGGCAGGGAACAAACTTGAACTGGTAAATTAGATACTCTGGATTAGGACAGACCTGTTCGTTCAGAAGTAGTTAATAAAAGGGGGGGGCAGCCCCGGTGCACGAAGCTCCAGCCTTTGTGGGATCCGGGAAAGGGGCGGACCACAAGGGCCTAAAGTACACAGCCTTACCTTGCATTTTGCAAGAGGCTGTTTCCACACCTTGAACCCGTAACCTCAAGGTCACACGACGACAACTTTTACCGTTGCTCCAAGGCTCCCCTTCAGAAGTAGTTAATAAACTTGAAATAAAATTATAATTTGGATTTGAAGTTCTTATATACTCTCAAGTAAACAATATGAAATGTCTCCGTTATATTTATGATCATACATAAATACAGACACACACATACACTATATATTAATGTCTACTAATCCACCCAGACAAAAAATTAACTCTTAATTTGACCTAAACACGACTGGCAACTCCTACCAGAAACCAAATCTGAATACAAATTCCAAGGAACAGTCAAGTTTATGCCACCAATCCCTACTCAAATTCATACTAAGATTACTTTTGCAATCTGTTTATATGGCTTTCTACCTTTGGATAATGGATTTGTGCTGAACAATTAGTATAGCTCTTAAAGGTAATGTCTTCAGTTCTTTTTATGATCTTTAGAAGCTGGAATTATAGGTTACCTGCTGTTTGGTCATGGTCAGTGGGCTTTCTTGAGAAGCACTTGTCATCAAGTTCGAGCTTGATGCACTTCTACTGTCTTACCATCATTCTTTTAAAACCTCAGCCCCTTACTGGACCTTTTAACATCTTTGGCTTTTCCTTGATGAAGTATCAATAGGAAGTTACAATCTAAAGCAATTCTTCAGCACCAATCTTACATTGGATATTTGATGATTATAAAGTACTATGTCTCATAAGTTATTCACTGTCTTACCCAATCCGTCAACAGATTTTTCATAAGCTAATGCATGCCTATTATTGATAAGGGGATAAACCTAGGTTGACTGTGTTTATCCAAAGTTCCCTAGTTTGTATATGAAGGGGAGCCTTGGCGCAACGGTAAAATTTGTCGTCGTGCGACCTTGAGGCCACGGGTTCAAGGCGTGGAAACGACCTCTTGCAAAATGCAAGGTAAGGCTGTCTACTTTAGGCCATTGTGGTCTGCCCCTTCCATGGACCCTGCATAGGCGGGAGCTTCGTGCACCGGGGCTGCCCTTTCCCTAGTTTGTATATTTTCTGAATGCACAATTTAAATTTCCACACACGGTAGCTTTGTGTGCTTACACATATATGGGTATATATTTATCTTGTTCTAATATTTGCCAATGACAATTGCATACCCAGGTCATACATCCCTTTCTTGGATTGCTAGAGTTCAGATTGCACTTGATGCTGCTAGAGGTTTAGAATACATCCATGAACACACCAAAGCTCATTATGTTCATCGCGACATCAAAACAAGCAACATCTTACTTGATAGTGCCTTCAGAGCAAAGGTTTCTCCCAATTTTGGTTCATCAATTTCCATTTGCATTTGAATGGGAATGGTCATGTAAGTTACATTTTATCTGTCTGCTGACTAAGTTGATATATTCTTTATGTGTAGATTTCAGATTTTGGACTGGCAAAACTTATTGGAAAAACCAGTGAAGGAGGAGAAGCTTCTGCTACGAGAGTTGTAGGAACTTTTGGGTATTTAGCTCCCGAGTAAGTTGATGTAGAACACATTTCATCATTGAGGTCTATAACTAGTTGTTCTCTAGAGCTAGCTATCATTGACTCCTTAATTGTTTGGTTCTTTTCAGATACTTGAGTGATGGCCTAGTGACCACAAAGAGTGATGTATATGCATTTGGTATTGTTCTTTTTGAACTGATATCAGGGAAGGAGGCAATAACAATAACAGAAGGCAAGATGTTGTCCAATCCTGAGAGGCGCTCACTGGCTTCTATTGTAAGTTCCATATGAACATTCACCATTCTAATTTGAAGTTCTAAGAATTGCCTTTTCTCCTTTACGACTCAACATTTCTAACTGGATGAAATTTCAGATGTTGGCAGCTCTTAGGAACAGCCCAAGTTCAATGAGTATGGGGACACTGCAAGAATGCATTGATCCTAATCTGCTGGATTTGTATCCTCATGATTGTGTATACAAGGTGAGTATTTCTGCTTACTCTGTTTTGCATCATTATTAATTTGGAAACCTATGGCCAGCCTTTGCCTAGTATATGGGAAGAAAATTTCTGCAGCCTGAGGTCTGCAGAAGTGAGGAAATCACTTTTCTCCTGCTAAAGCAATAGAGATCTAGGACTTGCAGATGAATATGTTGTAGGGACATCACTCAGCATTTCTAGAAACTTGCTTAGGACACCTGCTCAATTAATATATAACCTAGTGTTGAAGAATCCTCAGTCTGATGAGTATTATATCGTGTCTCCTCAAATTGTTAGTTCTCAGAAACAATGGGGAGAACACAATAGCTAATATACCCTGCTGAACTCAGGGTCTCATAATATCTTATAATAGGTGATAATTGCCATTGCATCTAGTTTTCTAGTAACAACATGACTATACAATATGTCCATGTCTTGCATATATTTGGCCTGATGGAGGCATTAATATGGTTTTCTATAGCCGACCTGCAAGTAAACTGTAAAACTTACACTCTGCATAATAAAGGAAAGAATGCTATGAAGGCATACTGCAATTTCAGGTTGAAGTTCCTAAGCTAAGTTTCATCAACCTTTGGCTTTACTCTGCGGCATGTTCTCACTTCAATAACAATTCTATTATTAAAAATTATAAGAATGTTGACAGCCTAGACGATACTGAAAGCCAGAGCAGATGCTACTGTCTTTCCACCATGTAGATCCACAGCAAACAAGCAGAGTATAGAATTCTAAGCTCATTTATCGAATGTAAACAATTATACTGACCTTTGGTCTTTTCTGTTTGTTGTGAAGATGGCCATGCTGGCAAAACAATGCGTGGATGATGATGCAATATTAAGGCCAGACATGAGGGAAGTTGTGATTACACTATCGCAGATTCTCTTGTCCTCTGTGGAGTGGGAAGCTACCCTCGCTGGGAACAGCCAAGTTTTCAGTGGCCTTGTACAAGGAAGATGATGTATCCCTTCCTTTTCTACAATCTTCTTTTTTCATCCTTTTTAAGTGTACAGTTGTGAAGATGGTCCCTCATAGTAGCGTCTTTGCCGCCTGAAAAGGTAATTTTCTAAGTTTCTATTCTTTCGTGCTGAGACAGTTTTGGTGTACTATATGTTGTGTATTAGGGTAAAAAAGAAAGATGTGTTCCTCTTGATTCATCTAAACCAAATAAGTTTAGTCAATAATTTCTGCATTTCAAGGTGCACAATCTTGTACTAAAGTAAGTAGCATCAAAATTAGATATCTGATGTATGAACAGAAGATAACTTATTCATATTGTACACCACTGACTTTCTGTTGATAATCATTTCACTCTGTTATTTTTTAATGCAATTCATGGTTTTAGCCGTTTATATTCTCCCTCTCTCTCTGAACATTTGCTTCTTCCAGAAACGTGCTCTGATGCTTACACTGTAGACACCATCCAACCAATGATCCATTGATGATTGTCAATATGGCGTGTTACAGAGGTCATTTCAAACAATAGCAAAGTAGTTGAATATTATCAGGAACATTAAAATAGGGCCTAGCTTTTGCATTAGCTGCTTAAAGAACCAAATACCATGGCCGCTAAAGAATCAGAATTGACAAGCAAATCCAGTAAGATTGTACTCGCAAAACTATAGCCTTTGGTTTAAAGTTGGATGAGTTGGCTCCAATGGTTTCTATTGATTCCTTTTGGAAGAAGTCATCATTTGATTCTTACTTTTGACTTTTGAGGATAGGGGGAAAACTTTTAGACTAGGGCGGCATCTGTATTCATATTTGCATGATTCGCCTTGCAACTGTTCTTTCAAGATACGCTTGGCTTGTAGTGTTTTTCAAGGCCACTTGTCATTTCAATGTCTTGTTTAGCCAACTGTCAGATGAACCAGGAGATGAAGAATATCAAACATCTCTAGCATCAATATTTCAGATAGAAGAACAGATTCTCTAGATGTTACATGCATGCAGATCAGTTCACAGTTTCGCACATACAAAACAAGAGCAAGGGGAATTTAGATGCTAGATCATCAAAACCGTTCACATCTTGGTTCTACTTTTATCCATCTGAATGATGTTTACCCTTTTATGATTGCATAAGATTACCATCCATTTCGCTTCCAGAAAATAATGGTTAGCAGGCTGGTCGTTTGAATCTGTAGAGTGATCCATGACAGTTCTATGTTCTCACATTCAAGCTAGGATAGAAGCAGAGATCAACCTTCAGAAGCCCACAGGTATTCTAGCCATAAAACATTCATTTATTTTCAGTGGACTGATCCTAAACACATAACAGGATCTTATCGTATCGATCAACTGGATGGTTTTAAGTTGCCTGGGAGGAAGGGTTATTGATAGAAGTACCCATTTCAAATATCATCAACACCCATTTGACACTTTCAAAAGCAAAAAGGGCAGCCCTGGTGCACAAAGCTCCCGCATATGAAGAGTCTGGGAAAGGGGCAGACCACAAGGGTCAATAGGTCACAGCAAGAGGCTGTTTCCATGCTTGAACCTTTGACCTCAAGGTTACACGAGGCTCTTCTTCTGACACTTCCAAAAGCATGAAATGATATCTATATGGGTATTTCTGTTATTTGAAACGAGTGCCCTTATCATTACCCAAGAAAATGATCATATTAATCACACTTACTTTATCACTTCATCAAAGGCCCCGGTCATCAGCACACGGGCTGCGGGACCACAATTTAGCATCCCATTCCTTCGAGATTAAGATATCCCCTGAATTAATATTAAATCCAAATAATCACCGAATTATTCCTGCGGATGGAATAAAGTTGCTAACCCAAAAGGAAAGAGAAAAAAGGCTTTTAGTAAAGGGAATAATCAGGGAATGACTTGATGAATGTAATCAAATGGCAAAAGGAGTACAGTTGAGGTAAAGATACATATGCCTCTCACTGCCCCCAACATTTCCTCCTCCCCCCACCTCCATCACAACTGAAAGAGAAAACTAACCCAAGAAAATGTTCCACTGCTTCAGGCCTAGAAATCAGTCTCCTCCCAGAACTACTTCCCCCGAACCACAATGTCAATCAAAGCCAGAAATTCAGAAACCGAAAATCAAAGAAGAAATCCTCCTCCAAATCCCAGGGGCTACACTTCATCTAATGGAAGGGGGAGATGCTGAACAAGTTGCTCAAGGAGATCTAACCATCGCCAGACTCACTGACGAAAATGTAGTCCTTGTTACTCTCATAAAAATAGGCAATGATCTTCAGTGGCCACTAACCAAGGACGAGCCTGTCGTCAAGCTTGATCAACTCCATTACCTCTTCTCACTGCCGAGTGAAGATGGCGAAATATTGAGCTATGGAGTTTCCTTTTCTCAACCCAACACCAGCTTGGCTTCATTTGACTCATTTCTCATAGAAAATTCATGCTTTTCTACTCCGCCACTGTCTTCTTCAAACTTCACTTCTTCACCTTCTCCGGATTCTAGCAGGGCTTATTGGAAGGATTATGCTCCAAGAATCGACGACTATAACAACGTTTTAGCAAGAGCCATTGCCGGAGGTACGGGTCAGATCATCAAGGGTATCTTCAAAGTCAGCAATGCTTACACCAAGCAGGTTAGAGATTTCTCTCCCTTTGATACATCTTGACATCAGTTCCATTTTCATGAGCAGGGGTGAGTAATATGTATTTTAGTTCAGTAGTTCTGCACGCGGGAGCAGCCTCTTGCAATGGTAGAGTTGTCGCCGTGTGATCTTGAGATCACGGGTTCAAGGACTAGAAATAGTCCTTTGCAAAATGCAAGGTAACACTATTATTAACTATTGTGGTTTGCCCCCTTTCCAAACCCTACAGACGCAGGAGCTTCATGTACCAGGCTGCCCTTTTTAGTTCTGCGTGCCGAAACAGCTACAGACATGACGAACGTGAGATTCCTAAGAACATAAATAAATGGAATAAGGTGTATGGGAGAATAATTGAACGTCTGGTCGACAAAGAAAGTGGAGCTAGCCTACACCAAGTGTAACACCAACTTGGTAGAGAAGCTAGCCCTCCTCCGTGATGTTAAACTTTGATTTCATTGAATTATATTTGTAGGATATAGTGTAGATTATTGGATCATATGGCCATCTGCGCTCGATCAGATAACCACCATAAGACAGACAACAATGGTACGAGATATCTCTGGTGCTCATAGGTGCCTGCGTTCAATATTCCATTAATAAAAAAGAGCAGCCAGGTGCACGAAGCACCCTTATGCAGAGTCTGGGGATGGGGTGGACCATAAGGGTCTATAGTTTCACAACCTTAACTTGCATTTTTATTTACAAGAGGCTGTTTTCACAATAAATTAATAATAATAATAATAATAATTTCCACAAGGAATTGCAGGTAACATTTGATTGGCTAGGAAATAGTTTATAATGGTCATTTTCTCCAACTTTTTCTGTTTTCTACTTTTTTCTAACCAATTAGAAGTCACCTGCTCTGCTCCTTACACCTGTATGAAATAACTGAAATTAACGCGCCTCTAATAATAATAATAATAATAATAATAATAATAATAATAATAATAATCCTGCTCCATATATACACATCCTGCACCTTTCTTGTGAATACAATTGTGTCATATGTATCCTCATCAGTGGGCTGTTGCGACAGTTGAAGTCATAGGTGTAGTTGAATTAGGTTTTTGGATTATCTTATTTTGGCAATACCAAACTTTATCTATTTCAAGCATATAAGCGTTAATGAGACATGGTTATCTCAACACTTCTACAGTGCTTATTGTAACTTAGCAAATGTGACAATATATCTTGGGTATAAGATAAGGTAAAGGTTGTGGTAGGGCCCGTTTAAAAGAAGCTGTCACACTCTTTGTAGGCTCTTAATGGTAAAATAATGTTATGTGGACTTTCTCATATAAAGTTAGAAAAAATGTCCCAAGATGTAATGGGGATGCTTCAAAAAGAGGTCCCTGATTTTTGCATTACAGCTAGCAAAATGGTACAGCCTTTTAGATAAGCTCTTGGAGATAAGATAGAATAAAAGGGGCCTATAATTATACATAGCTCTCTTGTTTTAATAAGAAGGGAAGCCGTAAAAGTTGTTGTTATGTGACTTGAGTTACAGGTTTAAGGCGTGGAAATGACCTCTTATAAAATACAAAGTAAGACTGTATATTATAGACCCTTGTAATCCGTCTCTTCCTTAGACCCCGCATAGGCGGGAGCTTTGTGCACCGGGGCTGCCCTTCTCCTGTTTTATTAAGAAATAACAAGTGAGAGTCTATGATTTCCCGCGGAACTTTATGCACTCTAAAATTTGAAAATATTTCATTGGTTTTAATTGTTTGATTGTCAAATATTAGACCTTGCGTGGACTACATGATTTGGTAAATTTAATACTATATAAGTTCTTCATGTGACAAATGAACATGCAAGGAAGAACACAGTAGGCTAAAAGTACATGTGGGCACTCGGTGATCCAACCCATTCAACTTGTAGGAGCCAATCTTAAATTTCTCTCCTAACTTCCTAACTATTATTTTGTTTACATGCAAAGTGAAATATTTGATGACCCTAACCGTTATTTATTGACTTGTAAAATGAATGTATACAAACTTCAATTGTCTCAATTGTTCTTTAGTTGAGTTCCTTGTGTACTTGTAATTATATTTATATGAAATAAAATAGAAAAAGTTTTTTAGTAGGCCTCTAAATGTAGAGTAAGGAGTCTTCTTGATGCCTCTTGAACAAATTTGCTGATCATTGCATGTTTGTCTCTGAAAGTTTTGAGTTCTACCCACAAAACACATTTTTAAAGCCTAGAAATTGTGCTCCACATATGATCAACCAACCATGAGGAGATCACATAATAATGCATATTGAATTGAAATTTACAATTTGAACTCATATTAATTAAATCTATTTTATATAATTAAGTATTTACTTGCACATGAGGATTTGTTACCAAAATTTGAACTTAATATTAGAGGGAAAAAGCAACTAGGACCATTAATCTATGTGAAGTTTAACCAAACTTTTTCACAATGCATGGTCAATGAGTGCATTGATAATAGTTTCTGCTTCCAAAGAAAAATTGCATTTACATAACAAAAAATCACATAAAAACTGGGAAGATAATAACTAAGATACTACCTTTTGATATTGGGAGGTAGTGCCATTTCCTGCTTGAATTGGTATGCTAATAATAAAAGCAATACATATAATCTAAGTTCACTTCTTTTGAATTGGATTACTCTAGTAAGGTGTGCCTATGAAAGCTTCAAAATGACCATAAACATGGCAACAAATGTCTAACATAGTTGGTCGTAGACAACTCATATCATTTCCCTTGGAATATGCTTTGTCCTAGGGTTGAGTTGTTGCTTTTTCTTTTTGCTAAGGATTAGATATAGGAGAGTGAGTGTGTCTGAGTGATTTGCTTTGTAATTCTTTATTTTTCAACAAAAAAAGAAAAGAAAAAAGGCTATAAACCTTTAAAGTATTCCAAATTTTTTTTCATTTTGTATAAATCTATGAATAATTTTTGTCAATCAAAATCAAGAAAAATGATCTTGATAATCTGCATCCTTGTTTTGATAATTGCCACGAATTTATTATTACTTTACTACGGCACTTTCCCATTAGGTAATAATACCTCTTACCATTTTCTAAAATTTGTGCTTATGAATTTCTAAAATCTAAAATGCACCAACTCAGAATCTTGGATGTCTAAACTTACCAATAGAGACAGCTATTATTGACATGATCACTTTAATATCCACTGCTTTCTCTTTCCTTTCCCTGACAATTATAGTGCAATGGATATGGATGAGATCCGAAGAGACCTAACCATGCTATTTTGGGTGGAAATTGCTAAATTAAGATATATATATATATATATATATATATATATATAGAGAGAGAGAGAGAGAGAGAGAGAGAGAGAGAGAGAGAGAGAGAGAGAGAGAGAGAGAGAGAGAGAGAGAGTTTTGCTATTAATGGAAAATAAGTACTAGAAAGTTGCAAAAGATGTGGCTGCTGGACCAAGATTTTCTCCTAATATTTAGGCCTTAATATTCTAACACCATGAGAAAGTCTTTTTTCTTATTTTTTCTTATGTGACACCTAAAAATCAAGGGAAGAACTCCAAAATATTCTATTGTTTATACTTTGCACTACAATATAGATTTGAAGGTCCACCTCTCTTTTTAGTAAATTTCAAAGGCCACTTCTGTTTTCTTCATTATCAAAGGAACAGCTAACATTTGGGTTCTTTATTCAAAAATCCGCTTTCTGTTACTTTGAAGAAGGAATCCCCATTGAATATGAACCTTTTCAGTGTAAGATAATAATGCCCCCTTATTAAGTCTACACGTGAATGCCTTCGTTAGAAGGGGAGCCTTAGTACAATAGTAAAAGTTGTCATCATATGACCTTGAGATTACGAGTTCAAGGCGTAAAAATAGCCTCTTACAAAACGCAAGGTAAGGCTGCATACTTTAGACTCTTGTGGTCCGCCTCTTCCCTGCAAAAGCAGAAGCTTCGTACACCGCGACTGTCCTTTTATGTGAATGCCTTCATTAATTATAAAACAAACCGAACTTATTCATAAATGCACCTTTTCTGGCTGCCACCATCATTGCCGTTTATTCTCAGCATGTACTACTTCTGAGTCCAGCAAACCAACTCACGTCATTGATGTCTAGTGAAGCCTGCAGCCGTGTGTATTGTCATGAGCCAATAAAGGCCTGTCACCTTGGATTGGGCAGATAAAATTTCTTGTGAGGAAGGAAAGGTTAATGCAACATTAACACTTGCGATCTCCACCAATCCACGATCATAATATTGAGACCCACCTCAAATCAATGCTTTGATTGTGATCATCTAACTTCTATTTCTAGATGAGAATCTATTTCAAGTGCTTATTTGAAAACTCAAGTTAGGCTGTCTAATATCAGGTTTGATGCTGTGGTCCATCCAAGATAGAGCCCAACACTCGGATTATTTCTTGCCAATAATAACCACATGACAAGTGGATTATAGAGATTGGCAACGTAATAAACATCACATTTGAGCTCAGTTATTACTATAATTCACATCTAAATTGAAATACATTTGTCTAGACAAACTAACTGTAATAGATGGGTCCCTCAGCAACAATATTGTCTACTTTGGCTTCTAAGTCACACTGTTTTGCCTCTCTCCACTAAGGGGAAAATGCATTGTTGCTGGAAGAGTTCTGCTAAGCTCTTATCAATCACATAGAACCTTCTCCCTGGCAATGTGAGACTAACTCTCAAGGTCTTATGCTCCTCTAAGGGGCTTACCCGCAACGACACTCAGCCTGCCATTCTCATGACAGTCTTATGCCCACCTTGGGCTGGCTTACCTGAGACAACACTTGGCCCCCTATCCCCCTTAGGAACATGCTGTCCTCAGTGTGCAACCAGCTTGTCACCACGAGGGGATCATAACTCTGATACCACTATAATAAATAGGGTCCTACAGTAACAATATTGTCCGCTTTGGAAGTTAGGCCATGCAGTTTTGCCTCTCCCTATCTAAATTCTAAAGAACAAACATATAGTAAATTGAAAAAAAAAAAAAAAAAAAGAAGTTAGGATCATGACGTTACTTTTAAACTCGCACACTTTTATATGTGCTGGTGCCATTTGTTGGTTGGTAATCTTGGAATATTGATACAGTGCAGATGGAGAAGCAAGGGTTGAAAAGTAAAGAAACAAGGCATTTTCCCTTAAGTGATTTATATGAATCATTAATGTTCCTTTCATGAAACTTTTCCACCGTGTAGATGGAGAAGCAAGGGTTGAAAAGTAAAGAAACAAGGCATTTTCCCTTAAGTGATTTATATGAATCATTAATGTTCCTTTCATGAAACTTTTCCGCGGTCTCTAAAGTAGGGACCCCTAAAAATCATTTAAGCGCAATAACTGTGCAAATTGCTATTTTTACCCAAGGATTTGCCACGTTGGGTCTTTTAACTTAAATGCATCAATCCACAATATTAGTATCTGCTTTGCAATCCCAGTGGTTAATAATGCATGTAAGTATGAACGAGATCAAACTATCTAAAGAAGTACTATTTTATAAGACAAAAATCAATCAATTGTTGATGTTTCGTTAGCGACCTAGTTGGCTGGTGGTTATTGGAAATTAACACCCTTAAGTTAACTACTCATTTCATATTTGGCAAAGTGAAGGGGATATTTGAAGTTTCTTTAAAAAGGGGGGTCGGTATTTGAAATATGTTATTCTAGGAATGCCAAAAAGATAAAAATGCAAAAAAGTCGCACCCAACTAGGTCCCACCTCTAGATGATCTGACATATTCATCTTGTTGGTCCTACCCTATTTAGGTCACTTGTGAAAGTTCACGTCCATCAAATGCTTCTAGCTACTAGTTTCTTTGTGAAAAAATTAATGGTCATGATTTAAACTCTAAAACGGCATAAATCAAATCATCCTATGATCATAGATTGTAGTACATGGTCAATCTAAAATGCCCAAAATATAACGAATGGATGACTTCATCCAAAAGTGGAGCCTAATAATGTTGTGTCTCAAAAAAGCGTCATTTTCAGCGTTCCTAAAGCATGTTCCATTAGAAATTTACCATTTTTATTAATGACACTATGATTGGCTGTTGATTTGGTCTTTACAAACTATATATAGCACAGCTAAACAAAGTACTAAGAGAGGAATACGAACAATAGTCCTAAACTTTGTGGGTCAACTCGAGAATCCAGTCCAAGTTACTGACTCAATAACAAAGCGAGTCATTGACGAGTCGAGTCGTAGCTTGACAAAAGTGTTGCGTTTGCCTCAGAATTTGATCAGAAGACCTCCAAAACATCAATAAATCCTCCTAAACAAGTCAACCAATCATCATTTGTAAATATATACATATATATAAGAAAAAATTTACATAACCCAATGTAAGTAAAATATTATTAAAAATCTCTTTTGAGTATTTTCAAGTTACACACAGGTTGTCTCAGAGTAACTTGACTCACTTCACTTTCTAGTGAAGTTTAGTTTTCGAGTTTTTAAACTATAAACCAACAGCCTTCAACCGCAGTGTCACAAGAAACGGCTCTCATATTGTAGGTGACAAGTTCAAGTCACTTGCAGGTTCGAGGTTGCTAATAAAATGACAAAGAAGACGAATGAATGGTACAGACTCACACCCATGCACAGCCTTAACCCTAATCATCCTAGGTGAACGACTCCTTACATAACTACACTAGAAGGTTTGGTGCAGCTGTGACATTGTCAGATGAATACTCATAAACACTCTGGAGGAAACTCAAACTTGTGACCTGGATAGGGCACGTTGCAAGATGTAGATTCATCTGGCGATCAATGGACATTGAGAAGTGTTACCGTAGGACGCAATGGCATATGTTAGGCTTAGGTGCCCCTCATATAAGCAGGTCAGGGGTTCGCAGCAGTGCATTGTATTCCTTTAGAGGAAGTAGGATCCTTGCATATTGAGGGAGTGTCTTGAGGGAGGGTGTATCCCAAGAATACATATGGAAAGATTGCATGCATATATATATATATATATATATATATATATATATATATATATATATATTTGATTTCTCAGGCCTCGATATGTCGTAGCCCAAAAAACAAGATGATTGCTATACAGGGACTAGCCGTGTCGTCACGCCTCACAGTACCATTCCTAATTGATGTTTGTCTGGACGAGTACCATAACAACATTCTTAATCATCTAATTTGGAAAGCCAATCAGTGACTTGCGTATAATTTCCATGCCTTTTTATGGAACTGGTTGAGATGGCAAAAAAACAAATGTCTAAGAAGTAAAGAAAGATTTTGGACTTATTTTATGTGTTTCTGTACATGGCCTGAAAGCTGCATTTTGGCTGCAGTTTCTCCTACAAATATGACATCTAATAGGCTATATTTTAATATCTTCTCCTACGTTTCATTTCATATTCATAACAAATGAACAATGAGACAGGTTCAAAAGGGAGGAGAGATGATTCGTTTTCAATCCGCAGATCACAATCCTGGAGATGGGGCAGGCGAAACTAAGAGCAGTGCAAGCAACAACGCAGGAAGGACCCAGAAAGGAGTTAGGAAAGGCATCAAACGGTAACACAAAAGTTCCATTGTAATCCCAACTAAACAATCATCTTTAGCAGTCACTGATACATAGGAGATACCAATTGGCCAATCCCAATACGACCTAGTAACTATATATAAAGGGCAGTCGTGGTGCACGATGCTCCTGCGTATGCAGGATCCGGAGAAGGGGCAGACCACAAGGGTCAATAGTAAGCAACCTTACCTTGCATTTTGCAAGAGGTTGTTTTCACGCCTTAAACCCATGACCTCAAGGTCACATGATGACAACTCTACGGTTGTGTCAAGGCTCCCCTTCACCTAAAAAACTATATATGCTCTTTCAAAATTTACATTTGATGGTCAGGGATATGAAACTGCACACTTACATGCTGCACTGTATAGGGTGAGGAAGCTGTCAAAAATGACAGAGAAGATGAGTAAAACACTGCTTGACGGCGTCACGTTCACTACCGGAACAGTGACTGCACCCTTGGTTCGGTCACAAGCAGGCAAGGCATTTCTAAACATGGTCCCTGGCGAGGTCCTCTTGGCTTCTTTGGATGCAATTAGTAAGTAAAACTACCATTCACTTGCATGAACATGACAGAAATTTCATAGCCAGCCCGTGACTAAAACACACAGGAGAGACCCTCCTATGGGCCAGTTCGGTTGGTCTTGTCTCAAAAGAGAACTGCTTTAGCTAGATTCTAACTCCATACAAGCTGTTGTGTTTCAAAGCTTGTTTTAGCTATAATAGAGCATCAATCATATTATAAGAATTAAGAGAGATGATTTGATGATGGAATTGCAGACAGAGTAATGGATGCGGCAGAGGCAGCTGAAAAAGAAGCTCTTTCGGCCACCTCCAAGGCAGTAACAAGAGCCGTCTCTACAAGGTATAAAACCGATCTTACATTACATCTATTACAAATGTGGTGCCTACATATCTGGAACAGCTAAAAGAATATGTGGCACTAATGGTGGGCTTGAAAACCGTTTATCTTCTGGGCTACATCATAGACAGTACTTCTCTTACCATCTTTCTGTGTTCCGTTGGTTTGGCAGTAATTTCAACGGTCCGTTTTCTCACTATAGGATAATGTTAGTTGGGATCCTCCAGTTGAGAAGAAGTTGGTCCATAGCTAGCTTTTCAAAGAGGTGAACAAGTACTTTAACTGCAGGTAGTGATCACCGCGAACAGCCACCATACAAGGAGCTCATATATAAGAACTCATACGAAGGGGAGCACTAGCGCAACGATAGAGTTGTCGTCTTGTGACCTTGAAGTCACAGGTTCAAAGCATAGCAACAACCTCTTACAAAATACAAGGTAAGGCTGTGTACTATTGACCCTTGTGGTCCGCACCTTCCCCGGACCCTGCATATGCAGGAGCTTCACGCACTGGGGCTTCCCTTTTTATATTGAACTTTAATTGTTATATGTGAGTGTAAAGGTACAACAGCAGCTAAACTATAAGTGGGTTCCACATTGAACTATCCTGGCATATAATATTCAAGGTGTAGAATGAGTGGATCAAAGCTTTCAAAAACGTTACTGTATAAATCTGGAGATATCAGTAAGGTTTGAATCTTCTGACGCGTGAGAGCTTCGACGCATAAACTAAGACCGGCCGCGCCTGAGGATGACCGATATGGATCCCCGCAAATCAGGCAAATGCTACACTTTCTGCTGAGCATGAAGATCCTTTACATGTAGTAGCACCCTGTAATATCATATTCAAGCTTAGATTTGCAGTCCTTGTTTTGTTGTCATTTCTTAATTTTCTCATGAACCTTAGCGCAACGGTAGAGTTGTCGTCGTGTGACCTTAGGGTCACAGGTTCAAGGTATGGAAACAGCCTCTAACAAGATGCAAGGTAAGGCTGTGTACTATTGACCCTTGTGGTCCACCTCTTCTCCAAACTCTGCATACACAGGAGTTTCATGCCCTGGGCTGTCCTTTTCTCAGTTTTCTCATGGTTTTTAGGCGTTAAAGTTCCCATCAAGATGTCACTGGACATAATTCTAAGTAAGAGAGGAATGGCTATTAAAACAAGAGACGATAGACGTCTCCTCACTGTTAGTATGCCAGCATTGCATCTTGTACTGAAGCATAGCATGCTTTGATCTTGAATTATTTCTTGACATGGCCTATCCCAGTTACTGTAAAAGCTTTGCGATTACATTGCTTCTGTTCCATAGCTCAAGCCATAATTCAGTTTCTTGCTGCAAACAGGTTTGGAGAGAGTGCAGGGGAGATAACTGAAGATGTGTTTGCCACAGCAGGGCATGCCACGGGGACGGCTTGGAACATTTTTAAGATCAGAAAAGCCATCAATCCAGCGTCGTCTGTTCCTTCTGCAATGGTAAAGAATGCAGTGAAGCAGAGGAGATGAGCTATCAGTTGTACTACATCCACCATACCTTGATCAAATGGGTTGATTTCTGGACGAATTGCTAATAAAAAGATATTTCTTGTTAATTATTTCACTTGATTACTTAAAAAGGCGTTCTAATTGGAGCCAAGGGAGCTAGCAACGAGCAAAACCAGCACGTACACGGAATAATTCATTATGCCGCAATTAGGAAGGAGGCCTAGTTCTAGGCAAGTAAAGGAACTAATTTCCATGTAAAAATAAGGCATGCTGTTTAGTGCAACTATCTGTTAGATATGTATATTTTATTAGGCAAGTACATACAAGTAGTGGGCTTCATGAAAACTGCCCGGGTCTCAGTAGATGCGCCGGGAGAAGTCATTCTTCTTGTGTCACTGTGCTAGGAGGCCTTTGCTTGTACTTTGCTAGCTCATATCCCAGCTAGCTGCTTAAATATATAGGGCAAATGGGATGTATATAATATTAAAAAGAACCTTTAAAAGCCATTTTTTATGCTTGGTCGGAGGTTCAAGATGACACTTTTTCTTTTTCCCATGTTGGGGAGATTTCAAGTAGATTTAGAAATTAGGATAATAGGTTCCAAGTGATTTGCTTCATAATTCTTTGTTTTAATTTTAAAAAAAAGAAAAGGAAACTAATTAGTAATGAAAGTTTTTGACTACATATTCCTTTTATTAGAAAATAAAGTAAAACACACACAAATACACAACCTTAAACTGTAGTGGCCCAAGCTAGAGACTCCTTGCACCACCGCTCTAGAAGGCTTTGGTGTCTCATAATTTATTGTTCATATCCACTAATGACTAGAGTACTTCAACACTAGGATTACCTATGCATGAGGTTATAGATGCATTAATCAATAGTGTCAATCATCTAATTGATAGCTACTAACAGACAATCAATCAACTCATGTTATAAAACCAAGCCAGCAACCAAATTACATTGTAAAATTGATTCAAATTAGTTTTGATCCAAAATTAGAACCAAGGTATACAAAGAATATACAAGTCGTAAATTTATATTTGGTTAATATAAAAGCATCCTATAATTAAGGGTCTTTTCTTTATTTTACATGTATATCTTCAATATTCAAGAAATGTAATTATCGACCATCAGTGTCGGGAGAATGTATTCACACTACTTGATATAGTAAAATACAAAATTAAACCCATGATCTCCAGGGAAAATCGACTCTCATATTTCCTATGTGTGACTCTTTTCTCTTATCAAGCACAATGCAAAATTTAATGTTAACACCCTAGAGCAGCAGGGGTAGGGGGACTCATAAGGATCATCAAGGAAGTTCAATTTTAGCTTATTCAATTATTGGACAGAAGTTATTTTGGTGAGTCAGGGTTTGGTTAGAGAATCAGGTGAAACCTTTGATGATTGAAGGAGACTCAAACCAACGTTATCGCTGGGCAAAAAACAAAGACTCCGTACCATGAAGGTTCAAAGACCAATTTATGCTCTTTTTTTTTAATGGATATGACAAGCATATGTTTTATTCAACCATGTTTGTCAGTCTGCAAATGCAGTTATAGATGTTTTGGCTAAATATGAAGTTGAATGAGATGCTATGTGAGCACAACAAACAAATTGAGATGTAACTTGCTTTTATTTTTCTCATTAGTAGACCATCTACATCTATTTTTTCTTTAGTAAAAAAGAAAGTTTTATAAGTATCTAATAATAACAAGTCTAGCTCTAGGAAAGCTATATTTGTATGCCCATAGTGCTTCATAGAGGAGGGTTTTGTCACCATATATATGGCTTTCTTTTTTATCTACTGAATTCGTTAACAAATTAGCAACCAGAATGTATGGGATGATGTAAAAGTAGACACCATTTGCCTCCATAATATAACAGTCCTTGGAGCTTTGTATGCACTCCCACGTGACCTTTCTTTCTTCTTGCAAAAGTTGCAAAGCCACGTGAGTCCCCTGGTGCAATGAGATTAGAGATCTACAAGTCATTTGCTAGTGTTATCTACTGTCTTAGTGGTTGTCGTCATATAACCTTGAGATTACGGGTTCAAAGCATTGAAACAGTGTAAGAACTCTGAAAAAACAAAAAAACAAAAACGACTAAAAATAGAGGGGGGGCCGTAATTGATACGGACACCCCCACCCACTTAAAGAAAAAAAAGAACAAACTGTTAGGTTTGTTCTCCACGCGATTGAGAGAGGGAGAAGAAAAGAGGAAGAGAGAGTGGGGGAGAAGGAAAGAGGAGAAAGGAGGGGAGGAAACTACTCATCCTCCACCCTCCATTTCTCCCATCAACTAAGGGAGGAGGAGATCGACAGTGGAGAAGAGTTGACGGTTGCCGGAAAAGATAGAGTGAACAGCGTCATTGATCGACGATCGGTGCCGTTCATTGTCTTCCCCTTGCTACCACGAGCAAAAGCCCTATAGTTGCTCGTTGATTTAGCAAGTTTTGGTGGGGGAAAAAATGGGGAAAATAGTACCCACGACGAGATTTGCCAGGGACAGGAAAATCAACGGCAATCTTGTTCTTCGATGACGATTGGAGGTTGAAGACACTCCTTAAGGGTAAGATCTAGGATACCCATCTCTTGAATCTTGGTAGTTTGCAAAATTTATGCATTTTTAACCTAAATCTATAATTAGGGATGATCTAACCGTCCAATCCCTAATCTAAGGGTAGGGATGAAAAATTAAAGACTTGATGTAGTCTAAATCACACTAGATTGATAGATCTAAGCAGGAAATCGATCGGACAATCTCGGTCGTCCGATCGGGTACTGTTTGCACAGTAAATCCTTGATGTCTAATTGATGATCAGACATCACTCATGAATCTTAAGACCTTAAATTAGATAGGATATGACAAAAATTGGGAATGGATGGATGAACTAGCTATCTTGATTTGGAAATGTGTAAATTTACTTGAAATTATGAACATATGGATTTGTATTGATAATGAATTCAAAATTTGATTTGGTTAAGTGATCCATAAGTGATTAAATGAAGGATATAGCAAAATTTGTGGAGCATAAAAAGGGAGGTAGGTAGTTTGGACATCAACATGCTTGGAATTTACTTGAAACTTGAGATTTTGATCTTTTTAGTTTATGCAGCTATCAAAAGGGTATATTCACGCAATTTATTTAAAATGACAAGTTTACTTTACTATCAGATTGAAAAACCAATGCATGAAATTACATGGTTTTATCAGTTTTATAGGCATGGGATGCTGCCAAGTATTATTGTATTATGACGGACATATTGGGGCCGGTGGACTCTGTGCTAGGAAGATTGAGGACTGATCATCCTCTTTCTTCTAAAAATATATATATATATATATATATGTATGGTGAATACTTGGCCAGAGGGGCCTAATGCAAGCCCATGTTATCATGGACAAGTCATGGCTTGTGTGCCGTGTTTTCCATGAACACGGTGTAAAGGAGTCTATCAGTTTGGTATCGGCGTATAGCTACGGACTTGATTAGTTCTTGTCCGTCGCATAGAGGTTCCATTATTTTCGGGTTTATATGTATATTGCACAATAGCGCAAGTGCAGGGCACCATGGTATTTTAGGTCAATAATGAGTACTCATGACCAATGGCAGGTGGCCGAATTTGAGTGGTTTTATACTCGTAAAATCTTGATGAGATTTAGAGTATGTGTGTGTGCATATATGTGTGTGTGTGTGTGTGTGCGTGCGTGCGTGCGTATACACTAGTTGAAATACTCTTTATTTACATTTAAGCATTTACTGGTTTAAATGCATTTCTCTATTGGTTTTGAGGCATGTGAAGAGTCGTGACTATCTTCCATATCATCTAAATGTTTTACTAAGGTTATTATCATTATTTGGAAACAGTAAGCATGGATGTTAAATTGACGATTCAAACTGATTGGACATGGAAACTATTTGAAATGGCATTGTATGAATTTCAGAATATATTATACTACTTATTTGGCATCAAATGACACAAAATTTCACAAAGTATGATAAATTATTCCTTTTAAAGTTGGAACTGCGTAAACTTGTGTGTTGATGATGAAACTACCTACACAAGCGAAGGCTTGCTGAGATATTATACTTGTTTACAATATCTTAGGTTCGAAGGACTACAGCAAAGGGAAAAGCACATAATTTTGACTTGGAAGCTACAAGGAAGCTATTTTGAGTAAAGGTGAAGTATAGGTAAAGATTTCTGAAGGTTCTTACAACTCTTATGTAATAAAAATTGTTTCATGACTATTAGAAATGGACATGTGAATGTTATTCATTACCGTTTGACACGAATGGCTATGACTGGAGTGATCCTGGGTATACAAGTCAATTACCTAGCCTTTTTGGCATTACCAAAATGTTTCATTATTTAAATTAAACGAAAATGTGTATATTGGTATTTGGAGGGAGACAGAGTCTCTATCGTGGATATTTATATGTACATGATGATTATCAGGTGTCGCATTGTATGCGTTAAATGCACAAGGTCCAAAATACAGGGGAGACTCTGCCAGATTTTGGTAGGAATGTGATGTTCATTCCTCTGAAATTCATTGTTTTTAATGGGGAAAAAAAAGACACTTGGAATTTTTAAGGTATTCTTTTTAAAGTTATTTTTCCGCTATTTGGTTTTGAACAGTTTTAAAAAGTATTGGGGCCCCACAAAGCAAAAGATTTATGAAAAAGTGTTATCAAAACCCGGGATGTCACAAACAGCCTCTTGCAAAAATGTAAGGTAAGATTGTGTAGCATAGACCCTTGTGGTCCACACCTTCCCCAAACCCGACATAGGCAGGACCTTTGTGCACCGAAACTGCCTTCTATCTTCGTATTCCACAAAGTTGCAATTTAGGAATGAACAAAAGGCTATTGTGAACATTCCTTCTTAACCACCCTGTTTGTTTCCATGTGTTAAGCAAGTCTCTTTGTTCATCCAATCAATAACATTCATACTATCAAAATTTGCAATCTCAATCACCTCAGCTTGCCATTGGAACATTATTCTATGGCTATTAAAACTTTTACCATTATGCAGTAGTTCGTTTCTATGGCTCCAAATCAACCAACCAAGGTGGCACATGGTAATGACCACCAATGATGTTTATCTATATTTTTTTGGCCAGTATTTGTCTACATTGTAACGACATCCAGAACAGAATGTTGGTGTTTGTGCACACTTTGGAGTTCATGTGCAGCATTTTGTCACATCTATAAACTTTATCACATTGAGGCGGGATATGACAATTGGATTCAACTTCCTTTTTGCATAAAGTACAGTGTCATTTGAACTTATCCACCCACTATTACTTCTACTACGGAGTCTTTCCTGCATCACAAGGCATGAACTTTTTAGTTCTAGGTTGAATCTTCACCACCCACATTTTCCTCCGAACAAGTGGAGGCACAACTCACCGAAAACCGTCCATCCAGTTCGTGTACGAAAACCATTTCATCTTATTGTTATGTAAAAATGGGATGTCCAAAATCTCATCACTGATCTGAGGAGACCACTGTGCAATGAGATTTGATTTCCACTTTCTTGATGCATCTATGAGAGCATTGATAGTATTCAAATTAGTGAGCTATTGCTGTTCGTTAATTAAATCAGTTTCCAATCCATGAATAGTTCCATATATTGACACTAGTGCGATTACCAATTGACCAGTGTATAACTTGTTTGATCAGATGTTTACTTCTTCAGATTGCTTTTCCAAAATGAGAATCCTCTCTTACCTTGACATTTAGAGAAGGGGAGCCTTGGTGCAATGGTAGAGTTATCGCAGTGTGACCTTAAGATCACGGGTTCAAGCCGTGGAAATAGCTTCTTGCAAAATGCAAGGTAAGGCTGCGTACTATTGACCCTTGTGATCCACCCCTTCCCCGGACACCGCATATGTGAGAGCTTCATGCACCAGGGCTGTCCTTATTATTCTTTTCACACACATGATATTTATTATAGTAGCTCTAGTGGCAAGTAAAAATTGGTGGTGCATTTCTACATAGGTGCTATAGTTGAAGTTGATTCATTTTTATGGACAGTAGGTGCTGGGGCTTGCATGTATAGAACAAACAGACAGTGACGTGGGATCTCCTTGGCAGATGCCTGGATGGTTTAAACTCCTCAGATGGTTGTCCATTAATAAGAATTGACATTGAAGTGATTGAGATGCTAAACATAACTAATTTAAAAAGATTTTTAGGAAATTAGAACTTGATTAGAGTATTTTCAATGAAATCTCACTGTAAAAAATCATATGTTTTCTTAATGTCACCTTTTACCAAGACATTGCCTACTGGCCCTCTTTTCTCTTTGAACTGACACATGAGTTCCTGAACAAGTAGTAATTGTAGTGTACATGTCTTCCAGGTACAAAAGCAACCTGTTCCTGACCTATTATTTTGTACAGCAAAGGTCTAATGTTCATGACAATCACTTTATCTACTATTTTGTATGAGACAGTGGGTAGGCGTATACCGGTTAGTAGTCCTAGGTTCAATCTTCTTTGGCTATAAGGACCAATTGGGTTCTGCTGATTTCTTTAGAGAAATAGCCATCGTTGAAAGCTTGTTCAATCATTCGAAATATTGAGTCTGGCACCTGGTGCCATGCGTCTTGGAAGAATAAGGCACTAAACCCATCTACTCCAAGCGAGCACGCTGCAACACTTGAGTTGTTGCCATGTGACCTGGAGGTCACGGGTTCTAAGGCATGGAAACAGCCTTCTGCAAAAAATGTAATGTAAGGCCACGTATTATAGACCTTTTGTGGTCCGTCTCTCCCCTGGACCCCGCATACGTGGGAGCCTCGTGCAGCAACTGACCTTTTGTTGGAGAGCCTTGTGACCACTCATAAAGAAGAGAGTATAACTGCTTCTTTAGTTATGGGCTTGGTGCAACGGGGCTGTCCTTTTAGTTATGAGCTTGGCGCAACAGTAAAAGTTGTTATCGTGTGACCTTGAGGTCATGGGTTTTAGGCATGGAAACAGCCTCTTGCAAAAATGTAAGATAAGGCTGTGTATTGTAGACCTTTATGGTCTGCCCCTTCCCCAAACCTCGCATACATGGGAGCTTCGTGCACGGCAGCTGGCCTTTTAGTTACGGGCTTCTCAAGGTCTCTCTGATCTTCACCAGTAGGAACCTCTTGAGTATCATCGATGGTTTCATAAGTTTTAGACTCTTCATTCGTAGTGACAAGATCAGCACCTTTTATATGTCTCCGTTCAAAAATAGGGCTGCCCACAGGATCATTGATAGTGTTTAGAGTCTCCATTTTGAAGCCATTGGGTTCTGCTTTTGTCTCCAGTGGATCTCCTGAAGTCTATACACTGTGCAGTTCAGACATGCTAATTTTCTGGAGAGAACTCGGGATCGGGATACCGTTGGATGCTTGAATATCTCCATGTTTTCTTTCTTAGATCCTTCACTTTTTGGTTGACATTACCTAATGCTTTTCTGCGTCTATTTGTCTTTCCTCTAAGTTTCCTTTCAGTCAATAAAATTTTCCCCATTCACCACAAAAAGGCAAATCCTCTATTCTAAAATAATAATAATGACTAATACTTTAACCAGCTTTCATGAAAACAAATCGTAAATTAGAAAATCTAAACCATTCAATGTCTAGTGTAGCTTATTGCAGACAACTTAGTATCTCTCCTGAAATATGCTTAGTCATTGGTCCGAATGCCATTAGCCGCTTTGGTTGGGAATTAGATTTAGGATAGATGTAAGAAAGTGTGTCAATGTTTTGCTTTTTACTTAGTTCTTCACTTATATTGAAAAGATAAAAATCTTTCAACATCTAAATATTCCACATTTGATATTTACAAGGGATATAATAACCCAAGTCAACTACTCTTAAAGCTTAAAAATGCAAATAGCCAAAATAGAGAACTTCTTGTGCTGCCACTACATATCAAAGAGGGATGCGTACATGATTGCTTAAGAAATTTGACGTTACTTGCTTCTCCATATTAACGATATCTGAGATGCTTTTCACAAGAACCATTCCTGAAACTAGGATCAATGCATGGCTGAAATGTGTATATCTATCAAAAGAGTCTAGGTAGGTGCTTGCTCTGATAATATTGAGTGATCCAATCAGTTCATCATATTTACTTCCCCTCAAGATGGGCAGATATCAAAAATCTCATCCAATAAAAACATCACTATTAGCCCCTTCAATTGAAATATGGACAGCATTAAGAAAAAACACAATACCATCTATATTTCCAAAGGGAAGAATGTACTGGAGATGCATCTGTTGTATCAGCTTTTTCGTTGCCACCTATCTTGAGGGGCCGCAAATTTGATGAACGGGTTCGATTGCTCAAAAAATAATGGGCAGGGCCCAACATGTGGTGCTGAATCCTTCTATACTTTATGAGCAAGGTCTCCTATAAGGATCCTATCAGAATATATGACATAGTGGAATAGATCCCAATTTAATAGAGAATCTGTAGGTGCTCTTCTGGCACCAAGATAACCCTATAAAACTCTTTTAGGCTTCAAGAATGATACATTGATGTTCCACCTTCAAGCATCATTTTAAAACTTTTAAGGTTTCAGAGAAGTTCTTCAAGACTTCTAAGAAGAAGAACCAAATCTCTTTAAGCATAGTGGCACAAGGAGTCTCTTGCCTAGGTAACTAGGTTCAAGGCTGTGCATGCGTGTGTGTGTGTGTGTGTGTGTCTACCCTTCAAAAAAAAAAAAAAGACGTTCTTCCTTTATTGACTTAAAAAACAAAAATGAATTTATCAACCAATCCTTATCTCAGAGAAACTAAAAGAGAGAAGAAACTAGAGCTAGAGCAACTAATGATATCAGCCTCCAATCTCTAAATTACCCATAGTTAAGAGACACAAGAGACACAATAACCCATATCAACTACCAGTAAACTAAAAGAAAGAAATATTAGCCCTTTAATCTTATGCAAGCCCTATAAACGCCCTTCTCCCTTTTGACATAAAGGTGGTATTTTTTAAGCTAAGCCTTTAAAAGATAGGGGACCTAACAAAACGGCCCCAAAAGCAAGAACAAAAGAAGGAAAAAGAAAGAAAAAAGGGGCGAAAGAGTGAATATAGGAGTAGCTCTTATATGTAGAACTTAATTTTATTCCTTGTGGATGCCTGTGCATCATTAGCAGCATTGTATGTAAAATAATTGAATGTCTATTATTAGTTCTTGACAACAATTGAATTCAAACTTCAATGCAAAGATCTATATATCCATTGGAGGTGAAGGAAAAAGGTCTAAAAGACATCAGAAAATATTGGATCCACATTACAATTAAAAAGGGCAGCCCCAGTGCACGAAGCTCCCACCTATGAGGGGTCCAGGGAAGGGGCGGACCACAATTGTGTACTTCAATTTTTTTATACGTTTTATTATAAGAAGTTGTTTTCATATCTAAAGTGCTGATACTTGGGAACATTTAAGGCATTGATCTAGTGGTGGAGTCTCCAAGTGGGAGAGAAGCAGACAATGACAGTTAGAATATTGGTTCTATCACACTCGTGTCCTAAAATTAGGTTAAAGATGAATTAACTTGTTAATCTTCTCAAATTTGGTGAAACAGGACAAACAAGGCGGGATTGAATAGGATAAGTCCAATCATAAATTGAATGCAGTTTTTGGTAAATTTTGAATCCTTATAAGTTATTAAATTATGTATCTTGTTAATGATTAAATGACTTAAATTTCATTCTAGATTCATGGAAAATTTGAAAGAATTTTACTTTAAAATGAAAATTTTATCATAAATCAAGTAATTTAAAATAAATTAAAAATATTAAAATTTGATGATGAAAGGTCAATTATTGAATTGTGCTCAATAAGAGCTTTCCAATGACACTATGAAACTATGAAACAGAGACCGGAACTCGAAAATCCAAAATTTTACAATTAGAGTGAAGAGGGTCAAATTGATAATGACACCCACCTTTAACTATCACAACCCAACAAATCACATGGAACGGCTCAACACACGGGAGTCGAACTCATCGTGTGGAGCCCTGCTTCCACACGTCGTGATGGAAAACAAGATAAAGCCATCACCTCATGGCTTTCCCCCACTTCCCTTCTCCCCCACTACTGTTGAATGACAGAAAAGTAAAAAGAAAAAGAGAGAAAACCAGCCAATCCTCTTCACCAGCAACTTGCAAAAGTACAAATCCATCGAGTTCAGGAGAATAGTGGAGAAAGTTGCTAAATCAACTACCCATCACCGGACAACAACCAACAACAAGTAGGTCATCCATCTCTCTTCTCTCTCTTTCATTCCTTTTCTCCCCCACCTTTCTCTCCCAATTGTTCCCAACAACCATTCATAGTTATTGTCACTGTTTTCTAGTGACAAGAATGGTGAAACCAACTGTTGAAAAACATAGTCAATAGAATGGCATCTAATCAATGATCAAAATCATTCATTTTGTTTCTTAAGTGATTACAAGTAAAACCCCTTTGGTCTCATGAAAATCCATCAAGTGAAGATGTCGAAAATTGAGAAAAACAATAGTTAAGGTAATTTTACAAACCTTAATAAAATATCGCCAAGGACCCAAGATTTCAGTAGAATTTGTAGAGGAAAACTACGTAAACTCAAATTCATGAAATTTCAACCAAATCTGTACAATTTGGTATAGTTTTCATGCTATGTACATTGCCGGCGATGACCAGAATCCAGTCACCTTCTCTAGCGACAATGACTTTTTTCGGCGAGACCCTAAAAATGTAAATTTTTGTTATTTGAATAATTCATGCCTGATCTTTTCATTTGTGACAATGGATCTTCGATTATAGACTATTTGATTGTTGAATTTTTTATCAAAAACTTGGTAGTGCATAGGGAAAACCTCAATCATCTAATTCAACAATTAAAAATACGATAAGAAGGTAGATCCATGCAATTTATGACTCTACTTATATGTCAGTAATGAATTGCAAACAAAAATAATAGACCAATTATGGACTAGCTAATGCAAGGTCTGATCCGACTATCCAAAACTCGATCGATGATGATTGATTGTTAGGAAAGGGGATCAGACCATGGTTATGGTTAAGATTATCGAATTGTTGAATAAATTACCTTTAATGATGGGAACTGAAACCTCTAGAGGTACACACATTGATCTAGACCGTCTATTGAAAGCTAATGGTACTGATCTAAATAAATAGCGATCAATTGGTATCCAAATCATCAATCTAGATATTAAAGGTTAAATCAATGACATTATAACTAGAGATCTTAAAGTAATTGTAGTAATTTACATAGAATGCTAAAATTTACTTAGAACTTGCATTCTCAACACAAGCTTTGAATACAATTTAGACGATGTTGGTAATTGAGTTGTAAGTTGTACTTAGAACTCAAGTAAAGATCCTAAACCCTTCTTTATCTTTAAATTGTTGTTAATCTGTTCACTTGTAATTAACACATGGATGTGTCGAACATATAGATCATTATATTGATTGAATGGATAATATGAATTGCAATTACTTGTTGAAATTGTCAATTGATATTCTGATTAACCATGCTTAACTATTATGATGATGTTAATTGTGATAAAATAGCCAATCCTAAGATAGTAAGCCCTGAAGGGCGCCCGGTAGACTATGATGACGCCTTCTAATATGGTAAACCCCGAAAGAAAGGGCTACTTGGTTTACTACAACTAAGGTTAAGTCACCAAAGATGGTAAACTCTGAGGAACAGATTGTCAGTTATTGAGCCTCCTAAGATGATAAACCCTGAGGAAAAGAGCTGCATAGTTCTTTGGAATCACGGTAGAGCCACCTAAGATGGTAAACCCTGAGGGATGAGCTGTCAGGTATTAAGCCTCGTAGGATGGTAAACCCTAAGGGAAAGGGCTAACTTTGGGATTATAAAGGAGCCACCCAAGATGGTAAATCCTGAAGGATGAGCTAGCAGACTTAAGTCTACCAAGATGATGAACCTTGAAGGAAAGGGCTTCTTAGTTTATTACAATTACAACAAAACCGCCCAAGATGGTAAATCCTAAGGGAACCTGACATTAGAGCCACCTAAAATAGTAAACCCTTAGGGAAAGGGCTACCTGGGTCTTTAGAATCATGGTGGAGTCACTCAAGACGGTAAATCCTGAGGTTTTGGTTTCCTTATGTATGATACTCATAGTGGGCCACCTAAGATGGTAAACCTTAAGAGAGATAACAACTTAATCAGTGAGATGATGCCATATTTACTTATCATTGCTCATGAAATAATCAAATGAAATACATTTTTGTATGGTTTTATCTAAATGAGATGCTTATGATCCTACATTTTGAATTTGAAATAAATTGTAATTTTGGTTAGATGTCCATATGTTATACGTAATATTATATGTTCATAACTTCGTTACTTATATGTTGAAATAAAAATGAATGTCCTGTAGTTGGACATGAATTAGGAGTGTATATTGCATAGGTTTATTTTCATGCTATGATTATGGCTTTACAGTTTGAATTTGGAATAAATTATATTTCTATTCTAATACCAGAATGTTATATCTAACAATACATGCAAGTTACTTTATTGATTACCAGTTAAAAATGAAAATGAATGTTCCACGGTTGGATATGTATGTGCAATTGAGCTAAGCTCAACAAGAATTGTTGGATATGCATGAGTTTGGTTTTTCTTCTTTACTGGGCTTCGCAACTCACATTATTATTTTTCAAGTACTAGTCAAGTTGATAAGGAGAAGGCTCTTGATGGAAATGAATGAAACCTGACTAACTAGTAATGTCACATTTTGTATTGTATATGTATATTGGTGATAAATATGAGTTGTATTCTATTATCTGATGAGTAATCATATGCATATGTTTTTAACATTCAATATATTTTTAACTTAATGGGAAGTATTTGAGATTCAACTCAAACTTTAAGTTAGAAATTATGAATTATTGTAAATTTACTGTGGCATACAGTGTGGAAACAGAGTTTGCTTTAAACATTTTAAAACCATTATACTATTTATCAAGTGAATTGCATTGCATGCAATAAATGGGTAAGTCTAAAAAACAGAGGAGACTCTTTCAAAATTTTAGTAGAATTAATTATTAAAAAAATTCTACTATATAAACTATGACTTGCATATGACAAAAACATTTGGCTCTTTCAATACTTTCGTTGTGACAAAAAACAAAGGGTCACGTAGGCTTCACTCGAGCCAATCATTATGTTTGATTACATTAAATCGCGGCCTTAGGAATTGAGTTCGCGATAGGTTCACTGGATCAACGGCCTGAATCACGAGATCCATGGATCACATGACCACATTTGTGTCCCAGGAGTGCCTTTATAAGGTGAAAATATTCCCGATGTTAAGGGAGTTATTCTTTCCAGCTACACGGAATAAAGTAGGTAACCCGAAAAGAAAGAAAAAGGGGATCCAGCAAAGGGAATAAATGAGAAGAGAATGTATATATTCATTACTAGGTAAAGATAAATATGCCTCCTCTTTCTCCCAATATATATCCTCTTTAGCTCTTCCTGAGAACTTAAAAAATAAGTGACGAAGCAAGTTCTCCTAGCCTAGACAAAATCCAAACAATGACACGCCAACAAGAAATCCTTCTGCATATCCCGGGAGCTACACTTCACCTCATGGAAGACGGAGAAGCTGAACTAGTTGCCCAAGGAGATCTTACTGTGGTCAGGCTGGTAGAGGGAACCACTGTCCTGGCCACACTGATAAAAGTTGGCAACAATCTTCAATGGCCACTCACCAAAGATGAGCCTGTCGTTAAGCTGGACCAACTCCATTACCTCTTCTCATTGCCCAGCGAAGATGGTGAAATTTTGAGCTACGGACTCTCTTTCTCCCAACCCAACACTAACTTGGCTTCTTTCGACTCTTTCCTGATGCAAAATTCATGCTTTTCTGTTCCTTTGAGTTCTACTTCTTGCCCTTCTTCTTTGGGTTCCAGTGGATTATGCTGGAAGGACTTTGCTCCAAACATTGATGATTATAATGGGGTTCTTGCAAGGGCGATTGCTGGAGGTACAGGTCAGATCATCAAGGGTATCTTCAAAGTTAGCAACGCTTACACCAAGCAGGTTGGGTGTTTCTGTTCATTTCATTGATAAAATTGTTATTCGGAGAGCATTAACATGATCATGGGTGAGCTAAAACTTTGCAATTGTACATAAACAAGTTTATACATGACCAACATGAATTTATGCACCGGAAAACCGATTAACCCTGATCGACAATAAGGCAATGGAGTCCACCACGTGATACAATAATGCCCACTAGCTAGGTAGATCCCGTCCGTTGATCAATCATGATATAAATCAAGATGACAACTACTGAGCTTAAAATCTATGGTAATGCTGTTGAGGGGGAGCTGACTGCCTGGATCATGTGACCTACCGAATAGGTAAAGGACGTAAGTACAGATACACTAATGTCATTGGATTATGTTTTTGATAGAATATATCACTAAAGGGCAGCTCGGTGTGCAAAGTTTTCCTGTATCCAAATCCCGAGAAGAGGCAGACCATAAAGGGTATATAGTACACAATTTTACCTTGCATTTTTAAAAGAAATGTAACTTCAAGGTCATACGATAACAACTTTGCCATTGTACCAAGATTCCCTTTGATGAGATAGATTGCTACATTGCTTATATCCACAAGGATCATACTTTCCGTCCACTTACTTTCTTTGCACAATTCCTCGAATCTTATGCTTTACCTTTGAGAAGTAAGGTTAAAACTAAAACATCCCCCTTCAGAAAGTCTCTTTCCTGCTCAGATTCTCACTTGAAGATAAGAGTATCTCCTTTGGAGAATATAATGACTGATCCCATGCCATCTCTGTAAAGAAACAAGAAAAGGCTGAGATCTGCAGAGAGAATTTCTAGGTGTACGGAAATAAGAGGAATACTTGAGTCCCGCGCGCATTTACACATACTTGATCATGGTGGACCCTACATTGATTTGATCAGAACCGCTCATCTAATTTCTCTTATTGTGGATGACGAATGATCATATAACAGTGGTGATTGAATGAATCTGAAAACTGTGCTTTATTCATGCAACATGGACTGTCACAACACTATTCAAAGAACGATTCAAAATTAACAAGTTGAAAGTTGTTATTTTGGATATCAGAGTCATCTAATATTGGTGATGTTTATCGTTGAAGATATCTGGACTTAGAAAAATCAGATGAACGCTCCTGATCAACCAAATGTGGGGCCCACCATGACAACTGCGTGTGATGCGCGCAGGACGCAAGTGTTGCTAAGGAAATTGCATCCACATTCGCTTGTTTAAACAATGGCACTTTCTGCTTTATTAAAGTTTCATCACCGGTTGCATTTTAGCATCTTCTATCAAATTTCATTATATGTTCAAGAAAACTGAAAACTTAGTACGGACAACTACAATGGAAGCAGGTTCAATGTGGAGGAGAGATGATTCGATCTCGCTTCGCTTATAACAAGGTGGGCCAGTCTTCAGGCAAGATCAAGGGCAGGACAAGCCACGAAGGGAAGAAAAAGAATCAAGGCGTGAAGAACAGCATCAAACGGTAAAAAGCCAAATCAAGACTAATGTTATGGTTCATTAACAACTTAATTTTGGGAGAAATTATACGGTGATTGCTTATTGGGTCTTAATCTAGATTTGTGTTCTTATATACAGCGTGAAGATGCTATCAGAAATTACAGAAAATATGAGCAAAAATTTGCTCAATGGAGTTGTGTTTGCCACTGGATCCATGGTGCGAACCCTGGTTCGATCACCATCGGTCAAGGCATTTCTAGCCATAGGCCCGAGCCAAGTCCTCTTGGCTTCTTTGGATGCACTCGGTAAGTAAACTTACCAGTTTATTGCATTAACATAACACAGATTAGGCCCCAGAGCCTGTTTTAGTTTATAGCATTTTAATTATGAAAAGCAGAAACAGGGCTGTTTGACACTAGAATGAGAAAGCGTACATAGAACATGGTTTAAGTCCCCCTATTACCTTGGGCTATTTGTTCTCAAATAATTTTCTGTCCTAGGTTGCATAGCAAGAAAGGGGAACTTTGGCGCAAAAGTAGAGTTGTTGTTGTTGTGTGACCTTTGAGGTCACGGGTTTGAGGCGTGGAAACAGCCTCTTGCAAAAATACAAGGTAAGGCTGCGTACGATAGACTCTTTCGCCCATTCTGAACCGCGCATAAGGGGAACTTCGTGCCCAGAGCTGCCCTTTAAGGCTGCATACCACGCATGAATAATTCAATTGGCAGATTGTCATTCATATGCCAAAGAGATCCAAAATGAGCTGATTTTGCTCATGTAATTGCAGACAGGGTACTGGATGCAGCCGAAGCTGCAGAAAAGGAAGCTTTTTCGGCCACCTCTAAGGCAGTAACAGGAGCGGTCACCACAAGGTATACAATCATCGCCTACTTAGAGCCTAGAGGAATTCATAACAGAGAGTGCCTATAATGAATGAAAGGATCACACATCTCACAATGGGCATACAACTACTATCACATAATGCTGTCAACCTCTGATCTTATTGAATTTAAAGATGTGAAATCTCGTAACATTTCTATGCCTACCAACAGATATGGAGAAAAGGCAGGGGAGATGACTGACGACCTGTTAAGCACAGCCGGGCATGCTGCCCAAACAGCTTGGAACATTGCCAAGATGAGGCAAGCCATGAATCCCAAATCAGCAATCCATTCTAGGGTGGTACAGAATGCAGTAGAAGCACAAAGGGACGAGCTTATTAAGTGAAAGAACCAAATGTCCATGTAATGAGGATAAATGAGGCATGATTTATGCATACTCATGCTCCTGGCACTAATCTATGCTACAAAAGCTCTCCACCCTTGATTATTATAAGCCTTTGATACTCAAACTGTAGAAATGAATGTTAAAAGAGGCAGTCAGTATCGTAGTATTTCTGTCAGTGTAGCCAAATTACCTCTAATTTAGCCAGGGGATGATCTATCTCTGTAGATAAAGTTGCATGTGGCATTGAATTCTGAGAGCAGCCTGCAGCCTGACATAGGATGGGGCTTCAGGAAACAGAGCATTTCCGTGGTGGAATCCACTTTGAATTTGTTAAATGCATAGAGCTAGAAAAAGCAGCTCAATTCTTTTACCCAGAATGCTCAACTGCCAATCTGATGCCAGTTGAAAAGGAATGGTCCAAACTTGGCTGCCAATCAGTCAGGACGTCCTACAAACCCAAAAAATTCGACCAGATTTAGTACATACATGATCAATTGACTTGATCTGTCCAATCAAATTTGATCATTTCTCTTATATTCCGATTTCTATTTTTAATGGATATAAACAAGTGCCAAAAGAACATCGGATTAGCCACATTCAACTCAAATCTTGAAAAGGAAAAAGATGCCATTATGTTGTAACAAAAACTAAGAACGCTAATATGAGAAATCCATAAAAATAACTAACGAATACCAAATTTTCAGAAGCAAGTTCGCTTCTGGAGTTGTGAACATCTTCGAGATTATAAGGGGAATCATTACCAAACTGTCTCCCCAGTGATACAAAAGTTGCAGTGAGCCAGCGGCCAATGAGCATCAAGTACCTGATCCATCAAGCCTGTACTAGTTGGAGCCAAGATTAGCAGCAAAGACAAGAATAAATGGGTCCAAACCGTTCATCGCATTTAAGTATCTTATATAAGTTAGAGATCAAATGTCATATTCATATGCTTTTAGCTTATGATTTCACGAGCAGGAAATAGTAAAATTCATTTTTATTAAGTTTTTGATGGACCAAAATGAGTAGTTAGGATCATTCAAGTGCATTGATTTCTTATGGGTTACCTATTTTTGAAATGGAAAACATGACATAAGGCTTAGATCTACAAAAAGATTCATCGTGTAAGAAAAAAGAATAGTGTGGACTTCTTCTCATGATCAAGAGCATGTATGCCTACTGGGACTACACACACCTTTCAGAGAGACAGACACAACATCCATGAGCCATTTAGAGAAATTTAAAAGAAGTGGAGAGAACCAGTATTAAACAAGGGAAGGTACGTATTATCTCCTAGTTACTAATATTCAATTACTGCTATTACATACTGAAGCATACTAACCCCAGTAATCACCACTAGTTGCCTCTGAGTGCATGTTATGAATGATTTTATTACTGTGGTGCTCCATACCGATTAATGTTGTTTGATTACAATACAATGAGACGTACAAATTTATCCTAACACTAGCTTTTGAGAAAGTGCACGGAAATATCAGAAATGTTGGCCAAAGAGGGCTCGCTTGTGGAACATCTTAGAGTTTAGAAAGGCCAGTAGTCCCAAACCGTCTCCCTTCTCTGATACTAAAAGCTGCGGTGAGGCAGAGGTCAACAAGCCTTCAAGTACCTAATCCACCAACACCATACTAATTAGAGCCAGGACAAGTAGCAAAGACAAGCATAAGATTGATGCTCAGCTTAGGCATGCCTTCATGCTAAGGCAAGGCATTTTATCATATAAAAGAACCAACTTTCCCTCTAGTGAAAATGAATAGTGCAGGACTTCAACATACTTGTCGCATTAAAACTAATCATATTGATCATGTTAGCAGGATTCAGACCAATTGTCTGAGATTATCCATACATATGGAGGGAGCAAACATTAAATGGGCAAAATTAGTCTCCCATGAGATTTCTCCAGATTTTAGCTCTGCCTGATCTCCACCAGTGATTGAACCAGTGGAGAAAGCCCACCTCTGGATGAGCTGTAGACCACAAGATGCACCTATCAGGTAATTCTAACTGTCTGAACCGTTGCCCGATAAATGTGCCCCCAGGACTTATTCAAATCCAAATATAGATAAAATACCATGTATAGATAACACCTCACAAATATGACAGTAATATTACCTACGTTTCTCAGTGGATAAAACTGGTAAGCCTTCTCAGTTATTCTATGAATCATTCGACAGTGGTAAGATTCATAGACTTCCATAATCTAAGACTCAGCAAAAAGAATCACTTTGCTCCAAACTAGGCACGTGAAACCAGGGAGTCTGAACTCAGCAAAAAGAAACACTTTTTCATGCAATGATAGCAAAAAAAGGTTGAGTTCTGATAGACGCTTCAATCAAAAATTCAATTTCAACAAGGTTGTGATACAGAGTTCAATTACAATCTGAAACAGAATGCAGAACTATCTTGGTTCTGCTCTGTATACAAAGTTCTACTATTACAAATCTCTAGCTTTCGAGGAGCTAGAACCTCCAATTCCTGAGTTCAAAACCTTCCCCCCTCTCTTTCTGTTCTCCCTCACTTCTTATGCCCCCCCTCCTTCCATTCGTAACAACCTTTTGATTTCACCAACAGAGTAACTGTCTCTCCAGCTGGTAAACCAATATAACTGTTTGTTGTTTATTTTTGTTCTTTACTTCTTCTTGTGTAATAACTGCCAAATCTCTTTTCTTTAGGTTCTGTTAATGTAACAATACCCCCCCTATCAGATGCACCTTGTCCTCAAGGTGGAAGTCAGGGAATTGCTTGAGAAAGTCCTCCAGTGGCTCCCATGTTCTATCATGGTTTGGACAATTTTCCCACTGAATCGGTACTTCGTATTGTCCATTAGTAGCCTGCCTAATCTCTTTGACATCTGCGGGGTATGCATTCACTTCCAACTCGTCAATTAAGGTCTGTGGTATGGGTTGCGGCTTTATAGTGGGTTCACTGGCTGGTTTAAGTTGGGATACATGAAAAACAGGATGGATTTTCGACTATGGTGGGAGCTCTAATTTATAAGCTACTTGTCCAATCTTTTCTAGGACAACATAAGGACCATAATAACAGGGTCGTAGTTTCTCATTGGACTTTTCTGATAGGGATTTGAAACGATAAGGTTGGAACTTCAAATAGACAGTCTCCTGGTTGGAAATGGAGAGGACGTCTATGTATATCCACCTGTCTTTTCATCTTCAATTGAGCTGCCTCTAGATTGTTCTTGAGTTCACTTAGAATAGAATCACGGTTAGCCATTTGTTGATTAACCTCCTCCACCAATGACTCTCCCCCTATAAAAGTCAGCAACTTGGGTGGTTCTCTTCCATATAGAGCCTGGAATGGAGTCATTCCTACTGACTGTTGGTAAGTGGTATTGTACCAATATTCTGCCCAACAGATCCATTTTGGCCAGGACTTTGGTTTGTTACCACTAAAACATCGTAAATAGGTCTCCAAGCATCTATTTACCACTTCTGTCTGTCCATCCATTTGCGGATGATTTGAAGAACTCATCTTGAGGGCAGTGCCTACCTATTTAAACAGCTCAGTCCAGAATTGGCTGATAAAAACTCTATCTCTGTCAGATACAATGGACTTAGGATAACCGTGTAGTCGAACCACTTCCTTGTTGAAGAGGTTGGCTACCTCTTTGGCTGTATAGGGATGACTGAGTAGAATGAAATGGCTGTACTTAGATAAGCGATCAACAACTACTAACACCGTGTCATAACCATGGGCTCTAGGTAACCCACTAATGAAATCCATAGATAGGTCACTCCAAACTTCCTGGGGAATGGGAAGAGGCCGAAGAGGACCTGCTGGTTTAGTAGCCATATATTTGTTTCTTTGACAGACATCACAATTGGATACGAAATTTTGAATATCTTGTCGCATTCCTTCCCAATGAAGTACGTGGGATACGCGTTTATAAGCACATGTAATCCCTGAATGCTCTCCTGCTGGAGTGGAATGGAATTCTTGTAGGAAGGTCGGAATGCGAGATGAAGATCTTGGGATTACCAGCTTCCCTTGAAATAGTAAAAGGCCTCTTTTGTATGTATACCCTGGTTGGCTGTCTGGATCTGCCAATATATCCTAAGTAATATGACGAATGTGAGGATCATTTTGTACTTCAGCAGCTAAAGAATCCAAATCATCACATCGAACAATGGATAGGGCAAGATGCTGTAATAATATGTCGTCCTCTTTATTAAGCTATGATCCACCATTGGTCGTTTCTGCCTCCTTTGTTTTGCTATTTGCATTGTTGAGGGTGGTATACTCCTGCTTCCTGGATAATGCATCCGCTACTCGGTTTTCTGATCCTTGCTTATATTGAATGATAAAATCATAGCCAATGAGGTTAGTCAGCCACTTCTGCTGTTCTTCGTATAATAACTATTGATCCATGAAGAACTTTAAACTTTTCTGGTCCGTATGAATGATGAATTTTCTGCCCATGAGGTAGTGTCTCCATCTCTGCACTGCCAGCACTATAGCCATCAATTCTCTTTCATAAACTGATTTGGATTGTGATTGGAGAGAGAGAGATTGGCTGAAGAAAGCAATTGGTCTACCCTCTTGTATGAGGACAGCACCAATCCCTTTTCCTGATGCATCCGTTTCTAGCATAAAGGTTTTTGAAAAATCAGGTATGGCTAATACCGGAACCTCTGTCATGGCTTTTTTCAATGTTTCAAATGCCTCCCGACTTTCTCTAGTCCAACTGAAGCCATCTTTCTTGAGTAATCTAGTTAATGGAGCAGCAATGATTCCATAGTTTCTGACAAACCTTCTATAATATCCTGTGAGACCCAAGAATCCACGCAGTGCCTTGGTGTCTTTTGGGTTGGGCCATGATAACATACTGTTAAGTGTTTAATTTTGGTCAAAATTCCCCTAATTTAGCGTTCAATTAGATCATCTAACCGTTCAATTTTACAAAACTTAGCTTGATTTTGAATTTAAATCCAATGGACCATCCAAATCTTAATTTTTCAAAATCAACGGTCGGATAATCATTAGAGCTCATTAGATGACTAATGTACGGTTCAGATGAGTCTAATTTAGTCTATTCTTTTGCAGATCAACCAAAGGACGCACGGACGGCTGTGATTAAAAGATAACGGTGCAGATCCTCTTAAAGGGCAATGGATGGACCAGATCACCCATGGAGATGGATGGAATAGAAATCATAGACAAAATGGAAAGAACATGCAAAGGGCAACTCCTTCCCCCACTTCTTTCTTTCCTTTTCTTTTTTTTCTCTTTTTCTTTCTTTCCTTTTCCTTTTTCCTTCTTTCCTTTTTCTTTCTTTTTCCTTCTTTCCTTTTTCTTTTTCCCTTCCTCATTCTCACGTAACACTTTCCTTATTACCTTCACCACCAACGCACAAAACCGAACTCTCTCCATTCTCTTCTTGCCACCTTCTACTCCCTCTCCCTTCTCAACGTATTTTTCTCCTCTCTTTCTCTCTTCCCATCTTCCTCTTCTTTCCCAACCAGACCCATCTCTCTCTCTCTCTCTCTCTCTCTCTCTCTCTCTCTCTCTCTCTCTCTCTCTCTTCAAAATCTCCCTTTGGGCTGGAATCGGAGGGAAGAAGTCCATCCCCCTTTCGCCTTGTTTTTGTTTTCCAGTTTCTCTTTATCAGATTATTGTTTTTTCTTTGCTTTGCTTTTCCGTTCATCGGTTTTTCTTCTTGTTCTTTTAGTTGTTTCTTCATCTGTTTTCATCGTATTTCTTCTTGTGTCAAGCCTCTCTCATCGCTGGTAGCCTCTCTTCTTCTGTTCATATCGTTCTTTCTTCTTCTTTCTTTATCTCATTCTCATTTCTCATCCGTTCTCGATTCATCTGGTAACAATAGATTTCAGCTTGTGCACTCCTCCCCCACTCACTCTCCTTCTTCTTCCCGTCTCTCTGTGTCGTCCCAACACCTCTCCTCCTCTGCCATGCCTTAGTCACCCCCCGTTTCTCCCTTTGTTCTCCATTTCCTCGCACCAACCCAACACGCACCATCTTATCATCAGCTCCTTTCTTCCTCCTCCTCAACTCCCTTTTTCTCTCGTTAACACCACCACCTGAACCTCTATGTCACTACGTTGGTCGGCATCACTGTCCGCACCGGAGTTGTCCACTTTCTCCTCCCCATATCTACTTCATCTTCACCGCCCAAATCACCCGCAACCCTCTCTCCATCTCTAGCTGCCTAACACCAGTCGCAACCCACCACTGGAGCTGCCAGGAGAAGCCAACATTACTCCCTGATCCACTGCCCCATCACCATCAGACAAGCTGGCACCGCACTACTCAACCCAATGATCTTCGATCTCTCCATCACCGGCACCGCCTAGCAGCACCGGTCAGCCCACTTCCCCTCTCTCCCTCCTTTCTTCCTCCTCCCTCTTGTTCTCCATCGTCTCTCCCTTTGCCATAGGAGAAAACTTGGGTTTTCCCCTAATTTCTCTCCTCTCCTCTCCCCATCCCCTCCTTCCCTGCATCTTCTTCCCCCTCTGTCTTCGTCTCCATCGTCGAGTTTTTGCTGGTTTTCATTTAAAACAAAAATTCAAGAAAAATTCCTATTTTGCCCTCTCTCTTTAACAGAAATTACAAATCTGTTCTTTCCTGTTAATTCCATCTGTGTCCTGCTTTATTCCGGTTTTGTTTTATCTGCATATTGCTTATCCAGGAACTATCCAATCTGAGACAGATCAATCAAGGCCTAACCTCTTAACGGTTTAGCCTTAATCAAAACAAAATCCTCGATTTCTCCTTTGTTTCTTAACGGAATTCAAATTAATTTTACAGGTTCATTCTTAGGACATCCCTAGACATAACCAACGCTTCTGATCTTAGATATGAAATCCAGAAATCAATTTGAGCCGTCCAAATCTTGAAATCACAATTTAGCCCAGATCTTGACCATTTTGAAGAATCTGTCAAATCCGACCGGTGGATCACTAATCAAGAATGGGTTGAAGATATCTGTAAAGGAGGATCAACTTTTAGAAGACCAGAAGTGAAGATTTTGATTAAAATTGATCTAGGGAAGTAGTTTTTTCTCATTATTTGATTTTGTTTGTTTTCTTTAAGAACTAGAAATTTTGTACTTTTGAGAAGTTTATTAGATCTGAACATTGATTCTCATTTTAATAATTCCAGTAATTGCGAGTGATTTATTTTTAATTTTAAATAATTAGATTTTATTGAAAACTCCATTTTAAATCAAGTCCTCGTGGGATCGACCCGTACTTGCATAAGCTACCCTACAATAGCCCGTGCACTTGCGGTAAAACAATCAACACATACATGCTATCTTGGACTCGTCAGCTTCGACCCCTTTGGCAGATATAATATGTCCTAAGTATTCTAAAGAAAGTTGTGCAAAGGAACATTTCTTTCTATTGGCAATAAGCTTATGTTCCTCTAACAACTTTAGGACAATAACAATATGCTCCAAGTGAAGAGAAAGAGTTTTGCTATATATCAAAATATCATCAAAGAAAACCAACACAAATTTGCGGAGATGGGGACGAAATACCTCGTTCATCAATGCCTGAAAAGTAGCTGGTGCATTGGTTAGCCCAAAAGGCATAACCAAAAATTCATAGTGCCCTTCATGAGTTCGAAAGGCAATTTTTGCTATGTCTTCGTCTTTGATTCGAATCTGATAGTAGCCTGATTTTAAATCCAGCTTTGAAAAAATGGTAGCACCACCCAATTCATCCATCAATTCATCTATGGTTGGAAACGGAAATTTGTCAGGCACTGTCACTTTATTGAAAGCCCTATAGTCCACACAAAACCTCCAACTTCCATCTTTCTTCTTGACCAAAAGCACAGGACTCGAAAAAGGGCTCTTGCTGGGTCGAATGATGCCTGAATTCAACATTTCCTTGATAATTTTCTCAATTTCATCTTTCTGCACATGCGGATATCGATATGGCCTACTATGAGGGGGCTAAGTTCCTTCGACCAGCCTAATGGCATGGTCATGAGAACGTACCACTGGCAGTCCCAGAGGCTGATCAAACACATGTAGAAACTGCTGTAAGATAGAGTCGGTGATTGCTCTGTCATCCTCTTGGGGCTGGCGTTTACTCACTTCCATGCCTTTATATTCAATCATACACCCAAATTCTGCCCTCGGCATGACTCGAAGAATCGATTTGAAAGATGCTAATGAACAAGAAAGAGTTGGGTCCCCATTCAAGATGATCTGCCGATCATCTATTTTGAAGCGCATGGTTAGATCATGGAAATTGGCAGAGATATCTCCCAAAGATCCCAGCCATTTGATCCCCAACACTATATCTGCTCCCCCTAGATCAAAAAGATGAAAATCTTGTATCACCATTACCCCTGGTATCTGTAATCGTACCTCTCTACAGCCACCTTCGCCTTGGATGCAGTGGCCATCTCCCACTTGCACTCCAAATCGGCGCAATCTATCCACTGCTAGCCCCAGATCTTTGACTAGCTGGGTAGAGACGAAGTTGCGGGAAGCCCCACTGTCGATCAACACTATCACTTCTTTATCCTCAACCGAACCCTTTAATTTCATCGTCCTACCAGATGTAAACCCCAAGATCGAGTTTAACGATAGTTCCAACTCGTTGTTTTCTCCTTCTTCGGGTTTTTCCACCTCTGCTGGAGGAAAAGAGCAGTTCTCCATCTCATCTTCATTGTCCCCTGCAAGTAGGAGCACTTGCAATAGACGGTTTTTACACCTGTGTCCCGGTTGATATTTTTCGTCACAGCGGTAGCATAACCCTTGTGATCTTCGGTGCTGCAGCCCAGATTCGGTGAGCCTCCTAAGATTTCCCCTTTTTCCGAGGGTTTGATCAATGGACGGCCTTTCCCGATCAGTTTTCGGCCAAGAAACCCTGGCTCAATCCGAGTTGGGGAAGACGATGGGCCAACTACGAAAATGCCCTTGAGAACCCCCTTCGGTCGACGCATTCTTGGAGTGGGCCTGGAAGGGCCCCGATATTCTTGGCCCACCATCGTTTCTTACTGGGCAGGCCCATATCTGGCCCAACACCCGGTTCTTCTCCTCTATCTTGTGGGCCAGCTCCATCATTCCCGACAGGGTTGCGGGCCTAAAGATTTTTATCTTCGCCCTAATATCCTCCCGGAGCCCATTCAAGAAGGCTCCTCTCATCACCTTGTCGGAAAGATTTCCCAAGTGGCCGGAGAGCAGTTCGAAGGACCGAAGGTACTCGTGCACGACGCTGCTCTGCTTCAAGCCCAAGAGGGCTTCATAGTCGTCTTCCGATTGGGATGATCGGAAACACTGGAGAAGAGCAGATCTGAAAGATTCCCAAGATCGGAATGGAGTGCGGTTCTCTACCCACAAGAACCAGTGGAGTGCATCACCTTCTAAGCAGATGGAGGCCGCCAAAATCTTCTTAGAGTCAGCGATTCCATTTACCTGGAAGTACCTTTCCGCCCGGCACAGCCAACTGTATGGTTCTTGGCCGTCGAACACTGGTAAATCCAGTCTCCGACCGTGCCAATCTTGGTGATAGTGGGGTCCCGACGAAAAAGGGCTTCGTTTGGGGTTTTCCGATGGTTCTCCCATCTCTGGGTTCCAGTGGCTACTCGTACCTTCACCCGGTACCTCCTTGTTCTTGATCCATTCTCTGATTTTGACTAGGTATTCTCCCAATGCACCTACATTGGTTTGCAATCTCCCCAATTGCTCCCTCACGTCTCCTATTTCGCCTCTAACTCCTTCTATCTCTTTCTCCAGACTTTCTGTTCTTTCCATCCTGGTTCTAACCATTCCCTGGTTCGAACCAGCTCTGATACCACTGATAGATGCTTCAATCAAATTCAATTTCAACAAGGTTGTGATACAGAGTTCAATTACAATCTGAAACAGAATGCAGAACTATCTTGGTTCTGCTCTGTGTACAAAGTTCTACTATTACAAATCTCTAGCTTTCGAGGAGCTAGAACCTCCAATTCCTGAGTTCAAAACCTTCCCCCCTCTCTTTCTGTTCTCCCTCACTTCTTATGCCCCCCCTCCTTCCATTCGTAACAACCTTTTGATTTCACCAACAGAGTAACTGTCTCTCCAGCTGGTAAACCAATATAACTGTTTGTTGTTTATTTTTGTTCTTTACTTCTTCTTGTGTAATAACTGCCAAATCTCTTTTCTTTAGGTTCTGTTGATGTAACAAGTTCTGATATAGTTGCACACAGAACTGAGTTCTGATGTGAAACTAACACATTTCTTCCAATAAACTTGGCAATCTTCAACTACTAGTTTCAATAAATAAAAAGATAATGATATTATAAGTCTATGTATGAGTCAAACATCCATTCCAAACAGGGGAGAAGTAGAAACCAAACTGATACAATCATCAGGTAAGAGTTTTACTAGGCAAAGCCAAAACATATATGAGAACCTAGATGAAGATTCTAATAGTATCACTTCCCTTCATATAGTATTCATGTAACTTTAGCATTTAAAGCATTTGTATCTAAGAGATGTTCCATCTATTTTATAACAAGATTGTCTAGAACATAAATTTGTAGCAAATATTTTCCAATATATTAAAACAAATACTACCCTCAGGCTAGCTTCACATGAACCAATTGTGACAAGCACCTTATATCTGTTATGAATTTTGATAAACATGTCCAAGTCAAACAGGTAGAAAACTAACAAGTCAAACAGGTAGAAAACTGAGTGTCAGACTAGTGGCAAGACTGACTGCAGTGGACATCGTGTCAATAAGGACTAGCTCCCATATCCCATACTTGAAGACTTCTAATAAACTAATAGACTCTATAATAATTTCAAATGCAACTTATACGGACCCTGTTAAGTAGTAACATCAACATGTTACAAACTCCACTAGCCATGCCCACCATCTGATCTATAAACAGGAACTACAGAACTCCTAGTAAACGATCATCAATCCTCCCCTTGAAGGGTAACAAGTTGGTTTTTTCTTTTATGTGTTGTGTTGAATCATTTACAGCACAGATCTCCAACTCAGCCTTTGTATTATTGTAAAGCATGAAACAGACATTGCATTCTTAGTCAAGTTTCACTACATTTTACAATATTTGAAATTTAAAAAGCAACCCACCATTCAAGAGTTTCTTGAGATATGCTGATAAAGTTATGCATAGAACTTAAAGGTGAACACAGAGCAGGGAATATAAGACTAGAAACAGACATATCATATGTCATTTTCATCAGAATCGAGATATATGTATGTCCCCACATCTATATGTGATGGAAAACATCAGACATTAAAGTTTCTATGAGAATAGCAGGAATCAATTTTATAAAGAGAAATACTACAAACGAGTAATAAGGAATAAGAGGCAGCTAAGAACGTACCACTATTTACAAAGCGAAGCAAGTATGCGGCGAGGAGGATCAAATGACCGCCTAGAATGAAGAATGGCCAAGTTATCCAGGAGTAGAATGTCACCCTTCTTCCAGGGAATAGCAACAGATTCCTCATCCAAGATTTTCAAGCAATCATAAATAATTTCTGATGGCAACGGTGTCCCATCTCCAAAAGTAACAGCCTTCACAGGATCATTACGAGCATCCTTCCAGCCTGTATAAGCAGCCACCATGCTGTTAAACCATATCTTGCGTTGCCTCGTTTTATCAAGTTTGATGGCTGGAATTGGGCCCATTACCGTTTTCACCCCATCTTCCATCCATTCCAATTTCATGCCCAGCCGAGCAGCCCTAAATCATTTAGTGATCAAATAGTTAGAATACAAACGTCAGTAAGCAATAGTAGATTGTAAACACATAGTTGCACAATTAAACCAAAAGCAGTTCATCCTTCTTTCAGCAGATTCACAGCACAACAGATTGCGTAAACAACTAAAGGGAAAGAAGGTTAAGAGCACAATTCACTTATAAGATCAGAACATCAGCAAACACAACTAGATTATCAACATATACTTGCACAATCAAACAGTAACTTTAGGTGTATTTTCCTTTGCAAATTAATAGCACAAAAGACTGGTAAACCATTTAGCAGAGGTCAAAAGCAAAAGTCACTGATTCAAAAGTTACCAACTTGACCTTATTCAATAGGATCTTAGCTTCCTTAGAAACCTAGAAAACTCTAACCAGCTAGGGATCTTGGTTGGGCATGTCAAGGAACTCAACTAGATAAGGAAATGAATTTAAAACACAACCCTTGTCATATCTGCATTTATGTCTGACACTTTCAATGTTCAGCTTCAAAGAATAGTGTTGAATAATTTTATTCAAATATTCTATGTTTCAAAATTTTGATTTGGACTTGTCTTGGACACAAATGGCTGTCTTTTTAGTATTTATTATTTAACTGTTACAAACTTAGGTGACAGTTTCAATGACTAATTTCTACAAATAAGGGTTAAAATCCAAAGGATGGACAGAGAGAAAAACTATTGCTTTCTCACATCTAATTTCCCAAGTTTCTAGTACACTATATTCTATTTTGCTGCTTTTCTGAGAGCCAATTTCAGATTCAAGTTCAAGCTTGTTGGATTGAAAGTGCAGACCATCTAGCTTGCTGGTCATTGTATCCTGGATGACATTTGCCATGAGCCCTGGCTGTGCAGATTGAGGAGGCAATTTCATTTTAAGGAAAGTGCTTCACGCACACCTAGACATTTTATCTTCCACTTCAATTTGTTGACCATTTTATTTCATAGATTCAATTATTTTCCTTAATAGATTCAATTCTTTCCTTTTTGCTATGTGGTTTATATAATTTTCTCAAACCAAAATCTAGCAAATAGTTGTTGCTCAAACTCTACCAAATGAAACAGAGATCTCGATCTCGATCAAAAATTTTGGTGTCTAAGAATTTCAATAGACAACCTGATTAAAAGAGTAGGTCTTTTAGGAGACAGCTCTGCCTTAGATAATGCAATAGATTAGACATTAACAACCAAAATGAAAGGCTGTAATTCACTCCACTTGTCTTTTTCCTCCTAGACATAAGGAAAGAAGAAGGCAGCATCTCAAACCTTTCCTCAGCTATGCTTTTATCATTGGTTAAGAATGTAGACTGCCACCCACGACCAATAGGAGAAGAAGGGTCATCTCCTGCTCCCAGTATACGTGTGTAAATCAAACCATGCTCCTCAAGCTTTTCAACAAACTCCAGGTACTTTACTTTCATTCTCTCATAAACTAGATGGCTGAGAACTATGGGAGTTTCACCACCTCTTCCTGGCTCCTCTTCACAGAAGAAAAACAATTTGGAGGGAAACTCAGGAACCTGCTAGAGGTACTGAATTATCAGATAATGTCCAACAAATAAAAATATTTAAATCCCAAAAAGTTTCAACAAACACATAACAATATTTAGTAGTTACTCAAAAACATAAAATCATTCGTGGAATAACCATTGGACCTGTTAAAAGAAATAAGTGATGGCATGGTCATGTTACCAGTTAAAGAAAGCTCCATCACAATTGTTTTCATCCCCTTGCAAATTACAAACTGAATACTGCTCATTCACTTCTAATAATTAAGAAACAACTTCATTGGACCAGTTAAAGAAAATTCAATGGCATTTTCATTTATATACTTCAGAATACAAACTCAACTCCACATCGTTCACTTCCAATACTAAGAAACACCTTGAGTAATATACTAATGTCACCAAGAGAAACAATCCAAAAACAACCCATTGTCTGTCTGAACATCAAAGTTAACCCAATGATTATTATAGGAGATTAAATCAAAATAAAAAGAAAACCATTCTGTTTCTACCCTTTTTCTTCAAGTAGAAGTCCTTTTTATATTAAACTTGCCTTACTGGCTGTTAGAATTTCAAAACAGCAAATCAACAAACTGAAGAGAATTAAACCCAAAAACAAAGAGAACAATATCCGTTAAAACAAGAAGATGTTAATATCAGCTCCCAACAATAAGTTATTTTCACTCGACCAAAAACACTAGTCACCATGTTTCAATTATTCCTGCCATAAGGAAAACCTCATAGTCAAAGAAGAATACAAATCAAAAAACACTATCTACAAGAAACAAATATAAATTAACCACCCACTGAATTCAAATTCAAAACACAGCTAAAAACCACAAAAACATAATGACAACTAACAAATAAACTCCCTCATTTTAAACGCCTTATCAAACTTTGACCAGATCTCTAATTCCCAGCCCACCAATATATTTATGCTTACAATCTTCTCCAACAAACAGCATGAAAGCACCTATCACTCTTAAAGGGATTCCATAGAGATGTTGTGATTCCAAAGAAATGTCGTCTGTCTTTGCTCATTTTTATCAAGAATAACCTTAGGACTAGGTAAGGCCCCCATTATGTAATCAGGAATAGCAGACGTTATGGCTCTAATTAGAGTAATCCTGCCAGCTTTGGAAAAGAACTTAGCTATTCAACCAGCCAATCTTTTGTCAAATTTGTCAAAGAGAAACTTCAAGCCTAAGGTTTTGTGATAGCAGGAACACCTAAATACTTCTCATTTGTAAGACGTTTACCGATATTAAGGATGCTACAAATCAGGTCTCTTTTATCCTGAGAAACATCTCTAGAAAATGCAATAGCAGATTTAGCTGGAGTGAATTTAAGTCCTGCAGTCTCTTCCTCGTGAAGTTTAAAAACCTCTTAGGAGCTTCCTACAGTTGAATTGTGGGAAGTGGTTAGATATTTATATTTGGCTTGATAAGTGGCTGCATAATGTGCCTCTTAAAACAGAATATTCCTCTACTGTTAACTTAAAATGATTATTGATGAGGAAACCAATACTTGGAAGTTTGATAGTTTTCCTTGGATTCCTATTGAGATCAAGCAGAAAATCATGGAGTACAATTGCTTTCCTCATCAAAATGATGAACAAACTTGGGGTCCTACAACTTCAAGCTCTTATTCTGTTAAATTTATATATGATTTCCTCACTAAGAGGAAAATTAACACGCCGTACTGGAGAAACATTTGGCTCATCCATTGCCAACCTACATCTAAAATATTGTAAATACTCCACCAGAAAGTTCTGATCAAAAGTAATATGCATTTGCTTAATAGTGAACAAAAGATTTATTTACAGTGCAAAGAGGAGATTGAGGATGTTTCAATAATTTATTCCTCAAGTGACGGCCTGTCAAGCTTTTAAGGTTTTGGTTTGACAAGACTAAAAGCAATTTCAGATTCCATGTTATATGGCAAACTGCTATTGCATATATGCTTTGGATAATCTGGACTTTCAGAAATGTTAAAGTCCATGGTAATGAGTAGTTTAATATTGATCCCGCTTTTATTGTTTGGAGAGTAAAACTGAAGTATGCGAACTTTCCAAAAAAAAAAAAAAACAAAGAAAAAAAGAGTACCTGAGCCATTTCATGGTGAAAAGGAATCTTCTGATCCGGGGGCGACTCGTTCGCCGTAAAAACTCTACCAACAACATTAGTTCTTGGCGCAGCTCCTCCCACATATGGCAATTCTTCATACCCAAAAGCTTCAACCACTTCATTGAAATCCGAAGCATTCATTACAGGAAAACCCCTCAGAAGAATTGCCCCCTTAGATAGAAGAAGACTTTCCAGCCATGGTTTCTTCTGCTTTATGGTTTCCATCAGTCGAGAGAGATCAAAATCGATAGATGGATCTGGAGTGATTACTGCGGGGAAGAGAACCCCGTTGATGGATTTCTGCTGCGGGATTTGAGATTCTACCATGCCGTCTTTCGTCATTTTCTGTTTTCTTAGGAACGCGTTTTCGGTGCAGATGGGACGATGAAAGAGGATTTGTTTTCGTTGAGTTATTTTTGCGTTGTAAGTGGATTGTTGGAGGATGAATCTTGTCGGGAAAAGCCAGTGGGTTCATTGGACCAGAGTAAAATCAATGGAGAAAGTTGATAAGAGACTATCCGGCGCCAGAATATTAGATATAATTCTTGTGTAGTCGTGCATCTGGTGGAGCTCACCCTCAGTTAAATGCGAGCTATTTGAAATCCTTCTTAGGGGCACTGGAGCCCTAAATGAAGAGCTTAGTGAATGTAATCTAGTAGTCACTGCATGGAAGAATGCTAGGTTGCCTTATGTGTACCTCAGCAAGAAGCACTCAACATTTGGTACAAAAGGGCCTATGTTTAAATGATCTGACCCATTCATTTCATTGCTTTGGATTTAAATGAAAGTAGTAAAAAACTCACGATGATTGGATGATTCTATAAAAATGTAGTTCTTCAAGTGGTAAAATTATTCAATCATCATAAGTTTTTAACTACTAGTCATCTAAACCTAGAGCAATGAGATTAATGAGTTAAATCATTCAAAGGCAGACTATGAAGCCTTGAATCCCAGGACGAGTAAGGTACTGAGAGTTAGTCTCACATCGCCTAGAGAGAGGAAATTCGGTAGTTTATAAGAGTTTGGGGAACACTCATAGTAACGAGGCTTTTTCCTGTAATGGAGAAACAAAACCGTGAGGTACATAGACTCCCTAGTACTAAATGTTGGGTGGTTTACTCATGTCATAGTCATAATCCACTTACACTTGAATAAGTATGAGTCCTATTTGGATAAACATTCATACCATCACTTTGATGTCATAATTTATATTCGGATTATCACATATTTAGGTATAATTTCTAGTTTGAATCTCTCAAATGCTAAGTAGCTAAAGTTACATAAAATAAAAATAAAAAATAAAAATTTAAAGAATGTCTAGCATGGTTGATCACAAACAACTCGACATCTTCCTAAATTACACCAAGTGTGTGAGTGGTCTGTTTTATAATTCTTCTCTTGTACCAAAGAAAAAAAGATAAAACAAATATGATTGACATGATTTAGATTTATTTAAACAATCATACAATATTTGACTATACCCACTATACTAGAGGGTAGTAAAAGATTTCTCAAATATTTTGTATTAGATAAAAGTGTTTAAAGTTTATCAAAAATTAAAATGATCTCTTTTATTTTAATGAAAATACCTATTAGAAAGCTTTTTCATACATAATTAAGCAAGGGCGCTTTAGTATTATCAAACAAAAAATAGACTTGAGACTATTTAACGTATCTTAAGAAATTGTCTTGATCCGGTCCATTGAACTTCGAATCTTAAAGTTACATTCCATGTATAGTCCATCGAATTATTTTATATATCCATGTTATGTCCAAATCTTATCAGATACATGACCATCCATCAAATTGTCCAAGTCCATAGAGAGCCCTAATTTTGGGCCTTCAACCTAGCATTCATCCTCTATATCAGGTAAATAGGTAAGTCTTTGAATATGCTTTGGCCAGGTTCAAGGTGTGTGTTGCCCTCTTTATAGAGGGGCCTATCCTAGCTATGGGATCCCATATAGATAGTTAGGATGAGAGTGTGGGTCGTTTTCCTTCTTGAATCCTTATTGTATTAAATAAATCAAATCTGCTTTGGATAGTGATTAGATTTTGGAAAGTGTGTAACTTGTCTCTTGGTTTGCCTCATGAGCTCCTCTAAAAGTTATAACTCTAGGTGGGCCTAGATTTTTGAAGATTTGAACCTTTTAGAACATTGTCCTTAAATTAGATCGCATATGATTCAATTTATTATCCATTAGATGATCCTAATAACTGATACTTTTGGTTGTAAGATGGATAATGAAGCCTTTACCATACATTTTGAAGTTGAAGAAAATAGTGGCTAGGGTCATCCAATAGATGAGAATTTTGGATCATGATCCAAATAAGTTGAAGTAATATTATTAACATTCAAATCTTCAAAAATGGAGTTATGGCTGCATGTACCATTTAGTAGTGGTTAGTAGTGGAGCTCATCAAGAAAAAAATGTCACATATATCACTATGCAAAAAAAGGCCCATAATTTGCTCCAACATAGACCATATATTAAGCTAATATATGATTCAATTTATTATCTTTTAGATGGTCCTAACAACTGATACTTTTGGTTGTAAGATGGATAATGAAGCCTTTACCATACATTTTGAAGTTGAAGAACATAGTGGCTAGGGTCATCCAATAGATGAGAATTTTGGATCATGATCCAAATAAGTTGAAGTAATATTATTAACATTCAAATCTTCAAAAATGAGAGCCCACTTGGAGTTATGGTTGTGTGTACCATTTAGTAGTGGATCTCATCAAGAAAAAAATGTCATATATATCACTATGCAAAAAAAAGGCCCATAATTTGCTCCGACATGGACTATATATTAAGCTAATAATGTTTATTATGTTTTAAAAAAATTTAATTTCTTAAATGTATCAATGTCTTTAAATAAAAATTTTGTATACCTAACTCCAATTAATGTATAATGTGGTAGCTTTTCTTCTATTAGGTGTGGGATGGTATGTCCTATTCTAGTCACATGCACATGCATGAACACCGTGTGTCTCTTTGGGAGGCGGAGAGCCAAAGAGGAGAATTTCTATCCTTTCCGTGATTTTCTAATGGAAAAATGCATGCTAGGTCCACCACTTAGATTTTTTCAATGATGTAAAGTATCCTGCATTACCTATGTATAGAAAATCTCATCCACTGGGTACCCCTAAGACCATGCCTGTTGGACCTTTTGGGGTTGTAGAATGGACAATTTTGAGCATTTATTGTCCATTTCACAACCCCAAAAAGTCCAATAAGCATGTTCTTACAGTCATCTAAAAAAGGAGAGCTTTTATAAATAGGATATCTAGGACAACTAATTAGATGAACAATTTAGATCATTGAAAAATATATAAGTGGCGGGCCAAGTGTGCATTTCTTTTCAATTGAAAGTTTTAGATGATAGAAATTCTGGAGAGAGGGAGACATTTCTCTTTTCCAAAAGAATGTCATTAATTAGGAAGAGAACTATTTTCTTTTCCAAGATAGAGAACTTTTCTTATAAAGCTATATACGAGAGACTTTAAGTTATAAAAAAAAACTAGAGTATATCTGGTATAAATTCTATACTATAATCTATACTATAAAAATAAAATAAAAAACTCTATGTGTCAAAAATTGACCAACTCAGGGAAGCAATTTTAACTATGTTTAGCCATTCAAAAGAATTATGCTATGGTTTAGGCTATGACAATAAAATAGCTTCAAGTTTCAACAACAACATTTTTGGAAAAATGAAAGTCACCCCCTCTTTTTCAAATAAAACTACTCTCTTTCATAATAAAACTATTGATGGCTTTTTTTCTTCCATGTACGCGTATCAATTACAAGCACTATATATAAAGAAATTTCATTGGTCATATGCAAACCATCTTAAAAGAGTAAAAAATTAGAGTATAATTGATATATAATAGATAATATAATAGATAAATATTATTACTCTCCTAAGTTAGTCCTATTCGACCTTAGACCTAGGGAGTTTCTTTATATATAGTATAGTTAACTTCTTGTTATTTATGATGCATACACTATCAATTGATCCATTGATACCACTAATTATGTATGTTTTACTTCATTATAAGATAGCATTACTATTTAGTTCATTTAGGTGTCTATTACCGACTACACGGAGTGGCTAACAGCAAAGTCTTCACTCTAATCATACCCCTTAAATCTCAAGAAACTAATGGTAGGGACTGAGACACCACTTCTAAAGATCCATAACTTCTTTTTATCATAAGAAAATATTCACCAAAAAACTAATTTGTCATTGTACTATTTTGGTCCTTGGATTTGTCAAGCTTTAATGATCAATGCACATTGTTACTCTTTTATTTTCTAAACATGCATTTGTTGCATGATTTTGACATGTATCATGGCCTACTATTCTACATCCGTCACATGACTAATGTTGAGAATAATAACTATGCTAGAAGAATGTATGTTTTTGTGATTTGGATAGCTATTTGACATGGGAATAACAATCCAGATATTTGAGTTAGTGTTGGATCATGAATGTTTTCCCCACCCACCCCAAGTTCATGTTTCCATTGGTTGATCCTATTAAATACTATTACGTAACAAGAAATGGACACACCAAAATGTTCGATAAGGGTACTGGTGATAAACCAACCAAGAATGCTTAAGATATTCTATTGGATAAACTTTTGGTTGTGTATTGAATAGAAAGAGATAATGCCTATAAGTGGACCAAGTGAGAGGAGTTCAGGAGAGCTAGTAGCTAAGTAAGTACTTTAATTGCATTCATGACTCGTGAATAAATCAACAAGAGGGAGGAGGCCCTCCTTCATCCTCCACCATTAGATCTCAGTGACACCTTCGTAGCCATCAACTGAAGGTCATTGATCAAAAATTGGAAAAATGAGTCTGTGCAACCTTGTTCATTGTGGTGTGGAATGAAAAAAATGTCTTTCAAAATCCTAAAAAATAAACCAACCAACTACTTAGTAACCAAATGAAGAAGAGCCTTTAGTCGGGATTTTAAGTAAGGAAAGTACCCTAGCTCATGCCAACTATGTTAAGTTCAATCATGCTAACATTCTTAAGGGCATGGAATGGTGGAAGATGATGTTAATTAGAAAGGTGGCTGATGTAGTGATTTCTCAAAGGTATATCAATGGAAAAGTCGAATAGTTATAAAGAATTTAGGGTGATTTAGAAGTCATTAATTCAAGTAGAGGACTCTTTGCCTTTAAGATATTCAACCAAGAGGATGACTTCAATGACGTTACAAATGCCCCACGAATTATTGGAAAGTCCTATTTGGCACCACAAAAATGGACCCCTACATTTTGCTTTGCAAAGGATTAGATCACAAAGACACTTGATGAGGATCTCTGGATGGATTACTAGTTATTGCTACTATGATGAGAAAACCACTACGCATCGGTAGCATTTCCTGCCAAATGACTAATGAGGATCTTGAAAATGATCATGGAGCTTCCACTTGATTATGTGGTGAGATACATATGATTGCATCCCTAGAGTCAGATACCTTCACTGGCAAAGTTGAAGATGTCGTTTGGCAAACATTTAGGTATGAATATATTCCTCGGCTTTGTATCAAATATAGAATTGGTTTTCACTTCACTGAAGTATGTGAGTATCATGGACCAAACAAGGAAGTCGTGGAAAAAAAAGAAGAAGTGAATGCTCCTAAGGTAAAGGAACTAGGGGAAAGGAATAGAATTATGAAGAATATAGCATAGTTCAACACAAAAGACAATTTAAATCATAGGGAAGTAAACAGACAGAGAATTCCACCAATAATTTTGGGTTGCTAATAGAGGAGGACAAAGACAACGTCCAATGGGATATGGCTCAAAGGTAGGAATTGGTTAATAACTCAGCCAAGGAGAGAGGGAATCAACAAATTGATAATTAAGGCATATGAGACACCGTCTAAAAAGAAGACACAAAATAATAGGAAATTTTTTTTCTCAAAAGTGCTAGCCACTAAAAAAGATAGTGACTATGGGGGAAAGCTTCAATCCAATCAGTCATCTACAAGAAATCCTTTCAAAGAAATATGCTAAAGTTATATTGTGAATTGAGAATGGGAATTTGTCATCACCTTATGATATAAAATTCACTAATGTATGTAGTGGTGGTGTCGATTAAAACTCTTATTCTGTTCATCTTGTGTCTTAAATTAAGTAAGAATTTAGGGAAGAGTCCAAATAAATGTGATCAATCTTCTTAAAATATCAAATGGATGTCCATGGTGGGTTAACAAGGTTGGCACCTTGATTTGTCCAAATGCGAGTCATGGGACCAGAGTTTTCATGCTACACCAAGTTAAGTTATTGAGCCAAATTAATGTCCCTTTCAATGTAGTGGCATTAACATTCTGTCACTCTTCAGCTCCCTTTTTCTATTGAAATCTTATCCACTCAAATATTTAATTGGCCTTTAGACAGTTCTTTTAACTTCCCAAAACTTGACCCTTTCACCCTCAACATATTAGCTTTTCCTTTCTGCACTTTTCTTAAGATCATGGAGAGCTACTCGAGGCCTACCACAATATATTCCTTACATCCTGACCCATTATGCTATACAGATAAGTGAATCAGTTAGGCCTTGTTTGGAACCTTGATTTTGACCCTAAATTTGACTCCTTAAATAAATCAAATTCTGAAGATATTAACATAAACTGCACATCCTCCTTTGATGATGATTCATCTTACCCTTTACCCCTAAAAAGACTCAAATTTAGACACTATAGAGATTGAGAGTGATGAGAGTATTAAGTGTTTAATTTTGGCCAAAATATCATAAATCTAGCATTCAATTAGATCATCTAGCTGATCAATTTTGCAATTTTAGATAAAATATTAATTTTAGCTCCAATTAATCATTCAACAGTTGATTTGCTAAATTTAACGGTTACATAATCATTAGAGTTAATCAGAGGTGTAATGTACTATTTAGATGGTTCTAATATAATCTTATATTTTACAGATCAACCAAAATAGGCTTGGATGGCTCAGATCAAAATTCAACGGTGCAGATCATCCTAAAGGGTATTGAATGGACCAGATCACTCACAAGGCAAGAAAGAATAGAAAATTCAAGAAAAGGACATCAAAAGGAGAAAGGAAACAAGCAAAATTAAGAAGGGAGAGATACACTTAGAAGGGGAATTAGAGAAAAGGAAAGTAAAAACTGAAAGAGGAAACTAAGAATGAGAGTTTCATTATAAGTAGAATCTAAAGAAGGCAAGCAAGGATTCTCTCTCTCCCTAGAATGTAGGAGGTAGTGAAAGAAGGAAACCATCCCCCCTTTCACCACCTTTCTCCTTCCCATCTCTTTCTCTCTCAATTATCCCCCTTATAGCACCCTTCCTCTCTTTTTCTCTTTCACTCTCATACCCACCTCCCTCTTTCTCTCCTTCAATTTGAAAACGCATACTCATCATCCTTTTCCTCTTGTCCCTTCTTTGTTGCATCCTCTCCTCTGTGTTATCTCACTTGCTCTCATCCTTCTCTATATTCATCACACCCTTCCCTTGTAACCGACACAGCTCAGACCTCTCCATTGTCTCTCTACCATCCCTATTCTCTCTTTCTCTTTCTCCTTTTCTATTTTATGCACATCCATCTCTTTTTCACCCTTCTCTATCACCACTCAACATCCCCTTCTCTGTTTCTCTCGTTCTTCTCTCTCCTCCCATCTCACCAACCCCATAACTCTCTTTCTCCCTCTCTATTTCCCGCACTGCCTCCCTCTTTCTTTCTCCTCTTATTTTTTGCTACATGCTTCTCATCTCTCATTGCCTCGCACTCCATCTATTCTTCCCTCTTCCTCACCTCTGTCTACATCATAGAGTTCCCACATCAACCAACCCATGACCCTACTCTCTCTCTCTTTCTTGGACTTGCAGCACCCTTCCCCAGCACCACTGGCAACACCTGCAACTCCCCTCCTCTCTCATTCTCTCTTTTTGGCACCGCCCCACTCCTCCTTCTCCATTACTCTTCCTTCTCACCTGCCCCTCCTTTCCCTATTTCTTAAGTCTCGTCTTTCCTTCACTTCCACCTTCCTCTGATTTTTTCTCTCCTACACCATCTATGTTCACTAACAACACCACCTCTATCTCCTTTTACCATTGAAACTCTCCTTCCTCTCCCTCTCTCTATCACCGATTGCACGACCACTTATTCCTCCATCACCGGCAACATCACGCGCGTGATCCCCTGTTTTTGCCATTTTCTCTCCTCCCTAGCTTCTCACCTCCAGCAGGCTCCCACAAGCTGAAACAGAGAAAACCCAATCCAAGTTTTTCCTATTTTCTCCTCAACTCCCCTCTTCCCCTCTTCTCATCTCCTCCTACTGCTCATCAACTTCCTTGGGTTCTCCCTATTTTTTTCGTTTAAATCAGATTTTTTTTGTGCAAATTCCAATTCTACCCTTAAGTCTTTAATTCAAACTTGAACTACGGTCCCCATCCTAAACTAAAATGAACCCCCAGTTTAGAATCCTAATGACCGAAGACTCCAAAATTAATTAGGTTCTAAAGTTCTAAGACTTCGAAACCAACTCAAAGTCCAAAGACTCCTAAGAATCCTCCTCTTAAAAGACTCCCAAAATCTGCCAAATAGCTCAACAATTCCAACTCTTCTAAATTAGATTAGGAGTTTAAAGTCACAGCAGTTCCAACATCATAAGACTCCTAAGTTCAATCATTAGTGGATCCCAATTGACAAAAAAAATTGTTTTCTTATTGATTTTATAAGTCCTAAATTCACTTAGAGTCTTATAGTCCTAAGTCAACTCAGAGTTTGACAAATTAAGGACTTTTAAACAATCAGAGTTCTAAGGTTTCAAGACTTTAAAAGGACATTTCTAAAAATTAGGCCTTCTAGAATCATGCCTTATTCCACATAAGTCTAGAAGGTGGTAGACATTGTAGGAGGGTTCCAAAAGATGATCTAGACCACTTGTGTAATAATCCTAGCCATCCTTTAAGGAGGTGGGTGACTATAAATAGGTGTGTAGCTCCTTGTTTGTAAATAACTTAAATTCATTGGAAGCTACTTAAGTGAGGAATAGTGTGTTCTCTTTGAGTAAGTGGGTGCAGCTCTAACAAGTGAGAGTGGGGAGTTGAAGGTTGACTTGTGCTTTGCAAAGGAGTTGAGCACAAGTGCCACAAGGGTTGAGTAAAGGAAATTACAAAACCATGACAAATAACTTCAGACTTCTAAAATAACTTAATGTCCTACAACTCATAGACTCTTAGTTCCTATAGAAGTCCTACAACCTAAGACTTCTAAATTTAATCAAATTCTATAGCTATGACTTCTAAGCCCATTAAAAGTCCCATATCTCAAGAATTCTAACTCTGTTGAAAGTTCCATAGCTCAAGACTCCCAAGCCCATCAAAAGTCCTATAGCTCAAGATTTTTAACTCCAACAGAAGTCCTATAGCTAAAGACTCCTATCACCAACCAAAAATTTGTAGTCCAAGACTCCTTGACCAAATCAAAGACCTATAAACTAAGACTCCTGAATCAATAAGAGTTCAAGTGAAGTTAGGACTCTTGGTCAACCAAAAATCCCTTGACTTAAGATTCTTAGGATGATAAGAGCTCTTATGACATTTTAATCCTCAGTCGAATAAAAGTCTTATGGCCTATGAGTCATAGGAATATAAGAATATAGAAATAATTGAATTTTGGGATGATGAAGAGTCCTTCAATCACAGAAATTTTAAAGACCTTGGATGATTAAAGTCCCAAGACCTAATAATCCTTAAAAGACAAAAATTCTAGAGATGTTAGAGACCTTGGATGACCAAAGTCTCAAGACCTAAAATTCCTTGAACAACTGCAATTCTAGAAGCCTTAGAGTCCTTGACTGACTAGAAGTCTCGAGAACTAAGATTTCTAAGCCAATTGAATATCTAGTAACCTTAGAGACTATGGATGGGAAGAATAAGACCTAAGAGTCCTATGAAGAATCAAAGTCCTACAAACTCAAGGAGTCCTAGAAATCAAGGACTACAACAAAAGAAGCTCTATAGTTAGGAGAGTGCCTCCCCTCCCAAGCTCGAAGAGTTGCAAAAATTGCCAAAATAGTCCCACATCTTAGGAACTCCCAAACATTAAGGCCTCTAGCCATATGGACCATGTAGCTTGAAGAGGTCCAAAAATCAAAGAGTCTAGACAAATGAGCCTCACAAGTCCAAGAGCCCCAAAAATTGAAGAATTTTTAAAGTGTCCTAAAAATCAAGGACTCTAACAAAACAAGTCCCATCAACAGAGAAATCTTCAAAGTAACAAAGGATTTTAACTATGACTGTTTTGTCAACCCAAAAACCCTAAACAGTCAAAATGTTAACCACATACCTTATTTGAAAAAGATGTGCTACGATTTCAATAGTGTCAAGCCTCATGCCCTCTTGATGTTATAGGTCAATGGCAACACATGTATCCTTCTCTAGCATCAAATGGCTAAAGTGATGCAAAAATCATGCTCAATGATGCTACACACTTCATCTCCATGAAAAGATTTTTGTAGTGTGAGGCCACAACTACCTATGCCTAAGTAATTAAAGAGAGGACATATTAAAGCCACACCTAATACTAGACAAAGGAGTTCTAAAGGCTACATACTCTTATCAAGTATAATTAGTACTTTGGAAGACATTCCAACATCAGTGATTAGCCAGATCATGTTCTTAAACTGAATTAGAAACCTAGTCATGTTGTTAAACTGAATCAAGTATGAACCTTGATCTCAATAGAGTTAAGCCTCACATCCTCTTAAAGTTAATCAGTCATTGGCAATACATGTCTTCTTCTCTAACATTGAACAGCTAAAGGAATGTAAAGTTTATGGCCAATACAACTATACATCTTTTACTTCTATAAAGGATGCTGCTATGTGCTTCAGGCTACAATAAATCCACCTCCGCATAAACAATTTAAGAGTAGCATTTTAACTTCATACGTAATCACATATAGATAGGCCTCAAAAGCCACTTAGTCTTATAAAATTATAGTGATGCATTATAAAACAAATCCAATATAGCAATGAAGACTATTGAAGTCACTAATCATTGTATTTTGTCTGAACATAGTCAACCTCTAATTAAGGACCTTTTCTTTATATGTCTATTTATGCTTTAATAATCAAATATTTATTAATATATTTAATTTTCAAAGAAATGCAATTAGTAACCTTAAGTAACTGAGAAAAAGAATCTCAACACCCAATGCAATAAGAGTAATATATCACACAATCACTTGATAGATAGTAAACCCCTAACTCTATCTCGGGGGACCAATTTCCTCAAACAGTGGGTAATGAAAAGCATAAGTCTTGATATAAAAAAAATTGATTATATTGTTTTTATCAAAAATAATTTATTTATTTTTATCCAAGTGATAAGTTGTTGAGAGTTAGATTAAAATCTCATTTCCCTACTCATTTTATTATTCCTTTAGAAGGGAAGCCTTAGTGCAATGGTAAAAGTTGTCATCGTGTGACTGTGAGGTCACGGGTTCAAGGCTTGGAATCATCCTCTTGCAAAAAATGCAAGGTAAGGTTACTTACTTTAGGCCATTGTGTCCCACCCCTTCCCTGGACCTTGCATAGGCGGGAGCTTCATCCACCAGGGCTGTCCTTTTTATTTTATTATTCTGTTGATGTTTTTTGCAAGTGCACCAGCTATTGTAGTATAGCTATGCAAATACGGGTCGATCCCACAAGGATTCGCTTTTAAATTTTGAAGTTTTTTTAAATTTAATTATTTAAAATTCAAATTAATTGATAAAAAATTAACAAAAAAAACCAGACTTCTATACTTAATTTAACAGTGAATTTCCATATGTCTAATTCCAAAAAAGAAAAAGAACCAATAAAACCTTAATTAAAACTAAAACTAGAAAATTTAGAAAATCTAATTCCCTAACTTAAGTACTGTCCAATTCCTTCACTTCGTGTATAAGAAACCTTGATTAGACTCCTTAAATATATTCAACATATCCTGGATTAGTGATATGATGGATGAATTTGTCAGATTCATCAATTTGTTATAGATCTAATTGAATTAAGGAATTTCATGATTAATGGCTTAGATTTGTTTTCAAAATCCAACATGAAGATCAGGAATAGTAATTACTCTAGAAACTATTCTAAAAATATGCCATAAAATTTAATTGAATTTTTGAAGTAAAATAGACAAGAAATTAAAAGTTATCCGTGGTTAAACCAATACTGTTAATTGAGTTAAACAGTAACAGAATAGCACAGAACATGAATAACTTAGAACTAAATAAATAAAGTGTGAATAAGCATAGTATCAAGATATGAAATGTAATTTGAATTATTCTGTCAGGGTCAAAATTGGAATTTTGCCCGAAACTTCCTTAAACTCCCCTTAAAAGAGATTTTGCCGAAGAAGAAGATGCCCAGAGGAGATCACCAGAGAAGATGACTCTGCCGGAGATGTGCATATGCATGGGCTACTAGAAAATGACGCATTTGTAATGATGGGTTATCCCACTGGACTGGCTGTGCTGGGCGGCCTTGATTTGAACTAGGGCATCGTCTGGTTCGTTTGGAGCAGAGGAGGAGACGACGCCTAGGTTATGCAGTTTTTGCTGGTCATCATTTGGTACCATCTGGCATAGAGGTACGTCACCTGGGCCAATGAAAAGATATGGCCAGTGATGAGGGAGCTCCTGGTCTGGGCTTGTGGCCGGAAAAGAAAAACGAAGCCTTTTCTGGGCATTGGATAAATAGAGGATGTGAGTAAGAGAGGATACGGGAGAGATAGTGCAAAGGAGAAAGGAGAGTGGAGCCACTGGTTTGGGAGTTGGATAAAGGTTGAGAGCTTGGAACGGTGAACGTGGAAGAGAGAGGGAAAAGTGAAGTGGATTGCGGTGGTGCGATGGATTGAAGAGGAGATTGTGCGTGAGATGCGTTTGGTGGAAGATAATGAAAGGAGACTGGGTGTGTTGAAAAGAAAACAGTAAAGGAGATGGGCTGTATGGGGAAGAAGAACGTGAGAGGCGATGAATGGAGGAAAGCTGGGTTGTAATGTAAGATAGAGATAAGCAATGGAGGGTGCGAGGGATGTGAAGAAGAAGGTGGTGCTGGGGATGGTGCGGTAAACAAAACTGGAAATAGAAAACAAATAAGGTGAACAAGGAAAGTGCAATTGAATGAAAACAAAAGTGAAACAAGCAAGTCAATTGGAATGCAACGCAAACAAAGAAAAACACATCCCAAAAAAACTCCCCAAACTCCATACAGGTCTCCCTCTTTATAATGTTTTTTTTTTCTTTACTAATCTTCCTCCACCTCCTTCCTTGAAGAGGTTGATTCCCAATAGGACTTTCTCTACCAAATTAGGACTCCTCTTCCACTAGGAAACCTCTTCCATTAGGAAACCCCTTCCCTTAGGAAACCTCTTCCCTTGCCTTATTGATCTTCAACTAATTTGCAACATTGAGATTAAATCCGAGCCATCCAATCTCTTTTAGTTAATCTGCAAAAAATAAAAGAGTAAATTAGAATCTTCTAAATGGCACATTAATAATCTAATGAGCTCTAATGATCATCTGACCGTTGATTTTGAAAAAATTCAAGTTTGGATGGTCAATTTGAGCTAAATTTAAAATCAAGCTAAATTTTGCACTTTTGAACGGTTAGATGATCTAATTGAATGCTAAACTAAGGGTTTTTTAGCCAAAATTAGACACTTAACATATTCCTTTAGAAGGTCTTTCATGTGGCCTACTCCTTTATAATGATAATTTATGTGCAAGGGTTTATTCTTTTATCAACATATTTTATCATTGTCTTTTTAGAATTTAAAAATAATCCTAAACCTTTATGTTTAGGATTTTATGTATATCTCTAACTGTCCTACCCAAAGACAATCTCTCTAGGCCATATTTTGATACCAATTTCTTAAATTTCCTCAACCTTGGATCATGCTTAATGATTTCAACTCCATCATTTACTCATCTAAAACGAGAGGTCTGAACATGACAAAGAATGCAACGGACCTCCCACATTTTATCTCTAAATTGGCATTGTGGACATTGGCTTTCATGGATCAAAGTTTGCATCGTCAAATTTGAGGTAAGGAGATGAGAATATTAAGGAAAGCCTTGATTGTGCACTTATTAATATTCATTGCTTATTATGATTATCCTAGTGTACACCTCATCCATCTTCCCTAAGTTAATTTTGATCATCACCCTATTCTGTTTAAATTTGGTTTGGTTGAAAAAATAAAATAAAAATTGCACCCATTCTAGTTTGAAAATATATGACTTTAATTGTCGAGAATTTGGAAAATGTATAGAGGATCTCTGACTTTTGCCTTGTGTTAAAACCTTGACTCTCTCAAACAATCACTCAAAAGATGAAACCATTGTGCATTTGGAAACATTAAGGCAAAAGTTGATGCCTTATATACTAAGCTTGATTTTGTGTAGACTAGTAGCTCAAATTTTCCCTTTTGAGGCTGTTGTTAGTTCAAACAAGGAGATTTCAATGCCCACTACTTTCATTTAGTTTTGGATCCTTTAAAATGATTAATGGGGAAACTTTTGAAACATAAAAGGATATTTTTATTACCGTGTTTGGACACTTTAGGTATTTGTTGATCAAAAGTTGGAGGTTGCCTAGTTTTCCCTACCTCAACTTATTCAAGCAAACATCTTAGCCAAGATGCTAAAAGTTTTATTGTTCCATGTTTGTTGAATATCGAAGAGCTCCCTTTTCAATGAATTCCATTAAATCTTTAGGATCATATGGTTTTAATGCACCCTTCTGTAAGGATGCACGGGAAAGATTTGTTCACAAGTTGTGGACTTGATTAATTCTGTAATAGAGTATGTGCATATCTTTAACGATATTAACCAAACCTTCATTGTCCTTGTCACTAAGAAGCAAGGAGCTAACCAAATTGTTAGATTTTCTCTATCAACACTTGTAATGTAATTTATAGAATCCTTGTAAAAGTTTTTGCAAATAGACTTAGGCCCCTCCATAATGCATTATCAAGTCATTTACTAATGGAACAAGTATCTAGGAAAATATCCTTCTCACTCATGAGATTCTTATCTTATTTACGTTAAGAAAAAACAATAAGGTGGTAATGTCTATCGGCTAATGTTTAACAGCAAGTGCACGGGCTATTACAGTATAGCTATGCAAATACGAGTTGATCCCATAGGGACTCGCTTTAAAAGATGGAGTTTTAAATAAAATTTAATTATCTAAAATTTAAAAAATAACATAAAATTACTAGAATTACTAAAATTAGAACCAAATTTCAAATCATTTCAATTTCTAACTATTATAGAATTTCCAGTTTAATTAGAAATAAAATAAATCAAATAATATGAAAAAAAACTACTTCCCTAGCTTTATTATCTCAATATCTTCAAATCTGATCTTCTGAGATTTGATCTTACTTTACAGATGTCTTCATCACGTCCTTGATTAGAGATCTACTAGTTGAATTTGTCAGATTCCTCAAAATCATAAAGATCTGGAGTAATTGGTAATTTTGGGATTTGGACGGCTTAAATTGATTTTTGGATTTCAGATCGAAGATCATAAATGTTAATTAGATCTAGGGATGTCCTAAGAGTGAAATTGTAAATTTTATTTAAAATCTGATAAGAAATGGATGAGAAATTGAAGATTTTTGTTAATTAAGGTTAACCCGTTGATTGGGTTAAACCTTAATTAATCTGATCTAGATTAATCTATTCCTGGATAAGCAGAATGTAGATAAAGTAAAACTAGAATAGTCATGGACACAAAAGTAAATAAAACTGAGGACATAGATGAAAATAAAAAAGAGGACATAAGTGAAATTAAACATATCTACCAAGGGCAAAATTGGAATTTTTGGAAAAAAAATTAATGGAAAAAACAAAAGAACCTCAACGGAAAGAGGAGTAGCCGGAGGAGGAGAAGAGGGAAGAAGGGAGAGGAGAAATAGCAGGGGAAGAGAGGAAAGAAGGGAAAACCCACGTCGAGTTTTCTCCTCTTGCTGACCTGAGATCGAGGGGTGGAGATTTTCGGCGTGCTAAAGAAGGGAGAACGCTAGCTGGTGAAGCAGAGATGCTGATCTGGGAATTGGATGGTGGATGTTGCCAACAGGAGCACTAGGCATGGAGTGCAATGATCCTGAGTGGCTTGGGCAAAGTGTAGCGACAATGCTTAAATTGGTGGCCTGAGCGATCTAGGCAAGTGGTTTGTGTAGGTTCAGTTGGGTGAGGAGTAATGCCTGGAAGAGGTGGATAGAGAGAGACAAGACAGACATAGACTATGAGAGGAAACTGACGCGGCTCGGGTTGATCTGAGCCATGATGCCGTGGAAAGAGAATTCTTGGGAGTTGTAGCAGAGGATCATGCTTGTGTTGGGGATGGTGAAGACGGTGAGAAAGAAGGGGAAGATTATGATGGGTATGGTCGTGCTAAGAGAGAGAGAGAGAGAGAGAGAGAGAGAGAGAGAGAGAGAGAGAGACAGAGAGACAGAGAGACAGAGAGACAGAGAGACAGAGAGAGAGAGAGAGACAGAGAGACAGAGACAGAGAGACAGAGACAGAGACAGAGGTAGAGTTTAGGCATAGAGATGGGAGAAGATGAATGAGAGAGAGGGAGGAGAAAGAGAGAAAGTGTGATGTGGAGAAGGTGCAGCAGATGTTTTCGGCTTAGGTTGATCGGAGAGAGTGGATGGGATTGGAGGTAGAGATGCCTGTGCTGGTGCATGGAAGAGCTGGGCCAGATTGGCTGGAGCAGAGGAGAGAAAGAAGGGGAGAAGAAAGATGAGAGGGAAGAAGAAAGAGTGGGGATGGTGGGTCAGCTTGCCTTTACATCTAGCCAAGAGAGAGTTGGGAGAAGAGGGAATGGAGAGAAAGGGAAGGAGAGGGAGAGAGTGAGGTGGCCAACCAAAGAGAGAAAACAAAACGTTGAGGAGGAAGAGAGGAGAATGGAGAGAAGAGTGTTTGAAAAAAAGAAAACTAGAGAGAGAGAGTCGTGAGAGAGAAAGAGATAAGAGAGATAGAGAGACGTGTGAGAGAAAGAGAGAGAGGGTAAGAGAGAGATACATGAGAGATGGAGAGAGAGTGGGGTCCACTAGCATCCCAATCTTGCCAAAACTCTGCAAGTCCTCCATTCTTCGAATTTCTTTTGTCCTAGGAGTCTTCAAAGTCTTCTCTTTCCATGAAGCTTCATCATCCTCATCTAATCTCCTTGATTTCATCTGGATCATCCAAGCTTGAGTTGATTGATCTGCAATGCACATGACCCAATTAGAATCATCTAAGCCATTCATTACTCTTCTGAGTAGCTCCTATGATCATCTTACTGTTAAATTTTGCAATTCAATGGTTGGATGGCCAATTAAAGCTAAAATAAAATATTTTATGTAAAATCTTGAAATTGATAGCCTAGATGCTCTAATTGAATACTAAATTAAGGGTATTTTGACCAAAATTGAACACTTAACACACCCCAACCAGCATTTTGCTAGTCCCTAGCAAAAGATGCCAATAATCAAATCACAGAATTTCAGAACTTTTATTTTTGTAGGTCATCTCCATTTTTTTTCTCAGAGAATTATCTTCAATAAATCTATCAACTTTAGCAAACTAATAAAGATGCCTGAAGAATTCAAAACCCTACCCATATGCTAAAAACATTTCATTTGAGCTCAAATCTCAGAGTGAGTGTGTGCATATACAAGCTACACATAGAATAATCTTTATCTTTAAGTAAACTTATAACTTTTGAACTCCATCTGAAATATGTTTTGACATCAATCCTTACTAATGACATACGCTTAGAAATAAAATCTCTTAGATAGAGGGTTCAACTCATATATCTCTTTTAAATATGTAAGAAGAGTCAATAAAAACAAATTTATCTCATATATACTCATGAAGAACGGGAGTTACTAAGGAATTTAATTATTTTGATCCCTTTGGAATGGATGTCATTACCTTTGAATATTTAAAAATACCACTCTTTTAATATTATCCATTCATTTCCTCATCAAGACTATATTTCTCCTAGAATCAATAGGTCTTTAACTAGGATGAAAGATAGGCTTAGGACAAGGTATCAAAGAAAGGGTATGAGGGTATTCAAAGTTTCTTTAAAAAATAAGTAGATGTCTTTTACTAAAGTTGACAACTCTTTCTTTCCTTTGCTGAAATGAATATTTCTTTTTCTAACTTTTCTTCATTTTCTTCAAACTTTTTCTTCTTTAACACTTTTCTTTCTTTTCACACTTTTGAATCACTTTAAAGAATATTCTTTTCTTGATATCCACTTTCATTACAACTTAAAGGTATTCTTTCATTCATCTCTAACTTATTTTTCAAAGAAAATGGGTAATGGATAATTTATATTGGGTTAATATGGGTAAAGGGTAATTTGGGTGACTAAAGAAAATGCTTATATTGAAAGGCTCAAGTTGGCTGACTAATGGTAAAAATACTTTTAGATAGGCTTTATGTCTCTAGGTTTACACCAAGGATGGCTTAAATCATTTTCTAGGTTTCCCATAATCTATCAAATTCAATGAACTTCCTGGATTTTAAAGGTAGCATTCTAATTGTTTAGGTAATTAGCCAAATTTAAGAGTTTGGGATCAATTTTCTAAAGTACGTTAAAGAAAATTAGGAACATTTATAACCTCTCAAAATGAATGAATAGCTCTAAAACTCACTTATGTTATAGGTTTCTATAGAATTTCTTCAGAATTTCTAAGTTATAGCCACTTATCAATTTAGAATATATATATATATGCAACTGTGGGTACAGATGTGATCTGAGACTTCGCTTTCATGAAATACTTTTAAAAATGAGTAAAACGATGAATTAATCATATTCAATTCCATTAATAAGCTAAAGTTATCCAAATTATACTTCAGAAAATCCAATTCTTATCATAGCATAGGAAATGACCTAATATTTTTCATTTTTTCAAAAAAAAATTGAAAAATCAAGGAAATCACCTAAAAATAAAAATAAAAACTAGAATTTGCTAGAATTCTACACCACCCAACCTGAAAGAAACATTGTCCTCAAATATTTTAAAAAGTAGGACTTGAAATGAATATGAGTGATGCAGAAAACAACAAAACTGAAAAACTCTGGGTTGCCTCCCAATGAGTGCTAAGTTTAACTTCCTCAGCCAGACATATCCTAATATATCCTAATCTACACCCAATTGGTATTGAATTTTCCTAATCCTAATAATGAAATGGCAAGATTTCTCACACCACTTCAAAATCTTGTGATAGTCAATATTTTTCACCCACCCTGAAAATTTTGGTGAAGGTAACATTACAACACAATAGACTACCATAAATGTAAATTGAGTGGGACCACTCCAATGATCTCCTATCTTCAAAATTTCACGATAATCAATATAAGTCCTCAACCTTGAAAATTTGGGTGGTGGAATCTCTATAACAATTAGAACTACTACTAATTTGAATTCTATTGGACCATATGGAGATGGATGGTCTTCCTTTTCCCTTGCATTTTTCTGAAATTGAGGTATAAGCTGACCCTGCCCTTCCTTAAAAGATTCTTCTTGTATTAATAGATGAGGGAGCATGATTTTGCTTAAATCCTGATTATCTTCTAGTGTGTACCTTAGAGTTGGTTGATGTATGGATATTATCTTAATGGACTCTTTCTTTTCTTGTTCTATTGGTACATGCAATACTTCAAGTGAGCCTAATTTCTTATCTAATGGTTGTTCAAATAAGGTCTATAGGTCTCAATCAAGTACATCTTCAACATTACAAGGCTCAATTTGAATTTGAGGCTCTGTAAGGGGTTCTACTCTGTCTTGCCATTGATGAGTGTTCATTAGTGGCACAATCTGTAACAATTCATTTACCTCTTCAAAGGATATTCCTTCATTAATTTTGTAAAAAAAAGCAGGACACGAATTGAGTGGTTCTGTGTTGGAGGTTTATATGAATTCATCATCTTCCTCAATGGATGTCTCTTCATCGTAATCATAACAATGACTCAGATTAGCCTCTAGTATATCTGTATTAGAGGTTTTTGTGGATGGTAGGGGACTTTTCATTTCAAAATGATCACATGAATTCTCTATCCTATCATCATTAATAGATGATTCATCCTTATTCTCATTTGATTCAAATTCTCCAAATCTTTCTATGAATGTAGCATGTAATCGACCCATCTCTTCATGAACTTGTTTAGTCAATTCTGCTAATAACCTAAGGGTCTCGTCGAATGCGTCTTCCTCCTGTGATGAAGGCATCGACTCAAAAGGCACATACTGTTCTGTCATTGGAGTACTGGGAAAGGATTGATCAGGTTGGAACCATAATTGTTGTCCTTGATTTTTGTGATAATCCTGGTAGGGTTGATTAGGGTATGGCCATGCTGGTTCTTCCTGAGATGCTTGATAATCCCGAGACCATGATTGTTCATGATGTCTAGCCCATCCATTGTAATCTTGGTAATTTGTCTCAAGATAGTAATTATTGCTAGGTTCAGTGAATGCATGAGGTGCATCCGTTGGCTCTTGATAATAATCATTATATGCAAAGCCATGTGGCTAAGTAGAATTAGGATATTGTGGTTCAGGATAAGCATAATAATTGGTGTACTGAGGTTGTAAATATGACTCAATATCTTCTTTGAGGCAAATAACCTATCCCTTGTACGAGCCGTCCTTTATCTATCCCTTTCCTGATAAGCCATTGTAATCAATCTTTATATACAACAAAATCATTGTATACAATAAATGAGTACTTCTCTTTTTCTTTTTTTCTCTTTTATTATTATTCTTATATATTTTTAAAAGAGGACTATCCTAAATAATGCAACTTAAATGCCTAGAATGATGCACAATCAAGGACACAATTAAGCAATCCCTTAAGGTTAACAAGCACATATATTTTGATTTTCTTGATTTTTTATGGGGAAGATGCTTTTAATTAGCCTAATCTAATGCTCCTCCTCTCTTTAGGAGTTGATTACTGCTTACCAGTTAGGTTCTGCCCAAAGTGGTTAATATAACCCTCATGTAAGAAGGCGTTTAGACCTCAACAAACGTCAACAGGAGGTGAGGGAAGAGCGAGGCTCTATTAGATAACCCCTAATAACCACAATGATCAAAAGCCATTGGAGTGACAATAAATCGTGTCCTATGAGCATGTGATGACCCTATAGGTTTCTTCTAATTGATTTAAACTTAATATGAATGGTGGGGTTGCTTGCTTGAGGTGATTCTCCTAAGTGGGCCAAGGATTGGTGATGAAATCCACCATTGATCTTGTAGGGTCGGGTGCTCTTACTAATTAATTTTCATACATCATGGCAATTCGATTATCATATAATTCACCTTAAAGCATTAGATGTGTCCTAAGATGCAATTGAAAGCAATAAACTAATACAAACCCTAAAATGCAACAAATATAAAGTATGCTTTCTATATACAATTACACTACCAACCAATACAAAATTACTCTAAATGCAAACCTTAAGCTAGAAAATAAATGAGTGAGAAAACTTACAGTGGGGTTTCTAATTAAGATCAAGTGTGGGCCACTTTATCCCACATTTGCCCTGTATTATACAACCCTTTAAAAATTGAAATTAAAAGTGCAAATTACAAAGGGGCCTCACTACAAGATTCACTCAAAAAAATAAAAAAATAAAAATCCTAATCTAAGAAAGCAAGAAAAATCTATTTAATTGATGGTGCTCCACCTGCCAATTTCTTGAAGAAAAAGAAGAAGATATTAATCAGTACCAAATTCAGGAAATAAAGTGGTTATGCACTAAAAAAATTAAAGATGCATCCTAAAATGTAAAAAATGCAATTCCTATTTTTTAAATTAAATTTTATGAAAACTCTATTGCAAGTCCCTAGCAACGGCGCAAAAAACTTATTGATGTTTAACCACAAGTGCACGGGCTATTGCAGTTTAGCTATGCAAATATGGGTCGATCCCACAGGGACTCGCTTTAAAAGATGGAGTTTTAAATAAAATTTAATTATGTAAAATTAAAAAAATAACAAGAATTACTATAATTACTGAAATTAGAATTAAAATTCAGATTAGTTCAATTTCTAACTATTACAAAATTTCTAATTCTATCAGAAATAAAATAAACCAAATAATATGAAAAAAAACTACTTCCCAAGCTTAATTATCTTAATATCTTCAAATCTAATCTTTTAAGAGTAGATTCGCCTTTACAGATGTCTTCACCACATCCTTGACTAGATACATACTAGTCAGATTTGTCAGATTCCTCAAAGTCATAGAGATCTGGAGTAATTTGTGATTTTGGAATTTGGACGGCTCAGATTGATTTTTGGATTTTAGATTGAAGATCAGAAACGTTAATTAGATCTAGGGATGTCCTAAGAGTGAAATTGTAAATTTTATTAAAATTTGACAAGAAATGGATGAGAAATTGAAGATTTTTGTTAATTAAGGTTAACCCGTTGATTGGGTTAGACCTTAATTAATCTGAGCTCGATTAATCTGTTCCTAGATAAGCAGAATGTGGATAAAGTAAAACTAGAATAGTCAGGGACACAGAAGTAAATAAAACTGAGGACACATACGGAAATAAAAAGAGGACATAGGTGGAATTAAACATATCTACCAAGGGCAAAATTGGAATTTTTGGAAAAATAAATATAAAAGAAAAAACAAATGAACCCCGACAGAAAGAGGATTAGCCAGAGGAGGAGAAGGGGGAAGAAGGAAGAGGAAGAGGAGAAAGAGAAGGGGAAGAGAGGAGAGAGGAGAGAAGGGAAAACCCGCGTCTGGTTTTCTCCTCTTGCTGACCTGAGATCTAGGGGGAGATTTTTGGCATGCTAGAGAAGGGAGACCGTAGGCTGGTGAAGTAGAGATGGTGGTCTGGGAATTGGATGGTGGATGTTGCCTACAAGAGCTCTGAGCGTGGAGTGCAATGATCCTGAGCAGCTTGGGCATAGAGTAGCGACGATGCCTGAACTGGTGGCCTGGGCGAGAGAAGGGCAAGTGATCTGTATAGGTTCGGTTGGGTGAGGAGTAACGCCTGGAAGAGAGAGAGAGAGAGAGCCAGCATAGAGAGGAAGACGAGAGAGAGATTGGAATCAGGGAGCGGTGAAAGAAGAGAGTAAGACAGAGGTAGAGTTTAGGCGTAGAGATGGGAGAAGATGAATGAGAGAGAGGGAGGAGAAAGAGAAAGTGTGCCGTGGAGAAGGTGTAGCCAGTGTTTTCGGCTTAGGTTGATCAAAGAGAGTGGATGGGACTGGAAGTAGAGATGCATGTGCTGGTGTGTGGAAGAGCTAGGGCAGATTGGCCAGAGCATAGGAGAGAAAGAAGGGGAGAAGAAAGATGAGAGCGTGGAGATGTGAGGGAAGAAGAAAGAGTGGGGATGGTGGCTCTGCTTGCCATTACATCTAGCCAAGAGAGAGTTGGGAGAAGAGGGAATGGAGAGAAAGGGAAGGAGAGGGAGAGAGTGAGCTGGCTAACCAAAGAGAGAAAATGAGACATTGAGGAGGAAGAGAGGAGAATGGAGAGAAGAGTGTGTGAAAAAAAGAAAACAAGAGAGAGAGAGAGAGATAGAGAAACGTGTGAGAGAAAGAGAGAGAGGGCAAAGGAGAGATACATGAGAGATGGAGAGAGTGTGGTCCACTAACATCCCAATCTTGCCAAAACTCTGTAATTCCTTCATTCTTCAAATTTCTTTTGTCCCAGGAGTCTTCAAAGTCTTCTCTTTTTAAGAAGCTTAATCATCCTCATCTACTCTCCTTGATTTGATCTGAATCATCCAAGCTTGAGTTGATTGATCTGCAATGCACAGGACCCAATTAGAATCATCTAAATCGTTCATTACTCTTCTGAGTAGCTCTTATGATAATCTGATCGTTAAATTTTCCAATTCAACGATTGGTTGGCCAATTAAAGGAACAATGAAATATTTTGTGTAGAATCTTGAAATTGATAGCCTAGTGCTTTAATTGAATACTAAATTAGGGTTATTTTGACCAAAATTGAACACTTAACACTATCTTAAAGTGGATCTCCACAAAGGTTACAACAGTTAAAACTAAGATTTCCTAAAGGCAACACTCTCACAAATCTGATTCCATTCGAGATGAGCATCCTTAGTTATGAGCTATGTCTCAACTATTTCAATATTTGTTCTTCCTAATGAAGAATTATTAGAATTTTTTCACCTACTAAGGTCTTAGGCAAGGAGATCCCCTATCTCCATACCCATTTGCTCCTTATGCTAAGATGTTGTCATTTAGCATGGACAAGGCTATTTACAGCAAAGAGTTGGTTCCCCATACGCTATTCAGAAATAGTCCAGTGCTTTCCCATCTTTTGCATAAGGACGATTTTGTTATCATTGTGGAAGTCTCCATGAAAAATGTCTTGAGAATTAAGACCATTCTTAAAATATTTGGTAACAAGTCTGGCTTGGTGGTTAACCCAACTAAATCCTCATTTACTTTTTTTGCTAATGTCTTATCCATGGGTAGATATTTCTTTAAAAAATCTTAAAAGTTCATAAACCTCTTTTCTCAAATAAATATCTTGGTCTCACATTATTAAATTCTAGGCCTTCAAAGAATTCTTTAATAGATGATAATGACCGATTATGTTTAGACTTGATAGTTGGAAAGCCCAACTTCTTTCTAGAGTTAGTAAAATGAAACTCATTTAATATGCCATGGAGGGGAATGTCGAACTATGTCGAACTATGCATGTTCATGTTTTAAGGTCCCATTATCTACTGTATCATAGTGTGAATAGATTTAGAGGAATTTCATTTCAAGATTCGAAGACAACAAAAAAGGAAATCATCTTGTTGCTTAGGCGGAGGTTTGCGTGCCAAAGACTAAGGGCAGATTGAGACTTCGGCTACTTGAGGAGGTTAGTTAAGCCTTTCAAGCTAAGTTAGGTAGAAAATTTGTCATCAATGAGGAATTGATTTGGACAAATTTCATTGAGGCAAAATACCTCTAAAACAAAGAGTTATAGGAATATAATAAAAAATCAGTTGATTCTATTACTTCAAAATACGTTCCTCAAATGAAAATTTTTGTTTTGTTGATGATTAAGATGGTGCTTAGGTATGGAGAAAAGATTCAAACCTGGCACTATAGTTGGGATGGACATCAACCACTTGCTTCACTAGTCACTTATGATATCATTGCATCCATGGACAGAAAATTGTGTGTTAAATCATTAATTGTTCCTGATAATGAATGGAGTCTGAGTAAGATTGGTTGTTTCACTACAAATGCAACATGTAATTGGCGTAAAACCTAGCCAATTTGTCCCTAATTTGGAAATTAATACGGTCACCACATTGTCAACCTTGTGTTAAGAACTTTATGTGGCTTTGGAAGAAGGGCAAACCCCCTATTTGAAACCTAACTTGTGGGGTTCTAATGCTGCTTATCGTGGATGTCTTTTTGTCAATTTGAGGAAGAAACAAACTTTCATATTATCTTTACTTATAATCATGTTTTTCCCATTTGGGATGGCCTTTGAAGTGCATTTAAGATTGCTCCAATTGTTCTTTCCTTCCATTCTCTATTTATCCTTTTTCTCCTCTTAGGAAAACTTCTTTCTTTGGCAGGTAGGATACTCCTTTAAGCCTTGCCATATCATATCTTTTTAGGGCAAGATGCTTCAAATTCATTGGTTCATTGCTCTTTCCAATTTCATGTTGAGAGAATTTGATTGTTTATAGTTAAACTAGTCAAAGAGATTGTGAATTTTGGATGTGGGTCAAATCTTTATCATCAGCCTCATAAGGATTTCCTAGATAGATGGAATTGAGTGGACCTAAAATTAATACTTGCTATGATTATCTAAATAACTTCGTGACCACTACAACTACCTTTGAGCTGAATTTTGATGGAACAAGCTACAAAAATCCCGAGGACACCTCTGTGTGATGAATTATACACGACCATTTGAGCATTATGATTATTGCTTACAAGATGAACAACTTTGTTGAATGTATGCTCTCATGTTTGTAATCAACTTTGGTATTGATCTCAGGATTGCCAATTTACAAGTGGAAGGATACTCGCTACTCATGATCAACGTATTGAGATCGCTTCAGAAGAGGACTAAGTAACAAGTACACGAGGAGATGGCATTCCAATGGAAGTCCCAAAGGATGTTTCTAGTGGCAATGATGATGCTCCACAAGGTTTCTTTATACATTGTTGATCACACCTATTGAGTAGGCAATTTTGAGGCTTCCAAACTAACAAATCATGCTTTTTCGTTTTTTTGGTACTTTTATTTGGAGGAATAATGTTTCTAAATTTTTACGACATTATGCATGATGATGCTTGTAGGTTGTGTTCCCCAGAACTATGCCACATGTTTTGCTTTTTATTTATATGTAATTTTATGCCTTTTGGTCCATTTCCTATCTCAAGAGAAGCTCCAAAGATGATCCATGTGTATAGACAATTAGAGTGGGAAATGGAAAGACATGTACCATCATCATCTAAACCATTAGTCATAATAGGCCATCAAACTAGGGCCCATCCTAGCGAGATATAGTAAATCCATGGTTTTAGTCTTGAGTAATAATTGGCCTCACCTAAATTTGCACTCATGCTCTAATTTTCCTTGGCTCTTTGATGATCGTAATCCTTGTATTATCATTATATATGCCACTTCTCCAAAATTTTAGTTGGTTGTCCAAGAAGTTAATGGATCCCAACGGAACAATTGTCTTAATTGGGGTGACTTTGTTTATGTTTTTGATGTATTTAAATATGCATACTTTGTTATTTATATTTTAAGCTAATGACATTAGTTTTGAGCTCTTGAATCCTATTTTTCTTGTGCCATGTTAGAATTTTTTATTTTTAATAACTTTTTATTTTATCATGCCTCATTGGTTGGATAAATGAGACCTTGTATGATTTGTCTCTCTTGTCATCTAATGTCAATTCCTTAAATCTCTCAGTCGTATCTAAATATTTCCAAGATCTCTTTATACACTATCTTTTTCTATATTCTAGCCGCCTTTCATAAAATTACATCATGAGAGCTAGTAAAATAGTCTAATATTCAAATTAAAGTTTTGACTTGGGATTGAGCTCATCTTGATAAGTTTGACAAAGTCTAGTACAAACCCCATTTAAGGCCTAGCAAATAAGTCCATCCATAAGTCATGTCAAGTCCACATCCAACCTTAGGAGTTTGACATAAATATTTGATTATGGTAGTCTAATGATGTGCATTCAATACTTAAGGTATAAAGGAGACAGGGACTCCAATCACGTGAGATGGCTGAGCCTCTTAAGTCTATCACATCCATTAAATTAAAGGCAGAGAAGTTTCTTTTAGGGCAATGACATATGTTGAAGAAGAAAAGGCTAACTCTTTATGTTTAATTTATGTAATATACCAACTCTCTCTTTTGATGGGAAGTTGACACTTGACATCTATATCCCATCCTAAAGGAGAAAGAAGTTACACAAAGTTACAATTATTAATGGAAGACAAGAAATTATCATCTAATGACAACTCAATCTAGCTAACAGGGATCCAGTAGGGTGCCATGTCACCATCTATGGATTAGCTCAACACTATAAATAGCTTGTCATAGATATAAACAAAGGATTGCCATTTTAGACGCACTTTTTGAAGTGTTAGTTTAGGTAAAACTCTACTTAAATATTGGGAAGTGAGATCTTAGCAAATAGTAAGCAGAGAGAGAAATCTGAGAGAAAAGAGCGAGCTGTGGCTTAGAGAGAAAATTCTTTAAAGAAATTTGGGTGACCTTTGTAATCTTACATAGAGATCTCATGTATGAGGAATTTCAGCTTAGATCAATGGATATAGTCAACATCTGGCACAATGGATGGCTGGATAGAGAGCTAAACCATGTTTCCTATCTATCTTATGGACAAGTCTATGTGCAATCTTGATCTTGGGTTGCATTGTTCCACTATTAGTTTAGCTTTGCATCTGTCTTTACTTTCTAGTAGACACATCATTTTGGCCTAAAAAAATCAACATAAAAGATCACATCTTGACTAATCTAAGAATATTATTTCACAACTCTTATAGAAAATCTAAACTTGTATAAATACAAGTTACGAGGCAAACTATAAGACTGGATAGTTGGTGCATGTTGGATTATGTGTGAAAGATCAATAACTTTTCTCAATTTGAATAATGAACTTGAAACTTGATTCTAATATACTTGTACCATGTGAATTAGAAATTTAAAACTAGAATTAACATAAAGTAATATACCTTGTTAAAATAGAAACACAAGCCCTCTATTTGGTCCATCACTAGTTGAGATCAACAATTGCTTTCTTGATCTTCTTGTTCTTATGGAGGTAGATCTAAGTTCCAACCCTTAGAACTAGAAGAGAAGCAAGAGAGAAAATTTAAACTAAAAAACTTGAGGATCACTCACTGGGGGGTTGCTTTTTCTCTCTCGCTTATGCATCAACTCTTTATCTAATATCTCTCTCTCACACACACACACACATGCATGCATATACATATATAGATGAGAAGGCAACTTACTAAAGTAACCTCTAATTTAAGAGAACTTCTATTTTAGTCATGATTCCAACTAGTTTATTTGGTATGACCTCCTAGGAACCCTTCAAAGTGGAATATTCTCCAAACTTTAAAATTAGAAAGCACTTTCCTAATATGGCATAAACACTCTCAAATCTCATGTGAGCATTTTTTCTCAATTGGATTAGATGATATGACATCTAGCATCTTCACCATTGATGACCATATGTGCCCACATAATAATATTAAATCACAAAGGTACCATGTATAAATTACCATTATACTCTTCCACTCACCTATATTCGTTACACCAACAGAAGGTGTGCACATGGTTACCCTTATCTTTGTCTTCTTTATACATTCAAATACAACGGGTCCCATCTTAATCAGCTTAAATCTCTTTCAAAATACCTTTTTAAAAAATATATAGGCGTATATAAACAATCAATGTGATAAATAATTGATCAAAGATTACCAAGGTTTTGGGTTTTTCCAAGTTTATTTATAAGATGACTTGTAACGAATATCTTATTCTACATAAGAGTGTGGGTTCTATGTTGGATATATTCATGAGTTTATAAATGTCTCAAAATACCTAGAATCAATCCTAATTAAATCTCATCACATAATACAAAGGAGACAAATATTGTATCTTATAAGGAATATAGATTTCTCAAGTCTAAGGGTGTAAACATCCTAATTTTTAAATCCTATTTTAAAGGATTATAAATTTATTTTGATGAATATAAATGAGGGAATCTACATATTTAGGTTTCTTTGAATTTATATTTTAAAATATGTCAAATTTGACCCTAATACCTTCATATTTGGATTGTACTTGGAAAGATGGTTCCAACGACACTAATTTTGTTGAAATCGGAGTTCAGATGAAGGAGATATGAAGGTTTGAATATGAAGGGCATTCTTGTATTAAAAAAAGGATTAAAGTGATTAAAGGGAGGGGTCGAATTTGATAACGGCACCCCCCCCTCAACTTAAGTGGCACGACAAACAGATATTGAGTCTGATCCCAAGCCCAACCTCATTGAACGAAGCGAACAAGAAGAAAAAAGAAGAAGAAGAAGAAAGAAAGAAGAGGAGGAAGATGACGCCAGAGAAACCGACATAGTGAAGGAGAGAGAGAGAGAGAGAGAGAGAGAGACAGAGAGAGAGAGAGAGAGAGAGAGAGAGAGAGAGAGAGAGAGAGAGAGAGAGAGAGAGAGAGAAGAAGAAGAAGAAGAAGAAGAAGAAGAAGAAGAAGAAGAAGAGAAGGAGTGAAGAAGGGGAAACCCTGTGCACCTGGAAACCTTAGGTCGCGCCGGCAAGAGAGAACGAACCGAGGGGGAAATAGCAGGAGAGGAGAAGGAGAGAGAGAGAGAGAGAGAGAGAGAGAGAGAGAGAGCTGCATGCAAGTGTGGAAGGGAAAACGAGATTTTTTGGGTCGCCGGAGACGATGCCAGCTCGGATCAATGATCTGAACTGTCATGTTGTCCAGCACGGCAAGCTGAACAAAACCCCCAAGGTTATTGGGGAATCTGACGAGATCTGGAGCATCAATTGAGGGGAGATAATGCGCGACAAGCTCAGAAACCCTACAGGTGAAAGTGACGATGGATATAAGCCAATCCAGCCCATCCAACTATGAAAAATGCACGAAAATGCATCTATAAGATAAGATCTACAAAACCCTATTCTTGATTTTAGATTTTAGCTAAATCCGCACCATTCGTGGTAGCTCTAGGTTTTGTGAAAAATCCAATTGTCCATTTTCAAATAAAAACTTAGGGATAGGTAATTAGGTGCCTAAGGTTAGCCGAATCTAACTGAGATTGTCAATCTAGGCTGAAAACCAATCAGACAATCTTAGCCGTCTGATCGAGTACTGTTTACACAGTAACATCGTGATGTCTGATTGACAATTAGACACCACATATGAGTTCCCCATCCTTAAAAATGATAGGATGACTAGAATTATATGAATTTGAAGTGAAACAGATCATATCATATAGGTCGTCCGATTTGCCACTATTTAAATAGACACCTTGTGATGTCAAACCAATGATTAGTGGTTACAAATGGATTCCTGAACATTGAATTAGCTTAGATATGATATAAAGCATGAATTTTGGATAAACTTATATTGAAGATTGGGCGACATGAGCTCTTCATGATGCTTATTATAGCAGTTTGATTTAGGAATATAATTATAGGTTGTATTAAAGATTGTAGCATGGAAAATAACACCCAGCTCCAACCCATGAGTTGATATGGATAGGAATCAAGGGTTAAGACTACTGAACAGTGATAGTGACTTGCAGTCACTTAAGAAGAGTAGTGAACAGCGAATTCAGGGCCAATGGCGTTGATTGGAAATCCAATAACTATTTTCCATTAAATTAGCTATCAATCAATAGCTAATGAAACACCTTTTGCACAGTAATGAACACTGTCACTTTGCCTTGTGCCAAATAGTATTAGGGAAGCTAGGAGAAGTCCTAGAATTGTATAACTGAATATGTGTTTGTATTGTTACAGAGGCGACTGATAGGGTGTGTGTACGCGAATTGAATGAAGTTGTAATATCCTCAAATTTTAATCCTAAATTAGTGATAAAATAAATAAATTAAATTAAAAAAATTTATGTATAGAATTTGGTTCTGAAAACTAGAAACTAGAAAGTACACATCAATAGAATTCCAACGCCATAAAGAACGTGAAAAACGGAACTCAAACGAAGAAGTTATGAGCCGTTGAAGTTATAAGGGCATTTTGGAAAATTGGCAGAGCTCAAAATAGAGGGGGTAATTTTGATAACGGCACCCCTTTCCACCTTACCTTATCAGATCCGATAATTTTGCCAAAGAAATCATCAGAGGGAGACGTATAAGGGAAGAGTTTTCCTTCCCCCTTTCCGACATGATCTATATCTCCCTCAGTTGGCCTTAATCACCACCTTCTCCCTCGTTTCCATCGAGTTTTCCCCTAGACCCTAACTTTTGAAAAACTCAAGTTTTTCGATGACTGGGGATCTGGTAGTGTCACTGAGTGATCAGTCATTTGAGGTAAGCCCCAACTCTGTAATTTTCCTAATTGCATGTGTGCATATGCATCAGTAGCATGCATGAAAAATTAGAAAAAAACGATGGAAAAACATCGTTTTTCTTGGAACATGTACACGCTATTGTTAGAGCATCAATATGCTTATAAAAAATCATTGAAACAAAGACCTGACCATCCATTTAGGGCATAAGGAACCCAGGAATGAACCCTTTAAATTTGAGAGAGATCCAACAGCAGGTGACGCCGAAAATCATGAAAAACTGTAGCTAGGGAAGTTTTAGGAACATGGGAAAAATCAAAATAAAAACCTTAGTTTTTGGCAAAATCAAGTCAAATGAATGGTAGAAATGAAAACTACGCAAAATTCTGAGCAAAATGGTGTAAAATTCGCTAGATTTGGACACCTGTGGGCTTATTAGAGAGGACCAAAACCTGGTCGTTTTCTCCAGCGACGACACCCGCGTTGGCACCCTAGCGCTAACGCCGGGACGCTGAGCAGGATGCCTTGACGGAGACACAAGGCGGGTGTGCATGCGCGGGTGTGCTTGCGTGTGCTATCATGAACAATCGGGATGTGCAGCGTCCTGGCGACCGTGACGCACGCGGCAGTGCGTCGTGGTAACGAGGATGCTTGCGACACGTCCCCGCTGCGCGTCGCTATGCCGAGCGTCTTCGTGACTCCAGTTTACACCAGTATAAATAGGTGTAAACCGAGGCCACCGGTGTAAACAGCTCGGCCAACCCATTTTATATAATAATAATATTAATTTCTGGGGTATTTTCACATAAAACTTGATTTTGAGAATTACAAAGGTCCAAATCACGATCAGAAATAGCCGTTACGATCGTATTGATGACATAGACCTAGATTTAACTTAAAAACTTATAATTGACCACTTTTAATGTAGAAAATTTTTAAAATAGTATTGGGGTATTGATAGGTACATCTAAACATATAAGATAAAGAGGTTATACGCTTGAACCGAGTGATCTCATATTGAGGTAGGTGATGACAATTAATGTTTTATTTTGATTTTTAAAATCCTGTATTATCATAGCATCATGATTGATTGTGAATTACATTGGACTTAGTATTAGTTGCTGATTTTGAAAGATTTAGAACTTTATACTATGATCGTTACTTGATTTCAATCATACATCGAATGGCTTTATGATCCGATGATTTTATGAGAATGATATTATCTATTTATGCATAATTAGAAATTTTCTTTCTTTATTGCATCACTGAAATGGATGGGTTTTCATGAGAAAGAAAAGTGGAGGCTTAGTGGTTGGTCCTTTTAGAGGCTAACCCTGGGATAAGGGGCATGCCTTGAGGATTGTGAGTCACGAGTGCTCCTGGGTTTTGACATACTTGTTTCTGTGTTTCGAGTTTTATGACAGGTGCTTTCACCTAGTGGATGTCATGCTATGAGGGAGAGGGTCGGCCACCCACCCTCTGAGATTTGTGATATGATAGACATCTGCCCATAGATGACATTCGGTAGGGGTTTGGTAACATGGATAGTCCACACTACTGGTCCGGGCCTTTCCATGGGGCGGACACTAAGTCTCCCATTATGGTGTCAACGGGGAGCGGCGATGGTTGAGACCCTGGAGGGTTGCTACTGCGGCATGATGATCCATACTCTTATTCTGTGTGCATGAATATTTATGATCACTGATACGAGTGTATGCGAGGCTCGTGGGACCCATGTACCATAGGGTGCCCTGTTATTATAGTATGCTCATTTACAGTGATCGTGTCATGTTTTAAATCCGTGAGATGCATGTTTTATCGTACTTGATAATTTGATACTATGTTAGCATGGCTTATAATGATTTTATTTCATAGATGATAGATCTTTTTATTATATTGCCACTATTATTTGGTTATTCCATTTTCATTACATTAATTGTCTATGTACCTACACAAGCAATAACTTGCTGAGGCATTGCTTTGTTTTGCAATGCCTTAGATCTCGAGCGCGACAACAAGAAGGGCAAGACCATTGAGAAACCGTGATAGCAGTGGGAGATTCATTTACTTGATTTGATAGATAGTGATGTGAGTTAATAAACATGACTACCATTTGACTTTCTTTATGGACTATATATTTTTATATTATAGATTTGATTAAGATGGTTATACATATGATGGACATTTAAATGGGATGTTATGATGGATAGACCATGGGTCATATTATTATTGTGCTTTGAATATTTATTGTTTTAAAAATAAAGCCGCCGATGATTTTGACATTGGTGAAAATATGTATTGTTGCAATGGTATCGCTACGAAAATTTAATTATGTTAAATTTAAAATTTGGATGTTTTGGAAACAAAAAATAACACCCATAGGTTTAGAGAAATGTTTTAGTAAAATAATTAATAGAATATTTTTTTACATGGGATCCCGAATATGATTATTATTATTATTATTATAAAAAAATGTCATACAAACCCAGGGTGTTACAGAAGTACTCGCATCAGTGAATTAGAAGATCCCCAGTTGAGGTGGGTGGAATTAAGATTGCTACGATTTTTGCTATATATGCATGTGTATATGAATTTCAAGTACTAAAATGAATATTTTCTATTTATACGAAAGATAAGATGAATGTGCATCCTAAAATTGAATCATGATTAAACTGTTTATGCATAAGCTATGCATTATTGTGAACCATGTGAGAGAAATGTAAGACTGATACTAGGAAATTATGAAATGGCTTGTAAGAGCGAAAGGGGTCGTTATGATGTGGGCGGGCATTCGGGCTGGACGAGCTACCGGTCCTTGAGATTTAGCCCCATTGTTTGGGGAGTTTGACGCATTCTGAGAGGCCGTTATGATGTGGGAGGGCCACGGAGTAGTTATGACGTGGGCAGGTCTTCGGGTTGGACAAGCTACTAGTTCCTGGCTGATGAGCTATCGGTCTCTCAGGAGCAAAGCCTTGAGGTGTGTCTTTGGGTTTAACCTACTGCGTCGACTCATTACGCCAAAGAGGATAATATTGTCTGTTGTGTACTTGATGCACATGACAACGCGTTGGTAATTGATATGTGAAATGGCTTGTAAGAGCAAAGATTGGTATCAGGAAATGTAAATGAGGTGTACGTTTGACATGTGATTGCATACTTTGTATTTCAAAGAATGTGTTTTGTACTGATGCATTGGTATTCCTTCCATTTGGCATGGATTCATGATTTTGATAATGTTAAATGATAATTGAATTGTTGTTTGCATGATTCAGCATGGCTAAATTGATCTATATATAACTATCATGATTTTTGTTTATATAAAACATTGCGTCTTACTCCACCCACACAAGCGATTGCTTGTTGAGGCATTTGTGTGGTTTGCAATGCCTCAGATACATAGAATAGTAGCAGGTTTGGCATGTTGACAGTATAGCAGAACAAAGGACTCCTAAGGAATAGGAGCTGCTTACTGATAGGAGCGTGCAACAGAAGTTGTGAAAGAGGATAAGTAAGAATTGGTCTTTGAATTGAAGTCATCATATTAGAAATGAGAAAGAGACTGTATTGTATTTAATTATGAGAATTTGAAAGACTTATGTGACTAGGTTGTGCTGTGGAGGTTCCGGGTGTGTTATGTTGATGTAAATTGTTTTTGTTTTGTTAGATGTATGAAAAGGAGACAGAGTCTCCATTTATATTTTAAAATTGTCAACAAATGTTTATCAGGTGATTCGTAATGACATGCGTTAAATGTCATTTGTTTGAACGCTCATTTCACCAAGAATCCTTGTTTTTGAGAAAAGAAAAATGACACTCGGGGTTTTTCGAAGTGAATTTAAAAGAAAATATTTTTCGCTGCATTACATTATTTTTACAAAAATTATTTCAAATTGGATCAATTCTGCATTAGAAATTAGTTTATATTTAAAATTACATTTGAAAACCAGGTCGTCACAAAGGGTAATAATAGTTATGTATATCTAGTAATGTTAAGTATTATAGACAATTAAGGTCATGTTTTAAATGTAAAACACTTCTACACGTTCTATGTATATTCAAGGTCCCAACTTTAGATAATTTGAGAATTAATTACCTTCATCTTATGGAAACATCCTATTTGATAAGTATTCCATAATTAGGTTTTCCATTCCTATTCTTACTTAAGGACTATTTTAGGTTTTTCATAGAATTGAAATTTCATTTCTCATGGTTCTCAACAACTATTTTATAGAACTACTATGTTGCCTATGGTTATTGAAATCATCTCATGATTATCAAATCTATGTTGTTGGGTAATAGTGAAACACATTAAAGCTACCTTAGATGTATAAGTGGCATACGCTAATAACAAAAAATAGCATTCAAATCATTTGATGACAAATATCGTATCATTGGCTTGACAAGACATACATTTCTAACACCACAAGCAGTGGAAACTGCAGCATGACATATATCTTTTGAAATGTCAACAAAACCTTGGCATTCGCATACAAATTCATTGGATTAGAAGCTTTAGGTTACTAGAATATTCTTACTTGAGGTAATGGACTAAACGTATCTTACTTCATCCTATATTAGTGAGTTTTCCTTCAAGAGAAAGGAGTTTTAGCTACTTCTTCCTTTTTTCTTTCAACTGAGAATGCTTCTCCAAATTTGAGAATCGTTGCACCTCCCATACAAGAACTTTGAAAGGTGGAAAGAAAAAGTTCCTAGCAATACCAATTGTAGAGAGAGAAAGTGCTTGAAGTGAGCTTTTATGGAGGTGTAAATAGCTGATCCACATAGGAAACCTTCTCCAAATAGAAGATCTAGGATAGATTCAACAATAGTAGCCATCTTTTATCAAATAAAAATACAACTCTCCCTTTCCAAGAGATTTTGGTGAATTTTCATACAATTTGCAAGATACTTAGATTTTGATCAAATTTTGAAGTTAAGTATGTTGATTCCAATTGAAATGATGTACTATTAATAGAAAATGGGTGGGTAAGGAAGAACATCCCTCTAGCTACCTCATTTCTCATTAGGCAAGAGAAATAGAGATGGAATGTTTTGTTCTTTAGTAGATTCTCTTAGATCTATTTCTTTGTATGTTTTAGGTTAGATCCTAAAGTTTTACATATTAGCAATAGATCCATTGATTGCTCTCAACTTTCATGCAATGATCAATTTAGAAGTACATTGATGTTTTAGGAGAAACCTTCCTTGAATTCTTAGCCTAAATGTTCATATTAATGGATGCTCTTTACAATTTTTTCATGAGTTAGACTTATTAAAATTTGCCAAGTGAAATAGATCTAGTAGCTTGAAAGCACTCTTCCCAAAATCCCAGATTGTTGTCATTGAAAAGAAAATTTCAAAATTTTAAGGGTAAAAGTTTAATAAGTCGTGATTTCAAATTACTTATTGGATTCCAACTGTACCTTTCTACCCATAAAAATAGTTAAAGTATCTTCTGTGGGAAAAGCCAATACAACACATTTAGAAAATAAATATGAAAATTTCTATGCAATTTGGATATATGAATAATAAATATAATATTTAATACAAATACTAAAATAGAGAAAAGAAAAAAGAAAAAAACATAAAGAAAGAGAAAGGATGAAGTGAAATGTGGGTCACAACACTCTTGCATAAGCTCGAGCATCATATGTCAGAGTCCCATTAGGCATACACACTCAATGTGAGAAGAAGTCCATGCACTTATTTTTTAATTTGTGATTGTTGGTTTTTAGAACTAAGCCATCCATCATATTATCTTCAGCCAAAAATAGATGACCCGTTTTTAGTCAATGCATTTAAGTGATCTCAATTACTTATTTTGGGCCTTTGGCAAAAATTAATAAAAATGAAAGCTCATTATTTTCTACTAATGAAAACATGGGTTCATGTATCTAAACTAGTGCAAACAAAATGAAGGTACAGGCAAGAAGGTTTTACCCATCGTGAAAAATTAAGAGAAGGTGGGGGTTGGGGAGCTACTTCTCACGCTCGATAGCGTGTACGCTTGACACTTATGTATTGTTAGTACATGACACGTTCAAAGGTTTCATTTATTTGTATTACCGATTATGCCATTTGGTGAAGTACGAGAAATTCAAACGCGCAGAGAAAGCGGGCTCCGTCCGTTCGTTACGTTCTCCTCCGCTCCGAAGAACTGCAACAAAACAAAAAAATGGCGAAGACCGGAACAGGAAGATCTGGTAGAAGGCCATTAACAGACATTTCCAACCGCAGAAATCATTCTAAACCCAGCAAGAAATTCTCAGAATCCAAGAAGAAGATCTCAGAAGACGAAGACAGCTCTCTCGATCGCCTTCTCCTCGTTCACTCCGATCTCTCAAATCTCATCCACCAGGTAAAACAATGGAAAAGCAAAAAATAATCGAAGATAAACCCTAAATTCTTCTGAAATTAGAAAGTACCTAATCTTATCTTTTTAGTCCTTTATTCTCTTGTGCTGTTCATATCATAGGCATTTTGGTGATCTTTTTCTAGTCAGAATGATTGATTTATTTTGATCGATAAATCCCTAGCTATTTGTCTGTTAAGTATCTAATGTGTGATAGCTTCTGTTAACCTGTTGATGTAGTTTAATCAAAGTTTGTCTTTTGGTGGTAGGTTTTGTTTTGTTAATTCATGCAGTTACTGGAAAATTTATCTTTATCTGGAGAATGTATTTACTTGCTATCTGGTTGACCTCAGTCAAGTGAGTGAATTAAGTGTTTAAATGTCAATGGTTCAAGGTTATATTCTTGTGGCTCCAATTGCTGCTATTTTTTGGGGGTTCTAAATTAAGTTTCCTAGAGAAGTGCAAGAAATTAAGTTTCTTATGTGTTTGGTATTCATTTGAATCCTTGTATTTATTTGATGATGTAGTTGTCTAGAGTGCCTGTCTGGGTAAGATTGGTTTCTTGAGAAATTGGATGAATAACTCAACCATTTTGGTGTCGGTCGCTATCAATTCAAATTAACAAACAGCAGCTCAGAAATCGATGTTTCCACAGAGGCTCAATTTTTTAACTATATATTACTTTTCTCGTGGCTATTTCTTTCCTGGAATATTAAATTCTGTATAAATTTATAGTTGAACCTGCAAACTATTTCTTTGGTTACATGGATTTGCCAGCCACGTGTAAAAGAATTCTGATAATATTTGTTCTGTTGTCATTGATTGTCTAAGCACCTGTTGGGAGTTAAATTTTTGATCTCAAAGGTTGTGTTCAAAGTCATAATATAGCTTCATACCATGATGGGCTGGCACATATAGACAACTCCGGTTCTGTCTAAGAGCATGTATTTTCATGTCTTTATTGCTTTAGCTGATTCAACAAAAGGTTCTCATATGACTATTGGATTGGAGTTGAGTAGGAAATATCTCAGAGGTCTCACTCTATTCAGCTTGCTTTTCTTAAAACAACATTTTTCTCTTTTCTTTTAGTGGTCTCTTCCAAATAGAGCAATGGGTGGAGTCTAGTACAGAAATATCTCAGAGTTCTCACTCAATTCAGCTTGCTGTTCTGAAAACAACTTTTTCCCATACAAAACAATTTCAATGAAAGCTGCCTGCTTGCTTATACATGTCCATTGTTCATCCTGTAAAACCCATGGTTCAAGAGGGACTTTCTATGTCTTAGAGGATCCATAAACCTAAATTTATTTTTAGAAAACCTTCTCAATGAAAAGTATACATTTTTACCCTTTTTATTGGTACTAAAAATACAGAGCTTGGGGAAACTATTCCTCTTGAATCTTAGCAAGAATAAAGAGATCACAATGAGCAGCCTCTTGGGTAGATGGAGGTTTGGGGCTTTGCTTAAGATTCCCTCTTCTACTGGATCAGGGCACAAATACTAAGGCATGACTAGGGATTTGGATTAAGAGAAGAGAATAGACTAAGGTTGGATGCAATTGGATTTGCATCCAAGTTACTAATGTGCTTTCTTCAAGAACTTAAAATGATTGAGAAGGAAGAATATAAATCTGGATATATAAAACAAAGAAAAGGAAAGAAAGAGAACTTATATCAAGAGGAAGGTGGAATAATAAACTTGTTTTGATCCTCAAAAAGCTCTCTTCTTTTAGTTGAGTTTAATATCCTTCCTGATTTGAGTTAACTATCTTGAATATCTTCTCTTAAAGAATCCTCAAGGACTTGCCGTTGCATAGTGTATTTGTGATCTATCCAAGCCGTAGAATTCAGTTAAATTTATCGCCATTGTGGAGAAAAAGGACTTTCCCTCTTCTTGCCTTCTCCTTAGCATAAGTGAGGTGCTCGGTGAGATTAGAAACAAAGGCATTACAAAATTTGAATATGTGTTGGTCGATTGAAAGTTTCCAACCTTGGCAATGAGAAATTCTTCTCCTTAATGATATCTTTTCCCCTCGTAATCTTGCAAACCTATTGCTGCCATGAGACTCTCGTTTGAACATCTGGATCTTGTACTCAATTTCATATTCAAGCGCACCAGTAAATCAACTTATCCTATAAGCGTCAGTTAGTATTTCAATTTACTTGGCTAATTATTCAAATTTATCCTGGTAATCTAATTAAAGATGTTTGTTTCATGTTCTTTAGGGACGTAGTAGGTTTATCATATTCATTGTGCTCGCAATGATTTAGTTGTGATGGTAAGTTCAGGCCAAGATTGGTGTCACCTGTTTTAGACAGTGAGGGCTTGTCCTTCCAAACAGAAGGAGACAAGAATAAGCCTTTGACCGTCCAGTGTTTGGTGATAAGAGAAGAACTCTTCTATGCTATAGATGCAACTGGACCATCAAAACATGGGAAAATCTTGTTTGATTGTTCTATCTTGAACTTTAGGTCATGAGGTATAAGGAGAGTCTTGACCTCAAGTGCAGATCAATTTCCTAAGCTTTGATCATCGATAACATTCCCACGGCAAATATGATAGGACATCAGATCATGTTTAGCATCCATGGCCCAAATGTTTTGAAGCACTTCTTTTAGAACTCCACGGTACGAGTTTACTTGTTAGGTTACCAAATTCCACCATGCTGTACTGATGTCTCCTTCATCATTTAGTCGCTGATAACTAAGCTTGAAATAACAGCCCTTGTATCAATTGGGAATGTAAAATTGGTAGATTGAAGAGTTGCTGAGAAATCTTAATAAGGTGGTTAACTAGGAACTAGATTCGGCTATCATCGAGTATAGCCATTTCAAACTTCAGATAAGATTTCTTTGAGATATTAGTTAGGTAGGCAATTATTGAATATCAATCAATATTTAAGTGTAGATAGAAGTCAACTTCATTCATAACAAAAGTGCTATAAACAATGGAGAAAATTTAGAAAGCATATAAACAACATTATATTGCTCCTAATTGTAGGTCAATTACTGGATTAAAGAACAATGCTACTAACTCACTATCTGCATATTAAACGTACCCATGTTGTTAACTCATTTTAACAAGAATTGCTAGTTGGGCCTAGTAAGCTCTTGTGTTAGGTGTAACTATTTATGCACATCACAATCTAAAGTAACATTGCAACTCAAGGATGAATCCATTCTTAGAATTTCACTCTATTGAATCCACACTTGAACCATGCAAGTTATAGGTTTTCTGTCCCAATATCCAGATTTTGATCCAAGAAGAACCCATAATATTTTGGATTTATTGCCAACCCATAAATTGGGACTTCCAATCTCATCAAATTCAAAATTTAGTGTCATGATGGCTAATGGTGATTCTATATAAGGGTTTGACAAATGCATAACAACAACCCTATTAATTCATGCCATGCGAATCAACACATTTTTTTTTATCTCATCCCTTTGGGGGAGCTAGCACTAAAGTGAGACTTATTAGAGTAATTGTATGTGCTGTTCATGATATGCTATCTAATGCATCGTCTAGATTGAGGAGTAATTAAGGTGATTGACATGTAAGTAGGAGTATATTAGGAGACTCAGTTAAGTCAGGTAAGTTGTAAATTAAGAGATCTAACTATCATAGATCTCATAGATACACCTTCACTTACATGGAGAGAAATGGCTACCCTTCATAAATGGAGAGGACGCTTTTGTGTATATATGAGACCCTTTGGTTTGTTAAATTACCAAATTATTTTATAAATTCCAACTTAGTATCAAAGCTAGGTTGTAAGCTTTGTTGGTTTGGGGCATTTAACCTCTCTCACTTTTGATCCTCCTTGCAATCTGGAACCTTAGATCCGTCTTGAAGTTTTGAGCAATTTCGCAGACTAGCTTCTTTGTGTCGCCTGAAGTATTATAAACCAGCCTCTTGGCTTCGCTTGCTATTTCACGAACTAGCTTATTTATTTTGCTTGAGATATTATGAAGTAGCCTTTGGTGGAAGCTTGAGGATTATATGTTTAGTGCTCTTCTGGTGCTTACAAATTTCCTGAGAGCAACTGGAATTTGCTTGCTATAGTGGATGATATAACTTAGTCAGAGTTTGAGTTTCTTTCCCTTGTAGACATTGAACAACTTCCTAGCTTCTTAGCATGGGCTTTGGTCGCTTGTGCATCAATGTCGATGAGAACTGGCTTGATCAGGAGCTCAAAACAAGGGTATATATGCTTGGATATATTGTAACCATGTGGATACTAATACATATTTAGCTGTTTTTTTCTTAAAAGACGAGGAAGACGTGTTCTTGCTTTCTCATGCTTTGCTATGTGTTTGGTAATTACATGCGATTCCAAGAAAGAGTGTGAGATTGCCATTGTCGGATGCTGGAATCTAAACGAATGGATTTGGAGAAAAGGATTGATATTTATGTGCGTTGATTTGGAGATTTAACTGGCATGATCTCAAACTCTAAACTTTTCTCATGCAGGCACGCCAACACGACAGGCATTGCAAGTGGACATGGGAAGTCTGTGAACCTTATGTGCCATTCTTCTCCTACCCGAGTCACAAAACCACAAAATCAAGCCCATAACTAGCTGAGAAAAGAAACCATGATAGAAGAAAGCAAAGTTGTGCAAGAAAATTTTTCTCGGGTGCCTACCTATTCATCTAATTTACAATTGATGATTGATAAATTGAAGCCATATAATTATCTCAATTGGGCTCAATCCATGAAGTTAATTGTTAAAGGAAGAGAAAAGATGGGATACCTGGATGGAGAGGTCAACTGATCCTATAGTTGCCAGAAAATGGGAGCAGAGAATTCTATGGTTATGTTTTGGCTGATTATTCTATATAGGCTAATATTAGGAGGGCATATCTGTTCTTGGAGATTGTTCAGGAAATATGTGTAAGCTGTGAAGAAGGCGTACTCCAACGGAGGCAATGATGACCTAATATTTGAACTTCACAAAGCCATATGAAATACAAAGCAGGAAGATTCAGATGTCACTACATCGACAAATTGATGAGCATGTGGCTGGAGCATTATCAAACTCTAACATGCAATTCTAGAAAGATGTCTGTGGAATGATGACAATCTATTGAGAGAGATAGGATTTTTGAGTTTCTTGCAGGTTTGAATTCAGAATATAACCATACATGTTCTTTAATGTTTGGAAGGAGTGTCCTACCACCCTTGGATGAAGTGTTTTCTATAGTGCGAAGTGAAGAAACTAGAAAGGTAGCAATGATGAGGGTCAAGCCTCAAAGTTCAACTATGCTAAGTTGTAAGGACCAAACCAAACAAGAAAAAAAAGAAAGAAAGACCCAAAGATGATTTATGGTGTGAGAAGTGCAAAAAAAATGACGTTATACCATTGACACTTTCTAGGAGATTCACGGGAGACTAGGCAAAAAAAACAAAAAAAACAAGGGAGGTAGGATCAATAAAGCTCACATGGCCAAGGCACTTGAGAGAGGAAATTGAGCAGGCATTGGGTTTAGTACTAAGCAGATTGGAGAACTCAAACGCTTATTATTTTCTGGAGAATTAGAAGCACATGTCAAAAATGGGAACTGCTTTACTGCATTATTTGCATTTCTTGGATTATAGATTTTCGAGCCACTCAATACATGACAGGTGATTCGATACTATTTATTACATATACATTAGTTTTTGAACATAAAAAAAGTAAGCATTATAGATGGGATAGAATCATCAGTGGCTGGGAAAGGTACCATCGAAGTCTTACCTACTTTTACTTTAGACTCTGTATTATATGTTCTTAAGTTATTTGTTAATTTGATCTCAGTAAGCCAAATAGTGAAAATTTAAAGCTTTTGGTGTGTTTTTCTTCATTTGGATATTTCATTCAGGATTAAGCTTCAATGAAGAGCATTAGGCTTGTGGAGGAAAGAGATGAGTTGTACTAAATCAGACAAGGATAAGAAACACAAGAATAGGAGACAAAGATATATGATTGTGGCATCTATGATTGGGTCATCCTTCATTTTCTATTCTTTACCAAATGTTTCCTAATCTTTGTCATGGTCTAGATGTGTCCAATTTAAATTGCAATGTATGTGAGATGGCTAAGCGCCATTGCGTCTTGTATCCAATTAGTATGAATAGAGCATCTATTCTGTTTCCAATAATTCATTATGATGTTTGGGGTCCTTCTCGTGTTGTAACTCTTTTTGGCTATAAATGGTATGTTACCTTTGTTGATGAATGCTCTTGTTTAACTTGGGTCTTCTTGATGAAAGAGAAATATGAAGTAACTTGTTTATCAACTTCCATTCTATGATCTTTACTCAGTTCAATGTGCAAATCAAAACAATGTACATTGACCATGAGGATGAATACCTAGCAAGATCATTAGAACAATTCTTTGCAGAAAAAGGTGTTTTGCCCACTAGATTATATGTACACACTCTTGCATAAAATGAGCTTGCAAAAAGGAAGAATTATCATCTTTGAAAAGTTGCTGCACCTAATTTTTTGTTTTGTTTTTTGGGTGATGCAGTTCTTACAGCCACTTATCTAATCAATAGAACTATATTTCAGGTCTTAGCTTATAAATCACCACTTCAAGTGTTTCAAGAGTCGTTTCTAGCTCATCTTCAAAGAAATGGTCTCCCTTCGTGTTTTTGGTTGTGTCTCCTATGTTCATCTCTAGAGAATTGGGAAACTATAACCTCGAGTTGTGAAATGTCTCTTCCTTAGGTACTTTGGCAATAAAAAAGGTTACAAGTGTATTGTGCCTCCACTTGTAGGTTGTATCTCAGTTGATGTTACATTCCATGATGATACTTCCTATTACTCCACCTCTAGTAGGCAAGGGGAGATTTTTGATGACCTAAGTCAGATGTGGAGTGTGTTCCCACTAGATAGTCCCTAGTACAAGACACCAGTAACAGAAACTTGTGAAACACTTGAAGTGGAGATTTGTAAGTTAAGAATCGAGATAGTTTTGTTGATTAGATGAGAGGCTGTAAGAACTGTATCACCCCAAAAAGATTGAGGTACATTTCTGGTGAACAAAAGACTTCTAACAATTTTGATATGATGAGTCTTTCTTTTTGCAAACCCATTTTGTGTAAGAGTGTTTACACATGATTTGGTGTGCAAAATATCTTTTTCTGTAAATAACTATTGTAATGGTCTTGCTACTGTTTTGATTTACACTTTGAACTGAGTAAGGATCATAGAATGGAAGTTGATAAACAAGTTGCTTACTTTAGATTTCTCATTTATCAAGTAGATCCAAGTTAAACAAGAATATCATCAATAAAGGTAACATACCATGTATGATCAAAGGGACTTGCAACATGAGGACCCTAAACATTAGAATGAATTATTGGAAAAAAAATAGATGCTTTATTCACATTGATTGGATATGAGATGTGATGGTAGTTAGCCATCTCATATACATTACAATTTAAATTGGATACATCTAGACTATGACAAAGATAAGAAACATTTTTTAAAGAACAGAAAATGAAGGATGACCTAGCCATATATGCCACAACCATATATCTTTGTCCGTTGTTCGGCCATTGCAATTGGTAGTTGGTGTTTTTTTGCTTTGTTTAATTTAGTACAACCCACCCCTTTCCTTAGCGAACCCAATCCTCTTCATTGAAGCTTAATCTTGAAAGAAACATCTAGATGCAGAAAAACAAACAAAAAGCTTCAATTTTTCACTAGTTGGCTTGTTGAGATAAAATTAACTGATAATTTAGGAACATGTAGTACATAGTTTAAAGTAAAATCAGGTGAAACTTTGATGGTACCTATCCTAGCCATTGATAGTTCTGTCTCATTTGCAATGCTTACTTCTAATGTTAAAAAAGTGGTGTATATGTGATAAATAGTATTAAATCACTTGTCATATGTTGAGTGGCTCCAAAATTCATAATCCAATAAATTGACATAATGTCAAATATGACTTATAACGCAGCAAAGTAGTTCTTAGTTTTGGCAACATGTGCCTCTGATGGTCTAAGAAATAATGTGTGTTTGAGTTCTGCAATCTAAAAAAGGGTAGTCCGTTGCATGAAGCTTTTGTGTATGTGGGGTTTGAGGAGGGGGCGGACAACAAAGGGCATATAATGCGCGACCTTGCATTTTGCAAGAGCTTGTTTACACGCCTCGAACTCGTGACCTCTAGGTCACACGGCGACGGCTCAATTGTTGTGCCAAGGCTCCCCTTCCTTGTGCTTGCTGCACTTCCTCTCTTAGGTGCCTTGGCCATGTGAGCTTTATTAGTCCTACCTCCTCCATTTTTTGGTTCTAGTCTCCCATTAATCTTCTAGCAAGTGTTAATGGCATGTGGCCATTTTTTTGCACTTGTTACACAATAAATTATCTTTTGGGTCTTTCCTTTTCCTTAATGTTGTTTGACTTTTGGTCCTTACAGCTCACAATAGCAGAACCTTGAGGCTTGTCGGTTATAATTGTTGCCTTTTTAGTTTCTTCACTTCGCACCATAGAAAACACTCCATTAAGGGATGGTTGGACACTTCTTCCAAATACTAAAAAATATGTTTGGTTATATTCTGAATTCAAACTTGTTAGAAACTCAAAAAATCCTATCTTTCTGAATAGATGGTTTCCATTCCACAAATATCTTTCTAGAATTGCAAGCTAGAGTTTGATAATGATCCAACTATAGCCACCTGTTCATTAATTTATTGAAGTATGTTGTGACATCTGAATCTCTCTGCTTTGTATTTATTATAGCTTTGTAAACTTCAAATATTAGGCCGTCATTGCCTTTGTTGGAGTATGCCTTCTTCACAGCTTCACAAATTTCCTAAGTAATCTCCGTGAACAGATGTCTTCTCAATATCAGCTTGCATAGAATAAATCAGTTAAGACATAACCATACAATTCTCTGCTTCCCATTTTACAGTAGTTGCAGGATTAATTAACCTCTGTGTTCCCATTTGAGTATCCCATTTTTTCTTTTCCTCTCACAATTTACTTCATGGGTGGAGCCCGATTGAGGTAGTTGTGTAGGTTCAATTTCTCAATGGCCAGTTGTGGATTGGATGAATCAATGGTGTCGGAGGTAGACACTCTAGAAACTCTTTCCTGCACATCTTTGCTTGTTTCTGCCATGGTAGTTCTTTTTAGTTAGTTGTGAACTTGATTTCGTGGTTTTGTGGCTCAGGTAGGGGTTGTTTCTTGCTGCTATCAGGGGCTGATGGTGCCTAGGAGCTCGTTATTTGGCTGCCGAAGGACCGTATGTGGCATTCGTATGGTGTCCTTACAACTTGTCCTTATAGTTGCCTAGGGATACTTGAAATGTTGTCCTTGTGAAACAATCTAAATTAGTCATGGATGAATGGGCAAGACGATTTAAGCTCTGGGTCCAAATTGTGGTTATATTGCTGATAATGTGTCCCACCACCAATATAACTTCTTGCCTCTTGGTCTAGCTAAAACTAAAGAAGAAAGAAGGAAGGAACACTCAGTTTAGGGTTCTGAAATCTTTGCAAAGCTCAATAGCCACCATGATTTATGCTGCGAACTCTCCTCTCTTCAGTTCCCTCCTCAGCTAGAAGGGCAGTGCCTCTGAAAAAAAAAATAAAGGATAAAAAAACCCAAGGAGCAGAGAATGAAAGCTAGATCGAACAAACTTCCCTAATCAAATCCCATTTCCCCCCTTCTCACAATCTCCAATCCATCAATTGACCAACTATGTCAGGTCATGGAAGAGGTGGAAAGGGTTTTAGAAAAGGTGAAGCATAGTGTCATCAGAAGGCTCTCCATGATAACATCCAAGGCATCACCAATATGACAACTTGTTCGAAGAGAGGGTGTGAAGCATATCAGGGGGTTGATCATGTAGGAGAGAAAACTCCTTTTAGTTGCCTACAAAAGATGTGATTGGTGCTTGGCGTGCTTCCTAGAGGGCCATCTCTTCTATTGGGCAAAAAAAGAAGATATCCGTGGAAATGAAGATCATGTTGCCATGATCCGCTGTAGCTTCTTGAAGATTGAGTCAGAGGCTCAGAGCTCATCTTGATCTATGACGGAATCCTTTGCCTACTTGATTCTTGCTTGATTCCAAGTTCATTGTCCATCATTAGAGTTTGGAGGGGGAATCCTCCACCGTCAGCTAATAAGAATAGTTTGGTGTCTATTGTGTCAAATTCCGGCAATTGGAAAAAAAAAGGAAAAAAAGATGATCAGCTAGATTCAGCTTTTACGATGAGGAAGATACTTTCCAATTGAGTTCGCCGTTGAGTTGGTCTATTACTGCAAGCAACATAATTGTTTGTTCATCCAAAGTAGAATATTTTCTTCGTTTTCGCTGTTTTGATGACTTCAGCTGTGAATTCTGAACACGTGAAATCTAGTAAAAAATTGTTTTATGTATTCCACCGCTTTTGCCAAATCTGATTGTTTTTCACTATGTGATTGAAACAGGGCTGAAATCTAGAAGACAAAGAAGAAGAAAAGGATTCTAAGTCTGATCCCAAATTGAGATTTATGAAATAATTTGGTAATTTCATTAACAGACCAAATGGTCTCATGAATACACAAAAGGGTCCTCTCCACGAGTAGCCATTTTTCTCCATATAAGGGAAGGGGTAGCTGTTAGACATAGGACAGCTATGTCTTCTAATTTGCAGCTTACCTTACATAATTGGGTCTCTTAATATATTCGTAATTTACGTGTCAATAGCCTTAATTACAGCTCAATCTAGACTATACATTAGGTAGCACTCACGTACAAAAAAGGGCAGCCGGGTGCATGAAGCTGCCGCATATGCAGGGTCAGGGGAAGGGGCGAACCACAAGGGTCAACAGTATGTAGCCTTACCTTGCAAGAGGTTGTTTCCACACCTCGAACCCATGACATGAAGGTCATGTGACGACAACTCTACCATTGCGCTGAGGCTCCCTTTCCAGGTTGCACTCATGGACAGCTATAATTCTGCTGTCTGAACTATCTTTCTTGTAGGCTATGATATGGAGAAGGCACATGCCATGATTTGGAGCTATGTGTTCATTCTATGGCTTTGATTGATGGGGGATTCTACTATCTGAACTTTCTTTCTTGTAGGCTATGATATGGATAAGCCACATGCTATGATCTGTATCAATGTGTTCACTTTATGGATTCATGGGTGCAAGATCCGGACCATCTTTCTTATAGGCCATGAAAGGTAGCAACCTATATTCACCCATGAAGCCTCTCCATCAATAGTGCAGAAGTTTGTCTAGAATCATCCTTGCCATATCTTCATTATAATTAGTTTCAAGCATTGAAAGAGTGGCAAGGGTTTTGGTTGCGAAGCATATGGCAAGAGAGAGACTGAAAGAGGAAATGTGGGTCTTTTTTTCCTAAAAAGGAATGAGGGAGGAAAACTAGGGAAAGTTACTATGGACCGAGTTGAGTGACTGACAATAATAATAATATAGCACAAGGCATTAGCAGAGAGCATTTTTGTGTTTACCAGAGAAGAGAAGGGCATTTCTCAGGGGCATGGACTAATCAAAAGGTTATGATTTATTATCCCTTAAAGTAGAGGGTAAGAGTGTTATTTGCTCTTTTAAAAACTAGCTCCTGGATGGATTGGGAATATTGTGCAAGTTATATTTCTTGCAAGCAAATAGTGCAGAATGTCACTATACTAAATTGACCTGTTATATTCTGGTGTTTCCTACCAATAGCTTTGGAAAGTTATTTCCAAAAATTATTAAAATATTTTTTGAAACACACTTTTTAGAAAGAGAGGAATTCTAACTCATGGCTCATGGTCTCATTCTTTTTGAAGGAAGTTCATCGACATGCATCGAGAACTTCATCATTAGGTCTGGTCTTTTCATAGTTAGGATAGGCTGAAATAAGTCTCTAAACTAATTGACCTATATCAGGTCCAAATTATAAACTTCTGTATCTGCTAGTCTTTATAATAGTGCCATGATTTTTCCCCAACTCAAAGAATCTTGATGATGGAACAGGATGGAGCCCACCATTCTTTATTAGTTTTGTCCCTTGTCTCGATTAATTTTTTCCTTGTCTTTTAGGCGGTTCCTATATTTTAAATTTTATCACAGATACCCATCATTTCCTTTGTGGCTGTGATATTTATTAATGGAAACTGCTGAAACTTCTCTCTCTTCCTTCTTTCTTAAGATCCATTGCCAACAGAAAGTGACTCATAGGAAAAATGCAAATGAAGAAAGAGAAGAAAACTTATGACATTGTGACGCCTCGGGTTTTTTTACATACAAATTTTTAAATACAAAACTAATTTCTAATGCGGGATCGATCCCTATTTGAAAAACAGTTCCATAAAAGCGATGCAATGTAGCGGAAAATCTTTTTCTTTTAAGCTCATTTTTTGAAAACTCCAAGTGTCATCTTTTTCTTTTCTCAAAACAAGGATTCTTGGTGAAATGAATACTCATTTCCACCGAAAATTCGGCAGAGTTTCCTCTATTTTTCGGATAAAAGACATTTAACGCATGTCATTGCGAAGTACGTGATAAACATTTATTTACATGTAAAACATAAATGAAGACTCCGCCTCCTTCTCAAATAACTTATGACATGTATGTACTAGGACTTATCAATCACAGCCCAATTACAATTACATCACATACAATATCAAATGATTATTTAATAGTCAGCGAAATTGAGTTTCTTAATGAAACTCTAAATTACCTTCTTACTTATCCTCTTAAATCAACAAGTGGTCTTCAAGAACTTAATCTCCTTGTTAATCCTTTTCGTACTGACCCGTAGTAAAAATAGTAGGATGAGTATACAACATACTCAGTAGATAACCCAATAGCACAAAATCGAAATCACGGCATCCACATATAATGATTTGAAGAAAGGTTTTAGCTGTGATCATAAAATCACATGGCCATAAGCCATCACATGGAATGCATCATAAGCTGGAATGCATCATAAGCACACATGTATATGTATATATATATCATCTACAAAATCTGCATTATACTTGACAAATCAAGTAACATATGATTAGTTGAAAATTCATAGTAATCTGTTAAACTACATGTCTGTCACTTCAAACCACTAAATATATTATAGTTCAAATAACCAGTTCATCATGTAAAAACAAATTACTGATAGTAAAACAAATACCTCAATGTCTTTTGACAACACATGTCAGGTAGACAAACCAAATAAGGCAAATCACTAAGTCGTTTAGCACTTATGCAAGGTGACCGACCAATAGTCCTTGTGCACACAGCAAGGTGGACTCAGCCAAATGTCCCTTTTGCAATAAATGTAGGCGGACAAACCAAATATTCATTTACAAAACATGCAGGTATGAATCAATATTTGATCATGCAGGATTACACAAAATGCTCAATTCATATAACATGTCAGTAGATCAAATCGGTATAAAACTGTTAGTTTAGAAGAGTCAACACATACTAAAATCCTAATGATAAAACCACCAGCTAAGCATATATGCGGCAAAATATAGTATTGATAAAACATAAAGGTGGTTGATACAGTAAATGCTAGACTTCTAATTATTAGCAATCCAACGATCAATAAATCTGTAATCTAACAAAACCAAAAGCCACGTCATGCTTTTTCAAAAGTATAACTAGTCGACTTATAAATGCAAATAGTTCTTTATGCATCAAATAGAGCTGAAATCATGACTGTGAAAATCGGTCTCATGTAATGGGGTTCCTATTTGGGCAAAGCCCTCAAGGTTTTTGGTTCCTATGGGTACCTCACCATCACCGAAATGCCGGTCTCAGGCTTCTCCCTCAGAACTGGTAAATATATAAATCCATGCCCACATCATCGTGGAAAACTAATCGCTCTAATCGTGGTGACATACAATCCTACCACCTTGGATGGGGTTTAATGCTCGAGACATGACCCATGTAAATATCACACAGAAACTAGACACTTATGCTTGTAGGGCCCTACCGTTACCCACAAGCAACTATGCTGGTTTCTACGTCTGCTCGTAGATACCTGCACGAACCATGACTCACCGGACCTCATGGGGGCTACTCGGCTACCACTTAGAGCACTTCCCACTGAGAAGATACTCCTACTGCCCGCCGTCTCCATCGCAGGGCTAGTATCAAATAATCTCAGAGGTTAGTGGCCAACTGCACCTCATAGCATATGGTCTCAGGACTTACAGCAAACAGCAGGCCTTCAGGACTTACTACACAAAGCAGGCCTTCCTCCAGGTCTTGCAGCACATAGCAAGCCTGCGAGCAATCCGGGACTTAGGACACTCTTAGAGTGCCTGCCCAAAACATCAATGAAATCATAACCATTAGGACTTACAGTTGCTCGCAGAGCACTTGCTTAATGATACCAACAAGATCCACATCATACATCTTAAAGCATATAAAGTAGTATGCATATTTTATGCAAAACTATATATCTCATTTATTCTTTTCAAAGCATAGCTCAATAGCCAATCCAGCTTATTTTCATATTTGTATATCTCAAAACCGTAACATATGACATGCATATCATGTACAAAAACATGCATTTTAACACTTTCCTTTCAAAATATGGAATTCATGCATATACAAATCATGATTTTCTCATGCCTCATAAGTAAATTAAGTATTTGGATACTTTGAATTGAATAATTCATGATTCTTTCCAAAATTAGGTATGCAACATGAATTTAAAACCAGACATCAATTTATGATGGTTTATCCTTTCTCCATAGCTTTTACGGTCCTCTCTCCATTGTAAATCAACTTGTGTGTCAATCAATGCTGCACATAAAGTTGATGTTTATAACATTAGTTCTAACTTTCATACCATTTTAAATCCATAACTTGTATTTTTACTAATCTCATGGTCTAGCAGTTCAGACCATCTCAAAGTCATAAAACTGTTAGACTTAGGATCTCTCATTGATCCATGGTTACTCATTTTAATCAATTTATCCTCTTGAGGCCACATTTGCCTATTTTGATGTTTTACCGTTACTGTCCCTAAGTTATACATGGGAGATGTGATCACATTCTTATACGATTTGCAATGTAATGTGTAGATCAATGATTTAATAGTCTAACCTTCTTAAATTACATTGACTAATATAATATCCTTTAAATAACAATTCAAATCAAAACTTGGTGATCAAGTTCTATTTACTTTCACATAAACAATACCAGACAGTTAATTCTCTGTGTATAATTACAATTGTAGCCATTGACTTCACTTTTGTTGTTCACGGTTAATGGATTAACGTCCTAATCTGAACTCTTCTTTAGTTTCAAACATTTCCAAGTTTAAAGAACACAATGGCAATGTCTGATTGCAAGACCGTCTTTTCCTTGCTTGTATGAGGAACACATATGGCCTGATTCAAAAAGTAAATTACAGTGCCTTGTTCATGCATATGCTTGCAACATAAAAAAAACCATAGAGAGAATGATCGGTAAACACAACTTTGTAATCCATTGTCCATGCATGCATTAATGCTTCATGACACAGAGTTGAGAAAGCTTGATGTTCCTGGACCAATGATATTCTCCCTTGAATGAGGATTGTCAATAAATTTGGAAGGGTCCATAGAAGGTTGGCAACGTATTTTGCATAAGAAATGGCCTCCAAGGTACATAATATACTTTCAAACCACAAGTCATGTAGCGTTCTCCAGAGCAGTTCCCGTAGACATGTGTCATGACCACCACCTAAGCTTTTATGCGTGATTCTTAGCTTAGACCGTTGCTGGAATGTCCCAACATAGTTAGAACGAGGTAATAGGCTTCAATCACGACCATGCGCCTCTGTCCATGCTGGTTCTCCACTGAGATTCCCTAGGATCACAATTCAACCAGAGGGGTTTTGCTCTGGATTTTGCCATAAACCATATGAGCAGCTCGGATCTGTCTGTTACAGATGATCCGACTGTCACAACACCTTAAGAGTGTCGGATCTATCTTCTACAAATGATCCGACGGCTAAGGTTGGTTGGATAGGAACTTCCTGTCTCATGATATTGGAATTATACCTTTTCCGAGTTCATGCATGTTTTCCTTTGTTCTAACTCAAATAGAAATCCATCCCATTAGAAAAACCGTGCAATATCAATGTGGACCATCTTCACAGGGCTCTCTCCCATAGCAATTAAGGTATATTTTGGTGCAAACCATTATTGAGATTAGAAACTCACATTGATGCAAACTCCTTTCCTTTACTTTTTTATACTGTCATCGTTTTGGTCACGAGAGAGACCTCTGACATTACTAGCTACCTGGCTTCTTGGATTATATAAGCTTTTGTTTTCTATCTTATGAACTACTAATTGTTGTTGGAGACCTTGGACAAAACAACTGCTGCACATTGGCCAGAAGCAGCTACACTGTCTGCTTCAAGCTTACAGTTGTGTCTAATCTAAAAGACACTGCTCTTATACTTGCTTCTATAATAATTGCAACTACAAGGAAAATGTTTTATTGTTATCTGGATGAGAGCTGCTAGGGAGATGCACAAAATGACGCAGTTGGAAATGCAAACCAGATAGGTGCCACATGTGGACAATCTGGCCCATTCATTTTGTTTGGCCTTCCCTATTTGTGGTACCTGCGAAAATTCATGATCATTGGATTCATTTAGCTACTATTTTTTTAGTTGAAAAGTTTGTTCATGATTAATAAATTAAAAACAGAACAGCTAGAATCATCCAACGATCATAGATTTTGCGTCTAGCCAATCTAAGGAAGGTCGAACATGATGAATGGATCAGATCATCCATTTATGGAGCCTATCAAGATTGAGTGTCCAAAACACACTATTAGACGCATCCCCAAATCATTTTCCTATATGGATTTACAGGATTCCAGCAGTACTGCATCTTATGATTGCATTTAGGATCTTACGGCATTTTCCTTTCTTGAAAAGAGTAAGAGAAAAACTGAAGAATTTTGAAATTCATCAGACTGATACACCAAGTGCTAGAATAAGTAGTTCTACTTGTTTGGTGAGAAACATACTTGTGACCATGAAGTTGAAGGACTCTCCCAATCCAATGTACGCTATGTAAATGCTCGGAGGAAAAGTTCGGACTCTTTTGGCATATCGGATTTCAAGTTAGCATGTAAATATTGGCTGCTCTGTCTTGATATCTGAGCACATGATTTGAGTATAAATCAGACTATTAAATTCTGCAAGATACAGTTTGAATGAAGATATGATTAAACTAAGTGATTGTAAGTGTTTCTGGTTGCAATTCTGTCCAGTTTGTATGCTTTGAATCATAAACTTTACCGTGTCAAACTGTAGATTAAAAGTATATAGCTGTGATTTTAATTAGATTGTTTACATTGCTATGTTTGGAGCAGGTTATGCGTCTCGTTCACAGTAGAAGTAGCTTTTTGTATGGGAACACATGCAATAAAGCTACACAGTGGATATGTTTTCATAACCTCAATACACATGCATGTTACTGTAGTTTTAATTTTGTATCTTAAATCAAAGACTAATTTTGTTAAACTTTTTTCATTCTGCTCTGATAAATACTTTTAGGGATTTCACAATAAATTCTTATGTAATATTTTGAATGTTTTGTCCCCCGTTTTCTTGTTGGTCCCATGGATATATGTTTGTTTTAGCAATGTTGCAGATTATCTATTTTCTAATGCTGACTTTCCCTACCATGGAGTTGAATTTCTAGTTGACAGCTATAACTCATTAAACAATATGCTGTTATTATGTTTCTTATATACAGCAAAAGATGCAATCAATACTTCTTTTTGCAGATTGACGAACTGGTTTCTCAAGCCTTCCAGCTTAAGCAGAAGTCTGAAATGGGTAGACAACAAATAGAATCCTTCACGCATGTCTTATCTGATATGCATTCATCTCTGAAGGTATGAACTGGCTACTGTTGTTATACAGCAGTAGTTGATATGTGTTCGTGTACTGTACTAACAGTATGCTACCCTGGTTCTAAACGTAGGTGTGGGTTCCGCGATTCCAACAAGCGTTTTCTCGCCCTTTTGCAGAGGCACACAATCACCAGGGATCATCTTTCCCAACCAGTACTGTTTCTGCTGAAAATGACGAAAGAAAAGATGATAGCAACACCATGGATGAACTTGAGTTGTCCTCGTTAATCTCTCCTTCCCCACTGGTATCATGGCGTGCTGAATGTAGGGTTGAGAGTGGAAAACAGTTGTTTTTGATGACACCATTGACAAGATCAAAAGTATTATCATCCAGGTACCCAGGCCCATCTAGACCACTATCTGAAAAAGTTGCTAATGCTGATGCCTCTTGTCGTGATCTTTCATTACCTCTATCATTGATTATTCCTGACCATTCTCAGAACAATATGTTAGTAGGAGTGAAATCACCAAAGAGCTTTCCCAAGTTCAGTGGTACTGAAACTGAAAATACATCGGAATTTGCGCTAGTTTCTTCTCCACAATTTTCAAATCCTAAGAACATAGACCACTCAATGTATCTAATCACTCCAATGTCAAAAATGTCTCCACCAAAAACATGTGTGCTTCTTGAACCAGCTTCAGAGTCCTTTGAGCAGAATAACAGTGACATTCCCAAGTGGAAGCCATTGACTGCTAGAAATCAAAATTGTGATGAGGGCCCAACTTCAGAAAACTGCAGCCGTCAAGGTTCAGGGATTTGGGCATCAAAGTATGCTGAGCTCTTTGGTTTTTTACCACTGAATCACAAGTCAGTAATCAGAAGGGAAGCTGTAGAAGCATCTCCCTGTTTTTCACCCCCCAAAACTTGTGTCTTAATGGAGCCTCCCAGTGATAAGTTACCTACCAATCTTGCAACTAGTAACTTACGCATCTCTGAATGTCCAGATCTGGTTTGCACGAAAGAGAAGGATGTATCTAATGGGCATCAATCTACCAATGACTCGTTAAATTCTGGTACTTGTTCTATCTGCGAATTCTCATTAGCTGATTTCTTGTAAGTTCTATTTTCTGCGGTCAGAAGCTCGAGTTTCTGTTGTTCTTCCTATTTTGCAGAACCTCTAGATGCAAGCTTGGCAGCCCCTCAGAGCACTCCGATTTGGATGGGCTCTGTTAGCACAATCCGAACAGGTAAGCGGCCTGGTGAAAACACACTTAAGCGGGAACTATGGACCAAGTTTGAAGCAGTATCTACGAACCCGTTACGTTTAGATTTATCTGTCTTCCAAGGAACAAAAGCAAAAGGGTTTCTTGATAGACTCGAAGACGTGTCTCATGAAGATTGAATTGGCAATTTTGAAGTCCCAGAGATAATAAGTGTTGTAACACTTGAATTTCTACTGAAAAATAACGGTGTATTCCAGAAATTGCAGTCTAAGCACGTCCGCTGTAATCTTCCAATTTTGTGAAATCTCAGAAGCAATTTCTCTCATTGTTGCAACTCACAGAACATCCTAGTCAGCCAATCCTCATGATAAATGGTGCTTCTGACTCATGTTTTTTAGTTTCAATATTTGTGGTTTCGTTCCTTTACAAGGCCTGTTAACTTCCCCTTTCCACAATTACTGGTGGAAACATCCATACAAATTATCATAGCCATGAAGTGTTTCACGGCAACGCCAACTTGTGATCAAGTTCTCTCAATTGCAAGGCCCCCATAGTCACTTTTAAGAAATAAATATGATTCTCTAGATATTTTAAAGCTTCCTTGTTCAACCAGGTGATTGACTAAGGGACCCTTGTAATTGCTTCTAACTCCCTACTGTTTGTAACGACAAGCCCCACCATTATATACAACAGGAAGTCTGCTGAACTAGATGTTGCAACAGTTTTTTCCCGCCAGTCTTGATTAACACCATTACCACCTGCTTTAGCCGAGTTCATGAGGTGCAGAACAGGAATCATACGTTGCTTCCGGAAGGAAATGGAAGTACATGTTTTCTGTCATCCCAGTCATTCATTGGATTCGGCCTTCAACTAAAAATCTCAACTACTGTATGACTGAAAACCTTGTTTTGGTGCTTCAAACTCAGGTGCGGAGTAGGCCCACTTTGTCTGGTACATTTCCTTTCTAGAAGTCTCCTGCAACTTCATATACGGTGGGTTAGGAGGAGCAGCAGGTGTCATGGGTCCCACATTCCCACCTAAATTCACTTCCTATGATGAATTTCGTGAGTCCAAGCCTTTGAATCGTGAAGGTTCGTTTATAATACATACCAATGCGTTTAGGGTTTCTTAACCGTCCGATTTGATGCCCAAAAGCTGGACTGCGAGATAGACGGTTTAGATCAATTTGAAAAGAGTAAGACCAATTGTAGTCTTGCGCTCTCACTTACCAAGCAAAATTACGCGCGTCCATTATGTAAGAACCTTTTCTTTTTTTTTTCGCTTTTGAAGAAATCGTCCCTTTTAAATACTTGCTTTTCGCGGGATTTATTTTCTCCTCTAAAACCCTGGTTCTGCAAAAACCCTTTCTTTCCCTACTCCAAAATGGCGGAACCGAGCTCCTGGATTCCCCACGTTGAAGCTTTTGTGGATTCATCTCGCCCTTCAACTCAGCAGGTAAACCTCTCGCCATCGAATTCTGCTCAGAATCCGTGAAATTTCTCTTATTTGAAAAAAGCTCTCGTTTCTGCGTGAGATAATTTCATTTTTCTACTCACCTTTTACTTCATCGTTTTCTACTCTCGCTTATTGTATTCATTTTGTTACAGGATGCAAGTCTGGATGCAGTTGCTTCACTGCTGAAGAATGACCTTTTAACTATAGAAGCCTTGGTGAGTTTTAATTGCATGATAGTGGTAATTTTATTTTCTTTTTCTAAGTCGCTTATAGTAAATCCTTCTGTTTTATAGGTAAGAGAGATGGAGATGTACTTAACTACTTCGGATAGCATTATTCGCGGGAGAGGTATTTATGTACTTCATTGTAGATTGATTTAGTTTAATTTTGTTGTTCAATACTACTTCCATACTGATTGTGATTTGATGAGAGGAAGTATCTCCTCATACTTATTGTTCATGTGTTCTTGTCATAAATTCTTTGTTTCAACATGATGTGGGTGTCTTGCTGATGATTAAATCTTATTATGTGAGATATACAAGGTCGTTGTTTGCCATTATTAGACACAAATCATTCCCCTGAGAACTTGGAATTTTAATCCTTGTTACAACTTTGAGTTCTTACGTGGTGCTTGGAAACCATTACAAACATGTTTATTTGCATTTCTCTTCCTTTTCCAGAGACGCATAGGAATAAAAACGATTACAAATGGCTTCTGTTTTTTCTGATGCAATAACTGTTAATACCAAAAAGATTTCTCTTGCACCCTTAACATTTCAGACTGGAAACCTACAGTAAGTGTAGATCCGTGGATAAATATTAAGAACATATTTATAGATGCTATATATGTGCATTCATCTTCTCAGGGTAACATTGCCCTTTCATAGTCAATGAGTTTGTACAGATGTGAAACTGTGGGAGCAAGCCAACTTGCTGGATGTGTTAGATTCTTAACTGCATGTATGAATGCTATGTCAGTGCATGGTTCTAATTGAGGTATTCAGGCAGCATCTTTGATATCACCAACTTATGCCATCAAAACCCTAGCTGATGTTGCCTTGTTCCTGATCTCACAATTTTGATCAGAACTGATTATGGCTTGACAAATTTGATTTGAACTAAATGCTTCTTATTCATTTGTCTGGGATTTTGCAATGTCTGAGACCCTCTTTCAGCATCTGTTTGATCAAAATAGTCTGGGCAATGGTGCTTAAAATAATTGTCAATTTGTTTCTTTTTGCTGAAAAACCAGAACAGAAGAGCACTTAGATCTGGTTGTGCTGAAAATTTTGTGGTTCCTTCTATATCATTGTTGTTGTTGAGTAGCTTGAACTATGATAGGAACTTGAGGAAGAAGTTTGGACCAAGGCTATTACATAGATTATGTACCAAAGGCACCAGCAACTTTTGACCATCATGTAATGAAGTTTTTCAAACAAGATATGGGATCTTTAAAGCACTCTATCATCGCATACTAATGTGGCTTTTGTTGCCTTCAGGGTTCTTTAGATTATTAGATCTATAGATCATCAACCAGCTAGAAGCTTTTGCATCATGCCCTTGAGTTTCCATTGCCTTTGGATTTCTTTAGATGATTAAATCTATAGATCATAAACCAGCTAGACATGTTTGCTTCATGCCCTCGAGTTATTAACAGATGAATTGGTAAGCAGCACTAGTATTTCATTCTTCATAGAAGGCCTGCATGATTGGAATTCTATAAAGAAAGCTCTGGCTTTTCATATTCTAGTGTTCTGGTCCTGTTTCTTCATCTATTTCAAGGTCAAAGTCTTGGTACAATTTCCCTTCTCGAAACTGCTTGGGTTCTTCTTAGATTTTTGCGATTGTTTTCCTTTGGGTGGTGTTACACCCTATGTTTTTGAAATACAATATTATTTAATTTAAACTCATTTTGAAAGTTCGGATCCTCTTTTGAAAATAAGGTCAGCCCTGGTGCATGAAGCTCCTGTCTATGCGGGTTCTGGAGAAGGGGCGGACCACAAGGGCCTATAGTATGTAGCCTTACCTTGTTTTTGCAGGAGCCTGTTTCTATGCCTTGAACCCGTGATCTCAAGATCACATGACAACAACTATTTTGAAAATGCCTTTGCAAAATCAATCATAATTTTCACAAAAATCATTTTCGAAACCCAAGCACTATTTATTCCAAAAACAAGGCCAACATTTGAGTCATAACACATCCTTCAACTTCAAATATAGATTTCCAGAGTTTTGTCAATCACAACCCAATCATAAATGAAAAGTTTACTAAAATAAAAGTCTAGCACATTGTGCTTTATTACATCAATAATCAATAACCTAAAATACAAAAGTAAATATAGACATAAGCTGGTGCCTCACTTTTTTTGCTGAAGTACTTTCTCCTACAATTCCTTGAGTTTTGCTCTTAGGTTTTCTATGTTGATCTGCAAGGTTTTTGATAGTTTTAGTATATGGGGATATACTTTTTAGATAAAACTAAAACTACAAACTCAAAAACTACGGGATAACAGCACACAAGCACTCAATTGCTTTTGAAATCATATTTCCATGCAAGAAATCACACGACTAAATTTCTTATTAGCCATTCACACATTGCTTCTTAGCACATTATGATCATACACATGCTTCCTTACATGTCTTTGTCTATGTAAAATAAATATTAACTTGCCATTTCAAGTCAAACCATGATGCATTTAGATTTCATTTAAAGTAATGATATCAAACTAATCAAATTAGCATATCTCCTGTCTGTAGAGATTTCTAATCCTGTCATTGGCACATCTACCACTATGGTCATGAGTACTCATCCATCATCTAGGTTAATCTATCAAATCATCAATCTCGCTCCCAGAAGCATGAAAATAAGAATCTTGTGGAATCCAAAACTATGCCAACGAACTGTCTTGCTAAAACGTGTGCTTGTTGGTATTCAAGGGGGACTCCAACAGCATCCTCATGGGTCCTATGGTTGTCTAGAAAGGGCATCGTGAGTTGCCTAACATAATCGAGAAACATGCCTTCTTTGAGCTAAATTGGGTACCTAACACCCCTTGTGGTTGGAGGCTAGGTGACTAACCTGTACTAAACTCCTAGCTTAGCTCCCATTAGGCTCATTATCCTATCTCAAATCCTGGGTATCACTATCCTCTCATACATTTTGCAAAAACTTAGCAAAACATATTCAAAACTTTTGAAAACACTCATCATATGGTAGCTCTTTTTCAACTAGACCAACTGTGAACTTTCCAAAACACAAAGCATGTAAAAGCTCTTCTTTTCCAAGCCAAACTAAATTTGCACAATATAATAAGATCTCAGCTCACTTTAGTGCTAAATCAAATTGTTTTGAAAAACACTTCCAAAACATCAAAATCATGTTACCACTTTAGGCTAAACTGAGCATAACTTTGTTTTTTAAATCATTAATATATTGTTTTGAAAACCATATTCATAACATCAAGTACCAAGCATATCTTTTTGCTGAAAACCAAACATAATATAATATCAAATCACGTTCTTAAATTTTAGAGCTAAATCAAATCATGTTCTTCAACAATATAATATGATCTCAGCTCACGTTAGAGCTAAATCAAACATTAATAAATTGTTTTGAAAAACACTTCCAAAACATCGAAATCATGTTACCACTTTAGGCTAAATCCGAGCATAACTTTGTTTTTGAATCATTTAATGTATTGTTTTGAAAACCATATTCAAAACATCAAGTTCAAGCATATCTTTATGCTAAAAACCAAACATAATATCATCAAGTCATGTTCTTAAACTTTCCATTTAGAGACTTCTATCAAGTATGGTTTTCTCCTCGACAGTAATTACACGTCAGATGTTTTTCCTATCAGGCAAGCTGCGTAATTCCCTTAGTGGCTTTCATGAACCATGGGCCTTTAACGATCCTATTCACAATCTTAAATTGGGAGTTTCTAAACAAATTGTTCCTGTGGATGAGTTGATAGAAGAGGGATCCAAGAGGAATCGGATTGTTAGATGCTAAGTAGAAAACTGTGCTATGGTTTGTCATGGCTTGGAACTTGGAGATTCATGATGGAGTTGAAGGACTTGGAGAAAATCGGTAATAGAAGCAAAAGAGAAGGGAGAAAAGCTTTGGGAAGAAACCTTCCTTGCTATGCTCAAGAACCTTTGCTGTAAGGTACTCGAGGATGGCTACTGAGGGTAGTTCTAGTAATTTGGGCCTTTTTGTAAATTACACAGCTTTCATTGCTGTCGATTGGCATCAACCTTCATTATTGATTCTGCTTTGGTCTTCATTGCCAGTTTGTCCTGAATCTGTAAAAAACATGACAGACACATCTAAATCCATCCTCTTGGTCGATTCTTTTCATTATGAGAATCTAACTCTCTAGATTACTACCTCCAAACTTGAGGGAAGGAATTTTATGGAATGGTGCAAGTTTGTGAAGATTTCTTTGAAAACCAAAGGGAGTTTAAATATTTTAATGAAGTGGAAAAACCATCAGAAGACAAGGGTCCTAAATACGAAAGCTGAGATGTAGAGAAATTATATGGTGATGTCTTGGCTACTTCACTTTATGGAGCCCTATATCAGGAAAACATACATACTACTGCCCACATCCTAAGAAATTTGAGATGCTGTGAATAGAGCAGGTAATGTTGGTTTTGTTACACAAATATTTCAAATTAAAGAGGCAAATTTACAACAGCAAACAGGGGTCCATGAATGTCACAGACTACTTCAACATGTGCAAAAGATTATTGACAGAATCAGACTTGTACCAAAACATAGAGCTGTAATCCTTTGAAGATGGAAAGACGATAAAGAATCTTATGGAAAGGGAACGTGTCATACACTTCTTTTATGGACTAAACTCTTGAGTATGATTAAGCTAGAGATTGCGTCCTAGGGAGTGATCCTCTACTAGATCCTAATGAAGCATTTCCTATTATTAGAGATGAAGAAAGCAACACGAAACTGGTGGGCATCAAAACCATGGAGGATGGAGACACAACCATTCAAAATTCTGCAATTGCCTCGACTAAGTCTGCTGATAAGAAGAAGGTCCATGACAAGGACTAACTTTGACGTGACTATTGCAATAGACAAAGACACACACGGGCTACGTGTTGGAAGTTACACGGGAAGCCTCACAATTTAAAGCAACTTGCCTATCGAGGAGGATTTCAACCCAACCACCGAAGTCATGCAAATCTAACCATGACTGTGATGGAAACAATGGACACGAGTCAGGAGGATTTAATTGGCATGACATTGAGAGGCTAGAAAACCGTTAACTTAGCTGGACAGCCCCAACGCCAACAGCCACATCTCCAACTCTGAACCCTCCATTATAAGTTCTTATTCCATGGCTTTCTCAGGTATGAAGGCGTAGTCAATACACTCAAAATCTAATTCTCATACCTAGATTCTTGATTCAGGTGCTTCTGATCACGTGACCAATCTTTCCAATATTTTTTCTATCTATTCACTATGTTAAGGTAGACAAAAAATCAAAATTGTTGACAGAACTTTTTCCACGGTTGCCGGTCAAGGAACCTATTAATATCTCAAACACAATAAACCCTTCATTCAATTCTTCATGTTTTGGAAATTGGATTACAACTTGTTGTCAATTGGAATACTCACAAAGGACCTAAATTGCTTAGTTAAATTTACTCTATTTGGTTGTTATTTTTAGGATCGATCAGGAAGATGATTGGGCTTGGTAAAATGAGAGATGAACTTTACTACTTGGATATAGATTCGAGTGGTGACAAAGAGCCTCAATGTCTAATTTCTTAGAATACTAGTTTGGATCAGATTTTATCTTTGGCATAATCACTTAGGTCATCTACCTTTTACGTTGCTCTATAAATTGTTTTCCAACCCATTTCAGAATGTTGATGTGAGTAGTTTACATTGTGAGTCTTGCATATTTACTAAACATCATCGTACTACCTTTCCAATAAAGGAGTCAATTTTATTCTCCATTCAATTTGATTCATTCTGATGTGTGGGGTTCATCTCGTGTTACAATCATTCTGACACTCAGTGGTTTGTTATCTTTATTGATGATTGTAGAAGTTCCTATTATATTTTCCATGTTTCAAAAGTTTATCAAAAACCAATTTGGTGTCAATATTCGGACTTGGAGATCTGACAAGACAAAGAATACTTTAACTAAGAACTCATGACATGGCTTGGTGTGATACACCTCAAGAAAATGGTATTGCTGAAAGGAAAAATAGACATCTTCTTGAAGTTGCTTGGTCTCTATTGTTTCAAATAGTTGTATCAAAGTACTATCAGGGAGATGTCGTCCTTACTACAGCCTATCTGATCAATAGAATGCCTACTAGAGTTCTTAGAAATGAAAGCACTATAAAGAAACTTATGACCCTGTTTCTATGTTTCTAAGGGGTTGGATCTTTACCACCAACGATGTTTGCGTGTCTCTACTAAGCTCATATTCAAGGTAAGGCTGCCTACTATAGGCCCTTGTGGTCTGCCCCTTCCCCAGACCCCGCATATGCGGGAGCTTCATGCACCGGGGCTGGCCTTTTTTACTAAGCTCATATTCAATCTCATCTGCGTAGTAAGCTTGATCCTAGAGCTGTGAAGTGTGTTTTCCTAGGATCCTCTTTAACAAAAAGGGGTACAAGTGTTTTCATCTTCCCGCTAAAAGGACCTATGGCACTAATCGATGTAATCTTTGTCGAGATGTCGTCCTTACTACAGCCTATCTGATCAATAGAATGCCTACTAGAGTTCTTAGAAATGAAAGCACTATAAAGAAACTTATGACCCTGTTTCTATGTTTCTAAGGGGTTGGATCTTTACCACCAACGATGTTTGCGTGTCTCTACTAAGCTCATATTCAAGGTAAGGCTGCCTACTATAGGCCCTTGTGGTGCCCCTTCCCAGGACCCCGCATATGCGGGAGCTTCATGCACCGGGGCTGGCCTTTTTTACTAAGCTCATATTCAATCTCATCTGCGTAGTAAGCTTGATCCTAGAGCTGTGAAGTGTGTTTTCCTAGGATCCTCTTTAACAAAAAGGGGTACAAGTGTTTTCATCTTCCCGCTAAAAGGACCTATGGCACTAATCGATGTAATCTTTGTCGAGATGTCGTCCTTACTACAGCCTATCTGATCAATAGAATGCCTACTAGAGTTCTTAGAAATGAAAGCACTATAAAGAAACTTATGACCCTGTTTCTATGTTTCTAAGGGGTTGGATCTTTACCACCAACGATGTTTGCGTGTCTCTACTAAGCTCATATTCAAGGTAAGGCTGCCTACTATAGGCCCTTGTGGTCTGCCCCTTCCCCAGACCCCGCATATGCGGGAGCTTCATGCACCGGGGCTGGCCTTTTTTACTAAGCTCATATTCAATCTCATCTGCGTAGTAAGCTTGATCCTAGAGCTGTGAAGTGTGTTTTCCTAGGATCCTCTTTAACAAAAAGGGGTACAAGTGTTTTCATCTTCCCGCTAAAAGGACCTATGGCACTAATCGATGTAATCTTTGTCGAGAATCAACATTAATTTACTAAGCCACATCTTACAGGGGGAGAATGGCTCGAGAGAGAGAGAGGTGGGATTGGCATGGAGTGGAGAACCCTCATCCCAAAAGCATTGAACTGATCTAGTAGTTAAGAGAAGGTATAGAGGACCCAAACACCTCACACCCCATGACCCCTCAACCCAAAAACTAACCTAAGTGTACTTCAATATCTATAACAACCTCTCAACCTACACCAAATGTAGAGATTGATATTGAGTCTTGGTAAACACCGACTTCAAAGATGTATTCAAGGAGGAAAAGGTTCACCACCACTTTTGAACCAGGTAATGGAAATAATACACAAGGTAACTCTATATCTCTTCCTTCAAATGATCTTGATTTAACTATTGCTCTTAGAAAGGGGGTTCAGAGTTGTATCCTACACCCCATGTCTCACTTTGTGTCCTTGCAGAGTCTTTCTCCTCAATATTGTGCTTTCCTCACAGCTGTTCTGTCCCAAAATTTCCTACATTTGTTGAAGTGGCCCTAACCTCAAAGCCATGGATGAGAGATTAAATGCCCTAGAGAAGAATCAGACATGGTAGATCATGATTTACCCAAATATAAGAAGACTGTTCACTGCAAGTGGATCTACATCATCAAGTACAAACCTGATGGAACGCTGGAGAGATACAAGGCAAGACTTGTTGTGAAAGAATATACCCAGATTTATGGGATGAACTATCATGAGATGTTTGCACCTCTGGCCATAATTAACACAATCAAGGTTTTCTTCTCTTTAGTGGCAATGAGGGAATGGCCACCACCAATCGGATGTGAAGAATGCATTCCTCCATGGAGACTTGGAAGAGGAAGTTTACATAAATCTTTCACAAGGATATCGAGAGAACTTGAGAGGAGCAAGGTGTACAAGCTGAGAAAGTCCCTCTGTGGCTTGAAGTAATCACCACGGGTATGGTTTGGTAGATTTACCAAAGCTATGAGAAACTAGGGTCATTTTCGAAGTCAAAGTGACCTCACTCTTTTCATAAAGAATTCTATGAAAAAGGGAATTACAAATTTGATAGTAGATGATGGTATCATTGTGATAGGTGATGATCATGAAGAACCAGTTCGAATCTTTCAAAAGAATTTGAAATTAAAGACCTGGGTAACCCGAGATATTTCTTGGGAATAGGTCACAATATAGAATCTTCATCTTTCAACAGAAATATACTCAATATTTAATTCAGGAGGTTGGAATGATTGGCTACAAACTAGTTGATAATCCAATTTAGGTAAATCATCAACTCAGAGGATTAGTAGAGGGCGTTGAACTGGTGGATAAAGGAGAATATCAGAAAATGGTGGGTAGACTAATATACTTGTATCACACAAGGTAGACATTGTCTACTTTGTTAGCATTGTCAGCCTGTTTATGCATGCTCCTAAAAAAACTTATCTTGATATTGTCTATAGAATCCTACAATATTTGAAGGGATTCCTAGGTTAAGGCCTTTTATTTCAGAAAGGTGAAGCACTTAAGCTGGAGGCTTATACAAATGTGGATTGGACAAGTTCCAAGACAGACTAGAGGGTCAACTTTTGGGTACTATACCTTCCCAGCTACGAACCTGATTGCTTGTTGGAGTAGAAACAACTGGTTGTGGCACGCATTAGTGCCGAGGCAGAGTTTCGAGCCATGACACACAAAATATGTGAACTCTTGTGGTTGAGAACAATTCTATCTAACTTAAAATTCAGAATGGAAGGTCCTATGATGCTATATTTTGACAACAAGGCTGCAATACGCATTGCTCACAACCCAGCTCAACACTGGACTAAGCATGTTAAAATCAACAGGCATTTCATCAAGGAAAAAGTTGACACAGGGCTGATTTCTGTACCTTATGTTTCTTCTAATGATTAAATATTAGTGCTTACGAAAAAACTACCCACTTGCATTCCAGCATTTAATCAGCAAGCTTGGAATGCAAATTATCTTTGCATCAGCTTGAAGGGGAGTGTTGGAATGTAATATTCTGCATTATCGAGATAATATTGTATCTCCTTAAATCCTCTACTGATTCACCATTGACTGCCTTTACCATAGCTGTAGATAACAGTTAACTCACTTGTCTCATGTGATTTGATCTTATCCTGTATAGTTAACCCTTGTACTCCTTTATAAATTGAGATACTGAAAACAACGAGATCAATGAAAAAACAATGGATTTACCTTTTCATATCTGGTCAAATTCTTTACTTTTATTTCTCTTATTCATCAGCAAAGCAATCTAAGGTGTTTGATAGTTTTGGCTCCTTCACTTCTTGTGTCTGGATTTGTATAATGGAATCATATCCATATGATGCAGAGTTATATTGCTCTCGTTCTATTTGAGCTTCTTTTCCCATATTTTCTCTCGTTCAACAAGGTTCTGTTTCATTTGTGGGAAAAAGAAAAAAGAAAAAGAAAAAAAATCTGATGGTGGGATTTGATCAGCACCTCTCTGAATTCATGAAGTACAACTGGACATGTGGACCACAAGCATTCAGAACCTTAGAGTTTGAGAATTCGTAGTTGCTGGAGAAAGTATATCCAAGAAAAGCGTTTTGGAAGTGGGTAACACGTTCTTCCCTAAATTGGTCAAACGTGTTTGGATTTGGAATCACATTCTGTAGCTGTGGGGAAATGTATTGAGGATGCGCTTTACAAAATTAGATTGCCATTCGTTTTCACGTGGTCTCCAATTCCCTCAGGTAAATTCAGCTAAAAATGTACCACTTGATGTATCGATAATAATGAATAAAGCCAAAAAAAAAGAAAAAGAAAAAAGGGGTTAATAATAACCTCAGAAACAAAAATTTCTTGTATATATCTGTGCATGCTTACATGCAGGTGTGTCTGTTTGTTGATTTAGAAACCTGAAAATTTGACTTGACTTGAAAGTGGACAGCTAGAGTTAACATGAAATTCTGCAAGAAATTGAAATTATGAATATTAAATTGAAATGCTCAAATATATATACTTCAGTGCTTTACCTGTAAAGTGAATATGGAAAAAGATTTATAAAACACAAATTGCACATTCAGTGATCAAAACCAGTAATATACTAGGATTTTCTATGGATGAGCTGTAGCACAAATTCTTCTTCAATTTGGTGATCCCGGCCCTTGAGCTGTGGAGGCATTGTTGACGAATGGAGACCACTGTCAATTCATTTTTAACCATCTACTATTTAGAAGTAAATGGCTAGAGCTTCTAATCTTTAAATTAAAGTTGAATTTTGCTGCCTGACTCATCCATGGCAGCGCCTACCAGATCAATGGTTTTGGTCATTAATTAGGTTGCTTGACATGTTCTTTCAGTGGGTCATATAGGATATGCAATTATGCTATAGATAGGCCTATTTTCATTTGGGAGGGTGGCAGCAAAATTATAATTAGAGCTCATTATTCTCATTGATCCAAACCATCTAATTCGCAGGGAAATGCTTGGGCCACTAGCCAAGTTAAGCCCTCTGATTTTGTGGCCCTTAAATTGACAGTTAACAGATGAAGGCAAAAATGCTCTCTGATTAACACCCACATAACAAAGGGCCAGAATTATTAATGGTGGAATAGTTTTATGACTCTTTAATGTTATGGTCTACAGGTTGAGTGATTTTGGTTAATTAGAGTGGGTCCTACTTTAACTTTTTCTTGGCCAAGAGAAAAGTGCTCATCCATGTGTAAGAATCCACATTTTGTTCTCTCCTTTTTTTTTCTTTGCCCAAATTTAAGTAAGGAAAAGAGACTATACCAAAAGAATATGAAAGAGGTAGAAAATGCTGGAAGTGAAGATAGTGAAGAAGAACAAGAAGAAACAGAAGAAAGGTTGAATTTAGTTGGATTCTGGAATTTTTATTTGATTCAAGGATTATGTTTTTGCTTTTCTTCCTTTCTGCATGGGAAGAGGAATCCAAAGTTGGGGTCATCGGAGTCCATGGATCTGCAGCTGGTTAATGTTTAGTTTTCATTAGGGTTTTTGACTTGTTTGGGATAAACTTCTTGGGTATTTATGGATATAGGTTGAATTGGGCTTTTTTCCCCTAATGAACTGGGTTTGTTGAAACCTTTATTTTCTTTCCCTTATGATTTGATGCTTTGGGTTTTGTGGTGAGAGATCTCTTCTTTAATAAATTTGTTGGTATATTTTAAAACTTGATGAATAATCTGAGAAACTTCTTGCTAAATCTCAAATCAAGGAATCAATTGATTTGATAACTCGATCAATTTAACTCTCTGAGGAGTTACATAGGTAAGTTGAGAAGAAGTGGGCAGACTTGGAAATAACACAAGCTCAACAAGTCATTTGACAAGTGACTCAAATGACAGTTGAGACGAGTTAGCTCATGGTTTTAAACTATCCTCAATTAATGTATGTAACTATATGGTATAAAATTACATCACTCAGCACTTTCCCCTTCCTCCTTTCCAAAACCATTCCTGCTTTGCTTCTCAGTTTCACATTCCGTGATTGCAACTATGATTGAGATAGCTAAGTTGCGACATGATACTTGTTTGTGCTGTTTAGGGTCTACTAATGTTCTACTTGGCATATATGTGGATGGTTTCTTTTGCTTGTAACTTGTTTCCTATTCTAATTGCTTTAGTAGCTTGTTTTTAGTTCTTTCTTTAGCTTTGTTTTCTTTTGGTTCCATATTAGCAATTCAACTTTGCTTGAATTTCAGGTATTCTTCTTTTAGCGGAAGTTCTTAAGCGTCTTGTATCTATGCCGTTGGACAATGCAACCATACACAGTTTAATAGGATTCTTCACATCAAGACTGGTGAGTTGCACTTGCTTGGAACGTTTTGTACACACACACACACACACACACACACACACACACACACACACACACACACACACACACACACACACACACACACACACACACACACACACATGTCTAACTTCTGCATATTAGATTGGTTTCTTGATTCCTTTCTTTTCTACCAATTAAGTTATTTGTCTGGATCATTCAAACTTGTATCTAAGAGTTCTTTGTTAATCTATGGCTCTATGCTCTATTTATTCAATGGCAAAAGTGTCTGGAAAGTAACAGTTGAGTCCAAATCAGGGTTCCCAAGCAGGAAAGTTGGTCAGTAATAAGAAATTGTACAAATAATGATCACGCAAGAGAATAAGTGGATGAGTAAGAAATGACCATACACCAAATGGTCTGTACTACATACAGAAATGAGCTGACTTGGCAAAAGGTTTATGGAAAGCAACCTTAATTTGTTGAAAATTATCATTTTAGGAATTACTTTTAGTTATGTTGGGTTGTGTGTTATGTGGAAAATAATGTTGAGATTTTGAATGATTTGACCTGAGCAGTAGTGGCAAAGAGTTTATCGGGAGATTTGAGAAAGAGACTCTATTACGACATCTTTTACTCGACCAACTAATTTAGTGGGAGATTGTCACTAAATCATTTTGTGGCATTGCAATCTCTGGCTTGAGAGAGCTTCTGCTATTTATATAGGAAGGTTGGGTGGGAGGTCATTCTCTACATTGATTATATTTCGACATATTTAGGGGAAATTGTCACCGAATCATTTAGTGGAATTTCAATATCTGACTTTAGGAACTTCTGCTGCTTGTAGGAATAACATTTTCTTGCTTTGTATATGCCTATACTTTCACTATTGTTAACTGGTGTAAATTTATCATCTAGGTTTAGGCTTAGGCAACTGTGGACACACTGGAGATGATCACAGAATTAGAGACCTTGCTGGTTTGACTTGGTGGGTCTCTTCTGTCTTTAAACATGAAAATCAAGAGGTAGTAATTCTCAAGTTTATCAAAATGTGGACTCAGTCACACCTTGAAGCCTGTTGTCTGTGGTGCTTCCAGCAATATCATCTAGTGGGTGGAATCTGTGGCAATTTGCTGATGCCTTACTAGAAGATATCTGTAGGGCTGGAGGGTTGTTCTGTTTCTTTTCTGCATGTTACGAGTTATTGATTCTCTTACAAGAGCTCTCCGGCGACAGGAGATTGTATCCTGCAGTTTCTTACAGCCATTCCGAACCCCATGTAGTTTTTATCATTTTATTCCTATTTTTTAGCCCAGTGTCATCTTTTTGAGTATTTTGTACCTCTCCTCTTTCTCTTTTATAATTTTTTTTTTTTTTCCATTTTAGCTGAGAAGAAAAATGGGTTTGTTGATTTTGTGGTGTATATTAATTTTAACATTGTTGAGGGAAATTATGGTACTTCATATAGTAGTCCTATTTGTTGATCCCATACCTGTGTCATCGTGCTAGTTTGGGCCTCCAATTGCGATGTATTGGTGAAATGGTCAATGCTAGACTGGTATGAATTAAAAATAATTCAAATTGCTGAAAACAGCTCAAAATTCAGGAAAAATCTAAAAAGGGAAAAATATAGAAAGAAAAGGAAAAGATAAATGAACATAAAATTTTTTTGATTCAATGAATTATATTCATCAAATGTTATGAATATAACAAAAACTTAATATTCCATTCAATCTCCAACAATTTAATAGCATGTAAAAAGCATGTAATTCTCAAAACATGATATTGCATTCAAATCCAACAAAATGCATTCATAATGTTCATAATCATATCACAAAGTGGTTAACAATAACAAAACCATGAAGTACTGCATCATCATCGTCATCAAGACCTTATTTCGATTAGGGGTCAGCCACATGAATCTTGTTCCTCCATTCCCCTCTATCAAGTATCATGGCTTCATTTAGTCCCAAAGTTTTAAAATATTTTCTCAGTATTTCTATCTATGCTCTTTTGGGCCTTTTCCTTGGCCTTTTAAAACCTTCGACTTTCATTGCCTCACTCTTTCTAAGTGGTGCCGTTTTCGGCCTTTGTTAGACATGTCCTAACCATCTAAGTCTAAACTCCCTCATCTTGTTACCTATTGGTGCTACTCCTAAGTTTCCTCTAATGTTTTCATTTATAATTCTATCCTTTCTTGTCTTGCCACTTGTCCATCTCAACATCCTCATTGCAATTATATTCATCCTATGTACATGATGTTCCTTATAGCCATCCTATAGAATTTTCCTTTTAGTTTGAGTGGCACATCGATCATACAAAACTCCAGAGATGCAGCTCCATTTGTTCCAATCGGCTTGGATTCTTTGGGTAAACTCCCTCTCAATCTTTCCGCTCTTATGAATCATCAATCCTAAGTATCAAAAGTGGTCTTTTAGGGGGACTTCTTGGTTATCAATATTTACTGGTGCTCTACTCCTACTCTTTCCTTGCTAAAACTGCATTCCATATACTCTGTCTTAATTCGACTGATTTAAATTCTTTGGATTCGCTTCTCTCTATAACTCTAGCTTTGTTTACGCCCTCCATTGTCTCACTAATTAAAACTTTATCATTTGCAAATAATATACACTAGGAATCTCTTCATAAAAATGTTTTGTTAACTCATCCACAACCAAGGTGAAAAGGATGGGCTTAATGTCGATCTTTGTTGCAATCCTAGTGTGATTGGAAAATCACCGGTCTCTTCGCTTGTGGTCTTAACATTTGTTATTGCTCCCTCATATATATCTTTAATTATGTTTATATATTTGTGCGAAACCCCTCTTTCCTAACACCCACTATATTAACTCTTTAGTGACCCTATCATAAGCGTTTTCTAAGTAAAAAATGACCATGTGGAGGCCCTTACTCCTCTCCTTATATTTCTCTATCATTTGTCTAAGTAGGAAGCTATGTAGTTGCTGGCTTAGTAGATTCAACTTAAGCCTAGAGGGACTAGGCGTGTCTCCTCACGCGACTGGTTCACGAGGTGCAACATTACTTAATTAAAAATTTCAAAAAAAGAAATTAAAAATAAATCCCAAAAATTACTAAAAAGTCTGAAAAATAAGAAAACCATAGAAATATAAAGATATGAACAAATACTTGTCAAATGAGTGAAATAGAATCATTAAGTAATAAATCAATATATCAATAACCTAAGGTCAAACCAAACAATCAATATCAACTAAATACTCCCTATTCAGACACAAAGAAGGAAGTTTTAGAAACATACAAATATAATGTACCAATCTCCATACTACTCCCTCATTCTCTCCTGGCCTCATCATCATCGCCTCCATCTTCCTATAAATCCAATAATAATAAACAATCAAACAATGGTTAAAGAAACGAAGTAAAATAAATGTTAGAGTTAACTATTAAGAATTAATACTTAAGACTTAAGAGTTATCTTCTTGCACTTCTTCCTCATCAGGAAGATCAAGATTGTCATCAGAATCCTCTCTCTTTGAGATATAAGCATCCTTCTCAGTTTCCTCATTGTCCTACTCTTGTTCTTGTTGGAGAATAAGAAATGGGGCTGCCTCTTTGCCCCCTCCTTTGCATTTGGTACTGCTTAGTAGATGGAACATCATGTTCACTTGATCCTCCAACAAGCTCAACATTTAACCAAGTGAGGTTATCACCTAGATTTACCAGATCATCCTCATATCTGTTGAACAATCTTCTCATCATTTTCGTCTACCTCTCGTAACAGAATGGATCTGTATATATGTCTGCATTTTCAAACAATCCTCATGTCGACAGCGGAAGCACTGATTGTATTGAATATATACTAGATAGTTCATTGTCTTAGTATGCAACATATTCCTTTTCTTTGTGTGGATCTGAAAAAATACTTGTAAATTTAAAATATAATGTAAAGATAATGATGAAATAAGTAATAACTAATAAGTATTAAATTTTAGTATCTAAATAGCTTATGTTCTCAAAGACACTTCAGTTACGCTTGTAAGGAGAAGTGCTGCATATCTAGGAGAGGACCCTAATGGCGAATATTTGAAGATGTGAAGCTTCAGCCCCAAAGTTAATCCACGACTCGTTTACAAAACTTGAAGAAAATTAAAGTTAGAAAACTAAACAAAATTAGAATAGCATAAAATTTAGAAGTTAAAACATAGAATAACATAAAACACTTACAAGGAGCTAGGTTTTTCTTTTGCATATTGCCAGGTCATTGCCAAACAAGCCTCTAGCATGTTTATAAATAGATATCTCATCTACTACAATGTCAACCTCTTTTTCATCATAAAACCTACTAATGGCATGTATTGGACCATTCTTAATATCACTATTGCACCCAATTTCAACATCATGATCGTAGTAAAAGGATGGGTTGAGGTAATATCCTGCTGCATGCAAAGGCTGGTAAAGCTGAAAACTCCATCTGTTGTTTATAATCCCCCAAATATGGTTTGCTTGATGCTCTCGTCCCCTACTAGATTGACTTGAATCTTTTCTTTAACTCTAGCTATGGCCTTGAAGATATATCCCATTGCCAGCTTCTCACTGTCAAATACCTTCAAAACCTCTGCAAGTGGGGCCATGATCTTTAAACAAAAGAGAACCTGGTTTTAGAAGCTGGTGCAGGACATAATTCTTTCAACTCTTTTACCTTCAAGCCTTTTTGGCCATCTACTGTTCATACACTCTGAAGAGTGGAAAATTGCCCTCAACGTTGTCTTCAAATTATAAATGCTTTTGAAAACTGAAGAAGTTGGTGGCGAAGCGCGTTACTATAGGTCAGGCCAAATCTTTATTCTTCACAAATCTTCTCATAAGATGAAAGATGTGTGTGGCTATAAATAAACATCGTCATAGCTCTAGCTTTTGCCATAGTTTACTTTACACTTTGCAATTTGTCCATGTCCTCTAACATAAGATATATGCAGTGTGTCGTATAAGGGGTCCAATACAAATGAGGCCTCCTCACCATTAACTCTCTTCTCGTAGCCACGTAGTTGGTGGCATTGTCGGTTATAACCTAAAATATACAAAGGTAAAATTACGTAGGGTTAACTTGCATCATAATTATAAACAAGTTAATACTTAATAGATTATAGATATGAAACTAAACAATTACCTAAACTATGTTGTTTTCTCTAATTCCATCAATCACCTTCTCAAGCATGTGAAGTATTAAGTTTGCCATCTTGGCATATGTAGATCCATCAATAGATTTAAAAAAACTGTTCTAGTTGGATAGTTTACCAGAAAGTTAACAAGGGGCGACCCTTGCTGTTGGTCCACTAATACGACATAATAGAGCATCCATACCTTAAAAGCATAAATAAAATTGCTTGTAAATCGTTTAGTGTTACCTTGAGAGGAATATACAAGGGCGTGAAAAAGAACACTGAACACATACACAATCCAATTAGCTTTACACTGTTCTATATATTCTTTTGTCTTATTTACTTGCTTCTAAAGAAGGCTCACCCTTAACTAGTGATACGGGGGTGCCTTGAAACCTTAGTCATATAAGATTACTAGTTTGTAAGAATAGGTAAAAGGCTAAAACAAGTAATAAACTAGTAATTATTTAAAGTATAAGACATATACTTGGACCATGTTGCACAACTGCCTCTAATATGGTCTGAAAGGAATGACAACGAACATTATTGAATGCAATGCTATTATCATAGAACCAAGAGGCAATGTAATTGAGTGCTGTTGTCTTAAACTCCTTATAAGCTCTGTTCATTGTCGTTTGCTGCATAGGTGCCTTTCCCTTACTTTAGGCCTCAAGGCTAGGAGCAAAGAGATAGTCAATAGTTACCTTTGTTGTTTGTTGTGTGGGTGCTTTTCCCCTGCTCTTCTTGTTTCCAATGGAAATGCCACAAGCCCTAGTATTGTCAATCTCCTCCACGTCATAATCAGCATCATCATGCAAGCCGAATAAATTCTATGGCTTCTCCATCTCCTTTAGTATTCTCTCTTTGTTCTCTTTTTTCTTCTTTGATTCATTCATGTAATCTAATATTTTCTTAGATATCTCAGGAGTGGCAAGAGAGCATTTTTTTTGCATTTTTGTGACCGCTCGTCAAATGTTGTTTCAATCTAAATATTCCATTGCTATACCTATTCTCACATAGCTTGCAGCAAACTAAATTTTTGTCATTTGGATCCCTTGCCTCTCTACATTCCCATCTTGTGTCCATTGATTTTAATGCTGCGTTGTTGATGACGACAACATATTATAGTTATATACTTGTGGAATGGAAACCTAATTTGAACCCTGTAAACAAAGTTAACAAACATAAGAAATTAACATAAAAGTAAGAAATAGTTAAGAGAAACATAGATAATATGAAAAATATGTTGTGTATTTATCACTTTTTAGCATTAGAATGGAAACAATATACATTTGTTTCTTTTCTCGTATTGGAATGTAAAAAATAGACTATATTTTGTGTATTTCAGAAAAAATAACAAAAAAGTAAAACCACAATTAAAAAACATCCATATTATGAAAAGTATAATGTGGAATTGTCATTTTTAGCATTAGTACTGAAATTAACAAAAAAAAGCAATGTATTTCATGAATTTTTGAAGAAAGTAAAAAAAAAAAGAAGTAAAAAAACATATAAATTATGAGAAGTATGATGTGGAATCATCATTTTTTAGCATTAGTACTGAGATTAAAAAAAAAAAAAAAACTGTAATGTATTTCATGAATTTTACAAGAAAGTAACAAAAAAAAACAAACACCAATAAAAAAAAATGCAAATTATGAAAAGTATGATGTGAATTGTCATTTTTTAGCATTAGAATGATTCTTTTAGCATTAGTACTGAAATTAACAAAGAAACAGTAATGCATTTAATGTTTTTTAGAATAAAGTAACAAAAAAAAGTAAATAAAACATGTAAAATATGAAAACATTGATATTGGATTGTCGATTTTAGTGTTATAATGGAAATATTTACACATTTATTACAAAACAAACACAAACAAAATAAACCGTACTATATACTGTGTATTTTACTGTTTTCATTGAAAAGTAATGAAAAAAAGAAAAAGAAAAAAATACTTATATATATATATATATATATATATGACAATCTTTGCTAAAAAATATAGGAAACTGAAGATACAGTAAATACTACATTAAATCTATGAAAAGAAATAGAAATGATGAAATGGATTTTTCATTTTAGCATTAGATTGTAGATGAAGGGGAGCCTTGGTACAAAGGTAAAGTTGTTGTCGTGTGACCTTGAGGTCATGGGTTCAAGGCATGGAAACAGCCTCTTGTAAAAATGCATGGTAAGGTTTTGTACTACAGACCCTTGTCGTCCACCCCTTACCCGGACGTCGCATATGCGGGACCTTCATGCACCGGAGCTGCCTTTTTAGCATTAGAGTGTAGATATGTTGACTTTTAAACAAAAATCAAGCATTTATCACTAAAATTGAAAAAATAGCATTGTTTTTACCTTTTTTTTTTTTTTTTTTTTTCAGAAAAAGAATAATAGAGAAATACCCAACATAAATCTGAAATTTCTTACTTTTAGTCACTTCAAGAAAGCTTCAATCGCCAATGGAAGTTGAGGATTGTTGCAAGAAGAAGAAAGGAAGTCTCAAAAGAAAAAGAAGAAGAAGAAACTGAAAAATAAGGGTTTTATATCATTTACAGTGAGCCTGAAGTCGGGGGCGTAGAAAGCGCAAGGCGTAGAAAGTCATGCCTAGCTGTGCCTGGCCTTAGTCTAGTCTCATGGATGCGGCTTTTTGCGCCTAGCGACTACATAGCCCTCTCAAGGATGAAACTAAACTGGTTCTCCGATATACTTGTCTCATGCCGTAGCTTCTTCTCGGTGACTTTTTGAAAAAGTTTCATATTGTAGCTCATAGGTTTGATCTCTCGATAAGCAGTTCAGCTTTGTATGTCTCCTATGTAGTTAGAGGCGTGCCTAGGTGCTAGTTATACGCATTGTGCCTGAATTTTGTAAAATCACATGGATTTCAGGCGCCAACGTGAGCCTGGGGTGTGCCTAGAGCCTATGTCTAGGCACGCCTCCGATGCCTAGGTGTAGGTGACGAGTTGTTAAAACCCTGGACTTCAATTTTTTTCATTTTTTCATCTTCCAATCCTATTTTTTCTTCTCTTGAGAGCTTCTATTATGGAAACGACCATTCCTCTTCAAGCTTTTACAGATCTAAGCGAAGAAAAGGTATGGATTCATGAATCTTCCACCTAAAACCCAATTTTTCTGCATAAAACATAAAAATCAGTACCCATTTTTTTTTTTTAAAATTTTTTGGCTTACTTTTTAAATATATATATATATATATATATAAATCTTGATGATTTTTCATTGTATAGGTAGAAACAAACATTCCATTTTGATTTTCTTGTTTGTTAGCTATAGATTAACTTCTGTTTAGTTTTTTTTTCTTCCTTTTCTTGAAAAAGAGTTACATAATTTTGAAATAGCTTTTGTTTTTTACATTTATTCCTTGAAACAGAATTTCATTCACATATATAACTTCCATTCATAAAAATTAGCATGTTTGAGTACTATTTCATCATAGAATTATGATTCTATGTTTTTCTTACTTTTATGGGATTTTTTGAATTTTTATAATTCTTAATATTTATTTTTGTGCCTCGTGATTTAGGCGTGCGCCTAGGTGCACATAAGGCACCCCCCTTGTGCCTAGTTGCACCTTGCGCCTTTAACTACATAGTATGTCTCCTCTATTCTTATAAATTGTTACAATAGAGCTCTTCCTCCATTCATTTGGCATTTTTTTTGATTTTATAATCTTGTTAAACAACTTTATCAACCAAACTACTCTAATATCTCCTATATGCTTCCAAACCTCTATTATTATACCATCGGGCCCAGCGCCTTTCCTAATTCTATCTTTTTCACAGCCTCTTTCACTTCAGATATTCTAATCTTATGATCATATCTATAATGTCCAATGTTATTTGGGTTTTATAATACTTTTAATCCCTATATTCTTAGGGCAATTATCATTTAACATTTTTTGAAAGTAACTTTCCCACCTTTGTTTGATCTCTTCATCTTTGACTACTACCTTTTGGTCATCACTTCTAATGCACTTAGCGTGGTCTAAGTCCTTCCCCTTCTGTTCTCTTATTTTTGCAAGTTTAAACATATCTTTCTCACCTTCTCTTGATCTTAATCTATTATAAAGATCATCATATATGCCTTGAGTTTAGCCTTACTATTCTCGCAGCAACTTTTTTAGCATTCTTATACTGCTCAAAGTTTTCATTAGTTCTAGTCTTCTTCCATGCCTTAAAGCACGCCTGTTTTTCTTTAATCACTTTTTTGCACTTTTTCACTCCACCACCAAGTTTCCTTTACTGATTGCCTTTTACCTTTAGATACTCCTAAGACATCTGTAGCCACTTTCTTAATGGACTTGGCTATATTAATCCACGCAGTGTTTACTTTTACTTCATTATTCCATTTTCCTTTTACCATAAACTTGTTTGTGAGTGAGGTTATTCTCTCCCCTTTTAAGTTTCCCCACTTAGTTTTTGGATACCTATTAAGTTCATTTCCTTTCTTCTATCTTTTAATGTGGATTTCCATAGCCTTTAAGTTATGTTGTGAGGTTAAACTCTCACTGGTATCAACTTACAAACCTTATAACATTGATCTTTTAGTATTCCTAGGTATAAAAAGTCTATTTGGCTTTTGTAGAGTTCACTTTTGAAGGTTATTAAGTGTTTTTTCCTCTTCTTAAAGAATGTGTTTGTGAGGGCTAGGTTATATGCCAAAGCAAAATCGAGGATAGCTTCTCTCTGGTCATTTCGTTCTCTGATATCATACCCTCCATGTACCCTATCATATCTTTCCTTTTCTTTTCCTACATAATTATTGAAGTCCGCTCCTATAAATATCTCCTCTGTGTTGGGAATTTCTTGCATGGCTTTCTCCATATCTTCCCAAAACTGTCTCTTGATTATATCTTCTAACCCTACTTGTGCATATGCTCTTATAACATTTACTATCTTCTCTCCTAGAACAAGTTTTAATATTATAATTCTATCACTAGTTTTTTTAATGTCTACAACTTTATCCTTTAATTTTTTATCCACCACTATCCTATGCCATTTCTATTTTTGTCCTTTCCTATGTGCCCAAGCTTATACCCATTAATTTCTTTAGTTTTAGTCGCTTTGCAATTGGTTTCTTGGATACACGCGATGTTGACTCTCCTATGTTTCATTCTATCTACTAACTTCAGACTCTAATCTGTCAGTGTGCCTATATTCATTGTTGTGATACAAATCTTATTCTCCTGAGCTAGCCTATTTACCCACACACTTCTCGATCCTCATGACATGAACCCATGCCTACTTTCTACTGCGCTTAGGTTCTGATGCAGCATATCTCTTTCGAGGGAACGCTCTAGCAGCCCTTGCCCATTTTTCATTACACTTAGGATCCGATGTAGTGTGTCGCTTTCGGGGGAATGCCCCAGCATCCCTTGCTCATTTTTCACTGCACCTGGGGTTTGATGTAGTGTGTCACTTACCGGGAATGTTAATGATTGATTTATGTTATGTTCAAGTAAAGAAGTTGAAGATGATTTTCATTATTTTCTCTTTCTTACTTACAAACGAATATACATATTTATATTCATTTGTAAGTATGAAGAGAAAATAATGAAATTATCTTTAACTTCTTCAAAAAGTTTTAGTTGCTGGCTGGCACCTGACGTAAAGACCTCCTTTTTTTTTATCTAGACTTGGGACTGGCATTGGCGGCGTTATGGAGTGCTGCATATAATCCTGAAAACAGAATAACGAAGTACTAAGTAATGAAGTACTAAACAAAAATTGGGCTTTTTTATGAACAAAATTTGCAATCAGAAGAGATAGATTTCGTCTTCTTCACTGCAACAGTAAGACAAAGTTGCAGAGAGGAGATATCCTTAAATCTCTCAAAAAATGTCAGAAAGTTATGCAAAATCCATGACCAACTGTCCAATCAAACCCGTTTTTCTGGAAAATTGGAATATTCAAAGCATCCGAAAGATGTCTTCTTCACATGAATATAGAAGATGCAGTCTTCATTAATAGAGGACATACAATCCCTCAAATCTCCAAAAGGAATCTTCAGCACGGAGCCAAATCTTCACGAACAAGGTCACTTTTACACAAACAGAACTCTTTGGCAAAATATTTCGTAAAAAAATGATGAAATAAGGGAGATTTTTGTTTCATGTACTTCGTTTCCTTTGATTTTCTTCTGCCTTAGGGGTTCAGTCGGAAGGAGGGGGAAAGTAGCTTGTTTTACCAATTAAGAGGGAGAATATTTATTGACATGTTTGCACCTTGTTGGTCTCATAAAACGTGTTTAATTGATGGTAATTTGAGGAATCTAAACAAAAGATGTTGAAATTACAGAAAACCCCAAATACCAAAATGAAATGCATTTCTTTCGCTGGTACACCCAGTATGGCCAGGTGAAGCCAGTATTGGTAGGCATTGGCCGGGGGTGGTATTACCCATGGTTTATACAGGTTTTGAGAACAAAATCTGGTATAGATACCAGTATTGACAAATAAGATAGTAGTGTACTCAAAACAGGGGACCCAAATACTTTGCTGCAGGCGTAGGTCACTTCTTCCAGGCCCAAGCCTATTCCACTTCTGGACGACCAACTCCTTCTGTCAGGCACAAACATAGCTATTAATTCCATTCCGTTCAGGACAGAAATAGTGAATTATTCTGTTTGAGGATGGAAAATATATAAAATAGTCACTGAAACTTCACGGTTAAAATTCCGTCAAAATCTGTCTATTCTGCCCATTCAGGTCCGGATGGTTATTGTGGACAAAATAATGCATATTTTCATCTCAATTTTTTCAGTGTTCTTTTTCTTTTTCCATTATTTTAAATCTCATCAGCCACATCCTCCCTGTTCTTCTTGTTCCAATGACTCTAACGCACCAAACAGATCAAAGATTGCACACCCTTTGATCAAAATTCAGGAGTTTAGTTTGTGGGGGAAATCTTCTTTGCTTTTGTAGCTCTGTCTTGTTTAGTTTTCATGAACAAGGCGACTAATTTTTTAATATATAGAAAGAAGTTAACCTTACCTTTTAATGATAAAAGGAAGTTACGTTTTATCAAATTGGTAAAGAAAAGAAATCTTTGCAGTTTCCTTTTCTCTCTGTTTTGTTGTTGATGTTTAACTGCGAGTGCACGGGCTATTGCAGTATAGTTATGCAAATACGGGTCAATCCCACAGGGACTCGCTTTAAAAGATGGAGTTTTAAATAAAATTTAAATATCTAAAATTAAAAAGAATTAACATCAAATTACTGGAATTAGAATTAGAATTCAGTTCAGTTCAATTTCTAACTATTACAGAATTTCCAGTTCAAATAGAAATAAAATAAACCAAATAACATAAAAAAAAATTACTTTCTTAGCTTAATCATCGTCAATATTGTCAAATCTGGTCTTCTGAAAGGTGATCAGCCTTCATAGATGTTTTCAACACGTCCTTGATTAGAGATCTACCTGTTGGATTTGTCAGATTCCTCAAAATCATAGAGATCTAGGCTAATTTGTAATTTTGAGATTTGGACAGCTCAGATAAATTTACTGATTTCAGATTAAAGATCAGATACTTCAATTAGGTCTAGGGATGTCCTAAAAATGAAACTGTAAAGTTAATTTGAAATTAGATAAGAAATGGATGAGAAACAAGCAATTCTTGGTTGATTAAGGCTAGCTCATTGATTGGGTTAGACCTTAATTGATCTGATCTGGATTGGATTGTTCTTGGATAAGCAAAATACAGATAAAATAAAATTGGCACAAACAGGGACACAGAAGTAAATAAAAACAAGACAGAAATGTAATTGAATTTAAAGATCTGAGGGCAAAAATGGAATTAACGGAAAAAAATTTAAAACAAAAAAAAGAAAGAAAGAGGAAACCCTGACGAAGAAGAAGCCAGAGAAGTAGTAGGGGAGAAAGGGAAGAGGAAGAGGAGAAAGGAGGGGGAAAGAAGGAGGATGTAGGAGGAAACTGGGATGTTCGGTACCAAGGAGGAAGGCCGACGATGTCGAGACGCCGGAGGAGAGGCTGGTGGAGTCTTGCTTGCCTAGTGGTGCTGGAAAGGCCGGCAACGCTGGTGGAAGACGTCAGAGAAAGTGGAGAAAAAGGAGGAAAACCCGAATCTGGGTTTTTTCCTCTGAGTCGTCTAGTGAAGGAGCTGGAGAGAGAGCCGGAACTGGTTGTGCACGTCGGTGATTGGTGAATTAGAGAGGACTCGAGAGATAGAGAGAAGGTGAAAGAGGGTGCCGGTCTGGTGCGATCTGGGTAAGGCACGACCGGGGAGGCGTGGTGCATGACGGACTGGAGAACAGAGGGAGTAGGAACAGAGGAAGATTTGTAGGTCAACCGGTGTGTGAGGAGGGTTACTGGTCGGTGGAGAACGAAAAACGGGAGTTAGAGGGGAATGAGAGATGAGAGACAAGAGTTAGAGGGGGAGAAGGTGATTGGCCTGGGCAGACGGGTGGTGTGGTCTTATGGCTGCCCTCCTACGGTTTAGCCAAGAGTGGAAGAAGAGAATAGACAATGGATAGAAAGGTGGTGAGAAAGAGAGGGAAGAAGAGGAAGATTTGGGAAAGAGAGTGAATAGGAAGTAGGGAGAGATTGAGGGAAAAGAGAGTGGGGGGTGGGCTATGGTTGGGGTGAGAAGGAAAGAGATGAAGAAGATATGGAGGGTGAGAAAAGACTGGCCGGAGGAGAGGGGATAGGGTGCTGCATTGAAAAGAATAGAGATTAGAGAGCGGGAGCAGATGAGATGGGAAGTGAGTAGAGGTGAGGAGGTTGAGAGAGGAAGGGAAAGGTGGTGATAGAGAGGGGGACGATGGAGGTGATGGGTCTGCCTCTACGTCCAGCCAAGAGGAGGAAGAGAAGAGAATGGAGAGAAGAAGAGGGTGGAGAGAAGAGGAAGAATAAGAAAACGAGAGAGAGAGAGAGAGAGAGAGAGAGAGAGAGAGAGAGAGAGAGGGAGAGAGAGAGAGTGAGAGTGAGAGAAAGAGAGAAGAGATAGAGAGATGTGAGAGAGAGAGAAAAGATAATAGAGATAGAGAGACGTGAGAGAGATACGTAAGAGAGATGGGAAAAGTATGGGTGAGAGAAAGTGAAGTAGAATAGAGATGGGAAACTAGAGAGATGTGGGAGAGAGAGAGGGGAGATAAGAGATGGAGAGGGAGTGGGGTCCACTAGCATCTCAATCTTGCCAAAACTCTGCAAGAGTCCTCCATTCTTCAAATTTCTTCTGTCCTAGGAGTCTTCAAAGTCTTCTCTTTCCAGGAACCTTCATCATCCTCATTTAATCTCCTTGATTTGATTTGGATCATCTAAGCCTGAGTTGATTGATTTGCAATGAACAGGACCCAATTAGAATCATCTAAACCATTCATTACTCTTCTGAGTTGCTTCGATGATCATCTGACTGCTAAATTTTGCAATGCAACGGTTGGATGGCCAATTGATTTGCAATGAAATATTTTATGTAAAATCTTGACATTGATGGTCTATATTATCTAATTGAACACTAAATTAGGGGTATTTTGACTAAAATTGAACACTTAACATTTGTCCTGCTAAAATGCAAGGTAAGGCCGTGTAATATTAACAATTGTGGTCCGCCCCTTCCTTGGACCCCGCATACTCGGGAGCTTCATGCATTGGACTGCCCATTTTAAATGCTACCAAAGCAAATGAAAAAGAAAACTCGAGGGCCATTCTATTTGGTGTACCTACTGCATATTTTCCATATACAAATTGTTGGTCATATATTTATTGTTCATTTGCTTATTTAAAAGACTAAGGATTCCAATTTGAGAACTAAAAATGGTATCATGGTTGTGTGACAATTACTTCACATGGATAAATCAAGGAAAAGAGAAAAAGTGTATTGTCTCCAAATAAATTGTCTAGACGTTTCATTTTGCCCCTTGAATCATTTAGGGAGATTAAACATCAAAAGATCATCTTCATAAGAAACTTGAAAGAAAGAGTTTGAATTTTCTATGAAGATTTTTGCCAGGAAATTACCTTTATTCATCATTCTTTCAAACAAATTTTCTTATATCTTTGCTGGAAGTAGAATGCTGAAATGGGCCATGTTAATGTTCTGGTGAGCAAAATGGAATAGTTACCGGAATAGAATTGAGAACTATGGGCCCAAGCCCACTCTTGAAGTAACTTTAAGCCAGTGCAGTCCTAATTCATGTAGCAGTCTAGAGTGACTTTTCAATGACTTTCTATTTTCTGTTGCCTCTAACGAGCCCTAGGAACTAGAAACTAGTTCCTATATGATTCTGGTAGGTACTAACCTTGGCTTATGTGTTTGTCTGGATGAGAGTTTAGAGTCAAAGTCTCCTTTAGACTTTCCTACTTCTAGTTATTTGAACTAAACTCAAGAAAGGAGAAACTTTTGGATTGTCTATTTGCTAATCTTTGCTGACTTTCCTTTTGCATTTGGAGTGAGTGATTCCTTCTTTAGGGTTGAATAATTTGCCTTTGTCATCAGTGATTCAAAAACTTGCTCGTTGAGACTTGAGTGATTCCCATTCGAGTTTCCTTTATTAACATTGGTCTTCATCTGTTGGTCTAAGACGAGGTTGCTTCTTAGAAAGTAAAGATTTCTGATTGCTGTTGGTTCTGTAAGTTCAGAAAATTCAGTTTTGTTAAGAACAGTTTTGAAGGACTAAGAGATGTCCAAATTTGTTACAGTACATCAAAAGAATATCTTTAAATCTTCTTGTCTCAACGCTACAAATGGATCATCAATACTATATTTCTTAAGAAGGTTATCATCAGAATATGAGAGCTAGCTGGAATAGTTTCTAACATGCGAATTCCATGTGTGAATGGGAGCCTTGGTGCAACGATAGAGTTGTCATTGTGTGCCCTTGAGGTCACGGGTTCAAGGCATGGAAACAGCCTCTTGCAAAATGCAAGGTAAGGCTGCGTAGTATTGACCCTTGTGGTCTGCCCCTTCCCCAAACCCCACATATGCGGGAGCTTCGTGCACCGGGGCTGCCCTTTTTTATGTGAGTTCCATGTGTAGTCCTTTCTAGTCAAAGGGAATAACACTTGGGACCCATAAAAGCAAAGATGGGGAAGCAGTTTTTTCTGGCTGATTACACTATGAATTGTGAGAGAAACTCTATTCATTAAAACAAAGAGAGATGTTGGTGAAGGATATACATCTGAGCTAGGTAATCTCTTTAGTAGGGTTGGTCTTTTTGAGACTAATGCGTAGTTGACATCTAGATATGTTGATGGTCTTAATCATTCCATTAGAGGTGATATGGGAGTGGTAGGAATATTTAGCGCCTCGAAGATGCTTGGGAATATACTTCAATTTTATGCTATAGTGCAATGACACCAATTCTGGTTGTTTAGGTGGTGCAATATGACAACAAAAAGTAACTGACAGGTTCAAACAATGGCCCAAACATGTGATAGAAGTATAATTAGTGCCTGCAAAAGTGATGGAATTGCAAGGTTTAATACTTACTGATATGAGCACAGATCTAGGTTCTTCAAAAGGAATCGGCAGCCTAAATTTTTGTTGTTTCACTTGTAAGGGAGAGGGACAAGCTTCTTATACCTTTACAAAGGGTTAATTTGGCGGATGTTGAAGAACAAAAAGGAGAAGAACTTCGATAACCTAATATGATGTTGATCCTCTTTTTGACAAAGAGTATAAGCAATAATGATGACAACCAAGGTAGTGATATTGTTCATATATGTGATGAATCTGATGAGGAGGTTGTGGCATATTGTTACCTGACATAGGTAGCGTGTTGTTAGTGGAAATTGCCATTATGATGCAAATCCAGTCTATGATCAATTTGTTAAGGATGGTTCCTTGGATATCATCCACTTCAATGTAACAGTAGATGATTGTGAGCATTGACTTAGGCTCCATGGAGGATTTCTTGCTTAACATGGCACCACGGATGATATGGTATGACTGTGTTGTAATATGTAATGGGGTGCATGAGTTTGATCTTGGGCTTCTTATGCAGCCTATGAAGACATCATGGAGACAACTAGACAGAATCCAATTGGATTGCATAGTTAAAAGTATGGTAGGACTATCACTATGACCCTGGTGAATGCACCACTTGGCAGATGAAGAATTCTTTTCTACTAAGGCATGATATTGATCTGGTTTGGACATTGCCTCAACATGGTAGTGTAGAATGTCTATTCAGCTATGGGAGAGACATTTGACCCTGGAGACCCAGTTATGATGATGGTTGCTAATGCTGATTGTTTTCTGATGGCTAGATGGTACAATATTCAGCTTGCTTCATCCAAGGTGATCTAGTGCATAGATGTTGGTACTTATCTATTCGAGATCCCTATGCATTTGGGAATGCCACATGTGCCATACTTGTTGTCAGTGGAGGAAGGTTTGATTTTTTGTGGTTCATAGTAATACACGGGCTTAGTTTGTTTCATTGTAGAGAAGCCTCAGAAAGACAACAGCATTCAATGTTGGTTGATATTCAACCTTGTTGACTGCATATGAGTACTTATTCCACACGATGATCATCTATCTAGAGGTGCTTGGAATTGACCTATGGTTGGGATCATGTGAGATGCTTGCGTTGGAGAAACTAGACTGGCACATATTTCCATTTATATCCTGTAGTCTGGTTCTGTTTTTGTTTCTGCTGCATCACTTTGGTGATGACATTATCATGAAAGCAGACAAAAAGAAACTTGATTGACAATTGTGGCAGGATCTCAATCAGACAAAGTCAATTTTTTTCATGGCAGGATAATGGTGGAGGCTATGTTCTTTAAGCCTATAAACTTACTTTCGAACAGGTCCAACCCACAGAGTCCACTTTCCCTGGCCTCGTCTAGTTCTGCAGGCTAGCTACTTACAGCAGGCACAAGTCCTCTCCTGCAGTAACTTCAGACCCATGCAAGGCTGATCCATCTACCATTGTCTAGATTGACCTCTCAATACTTTCTTACTTTGTATTGCCTATTGAAGAGTCCTAGAAATAGTTTTTAGTAAGTTGTGTTTTATTATTTCCTTGAGATTCTGTTATTTACTAGTCTTTAGTTCAAGTGTTAGTCTAGAAAAGAGTTCTAGAGTACGGAGTGTTCTTTAGACTGCTTCTAGCTATTGGAACTAAAGCCCAAGGAAGAAGAAACTTTTCTATTGTTTGTTCACTAAACCTCTGCAGAGATTTGTCATATTTGAACTAAATGATTTCTCCCATAGGGTAGATTGGTTCTCCTTTGGCATGAGTGATTCGGCCCATTTGCTGGAGTTATTTCCAGTGCAGTTTCCTTTGTTCGGTTGACCTGCATCATTGTTAAGCAGTACAGATGTACCGTTTTATTTAAATGTAAAAAGCTTACTGCTAGATTAGAAAGAAGGAATTTGTATAAAGCATCTTCATGTTGGTTTACCTCCTCACAGTTCCACACTTTAGGTGATAGAACAGAAAAAATTGTTCTTAAGTATTCTAATGTATAGACATTTGATTAATAGAATTTTTTTTTTTTTTTTTTTGGGTTTTTGTTTTAGTCCAAATGCATGCTAATGCCCATCCAATAGAGAAAGTGCTCCAGGTAAGCAAGTGTGAAAAATAAATTGTAAGTTTCAGATCACTTTTAGGGTGACATGACTTAACCACTTGCACAGGGGTTAATTGTAAAGCTTGTAATGTTTTAGCTGCTATCACTATTCAGCATCCTTATCAAATTAAAAGCTAATTCGGCTAAGATGGTATATTTTTTATCATTGATTTGGTGCTATTTTAGCTTTTAAGGAATATTTTGGTAGCAAGTCTTGGACCACTATATTTGGTGAATGAATACCAATTCCTTCTGCTCTTTTGGTTGACATCATCTGTCAATGATTTTGTTACATAGGCATAGGCAGCCTCAGTTTCTGCAACTATACTGATTTGTCCACTGTAGTCGCTAAAGATTCAAGGTTGTACCTATTATTTATCACATTTTCTCCTGGTTCTTCATGCCTACATACTGCTGCTATTTTCTCATATTTGTAATTAGTGTATATGATGTTCTGTTTTACATCAGGCAGATTGGCAAGCATTACGTGGTGCATTGATTGGCTGCTTGGCACTTCTAAGGAGGAAGCCTAATGTTGGCATGGTCTTAGGAAGTGATGCAAGTGATCTTGCTAAGTCTTATTTAAGCAACCTACAAGTGCAATCATTAGCACTGCATGACCGTAAGGTAGGAAACCTTTAAGGAGTTCTTTCAAACAGGCACAAGTATAAGAATGGTTTTGGTGTACTGTCATTGTTTGCTTTTTAAGTTTCTACTGGTTTTTGAAATTTGTCTCCTTTACCGTTTCTGCAGCTATGCTTGGAGCTTCTTGAATGCCTTATGGATCGCTACCCGCATGCTGTTGCAGCACTGGTATTATCTTCATTTTGCTCTGCCTACTATCTGAACCTTTTTCCTTATGCTTTGTCTATATTTGTAGATAGTCCTGTGAAGCTCACACACACAGCACGTGGCCTTAGGTTTCTCCATCTAAGCCATTCATCATTTAGGTCCTCTGTTAGATTTTTGATAGAGAACTGCCATTTGGTGATTCTAGCAACTGGTTCATTGGTTGCGATGTGGACTGTGCCATCTTTGATACTGCCTTAGGAGGAGCTTGGTGTGCCTGCTAACCTAGAACGTGGTAAGCATAGGTTAGGAAGATAGCATTTTTTTTTTTTTGACTCGAATTACCCATACAAAATAGCAAACCAAGTGAAGCTGGGAAGGTTTTTTGGTCATTTTGTTGTGGCTTTACCTTTAGCCACTTCTAATTACAGGAACACCATTATTCCTTTTCCCTATTGTCCTTACCTTTAAACCCATGAAAGCCTAACCAGCATCTTCTTTCTTTTTTCTCTCCATCACCTCTTCCCTCTTGGCTAGGAGTTTCAAGTTGAGCAAAAGAGGCTACTGTTAACTACAGTTTCTGAAAATCATAAACCCTTTCCTTTCAATCATCATCGTCATCAAGATCTTATCCTGATTAGGTGTCGGTCACATGAATCTTGTTCCCAAAGATTTTGAATCCATTCCCCTCTATTAAGTGTTAGGTCTTCATTTAGTCCCAAAGATTTTGAATCTTTTCTCACCACTTCTATCCACGCTCGTTTGGGCCTTCCCATTGCCCTTTTAGAATCTTCAACTTGGATTGCCTCATTGCTTCTGACCATCTAAGTTCAATCTCCCTCATCTTGTTACCTATTGGTGCTACTCCTAAGTTTCCTCTAATGTGTTCATTTCTAATTCTATCCTTTTTTGTCTTGCTTCTCATCCATCTCAACATCCGCATTTCGAAGATGCTCATTCTATGTACATGTTGTTCCTTATCTGCCCAACACTCTGATTCATAGAGTATGGCTGGCCTTACAGCCATCTTGCAGAATTTTTCTTTCAATTTGAGTGGCACCCACCAATCACACAAAACACCATAGGCGCATCTCCATTTGTTCCAACTTGCTTGAATTCTCTGGGTAACCTCCCTCCCAAGCTCTCCGCTCACATGAATTACGATCCCAAGTATCATAAGTGTTCTTTTAGGGGGACTTCTTGGTTATCACTTTTTACTAGTGCTCTACTCCCGCTTCTCTAAGGGGCAGCCCCGGTGCACGAAGCTCCCGCCTATGCGGGGTCCGGGGAAGGGGCGGGCCACAATGGCCTAAAGTAGGCAGCCTTACCTTGTATTTTTGCAAGAGGCTGATTCCACGCCTTGAACCCGTGACCTCAAGGTCACATGACAACTTTTACCGTTGCGCCAAGGCTCCCCTTCTCTCCTTGCTAAAATTGCATTCTGTATACTCTATCTTAGTTTGGCTAATTTTAAATCCTTTTGATTCTATAGCATCTCCCTATAACTCTAGCTTTGTGTTTATGCCCTCCATTATCTTATCAATCAAAACTATATCTTGTGCAAATAGCATGTATCACGGAATCTTCTCGTGTAATGTTTTGTTAACTCATCCCTAACCAACATGAAAAGGTATGAGCTCAGTGCCGATCTTTAGTGCAATCCTATTGTGGTAGGAAAATCACCCGTTTCTTCGCTAGTGGTCATAATGTTTGTTATCGCTCCCTCATACATATCCTTAATTATGTCTATATACCCCGTGAAATTCCTTTCTCACCCAACACCCACCATATTATCTCTTTAAGGACCCTGTCGTAAGCTTTTTCTAAGTCAATAAAGACTATGTATAAGTTCTTGCTCATCTCCCTATACTTCCCTATCAGTTGTTAAAAGCTTCCTTTCATTGGAAGAAGAAATATCTTTCATGGATTCTCGCCACTGCTCACAGTCTAGATTCTCAGGCATTTGTAGATGCTTGACAGGGTTTGGAGTGCATGGTGGCCATTTGAGCATAGGATATGGAAGGTGTTGACTTCAACGGTAACAATGGTTTTCAAATTATAGACACAAATGAAACAAAGATACATTTTCATTTGGATGTAGTGTGGCCATGTAACAGGGTAACCTATACATGGATAAACTCATAACATCAGGTGAGATTCACTTCAGATGGAAGGTACTTGATGCCCATACAATAGAAATGACTATTTCGACAAAAGCAAAGGCTAATCCACACCTAGAATCACAAACTAAAATGGACATAGATTATTAATGCTGGCAGATTTGACTAGTTTTTAGCTCCTTTAATTGCTAATTTTTTCTTTTCAGATCAGTGAGTCATAGTTCTTCATTTCTGATTTTCGGGAAAAACAATACTTTGCCTTTTGGGCAAGTTCTGGTTTTGTAAGCTGTTTTTACCTACTGCAGTAGTGTGAATATATCAGCGGGAAGCATAAATCCACGAGAATGGCAAATTATTTTGCCAAGCTGAATGTAATTACGAAATTTCTCAAGGAAGTTGATTCTTTTGCTCTAACCCAAACAGAATTATAAAATTACTCTTCAAGTTATTTCATCTTTTCTTCTTCCATCCACTAAGCCAATCCAAAACTGTGTCCTGATCAGGGCCACATTCTTTCCTTTTCTAAGCTTTTAGTTTTTTTTTTTGCTATTGGGCTAGTTTACTTAAGATTAACCTTCAGATTTAAATAGAAAATGAATGGGCGAGATCATCGCTCCCACACTTATCCCTAGATGTCCCTATAGGGAAGCTTGTTTGGAGGATAGTTTTTGGAAGTGGATGGCTGAGATCGTCACTTCCACATGTTTCCCTACGCCTTTCTATAAGGGAAGGGCAAGCTTCTTTGGAGGCTGGGTTCTGGATTATTGTTGAAATCTTTTGGGGCCCTTTTACTCACCTCTCTTCCTCCAACAATTCTTGAGATTTTATTGGGTAGACCTTCCTGTTTCTCTTTTGGTACTGAAGATTGTATGGCTTCGATCTTGATTCCTTGCTATTTCTCTCTCTTTTCCTAGTTTTATCCTTTGTGGGATTGTAATATTGCACACACACACGCACACTTAGAGAATATGAGTATTCAAGTATAAGTGAGGGCTAGTTTTCAAATGATAGAAACTATTTACCTAATGGGTCATAAGATGATGATCCATGAAACTTTCTGCAGGATTGTTGTGTCCAAAAATTCTAAAGCCTTAAATTTGTGCCCTTTAAAAGGGTCTACATTCATCAGTACCTCACCCGTCATGGGATTCATCTCTCAAGGCTTCACATCAGCAAATCCTCTGCAAATGGTAGGTTGAGAATTATCTAGAAAGGAGAAGCTTTAGATGTGCAAGGGGATCCGTTGGATGGAATTGGTCTATGAATGGAATAAGGACAAAGATGTTATTGGAGTTGGTTATTGAGATTAGAGTGGGCAAGAGATCTAAGTGGTAGATAGTGTGCTACTGGCATTAGTTGCATGACGCTGGAAGAAGCAGAGACTAATTGCTTCTAATGTGTAATCGTTGAGGTATCATAAATGGAGGGCCACTTAGATTTCTGTTTGTAAAGCACAAATTTAGGTAGTCACAAGCATCAACTAGCATCACTAAATTGTGCAACCCACAACTAAGTAAAATACAAAACTAGTGTTTTAAAACATTTTATAGTATCCTCTCTCTCTCTCCACACACACACACACGTGTCATATTGATATTTTCTTCTTTAAGTCCCTCTTTCAATCACAAAATAATATAAGTTGTAAAGTGAACATAAAATTTAGAGAACACTGTGTGAATATGTTTACTTGTCTATACTGGTACACCATCAGCTGATACAATGGGAATATTCCCCACCAGTCAAAAAATAGTTCAAAATGGCCATCTCAATCTGATCATATACTTGTCGATATGTAGCGGTATTGCGGCATGTATTAGTCGTACAAGTGGTGTGGGCTATTAGCTGATACCATCTATGGCTTTTGCAGACACTTCACGGTCGTACCCATCAATTCACTCATTTTCTCCCTTCAATGGTAGTTTAAGGCTGAAACCGAGGGTTTAAGGTAGAAACACCATATGCAATCAATTGGAAGGTTTTTTCATCCAAAACCCCTTAGTATACTTCTGCTCCGTAATTTTCAAGTTACTTAAACAAGGAAGAAGATGATTCCATGGCTCCTCCATCTTGTTTATTGTTTTGTCAACTTGGTTTTTCTGGCAATCCCAGCATATCAATGACCTGTGGATGGTTATTTCAAATTTGTTGGAGAGATCTGTCATGTGATCTCATTTATTTTTGTTTTTCTGGTGGAATGCATATCTTTTTTAATCTACTGCTGTACATGATGGTTTCTTGGTGATATTTGGTGGTTTTACTTGTGATTATTGTTGTATTTTGGTAGTTTGGTGGTGGTGGTCTATGGCTGTGCATTTTAGTGGTGTTGTTGTTTTGTAATGGTGTTGGTAGGGTGAGGAGGTGAAGATATGAGTTCAGTGAAAGTGTAAGTGGAACCTTATTGGTGGAGAGTGGCTTCCCCTGGTAGATGCAATGATCTGCCTGGATCATTCTAGACCTATGCTTTTTGGTAGGAACAATAGAATTTTGTTTTTGTGATGAGATACTTGCAGGGGGATGGATTACTCATTAAAGCTGTGTTGATTGTAGCTGGGCAAGTAGCCTCCAAGTTGTCAACCTGGTACTCAGCACATTATCGTACCCTACAGTACAACCGAAATAAGAAAAAAAAAAAAGGAGAAAAACTTATAAAAAAATTCCAGCAACCACATACACCCAATTCTAGTTGTAGTCGTAATAAAATTTTCCTTTTGCATGAAAGTACAACAACTAAGTGGCATTAATAAAAAATATCCAGAGGTTCACATAAGCATAAGAAAATCATAGAATCACAAAATAGACACTGAACTAGAAAACTTTTCCAATGTTTTTTTCCCTAGGATGTGTGTACCTCTCATCCCACTTGTCATCTTGTTTGTCGTTCTTCTTCCTCTATTGCTTCTGCCTCAGCTGCTTAATGATATCCTTTAGCCTTGTATGTCTGATTGCTGCTCTAATTATAGTAGCAGCCTTGTCATGAGGAAGACTAGTGGGTACCTCCTCTTATTCCTTCTCCTCTAGTGTATCATGCACGACTTGAGCTGTCACCGTTTTCACTGGCTTGATCAATCTCAAGCATCTGCAGCCAGGATAATCCATGTTTTTAATCATCAAGATAATCAAAGTTATCAAAGAAATTGGGTCTACAAGAATTGATGACTCATCTTTTTTTTTTTTCCTCCTACATAATGATAAAAACTATTAAATGAAATTATGATTTATATGAAAGTAGATATTAATATGGATATGTCTATATATATACTGCAAGTGCAATTCAAGGTTGTAATGGGCATAGACTAGAGTATTTAGCCTCAAGTACTTTTGTATGTTTCTTTTAATCAAATGAATATGCTGTAGTTTCTCATCTTGCAACTCTGGGCCTTGGCTTGGGATTTGAACTCTAAAGATTGTAATTCAAAAACACCAATATTGATTCCACCATTCAACTACAATCACAATAGAGGCTTTGGTTAAAAATCAACTACAATGACAATAATGAGATGAGCCATTTATAATTAGAATCAAAGATAAATTTCCTAGGATCTTGATTGGCGTGCATGTTCTTTGCCATTCTATAGTCTAGCTTCCCATTGTATTCCATTATGATGATGGTAGGTGTCAATGAGAGCTTGCACATTGCTATTTTGAACAAACCTCTTAATGGCTTTGTTCATTCTCTCGTGAATCTCATCATTATTTGAGATTAATGATTGTAAATGTCACTCACTATTCCTTGCATTTTAAGCTCTTGATGATTGTTATTTTATGCCTCACCATTTTTTGAAAACACAACTGCTGACAAGTTTAATTTTCATTGAGCCAATAACACTTGGAATATTAAGCCAAGTTATGTAAGTGCTTGTTTAACTATGCGTAGTTGTCCTTCAATGAGATTTTAGCCTAGTTTTTTGCATTATATGTCTTGTTTTCAAATAATCTTTTAGTGTATGATATTCATCGAATTTCTCTTTTATGGTAGGGTGATGACCTTGTATATGCCATATGTGAAGCTATTGATGAAGAAAAGGATCCACGATGCTTAATGCTCACGTTCCGTATAGTGGAAATGGTTGTGCGCTTATTTCCAAATCCCTCTGGTCCAGTAGCGAATTTTGCAGGGGAACTTTTTGACATTCTGGGCCGTTATTTTCCTATCTATTTCACCCATGTAAGCTAATGGTAGAGAATTTGAGATTCACATTATGAGCATCTCGTATCTAGTTAACCCATGTATTGATTTCATATGCTATCATCTAGCATTTATTACTTAGTTACTTGTCAACAATAGCCCTTATTTATAGTAAACTACATGTTCTATCTTACATTCATTTGGATATTGCCTATTTAGATGGCCTTCTAAGTAGGATGTACTTTCACTACAATATTTGCTCGTCCATGTCATGTTCTATTGTTGAGAATTCTCCTAATTGTAAAGTGCAGCTATCATTTAAAGTGGATTATGTTGTTAATCTTTCACTTAGGTTAGCATCTTTATGCTACTAATCAACATGTCTTGTTGATGATGATGTTGTCATTGGCTTTATCCATGACTAATATTTATCTGGCAGCAGCATTATTGTTTGTTGTTCCTTTCTCTTATTATGGTAGAGTGTAGAGATTGAAAGTACTGTAAACCCAAATAACATTGGACATTATAGATACAACTGAAGATTAGAATACCTAAAGTGAAAGAGGCCTTGAAAAAGATGAAAACATGAAAGGCCTTGGGGCCTAATGGTATACCAATAGAGGTTTGGAAGTATATGGGAGACACTGGAGTAGTTTGGTTGACAAAGTTGTTTAACAAGATTGTAAAATCAAAGAAAATGCTGGATGAATGGAGGAAGAGCTCTATGGTACCAATTTATAAGAATAAAGGAGACATACAAAGTTGCACTAATTATCGGGGGATTAAATTTATGAGCCACACTATGAAACTTTTTGAACGAATGATTAAGAAGAGGTTATGGCATGAGGCGAGTGTATTGGAGAACCAATTTGGTTTCATGCCTGGGAGGTCTACGATGGAAGCTATTTTCCTACTTAGACAATTGAGAGAGAAATATAGGAAGAGAAGGAAGGACCTCCACATGGCTTTATTTACTTAGAAAAAGCTTATGATAGGGTCCCTAGAGAGTTAATATGGCGGGTGTTGGGCGAGAAAGGGCTTTCACGGGGTATATAGACATAATTAAAGATATGCATGAGGGAGTGATAACAAATGTTAGGACCACTAGCGGAGAGTGGAGCACTAGTAAAGATTGAGAACCAGGAAGTTCCCCTAAAAGACCTATTTTGGTGAGTAGGATTGATGAGTCATGAGAGTGGAGAGATTGAGAGGGAGGTACCTATAGTATCTAGGTGGGTTGGGACAAATGGAGATGTGCTTTTGGTGTTTTGTATGATCAATGGGTGCTATTCAAACGGAAAGGAAAATTCTATAGGATGGCTATAAGGCCGGTCATGCTTTATAGATCAGAGTGTTGGGCAGTTAAGGAACATCATGTATATAGGATGAACGTAGCCGAAATGAGGATGATGAGATGGATGAGTGGCAAGACAAGAAAGGATAAAATTAGGAATGAAAACATTGGAGAAAACTTAGGAGTAGCACCAATAGGTAACAAGATGAGGGAGATCAAACTTGGATGGTTTGGACATTCCAATGGAGACTGAATACGACACTGGTTAGAAGGAGTGAGGCAATGTAATCGAAGGTTCTAAAAGGACAAGGGGAAGGGCCAAAAGAATGTGGATAGAAGTGGTGAAAAAAGGTGTAAAAACTTTGGGACTGAATGAAGCCATGGTACTTTATAGAGGGGAATGGAGGAACAAGATTCATGTGGGTGACCCTAATTGGGATAAGGTCTTGATGATGATGATGATTTCTCTTTTCAAGGTAAGCATATGTAGAACATTCCTAAATACATTAAGGAACTAGTTATTGAAATTAGTTAAGTTCTTCAATTCCAAATACTTTTGCCTCAATAATACCCAAATTAATTTCTATCACTGTCCAGTTTAAGAAAATAATAAGTTATTGAATATTTATTTGCTTCTTAAAATCGTTACAAGTATGGTATCTTTATGTTCCTCTACTTCTTCTTTTTCTACTTCCTTTTTTTTATTCTTCTCTCTCTTCTGTAAGTGTGTATTCCTCCAAAATTATTCAAAACTGACTGAGGTACTGTATTAGGAACAATATTTTTGAGATTGATTTGCAAGCCAGATTCATTCTGTCGTCTGATCAGGCAGTTTGGCTAAAAAAATCTAATTCAACTAACATATTTCATTCATCTCAACTTTTTCTTTCGGTATTGCTTCAACTGAAAATAATGAAAGTCGCTATATTGAAAATTCTTATGGAGAGCATGTACCATTTTGTTGGTGCTGGTACTTAAGCCAACATTCCTACATGAAGAAAGTTTTATCAAATCAGTCCTACTGACATTATAAAATCTTGAAAAAATTGATAAAGTACATTTTAAATTCAGCATTTTATAGTTCAGATAGTATCTTGTTTTATATGTCTCCTTTCCCATTTGCCCTGTGGCAGGAAATGTCAAGATTGCCATTTCTATTTGTTGTAACCTCCTGTACTTGTGATATGTCAATTCTCAGTTAATTGAACTTTTCAAAGCTTGGTGAGCTTATTTTGAGGGCGAATATGGAGGTAGATAATCTCACAAATAGGGGTGTTGGAGGATGTTGAATTTTCTCTCATTGATGGGATACAACTTCATTTCTGGGACATCCTGTTGGTTCAGTTCCTCTTACTTATTTGGTCCGGATGGCATTGCATGGTAACCAGTTCGGTCATGTTCTTCTTAGCTTTCTTGTTTGTTCCTGATAAATCATTTTCCAATGTCCAAAAAGACAACAAATTTGTGGGCTTAGTGCATCCAGAAACATCCTTTAGAAAATCTATGCTATTGTGCTCTTTAACAAATCTATGTAATGCACAAAGTGGCCAAAACCATCAGCAAACTGCTCGGCCAATCATCTAAACCCAACCATGCATAATTATGTTTACTTCAGATGGTAGTTCTGGCACTTTTTTTCTCATTCAGTTGGGAAACTGAAAAGCAGACTATAACTGAATATTGCAATCTTTTCCAAACAATTCCAGAAACTCCAGATTTTTTTGGTTGTTCCACGAATGGTACTGACTGTCAAATCAACTCTGTAAAGCCAGGGAAATCGAATTCTTGGACTTAACTGTATAGTTTCAAGTTTGTTTATTATGCCACAATGGCTTCAAGTAGAAACTTGTAATTGCTTATCAAAATTCTTTGCTTCTCTTCAAAAAGCTTGCTGTTATGGTTGCTAAGGCTTTCAAATATATATGGTAAATGTAGTTTAGGTTAAAGAGAAGCCTTGGCGCAACGGTAAAAGTTGTCGTCATGTGACCTTGAGGTCACGGGTTTAAGGCGTGGAATCAGCCTCTTGCAAAATGCAAGGTAAGGCTGCCTACTATAGGCCCTTGTGGTCCGCCCCTTCCCGGTCCCCACATAGGCGGGAGCTTCGTGCACCTGGGCTGCCCTTTTTTTTAGTTTAGGTTAAAGCAACTCAGCAACTGTAAAAATAAACCTGAAAGTGTTGGACCTGAACTTCTGCTGTTGAGGAATGAGAGATGTGTCTGACATGGGTCCCATACATGGCATACCTGTGGTTCGTCAAATGCCACAATAATGAGAAGGTCTGAAACCCCATTAAATTTGCATGGCTACTTTATCTGCTTAGATGAATGAAAATTGCATGGTTGTCCTCCCTCAGTACCAGAATAATATGCATGTTTGAGCTCTCATAAAAATTTCCATGTAGCTGTGAACTTCATGCGACCTTTCCTCTGTAATCCTTGAGGCATTGGTATATTTATTGTTGTTTTCACTTTTGAAATGATGCAATCACCAACAAGGCGTTTCAGTCAAGTCATCCTAATTAATGATAAAGATAAGGGGTCAGCCCCAGAATTGAGTACTTAGCCAAGTTGGTTAAACATCTTGTTTCTCAGCCAAGAGGTTGAGGATTCAAGTCACCGCTAAGCTACAGAGGGAAAATTGAGAATTCAAGTCACTGCTAAGTTATAGAGAGAAAAAGGCACTGGCTCAAAGAAGCTTTTATGATTTTTCCTCTTTGTTTCTCACTTCCCCTCTTTTTCTTCTCTTTCTTAGCCTAATTCCCCTTCTTTCTTCTCCTGTTTTCTTCTCATCTCACCTTGGCATTTCTATTTTTTCATTCTGTCCTCTCTTGCTTGCAAGATCATCTCTTTGTCTTTCTTTTTTTTCATTTGTGTGGTAACAGCAAACGACATAATTTAATATATGCCTTCACCTTCTCCAAAAGAGAAAAAGGAAAAATGCTGTCTGACATGGTTTTCTGGTGTTGGAGGCCACTAGTTCTCCTATTCTTTCATTTATGATGATGATAAGGCCACTCTCATTCCAGATACATAAAGATTAGCACTTTGTGTATTATAACACTGTAATCTTGATTTGGTCAATAAGGAATTGTTGACTAGCACTTCTTCGAAGTCATTGTTGCTGCTATAACTCAACTTCACTATGTTATGTTGTGGCTGATTCTTCACCTTGGTTATCATGCCGAAAAGTATTTTGAGGGGCCAGCTACTTTTGACATGTTATCTTTGATCCTTAAAAGGCTAGCTATAAACAATGGGAAGATATCTGCACCCTGATCTAGTGAAATTTGGGTGTATAACTGATTCTCGAATCTATTTACTTTGGGCCAATGATTTTAAAGTGTCTACTCAGACTAAAAGTTAGAAACTGAAATATTAATGACAGTTTTGAGTCCTGGAATCCCGGCAGGATATTGATGATTGATCGTGAAAAGTTTCTTGATTGACTTGGCCTTGGAATAGTGTGAAGAAATGAGTGGAAACCTGATGTTCCTAGATTCAGCTAAGGGAGTAGGCTTGGTGTCAGTGAGATATATATCAAGAAATGAACATTTAAAGAATTAGAATAAATTCATTTGATAGCACGGTGACAAGAGCCCAAGTGGGGTATGGTTGTATATATTGTATTGGTGTCAGTATTGGTCTGGGTCAGAAACAGATATATCGTTTCGATCTCTTCTGGATGTCGATTTCATTTCCAATATCGAGTTATTTAAAAGATAATAAGTACATGAAAGGGCAGCCCGTGCACGGAGCTTCCACATAATGTGTAGTCTGGGGAAGGGGTGGACTTTACCTTGCATTTTTTTGGAAGTGGCTGTTTCCACACCTGGAACCCATGAACTCTGGGTCGCATGGTGTCAACTTAACCATTGCGCCAAGGTTCACCTTCAAAAAATAATAATTATATAATAATTAAAAATAAGAAAATTAAAAATGTTAGAAAAATAAAAAATACTGAAAATCAGAAACATTTATTACTGCAAGAAGTTGATTCTGTTAAGAACATTATGAAAAGAAGCATCAAGTATACAATCCACTAGATATAACCATGACAAAGTAGTAGAAATTGAAAGTTACCATTCATAGCCACAAGATATTAAGACAAAAACTAGATAAAGAGAAGTGAATGTTCTATTTCCCTCCTCCTATTGCTCCTCGTATTGCAATCATAATCAGCCTATTCTAGCTCGAAAAGGAAATCCTGGTTCTCTCTCTTCTGCAAGTGCTTGAGAAGCATATCCTCTGGGCCTTTACATGTTAATGCTGGCTCCAACATATCTAGTAAGGTCATCATCTATAATATCAGTAGATGCATCTCAAACTAAAACTTCCATTGCTTCCTTAACTTTGGCATTCAAGGTTGATCCACCATTCCCCAAGTTGACACCCCCAGCTTCTGCAAGTAACTGCCATCTAGGTCATTCATGCTGATATTTACAGGTCGGAGATCACCCTCGTCCACACAATCACCTAGAAGATCAAGGTTTTCTAGGGAAATTGGGTCTACAAGAGTCAATACCCACCTTTGTATGGCCCCATAGCTGGTTATTCAATTAGGACTAGAGAGATGAATCTAAATAGCTAACAAGTAACAGTATTAGGTGTGTACGCTATAAAGATAAAGTTTACCTCTCTTTGAATTTCAAGCTGTAGTGGACAAAGACTAGATCATTAAGCTAATATGCTCTGGTCCATTCCTCTTTGTCGTGTGGATGCTTTTGAAGGTGCTGTAATGTCTCTCACACTCTGAAGCACTAATGCACTGGCTCAACATGCGAATGGTGAATCTTTGCAATTCAGGGGAAATCGTACCCAAATGACTGCCACCATGCAACTACAATGACCAATTTGAACAAGTAAGTGATCAAGTACAAGATCAGACCCTTATAAACAATGAGAAAACTTCCATAATAAATAAGTTAACATAAGTCACCTGGAGACACCGTCTTCGGACTCTCTGTTTGCCAGTTGACTGCAAAACTCTCTAAAATTATCCCAACGTAAGTCTAGACCTTTCATTATTAGTCTCTGGTCAACTCTGCTCTGAACCAGCCTTTGAATGACTTTGTTCATGCCCCTCTGAACCTCCTCGTGTCTTGAGAAAGGGGTCAAAATATAACTAGTGATTCAAGTTGTTTGCCGCTGCAAGGCTGCATAACTAATTTGTCCATCTTCAGTCAATCACTTCTTGTACAGGCTTGTATCCTAACACCCTTCCATGTCCTTATACTCTACTTTGCCTTGTCCATTACTCATACAAGAGTCTAATTGAAGGTTTTTCTTGCTTGTCTGCCAATATGAGCACCCTCACAAGAGGTTCTGAAACAAGAAAAATGATGTGTCAATGTTTCTAGAACTTAGTATCTAACAACGTTTGAACTACTTTTGTAGAAGCAGAAGTGGGTGGTTTTTCAAATTCTACTATCATGGTATTCTTTATATACAAACATTGCTATTAAAGCCCGTGTATGCAGCAAAGGACTGTGCACCCTCAAGAAAACTTGTTTGCAAAGCTTTTCTTCCAGGCCCTAACAAATCATTACCCTCTCTGCATTTGGTTCTCATTATATCTTGCAAGTATGGGTGATTGTATATAAAGTTTGTTATTCCTCTTGCCCATTCAATTGTTTAAAGATTTTTGGAACAAACCGTCATCTCCAATATCTTCTAACATCAAGTCAATACAATGTGGGGCACATGCTGACCAATATGAATGCTGAAATTCTCTCATTAAATCAATCCCTGCCTTCCTGTAACTTGTTTCATTGTCAGTGATGAATTGGATTAGATTTTATTCTCCCACCGACTCCACTATATCCTTAAGCAGGGATTGAAGATAATCTGCAATCTTCTGCAGTAGCTTCTACACTTTTGTGAAAGATAGTCCATCTAGGACTATAAACTAGGAAGTTGATTAATTGATGAACCCCCTTATCTGTCCATCCATCTGCCATTATTGAGCACCCAGTGCTTGCCCATTCCGCTTTCACCATAGCCAACTGTAAGTTGAGGTCCTTTTTAGGGTAATCAAAATTTTCCCTCTCAAGTCATGGCATGAAGGGGGCTTATATCCTGGTCCAATTTAGCCACTCTCTCAAATATATTCTCGTAACAAGGGGATTGGCGGCATTGAAGCTGCTGCAAATGTCATACCACCCCATGGCCATACCTAAATCAACCTTCTCCTCAAATTTGCTGGCCAAGAGTCTTTTGGTTCCAGGTTGTGCTCCTGGAGTGTTATGTGGGAGGAAAAAAGTAGCAAACCCCGTAGCTTTTTCTTGTCCTCTTCCCATGAATCTATGCCAGCCTCATTTCTCACCATTTCACCATGCTCCAATTCCTCTTTAGACTGGTCATAGACCTTCCCCACCTGGTCCCTCATATTGGATTTTATTTGCTTGTCCCAGTCTGCATCCTTTCGTAGTTGGTCCATAAAAATTTGGGTTTCATCATCCACTTTCTTGCAAGCACTTAATCTTTCCCTGTTTTTGCCAAATGGTGCTTGATGCAAGTGATCCCTTAGGCTTTTTTTTCACAATGCGAGCAAACTATCCAGCCAGTTGGCAAATCATAATAGTAGAAGCGCTCCCGGATTCAGAGGGAATGCTTCTACTCCTGCAAGATGATCCTGCATTAATCCCCACACCTCTGCTTCCACCTGCAGCAAGTAAAAGTACCAGTCTGTCCAACACTCAAACAATTCCTCAAAAAAAAAAAAAGAGACAAAAAAGAAAAAGAAAGAAGAATGCATCAGAAATTATAATGGAAAATGTTGTATTCACAAGTGTCAAAGCTCTATCTAGCCATGCAACATACAGAGAAACAACAAGACAAAGAATTGGGTTGCCTACAGCATGCATCTTGGACTGTCAGAAATCATAATAGAATCATAGATTACTGGCTTAATGTATAACAGACAAGATGTCAAGAATACAGTTCAGATTCAGACATTAATTCCAAATGACCACTGCTCAGGCAGTCAATCAATAGAACTTTCAACTACAAAACTCACCCAACTTCAGATTCATACTTTCAACTACAAAACAACAAATTCAAAACTGCAGAAATAGGCGATCATCAAGCCATAAATAAAAACAAGAATCGAACCTTAAATAAAAACCAGAAACAGTAAATTAAATAAGAATCAAGCAATTTCCAGAAATTTGCAAAAAAACTACAAAAAAGCATACAATACAAAAAATAAAATAAAAAATGACAGCTCACCTCTTTCTGGAGAAATCAGAAATCTTCAAAACACATCTCTCATCCAAGCTTTAAATTCTGTCTGCTTGACTTCATCTTGAACACCGTCAATTCTTAAAAAGATAGCCGATCTGCAAGTAGAGGTTTCTGATCTTTGATAAAAATTAGTCATGTAGTTGAAATCAGACGAGTATTTATTTTTTAATTAATTTTGGGCACAAATTGAGATATTTGGAATGGCCCAAGATCATCTTCTTTGCTTTTTTCTTCCTCACTGCAACAGACACGCCTCATGTCTTGCAGTCCCCGATAAGAAAAGTCCATTTCTTCTTTTCTTGAAATTGGGTTGATGAAACTGCCCTTTTATTCATATATACATATACACACACATGCACCCACCCACACGTATATACATGTACATATGTATTAAAGAAAAGAGCTGATATTCCCACACTCCCATCAATACTAATGCCACACCCTCTTTTGGATTTCTATGGTAAAATACATGGGGGGTCCATTTTTTTGAGTGATCAGACTATTCATCTTAAGCATCTTGGTACATATGGGTTGTATCTTAAAATCACATATTTTAAGTGATCTGAATGTTAATTTTTCCACCGTTGATTTTAGAACTCAAAAGAAGCAATGGTATGATCATCCAACATATATGATTTTTTGGTCAGACATCATCTACTGCAAAACAGCTGAGAAGAATAGTTAGTTGAGGTTATCATGAAAGTGGACCCCTGAGATGTAGGTGTGATAAAACTCCAAAAAAGGTTGTGGCATTAGTTTCAAAGGGGTGTGAGAATATCAGCTCCCTAAATGAAAGTGTTTTTTTACTCATTTTGCATAAAAAGCAGTCATCATCATCATCATCGTCATCAAGACCTTATCCCAATTAGGGGTTGGCCACATGAATCTTATTCCTCCATTCCTCTCTATTAAGTACCATGGCTTAATTTAGTCTCAAAGTTTTTAAATCTTTCCTCACCACTTCTATCCACGTTCTTTTGGGCTTTCCCCTTGCCTTTTTAGAACCTTCTAGTTGTACTGCCTCACTCCTTCTAACTGGTGCCATCGTTGGTCTCCTATGAACATGTCCAAACCATTTAAGTCTAATTTCCCTCATCTTGTTACCTATTGGTACTATCCCTAAATTTCCTTTAATATTTTCATTTCTAATTCTATCTTTTCTTGTCTTACCACTAATCCATCTCAACATCCTCATATCTATGACGCTCATCCTATGAGCATGATGTTCCTTAACTGCCCAACACTCTAATGCATAGAGCATGGCTGGCCTTATGGCCATCCTATATAATTTTCCTTTTAGTTTGAGTGGTACCCATTGATCATACAAAACTCCAAATGCACATCTCCTTTTGTTTCAAGCCACTTGGATTCTCTAGGTAACCTCCCTCACAATCTCTCCACTCTCATGAATGATTGATCTTAAGTGCCGAAAGTGGTCTTTTACGGGGACTTTTTGGTTATCAATCTTGACTGGTATTCCATTCTTACTCCTCTCCTTACTAAAATTGCATTCCATATATCCGGAAGGGGAGCCTTGGTGTAACGGTAAAGTTGTCGTCATTTGACCTTGAGGTCATGGGTTTAAGGCGTGGAATCAGCCTCTTGCAAAATGCAAGGTAAGGCTGCCTACTATAGGCCCTTGTGGTCTGCCTCTTCCCCGGACCCCGCATAGGAGGGAGCTTCGTGCACTTGGGCTGCCCTTTTTTATATTTTGTCTTAGTTTGACTAATTTTAAATCCTTTAGATTCTAATGTTTCTCTCGATAACTCTAGCTTTATGTTTACACCCTCCCTTGTCTCATCAAGTAAGACTACATCATCTGCAAATAGTATGCACCAGGGAATCTCCTTGTGCAAATGTTGATGTTTAACTGCAAGTGCACGGGCTATTGTAGTGTAGCTTTTGCAAGTACGGGTCGATCCCACTGGGACTTGACTTAAAAAGTAGGAATTTCAATAAAATTTAATTATCTAAAATTAAAAATAAATTACTGAAAATTATTGGAATTATTGAAATTATAATTAGAGATCAGATCTAATCAACTTCTCAAAATTACAGAATTTCCAGTTCCTAAATGAAACAAATAAAATCAAATAACAAGAAAAAAACTACTTTCCTAGATTAATCACTATCAAAATCTTCAAGTCTGATGTTTTGAGAGATGATCAGCCTTCATATATGTCTTCAGCACATCCTTGATTAGAGATCCACCGGTCTGATTTGTCAGATTCATCAAAACTATAGAGATCTGGGTTAAATTGTGATTTTTAGATTTGGATGGCTTAGATTGATTTTTGGATTTTAAATTGAAGATCATAAACGTCAATTAGGTCTAGGGATGTCCTAAGAATGAATCTGTAAAATTAATTTAAAATCTGCTAAGAAACGAAGGAGAAATTGAAGATTTTGGTTTGAGTAAGGCTAACCCGTTGATTGGGTTAGACCTTAATTGATCGGGTTGGATTAAGCTGTTCCTGGATAAGCAGAATACGGATAAAACAGAACTGGAATAGTCAGGGACACAAATGTAATTACTGAAAAAGGACAGAAATGTAAAAGGCCAAAAACGAAAATTATTAAAAATCTAGTTTTTAAGAAAAAACCAGGAAAAACCTAACGAAGAAGGGGTGAACCGGAAGAGGGAGTCGGAGAAGGGGGAAAGGAGAGGAAAAGAACGCGGGAGGAAACCCCAATCTGGGTTTCCTTCCCTGTAGTTGACCAACTACGGTGTGGAGACCGATGGTGCTGAGATGCCGGATGAGATAGGAAAGCCAGAGGAGGGAGAAGAGGAGAAAAGGAGGAGAAGAGAGGAGGAGAAAAGGAGAGCAGTCCTGGGTCGGTGAATTGGATCCTGGCCGGTAACTTTGGGTTGTAGACACATGTGGGAGAGAATTGGAGACGGGAGAGAGCAGAGGGGTTTTTCGGTGATGGGGAAGAGTGGTGAAGGGGACGATGCGTTGATTTCGGCGTACACAGAGAATAGAATAGAGCAGATCAGAGGTGAAGGAGAGGACTCCAATGTTGGAGAAGGGGTAGACGATAGAGGAAAGTTGAGGGAGAAGAGAGAGTGCCCAGGTGTGGTGTTGGGCAGGAGAACTGGCTGGCAGAGGCTGGCCGGTGATTGGGTGGGGATGAGGGGGATGACCTGGCGTCGACTCTAGCACGATGGAGGCAGAGGATGCCTAGGTGGTGAGGTCTGGCTTTGGGTCTGATGGGAAGCAAAGGAGAGAAAGTGGGTGAGGGGGAAGGGAAGGGAGGACTCCTCTACGGTTCAGCCTAATGGGATTGAAGAGAAGAAGAGTAAGAGGGTGGATAGAGAGAAGAGGATGATGGAGAGAATGGAGAGAGGAGAAGGACCATGGGGGAGGAGTTGGTTGCTTGCCTCCCACACTCTAGCCTAAGAGGAGTTAGAAGATAGTGGGGAGCAATAGAGGGGGAGAGAGTGCGGTGGAGAAGGAGAGTTGTGAGAGAGAGGGAAGAAGGGAGGTAAGAAAAGGAAGAGAGGAGGTCGAGGAGAAAAGGAGATTCCCATGGGTTTAGGAAGGGGTTTAGAAGAGAAGAATGAGGGGAGAGAGAGACGTGAGAGATGGGAAGTGGGTGCGAGATTTTTTGCGTTGATATAGGAAGTAGAAGAAAGGAGAGAAGGGAGAAAGAGAACGTGGGATAGAATGGGAAAGGAAAGAGAGAATGAGGAAAGAGAGTAGAGGAGAAAAGAGAGTGGAAGACGAAAGAAAGTGGGGGAGAGAGGGTTGCCTTGTACGGGAAGGGGTTGAGAAGAGAAGGGGAAGTTTCCCCCTACGAATGTGAATGTTGCCTTCCTGAAACCTCTAAGAGCTTTTCACTTGCCTTCTAACTTAGTTTCCTCCATGGGGACTTTCAACTAAATGCACTTTCCAGATCTTCCTTTAACACAAATATTCTTTTAATAGCTTATTCCATCTACACCGTTAATCCTTGATCTTAGCCATCCATGCCACTTTTGGTTAATCTATAAAGTAAAAGACTAAATTAGAATCATCTGAACAACACATTAATCATCTAATAAGCTCTAATGATCATCTGATTGTTGATTTTGAAAAATTAAGATTTGGATGGCAATTGGAGCTAAATTTAAAATCAAGCTAATTTTTGCAAATATGAACGGGTAGATGATCTAATTGAATGCTAAATTAGGGGTATTTTGACCAAAATGAAACACTTAATAGAAGATGTTTTGTTAACTCATCCATAACCGATGTGAAAAGGTATGGGCTCAATGCCGATCCTTGGTGCAATCCTATAGTGACAAGAAAATCACCAGTCTTGCCACTAGTGGTCTTAACATTTGTAACCGCTCCATCATACATATCTTTAATTATGTCTATATACCCGTGCAAAACCCCTTTATTGCCCAACACCCTCCATATTAACTCTTTAGGAACTCTATCGTTAGCTTTCTTTAAGGCGATAAAGACCATGTGGAGGTCTTTCCTCTTCTCCCTATATTTCTCTACTAATTGTCTTAGTAAGAAAATAGCTTCCATAGTAGACCTCCCAGGCATGAAACCAAACTGATTCTCCGATACACTTGTTTCATGTCGTAGCCTCTTCTCAATCACTCTTTCAAAAAGTTTCATAGTGTGGCTCTTAAGTTTGATTCCTCGATAATTAGTGCAGCTCTGTATGTCTCTTTTATTCTTATAAATTGGTACAATAGAGCTTTTCCTCCACTCATTAGGCATTTTCTTTGATTTTATAATCTTGTTAAACAGCTTGGTCAGCCAAACTACCCCAATATCTCTCATACGTTTCTAAACCTCTATTGGTATACCATCGGGCCCCATGCCCTTTTTTGATTTCATCTTTTTCAAGGTCTCTTTCACTTCAGGTATTCTAATCCTACGTTCATATCTATAATATCCAATGTTATTTAGATTTATAGTATTTTCAATCCCTATATTCTTAGAGCCATTGTCATTTAACAATTTTTTAAAGTGTGTTTCCCACCTTTGTTTGATCTCATCATGTTTGACTAATACCCTTTGATCATCGCTTCTAATGCCCCTAAAATGATCTAAGTCCTTACCTTTCTGTTCTCTTACTTTTGCAAGTTTAAACACATCTTTCTCACCTTCTCTGGTTCCTAGTCTATTATAGAGCTCATCATATGCCTTAAGTTTAGCCTCACTATTCTCTTTGCAACCTTTTTAGCATTCTTATATTGTTCATAGTTTTCATTATTTCTTGTCTTCTGCCATGCTTTAAAACACATCCGTTTTTCTTTAATAATTTTTTGCACTGTTTCACTCCACCACCATGTTTCCTTTACTAATTGCCTTTTACCTATAGATACTCTTAAGACATCTTTTGCCACTTTCTTAATGGACTTAACAATATTAATCCACTTGGTATTTACTTCTATCTCATAGTTCCAATTTCCTTCTACCATCAACTTATTTGTGAGTGAGGTTATTTTCTCTCATTTTAAGTTCCGCCACTTAGTTTTTGGATACCTTTTAAGTTCATTTCCTTTTTTCCATCTTTTGGTATGGATATCCATAACCATTAACCTTTGTTGTGAGGTTAAATCTCACCAGTTATCACCTTAGAATCCTTACACATAGATCATTTATTATTCCTAAATAGAAAAACGTTTATTTGGCTTTTATGAAGTCCACTTTTAAAGGTTATTAAGTGTTCATCCCTCTTTTTAAAGAGTGTATTTGCAATGGCCAGCTTATATGACAAAGCAAAATCGAGGATATTCTCCCCCATCTCATTTCGTTCACCTATACCATGCCCTCCGTGTATTCTATCATATCCCTCCTTTTCTTTATCTACATGGCCATTTAAGTCTGCTCCTATAAATATCCCCTCAGTGTTGGGAATGTCGTGCATGACTCCTTCCATATTTTCCCAAAACTGTCTCTTGATTATATCTTGTAACCCTACTTGTGGTGCATATGCACTTATAACATTTATAATCTGCTCTCCTAGAACAAGTTTTATTATTATAATTCTATCACTAATTCTTTTAACGTCCACAACTTTGTCCTTTAATTCCTTATCTACTATTATTCCTACGCCATTTCTGTTATTATCCTTTCCTACATGCCATAATTTATACCTATCGATTTCTCTTGCTTTAGCCCCTTTCGCCTGGTTTCTTGGATATAAGCGATGTTGACTCTTCTACGTTTCATCGTGTCTACTAACTCTAAACTCTTACATGTCAATGTCCCTATATTCCATGTGGCGATACGAATCTTATGCTCTAGAGATATCCTATTTACTATCTCCCTTCTTGACCTCTATGGCATGAACCATGCCTACTTTTCATTACACTTGGGTTCTGATGCAGCGTGTCGCTTCCGAGGGGACGCTCTAGCAGTCCTTGCCCATTTTTCACCACACCCAGGATTCGATGTAGCGCGTTGCTTCTAGGAGAACATCCTAGCAACCCTTGCCTATTTTTCACCGCACCCGGGATCTGAGGTAGCGCGTCGCTTATGGGGAATTCCCTAGCTTGAGGGAATGTCAGTTTTCAATTCGTGTCAGGTTAGGGTTGCTATAGTTTTAAGACGCTGAAGATGATTTTCATTTCTTCCTTACAAACTAATATACAAATGCATATTTATTTGCAAGTAGAAAAGAAATAACAAAATCATCTTCAGCTTCACCCTTGCCGGCTTGCACTTGACGCAAGGGTTGCCATATTTTAAGAAGCTAGAGATGATTTTCATTTCTTCCTTGCAAAGTAATATACAAATGCATATTCATATGTAAGAAAGAAATAACAAAATCATCTTCAACTTCTCCTTTGTTGGCTGGCACCTAACGCATAACCCTCCTTTTTCATCCGGGCTTGGGACTGGCATTGGCAGAGTTTTTGCATAATAAGCCGTGAACTTGAAAATACCACAATATCAATATTATTGATGATTTCTGACTGTAATATGATTTTTTAACAGATACGATAAAACCAGTTTAGATAAATCGTTTATATAGCCAAAATTGAGATATCATCAATATTCACCAATAAATTACGATATTTACAACCATGAAGTGGGGCACGGTTTTGCCCTAGAGGGATGTGAGAGGAACTGAGGATGTACCTTTTCCTAGTTATATATTTTATACAGTTACAAAAAGAAAGAGCTGGAAATACTGAGCAAATGATTTTTTTTCTTTCTCCGTTTGTGTCTTACTTGGAGATCTTCCTTCCTTTCTCTTTTCTTCTTTACTCTAAATTATGACACCACTTATCTGCTTGAAATTTTACTGGCATGTTTAAGTATATGAGGGATGATGCACCAGCACATTTGATACCACAATTGCATCTGCTGGAATTACTTTAGCTGTCTACCCCTTTCGCTGCTTTATTTCTCTGCCATTCCTTCTGTTAGATAGGATTGTACCTTTAGGCTTTGCTATTATACTGCTTACTCAATTTTTTATCAGTCATTAATATTGTTCATTTACTCATATCATTTGTCTTTGAATGTCCAATTACTATGTCCTTAATTTTGTAGAAGTCTGTCTTCCTTATTTTACATTTATTTTCTCTTTCTTTGCTTGTGGTGTGATATGTGGATGTATGGACTTTCTTCTCTTATATGCAGCTAAATAAGGGTGATTGTGATATTAAAAGGGATGATCTCTCAAGAGCATTGATGGTATGTTAATTATTTTGAACTCTTTGCGACAAATTTGAGTTTGGTGAAGCCTTAATTGATTAACTGATTTAATATTCTTTTATATTTGTTAGTCCCTGACTGTGTTTTGTTGTTGTGACATGAAGTAACTGATGAGTGAGATCTCATGATCTGGTTTATCTGACATGTGAGAGGCATGCACATCAAAAGACGTTATTGAATAATGTAATGTGTAAATGTTGTAGCATTCTTGATCTTAAGCAATGATATTGGCAATTACTCGAAGTTTCATTTTGTGGAACTACAAATTTATGCCTTATCTAATGTTAGCCATTTTGTGAAAACATTGTATCCTAGTTCTTCTTTTTCCTTCCCTTTTTTGGCATCCATTGAAAGAGAGGCTAAGTGAGTTTTGACACATTCATTTCAGTTACCTAAATGTCTCTTATAACAGAAATGGTTTGTCAGGGTTTTATAGAACCTTTGTTGGTCTTCCACTATAAATAAGTGTGAGAACTGATGGATGGCACTGCACGGAAGAGGGGAATATATCACTTAACCATCTTGGTATTAGGTTCTAGTGTTATTTTAGAAAAACCAGTGCATATTGGCGCATGTAGACTAAAATAAGGCAAAAAATTTGCAGATGTCTATGTTTGAATCATTAAATGAACCAAGCAAATGTTCTAATAGGAACCTGATGGAGAGGAAGCTATGTTGCTGTAGAATAACAATAGAAGTGAAAAGTAGGCTGCAAAAACTAATTGAAGTGAGATTTCTTCCCTCATTTCATTGCATACTCTTAGTGATCTCACCTACTCACTGGATATGTAGTTAGAGGTGTGCCTAGGTACCAGTCACATGATCAACGCCTGAATGGTGTGAAGTCACAGGGGGGGTCAACTCGCCAGTGCCTAGGCGCACGCCTTAGTGTGGTTGGAGCCTGCGTTCAGGCGCTCTTCTGGCTCCCATGTGCAGTTGATGACCTGTTAAAATATCAACTTTTTTATTTTTTCATCTTACAACCCGATTTTCTCTTCTTCTGAGCTCATACTGTGGGAATGGCCACTCTTCAATCTAAGCAAAGAAAAGTATGGATTCATGAATCTTCACTTCAAGCACTATTTTCTATTAAACATGTAAAAATCAGTACTATGTTTTCAATTTGTTCATTTTTTGTTTACTTTTTTGGATAAATCTCAATGGATTCTTGTATTATAAGTATAAACAAACATTCCATTTGATTTTTATGTTTCTTTGCCATAGATTTAACTTCTTTTTAGGTTTTCTTCTTATTTTTTATTTTTTTCAAAAATAACAGTTAAAGAAATTGAAAAATACATTTTGTTTTTTTGGTCTCTATTCATTGAAACATATTTCCATCCACATATATAGCTTCCTTTGCTAGTGAGTGCATGTGTGATGTTTTTTCTTTCATGTTTTAAATTTTTTTTTTTTAAGGTTATTTTTTTTGAAAATAACAGTCATAGAAATTGAAGATAATTTTCTTTTTTTTCTCTCTTTATTCGTTGATACATATTTCCATCCAGATATATAGCTTCCCTTTGCTTGCGAGTGCATATATGATGTTTTCTTTCATTTTTTTTTTTTTTTGTGGGTATTTTTAAGGTTATTTTTTCTCTTTTTTGAAAATAACAGTTACATAAATTGAAAATAATTTTCGTTTTTATGTCTTTATTGGTTGAAACATATTTTCATCCACATATAGCTTCTCTTTCCTTGTGAGTGCATGCGTGATGTTTTTTCTTCATGTTTTTTTGGTTTATTTGAGATATTTTTGGATTATTTGTGTTTTTTGTAATAATTATTTTTGGTCCTTGTGATTTGGGCGCTTGCCTATGCCCTCTAGGCTCCAGCTGAACCCAATGTGCCTAGTTGTGCCTTGCGCCTCTAACTACATAGCTCACTAGAAGAGGTAACCTTTATTTGTAAAGCACTTATATAATGCAAACATATGTTGTTTAAGTGTTATCTTCATGTATCTAACACAATGATATAATGAGAAAATAAAAAGTCTGTTACATGGAAGTGTATGACGGAGTTCCATGTATATGGACTATATACATATTTATATATGTTTTGTGAATACTCAGTATACATATGCATATATGCATTTATATATTTATCTATATGTCTATATTAGGAATACTTTGTATGTTTATACATATATACATTCATCTATTATATATTAAGCTAATATGGTTTCTTTTTGAACCCTTTCAACTCTAGTTCACCTTGCGTCATGTGGGCATTCTCCCTTTGACCTTATTTCTTTTTTTGCGTGAAATAGGTATTTTCAGAATTTTAATTACTTATTTTTATTATGTTTCATTAGTTGAATGAAGGGGAGCCTTGGTGCAACCGTAAAAGTTGTTGTCATGTGACCTTGAGGTCACGGGTTCAAGGCGTGGAATCTGCCTCTTGCAAAAATGCAAGGTAAGGCTGCTTTAGGCCATTGTGGCCCGTGCTTCTCTGGACCCCGCATAGGGGAGAGCTTCGTGCACTGGGGCTGCCCTTTTTTTCATTAGTTGAATAAGTGTGATACTAAAGAAATTGGTTGTAGCTGGGTAAGTAGGCCAAAGAGATTTGTCTATTACTAAAATCTCTCTTGTTTTTATTTTTGTAGTACACACCTTCCTTTCTATTTGTTTTCGTATCTTACCCCTACGTATATGTATGCATGTTTGCTCACCTCATGTGTGTGTGTTTTTAGTGTGTTACAAATTATCCAATTCAACTTATCAATGTAAAGAAATCAATCATAATATGCAACAGCATATATGTGGTTTTCATTTAGCTTAGGAATTTTAGGGGTAAATGACCCAAGGACCAATATCATACATGTACATTCATACATAATATGAAACAGTCTATAGTAGTATCTCTTTGGCAACTAGCCAAGTGGTGTATCCCCAAGGTAGGTATATGCACACATTAAGAGAATTCCCACTCCTACTTTCTAGGGGATTTATATAAGTGAAATACATATAGTTTCTTCCAATGAGTTGGTCTTTAGTAGAGTCCTTCATACACTAAAAATATTTTCCTTTACCTTGGGGAGGCCACCTCTTCTCTCCTACCTTTCCAATACTCTCTCTCTCTCTCTCTCTCTCTTTTGCATATGCCCTTGGTTATAGATACATACATCTATATTGACATAGGCTTCTTGCCACATTGGAATGATCCAATATGTGGTTCTGTGTGTTCCACCACTTCTCTGTTCATCATTCAGCTGTTGCGCTTTCAAAGTAGAAGAGTGGTCTCTTATCTTAGAAGTGGTGTGGTGAGAAGTGCGAGATCCTCTATCTTGAAAGGGAGCGAGTTATATATGTATATGATATGTGTATACTTTTGAGTATAAAATAAAAATTGGAATATAAGAAGGAAAATGATGACTATGCTGACAAAAACTGCTTGACCTACGTAATCCAGAAGTCATATTGAAACAATAAAATAACAGCTTGACTAAATCAAGGAAAAGTTCTAATGAGAGTGAAGTGTATTCCTTGACATCCCATTTTTAGGTTGGAAAGTTCCAGGTAGATTAGACTAATGGTTTTTGTTGGATATGTTAGGAAACTTTTTCTCAAAATTTGTTACTAGTTTCTTAGGAGACTTTTTCTCAAAATTAGTTACTAGTTTCTAGGGATTAGTTTTGATCTTATCTTAGTTTGTTTCCATAAATAATGGAGATTAGGATTAGATTTGAATATGAAAATCTCCTTTCCTTTTATTCCTAGTTTGACCCTTCTGTTAAGGGATTTCCTTTAGCCTAATCCGTGGGATTCAATGGCAGGTCTGTTGCCATGCTTCCCTATATATATTAGTGTATTTTTTTCTCTAATATGATATAGAAGAATACATTCTTTTTCTTTTAAACTTTCATGGTATTAGAGCTTAGGCTCTTGATCTGCTTTTAAATAGCTAAAACAGCCATGATTGGGGCTAAAAGAACCTTTGATTCATCGAAAACAACTACTAGAAGTTTCTCTTCAGGGACAGCCATGTCAAACAGTGGTACAGACCACTTTTCCCCAAATATTTCATTCCAGTTAACTTCTCACAAGTCAAATGGGAAAAGCTACTTGGAATGGGCTCAATTCGTGAAGTTGGCGATTGATGGCAGGGAAAAACTTGGGCATTTGACAGGAGAAGTGAAGCAACCAGAGGTTGGAGATCTGAATGTGAGTGCATGGAGGTCAGAAAACTCACTAATCATGGCTTGGCTTATCAACTCAATGGAGCAGATCATAGGTAAACCCTATTTTTTTCTCCCCACTGCAAAAGATATGTGGGAGGCTATAAGGGAGACCTATTTTGACTTAGAAAACTCATCTAAGATCTTTGATCTAAAAATAAAACTGTGGCAATCATAACAAGGAGAAAGAGAAGTCACAGTATACTATAATGAGATAGTTTCATTATGGCAAGAATTGGACTAGTGCTATAATGATGAATGGGATTGTCCTACTGATAGTGTAAAAATTATAAAGGAGGAGAATGGTCGTGTGTATCTATTCTTGGCTGGCCTCAATCGTGATTTGGATGCAGTTAGGGGTCGAATCCTTGGAAAGAAACCTCTGCCATCTTTTCGAGAAACCTTTTCTAAGATTGGAAGAGAAGAAACCAGGAGGAAGGTTATGCTAACCAACCAGGAACACAAATCTGTGGTGGAAAATGATAATTCTGCCCCTATTTCTAGAAGTGCTGATCCCGATGGTGAAAGGAGGAAGAAACCTTGGTGTGAACACTGCAAGAAGTCATGGCACACAAAGGAAACCTGCTGGAAACTCCATGGAAAGTCTCCAAATTGGAAGAAGAAACCTGGAAATGACAAGCGGGCATTCCAAACCTCACATGAAGAGAACCAGGGGCAGCAATTCAATTCAGAAACATCTCCATTCACAAAGGAACAACTTGAGCACCTGTACAAACACTTCCAATCTCCACAATTCAATGTTAACCCCTCTTGTTCTTTGGCCCCAAAAGGTAACTTCATTACTCCCCTTCTTAGTATCAATCCCAGCCCAAGCAATTCTTGGATCATAGATTCAGGAGCAACTGATCATATGACAAGTTACTCCAATCTTTTCTCAACTTACCATCTATGTACAGGGAAAAAAAATAAAATCAAAATAGCAGATGGATCTCTCTTGGCGATTGCTAAGACAGGATCCATTGTTATATCACCTTCCTTAACTTTGAATGATGTTCTTCATGTGCCTAACCTTTCTTTCAACCTTTTGTCAATTAGCAAGTTAACCAATGATATCAAGTGTCAAGCTAATTTCTATCCCTCTCGGTGTGAGTTTTAGGAACTAGCCTTGGGGAGGATGATTGGCAGTGCTAGAGAAAGTGGAGGTCTCTATTTCCTTGAAGATGGAACTGACTCGAGAAAACAAGTACCTATTTTGTTTCTGATTCTAGTGAATGTAATGCTATGTTATGGCATTATAGATTAGGACATCCAAGTTTTCATTATTTAAAACACTCGTTTCCTAGTTCGCTTAAAAATAAAAGTCTATCTTCATTTCAATGTGAAATTTGTGAGTTAGCCAAGCACCACCGTGCCTTTTTTCCTCCAAGATCATATCAAGCATCAAAACCTTTTATGTTAATCCGTAGTGATGTATGGAGACCATATAAGGTTTCAACACTTTTGGGAAAAAAATGGTTTATATGTTTTATTGATGATCGCACAAGGATAAGTTGGGTATACCTTTCGAAAGAAAAATTTGAAGTTGAAGAAGTTTAAAAAAAAAAAAAAATTCCATGGTGGAAACACAATTTCAAGAAAAAACAATGGCAAGGAATATTTCAATAAGATCCTAGGTAATTTTTTCTTGGAAAAAAGTGTAATACATCAAAGTTCTTGCACTGACATGCCCCAACAACATGGGCTATCTGAGCAAAAAAAGGCATCTTTTGGAAGTTGCTAGGGCACTATTGCTCACACATAAAGTTCCTAAGTATCTTTGAGGTGAAGCTATACTTAAATCAACATATCTCAAAAAAACTTTCCCATATCGAAGTTGTCCTTGAACTTACCATTGAAAGTATTTGGATGCATTGCCCCTTTGTACATGTTCATGCTCACAACCGTGGCAAATTAGATCCTAAAGCAAGCTATGTAGTTGCAGGCGCGACTAGTCGTTAGGTGTGAGAAGGTGCTAGCCATCCAACTCGACTTTAATTAGGCGAAATGACTTAAGTCGCACTACGACTAGTTGTGACTAGTCTCGTGCCTAGATGCACCCCCGATTCCAGGCGCAGTGACAAGCACTTAAAACCCTACTTTTGGTTTTTTTTTTTCTTCCCCATTCCATTGCTTGCTTTTTGAACTAGTAATCTTCCATCCAAATCCAAGTAATTGAGGTAAGATTGTAACTTCTATGTACTTTCTTTTTTTCTTTTTTCGTTTTTCTATAAAAATACGGTAAAACCAAAATTGTTTTTTCATTTTTTTTTGCATAATGCTTCATTTTTCTTTGAAAACTCAACATATGTATACTCTAAAGGTAAAAACGAAAACTCCATTTCATTCTTTCCATCCGTTTTCATAGGAATGCTAAAAACAACTTATCAATAGAATCTTTTGATGTATTTCTTACTGTGTTTTTTTTTTTCACTAACAACAGTAATTTTTTTTTTATTTTGTACTGTTGCTTATTTTATTTTGTTGTTCTATTTGTTTGCAGGTTTCCTCATCTGAATCTCTGATTGCTTGATTTGTTTTTGTTGAATATAGCATAGTATTGTATAGCTTTACTTAGCCTTAGTCTTAGTTTTGTTTTATTTTTAGTCCCATATTGTACAGTTAGGAGCATGTAACTATCCTTGTTTAGTATATATATGTGGTAAGTGTGAGGTGCAAAATCACCAACACACATTCACCCATTCTAAGGGTTTCTCTCTATCTCTCTCTCTTGGCTCTAACAGTTTTCATTCCACTCTAGTAGTTTCCTATATTCCTATTTCCTATTGATACTACAATATGTCATCATGAAGGGGCTCCACCAATGCTTCTTCTAGAGTAATGGATCCAGGGTGGGAAAATGCAGAGGCACCAGTTCCAAATGATAAAAATTTGGTATGGTGAAAGCTTTGTCGGAATAGATATAGTGGTGGAATATTTAGATTAAATCAACATTTGAAAGGTGGGCACAAGAATGCCAAAAAATGCTCTCTAGTCACTCTTGAGATATCTAAAAAAAATTTAGATTATATGAATGGAACAAAGAAGAAATAAGAGACTAGAGAGAGAATAATAAAGGAGATGGAACAGCCAAACAATTTGTTTGGCTTGCATGATGACGATGATGATAAGGATGAGGTGCAGGTGATTGATAGTACCAGGGCTGCTGGTATTTCCATTGGGATGCCCACACAACAAACAAAAGGGCCAATTGATTATTTCTTTGCTCCCAATCCTGAGGCCCAGGGTAAGGGAAAGGCACCCATGCAGCAGACGACAATGAATAGAGCATACAAGGAGTTTAGAATAAGAGCATGCGATTACATCGCCTCTTGGTTCTGTGAACATAGCATTGCATTCAATGCTGCTAGTAGTCGTTCATTTTAGACCATGTTAGAGGCAGTTGCGCAACATGGTCTAGGTATATATCTTATATTTTTTTATAATAAATAGTTATATACTTGTTTTAGCCTTTTACCTCATCTTATATTGTATAATCTTATGTAACTAAGGTTTCAAGGCACCTTCATATCACGAGTTGAGGGTGAATCTTCTTCAAAAGCAAGTAAAGGCGACAAAAGAGTACATAGATTAGTGTAGAGGTGATTGGATTAGGTATTTGTTTAGTGTCTTTTTTCGCATCCTTGTATTATTGTATATTACTTTTAAGTCTCAAGGTGACACTGACAGTGACAACAAGGGTGCTCCATGGTATTATGCCTTTATAGGTATGAGTGCTCCATCATGTCAGATTGGTGGACCGATGGCAAGGGTCACACCCTTGTCAACTTTTTGGTGAACTGTCTAACTAGGACAGTTTTTTGAAATCTATTGATGGGTCTGCACATGTCAAGAGTGCAAGCCTAATACTTGACATGTTGGAGGAGGTGATTGACGAAGTTGGAGAGAACAATGTGGTTCAGGTAATAGTTTAATTTTATATCTATAAGTTATTATGTATTTTAAATTGTTTATAAGCATATAATGCAAGTTCATCTTATATAATTTTACCTTTTTTTGTATTTTAGGTCATAACTGATAATACCTCCAATTACGTGGCTACAGGAAGGGAGTTGATGGTGAGAAGTCCACATTAATATTGGACCCCCTGTGCAGCTCACTGCATTGATTTGATGTTGGAGGACATCAGAAAATTACTAGTTGTGAAGAAAACTGTGGCAGAAGCTAGGGCGATGACAGTTTTTATATATAGCCACACATGTCCTTCATCTTATGAGAAGATTTACAAAGAAAAGGTAGTTGGTTAGACTTGCAGTGGCGCGCTTTGCCACCAACTTCTTGAGCCTAGAGAGCATCCACAATTTTAAGGCAAAGTTGAGGGTAATGTTCCACTGTTCAGAGTGGATGAACAGTAAATGGCCGAAAAGGCTTAAGGGTAAAAGAGCTGAAAAGATTGTATCACGCACCAGCTTTTGGAACCACATCCTCTTATGTTTGAAGATTATGGCTCCATTCGTAGAGGTTTTGAGGGTGGTGGATAGTGTGGAGAAGCCAACGATAGGTTACATCTTTGAGGCTATTGTCAGGGCCAAAGACAAGATTCAAGCCAATCTAACCGGGGATGAGTGCGAGGCCGCTCATGTTTGGGGGATTATAAATAATAGATGGAGTTCTCAACTTCACTAGCCTTTGCTTGCAGCGGGATATTACCTCAACCCGTCCTTTTATTATGACCATGACATTGAAATTAACCATAACAGTGATATTAAGAATGGTCTAATGCATGCCATTAGTTGGTTATATGATGGAGATGAGGCTGACATAGTGATAGATCAGATATCTATCTCTTGACATGCTAGAGGCTTGTTTGGCAATGACCTTTCAATACGCAAAAGAGAAACCCTAGCCCCTTGTAAGTATTTTATGTTATTCTATTTTTTAAGTTTTAAATTTTATTTATTTTTCTAACTTTAATTTTTTTTCAACTTTTGTAGGTGAGTGGTGGATTACATTTGGGACTGAAGCTCCACATCTTCAAACATTCGTCATTAAAGTCCTCTCCTAGATATGCTGTGCATCTCCTTGTGAGCGCAACTGGAGTGTCTTTGAGAACGTAAGCTACTTAGATGTTGATATGTAGTACTAGTAGTTGGTTATTAGTAATTTAGTATAACATTCATTGTATTCTAAATTTATATATATATATATATTTTTTTCGGATCCACACTAAGAAGAGGAATGGGCTGAATGCTAAGACATTGAACGATCTAGTATACGTTCAATACAATCAGCGCCTTCGTCGTCAACATGAGTATCGTTTGAAAATACGAACGTATACAAATCCTATTTTGTTATGAGAGGTCGATGAAAGTGATGAGTGAATTGTTCAAGAAGATGCTGGAGATGATCTAGTGCATCAAGGTGATGGCCTCACCTGGTTAGATGCTGAGCTTGTCGAAGGATCAAGTAAACATGATGCCCCATCTACTAGGCAATACTAGAGGCGAGGGAGAGGGTAGAGGGGGAGTCGCATTTCTCAATCTCATGCTGATCGAGAACCTCATGAGGATGTTGGAGAAGAGCATGGCGATGAGGAGACTGAGGAGGAGGATGTCTACATCTCTCAGGGAGATGATTCTGATGATGGTCTTGATCTTCATGATGAGGAAGAGGTGTAGGAAAATGGCTCTTAAGTCTTAATAGTTAACTTTAACATTTGCTATACTTCATTTACAAAACTGTTGTTTGATTGTTTATTATTTTTGGATTTAGAGGAAGAAGATGGCGAGACCATAGCAGATTGAGGGAGTAAACCCTCCCTATTAGGCTGCTACTCTCTGTTTCATTGTTTATTGTATTTGTATGTTTCTCAAGTCTCAACTTACTTCTGTGTATAACTGTATGATTGATTGTTTGATTTAACCTTAGGTCCTTACTCCTTAGGTTGTTATTATTGACAAGTATTTGTTCATATATTTATAGTTCCATATTTTCTCATTTTTAATAATTTTTTGGAATTTTTTTAAAATTTTTTTTCTTTTTAAAAATTTAAAATTCTAAATTTTGCACCTTGATGCCTAGTCACGCGACTAAGTGCGCTTAGCGCAAGTCACACCCTTTGCGCTTGGGTGCGCCTTGCGCTGCAACTACATAGAGAGCAAGAAAGTGTGTTTTTGTAGGCTGTGCTCCAACTCATGGGGTATAAGTGTTTGGATCCCACTTCTAAAAAGATGTTTGTCAGCATGGATGCCACTTTTTTTTTTAGTCTTCACCATTTTTTGAATCTCATCTTCAAGGGGAGACACCTATGCAAGATTCAGATTACTGTAGGTTTGACCAACTACCTTGTCTTTGTAAATCTTCTCATAAGATGAAGGACGTGTGTGGCTATATATAAAAACCGTCATCGCCCTAGCTTCTGCCACAATTTTCTTCACAACTGGTAATTTTCCGATGTCCTCCAACATCAAATCAATGCAATGAGCTGCACAGGGGGTCCAATATTAATGTGGCCTTCTCACCATCAACTCCCTTCCCGCAGCCACGTAATTGGAGGCATTGTTAGTTATGACCTAAAATACAAAAAAAGGTAAAATTATACAGGATGAACTTGCATTATATGCATATAAACAATTTAAAATGCCTAATAACTTATAGATATATAATTAAACTATTATCTGAACCACATTGTTCTCTCCAACTTCGTCAATCACCTCTTCCAACATGTCAAGTATTAGGCTTGCACTCTTGACATGTTTAGACCCATCAATAGATTTCAAAAAAATTGTCCTAGTTGGACAGTTCACCAAAAAGTTGACAAGGGTGCGACCCTTGCCATCGGTCCACCAGTCTGACATGATGGAGCACCCATACCTATAAAGGCATCATACCTTGGAGCACTCTTGTTATTACTGTCAGTGTCACCTTGAGACTTAAAAGTAATATACAATAATACAAGGATGCGAAAAAGGACACTGAACACATACCTAATCCAATCACCTCTACGCTGATCTACGTACTCTTTTGTCGCCTTCACTTGCTTTTGAAGAAGATTCACCCTCAACTCGTGATACGAGGGTGCCTTGAAACCTTAGTTACATAAGATTATACGATATAAGATTAGGTAAAAAGCTAATATAAGTATATAACTATTTTTTATTAAAAATATAAGATATATACTTGGACCTGTTGCATAACTGCCTCTAACATGGTCTGGAATGAACCACTACGAACAACATTGAGTGCAATGCCCACCTGTCAAATGTTTCCTTAATCTAAATATTCCACCACTATATTTATTCCCGCAAAGCTTGCACTATACCAAAATTTTATCATTTGGATCCTATGCCTTTGCATATTTCCACCCCGGATCCATTACTCTGGAAGAAGCATTGGTGGAGCCCCTTGATGATAACATTTTGTAGTATCAATAGGAATACAGGAAACTACTAGAGTAGAATGGAAACAAATCAAGCAATCAGAGATTCAGAAGAGGAAACCTGCAAACAAATAGAACAACAAAATAAAATAAGTAGAAGTACAAAATAAAAAAATTATTGTTAGTGAAAAAAAAATACAGTAAAAAAAAATATCAAAAGATTCTATTGATAAGTTGTTTTTAGCATGCCTATGATGACACTTACACATTTGCTACAAAATGAAAAAAAAAAAAATCCTTACTGTTTTTCATTGTTTTCTGTCGAAAAAGAAAAGAAAAAAGACAGTAACAAAAATAGTCATTTAAGCTCATGGGTCAATCAGTTTTAGCATTATGATGGTGAGAATATGCATATTTGCTTAAAAAAAATGAAAAAAAATACGAATTATTGATGTATTTTACATTTTTGGGAAAAAAATTATAGAAAACTACAAATGTAGTGCATAATACACTAAATCAATGAAAACGGATGGAAAGAATGAAATGGGGTTTTTTTTTTTTACCTTTAGAGTATACATATGTTGAGTTTTCAAAGAAAAATGAAGCATTATGCAAAACAAATGAAAAAACGATACTGGTTTTATCGTATTTTTATAGAAAAAAGAAAACACAAAAAGACAAAGTAAATAGAAGTTACAATCTTACCTCAATTACTTGGATTTGGATGGAAGATTACTCGTTCAGAAAGGAAGCAACGGAATGGGGAAGAAGAAGAATGAAAAAAAAAAACAAACCGAAAGTGGGGTTTTAAGTTCCTGTCGCTATGCCTGGAATTGGGGGTGCATTAGGCCCAATGCGCAAGGCGCATCCAAGCATGCGACTAGTTGCAGTGCGACTTAAGTCGCTGCGCCTAGTTGAAGTCGAGTTGCATGTCCAGCGCCTTTTTGTGCCTAGCGACTAGTCGCGCTTGCAACTACATAGCTTGGGACCATTGAGATATTTTCTTGGAATGGAGGTTGTTCGATCAAAGAAAGGGATTGTTGTCTCACAAAAGAAATACATGCTTGATCTTCTTAAGGAAATGGGAATGAGTGGCTGCCGTCCTGCAGAAACTCCAATTGATCCCAACCAAAGACTTGGAGATAGTAAAGGTGATCCTATGGACATATCTCGATACCAGAGGTTTTTTCGTAAGCTCCCCCCCATTTGCTTGCCATTTGTTCCAACTTCACAACAAATAGCTTCTTACAAAGGGACTTTTCAAACCTAACTATGAGTTCTTCATCAGCAAGTTGGGCGTGATAGACATCTACGCTCCAACTCGAGGGGGAGTGTTGGATATGTTAGGAAACTTTCTCTCAAAATTAGTTTCTAGTTTCTAGGGAGTAATTTTGATCTTATCTTAGTTTGTTTCCATAAATAATGGTGATTAGGATTAGATTTGAATCTGAAAATCTCTTTTCCTTTTATTCCTAATTTGACCCTTATGTTAAGGGATTACCTTTAGCCTAATCCATGGGATTCAATGGCAGGTCTGTTGCCATGCTTCTATATATATATATATATATATATATATATATATATATATATATATATATATATATATATATATATTAGTGTAATTTTTTCTCTAATATGATATAGAAGAATGCATTCTTTTTCTTGTAAACTTTCAGTTTTAGATTTGTGTCTTTCTTGGTTAAGCTGGCAAATGTTGGCATGAAAGAATTCTGGAGCACATGATTTGCTAGACGCTGCCTCTTGTTTTTGAGCTCAAGAGAACCTTGCAACTTATTGTCCTCCCTTTTGGACTTTTTCCAACATTGTTCAGCTAATTTTTCTTCACAGAAATGGTGTTGCTTGTCTTTGTTAAACATGGTATATTGTTCTAAATGTATTTTTTAGATACTTGCCGTCTGACATGCTCATTAATTCCCACATATACAGAAAGCCCTGTACTTCTTATCTTTAAGTTTAGCTTGTGGATTTCATTTTTATTGATCTTTATGTTCGTCACTCCTAACAAAATTAGAAAACTGTCTCTGCAGCTTGCCTTCTCGTCAACCCCATTTTTTGAGCCATTGGCTATCCCATTACTGCTTGATAAACTTAATTCTTCACTGCCACTAGCAAAGGTTGGTAATACTAAATTGTTGTTCTAAACACTGGCATTTCAAAGGGTTTCCTGAAAATTATTTATTTGTATATACTTTCTGAATGCTGACAGCTTGATTCCTTGAAGTATCTCAGTACTTGCGCATTGCATTATGGGCCAGATAGAATGAAAAAGCATGCTAGCTCTATTTGGTCTTCTTTGAAAGATGCAATCCGTGCTTTTGCACCCAAGGAACCTTTACTGTCATTAACTTCGACATCAGCAGAGGATACGGGATCACAGGAAAATGAAATTGCAAAGGAAGCTGTACAGTGTCTGAAAAGGATCATTGTACAATTCGAAAGTTCCAAAGATTTTTCTTTTGTGGCTTTCATTGTTGAAGATGAAGATGTAGAGAGGATATTTACGTCTATCTCTGGGAATAGAAGTTACAAAGATATTCCTGCTGATAGTAAGAAAGAGCTATATTCACTTGGAAGTATCCTATCGGTTTCAGCAAAAGTTTCCAGCTCATGCTGTAATATAGTGTTCCGGAGTTTTTTTCTTCGCCTGATGGATGTCATGGGTATTTCCACGGGAGGTCCATCCTTGGAATGCATTTCAAATGATAATATTGTACTTTCAGGTGAAAAGCTGAATTTTGGTGCCCTTTATCTCTGCATTGAACTCCTTGCTGCATGCAGAGATTTGGCTTTGGGCTCCAAGGAATCACATTCTCAATCTACTCTGGTGCAAGAGACATGGTATTCCTTTCTCCAGAACTTTTCAGGCCCTTTAGCTGGTGCTTTTGCATCTACTTTGGCATCAGCTGATAATCTTGAAATTGAGGAAGCTGATATTTGTTTTGGAGGTAAAGATTGTTTCCTTTTTGATCATTTTCTGCTATTTGTTGTGGGCTTTCTTTTATTGTCAGTGGCCTTATTTCATTATTTTGGTTTTCCATCTTCCACTTACGCTTGACCTGCCAGAAGATAGTGTGTCCTTTCTGTCATTATTTTGTTTTTGAATGGTAGTTTGCCGTTAAGAAGAGGAAATTTAAAGAGAATGACCGAGGGACCTGAGAAGACAACCACCAAACAAGTCTATTAGAGAAACCAATAGAGGAAGAAAAACAAATAATTGCTGGCTTAGGTAACTAGAATTTGATTGGAAACTAGCAGATTGTGTCCGTGAACTCCAGATTTAGCAAGCACATCTGCAACTGCATTAGCTAGTCGCTTCACATGGGAGAACTGGACATCTAGTCATTGTATCTATTCTAAATGTGAAGATTCTCATACGAAAAGCACCACTGGAACTCTTCTGCTCGTTGAATCCATTTAATAACACTGGATGGGTTGCCTTCAATGAGTAAGGGGTTAAAATGATATTTGGCTGAAAGCTTAGCAGCAGTGAGCATAATAAGGATCTTGGCAAGGTTTGAATTGAAGACTCTGGTGGGAACCAAGAAGGCTAGGAGGAAGTCACCTCAATGGTAGTGGAATAGACCATCTGTACCCAAGGACCATAGGTTCCCTAGAGAGGACCCATCAAGGTTGAGCTTAAAATGCCCGAAAGTTCAACTTTGATACACAATGGCCTCAACCATCATGATAGATCTATACTGGTCCCAATTTGTCTTAAACTTAGCTGTTGAAATCCCCAATAATTCTTTAAGACTGACAAGCTGGGAACACGCTTAAGAGAAATTGATTCCATCAGGAAGCTAGAAGAGCAGGTTTATTATTTTTTAGTAACAGGCGCTGCCTTTATTAATGTGCTGTTTGCAAATCTTTTACATAGCCCAAGTTGCTTCCAGCAAGTAAACATCCCACAGTCTTCTGCCTCCGATAGAGCATTTGAACATCCTCAACATATTTATGAGCTCCTTAATGGCAGAGTTCAGAAGCCATGCACCACCAACTTGAGCAAAATGATGGACTAAATCTGCAATGCATAAGGGAAATATAATAATATATGGTCTAATCACTTGTGAGAGATGAATGGAAATCATCTTCTAGGGATGAACCAATCCCTCTTCTTTAACTGCTGATAAGTGAATTCTATCATGTAAAATGGTCTACACAGAAGCTGTACATCTTGGAGGAGAAGGAAAAGACCACAAACCTAGCAATATTGAAGTTGAAACAATGCTGAACTATTATCAAGCAGTTTATCATGGCGTGATTCAACCATAATTTTTGTTAGTATTTCTCATGCGTATCGCTCCATGTTCAACTTACGTTGTTTAGAAACTTACTTTTAAGTAATCTTATACTTTTTCAAAAATGTTTTCATGTTATGCATTCCCTGATTTCATAGCTCATTCTCATTATCCACATTATTCTCTTCCAATTTATGATAATTCGTGTTTATTTTTTATGAAATTATATGCATTCATATCATCCACATGACACTAGCATTATCACTACTCTTGTTAGTATTTGGGACTTCCCATAACCCAAAAATAATGTCTACAATTCCGGAGAATCTCTTTGCAATTTGTGGGTGTTTGTTTTCTTTTCTTCTTCTTCTTTCTTTTTATCCCCTTTTAGTGTGAATAATGATGCTTCTGTAGTGAAAATATAGTTCATGCAGTTGATTGTTGCATGGAGGTCGTATGTGTTTCCCTGTACACCTACTGCAAACTAATCTCACTACAGTGTTAGTGGAGGATGAAACAAATGGTATTGCACGTCAACCACTTACTGACAACAGTGCACAGGTTTCTACTAGATAGTTGTTTTTGTCAGTAAGCCTGAGTATCTTCTGGTTGCAGAAAGCTGTTTTTAAGAAATACGTCATTCCATCTATGTGATACCCACTTTTGTGTAAATATTCACAGATAATGTTCGAAGCAAGCTCTATTTAGGATAAAAGGTATCCTTAAATTTCCTAACTGCTTTCTAACATTTAAAGATAATTCTTATCATGAAGCCTCAACTCTAGTGAATAATTAAATTATCTTTTCTGCTTAAGAAGACAAATGATCATGACATATGCCTGTTTTCGGTATTGGTAAGTAAATTTCTCTCAAGAGTCATTGCGCATTTTTTTACTTTTTCTTCTTCAACTCTGACCTATAATAGAACGAATTATATTCTCATCTTGCTTGTAATGGATGAAATGCAAAAAGAAGGATAATTTCCTTTGTTTTAATATTGCTCATTTCCTTGGTTTCTTTTGCAGTGAAGGGTTTGCAGATACTTGCTACATTTCCCGGAATTTTGCTTGCAGTATCAAAGGAAACATATGAAAGTATTTTGAAGATTTTCGTTTCTTTCATCTCTACAAGTCATGAGAAAAGATCATTGTGGAAACTGGTTTTGAATGCTTTAGTGGAGATTGGTTCATTTATAGAGAAGTATCATGATCATGAGAAAGAAATAAGTTATATGAGCACTGTGGTTGAAAAGATTATGTTGTTGCTTCCATTCGAGGATTCTGATTTGCCTCTTTCACTGAAAATGGAGGCCATTTCTAGCATTGGAACTGCTGCTCTGAATTTCATGTCGACAATTGTACAGGGATTGGAAGAAGCCATATCTGCCAATTTCTTGGAGGCCACTGTATGTCTAGATATCTTTTCACTCTTATTTATTTTTCAGTTCACATAGCTATACTAACAGAAAAGTTAGATGAAAGCTTACATATATATGGAGCTTCTAACCTACAACACATTGTGTGTCAGTTAGCAGCACCACAAAATTAATCTGGACTTAGATGCCCCTGTTGATTTGGAAGATGAATAAATTTATTAAGGGTTTTTTGGTCATTATGAACCACTTGCTTGTAACTGCAAATGTGCCATTAACTTTGTTCTTCCAAAATTAACCTTCTATAAAAAATAAAAGAAAGCCTAGTTTCCTTCTTTCTTCTCTTCCAAGCTTCTTCTCCTCGTAGTGTAACCCATCAGCCTAAGACTAGTAGCAAAGGATTTATGGTTTAAAAACCTGGCAACTTTTCTTCCATATTTCCCCCTGCATCTAACCACCAACTCTATGGCTTGCAACAAGGATCTTTGTTCAAAGGTTCAGTTTCAGTTCCACAAATATGTGTTTAGCTGTCCATGACAGCAGGGTTTTACGTCTACAGCAGTTCGGTCATGGGATTCCTTATTTATGAACCTACATTAAGAAAGTTCTTGATCTGATTTTAGTTCGTGTGGTAGTTGCAATAGTATCAGAAAATGACAAAGCCTGGAAGTACTGCATTTTATTGCAGAAGATCATTGAGAGTAAAAGGAGAAAGACCTTGGATTTCGGAACGCGAGAATTACTATTGACCCAAGAATACCCCAAATGAGAGCAAGATAATGGCTGTACTCTCAGAAAACAGGACAAAGATGATCAATGCAAAGGAAAGCAAAAAGAATTTTAAAAAAAAGAAAGAAGAAGAAAGAAATCAGCATACTAATCAACTTGTATCTTTTAGGTTATTTAGGAAATATGATCACTGGATTCAGCTGGTTTGCTTGGTGGTGCTACTCTTGGGTTTTTTGCTGGATTTTTTCATCATGCCCTTGTTTTCCTCCGTTTTTTAGATTTAACCCACTGAAGTTCTGTGTTTGTCTGCTCTATATGGGTTTTGCTGGTACTGGCTTTGTTTTTTCTCTGTTTTCTGCTAATCAACCAAACGGATAACATTTGTTGCCATCTGGATGCTCTTAATGTATGGGCAATGGATTTTAATGGTTCTTGGCTTTCTATCTTTCTTTTAGCTTGATATGAGAGGAAGATGATAAGAGGAGAAGTGAAGATTGAGGTTTCAAATATGAGGGGTTTCTTGCATTGAAGATTGACGGAAATTTTGCAGTTATAGTCATGTGCTTGATAATGAGAAAAAAATCTTACTACATTTACACACCTTACTAATCAATAACGCATTTTATCCCCTAATCAATTTTGTGATGTTGCTCCTTCATGCGATGTGGTGTTGGTTAGAAGCTGACTATACATACATTATACATTTACATTAATAAATAATAATGACAATAATAATACTAAAGAGAAATCATAAATGCAAGTGCACATTTGCAGGAACAACAACAAGATGCACATTTGCTGCAGCAGCAACAATAACCACAACAAAATATACGAGTGACATGAGATTTGTTTCCTTTGAAACATGCACTTACGATGGGCACTGTTTTAGGTCTTTTTTTGGTAAATCTATGCCACTCATCATGTTCAGCATGCCAAATTACGTTACATGTGATAAATTGGTGCTGTTGATTTTTCAACTAAAAGCAACACAGGCTCATGTCATCCAGTGGATGTGATATTTGGTTTATAGCCTATCAAAAGCCATCCAGAACATGATGAATGACTTAGATCTACCAAAAACTATGGACACATTACTTTGGATGACATCCTATCCAAAGTGCATGTGCCAAGGCGTCTATCACCACCAGTTCAAGACCCCCCCCTCCAAATCGCACACATCCACGTGCACGCACATATATGAAGGTAACATCTGATTCGGTACTAAAGCTCTCTGTTATTTCTTGTTAGGTTGAAGGGAATCTGAAGTCTGCCGAGACCTTAATCTCTATTCTGGAATGCTATTCGAGCCATGTGATCCCATGGTACTGATTTTTGTCATGCTTATACATATTGACTCTTTATTGGGTGATTATTATGAATTCATGATTCCATATTCCTTTATGTGGAAATAGCATCTGTTGTAGGTAACTGTCTATGATGATGATGCATTCTGTTTTCTCCCTTAATAATTTGACAATGTCCATAGGACTCTGCTAGAATAAAGCGTCATTATTAAATTATGCAACTTAAATTGTCATGTTATGGAGGACCTTTGTTGACCTTGTTAGGAGTTAGCACTACAGTGGTTGAGAATGTTGATAGTAATGTGCATATTTAATGTAGAGGATGAATGCAACTATCAGCTCTGTCAATATTTCCTATGACTTCAAACTTTGAAGTCTTCTTTTTGAGCCTATCCCTTATATTTTCTTTTGTGCTATCTATTGCCTTGTAGATATATCCCATTAATGACTCATGGTTATCCACAACGTTAAGACTTTCAATGGCTCTGAAACACTTCGTATCTTATTGAAGTTTGTCAAGAATTCATGCTTCAACAGTGGCAACTGCATGTGAAGACACCAGTGGGATTTTTCACAAATTTGTTCTCATTGTACTTTGGAGATATGGATATCTGTTTTAGAGCATGCCTATGCTCTGGGAGGCTTTAGATGGCCATAAGATTGTTTGCAATTCTAGTCAGTGCAGGCTTACACATTTCCTTACCCTTAATAAACTACTCCTCTATCAGATGGCGAAGGCATGATTGTAGATGAAATTGGTCATCTCTTTTACCTGGCCATTGTTTGCACAATAAAGTAGATGAGATCATGCAGTCAGCAGTACATGGACCAATGCAAGCTCCAACAATGCTGCATCTGGAAACTCCCTGTTCTGTTGTAACTTGGCTTGTTATAACTAACCAATTGAATGACATCTTCACCACACAATTCATCATCACCTCAAATGAAGAAAACAATGTCGTGCTACCTTCATCTCCCCACTAGTGTCTATACTTTTGACCTATAAAATTCGTTTAGGGCTGTAGACCAAGATGTCAACAAGCTGGTGCTTTCCACTACCATCCACCACTCTGCCATAATGGAGCAGCTTGTAACTTTGTTGTTCTCTCACCTCCTCCAAATGCAAATTCAACTCGTTTTTGACTGAATCAGAAGTTTTCCTCTCAAGACATGGTAGAAGGTTGTCAATACCATGACTTGCTGCATTGATGCTGATACAGGTGTCATTCCACTATATAGCCACTCTCTAAATCTGGTATATGTTCTTCCATACTCTTTGAGGCCAGAGCACTTTTATTGCTAAATTTGTGCTCTCAGATTGCTGTGGAGAAAAAACTGAACTTAGTATCCTCCTCTTCCCAGTATCTGCAATTGTCTCCTTCCCCCTACTTGCTAGGAAGCTAATTATAGTAGGAGAATTTCCTGCCATCATCTCCTCATCTATGGTTAGAAATATTTGGGTCACCCACTGCGCTGTTGCAAATTTTATTTCTTTTCTTCTACAGCCCTCATAAGTCCCTCCATCCTAAACTTACTTGAATAGTAATCTTCTTGCAAGGAACTAGTCCACTGACACCCATCATGAAATATTTCTTGGGGTGGGTATTCTCTCTTGATAAATACCTTGAAGCAATATCTACATCTTGTCCAGTCCTTTGGCAATTAAATGGGTGTGGCATGATCCATGCTGGATCATTGCTTCTATCACCAATTCGAGATGTGGATTTAAAGTGCTTACACTCCCAACCAATAAGCGACCTACATGTGTCCTCCCCCTCATATTTCTACTGAAATCAAAACAGTCATCCACATCCAGCTTACACTTTAATTTAAGTCACCCAACAAGTACCCACTACCACCCACAGCCACCATCGACCACCAATAGTCCACAAAACTCTACCCACCAAAGAACAGCAATGAGTATGAAAAATCTAACAAATTTACCAAAAAAAAAAGTAGTGGAATGATGTGTAAATCTTGCCATATTTTTTAAAATTGCCCTCTGTCCGTCATTTTTGTCAAGAGTTGAGATCCATCTGCTTCATTTTCCTAGAAAAATCACTGATTGAACCAATTTATTGTCTTCTATCTCAACAACTAGGGTTTTGCATCCTTTGATTAGTAAATGCCCAAAAAATGGTTTGATGAAATAAATCCTCTTGTTTGAATTGGGAGGAACATTTTACATTCAATCCCTTAATTGGAGGCCATAACAACTAAAAGACTGGGCTTATAATAGGGATTTGTGGTAAAAACTGTAAAAAGTTTTTTACATACAGATTGATTTTGGCTGAAACATCAATTTCAGCTGAAATTTCCAGAATTATGGAAATCTACCACAATTGGCCCAGAAGTGAAATTGCCTGCTTTTGGTAGCAGTTTTCTACTCCAAAACCAAAATTGCAGTGATTTGGGGAATGCCGTAATGAAATCGATAACTATGGTTTATATATTTCTATTGGAAACTCTTCCAAAAGTACACACTTAAAGAACAAATTGGCTGACTATCTATTAAGGTTTGAAAGAAGTCAACGGACCCAAGATGCAAAGTGGAATAACATATGACTGGAAAAAATTTAAAACATTCATTTTGATGTTCAAGATAGTAGATAATTGATAGATTTCAGTAACATTAAGTAGATAACTCAATGGGAGCTTTTTCTTGGTATTTGTTGCCCTGTGAGGGGAGGTCATGCAAATCTTGTTCTGCAATTCTGTAGATGTGTGTGATGACAAGATTGGTAGTCTGCTCTTTTTGCCTAATAGTTTTTGGGGGTCTTCAAGTGTATTTAACTCCATTGTCTAAATGGGGGATCTTATTCACTTGTACTGAGGTTGGCCAACATATTGAAGAGATTCACAAGATCTAGGCCTCTGATTGACCTCTCGTTAAATAAATCCTGGTCATTTGAGTTCCATCATGAATAATCAATATACAATTTGGTCCATTTCCTTCCTGTGAACAAGATAAGTTATTGCAATTTAGGCACAGTTCAATTCAGATACTTTATCACCTCTCTTCATTGAGAATTTGTTTCCTCTCCAAATGTTAGGTTGGTTGCATTCTAGTTCTTTTGGATACTTTCTTCTTTAACAAATCTCCTAGTTCATTATATATATACGAGGACAACAGATAGCCCATGGACCCCTGCATCCTTAGATGCAAACGATAATTCTACTGATCTTCGTATTGTTCTGAAGGGGAGCCTTGGCGCAATGGTAAAGTTGTCGTCGTGTGACCTTGAGATCATGGGTTCAAGGCGTGGAAACAGCCTCTTGCAAAAATGCAAGGTAAGGCTGTGCACTATAGACCCTTGTGGTCTGCTCCTTCCCTGGACCTCGTATATGCGAGAGCTTTATGCACCGGGGCTGCCCCTTTTATCTTTGTATTGTTCTCTTTCCTAGTGATGGACAGCAAAGCAGATATTCTATGTGCACTGTTGTCTTTGTGTGCTTATAACTCTGGATTGTGTTTTTATTTGTTCTTATTGTAGCAGGTTCTTCTTCATCTTGCGTCCTGAAAAGAAGCTATCAATTGAGAGTTCAAAGCTTTAGCTAGCAAATCTATGTGGGAGTTAGTAAAAAAGATTCCATAACTTGTCATCCAAGGGATATAACTAAGTACTATAAATTAATATGAAACATTTGGGCTAGTTACTAGATGACTCTTTGAATCCAACTATGATGGTTATTCCTCTGGACTAGTTCTTGTGGTCTTTGAGAGATGACCTCATCATCATCATCATCATCAAGACCTTATCCCAATTAGGGGTCGGCCACATGAATCTTATTCCTCCATTCCACTCTATTAAATACCATGGCTTCATTTAGTCCCAAAGTTTTTAAATCTTTCCTCACCACTTCTATCCACGTTCTTTTGGGCCTTCCCCTTGCCCTTTTAGAACCTTCAACTTGTATTGCCTCACTCCTTCTAACTGGTGCCGTTGTTGGCCTCCTTTGAACATGTCCAAACCATCTAAGTCTAATCTCCCTCATCTTGTTACCTATTGGTGCTATCCCTAAATTTCTTCTAATATTTTCATTTCTAATTCTATCCTTTCTTGTCTTACCACTCATCCATCTCAACATCCTCATTTACGCAACACTTTCAGCCTATGAGTATGATGTTCATAAGCCCAACACTACGATCCATAGAGCATGGCCGGCCTTATAGCCATCCTATAAATTTTCCCTTTAGTTTGAGTGGCACCGCCGATCACATAAAACCCCAGATGCACATCTCCATTTGTTCCAACCCCGCTTGGATTCTGGAGTAACCTCCCTCTCAATCTCTCCACTCTCATGGATCAATGATCCTAAGTATCAGTGGTCTCTCATGGGGACCTCTTGGTTATCAATCTTGGTGGTGCTCCACTCCTACTCTCCTTGCTAAAATTACATTCCATATATTATGTCTTGGTTAGGTAATTTTAAATCCTTTCGATTCCCTTTGCTTCTCTCCATAGCTACAGCTTTATGTTGACACCCTCCCTTGTCTCATCAAGTAGGACTATATCGTCTGCCAAAATAGCATGCACCGGGAATCTCCTCATGCGAATGTTTTGTTAACTCATCCATAACTAATGTGAAAAGGTATGGACTTAATGCCGATCCTTGGTGCAATCCAGACAACGGTGACGGAAAATCACGGTCACGCCACTAGTGGTCTTAACATTTATTCTTGCTCCCTCATACATATCTTTAATTATGTCTATATACCCACTGAGAAACCCCTTTAACACCTAACACCCTCCATATTAACTCTAGGGACCTACATCATAAGCCTTCTCTAAGTCAATAAAGACCATGTGTAGGTCTTTCTCCTCTCCCTATATTTCTCTACTAATTGTCTTAGTAAGAAAATAGCTTCCATGGTAGACCTCCCGGAGCATGAAACCAAGCGATTCTCAGATACACTTGTTTCATGTCGTAGCCTCTTCTCAATGACTCTTTCAAAAAGTTTCATGGTGTGGCTCATAAGTTTGATCCCTCGATAATTAGTGCAGCTCTGAATGTCTCCTTTATTCTTATAGATTGGTACAATAGAGCTTTTCCTCCACTCATCAGGCATTTTCTTTGATTTTATAATCTTGTTAAACAACTTGGTCAACCAAACTACCCCAATATCTCCCATATGCTTCCAAACCTCTATTGGTATACCATCAGGCCCCATGGCCTTGGCTGATTTCATCTTTCTCAAGGCCTCTTTTACTTCAAGCATTTTAATCCTACGTTCATATCTATAATATCCAGTGTTATTTAGATTTATAGTATTTTCAATTCCTCTATTCTCAGGGCCATTGTCATTTAGCAATTTTTGGAAGTAGATTTCCCACCTTTGTTTGATCTCGGCGTCTTTGACTAATACCCTTTGATCATAAACTTCAATGCACCTAACATGCTCTAAGTCCTTACTCTTGTTCTCTTACCTTTCTGAAGTTTAAACACATCTTTCTCACCTTCTCTTGTTCCTAGTCTATTATAGAGCTCATCATATGCTTTAAGTTTAGCCTCACTTACTATTCTCTTAGCAACGTTTTTAGCATTCTTATATTGTTCATAGTTTTCATTATTTCTAATCTTCGCCATGCTTTAAAATGCATTCGTTTTTCTTTAATAGCTTTTTTGCCTTTGTTTCATTCCACCACCATGTTTCCTTTGTTAATAGCCTTTTACCTTTAGATACTCCTAAGACATCTTTTGCCACTTTCTTAATGGACTCGACCATATTAGTCCACATGGTATTTACTCTGTTTCATAATTCCAATTTCCTTCTACCATCAACTTAATTTTGAATGAGGTTATTTTCTCTCCTTTTAAGTTCCACCACTTAGTTTTTGGATGTGTATTAAGTTCAGGTTCTTTTACTCCATCTTTTGATATGAATATCCATAACCATTAACCTATGTTGTGAGGTTAAACTCTCACTTAGGGTATCACCTTACAATCCTTACATATAGATCGTTCATTATTCCTAAGTAGAAAAAGTCTATTTGGCTTTTATGAAGTCCACTTTTAAAAGGTTATTAAGTGTTCATCCCTCTTCTTAAAGAGTGTATTTGCAATGGATAGGTTATATGACAAAGCAAAATCGAGGATATTCTCCCCCATCTCGTTTCGTTCACCTATACCATACCCTCAGTGTATTCTATCATATCCTTCCTTATCTTTTCCTACATGGCCATTTAAGTACGCTCCTATAAATATTCCCTCGGTGTTGGGAATTTCTTGCATGACTCCCTCCATATCTTCCCCAAAATTGTCTCTTAATTATTATATCTTGTAGCCACTACTTGTGGTGCATATGCACTTATAATATTTATAATCTTCTCACAGAATCATTTTTATTATTATTATTACATAAGCTGATTCTTTTAACGTCCACAACTTTATCCTTTAATTCCTTATCCACTATTATTCCTACGCCATTTCTATTATTTTCCTTTCCTACGTACCATAATTTATACCCATCTATTTCTCTAGCTTTAGCCCCTTTCCACTTGGTTTCTTGGATACAAGCGATGTTGACTCTCCTACGTTTTATCGTGTCTACTAACTCCAAACTCTTACTGTCAATGTCCCTATATTCCATGTAGCGATGCGAATCTTATGATTTGGAGATTCCCTATTACTTATCGCCTTTCTCGACCTCCATGGTATGAACCCATGTCCACTTTTCACTTGCACACAGGTTCGATGCGGCGTCGCTTCCGAGGGGCCGCTACAGCAGCCCTTGCCCATTTTCACTACACCGGGATCCGATGTAGCGCGTCGCTTTTGGGGAGAACGCCACAGCAACCCTTGCCTATTTTTGCAGCATCAGGGATCGATGCAACGCGTCGCTTATGGGAGACGCATGCAGCTTGACGAATTCGAATTTCAGATTTCGATTCATGTCATGTTGGGGTTGCCATAGTTTTAAAAGCTGAAGATGATTTTCATTAAAATCATGAAAATCATTACAATCATTAAAATCATTAAAATCATCTTCGAAACTTCACCCTTAGGCTGGCTACGACGCCTATGGCCATATTTTAGAAGGTTTGAAGATGATTTTCATTTCTCCCTCACAAACTAATATACAAATGTATATTTATTTTGTAGAAAGAAATAATAGAATCATCTTCAACTTCCCTTCTTGGTGACTGCACGATACAAGAGTTGCCATCTTTTAAGAAGCTGGAGATGATTCTCATTTCTTCCTCACAAACTAATATACAAATGCATATTCATTTGTAAGAAAGAAATAATAGAATCATCTTCACCTTCCCCCTCTTGGGCTGCTTTTGACATAAGACCCTCCTCCTTTTTATCCCAGGAGCTTGGGGCCAGGCATTGTGAGTTTCTTTGAGAGATGACCTGCAGCTTCTTAATCCCATAGGCAGCCTGTCTCCAAATTAGTTCTGTATTTGTTCTTATTGTAGCAGCTTCTTCTTCATCTTGCGTCCTGAAAAGAAGCTATCAATTGAGAGTCCAAAGCTTTAGCTAGCAAATCTATGTGGGAGTTAGTCAAAAAGATTCCATAACTTGTCATCCAAGGGATATAACTAAGTATTATAAATTAATATGAAACATTTGGGCTAGTTACTTGATGACTCTTTGAAACCAACTATGATGGTTATTCCTTTGGATTAGTTCTTGTGGTCTTTGAGAGATGACCTGCAGCTTCTTAATCCCATAGGCAGCCTGTCTCCAGATAAAGCAGAGGCTATTGCTCTTCTCAGGAAATTTATGTTTTTTTCGTTTGTTAATGGCTATTTTCATTTTGAAGAGGTCTTGAGCCAAAATGTTAGTTGAGCTGTGACCTATGTAGTTAAAGGCGTGCCTAGGCGCAAGTCGACAGGTAAGCGCCTGGGAGAGTGCCAGGGGCAAAGGAAATGAGGCGCGGTCGCCTAGGCGTGCGCCTGGGCGCACCTTTCAGGTCGCCCTCGACTCCAGGCACAGACCACTTACCTGGTAACGTATAAACCTCGTTTTTTTTTTTTTTTTTTTTCCTTTCATTTTTCACCTTCCAACCCTAATTTCAATCTTCCAACTTACTGAGAAGGTGAAAACGACCATTCCTCTTCGATCTTTCACAGATCTAAGCCAAAAAAGGTATAGATTTACGAATTTTAGCATTTGTATACAGTTTCTATAAAAAACGTAAAAACTAGTACCGTTTTTTCAAAATTTTTTGTTTTTTGTTAACTATTTTCCATAGATCTTGATGGGTTTTAGTTCTATATGTATGAGAAAACATTCCATTTGAGTTTTATACTTATTTGCTCTAGATTTAAGTTTGTTTTAGGTTTTTTACTGTTTTTCTGAAAAAATCAGTTACGGAAATAAAAAAAAGTCGTCGTTTTTTCATATTTCTTCATTGAAACGTATTTCTATCCACATATATATAGCTTTCCCATGCTTGTGTCTTCATGTGTGATAATTTTTTCATCTTTTTTTTGTAATTTAGGGTTATTTTTTTAATTTTTCTGAAAAAAAAATGTTACGAAAATTAGGAAAAAAAATTCTTTTTTATATTTATTAGTTAATACCTATTCTTTTGCGCCTCAGGCTCCAGGCACATCCCTTTGCGCCTCGCGCCTTTAACTACATAGGCTGTGACAACAATTGCATGAAAGAAACTAACATAATTTTGCATTCATTAATTTTACCCTTTGCTGCATCCCTTTGTACTGCTTTTAATTATTTTCTAGTGGAACTCTGTTGTGCAATAAAAAGAACTGAAGAAAATTTTAATAGGTCTTATTTGAACTGCCAAAAGTGATGGATGAAGAAAGTAGGAGCCTTGCTTTATAATTTGTTGCTGGCTGATTAACAAGCTTTGTTGTTTAGAAAGTGCTGTTAATACAGGGAAGGATTAGACAAACAACTGTACTAGTGATGCTTATATTTGTAGTTGTCAAGAACTTAAGGACTTAATAAATGTGGGCCTTGACAACAACATGTCTTGCCAACTTCAGGGGTAATTTATATTCTGTTTTTAATGGTTTCTGTCCTACTCTGAGAAACAATAAATTGAAGAGAAAAAATAAGAAAAAAAAAAAAATACTAAGTCCAGGTTTGAAGTTTTGCTGCCTCCTATACACACAGATCCTCTTCTATGGTTATGAGGTTGTACGGGTACAAATTGTCTGCCCATTCGTAAAAATTTAGTAATTTCTTCCAGTAAAGATTGCTGTAATTTCCTTCTTATTTTTGGTAATTTAATTCATTTACTTAAGCTTCCCCAAATATGTTTCTGAATGGTTTCTTGTAAATCTTGTTGGCTTGGGTTCAGGTTCCAGAGAAATGGAGGTTTGGAGGAGGTTGCTTTGCGGTTTGCTGTCAACATTTGGGACCAAATAGAGAAGACTATGACCTTCAATATTAGCATTCAGGGGCAGGTAGAGATGGCAACCAAACGTCATCACCAATTTCACTTGGTTTTACTATAAGAGTTGGGTTGTGTTCAAAGAGCCAGTTCTTGCCACCTTTATGTATGTAGCTTGTTTTTCCACTTCTGACCGGAGCAAAATTTTACTTCTTTCAGGGGTTTCTTGATGCAACAATGACAGCAATGAGGCTGGCAGTTGGGAGCTGTATGCAGGAAAATCAGGGCTTGATTATTCAAAAAGCTTTCAATATACTTTCCTCGAGCACATCTTTTTTTGCAAATGAATTGGTTCATTCAGTTATGTCCAGCAAACTAGAAGGCCTATTATGTACTCAAGATTTAGTTAGTCTTTCATGTAGGGACGAATGGCTTATTTCATTATTTGCCTCAGTAGTAGTAGCGCTTCATCCTCAGACTCTTCCAGAAGTAAGAGTGATATTGAGGTTCTTTGTCATTGTTATTCTTCTCAGAGGGCATGTTCCAGTGGCTCAGGCCTTAGGTTCAATGATTAACAAATGGCTTGTCAACATCAACATCATGGAGGTGTCGAATATTTGCAACTTGGAAGAAGCACTGCACATAATTTCTCAGATGGGTTTAGGTGGATTTCTTGAAAATGATCCTCTGAGGAAATTCAGTGACATTCATCTAAGCCATGAAAGTCTGACTAATTTGTCTCCAATTGTTGGTAACAGTAGCTTGGTCCAAATCCACGTGATAACTGGATTAGCATGGGTAGGAAAAGGTTTGCTAATGCGAGGACATGAGAAAGTGAAAGGAATCACATTGCTTCTTTTGAAATGCTTACTGTCAAGCGGCGATAAGAAGATCATTTCGTCAATGGAGGATGCTGTGAGAAATGGTAGCCAGGATGATACACAAGCTCTTGTGGCAAGAACTGCAGCAGATGCTTTTGATATTCTTTTGAGTGATTCCGAAGTTTGTTTGAACCAGAAGTTCCATGCAACCATAAGACCGCTTTATAAACAGCATTTCTTCTCAAGTGTGATGCCTCTTCTTCTATCTTCAATTAAAGAACATGATTCCCCTGCCACAAGGTTTGTATATCTGCTGGATCTTTTCCATCTATTACTGGGTGATGTGGTTATGAAGTTCAGGTTCTGCATCTCATGTTAATCATGACATCAATGCGAGAAATACTATTGGATGTTAATGGTTTGTTCTACACAGCCTTGTTTATCCCTAATTTCTAATGTCTACCAACATTTCTGATGAATACTAGTAGTTCATTGTGGACAACATTGAAATTGATTCTACATTTATAATATTTTCTTGTTCCATTTACATATAAATTCAAAATTTTGGATGAATGATATCTGTATATGTTTCTTTCTGATGTTATTGAGAACAATTGAAATTGCATCATATGTTGTCAAAATGTAAGTTTGACTGACATGTAAACTATCATTCTAAACTCAGTTGTTGGCGTTATAGAGCTTTGTCTGTCACAAACATTAACAAACTGAATCATTATTATTTATTGAGATTTTTGGTGATCTTTATTTAATCTGGTTGTAATGTTTAAAGTGGGTTGTGGTAGACACTACTGAAAGATCAATAGAAATGGTTTTACTAAAGAAGCATTAAAAGATTTTTCTGCTCTTGTTTAGGTCTGTTCTCTACTCAATTTCCTTAACTTGCTCTGAGGTAACAATAATCGTATACCAAGGCTTAGATTAAAATATTGTTTTAAAGTGTTTAGGGCCTAGTTATATATGAAGTTCTGATGTACTGTTGTGGAGATTGATGAATAGCTATGGGATCTCTCTTTTGGGTTTTGGCCTTTTCCCTACTAGAGTTTTGAGCCAACTTTACTGTAATTTTATTAATCTCATTGTTTGAGATATCTGTTGAATTGTTTGTATCACTTTTTGTTGTCTAGAGAAGGGGAGCCTTGGTGCAATGGTAGAGTTGTCGTTGTGTGACCTTGAGGTTACGGGTTCAAGGCGTGGAAACAGCCTCTTGCAAAATGCAAGGTAAGGCTGCGGACTATTGACCCTTGTGGTCCATCCCTTCCCTGGACCTTGCATACACCGGAGCTTCGTGCACCGGGGCTGGCCACTTTCTGTTGTCTAGAACATTTTCTACTTTTAAGTTTCCCATTACCTTTTTGTGATTTAAACCCCAACTTTGGATTCAGTTGAAATCCAAGTTCTTAACCTGCACACTTGGCCTACATAGACTGCACTTAACGAATACCAACATTGCTACTGGGAATACCACCTTTTAAGAACCTCTGGAGTTAGTCTTGATTGAGTCCGCTGTCACTGTTTGCCAGACATGTGAATTGACCCAGTCATCTAACTGATCCAAGCTGAGTTGACTCCTTTTTGTTCATGGCTTGTTTCCTGTCTGTATCCTCTTTTCTTAATATGGGTAAACACACAAAGGCGCCAAAAGATAAATTACCTATACCACCCCTCTTACCCCTCTGTACCTGGTCTTGCCACTTTGTCAATCTAAGTGCACTACCTTTGGCCTGCTTTTCTTGTTGCAGGATATTGCACCCAGCTATCCCCCTTCACAATCATCTATTCTTTTTCCTTTTTCTAGTTTTTTGTAAGTTGTCTCACATGATTTTATGGAATCCTGATCAGATGCAAATGAGAAAGCACACATCTTCTGAAACGTGATCTCCCATTTCCTTCAAAACATGTTCAAAAGCAGAAGACTTGACTTAAGCATACCTTCATTAGTGGTATCATGTTAATGCTAGATGAGGACCAACCAATTATCTGCCTTCAAATCTGTTCTGACTTGCAAGGAATTGCCATTATGCTAAATGAATCTCCTGAGAAATTAAGGGGTTTTCTAGATCTATCTAATTTTCCAGTTGGGTTAGAACAATAACTAGTTTTGGGTTTCATAATCTTGTTTATGCCCGGAATTGTTTTTAGAACATGGTTGTTTCTGTGATTAGAAGTTCATTAGGAATTTAATAATTGAGGAGTTTTTAACTACAGGGAAAAAATTAAACTTTATGTGGATTACAAATTGATGTAGGGTCCACGATATCATCTCACTGACTTTTTTGCTTGGTTCAAGGGTTTTTTAACTGGTTGTAGCGTATATTCTGTCTTTCTCATTTTTATTTATTTGATTTGCTCCAACTTGTTTATCGTTTACCTTATTGGTTCAAGGGTTGTCTAACTGGTTGTAGACTTCTTGTAACAAGGCAGTCATTTATTAAGCTCTTGTTATGTATTTGAATGAGGACTTCAAGCCATCAATTAGGGCCTGTAATATCTCCAAGAACATAGCATCAAGATATTGGGGAGATGGTTGAGCCTTGTTGGTGACATGAGGAATATGGCCCTTCTAGGAATCAATGCAGTTACTGGTTTTTCAAAATTTTGTTCTGTAGAAAGAGGCACTGGGAGGTAATCTTGCTGAAGGAACTGAGTTTCTTGTTGAGATACTGAAGATCTGTAACATAGCCCTTCTAGGAATCAATGCGGTTACTGGTTTTTGAAAATTTAGATCTGTAGAAAGAGGCACTAAGAGGTAATCTTGCTGAAGGAACTGAGTTTTGTGGTTGAGATACTGAAGGTCTCTAACATAGCCCTTCTAGGAATCAATGCAGTTACTGGTTTTTCAAAATTTAGATCTGTAGAAAGAGGCACTAAGAGGTAATCTTGCTGAAGGAACTGAGTTTTGTGGTTGAGATACTGAAGATCTCTAACATTTGCTAATGAAAAAAATCTCAAAGTCTAGGGTCAAGGTGCTAAAGGTCCCTCAGATAATTGCTAATGAAACATTCTCAAAGGTGAAGGTCCAGGAAGTTACATACTCTAGAGTCGCATCCTACTTGCAACAGACTCTTTTGTTTTGAATTACACACACCGATGAGAAGCCTCAAACACTGGTCACCCAGGACTAGAGAGGTACCTTCTTGCACCCCCACATTAGAAGGCCTTTGCTCCTATTCGCAACAGATATTACAGCAAGTGAATGTGTCAGAATGTACAAGGAGCTGAAGTTAGTGATATGATGGTGTTGTGGCTGAAGTGCTACTGAACACATAAGAGGCTTGTAGAAAATACAGACAAAAAGGTTTTTAATTTGCATATTTGTAAATGTTGGTAAAGATTAAAGCTTTTATCGCAATCAAGGTGTTAGAATAGTTAAATTCCTCTTTATATTTTCTTTACATTTCCACTTTTACCCTTTATATTGCTTTTATATACTCTTAAGTCAAGGGGTATTAATTTGCACCAAAGCCATCTAGTGAAGTGGCCAAGAAGTCTCTAGCCTGGTTGACAAGGGTTCGAGTCTGTGCATTCGCAGGGGTGGGGGGGTGTCTACCATTCAAGAAAAAGAAAACTCTGAAGGGTATTAATTTCTTTTTAGCCCCTTTTTAGATCAGTAAAATTTTGACTTTTAGATCAAGGAACACTGTTCTAATTTGTTGTGCGTATATAAGAATAGAGAAGTGGTGTAACCCAACAGCTGCTGGAAATGCCCAAGTATGAAAACCTATAACTTGCAGCCGTGCAGCAACTTCCTCTTACAACTAGCAGCTCCAACATATAACTAGCTCCTGCATAGCAGCTTCCTGATATGAACAGTAGGTGTGCTGGAGCTTCTACATGCAAGTAGTTGCTAGGAGCTTCCACATGGCTGCTGTGGTAGGAGCTTTAAGCTGCCGTGCAGGAAGTTCCTTATGCAAGCCTAGCTGCTGTGCACTAGTTTATAGCTATCCTATATATATACATCGCCCTTAGAAATAAGAAATTATGAAGAAGAGTGAGAAAGGAAAACATGGAGAGATGAAGAGGAGAGAAGGAACCTTAGGAAGTGAAATAAAAAGAGGATGCCCTGGGAGTTAAGCATAAAGGAGAAAACTCTAGAAAATAAAGAGAAGGGAAGAAGCCTTACAAGGGAGGAGAAATGGGGAAGAAGAGAAGATACTGAAGGAAAGCTATGTTCGTCAATCAGATGACTGTACCTGTAAGTACCTTTCATGATCTTTCAAGTTATTTGTAAGCCTCAATAGAGTTCTATAAACCTTGAAAAACAGTATGAGATTTTAACTATTTGTTCTAAAATTGTGCATTCGAAATGTACTTTGACAAGAATTTTGAAATGACTTATTTTATGTATTCAAAAGACTCTGTATGGGTTATGATTTTTTGGGGCTTTCTCAGTTTACCTCTTATCTGTTTTTAAGTATTGGAGTTACATAAATTGACCATGCCTTTTGTATTTTGATATTTAAGATATTTTCTGTCATTAGACCTCATTTGTTAGTGCCTAGTTATTGATATGTTTTTTTTCTCATGTTTAAACTGAACTGAGTGTCTGATGAACCCAGTAACTATTTTGATTTTGAGTTTTAATACGTAACATTTTTTGGCACTTCAATTGATTTTTGAACAATTTAAATAGAAAGTAGGACTTCAAATTTTTTATTATGTCTCAAAAGATGCTTTATGTCATTTGATGAACATTTGAAGGATTTTGAGAAAGTCATGTGTACCTCTACTTAGATGATACTTTACTAGACCTCTTGGTATAACTGGCCTCAAGTCATCATTGAGGATTAGTGGACCCCATCTGATCAATGATGGTTTCAGTGAAACCCTGTGGTATTACTTGCCTCAACTGTTGAGAATTATCGGAACCAATCTGGTTAATGGCTATATATAATCTAGACCTCTGAATAGACAGTATGTTACTGGACTATCATCTGATCAATGGTGTATACTCGTTTCAGCTACAATGTTAGCGAGGACCTTATCTGGATGTCCAGCTGGGCGGTGTTACAGGCCCAATATGATCAATGTGGGATATTGTACTTCACTGATTAGTTAGTAAGAGTATGTGAACCTATCAAAAAGTGTGAACTTGTTTTCGGACCTTTTGTGCATCGGAGTACTGAGCTTAACTATTTCATTATCAAATTGTTTGAGATGCAATTGGCCTCTACTGATTCGTCAGGGAGGTTCTAGGATCCAATGAGAAAGGGTGAAATTATTTTGAACTTCACTTTTTGGATTAGATTTCTGATATTGTTGTTTCTGCAATTGTTTAATGGAGCATTAGCATAAGTTTCAATCTATGTGTTATGTGTGGGCTGATACACTGGTTTCAGTGTCCTACAGTTTTAGTATAGTTTTGATTTGTATTAACCATGTTATTTACATGCTAAGCTTTTCAGTTCACCACTATAGTTATGAAACTTATGAGAGGGATAATCATCAAAGGAGTGCAATTTTTAAGGGATCTAAAGTAGGCATCATGGATCCATTGTTGAAGCAGCCATGGGGGATTCGTGGATATATTCTCTGCCTTTCCAGCCACTTTGTATATGAGGCACACTATCAAGTATTAATGGACACATATCTGATTCAGGAATGAGGATTATACATAGAAAATTATGTTGTACATTTAGTCTCAAGTTTTAGTGATTATCTGTATTGTCGTATGATCTTATTTGTTAGTTACATGTGTTTAACGATCCTAGGAATGTTCCTTCTTAATCTCAAAGATGTTTGGACCTTGAGCTAAACACTAAGCTTCTTCTTCTTCTCCTTCAAATCTTCTTTGTGCCATGGAGTTTACTAAAAGTTTCAACATCTCCTTTAAATCAAGTGAAATGACTGAATCTTCAAAAGATTATAGCCTATGTGCTGCTGTTTGTAGACACCCTAACTGATGTTTCCCTTTTATGCAAGCATAGCAGAATACTAAGTGGAGATTTCCTAACTGAAATTGCCAAAGAGTGCATGAAGAAGCCTTAGAAAAGCCCTTGTGTGGCTGCTTTTTTCAATAAATATCAGTTTCACTTTTATATTGCTAGGGGAAATTATTTAAACGTAAATTATAAGCAAAGGACCCAAAAAAAATGAAAATGACGACTTATGGAGGGTAGACTCATTCAAAGCCTTCTTGTGTACTTAATAAACTGTAAATCTAAAGTAAGTGACTTGTAGTTGGTATTGTTTTCACTTGCAACCCTTCCTGTAGCTTTTGCCTCGATGTAACTCTCCATCATATGCTGCCTGCTGTTCATTGATCTCAATTTCAAATATTTGTTGAAGACTTGAAGCCTGATATGTTTCTAAACACTCTAGAAACACTGTAGAAAGTCTTTCTGGAAGTCTAGTTCTTGCACTGGTAATAATGGTTTGTGTTGCTGCATTTGATGCTGCAAATGGCAGTTCACTTTGTTCAAATTATCTGGACGCTAGTCTTGAAGACATGGGTCAGTTGTTTTCTAGGTGGTTCTCATGTGGGTTTGAGGTATTTCTGCAAGGATTTCTAGTGGTGGAAAATTGTGCATTTTGGTGTCTTGATGAAAAGAGGAAAATATTTGTGGAAACTTGCTGTAAAATGAGTTCTGTTTCGATGGCTAATTGCAGTGATCCTGGTGGCTATAGTGTACATGTGATTCTGGTCCTACAGCTTCCCTGCTTGGTTTTTTGGTTTGTCGGGCTTGTTAATCGTGGAAGGTGACATGCCTAAAGTTATGGAACAATTGTACTGAAGGCCTCTGTTATGGAACAACTTTTGCTGAAGGCCCCTGGCATCTTTTGCTTGCATCACTGATGAGATTCACCGTTTATCCTGCTGTAATTCCTTTTTGTTAAGCATGCAAATAGATCTTCTTATAATGTTGCCAATGCCCTTGCAGAAAGGGACACTGGCACAGTTTAGTTGTTTGGGGGGCAGTCTATGCCTCAATTGTAAATACTTTGTTTTAGTTTCTGATCTAAGATATCTACCATTTGATAAAAAGAAAAAATGCCCTCATATTCTATTTATACCATCCTATTGTGATGGTTTCTGAATGTTTCATCAGTCTTGATTGGTTAAATGCCTTTATTCTGGCTCCATTCCACTGGAATTATCACAAATACATGTGAAAATTTACCATTCAAATATATACAAGATATCCTTATATTCTTATTAGTTTTTATTGAATGATGGAAAATTCCAAAAAAATAACTCATTTGTACTGATATGAATTTACTTTTCAGAACTGTGCTTTATCGTGCTGTGGGACATTTAATTTCTAATGCTCCACTTGTTGCTATTGTCAATGAAGCCAAGAAGGTAAGATTTCAAAATCTATAGGCTGTGAGATGGTGCTGTTCTCTAAGCAATCATATTTATATGCCTTCAAGAAACTTCTACCTTGTTGTCTGTATGATAACCTGGTTCTCTGTATCAAATCGTCTACTTTTGCAGCTCATTCCATTATTATTGGATGGCTTATCCATGCTGAGTTTGGACATTCTGAATAAAGATCTAACATATAGCCTTCTGCTGGTATTATGTGGAATCTTAATGCATGACAACGGTGAGTTTGTTGTATCTATATATGTATCTGTTGCATATACATGCTAAATTGTAGTCATTTGTGTTGTTCAAATAGCAATTTGTAACCATTAATTAGTCATTGACTTAGCGGACTGAATCCAGTTTTGCCCTTGTAATTTTAACAAAAGCTCAAACTATTCCCTTCAGTTTAGTTTAATTAATATTGTAACAGTTGATACTTGAGTATTTGGAAATTAGTGTTTAATTACTCAATTTTGTTCTTGAGGATTGTAAGAATCAATGACTTAGTGAGCCAGGTAATTTGCAGATGGTGAAAATTTTTGACTAAGGAGAAACTTACAAAAGATTTATGAAGCAATTAAAGGACTGTCGACTAGACCTGTATTCCCAGATCATCCTCAAGTGTTTTATGCATTTGGATGGTTAAGAGGATTTCATCTTAACTCTCAAGGTACAGTTACATAAAAAGATCTGATATATTGTGCATATGGTTAAATACAACTAAGTAAAAACCCTGCATCAGGGGCACTGTTGCAAGTGCAGAAATATATCACCTGTAATTAGTCAGGATTTCGCTGGTGTTGATGTATCAAATTATAACGAGAAATTGAAAGATATTAGAAAACCAAATAAGCACTGCCAAATTAATATAATCATAAATGAGTAATGACACAAATATTCTCTAAATAAAAAATGAAAGCTGTGACATAATTCTGTTCACGTGATTTTATCCATACAAGCCTGTTACATGAAATTTGCCAAACTCAAAGCAAGCCACCTCTAAAAGAAATAAATGAATTCCAAAGATCTTAGGCAAATCCAAAGAGGGATCATGTTACTTATTTTACAGATTTTCTATTACATGGTATATTTTGGCTAGATCCTAATGGTCTACTATTTAATACGCCAGAATAGAGTCAACATAAATTACCACTGTAAAGTTGTGTTGGACAGTCTAGTTATTCACTGCCTGGTTGCTTCTCTTCATGTGGAGGCTATTATGGCCCCCTATGGACTCATCTTGTATGATTAACAAGTTTGTTGTGGAGTTGAGAGATGAGGCATTCTTGGCCTCGTGCATTTTGTTGCCATATGGGCTTCTAGAAGGAATTCAATAAGTGAATATTTGGAGGCAAACCTATCCTTGGATTGTTGAGGAGCTTAATTTTCAATTTTGCTCTGATTTATGGCATCTTTGGAACTTATTCCTAAAGGTCCACAGAGCTCCATTGCTCTTGTATGACAACCCTAGCTCTCTCTCTCTCTCTCTCTCACACACACACACACACACACACATTGTTGGAAAGGAGAATATTCAGCTGAGATGTCTTACTGATCTCTAAAGATTGTCTAACTGTATTTTATGAGTAAATTTAGGCTAGTCAACTTTGTAAATAAAGAAACTTAGCTGAATGGTTATTTAGGCTAGTCAACTTTGTAAATAAAAAAACTTAACTGTATAGTTATTTAGGCTAGTCAACTTTGTAAATAAGGAAACTTAACTATATGGTTATTTTATTCCTTTTTTAGTACCTTGTAAAGATTATTAAGTAGTGTACATGTATATCATAATAATACATCATTGTTTACTCAAGAAAAAAAAGTAGTTCTTTTCTAATTCCTTATTGTTTAGATGGCATCAGAGCAGGAATTAGATTCCTTGCTTCTTCTTTTTTCTTAGCCTTGATTGCTGAATATAGTACTTTGTTTGTCCTCTGTTTTAAAGACCTGAAACAAAGTATTTTTTTTTTGAGTATTTCATGTCCCTTTGAATCTAGCAGAGCAGGAACCTTAACTGAAATCTTAGGTTCTCGCGATGTCCAAATACCTTTACGAAGGTGAGAACTTCCAATAACCAGCATAGATCAAAGGACAAGCCTTAGATTTGGTGTGATGTTTGCAGCAAACCCTGTCATACACGTGAGACATGCTAGAAGATTCATGGCAAACCTGCCAACTAGAAGAGTTGATATGCTCGTGCAAGTGAGGCTTGTGCTAGTCTCTTCAGTAAAGAGTAGATGGATCATTTTCTAAAGCTGCTGAAATCCAATCTAGAATCTAGTATTCCAAGTGTTTCTTTGGCTCAAAAAGGTAGCAACTTTAGTATTTTCTCTTGTCATTCTAGTCCTACACTTTGGATCATTGATTTAGGTGCTTCTGATCACATGGTATATTTGTCTCATATATTTCATTCTTATTTGCCGTGTTCTAGTGATAAAAAAGTTAGAATTGCAGAGGGAAAATTTTCATCTATCCAGGAAAAGGTTCTATCAAAATTTCTGACAAAATCACCCTAAAATCCATCCTTCATGTTCTTAAGCTTGCTTGCAATTTCTTATCTGTGAGTCAACTCTCTAAAGATTTCAATTGTCGTGCTATTTTTTTTTATTCACATAGTGTTTTTCAAGATCTGAGTATGGGGATGATGATTGGTAGTGCTAGAATGGTGGATGGTCTCTACTATTTTGATGATAACCTCTTATGTAATAAACAAGCTCAAGGATTTACTGCTAGTGTTAGTTCTCTCTTTGTTCGAGAACAAATAATTATTTGGCATCTTAGGCTAGGACATCCTAGTTTTTCTTATTTGAGATATATGTTTCCGAAAGGAAACCTTGGTGCAACGGTAGAAGTTGTCGTCGTGTGACATTGAGGTGACAGATTCAAGGCGTGGAAATAGCCTCTTGTAAAAATACAAGGTAAGGCTGCGTACTATAGGCCCTTGTGGTCCACCCCTTCCCTGGACCCCGCATAGGCGGGAGCTTCGTGCACCAGGGCTGCCCCTTTTATGTTTCCTGTTCTATTAAAAAATGGATTGTTCATCTTTTCAGTGTGAAAGTTGTCATTTATTAAAGAGTCATCGCACTACTTACAATTCAAAACCATATTGTGACTCAAAACCTTTTTACTTGATTCACAGTGAGGTTTGGGGTCCTTCAAAAATTATTGCATCTTCTAGAAAAAAAATGGTTTGTAACTTTCATAGATGATCACACTCGGCTATGTTGGGTATACTTGATGAATGATAAATATGAAGTTGAAAATTTGTTTCAAATCTTTTTTCAATATGGTTGAAAACCCATTTCAAACAAAAATAAAAATACTTCATTTCGACAATGGAATTGAGTATTTCAATCAAGTTTTGCGAAATGTTTTCGAGGAAAAAGGAATTCAACATTAGTCTACTTGTAGTGATACTCCTCAATAAAATGGTCTTGCCGAGAGAAAAAATCGACACTTACTTGAAATTGCACGTGCTATTATGTTCTTAATACATGTTCCAAAATATCTATGGGGAGATGCAATTTTGACAACATCCTATTTGATAAAAAGAATGCCTACTCGTATTTTAAAATATAGTACACCCTTAGAATATTTTAAAACTTTCTTCCCTGAATGTCGACTTTTCTCTGACTTACCCTTGAAAATTTTTGGGTGCACTGTGTTTGTACACATCCCTAGTAGCCTTCGTTCCAAACTTGATCCTAGGGCTGAAAAATTTGTGTTCATCGGCTATGCCCCCAATAAAAGGAGATATAAGTGTTATAATCCTAAAACAAAAATAAAAAAAACCTTTGTAAGTATGGATGTATTGTTTGTGGAAAGTCAGCCTTACTTTGGTCAAAACTGTCTTCAAAGGAAGAGAGAAAATAAGAAAGCTCAATTTTGGGAAACAGCTATTCCTCTGCCTACTACCTTCTTTCCTATACCTATTTTTGATCCTTCCACCTCTAGTAGTCACAATAATGAAGAAAGAGGAAATACTAGTCTACCATTGCTAAACTTAGATCCTTCCACCTCTAGTAGTCACAATAATGAAGATAGAGGAAATACGAGTCTACCATTGCCAAACTTAGATGACTCACAAATAGGGGGAGAAATATTAAGACAAGATCATCATAATCCTACTTTAAAACTCTACATACCCACAACTCTAGTACAAAACCAATCACTGTTTCCAAGCAATGATTCATCTACAACTCTAGGTAACTCTAATCCTTCTTTGTCAAATTTCACTCCCATTGTTTTTTATCGTGATGTACTTATAGCACTGAAAAAGGCAGTTCGAACCTATACAGAACATCCTATTATTAAATATGTGTCTTACAATAAGCTTTCTAAGTCTCATAAAGCTTTTACCTAAAAAATCTCCCACCTATTTATCCCAAGAACCATTCAGGAAGCCTTAGATAACCCAAATTGGAAATTAGCAGTTTTGGAAGAGATGAATGCTCTAAAAAAAATTGGGACTTGGGAGATAGTTAACTTACCAAGGGGTGAAGAAAACAGTAGGATGCAAATGGGTGTTTACGATTAAGTGTAGAGTTGATGGAAGTATAGAAAGGTACACGGTATTGATTACTAGGAGGCTTTTGCTCCAGTCATAAAATTTAATTCAATCCATGTTTTACTATCCTTGGCTGTTAGTATTGACTGGCCCATACACAAGTTAGATGAAAAAAACGCATTCTTAAAAGGGGATTTGGAAGAGGAAGTCTTTTTGAGCCTACCACCGGGGTTTGAGGAACATCTTGGTGAAAGAAAAGTGTATAGACTAAGAAAATCTTTGTATGGCCTCAAACAATCTCCCAGAGCATGGTTTGAGCGATTTGGGAAAGCTGTAAAGGTCCATAGATATACACAAAGTCAGGCAGATCACACTATGTTTTATAAACACTCAATAGAAGGAAAGATTGCTATTTTAATTGTCTATGTTGATGATATAATATTAACAGGTGATAATCATGCTGAGCTAAAGAGACTCAAAAGAGTCCTTGCTGATGAATTTGAAATCAAGGACTTGGGAGTCTTAAAGTATTTTCTTGGAATGGAGTTTGCCACGTCTAAAAAGGGCATCTTTGTGTCTCAACGAAAATATGTGCTGGTTCGAGAGACAGGTTTACTCTGCTGTAAGGCAGCAAAGACACTAATGGAACCTAATTTGAAGCTTCAATCTGCTAAACCCGAAGATGTGAAGAATAAGGAACAATTTCAAAGGCTAGTTGGTAAACTGATTTATCTATCACATATCTGACTAGATATAGCTTCTACTGTAAGGCAGCAAAGACACTAATGGAACCTAATTTGAAGCTTCAATCCGCTAAACCCGAAGATGTGAAGAATAAGGAACAATTTCAAAGGCTAGTTGGTAAACTGATTTATCTATCGCATATCTGACCAGATATAGCTTCTGCAGTGAGCATGGTAAGTCAATTTATGCACTCACCAGGTCCAAAACACTTTCAGGCAATGTACAGAATCCTAAGGTACTTAAAGGAATCAACAGGGAAGGGCCTGATGTTTAAAAAGCATGGTCACCTATAGATGCAAATTGGGCTAGGAGTATAATTGATAGAAGGTCAACCTCTGACTACTGTACTTTTGTTAGAGGAAATCTTGTTACTTGGTATAGTAAAAAACAAAATGTGGTGGCAAGAAGCAGTGTTGAAGCCGAATTTAGATCAGTTACCCACGAAATTTGTGAGGTGCTGTGGATTAAGAGAATCTTAGAGGAACTTAAAGTCTCAAGTCCCTTTCCAATAAAGACATGCTGTGATAACAAAGCAGCAATCTCAATTGCACATAACCTTGTTCTTAATGATAGGACCAAGTATGTTGAGGTAGACAAGCACTTCATCAGGGAGAAAATAGAGAACGGGCAAATGCAGATGACCTATATACCAACTAATGAACAAATTGCAAATATTCTTACAAAGGGACTGTCCAATAAACAATTTGAGAAATTGACTAGCAAGCTAGTGATGGAAGATATCTTCAAACCAGCTTGAGAGGGAGTGTTGGAAAGGAGAATATTCAGCTAAGATGTCTTGCTAATCTCTAGGGATTATCTAGCTGTATTTTATGAGTAAATTTAGGCTAGTCAAGTTTGTAAATAAGGAAACTTAGCTAAATGGTTATTTAAGCTAATCAACTTTGTAAATAAGGAAACTTAATTGTATAGTTATTTAGGCTAGTCAACTTTGTAAATAATGAACTTAACTGTATGGTTATTTTGTTCCTTTTTTAGTACTTTGTAAAGATTATAAGTAGTGTACATGTCTATCATAATAATACATCATTGTTTACTCAAGAACAAAAAAAAAACCAATTCTTTTCTAATTCCTTATTGTTCAAACACGCGCGTGCGTTACGTGGTTGACCATCCTGAGTTCTCTCGATGATGGTTTCCCATCTTGCTAGTTGGACTTTGTTAGTCATGTGAATTTATTCCTGAGCTGTTGAGGGAGGTCAACTTTCAATTTTGTCGTAGTTTCTAGGATGCTTGGTCTAATCCATATAGGGCCATTAATATTTCTACTCACTCTTAAATTAAGTGGTTTACAACTAGGGGTGTAAACAGTTGGATTCAGATCAGGTGCACCTATCTTACAATCACGATCCACTACTATCTTAGACTGATGGGATTTTAATCAGACAATTCCTTGGATCTTGTCATCAATATTTAGCTCCAAATTCATTTGGATTCAGACTGTCCATTGGAGAATCCAAGATCCAGCCCCTAGAAAAAAGAAATTATTAAGGCTGGTGATATGCAAACCATTGGAAATAGGTAGGGTGCCATGCAACTCCTTATTTCAAGTTTCTTACGTTTTTAACAAACATACCACTTAAAGATCATTACAACATGTGCTAACAAACCCTATATAGTATATGTGGGTCCATTGGGGACGACAAGTTAAATTATAGTTACATAGGCAGACCCAATATTTTAGTGATCCTAACCGTAAAAGCTATGATCCTAAAATGGTAAATTATATTGTAGTTGACTGTGCCCCATCTATATCAATAGTACTTGAACTGTTAGATAATCATAGTTGATGATAACATCACTGTCCTATCGCTGCTTATTCTTAGCCAACCAACCACTTGGTACCAAGCTTAGCCAGGACTATTGCAATGAGTCCACCTATGGTGAACAAAAAGATGAATCCTGTAGCAAATAACACAGGTGTTTTGTATTGTATTGAACCTCCCCAAGACCGTCTAACTCACTAGGATAAGCAGTATTATTAAACCAAACGAAACAACAAGCGATGAAACCAAAGCTGACAAAGGATCCTAAAGTCAGGGGTATATCCTTTCCTTTCATATTTGTTATAACAGTCTTGACATAGGATCCCTAAATATCAAGGCCGTGCCCTCATAGTTGTTATAACAATTACAGACATTTCATCTAATCTTTGATTTTAGATTTGATTGATTCTCTGTAACAAATTGATTGATTGTAATCTTAACTTATTTGTAATCCTCTGATGAGGAAACTATATCATATAGCATCATCATCATCAAGACCTTATCCCAATTAGGGGTCGGCCACATGAATCTTATTCCTCCATTCCACTCTATTAAATACCATGTCTTCATTTAGTCCCAAAGTTTTTAAATCTTTCCTCACCACTTCTATCCACGTTCTTTTGGGCCTTCCCCTTGCCCTTTTAAAACTTCTATTTGTATTGCCTCACTTCTTCTAACCGGGGCCGTTGTTGGTCTCCTTTGAACATGTCCAAACCATCTAAGTCTAGTCTCCCTCATCTTATTACCTATTGGTGCTATCCCTAAATTTCCTCGAATATTTTCATTTCGAATTCTATCTTTTCTTGTCTTACCACTCATCCATCTCAACATTCTCATTTCTGCGACGCTTATCCTATGAGTATGATGTTCCTTAATTGCCCAACATTCTGATCCATAGAGCATGGCCGGCCTTATGGCCATCCTATAGAATTTTCCTTTTAGTTTGAGTGGCACTCGTCGATCACACAAAACTCCAGATGCACATCTCCATTTGTTCCAACCCGCTTGAATTCTCTGGATAACCTCCCTCTCAATCTCTCCACTCTCATGAATTATTGATCCTAAGTACCGAAAGTGGTCTTTGATGGGGACTTCTTGGTTATCAATCTTGACTGGTATTCTACTCCTACTCTCCTTACTAAAATTACATTCCATATATTCTGTCTTAGTTCGACTAATTTTAAATCCTTCAAATTCTAATGATTCTCTCCATAATTCTAGTTTTATGTTTACACCCTCTCTTGTCTCATCAAGTAAGACTATATCATCTGCAAATAACATGCACCAGGGAATCTCCTCGTGTAGATGTTTTGTTAGCTCATCCATAACCAATGTGAAAAGGTATGGACTCAATTGCCGATCCTTGGTGCAATCCTATAGTGACGGGAAAATCACCAGTCACACCACTAGTGGTCTTAACATTTGTTACTGCTCCCTCATACATATCTTTAATTATGTCTATATATCCTTGCGAAACCCCTTTACCACCCAACACTCTCCATATTAACTCTCTAGGACTCTATCATAAGCTTTCTCTAAATCAATAAAGACCATGTGGAGGTCTTTCCTCCTTTCCCGATATTTCTCTACTAATTGTCTTAGTAAGAAAATAGCCTCCATGGTAGACCTCCTAGGCATGAAACCAAATTGATTTTCTGATACACTTGTTTCATGACGCAGCCTCTTTTCAATCACTCTTTCAAAAAGTTTCATAGTGCGGCTCATAAGTTTGATCCCTCTATAATTAGTGCAACTCTGTATGTCTCCTTTATTCTTATAAATTGGTACAATAGAACTTTTCCTCCACTCATCAAGCATTTTCTTTGATTTTATAATCTTGTTAAACAACTTGGTCAACCAAACTACCCCAATGTCTCCCATATGCTTCCAAACCTCTATTGGTATTACCATCAGGCCCCATGGCCTTTCCTGATTTCATCTTTTTCAAGGCCTCTTTTACTTCAGGTATTCTAATCTTACGTTCATACCTATAATATCCAATGTTATTTTGATTTATAGGATTTTCAATCCCTATATTCTCAGGGCCATTGTCATTTAACAATTTTTGAAAGTATGTTTCCCACCTTTGTTTGATCTCATCATCTTTGACTAATACCCTTTGATCATCGCTTCTAATACACCTAACATGATCTAAGTCCTTACCCTTTTGTTCTCTTACTTTTGCAAGTTTAAACACATCTTTCTCACCTTCTCTTGTTCTTAGTCTATTGTAGAGCTCATCATATGCTTTAAGTTTAGCCTCACTTACTATTCTCTTAGCAACGTTTTTAGCATTCTTATATTGCTCATAGTTTTCATTATTTCTAATCTTCTGCCATGCTTTAAAACGCATCCGTTTTTCTTTAATAACTTTTTGAACTGTTTCACTCCACCACCATGTTTCCTTTGCTAATACCCTTTTACCTTTAGATACTCCTAAGACATCTTTTGCCACTTTCTTAATGCACTCGGCTATATTAATCCACATAGTATTTACTTCTGTTTCATAGTTCCACTTTCCTTCTACCATCAACTTATTTTTGAAGGAGGTTATTTTCTCTCCTTTTAAGTTTCACCACTTAGTTTTTGGGTGTGTATTAAGTTTAGTTCTTTTACTCCATCTTTTGATATGGATATCCATAACCATTAACCTATGTTGTGAGGTCAAACTCTCACCAGGTATCACCTTACAATCCTTACATGTAGATTGTTCATTATTCTTAAGTAGAAAAAAGTCTATTTGACTTTTATGAAGTCCACTTTTAAAGGTTATTAAATGTTCATCCCTCTTCTTAAAGAGTGTATTTGCAATGGATAGGTTATATGACAAAGCAAAATCGAGGATATTCTCCCCCATCTCATTTCGTTCACCTATACCATATCCACCGTGTATTCTATCATATCTTTCCTTATCTTTTCCTACATGGCCGTTTAAGTCTGCACCTATAAATATCCGCTCAGTGTTGGGAATTTCTTGCATGACTCCCTCCATATCTTCCCAAAACTGTTTCTTGATTATCTCTTGTAACCCTACTTGTGGTGCGTATGCACTTATAACATTTATAATTTGCTCTCCTATAAATACTGATACATCAATAGAATGAAAACAACACAGCATTGCTCTTATCTGCTGTACGTTTTTCTATCATTAGTTTACATTTCAACTTGGTATCAGAGCCTCAAACCAGCCTACCTGGCTGCCACATCTAGTAATTTTCGAAACTCTCAAACCAGCCATATTAACACCCTATCGACACTCATGGAAGGAGAAGCAAAATATCTTCCACCGCCCATATGCTGCCTAACAATTCCGATAGCTCTCACTTTTCTATGGCAATTGATATATTGAATTCCCATGACTATATCAAGTGGGCTCAATCTGTCAAATTGTTCGGAGAGGAAAAATTGGTTACCTAGAAGGTACAAAAAAGAGACCCGAAGGAGATGAAGCTGCCATCTAAAACTAGGAAGAAGAGAACTCCTGTGTGATGTCTTGGTTGTTCAACTCGACGCAGCCAAGCATAGGAGATACCTACTTGTTTTTCAAGAGTGCTAAGGAGATCTTGGATGTAGTCAATCAGGCATATTCTAAGGGAGGGAACGAAGGATTGATGTTTGAACTGGAAGATCAGATTCAGGATATAAAACAGGGGGATTCTGATGTGACCGAATACTTCATCAGATTGAAAAAACTATGGCTGGAACTTGACCATTAGCAAAGCCGAGAGCTAGACAGTTGAAGCATCTGTAAAATTCACTCACCTCTTGGAGAAAGGAAGGACCTACAAATTCCTTGCGTGGATACGATCAGATTATGACTCAATCTGCTCACTGATTGTTGGTAAGAGCCCCTTCCCTTCTTTGGATGAAGCATTCTCACTAGTTAAGAATGAGGAAAGCAGGAAACTGGTGATGGTAAAGGAGACGTCTCAAGAGTCAACAATGTTGGCCAAAAACACTTGAATGTGGGAGATGTGAAGAAAAAGTGGACAGGCCCTAAAGACAAGCTGTGGTGCAATTTTTGTCACAAACCGAGGCAGACAAGGGCTACATGCTGTGAGCTCCACGGAAGCCAAAGAAGAAAGGAGGAAAGGGTGGAGGTAAGGCCAATCTTGACAAGGTTAGTGAAGAGGCAGCCATGGCAAGCATTAGCATCACTCCTGAAATGTTAACTGAATTAAAATAGCTACTATTAGCTGAGGCCTCCTCAGGATCTGGTAACTATGTTGCTGCCTCAATATTTTCTTTAAAGATAAACAACTTCCTTGCATTGTGGATTCATCTGGATGACCCAAATCTTTGATGTCACATCCAAACCGCATTAGGAATTCCTCCATTAGTGCCATCCACAATAGTTTTAGTAGCTAGTGTTGTTCCTTGTTTGTGATAATACTACCCATTCCTTTCCTTAGCTAGTCAGTCTTCCTTCCTGAAACTCAGTCCTGCAGACAACATTCAATCTCAGAAAAGTTAGACACCATTGCAAATCTCAACACAACTGTTTACCGAAATGAGATTTACAGCTAACCAAGGAACAAGTGAAACATTAAACAATGTAATATGAAGAGACAATAATGGTTCCTTTTCCTGCCATGGAGGAATAGGTTCCATTTGCGACTTCAGTTTTCTATTTCTCCGAGCATGGTAAATGCATGACAAATATCTTAAAGTTGCTGGTCATGTATTCTGATGCTCCTGAATCCACGGTCCAAGAAAGTTGTTTATCTTTAAAGAAAACATTGAGGGCAACAACTTAGTTACAGATCCGAAGGAGGCCTCAGCCAACAATAGCTGTTTTAATTCAGTAAGCGTTTCAGGTGTTGTTTTGATGCTAATTTATTTCTTTTTTAGTTTGTTTGTTTTCTTCCTCTTATAGACAGATCAGTGAGTCCACGCTACATTGCTTTTGACTGAGTTGATGCTTATCCAGATAACTGTTTTATCTGAAACAAAAGGACAGTAATCATTTAACTGCTGTTCCAATGCAGCTTTCAACTTGGGGAATTAACTCTACTGTTTGTCTCCACTAATGTTAAAGAGAGGGAAGTACAGATACGGATCTTATTTTCTATTGTCTAGACAGGAGCAACACTTTGGCTGATTTTACATGCATAAATTAATTAGGGAAAGATTGATTGGTTATTATGTGATCGTAACTCCTTTATTTCTTATTGTTATCAAATGACTTCTGTAAAATCTCTAAATCTCATTTTCTTATGTGCACGCAGGACAAGAAGCTGTCACAGAACATACACATGCTATTATTACTCACCTTATTAGACTGATATCCTACCCGCATGCGATGGTAATACTTCTACCTGTAATGATTACTTAATTGGATGTGGCCCTGAAACTAAAATTTGTGAAACCAAGTGATAAATCAAATGTTTGATGGCCTGGTTGCTGAAGTTTTATACTGAAGATTTTTACTCGAACCACAAATGTCTAAGCAATTCTTTTGGTGCTGATATTGTTCATTTGCCTTTAGGCCTTCTGAGAAAAACTGTTACCAATGAAATGCTGTTGAAATTTTTCTTAACACCATTAATTGATTGCCTTCTTTCGTTTTCTCATTGATTTATTCATGTTCTTGGCTTCATTTCGTCGTAATTGTACCTGAGTTATTTAAATTGGGAGTGGCTGCTCTTTGAATTAGTTTCATTTGGAAGTATGCTCATTTTGGATGTCACAGGAGGACCTAAAATTTCTTGAAACCTCTTTTCAAATGTTACAGCTTGTTAGAGAGACAGCAATTCAATGTCTTGTAGCCATGTCTGCGTTGCCTTATGTGAAGATTTATCCCATGAGATCACAGGTCAGTTTGATGCCTGGAAATGGAGTTCTTCCCTTCCTGTTGCACATTTACTTCCTAAGTTATAATTGGTGTGTTCCCATCAATTGCTGGTGGCGACTTGTGTATGTAATAAATGCCCTTCACAGGTATTAAAATCTATATCTAAGTCTATTGATGATCCCAAAAGGAATGTCCGTCAAGAAGCTGTGAGATGCCGTCACGCATGGTTGGTTAGATTATTTTATGCTTGTTCCTCAATTTCTACAATTTATGGCTAGAAGTTGATATTTTGATAATGAGCTATTTTGGTTGTGTTTGTCAAATTAGGGCGTCCCTCACCTCATGAAGTCTTCATTCCGGGGAATGTGGTGATGTCTGTTGATTCAACTCAGCAAACCAGTTCTCTCTAAAGGAATACATGAAATAACCCAGGCTATGCTTCTCGACCAGGAAGTAATTGGTGAGCTGTTGCGTCCAAGAACTAAGTTCATGTCGGCTACTGATGAAGCTATTTGTTGGAACCAGAGAGTCAACTTTGGTATCTTACCACTGCTACTAAGTCAGTGGGCTCACTGGCTGCAAGAACCTTGATATTCCCTGAAGCTCTTTTCATCAAGTATGCCACATGAAGAGGAAAAAGCGTGCGAAATTGGGTTGAACGAGTAACTTCAAATGCTGAGTTCAACTGAGAGCCTACCCATTTCCAATTCGCAAGAAACTTGTTTCTTTGCCATTCCTTTTAATGGATATTTATGATAACTTTTAGGGTGTCTTAGGAATAGCTTGTATAGGGCTTGTCGCTAATAATTGTAAATGGACCTTCTAACCTCAGGAGCTTTGATTCTTTAGATTGATGTAACGACGCTTCGTCTGATTTAATAGCTTGTTCTTTACTAGGGAAAGGGCCGCAAAATTGTATTTTAGTAGGGATGGGAACATTCTTTACAGTACATAAAATTGTCTGTTTTCTTGTCGTTGCACCTAGTTGCTGAAATTTCCCAATAATTGATTGAAAAAGACCAGTTTGATCGCTGATTTATCCAGGATAGACGTTCTTTCATTGTGTGAGTTTCATGAATTATCTGTCTATCTAGTTGTGAACCCTAATTGAAATCTTTGTATGTGGTTGGGAAAGATATGTTATTTGTTTTTATCGTTTTTTTATCTGAATTATAAAAAAATCTTTTTAATTTGATGTGGTTATTGAATGCATGGCTTTGGGGATTTGAAGTGCATTGTCAAATAAATGATGAATGCATGTTATGAAAGCTCATGGAAAACATGTTTCTATAGTTTGTTGAGGATATGGGTTTGAAAGGTTCTCATACCTTGAAAATGACTAGATTGAACGGTTTCTCATAAGGCTTTGAAAAACACTTTTATCATCATGCTATGATTTGGTAATTGATGTTTTAGGCAAGTGCTCCATGAGTAACTGCAAGTCCTAAGGATGCTATTTTTATAAATGTTCAAGGCAAGTGCTCTACGAGCAGCTATAAGCCTTGGATGTATGGTTTTCATTTATGATTTAGGCAAGCACTCAACAAGTAGCTATAAGCCTTGATGGATATGGATTTGTCGATGTTTTAGGTTAGCTCTCTGCGTGAAACTGTAAGCCCTAATAGTTATGATTTTATTGATGCTTTAAGAAGGTTCTCTATGAGCAATTGTAAGACCTGGAGGTATGCACGCTTGGGGGACAGTAATACCTAGAGACTGTTATGCTACTAGCCCCATATTAGGAGATGTAGTTGGCCACTAACCTCTGAGATAATATTGATATCGATCTTGTGATGAAGACGGTGAGGCTAGAGTACCTTTTCATGGGGAAGTGTTCTGAATGATAGCTAGGTACCCTTATAAGGTTGGTGAGTTGTGGCCGTAAGGGTGTCCATAAGCTAGGGTAGAGGTCATGGTAGTTGCTAATTGTTGACAATAGGATCTTACAAGCATAGATGTGTGTGGTTTTAGTATACTAGGCATGCAGGTTATTTCTCAAGAGTCTAGACCAATCCTTGATGGTAAGACAACACATCATTGTAATTTAAAGTGATCAATTTTTCACTACCATGTGAGTTTGGATTTTGCATTATGAAGGCTTGGTTTTCTACCCCAAAATAGGAAGAAAAAAGAAAGTACAATAAAATAAATAAAATAAGTTTCTCAAATGCGCTCTTAAGTGACTTTTCTAATTGTGTTTACAGTTGGAATTTTTTATGCATTTGCTTTGCCTTTTATTCACTAATAGGAACTTTGTATCTGAGAATATCTCGTCTAGCATTTTGTCCTCATATTACTTGAAATGATTGGGCTCTATACGGTTTAATTGATAGCTTCCTTTCCTACTTCTTCCTTACCCTTGATGCTGCAATCCTTGGATTGAGACACATTTGTTAGATCAATAGAATATCAGCTGTATAGATTGCTCTTGAATTAAATCTAGTCAGGTTCAATGTTGGCAAACTAGATCAAATTCCCGAATTTAGATCATCAAGATGTGATCTACAAATTAAATGGATTGGAACACTATGATCTGCACTAATGTATTTGTATCTATATGTTTAAAAGGGCAAATTAGGGAACAAAAGTATTGGAAACTTAAGTTATAGATTTCATTCTTCATTTTTTGAATTCCTTGTCTTCCTAAATGTTGCCTTGTGTCACGGGCTTACATTCCAAAGCCCGTGACCAAGGCTTACAGCCTCTAAGGAGGGCTCACTTAGGACGTAGACCTGGCCTGAAGGACTTAGGTCTGCTATTGAGGAATCTATTGAAGGCCTGCTCAGCTCACAGGTTCAGCCTGAAGGACTCAGATCCATCTAAAGGATCCATAATCTAGAAGCCCCCAACACTTCATGTAAATATCTAGACTCTAGAATTGTCCAAGACCATCCTAAATATGGTAGAACTATGGACTTGTGTAGAGACTTCTAGAGAGGATTCTAGAGTAGTCTCTAACCGTTGGATGAGCAACATTTGTAAAGATCCCTACCATCCATTGGGGAGGTGGAAGAAGGTAAGCAGCTTTCTTACTTGTAAGACATCCAGTGATCCATCCAAGTGTGTGATCAAGGAGTGATCCTAGAGGGATCCAAGAGAGTTGTAAGCATCTTCAAGCAATAAGGCTACAAGTTCCTTCAAAGTGCTCTTTCAGTTGTTCTTCTCCTTTGAGTTTTAGTCAGGCTTACTTAGTTGGTTCGGGGTAAGAAGCCAATCTAAGTGCCGCACGGGAGTCTGAAAATCTCAGCCCGTGACACTTGGCTGGAACCTGGGCAAGATAAAACCAACACCCCACCTGCCCCGCCCCCCCCCCCCCCCCCCCCCCTTATTTCTTCATTTTCCCTTATCAAGTGTCATGGCTTTATTTAGTTCAGAAGCTCTTAAATCTATTCTCACCATTTCTATCTACTTTAGAACCTTCAATTTGGATAAATTTACTCCTAAATGTGCCATTTTTGGTATCCATTGGACATATCCAAACCATCTAAGTCAACTTTATCTCATTATGTTACCAATTAGTACTACTCTTAAGTTTCCTCTAATGTTTTTATTTCTAATTCTATCCTTTCTTGTCTTGCCACTCATCTATCTCAATATCCTCATTTCGACTACATTCATCCTATGTACATGTTGTTCCTTAATTGTCCAATAATCTAATGAATAGAGCATACCCAGTCTTACAACCATTTTATAGAATCTTTCTTTCAGTTCGAGTGGCACCTGTTGATCATACAAAACTCTAGAGGCACATCTCCATGTCGTAACCTGCTTGGATTCTCTTATCAGCCTCTCTCTCAATCTCTCCATTCTCATGAATTCATCATCATTATCATCATCATCAAGACCATATCCCGAATAGAGGTTGGTCACATCAATCTTGTTCCTCCATTCCTCTCTATTAAGTACAGTAGTTTCATTTAGTCCTAAAGTTTTTAAATCTTTTCTCACCACTTCTATCCATGTTCTTTTGAGTCTTCCCCTTGCCTTAGAACCTTTGACTTGTATCGCCTCACTTCTTCTAACTATTGTTGTTGTCAGTCTCCACTGGACATGGTCAAACCATCTAAGTCCAATCTCCCTCGTCATATTACCTATTGGTGCTACTCCTAAGTTTCCTCTCATGTTTTCATTTCTAATTCTATGCTTTCTTGTCTTACCATGCATCCGTCTCAACATCTAAATTTCCATGACACTCATCCCATGTATATGTTGTTCCTTAATTGGCCAACCCTAATCAATTGAGCATAGCGGGTTTATAGCAATTTTGTAGAATTTTTCTTTCAGTTTTAGTGGCACCCGCTAATCAAACAAAACTTCAGAAGTGCATCTCCATTTGTTCTAACCGTTTGAATTCTCTAGGCAACCTCCCTCTTAATCTCTCTACTTTCTTGAATTATCGATCCTAAGCATCATAAGTGTTCTTCTCGGGGGAGTTCTTGGTTATAAATCTTTACTGGTGCTTGATTCCTGCTCCACTCATTTCTAAAATTGCATTTCATATACTCTATCTTAGTTTTGCTAATTTTAAATCCTTTATATTCTAATGCATCTCTCCATAACTCTAACTTTGTATTTACGCCATCCTTTGTCTTATCAATCAAAACTATATCATCTTCAAATAACATGAATCATGGAATCCCCTCGTTCAAATGTTTTAGTAACACATCTATAGCAACATGAAAAGGTACATGCTCAATGTCAATCCTTAGTCCAACCCTATAGTGATAGGAAAATCACTGGTCTCTTCGCCAATGGTCCTAACATTTGTTACCCCTCCCTCATACATATCCTTAATTATATCTATATACCCCTATGAAACCCCTTTCTCGCCAAACACCCACCATATTAACTCTCTAGGGACCCTAGCATAAGCTTTTTCTAAGTCAACAAAGAACTCATGGAGGTCTTTCCTCATCTCCCTATATGTAGCTATCAATTGTCTAAATAGGAAAATAACTGTTATAGTAAAACTCTCAGATATGAAACCAAACTAGTTCTCTAATAAACTCTTCTCATGTCATAGTCTCTTCTCAATCACTCTTTCAAAAAGCTTCATGAAAATAACTGTCAGAGTAAAACTCTCAAGCATGAAACCAAACCAGTTCTTCGATAAACTCTTCTCATCTCATAGTCTCTTCTCAATCACTCTTTCAAAAAGTTTCATATTGTGGCTCATATGTTCGATTCCCTGATAATTAGTGCAACTCTGTATATCTCCTTTATTATTATAAATTAGTACAATCAAGCTTTCCCTCCATTCCCCAAGCATTTTCTTTGATTTTATAATCTTGTTAAATAACTTTGTCAACCAAAATACTCTAATATCTCCCTTATACTTCCAAACTTCTATTGGTATACCATTGGGCCCCAAGGCCTTTCTTAATTTCATCTTTTTCAAGGCATTTCACTCTAAGTATTCTAATCCTATTATTATATTTATAATGTCCAATATTATCTACGTTTATGGTACTTTCAACCCCTATTTTCCTAGGTTAATAGTCATTTTGTAATTTTTGAAAGTAACTTTCCCACCTTTGTCTAATCTCTTTATCTTTGACTGGTATCCTTTGGCCATTACTTATAATATACTTATCATGGTCTAAGTCCTTACTCTTCTTTTCTCTTAGTTTTGTAAGTATAAACACATCTTTTTCACATTTTCTTAATCCTAATCTATTATAGAGATCATCATGTGCCTTGAGTTTAGACTCACTTGCTACTTTCTTAGCAATCTTTTCAGCATTTTTATATTGCTCATTTTTGTTATTTTTAGTCCTCTACATGCTTGAAAACACATGTTTCTCTTTAATAACTTTTGCACTTTTTCACTCCACCACCAAGTTTCTTTGCTAGTTGCCCCTTTCCTTTAATAACTTCCATTCTCATGAATTATCGATACCAAATATTTAGAATGTTCATTTTGGGGGATTTCTTAGTCATTAATCTTTATTGGTGCTTCACTCCTACTCTTCTTGCTAAAATTGCACTCCGTATACTTTGTATTAATTAGGCTAATTTTAAATCTTTTAGACTCTATAGCATCTCTCCACAATTCTAGCTTTGTATTTATGCCCTCTCTTGTCTTATCAATCAAAACTATGTCATTTGCAAGTAAAATGCAAGATAGAATCTCCTCTCATGGTTGTTTTGTTAACTCATCCATAACCAACATGAAAAGGTACAGGCTTAATGCTAACCCTTGCTGCAATATATATAAATATATATATATATATATATATTAACAACAACCAACATGAAAAGGTACAGGCTTAATGCTAACCCTTGCTGCAATATATATATATATATATATATATTAACAACAACAACAACAACAACAACAACAACAACAACAACAACAACAACAATGATGATGATGATGATGATGATGATGATGATGATGATGATGATGATGATGAGAATAAGAAAGCAAGAAAAGGGCTTATCAACACCATGAAACTCCATTGATTAGAATCCACGGTCTCTCTAAAACCACTAGTTGGGAAGTAAGGTTTTTGACTCACTTTGGTTCTTGTATTCATTTCAATTTTTCTTGCTTTCATGATATTTTGAAGGTTTCTTCTTTAGTTGTTGGGTTTATATATCCCATTCCCAAAAAATGTTGGAAAGAAAAAAGTAATATGTTCAAGTCACTTTGCTCTTTGCTTTCATTTTGCAGTTCAACTTTGTCATTTTCTTTCATTAGTTTGATTGATTGCAAGAACTAAGTATGAGTGGTCGTCTGGTCTCATTTGCGCTTAAAGATGTGGCACAAATAAGGCTGAAATAAGATAGACATATAATGATTTGATTATCTAGGATTATGCCTTAGTTAATGACCCTAATTGTGTATTGATCAATAATTGTAATAGGTATCTTACTGAAATTGCTTGTCATAGTATATTAACTTGTTCCATGTTGGATGAGTGCACTTCTTCATATTTTAGTACACTTGTTCCTTGTTGAAATTACATGGGTCTTGTTAATTAGTTAGCATACATAGTTAGTCATTCTATAAGTTATTGGCAGTCATATATGATTAGTTTAATATCATCTGGTTTCCATAGAGTAGTTAGCATATATGATCAATAATTACTATAAGTTATTAATAGTGTCTATAAATAATTTCATGTATTTTGCTCATACAATATGTAGTGTGTGCTAGGCTTAACTTATTATAGTTATTTATGTGATATTAATTTTTTTGAAAATGTTCTTTTTATCGAGAAGTTAACTAATTTTTCTCTTCTTCTTTTTTCCTTTATTTCTACTGATTGAAATTGATATGGATACTGTAGATTTGGATTTGGAGGGTGATTGTCATGTTGTGGAGGAGAGTTCTACAGTAAGTAATAGTAAGGAGGAGAGCCACAAGAATGTAACTTCTTCTTTGTGAAATGGATTTGATAAGTTTAATGATACTAGTGGAAAAGAAAAGTCTAGGTGTAAGAGTTGTAGTTTGAATATATTGTAGAAGAGTTGAAAAAATGAAACTAGTAACCTTCATAAGCATCTTCTAAGAGTCCTAAATTTCAATCACAAGATATGGGGAAAATGTTGATTGATAAAGAGTAAATTTGTGCTAAACAAATTAATCAAATGATATATCGTGAAAAATTGGATATTTCCACAATGACATACAAATATTCATACTCAATTGTGGAGTACAAGGGCCTTAGTGATTTGCTTAGTTACCTAAACTTGGATGCAATGTATACTACTAGAAACACTAGTATAGTTAACATATTGAAGATATACAAAAGTGAGAAGAAGAAATTTAAAAGTATGTTTGAGAGATCTCATAGTAAGATATGTTTAGTCTTAGATGTGTGGACCTTTATAACTATAAAGGCTTACATATGTTTGACTATACATTTTGTGGATGAGGAATGATGATTGCAAGCCAAAATTCTTAACTTTTGTTATATGCCATAGCCTATATTACAGTATTTGATAAAGAGTATTGATTTTTGAAGAAATGGAGAATTGATAAGAAGATCTTTTCTTTAACTTCGAATAATGAATCTATGGATGAAAATATATAAGAATTTTTGAAAAGTCACTTGGCTTTGCATAACTCTTTGTGGTGTAGTGGTGATTCCTATCATGTTAGATGTGATGCTTATGTCTTAGACCTTATTATTCAAGAAGGCTTAAAAGTACTTAGTAGAGCTTTAGAAAACATCTAGAATAATGTGAAATATGTGAAGGGATCAAAAGGTAGAACTTTAAATTTTGAAGATTGAGCTAGGCAAGGGTTTTGGAGATGAATATAGGATTGCAACTAGATGTTTCAACTGGATGGAAATCACCCTTTTTCATGCTTGAAAGTGCACTTTATTCAAACATACATTTAAGAGATTGAGTCTAGTAGGTGAACGGTATAAATATTATCCATCTCATGAATAATGGATCAAAGGAGATTGAATTTATAAGATCTTGCAACCATTTGCTGACATCACTACTCTCATGTCAAGATCTCATTTTATAATAGTATGTATTTTTGTTCTGTGTAGAAAGTCCAATTGCTCTTACCAGAGGAGAGATAGAACCTTAATTTGCTTATTAGTATCATGGCAAAAAAGATATGTGGAAATTTTTTTTTAAATTGAGATTATTATAGTGTTGTGTTGGCATTTGAAATAGTCTTTGATCCCAAGTATAACTTAAAATATGTGGACTATTACTATAGAAAAATAGTTGAAAATGCATATGAAAAAAAGGTAACTAATGTTGAAGCTCAAACTAAAAAGAGACTCTTTGAAAAATATGTTAGCAAGTCGCCCAGTCACTATATAGTTACTTGACCTTGATTTTAGTTGGTTCCTCTAGTCATTGCAATGATGAATATATAATACATTTTTACTTTCCAATACTTGTGGATTTTTTAGTTATTCTTAAGTTTTGCATGTTTAATATAAACTATAATTAATATAATTCTTATTCAAATATAGGAATTTGCTGGGCAGCACCGATGCACGAAGTTCTTGCGTTTGCGAGGTAAGGGGAAGGGGCGGACCACAAGGGTCAATAGTACACAGCCTTACCTTGCATTTTGCAAGAGGCTGTTTTCACGCCTTGAACCCGTGACCTCAAGGTTACATGATTAAATCAGAGTTGCAACTGTACCTTGATGAGCCCATATATGATATTTTGTAACATTCAGACCTCAACATATTGGAGAATTTGAAATTAAATGAACATCAAGTATCCAGCACTCCCCATGTTGTCTTGATCATCTTTTAGTATTAGAAACTTGATTCTCGCCAAATACCAAAGTGCTCTCTTACCTAAGAATGTAGAAGTATTGATTACAATCAAGAATTGGTTATGTGGTTTTTAGGGTAATATATATCCATTACTTGTAAATAAATTTTCTAACTATATCATTTTTTAATTTATGTTAAGATTTACATGGACCTGCAAGCGTATAAAGCCTACCACTTTTTACTCTAGAAAGAAGGAAGGATGCTTTTACCCTTCACCGAATAGAATCTAAGGACACTGATCCTGTTTTCCAATCCTCTTCTTTTTCATATTTCTTTAATTAGATGGAAATGGCTTGGATCTTGATAAGCTTGAGATGAAGTTTTCAAAACAGAATATTCTGGGATCAAGGAAAGCTTCTAATGCTAGTTTATTTGAAGATTGATGTGGGAGTAAGTTCAATACACTTTTTAACTTTTTCAAAATCATTTATGAAGTACGAATTACTTTGGTTTCATGTAGTATCATCTAAACTTGTTGGAATTCTTGCTAAAATTTTAGCCTGTGTAGACTATATCTGCCATTTTTTATATGCAACCTAACCTTTTCTTTGTAGGCAAATTTGCACCTAAAATCATTTTTGTAGAAGGTGCATGAACCTAATTGGCATGAATTTCTCATGTTCGACAGATAATGAAATGGCTAATCAGAGAGAGGCCTTGTAAGCTAAAAGAGCATGACTACTCTTAATCTAATGAAGTTTACAACAAATTTTCACGGCATATCATAGGGACAAGGAGTGCTTCTTTGCCTGGATTCCTCTTGAATTTCAAAATGACTGATTCTACAATAATCTTGTGTTGGTCTGTCTCAATAAGGTTGCAATTAGACTATCATTCGTAACCATTCATGTGAAAAAATATTGAGAGTTCAATTTTAGTTTTAAAACCCCTAAATTTGCATCTAAATAGTCTAACCAATAAGTTTTGAATTTTTAGATTAAATATGTACTTTAGCTCCAATCGATCATCCAATCATTGATTTACAAAATTAAACAACTAGATGATTGTCGAAGCTGAAGGGGAGCCTTGACATAATAGTAAAAGTTGTTGTCATGTGACCTTGAGATCACAGGTTCAAGGCATGGAATCAGCCTCTTGCAAAAACGCAAGGTAAGGCTGCCTACTTTTGGCCATTGTGGCCCGCCCCTTCCCTGAACCCCACATAGGTGGGACCTTTGTGCACCAGGGCTGCCCTTTTATGATTGTCGAAGCTAATCAAATGATTAAAGTATGATTAAGATTATTTTAATTGGGTTCTATGTGTTACAAATCAACCAGATTGAGAATTAGATTATTCGAATTGAGCTAATTGGTACCAGATCATCTTCACCCTACAAGAGCCCTACAATGCAAGATGGACCTTAGAAATGATTTCCTAAAGGAGTTGAACCTCAAGTGGAATGGTTTCTAATTGGAAAGAAGAAGAAGAAGAAGAAGAAGAAGAAGAAGAAGAAGAAGAAGAAGGAAGCGAGACTTAGGAAAAAGGAAACCCATGGAAGAAGAAATTTTGGAAGAAAAAATGACTTTTTAAAATCTTATACCCGCAGAGGGAAGCAGGATGCATACTTCAAAAGAGGAAAGTGGTAGACCGAATGGGAGACCGAACTTAGAATGGGAAGTGAATTTAGAAATGGGACTGAAGGAGAATAAAAGGATAAATGTATGAGGAGATTGGGGCTAACTTCTTCACAATGGAAATTGTGGAAAGAAGGGAAAGCTAGCAGGATCCATCTCCTCACCATGCCTCTACTTTCCATTTGCAGGACCAGAAGAACTCTTCCACTAAAGAAACTGAAGAGCTTCACAGAAATCAGCCATCATCCAAACTCTCATCCCTAGTCCTTCCTTTGTCATAGTCCCTATCCTTATCTTCAATTTAACCATCTTTTCCCCTATTTCCTCACTCGATTCTTCTTCTTTTGCTCATTGGTGATCTTCGTTGCTTGGTAATTTTCTTACAATCCATCTCATTTGATGCAAAACCCAAGTCAGGTTTCTCCCAAAATCTTCTTCTTCTTCTTTCCTTTTTTTTTTACCCTTTGCTTCAAAATTTCCTCCCATGTCATCATCTTCCTCATTATGCCTGCACCTTCTTCCCCTCAGTCAAAACCAGAAAAAAGAACCCAAAAATTCCAATTTTTTCCTATACCTCTCTATTTTAATTTCAACTATGTTACTGTTTCATCTTTTCCTTTTTTATCCTATTCCTTGTTTTGTATTTTGTGCATGTCTAGTTTCAACTGAACCAAATCAATGATTTAGCTTTAACTAATAGGACCAATTTAATTTTTGTTCTTTTTCTTTTTAGAATTCAAATAAACTTTTAGATCTTCATAAAATACAATTCCCAGTTGTTCTAGGGATTTTGATCTTACATCTGAAGTTTAAATAATCAATCTAAACCATCCAAATCTCAGTAAATCCATTGATCCAGATCATCAAATTTTTTTGGAAGAATCCAACTGTTGAATCAGTAATCAGTGACATCAGTGAAGGTTGATTGATTTGGATGTGTCCATATTTGAATAATTTTTCTATGATCAAGCTAGGAAAGTTAATTTTAGTTGTTATTTTGGTTAATTCCTTTTCTTTTGAATTCAAAACCATGTACTTTTTAGTTAATCAATAGATCTGAGTTTTTAGTTCACTATTAGTTAATTTATTTAGTTTTTATTAATTTAAATTTTATTTAAACTCTATTTTTTAAGTCGACTTCTCATGGGCTAGACTTGTACTTGCACAAACTATACTACAATAGCTTATGCACTTACAGAAAACAAACAAAAACGTAGGCTAAACTTCTTGAGAAGCTCCTCTTCTATTCAAGATTAATGTTATTGGAGAATCATATTTGTGTTAGGAATTAGGAAGTTTAATTTGTTGAATATCACTAATACAGATATCGCTAGAAAGAAGGGAAACTCCAATAGATCTTACTTGAATTGCTTGATTTTGCATATGTTTTACTGAATACAAGAAGTTCATTCTGTAGGTTTACATTGTTTTGGCTGCTACTTGCACCAATCCATTCATTTGGTGGCTACTTGCCCCAAACTAGTTTGTCATTCTGGTGGATATTTGGGATTTCACAATTGTGTACAATACTTAATCTTAAAGCTTTGCACTTTTCAGTAAGTCTTTGTTGTTTTGTTAAATGTCATCCTCCATCTACCAAGCCTATTGTTTGCAAGGCTTGCACTTAAATTTTCTTACATTTCCTTTTATATACAATGGATCATTACATAAATGTATGCTAGCCAAGTGCTTTTTTATATCATATGGACTAACCAACACAACATGTAGGATATTTAGAAGACAAATTGTTCGAGAACCATGTCAAGCAGGCATCTATTTCAGATGCAATCCATAGTTCTGTAATTGGAAAGCAAAGTTATCTTATCCATCCAATGTAACAAAGTTTTCTACAATAAGTTTTGGCTATTGATAACTTGGGACTTAGAACCCTAAAATCACTCTTGACTAGATATTACACACTGTCGTTCACGTAACTATGCATTAAGTATCATATCTTCTCAAAGGTTTGTTCTTTAAAGCAACATGATTTGACTGGTGTATCGAATAATTTTATTACTTCCTTTATCATTTGTTATCATGTAATGCACTAAAATGGGTAATAACCTTCCCATTTGTAGGTTGACTCAATGCATACTTCTTGTTTCATTGCAAAATCTTGGCTTGGAAGAGGTTTTACCAAGAACATGTAAATGAAGCTATTCTGGTTCGAGCTCTTTGGGTTTTTATCTTAGTCTAGTTGTGTTGAGAAGGATCTTGGCTTGGGCTTTCTGTAACACATACAATGAGAGTAGCGAACTAGTGATATTGTACCCATGTTAAGTTTCAATAATGGAGACACATAGATGAAGCTACTGATGTAAGTTGCCGTAGAGCCACTGATTGAACCTGCTGGACTGTCATTTGATGTATCATGTATCTACATATTTTTACTTGGAAAAGTGGATAAGAATAACTAAAACTATAAATTAGCAGCATTTAGTATTGAGATATTTTTGTTTTCTGAAAGGCCTTAGTGTGATGTCTCGGGTTTTTAAACGTATTTTAAAATTATTTTCAAAAATCGAGATCCTTGATCTGAAATTTTCTTTTGCAAACAAATAGAAAAACATTTTTCTTAAATAAAATACTTTTCTAAAACTCCAAATCTCATATATTTAACCACTTGGATTTAACGGCAAAATGGATATCCCATTTATACCAAAAATCCAGCAAAGTCTCTTCTATTTTTCAGACATCTACATTTAAAGCATGCTTCGAACAACACCTAATAAACCCACGATTATCATGAAATATACTTAGAGACTATTTCTCACAAAAATTCTTAGAAAATCTTAAAGAAACAACAAATTTAAAAAAAGAATATTAAAACATCAACATTTAACCAAAATCTCCTCTAATCATAGTTCCTCCATTATACGTACTCTATGTGTATATAAGTCTAAGTCATAAAGAAAGGTTCAAAGTTTAATAGCTATATAGTCCAAACATAACCAATAGTTCAAAATGTTTAAAAAATATACTTCAGTATAGCTAGGAACATATGTCACATTCACAGACAAGAAAGGAACATATGGACTACTATGTATCTGCAACCTAGACCCAGTTCATCTGTGCGCTTAGCCGCCAATATCATAATAAGGAGACAATGATCCACATCACATGGGAACGTGTGGTCCAATGCCAAGTGGAGCCTTTCCATGATACCCACACCAGAAGAAGCCAATCATGGCTGTAACAGGTATCTAAATTTCAAAGAGTGAGTCGTTGACATAGTGTCCACCAGGTGAAAGCACTCATCTAAAATAAATATTCGAAAAACAAGGCAATAAATCTGGTATGTCTGTACCCAAAGCAACTTATCAGTCATGTAGTAACCATTTGTGAAATCAGACCGCGGAATACTTATATCAATACTAAGTACGAGGTTTATTTTTAATCATATAAATTTATTAGAGTTCATAATTAGAATATATAGTGGATTAAACCAAAACTATAGACAATATAGAGTTAAATGTCTCGATGAAGTTCTAATGATTTCAACAAAAATAATAACTCTGAATGTGAAAATTTTCATAAATCAAATTATGATTTTATCTAAATGAACATGATTCTTTCAAAAAATTAGTTTAAGTAAAAAATATATAATCTTAGAACACCTACCTTAGAAAGAAAATTTATCTATTCCTATAAGCTTTTTCTATGGCCATGATTATAAGCTAAATTTCAAGTTGATCCAACTATGTCTAGATTTGTATAGCACGTAGAAAATCTACTTTAAATACATATATATATATATACATTTTAAATTAATTTATGATCTAATTGCCCAAATTATCCCAAATTCATAAAACCATTAGATTTATAATTTCATGTTAGCTTAACACAAAATCTTATAATCTCAGCCTTAACATCTATTGCTTTGATGAGCTCATGTAACATTCATTACTTCTGATCAATGATCTAAATTAACTTAAACATGTCTGGAATCATTGATTGATGAAAATGAACAATTGGATCTGTTGATAGATGTCCCCAAACACTGATTTATAATATTATCTTATTTATGCATCAGATTTGTGTTATATGTATTATCATCCTCTAAAATAAGTCACATTTACATTTTATGGTTATCTAATGATTAGGATATAATCAATTATGCAAAAAAATACCATAGTAATTAAATTTATGTATCTAGTCATGATCCTACAGTTAGATTCTATTTAGAGGTGTAAAACAATGTCATTCATCTAAATCAATGCATCTAATCATGATTTGATTATTAATCATCATTAGATCACCATCATTGTACCATTTACCATTTTAAAGAATAAAAAATAAAATATATATAATAAAATGAAAAGGATGTATATAGATAAAAATTTAGAGGGGGGAGTGCCTCAAATGCACTTCCCTCCCCCTCTCTTATCCCATAACTGACCCACCGGCGACGAGTTCCCGACGACTAACTCACGGCGAGGACGCCATCAATCTTCGGAAGGCCATAGGGAGTGGCCGACTAGACTGAGGTAGGCCAACCCCCATGCTTTTCCCTGCCTCAAATTGTTATGCTTGTTCATTGTTTTAGAGCCGAAAAACGGCATGGATTGTCGTTTTCCGGTGAGGAGGTGCATTAGTATTGTTTTCAAAATAAGTCGATGGAACGGTGCCAGATGAGGATCCTGTACATGATGATGCAAGAAACAAACCCATGAAGTTTCATGGGGATCGGATTGCTAGAGACGCTAAAAAACCCAAAAAAACAATAGGTGAGAGTTTTTAGAAACGAAGCAAAAATCAAGGGGAAATGGTAGAAAATGAATGAATTTGTGAAAAATGGAGGGTAGAAATGGAATGTACGTGAAAAACTAGACTCATGTGTAAAAATCGAAAAAAAAAATGGAGCACTTGGGGTCGCCGGCGATGGCGAACAAGTTCGGTCATTGTTCCCGGCAACGGCGACCCACACCGGGAAGAAAACAAGCAGACAAGGGAGCACTACGAGGCGTGACAAGCGCGTGCCACGCGCAGGGCATGTGGTGTGACTCGTGCGCAGCGCTGCAGGAAGGGCCACGCTTGTGACACGCGGCGTTCCGAACGCGCGCTGTTTCCGTCCCCACGTGCAGAGCGCATCCACAGATGAGCAAGCCACCCGCACTGGTTCTAGACTCGCGTGTGTTCACAGATGCGCGCCACGCGTGCGGCAAGCCCATTTTCTTGATTTTTGGCATTTTTTACCCTTTATTCAGAAAAAATGTGATTTCAAGAGCTACAGAGGTCCAAATCACAATCTGAAAGAAGCATTGTGATCGTCTCAACAAGGAGGACCTAGATTTAAGACAAAAATCTAGTTTGAAGAAATTTTTAAATAGCCAAACGATGAAGCACTATTCAATGACTTAGATTAAGCTGATTAATGAATGATCAGGCTTTAGATTTTGGTTGTATATGTTAAATATGACATGATTATGAGATTAGAAGAACAGGCCCTATTGAATTGTCAAGAAACAATGATCCAGATGATTGATCTGAGCAATCTCTTGAGAGGTGTTGATCAAAGAATGATTAGACCATCAGATCGACATGCGATCACAAAGATAACTGTGGTTTACTAAATGAAATAGAAATTTTAGGGATCATGGAGACAATGAGAGGTCTAACACTTAAAAATGATTTATAGCGTGATAGGTACATTGGGGCATACACCTTGATATCGTTTACACATTTGTTTGGGATATTGCGATACCGAGGTGGGTGATTTCATTCACAATTTTTCCATGATTCTCAAATGATGACTTGGTGATTTGAGTTTTGAAGCATATGATTTATTCCTTACCATATATATGAGATTGATTTCAGCATGTTGTTCCTCATGTGCGTGCTATCTTTCGAGTGGTTATTGCATGCACTAATCTGATATATTTCGTGATATTCCCTTGATTATTGGTAAGTTTGACATGTGGGAGTCGCTCTGTTTTGATGTTGAGACTAGTGCTCCTGTGGTAGGATGCATTTCTTCACCCTGTGAGTGCCTGAGTGCCTTTGACGGTGAAAGGGTGAAAGCGGGTGTGCAACGTGACTTTTCGTGAGTGCCTGAGTGCGGTGAGGATGAAAGTGGGCGTGCAACGCGACTTTTTGTGAGTGCTTGAGTGCCCGTAAGAGTGCAAGGGTGAAATGGTGAAAGCAGCTCGTACAGAGAGCTGACCCCACATTGCTGTGAGTGTACTTGAGACACTCATAGGGCTTGACTATGTATGATGTTCGATACTTTTGACATGCATTCATGTGTTTCTAGATTTTCTTGGATTGTGCATGTCCTGATATCATGATTGATGATATCTTATTTATTTCATGGACTTGGCATGTCCTTCATCGTGTCATTTCAGGCTTTATATATATGTTTGATCATTTTACTATCTGTATGCTTTGCGCCATGTGATTTGTTTTTATTGAGTTTACTTTGGATGTATATCACCTACACAAGCATGGCTTGCTGAGGCATTGCTTTGTTTTGCAATGTCTCAGAATCAGAGCGCAATAGTCAGAAAGGAAAGAAGGTGGTTAGAGTGGAGCTGGATGGGGGCTTGAGGACTAGATACTGTCAGATTCAGAGACAGAGTGGTGTACATATTGTTGGACTGGTAATGGATATTTGGACTTCTACTTAGTCGTTGTATATATTAATAAATTAGACCCATATCACTGTACAGTATGCATATGCTTATACATGGATGACGTGGTGATCTTGGACAGATCCTGGAGCTTTGGAACTTGCACTATCATGTATCTTTACAGTTGCAAAAATTTCACCGTGGTTTTATTTTGTAAGCATGCTCAAAAGGTTTAGTTTTGGTTCTATTTATTCAGTGTATTTTTTGAGGTGAAATGACCCTCGGGGTTTTCTTCATTGGGATTTTTCTTGATGCTGTGAAAAGTTTTTAAATTTTGAGTTTAAGTTTTTGGGATCCCATCTATTTTCTATCAATAAACTATTATTATTTTCGTATACATATGGAAAAGGATTTAGAAAACCCGAGGTGTCACAATCATAAACTATGTTTTATTAAATCTAATACAAATCTGACCTCTAACCTAATCGTGAATGGTTGGATTTGACAAATCGAAGATCCTCAATTGCTAGTTAGATCCTTGAAATGTTAACAGTGGTTCAGATTTTCCTAATTAGGAATTTTAAGTGACTGATTGAACCACCCAACAACTAAATCAAAGTAAAATGGATGGTTGAGATTCTCATATTGACTTTTCAAACATAGATCTATGAATTTCAATCTGATCCAAACATATCTAAGCTATAAACTCTAAATCAAATGATTAGATTTGCATGAACACATACAATTAAAGGGCATCAATCCAAAAATATCTTACCTAAAATGTACGATTCTGATCAACTAGTCATTGAGGTTTGAATTTTGACACTAGATGGTCACTGTCTATGTCATGTAATATTTTTGCTTTGATTCATCATCATTTCCCTACCGATCTTCACTATTCTGAAGGGCTTTTACTCCTTTTATGACAAGGAACAAGATGAATAGATTAGATCTTCAAAACTTGTCCTCTTATTCATCACCTATAGTCATCTTCTCCATTAGAATAGAGATTTAGGTTGTTTTTGTGATGGGAAAAGGATGATTGGTTTGGATCGCCAATCAAATCGTTGTTCTGTCCATTTAGCTTGGACTCGAGTGATGGAAAGTTCACGCATGCTCTCCCTATCTGCTTGCTTTTCCTAGTTTTTCCCAACTAATCTTCCCTTCTCTCTCTCTCTCTCTCTCTCTCTCTCTCTCTCTCTCTCTCTCTCTCTCTCTCTCTCTCTCTCTCTCTCTCTCTCTCTCTCTCTCTCTCTCTTTCTTTCCTTCCTCCTTCCTCCTTCCTCTCCCTTTTTCCTTCCTTCTTCTTTCCTTTTCCTCTTCTGTTTTTTCTCAATTTTGATGCCTTCTTCAATTTGTAAAAATTTTAAGGGTAGGTTTTGTGCCTCGATCTCTATTTTGTGCAAACTTAGTGTAGTTGAAATTGTATTGGTACGTACATTTCAAATTTTGATGCTTTGAAGGGTAATTTCAAGTTTTTGAAGAGTTCAAATCCATGAATAATCACTTTTAAACTAAATTTAATTTCTTATTCCATTTTGTAATTAAAATATGATAAAATTACATGAAATAGAATAAAATAAATAAATAAATAAATAAATAAATAAATATTAGGGCTATTACACTTAGTGACCAATACTCATCCAATAATCTAAATAATATATTTGTCAAATTTGTTGTGGATTGTAAGTAGAAGTTCTTCATCATCAATTTCTAACCTTAATCCTTTTTGGATCACCAAGATTAGGGCCCCTAAGACATCTCATTATAAACTTGTAATCTTCTACCTACATTTTAATCTCAAATTATTCACAAATTGTAAAGTTCAATTACTATTACAATAAAAATGAATTATCTACATCCAAATTGGGTACATATTAGGATGTTTTAATTTGTCACCAGTGTGAATTTGACACCTCCACTCTGTTTTTATCCACATAAATTGGAGCATATTTAATATGTTGATCCATTTTGTTGATACTATACATTAGCCATAGAAAACCTACTTTGGTTAGTGATTGCTTTTTGCTGTAGGCCCACTCTACTCACCAAGAGAAACTTCTAAAGTTAGGTGTGTCACAACTCACATGCTAGAGCAAAAGTCTAATCCAAACTATAAGATAGAAGAAAATTATGAGTTTAATCCACATTAGACCACCATTGGTTGTAAATGTTCTTTAAAGTTCTAGCTCATATGAAATTTTTATCCTCCCACTGCCTGTTGTATTGTACAACAATCATTTGTTCTACTATCCATCATTATAACAATCATATGTTCTTTGTCTCTATTGGGCAAAATATTTATGCTCTTTGTAAGAAATCCTTTTTTCTTCCCACCCTTGCTAATCATATACCCATAAGGAGTAACTCTTTCTTCTGCAATCGTGTTGTAACCTAACTTAGTGAAGTTGCCTTTCATATCTTATTAGTGAGATACACTTTTAGAAAAAGGACGATTAAAACACTAAGTTTGCTATAGTTTTGATATATATACTTTTAGTGTGGAGGTCAGCCTAAAATATATATTCCTACTAAAATTTGTTTACATCACCAATCTTTTAAACCTTAAAAATCAACAATTATAATTTCAATTTGTACAAATTCTATATTTTTACCTATCCATTTTTCTTATTATATAATTATAATATGAGACAATCATACAACTACAATTTTTAGTTCTCATTTACTTCGAGCCCACTCTACATGTCCCTTGTTCACCTAGAGAAATTTATGAAGCTAGGTGTGTCGCAACTTGCATGCTAGAGTAAAAGTCTACATAGAACTATAAGATAGTATATGTTATATACAAAGCAAATTCTCCTCACTACTTTTAAGGGTAATTAAAACTCTAAATTTTTTGTAGTTTTTCTAAATATTTTTGGTGTGGATGTCAACCTAAAATATATATTCTTACTCAAATTTGTTTTTATTTCCATTCCTTTAAAACTTCTCTAAGTAAAATATTGTGTCATAAATATCCATTACCATAACTTCTTGAATTTCTACTAACTTTATTTTATCTTATCCTATTTTTCTTACTCTTTTGGTTTAACCTCTCTCTTCCCTAAAAATCAGCTACTATGATTTCATTTTCACTAACGTTTTGTTTTTACCTGCTCATTTTTCTTCTCATATGATTACAATGTGAGACAATCATACACATAGAATCACCTCTAAAAGTAGGAGGGAGAATTTTCTTTAAATATAGTATAGATGTAGATGATTTATTAGTGAATCATATCCATCTAAGACAAGATATTTCTAAATTTTTTATTTTTAGAAGAGGTCTCAATTATCCATTTTTTTCTTTAAAATGTGTCAATAATAAAAATCATCAAGTCATAGTTTTTTTGTGCTTATTAGACACCAATTGTACTTCTTTGCTCATAATATAGTTGAAAATTATTTTTAAGAGATACAAAAGCATGAAAAATAAAAAGAAAGTTTGAATTTTGAAGGAATTTGAATAAAAGAGTTAAGTTTTAGTTATTTTTAGGCATATAAAAAAAATTAGTTGCATCATGTATAAGAAGACAATGTTCTAGGAAACTATGATTCACATACTTCAAAGAAATGTTATTAGGAACTGTAATTCATGTCTTTTAAGGAAATCAATATGATGTGAATGATTGCCTGTGGTGAGAGGCTTAGTTAAATCATGATTACAATATATACAAAACATAATATAATAAAAAAATATAGAAAGTACAATATAATATAATACTTTATGATTAATAAGTAAATTTTTAGGTGCTTATTGGATCCCAATTGTAATATAATGGAAATTTATTCTAAAGAAAAAGCCCAAGTATATACACCCAAATCCAATTGAATGACTATGATAAGAGGCTTTATTAAATCATGTTTATAGTATAGATAGAAAATATAAAATAACATATCACTTTTAGTCCTCTAAAACAAAAGAAACATTGCTTTTGGAAGAGATCACCCGAATCTTAGAGGAAAAATAGATAAAAGTAGAAAAATTTGTATGACTAAGAATAGAAAATAAAATTTCTTTCATTATATAAAATATTTTCATGAAAATATCACCTAATATATCCACATCTTCCATGGAGAGAAAACAAGAAAAACAATACAAAATCTCATCTACTATTACATAGAAAATATTAATAGAAAATAAAATTAATACAACAGTTTTGAAAGATAAATGTTAATATATATATATATATATATATAATCTAGATATATGAGTAGTAAATTTATATGTGCATATTGAACACCACTTGTACAAAAAACTTTCTAAAAAAAATTCCTAATTAGGTGTTCGTAAACTTTTGATTTTTTAGGGTTAAAATTTCTAAATCCTAATCTCTAGGTGTTTATCCACACCATCTAATTTTTTCTAGGGGTAAAAAAAGGAGCAAGTGACAGTACCACTCTCCACAGAGATACATGTCAATTACCTATAGAATCTATATTTATAGGTGATAAATATAAAACTTATTATATTTAAAAGAAAATGGTAGAAAAGAAGATGAGAGAGAAAAACAAGCGGTAGTGAAACTTGACATTCTCCCATGAAGAACATGTCAATTATCTCTATAATCTATATTTATTAGTAAATTAATTCATGCAATGAACAATAACAAATATTTTAAACGTAAAAAAATTGTTACTAAGTTTATCTAAAAAGTGCAATGGATAATGTCAACAAAGTAATATCATTTTTCTATAAATGGATTTAACATGTGTTAAGTCTTTGGCCTCATGCTGCCTTTAATTTAAATTTCTGTCATATGAGTAAAAAGATTTATTAGTAAATTAATTTAATGAAATATCAATTAATGCATTGTAAATAATGAAGTGTATCATCTTTTAGCACACATACATGATTTGAAGCAAATAACTTAAACAATAAAATAGATAATAATAATTCAAAATTAAAAAACCACGGAAACCATCACAATTAGGTTCAATGATAATATAACTAGAGTGGCTAAATAGATAAGAAAATCTATATTATATGCAAATAGATAAAAGTGATGGATTATTCAAAAATGGTCTCTATTCAATCATAAGGATGGTAGATTATGAAATGGGCAGTGTTCATGTAAAAGTGGGGCAATCTTAATATTAGTGTTGAAATGATCACATGATTGGAATTTTTTTAGTGGCAACCTATTTAACAAGTTTCAAAGAAGGTGCAAAGCTTGGATCGTCATCCTATAATGTGTAAACAATATGGACCCCTGTATGGCAAAATTCACCCCTTTTAAGTTAGTCCATGTTTTGACTGGAGATGCATTATTTAGAAATGGCTAGCTTAAGTGGCATGGGACACCAATCCATTGACAGCTTTCCTATTCCTAGCTATTAGATGTCTCCCAACATGTATATAACATAATTCATGAGATATAACTTCTAGGAAAGATTATTCCTAAGATAAGTCAATCCATGGGAGAGCTTTATCCATACATGGATAGCATCCTAGGGCCAAAGTAGGATCTGTGAGGTTTAAATAGTCTTTAGTCTCTGTCCATTGTGAAATGTGAGGTTTTATTCACTGTAGATGATCTCCTTCTATCTTTTAAATTTTTAAATAGGGATAATTAGTGATTTTTATTCACATCTACTAGTCTTTATATATCTAATTATATTTTATTATTTGAAAAATCTCTTCTTATAAAACTAGATTATGACTTTTAAGAAATTGTTTATTAAGTGCTAACAGTAACATCTTAGTAGTCCAATTTCAAAGCTTTGAATTACATTGACATATTAATCAATATTTAACTACTCAATATAATGAAGAATTCAAATAAACATACAAAATGAAGGAAGCGTAATTGTGCTTACTATTTCAAAATCTTTAAATAATTAGAGTTCTTTTGAAAACCTTTAAACTTTTTGATCTCTTGATTTATTCCCAAATCCTTAGAAGATTCTCAATTTTAAATTCCATGAACAACTTTAGAATCCTAGAATATTGATTGTGGATCTAGTTAAAATATATGTTTAAAATTGAATTCAAATTGTAATCATGCTTTCTTTTTTATTTTTTTGGGAACTTTTTTTCCTTATTGATTTAATATCTAATGTTATGAATATTTGTTTTACCAATTTATTTCTAAATCAAAACTTTCATGAGTATGATTGTCGTTTCAAAGTTAAGTATTCATTTGTAAGAGTTCATTATACATTGTGATATGTTTTTGTTTATAGTTAATACAAGAATTTGCATGTGTTAAAGTATATTGAAGGCATGTATGATTAATGTACCAAATTTATCATATTTTAAGCATGGTTGTAAAATTTGCTTTGCAAGCTATTTTCATTTTAGCTTCTAGAATAGAACATATGGATGTTTTTCTTGATACAACATTTTATTCTAGTAAGCCTTTTGGGATAAAAATGTAAAAGTCTAATTTTTAATACTAAGGGTGTAGATATAATTTTTTATTAAATACAATTTACATCGAAAAGGGTTGGAACAAATGCAGGATGTGTGCTCCCTAAAGGGGGATATGGGGCTAGGTGCTAAGTTAGCCCTAGTTAAACTACTCCCAGATGGGAAAGGGGACCCTGAGAATTAGTCCCAAATCACCCAGAGAGAGGGAGCTAGGCTAGTTATAGGACATAGTTATACATTAAATTATACTCCATCAAGTGAATATTGTCTCTATTAAAAGATGGTGTAGAGATCTATCGTACCAATTAGTATTTCAATTTATGCCATACTAATAAAAAAAAAATTGATAAGGTATCACTTCAAGTACCATTTTAGTTAAATACCAAAATACTAATGGATATTCTAATAATCCTTGAAAAATTATATCTTCCAATATTCAATTCTATTTTAAAAATTTATATATTCCAATATTCAATTCTATTTTTTCTAGCAGAGCTCTTCCAAATCTTTTTTTCTTTTTGCTAAAACCTATGCTTAGGTCATAAATTAAGAAGCTTGATAGTAAAATCCCCCTTCAACTTAAAAAGTGATTCCATTCTGGGGTGTTTCCTCCCTATAAAGTAGAAAATCTTAAAATTATAGAAATAACTGTCATTTTCTCACCATTTTTTGTGTCCTAGGGAGAAAAAGAATTCTTAGATAAACTCAAAAGTAGTACTGCTAAAATCTTTCAAACCTACTTGGATATTTTTGTGGATCTATTGTCACTCAATCACAACTCCAGCAATCTAGACCTTTTTCACTGCAAAAATGCCCTTTTAAATAGAGTATAAATCATTGGCTAATTCTAGAGACGTGGATATTTTTAGAGGGAAAGATGTTTTAGAGATGAGGTTTTCTAAATTTAAGTGCTCCTTTTACATATCTCTAGCCTAAAAACCATTGGAAAGAAGGATGAGAATTCCCTCACCTTGAGTTGGCTTTTTCACTTTTGGGTTTGAATAAGACATTTTGGCTTGGTTTTGTTTTTGAACTTTGTAATGGGTCTTGGTCTTGGAAAGATTTAGGTGGTTATTGTTTTGGCTCTTATTTTTGGAAAGATTTTAAATTATTTTTAAGTATTTATTCCATAATTGTTGAGAGTCATATACAAGGTTCTCTCGTTGTTAAGAGCTATATATAAGGGTTGTGATGACTTCATATATAACATTTGGTTTAAGAAAATTAATTCCTCGACCCATTGGTTTTGAGAGTTACATATGGAGTTAGCCTATCCCAAATAGGTTGCTACTTTCATTTAGTTGAAGCTCGATTTGATCAATCAAGGGCTACTTTCCCTTTTTCAAGGGTTACCTTATGGCTGCTTTCCCTTTTTCAAAATCTTTAACAATTGTTTTTATTTTTTCATTAAAAAAATTAACTCAGATAATTCAAATACCTAATGAAACAATATATGCCACTGGCATAGGCTATCTTAGACCAAGGCATGTAGTGTATCAAATAAGGTATAGTCAACGCTGCTCTATACAATAGCTAAACAAATAAGATCAATAGAACTCTATATATATATATATATATATTTGTTCAAGGTTCAGGCCTAGATGAAAAAGGAAGAGGTCTTGCGTCAGGTGCTAGTTGGCAAGGAAGAAGTTGAAGATGATTTTATTATTTCTTTCTTACAAATGAATATGCATTTGTATATTAGTTTGTGAGGAAGAAATGAAAATCATCTCTAGTTTCTTAAAATATGGCAACTCTTGTGTCAGGGGCCAGCTGGCAAGGGCGAAGCTAAAGATGATTATGTTATTTCTTTTCTGTTTGCAAATCAATATGCATTTGTATATTAGTTTATAAGGAAGAAATGAAAATCATCTCCAGCTTGTTAAAACTATGGCAACCCTAACATGACATGAATCGAAAACTAACATTTCCTCAAGATAGGGCATTTCCCATAAGTGATGCATTGCATCGGATCCTAGGTGGGTGAAAAATAGGCAAGGGTTGGTAGGGCATTCTCCCAAAAGCGACGCGCTACATCGAATCTTGGGTGTAGTGAAAAATGGGCAAGGGCTACTAGAGTGTCCCCTTGAAAGCGACGCGCTGCATCAGAACCCAGGTGCAGTGAAAAGTGGACATGGGTTCATGCCATGGAGGTCAAGAAAAGTGATAGTAAATAGGATATCTCCAGAGCATAAGATTTGTATCACTACATGGAATATAGGGACATTGACAAGTAAGAGTTTGGAGTTAGTAGACGCAATGAAATGTAGGAGAGTCAACATCACTTATATCTAAGAAACTAAGTGGAAAGGGGCTAAAGCTAGAGAAATAGATAGGTATAAATTATGGTATGCAGGAAAGCATAATAATAAAAATAGTGTAGGAATAATAGTGGATAAGGAATTAAAGGATAAAGTTGTGGACATTAAAAGAATCAGTGATAGAATTATAATAATAAAACTTGTTTTAGGAGGGCAAATTATAAATGTTATAAGTGCATACGCATCACAAGTAGGTTACAAGATATAATCAAGAGACAGTTTTGGGAAGATATTGAGGAAGTCATGTAAGAAATTCCCAACACTGAGGGGATATTTATAGGAGCAAACTTAAATGGCCATGTAGGAAAAGAAAAGGAAGGATATGATAGAATACACGGAAGGTATGGTATAGGTGAATGAAATGAGATGGGGGAGAATATCCTCGATTTTTCTTTGTCATATAGCTTGGCCATTGCAAATACACTCTTTAAGAAGAGGGATGAACACTTAATAACCTTTAAAAGTGGACTTCATAAAAGCCAAATAGACTTTTTTTCTACTTAGAAATAATGAATGATCTATGTGTATGGATTGTAAGGTGATACCCGATGAGAGTTTAACCTCACAACATAGGTTAATGGTTATGGATATACATATCAAAAGATAGAAGAAAGGAAATGAACTTAATAGGTATCCAAAAATTAAGTGGTGGAACTTAAAGGGAGAGAAAATAACCTCATTCATAAATAAGTTGATGGTAGAAGAAAATTAGAACTATGAAACAGAAGTAAATACCATGTGGATTAATATTGTCGAGTCCATTAAGAAAGTGACAAAAGATGTCTTAGGAGTATCTAAAGGTAAAAGGCAATTAGTAAAGAAAACATGGTGGTGGAGTGAAACATTGTAAAAAGTTATTAAAGAAAAATGGATGTGTTTTAAAGCATGGCAGAAAACTAGAAATAATAAAAACTATAAACAATATAAGAATGCTAAAAAGGTTGCTACGAGAATAGTAAGTGAGGCTAAACTTAAAGCATATGATGAGCTTTATAATAGACTAGGAACAAGAGAAGGCGAGAAAGATGTGTTTAAACTTGCAAAAGTAAGAGAACAAAATGGTAAGGACTTAGTTCATGTTAGGTGCATTAGAACCGATGATCAAAGGGTATTAGTCAAAGATTATGAGATCAAACAAAAGTAGGAAACATACTTTAAAAAATTGTTAAATGACAATGGCTCTAAGAATATATGGATTGAAAATACTATAAATCTAAATAACATTGGATATTATAGATTTGAACATAGGATTAGAATACCTGAAATGAAAGAAGCCTTGAAAAAGATGAAATCAGGAAAGGCCCTGGGGACCGATGGTATACCAATAGAGGTTTGGTTGCATATGGGAGATATTGGGGTAGTTTGTTGACCAAGTTGTTTAACAACATTATAAAATCAAAGAAAATGCCTAATGAGTGGAGGAAAAACTCTATTGTACCAATTTATAAGAATAAAAGAGACATACAGAGTTGCACTAATTATTGAGGGATCAAACTTATGATCCACACTATGAAACTTTTTGAAAGAGTGATTGAGAAGAAGCTACGACATGAAACAAGTGTATCGGAGAACCAGTTTGGTTTCATGCCTGAGAGGTCTACCAGGGAAGCTATTTTCTTACTAAGACAATTAGTAGAGAAATATAGGGAGAGGAGGAAAGACCTCCACATGGTCTTTATTGACTTAGAGAAAGCTTATGATAGAGTCCCTAGAGAGTTAATATAGAGGGTATTGGGGATAAAGTATATAAACATAATTAAATATATATATGAGGGAGCGGTAACAAATGTTAAGACCACTAGTGGCAAGACTGGTGATTTTTTCTGTCACTGTAGGATTATACCAAGGAGCGGCATTGAGCCCATACCTTTTCACATTGGTTATGGATGAGTTAACAAAACATCTGCACGAGGAGATTCCCTAGTGCATGCTATTTGCAGATGATATAGTCTTACTTGATGAGACAAGGGAGGGCGTAAGCATAAAACTAGAGTTATGGAGAGAAACATTAGAATCTAAAAGATTTAAAATTAGCCGAACTAAGACAGAATATATGAAATGCAATTTTAGCAAGGAGAGGAGTAGGAGTGGAACATCAATCAAGATTGATAACCAAGACGTCCCCGTAAAAGACCACTTTCGGTACTTAGGATCAATGATTCATGAGAGTGGAGAGATTGAGAGGGAGATTACCCAGAAAATCCAAGTGGGTTGGAATAAATGAAGATGTAAATCTAGAGTTTTGTATGATCGACGGCGAGTGCCACTCAAACTAAAAGAAAAATTCTATAGAATGGCCATAAGGCCAGCCATGCTGTATGGATCAAAGTGTTTGACAATTAAGGAACATCACATAGGATGAGCATCGCAGAAATGAGGATGTTGAGATGAATGAGGGGTAAGACAAAAAAGGATAGAATTGGAAATGAAAATATTAGAAGAAATTTAGGGGTAGCACCAATAGGTAACAAGATGAGGGAGATTAGACTTAGATGATTTGGATATGTTCAAAGGAGACCAACAACAGTATTCGTCAGGAGTGAGGCAATACAAGTAGAAAGTTCTAAAAGGGCAAGGGGAAGGTCTAAAAGAATGTAGATAGAAATGGTGAGGAAAGATTCAAAAGCTTTGGAACTAAATGAAGCCATGGTACTTAATAGAGAGGGATGGAGGAATAAGATTCATGTGGCCGACTCCTAATTGGGATAAGGTCTTAATGATATATATATATATATATATATATATATTTGTGCTTGCAATGTCATGTGCCATCTTACTAGTGTGTGTGTGTGTGCGCGCGCCTGCCATTGAAACTTGGCAAGACACCTTGCAAATTACTATTTCAGGTTTTCATTTTTCGTACCAGATAAAACTACTTAAAAGATTACTATAACATGTCCTATTTTTTGGTTAACACACCCCATATAGTATTCTTGAGCCCATTGATACAATGATCTTAAACTATAAAAGCATATGCTTGCCCAATATTTTAGTGATACAAACTATAAAAGCATGACCCAAAAATGACCAATTATATGGTAGTATTAAAATTATGGTAGGTCATTTTTTTGCAAGTAATAACTTCAAATTGGTCCACATTTTAGAAAATCCAAGCCATTCACATAATTGACCATGTAAGCCATGGCCAATGATTTGAATATCTCTGATCTCTTGTATGCATGCCCAACTCTTACATGGCCAAGGATCGATTTTGATCTTCTAAATATGGACCTAACTCTTACATGGTTTAGGATTTGAATGCTTTATATGTTCTAAAATGAAGGCCTAAGTTTTATGGGGCCTATGATATGATTTGAATGATTTAGATCTTCTAACATGTAGGCCCATCTTCTGAAACCATTCAAATCACAGGCCATGTAAGAGGTCAAATCATATCCCATGTAAGAGCAAAGCCCTCATTTTAGAATATTCAAACCATTCAAATCATTGGACATGTAAGGGTTGGGTCCATATTTTGAAAGATATAAAACAATTGAAATCATAGACCATGTAAGAGTGGGCCCATATTTTAGAAAATCTAGCCCATTCAAAATGCTCATAGGCCATTTAATAGTTGGGCTTACATATTAGTAGATTTAAGCAATTTAAGTAAAAAACAATATATAAGAAGGGCCCGCATTTTAGAAGATCTAAACCATCCAAATTGTATGCCATGTAAGAATTGATGTCACATTTTAGGAAATTAAACCATTTGTATGCCATGTATGAGATTGTCCTAAAAGTTAAAAGATATAAACTATTCAAATCATAGGCATTGAAAGACTCAAGGTCACATTTTTTGAAAATCTAAATCATTCAAATCGCATGCTATCTAAAAGTTGTGCCCATATTTTAGAAGATCTAACCCAATCAAGCTGATTATATGCTTTTATGGTTTATATTTTATACTCTTTGACTTGATGGGCCCACATATATAATGTGGCGTTCAATAAATGAAAATAGCATGTGTTATAATGATCTTTTACTTTGGTTCACTTGCTCGAAAAAAAATAAAAACCTGAAAGTAGGAGTTGCAGAGTGTCCTACCTATTTTTCACGGTGTGTATACACCCAGCATATAGATAATACTAGTAAGTTGCCTGCACAATGCGCGTGCTAATAACAACTTTTGACCATAGATGAAGCCACTAAAAAATATTTGGAAGTCAAGTGAAACAACTAAAAGAATACACCTTGTTGCCTGGCACAATGTGAGTAGACCAAAGGAGGAAGGAGGTCCTGCGATTAGATGATTAGTTGATGCTAATGAGGCTTTCCAAGCAAAGTTGGGCTGGGAAATTGCTTATTGGACCAACATCCATCTAGATAGAATTTGTTCGGGCTAAATACCTAAAGAATAAACTCTTATTTGAATACAAAACCAAACCCAAACCTTGGGATTCAATTGCATGGAAATCGATTTTCAGAATTAGGGAATTTTTAGGCAAGGGTGTGAGAATGTGGTTTCCGAGCGAATTGGGAAAGTTCATCATTAAATCCTATACCCACTCGCGAGAACCCATACATACTTTCCACTTCGCCTAGGTTCTAATGCAGCATGTTGCTTTTGAGGGAACGTTATAACGGCCCTTGCTATTTTCCACTACATCAGAGATCCAATGCAACCCTTTGCTTCTAGGGGAACACCCTAACAGCCTTTGTCTATTTTCCATTGCATCCATGATCTGATGCAGTACATTAAAAGGGCAGCCCCGGTGCACAAAGCTCCCGCCTATGTGGGGTCCGGGGAAGGGGCGGGCCACAATGGCCTAAAGTACAATGATCTGATGCAGTACATTGCTTATAGAAAATGTCCTAGCCTAAGGGAATGTTATAAGTTAATTCATGCATTGGGTTTGCAATAAATTTTCCTTGCTAGTTGGCACTTGAAGCAAAATTGTCCTCCTTTATCTAGACTTGGGACCAGCTACGATAAAACTATGTAGAACTAAAACCACACGGCCAGAGTTACTTAGGGGTCTCATACAAACGTATTTATCCATATATTAGAGGGGTGCATTCGATTAAAGTAAAAATTTTAATAAGAAATAATGAAAATTTAAAGAAAAAGAATGAAAAAAATCTAGAGATGCCTTAATGTCTTGTTTAATTAAATGAACTGTACTTAAGCTTAAATGAAAATTTAAAGGAAGAAAAATGAAGATTATGTGAAGCTACCTTAATTTATTTGCTTATAAAACATTAAAAATATTAGTTCACTCTCTCTCCCTCTCTACAAGTCACATTTGCATATGCACTTGTCGACTTAATTTACTACTGAATAGAATGATATGGCTACTTGTCTTTTACTATTTTTATTATATTCCTTCTATTTCACACTAGAAAACTAAATTAATTGTTTAATACAATACAAAAAAAAAAAAAAAAAGGGTTTCTCAAACACGCACTATGAGCTTCTTTGAATGCTGCAGCCCGATTTATACATCCAAAGTTGATGCAAAGCCATGAATGAGTCGGTTCATGCCAAGGTCGGCTCCAGCAAAAGTGGCAGTCCATTTAGTACTCAGTTCATGCTTTGAACTGCAAAGCCTTGCCTTCAAGCACTCCGTTTCCTTCCTTCCCATTCCACCATCTGAAATTAAAAAATGCCTTCGCTAGAAACCAGCACTTCTCGGGAGGGAGAAAGACTAAACATCTATAAAGCTTCAAGAAGCATAAAGAGGAAAGACAACTCCCTCTACAACGCCATTCGATCCATCTACGAAGATTCCATATTCGTGTCTGAGATCGCACAACTCTGGCCAAACCTACCCCTTCTTGCCAATCTCCGCTGCGGCCTTTGGTACTCTTCTCGCTTCGATTCCACTTGTTACTTCAAATCTACTGATGGGCACAACAACAATTGGTCCTTCAGCACTTCTCGCCTCAATCTCCATGTTGCCCACCTCGCTGGTATGTCTCAAACACTTCCTGTTTTGAGTGTTGTTGTGGAAAATGGAAAGTGTATTTTCATTTTCAATGCTGGTGAATTTAGATGTGTTTTCTTGTGATGGGTAGGGCAGAAAGGAGGTTGTATTATTGTTGATTCCACTCGCAAAGGGAAGCGATTTCCCGATAGCATGTCGAAGACAATTCCAATATGGGCTTGTGTATTTAATCGCGCAATTAAGAATCATTTGCTGAAAATGCACACAGAAGAGCTGGTGAGTGAGTGATGACATTTTCGGGTTATGCTTCTCTATGAAATTGAAGCAAAACACAACCTAAAATTGGCGTATTTCTTTATGGTGAACACTTTCAGGTGGCAAAACATTCTAACTAAGGGTTTCTGTTTCACTACCCATGTCCCTTTTGAAATCGTTGAATTGCATCTGAAACCTATTTCCTTCTCAGACTGGAACAATTCTACCGTTACGTGCATGTTAGGTCCATTCAATGCTGTAGTGTAGTCATTGCTCTGAAACTCCATTGCGTTACTGCTCTGTTATTATATACAAATGTGTATACACCAAACCACATGGAAATCAACTTGTTCAGTTTTGCTTTCTTCAGGAGTCAAATGCTTCTCATGACGAAGCCAATTCAGGGCATGCCTTTCCTTGTTGGGATTGTTCCTTGCATCTCCCTCTGTGGGTCTCTGGAACTGAGAAAGCAGCTATTGAGAATTGTCTTGAAGATTGGACTAAGCAGTTGGAAGATACTGGTGCAGACATTGGTTCTCTTGCATCATCCTTGAAGAAGCCCATGTGTCCACTCTGGATTTCTCAAAAAAGTGTTATCTGGTTAAATGAGGTGCCTGATTCTGATTCTTGGGATTTCACACCCATTATTCTTGTTTCTGCATCTTCCTCAAATGGCATATATCAACACAGGACTACCTCAGAGTTCAGCTGGCACTATATTTCTGGGGCAGGAGATGACGAGGAAAGCTGGGCAAGGCACTTGTCTCCTCAACTTTTCTGGAAGCATGCATTTGATCTCATAAATTCAGGACCTGATTTGTGTAACCAAAACGTAGCTGATATTATTGAAAAGGATAGAGTTTATCGTGCTCAAAGGGGAGAGAATGCTCCGCAAGTGGTAGTCAGATCTCAGAAAAATTTGTCAGGAAATTGTGATATTTCTTACAAGGAATCTACTATTTCTTGGCCATCCATGAATTCTGAACTTTCAAACAATGTCACCATTATAAGATCTCTTGGTGAACCGGTTTCACCATTTTGGTTGGGTTCAACTAATATTGCCATAGGGTCAACTCAGCATGGTATGTTGATTTGTTTCTTAACCAATTTGTTTGACCTTTCCATCTGCATGTTATTATTTCCTGATCTCTGCATATCAGTTACCATAAACTCCGTGGAATTACATTTGTATTGCTTTAAGATATGTGCAACTTTGATCTCTACATGATTGAAGCATTTGAAATGTCTTTCCGAGGTGGTCCAGTTTTCTATTTGAAACTGTTTGCACTAGCAAAATTGTTGTTTTTTGTGGCATCCCTGTTTATACAGTGTTGATAATAATTATGTTTAATTTTTATGATAATGAAAATAAGAAAAAGGATGTATGGTTTTTGTCCATTCTCAATAATTTATACATATGGCCTCAGCACTTTGTTTTTAGTTATTAATGACCATGTAGATAGACAGTGGATGTTGTTTCTAGCTCATTTGCTCTGTATCAATCAAAGATATGCCTTATTGGTCTACTGAGATGAAAATGCAAGGGACAATGCTATGTGTGAGTTGTGGATGATGAACATGTAGTCCTTGCTCATGTCCAGAATTAGTACTATTTTTCTTCCTTTGAGAACAAGCTGTTCTGCATATTTCTCTATTATCTTGGCACACTTTGGTTGAGCATTTTGGTCACTGAAGATTTAATTCATATGCTTGATTGCTTATTGATTTGACTTACTCTTTTATTTTTCTTAAGCAGTTTCAGAGAATTTTAAAGACTTTGATTGCATATTGAATTGTGATAGTGAGCTAGTACTTGTCCCTTTTCCAAGGCCTGATGCTTATTTGCATCTACCTATGGTGGTACGTGCATCATAAACCCAGAAACTTATCTGCTCCTTCATCCTTTTATTTTCACAACAGTGCTTACTGGGTCTCTATGGTATCTAACATATGTTTTCACCTTCTATGGTGATTTCTGAACAGACCTCGAAATTGGATAGGTTCTCCTTGCTAAATAATCTTCCTTCAGCAGTAAATTTTGCAAAGTCGAATTTGGGAAAAGGAAAGACTCTCTTGATTTGTTGCCATAATGGTAAGGAAAAGAATTTCAGCATATGTCTCTGTTATTGACATAACAATTTTGAGTTGTTGCAATCTGAGATGTGGGTTTCGGCTTACATTTCTTCTGGCTTTTGTTTGCAGGGGAAGATATTAGTGTTTGTGTGGCTCTTGCTATCTTGATATCCTTATTTGGTGACAGAGGTACATGATTGTTCTCTTCTGATATGTAGCAAGCTCTAGTTCTTGATACTGACTACAGATTTGCTTATAAATTATAATCCTGCTAAGATGCATACAATGAATGACTAGGAGTGAGATTAACTTAACTTGACAAGCAAGTTTCTCTTGCATGTTTAGCCAATTGACTCATTTCCCTTTTCATATGTAGGAACTGTTCCCCTTTTGGACGCAAATAATTCATGATGCATGTTTCATATGCCTTTGTATCTTTACGTATAGCAGCATTATTGTATCAGTGCTGCTTTGATGATAGATCTCCTAATATGACAAGTATTATTATTTTGGTAATCAGCAAACCATTTTGTTTGGGCAGGGTCTTGCAAGATAGAGGATCCAACTTTAACATTAATTCGTAATTACTGCAATGTCCCGTACATCCGTTCCATTTGGAGCTTCTGCACAGGAACTTGATTGAGTAATTAGCTGATGTAGCTCAGATCTATGCTTTGTGCTTTATGCTGGCTTGGTCAAGTAAGTCTTTGACTGGACTAGCGACTAAGCCTTCACAGACAAGGTTATGGTTTCTTATACTTATAGAAAATGAAGGAGCATGAACTGGGGAGCTAAGTTAACCGTTGCCACTGGTTAGAGTGATGCGACCCCCCTGACATTGTATGAACCTTCACTAGTGATGGACTCATTCAGTTCTTTGGTTACACCAGTGGGTAATTTGCTAATAAGTTCTAATGGGACTACGTACAACTTTTGCCTAACTAATGAATTATTCCTCATATTAATTTAGTGGACTGTTCTAAAACAGTTTTACCAAGGCTCATGCTGGACCATTTTGTAATTCTTTTGTATGGGATTCCTTCAAGCCTAGTCCTTTGAAGTTAGAAAATAGATGGCTGGACTTTCCAAATAATAAGAAGAAAGTGGGGATGTGGCAGGAAGGATGTCAGCTGGAATGAGAAGGTTCATATCCTTGGAAAACATCTCTATAATGGAAAGGATGATAAAGGAGTTGAAACCAAATACATTATAGAAGACTATAAAAGAAAAAGAAGAGTTAAGTGGTTGGAGATGGATGAGAGGAGGCTGTAGAGGAGAAGTGGAGGAAAGCTGAAATTTAGGAGTTCAAGGGCCTTCACTAGCTGAGGTGTATCTAGAGATGATGTTGGAGGTCAGAGTTGGAGGACCTGTTTTTTCTTTGTGTAGTTCCTTCATTGGCTGAGGTGTATCTAAAGAGTGTTTTTGACCAAGAAAAGCTGGAATAGGATTGTCATTGGTAGAAGAAAGAAGTACCAACAGTTTCTTTATTGTGTTCTGCATTTTGGAGACGACCAGAGAAAATATGACAAGACCTATCAAGAAGTTTTGTGAAAGATGTAAATAAGCAAGTGAACGCAAATTCGATTGAAGGCTTCTTAGTGGAAAATAAGAGTTGTAAGCGTGGGAGGAGAGAAGAAATCCAGGGTGATTTTCACATTCAGCATGAGAAAATTGTGCAACCATACTAGTCGAATTTTATTAACAATCTCAGTAAAAGATCAGAATCTAGGGGAAGGTGGGTCAAAGAGTATTGGTATATCAAACGTTCCATTTTTGGCAAATGGAGGTGTGGTGGGATGCTTTGAGAGATTGAGCAGCCTTGAATTGGGGAATCTGTGCTCTCCACAATTATTCACTTTAATCCCTCTTCTCTCATAGGGTTCTAGAATGGGTCCATTTTGAAAAAAATTTGTAGGTGCAGAGGGGGAGGAGATAAGTTTCTATCCCTCATTTGCAGTTTGCTAATCATCCCCTTGTGTTTTATGATAATTTAGTAGTCAAAGTTGAGAATTTCAAGTTATTAGTGAGGTTTTTGGGGGGTATAAGTGGATATAGTGAAGATGGTGTATCTTAATATGTCTAAGACTCAGGTATTTGTGACTGTGCTATTATGTAGGCTATGATGTATTCTGGGCTTCTTTTGGTCAAGAAAATCCCTTCTATGTTGTGGGCTTCAATAGTTCAAATGATAGAGAAGAAGTGCTGGTACAAATGTTATCTTGTCTCTGGTGGTAGGATGAAATTAAAGTGTTCTTTCTGATCTCCTACTTGTTTTATGTTATTGTTTGCTATTTTGGGGGAAGTTACGAAGAGATTAGAACTGTTACAAGATAATTTCCTTCAGAAGCCTAAAAAGGGAGCAAGTTAGGTATCCGAGTCAACTGTGGTACAATGTCCATATTTGAAAGAACCAGGTTAGAAACTTTTGGTTTGCAGGAGGAAAAACTATCTGAGGCAAGTGGTAGGATGACCTTAATTGTGGCCGCCTTTCCAATCCTCCAACTTTCGCCTTAAAAATTAAGACTCTGGTGGAACTTACAAAGAGATTGCAGTTGCTGCATCAGAATGTCCTTTCGATGCTTAAAAATGATGGGAGCAAAGTTACACATCTAGGAACTCTAGTGAATTGTTGATCTGTGACAGGTTGGATTCGTAAATTTGGTCTACTTTTGAGGGACTGTTTCAAAGAAATGGTTGTGGACATGTATACATCAATAGTAGCTCTTTGAAAAATGGTGATTGCCAAAAAATATGAGAAGTGCTATGCCTAGGAGTATACGAGTTCATAGAATCAAGGCTCAAGGGGCTGGAGGTCTGCTTGTCAGAGATGAATTTCTTCTAGATATTAGGTTTTACATATGAGCAAATACCCCAGGTTAGAGAAGATATGTGTCTGATAAGTTTCTGACTTGTCTAGGCTCTTTAGTCTATCCAGTTATAAGGATAAAAGTAATCCAAATCCCTGAAGTTTGAGTTCTGCATGAAATCTAGAAGGCACGCAGTTTTGGACTGGTCTACTGTTCTGAACTCAAGGATGAGGAAGTATGAAGTATGATTACATTTTACTTTGTAGTAAAACACGATATATTACAGAACAAAATTTAAAGCATAATAACAGCCAAACAGCATTACAATCCTCCCTCAACACGTAATACAAGAAAGAGGGGACATATGTAATCCATTCTGCACCAGCTTTCTCAAAAGCTGCCTTAGTAGCAAGTATGTCTGCAACCTTATTTCCTTCTCTATAGATATGTCTGATGGAGAAAGAAGGAATCAATTAAATCTCTCGATTGCATGCTGCTCTTGATTCTCCTCAGGGTCTATGTAGTTGGCCATTCCTCCACCTGAAAATTGGATCTTCCTTGTTAACTTCTTTTGTCCCTATTTGGCAAGAATGACAACATCTTTATCCTCAAAGAAAGGAGAGGATGTCAAATTGGACACTTCCATGACCGTTGATTTCCAAAAGGCCCAAATTTATTCTTATCAAGACTATATGATTGTGAACAATATCATTTCTTTCCTTCCATGGAAGAAAGTAGCAGAAAGCAGTCTGCATGGGAGTCTTCAAATTTTCCTTTCTTAGGGATATCATTGCACCAATATTTAGAAGCTTCAGGAATAGATCGAGGGATTACAAAGGCAACAACAAATTCCAGATGAACCTGTTATCACTAGTTCAACAGAATAGGATGCAACAAAGCAATGAGAATATTTTGTCTCCTCAGCCTGGCCACATAAAGGACAGGCCCAATTAGGCTCATTTGCCCCCTAGCTATAACCGGTAAGGATGGAATTTTTTGATGGGACAGTAACCGAAGGTAAAGTCTGACCTTGGGTTGAAGTAGTGCCTTCCAAGTTCTATGCCAGTAGTGATCATGGTATGATTCATTGTGGTTAGCCACCAGTTTATACTCTGATTTAACTGAATACTCTCCAGATTAATCTGGTCCCCATACTGTGGTATGAATTACCAATGATCGAAATATCGAGAATTTGCTGGGTGTTGTGGTGCACCACCTATCAATAAGCTGTCTATTCCGAGTCTGACATGATGGTTAATAATACTATCAACCTTATCATTAAGACTAATCTCTGATAGCTTATTATTAGTAAGAAAATCAGTAAGAGGCTTTGAGTGTGCCCAGTTATTGAGCCAAAGAGCCACACTTTTACCATTCCTATATGTCATCTTAGACCTTGTTAAAGCACAGCTCTGACCCTAAGAATAGCCCACCATGTAAAATGAAGGCATTACATGAAGATTCAGCTTCAAGAAAAGGCCATTTTCTCAATTATTTGGCTTTGACAAAATGGACCCCTAAGGAAGTTTGTCCATTAGTATCCTTCAACCTGGCTTTGCATGAAAAGCTATGTTCACAATTTTAAGATATCCAATGGCCAATTACACCTGATTGTGGTCTAATTGTGGTATCCCAACCAATTAAATGATTCCTTCTTTTGAATGACATTTATGCCAAATAAAATCCTGTGGAGCTTATGGCACGCAAGCATGGGCATGATTAGGCATTCCCCCTGTTTGATTTAACCAGTTGTGTCCTTCCAGCTCTTTTTAACATCTTAGCTTTCCAACCAGGCATATGCTCAGAAAATTTATACGAGTGTAACTATTTTCACAGCTAGGCAAGGACCATCGATTCCGGTCATGGGTACTCAAGGCTGCTTTTCAGTGGGAGGCTGCTTTTCAGTGGGATCCTTCTTACCATTTTGTTAAGAGAGGATAAATTAGAAAATAATTTGTAGTGTTGCAGGATCATTAATTATCCTTCAGGTTCTTTCTTTTACTTAATGATTCTCAAGAGTTGAATAATTTGGAGCTTGAACAGGCTGAACCAGAAGACAATCAGGTTGGGATGTTATTCTTTGCCCAAGAGGATGAGCAGCAGCCCTATTTTCCTTCGCTATTTAATCTCTGTAAAGATCTCAGCTGCTCAAGTAGTTTGGCATATTCCGGCAGTTAGAAGCTTGGTTTTAGGAGTTACTATAAGGGTGGCATAGAAGAGGAGCCTTGGCACAATGGTAAAGTTGTCGTTGTGTGACCTTGAGGTCACGAGTTCAAGGTGTGGAAACAGCCTCTTGCAAAATGCAAGGTAAGGCTGTGTACTATGGACCCTTGTGGTCCGCCCCTTCCTCAGAACCCGCATACGTGGGAGCTTCGTGCATTAGGGCTGCCCTTTTTATAAGGGTGGCATAAAAGTCACCTATTCTCAAGGCAGTGCTTTGTTAGCAATGTCTTCAGTTACTGTAATTTGATCTATGTGCCAGATTCACAAACTTCGAGGAAATGATTGCCTGCATCACAAACCTTTGTACCAAAAGCCATTTACTTGGCTAAGCTTTGTAGAGACTATCTCCCTGTTTGTTAGAAGGACTTATTTACTTAATGAGACAGCAATTGAAGGATGTAATGAAACAAAACAGTGCTTGATGGTCCTGATGATTAAAGATAAACATTGATGATAATTTAGCTTGGGACCTATTCCCTGACCAGCTAAGTGGTGTGTTTAAAGGTTCTAATGGGATTACCCAGCTCAGTCTGTGTCCCTTCTTCTACTCATGTGGAAGCCTTGGGCATTCTTTCTACCAGCCTTAAAATTTTTGTTGAGAAGTTTGGTCCTTGGTTCAAATGGCCATGATGCTACTGGTTGTTTGATGATGAAGAATGGTGGATAATGGCACTTGGTTAACATGCTTTAAGAAATTGGGGTTAAAAGAATACTGCTTTTTTAATTTGCTGACAGATTCTAATGGGCAATGGCATGTTGATTCCTTGAGGAAGAGGAGCTTGTGAGAGGCACTCTACTTGCTTGACGAGCTGTCCCTCATGCAATTCTGGTTTCAGTAAGAAGCTTTTTGTCTGTCTTAAAATGTGAAGACATCTGTACGTTTCCTCGAACTTAATCATCTTGGGTTTGTATGTTCATATTTGCATGTACTTTTCCCTATTGTCATTCACATTCCTGGAAAAAGACTCATAAGGCTCTTATTCACTCTGTTGTTGCATGTCTTGAATTTCTTTAGCAAGTTCTGAGCCCATTTAGTTTTTGTTTGTTAAGAGATGACTCAAAGAATAATGTTCTTCTCCTGAAAGGGATCTAACTTCGTATGTCTCAGGATGGTTCGATGATGGAAAGGCTTTCAAAGATGCATCTATTACCAAGTGGGACATGCGATGCCAACTAGTATTTATCTGCAAATTTGCAATAAATGCACGGCCATCTAGAGGAAATCTGAGGCAGGTATTCAATTTCCTTATCAGAGATAAGACTTCTACGGTTTCTTAGTACTGGCTTGCTTATTCACCCAGATGGTGGTCAGAATATCTGTGCTGTGCTTTCAACTCTTGTTGAAGCAGGTCTGTCTGCCTGATGATCTGAACTCATGACTGGACCAGAATATCTGTGGTGTGCTTTCATTTCTTGTTGAAGCAAAAGTCATGCACGATGGTCTGAACCCATGATTGGACTTGGTGCAAATTTTTGGTGTACAAGAAATAAACAGGTGGGAATTGGTATTAATTATTGCTGAAGTTCTGTGGAAGTGCAAGGAAAATTTCCAAGGCGTTGTTGGCTATCTCTTCTAGATTAGCATATAGTTGCTTGGCTCGTCAAGACCATATACGTGGGCCCATCCTGTAGTGATTCACATCCTTGATGTCCTACACGCCACACAAGTACTATGGTCAGATATTGAGCTTGAAATGAATATGTCAGAGTAGCATGATTGGGTGTGGATGCGCTGGGGGTTGTCACCAATCCAACAGTTATAATCACTACAGGGACTTATTGGTACAATGCATCACAACGCGCCCAGGAGATGAACAGCTAGGATCACTGGGCCTTCTCCTCATATGTAATGTTGTGCCCCAGGCAGCCTTATTGCTTTGCTTGGCCCATTGACATATTTTAATGTTTGATTATAGACATGCTTCCTCTGTCAAAATGATAGGAAGTTATTAACCATCAGTTACTATTTATCTTTTGCATGACCAGACATGTGATAACTAGAAAAGATAGTCTTTTGATCCAAAGTGACAAACCTATTGGCCATTGCTGTGTGGTGGTCAAATTCTGATTACGTGCACATCAGTAAGGCTCTTTAATGCCCTTATAAGTGAATAAACTGGACTTTCTACTCACCCAGTAGATCAGCATACTTGGTAGTGTCCATTCAGCACATGGGGCCTGGCGACCAGTCCTTTCAGTGGTCAACAACGATATACGACAGAAACTTGTGTCAGTTTTATAATGCTAATGCGCATTCCTCTCCTAGGAGTTCTATTGGCCTTCTTACTGCATTCTCATTGGGATGCTATCTCTGACCATGGCTCTCCCAAAAGCTATTTTTGTAACACGAGTTGCTGGCCTTGGCAGATCTTAAGGTTGAGATGGTCTGAGTTTAACTTGGCATGTGAGTTTGAGCTGGCTTCAGCTGCACTCCCCCAATCCAACATACAAAAGAGATAGCAGTGGATGGGATCGGGGCAAGTTTCTGGCTGCCCTACACCGGTCTTGCTTCTGGCCTATATCCGCCCTGCCCCAGGCTTAGCTGTGCTGTTAGAACGAGCAAATTTTACAACCTGTCATGGGTCAAAGCAAAATATGAAAACACCTTTTAGACCCGCCTCATCCGCCTCTACCTTTCAATTGTTTAGCTTTCAATTAGCATTAGGAACAATTCATCACTATCATCGTCGAGACTTTATCCTGATTAGGGGTAAGCCAAATGAATCTTGTTCTTTCATTCCCCTCTATTAAGTATCATGCATTTATTTAGTTTTAAAGTTTTTAAATCTTTTCTCACCACTTCTATCTATGTTCTTTTGGGCCTTGCCCTTGCCCTTTTAGAACCTTCGACTTACATTAGCTCACTCCTAATCTCTCTCATCTTATTACCTATTGATGTCATTCTTAAGTTTCCTCTAATGTTTTCATTTATAATATTGTCCTTCTAGTCTTGCCACTCATCTATCTCAATATTCTCATTTCTAACTCTGCTGATGCCGGTCCTGAGGCAAGAAAAAAAATAAGTGTTTTGCATCATGTGTTAGCCATTAAATAAAACCTTTTGAAGAAGTTGCAGATGATTTCATTATTTTCTCTTCTTGCTTACAAATCAATATGCATATGTATATTAGTTTATAAGTTAGAAGAGAAAATATTAAAAATCATCTTTCTTCATGTGTGGCAACCCTAACATGACATGAATTGATCACTGACATTCCTTCAAGCATTACGAACAATTCAAATTTATTAAATTAATTGAATTTTTTTGCAATTAATCATACATAAAAAATAACTCATCTAGCATATCTGAGATGTGAGAAGGAAATGTAAAACACACACCCTCTCTCTCTCTCTCTCTCTCTCTCTCTCTCTCTCTCTCTCTCTCTCTCTCTCTCTCTCAACTTAAAATTAATAATATGAAATCTCAATTCTACCCTTGCAGTTTGTATTCTTGAAACAAGCAACAAGAGCAGTTTTGACATTTTAGATTTATGTTGGAATAGGTGCCAGCCTAGCCATGAGTCACATTTTCTCCCCCCACCTAGCCACAAATAGAAGGTCTCAAAAACCTGCAAACCCTGAACTAAAAAATTGTTTATTTTTAACACTGGATTGCCATCAACCTCCTTATATCCTTGAACCTTGAGATTGCTCGAGATTGGCACAACTAACATCAATACTGCTTGACATGTGATTTACAAGAGATGTGAATTTGTCAAAGTATCTCAAGCACCACCAACCTTGAGATTCCTAAGATAGCATGACAAGCATCCCATCTCAAACATTGACCAATAATAAGCAAGAGGGAGAGTGGATTCTAGATTGGATGAGGCCGAAAGGCATAGTCGACGGACAACAGGTGAATATTCTTGTACTGTCCCTTGTTGGTCCCGAGGGATGGAGGAGGCTAGGTTAGCCGAACGATGGTTATCGCCAACTCAAGCTAGACTAAGTTTCCTCATGGTTATTTAGAGAATATTTAAACAACTGTGCACAAATTTATTTATGGATAGAGACCTTAACCCATAATGAACAGCCCAAAGTAACAAACTCTTGGACAATATAGGAGCGAATCCAACGGCGAGTTCATGCCTTATTCATGTAATAGGGTAATACTTAACCAATGAATGGTGCTCAATGGGTGATATTGAATGAGATTTTTGGTAGCTATTATCTTGAGGGATTGCAAATTCGATAAACCAATTGGATTACTATATATATATTACAAAAAAGGTGGGGCACAACAGGTGATGTGAACTCCTTCCACATTGTTTTACTGTGGATACCTATAGGACTCTTTAGGTGGGTATTGAAGTTGGTACTTTCCCACACAAGATACCTCATTAATCATCTTCTCTTTATCCTTTAGGGAGATCTAATAAAATCTCTTCCACTTTCTCATTTATTTATCTGTTTACCCAATAAAACACTTTATAAGTGTTCAATTTTGTATAAAAAATACCCAATTAATAGTCCATGTATTATAAATTAAAGTATAAAAGTCTAGGTTTTTTTTACCAAAATTCATAACACATGCATTTCTGACTTAATAATTTGAAAGTTAGATATTTTCCAGGTTAAGAGGCTAATACAGAGTAAGTGTGTGAATTATCATAATTTTCTAGGATTTAATTAAGGTTTTTACTCTTTTATAGGAAGTGAGAAGATGATTCAATTGCTTGTATTTGGCTACGTAGAGTTTTTCGTGGATCAAGCTATGCAGTTAGCTCACCAAGGGTACAAGGGGACAGTGATGGATCTGTAGGAAGCCATGGAGCAAGTAGAGCTCCACTGTGAAAAGAGAACCTCGATGGGGAAGAAAGGTTCTCTCTATTTTTTTCATCCATCTCTCTTTCTCTTTCACTATTAGATTTCCCGTGGGAATTCAATCACAATTTTACCATCACTATTATTCCCTTGTTCCCAATTGCCTACCTCACCTTGTTTAGCCACAAGGGAGGGCTTTTCTCTCTATTTCATCCATCTTTCCCTTCCAACCTCACTCACACTTTCAGCCTAACCGTTTTCTCCCCTGCAATCCACCACCATGATTTTCTTTTCCTTCATTCCAACCCTGTTCATCCTTTATTTTTATTAGTTTTATTCCCCTTCTATTAGTAGTATTCGTCATCGTCCTCCTCTGCATCGATCATTGTCCCTATTTCCACTACAAACCCAAGAAACCAGCTCCAATCTTATATCTCCTTCATTGATTTTTGTTCTTGTGTGTGCCCTATTTCATTCTTCATTGTTCCCTCTTTCAATCATTTCAATCTTCAAGTCAACAAGTCTTTAGTGATTCACTTAAAACCTATCAGATTTTCATTCAAAATCTCCATTTTCCCTTTGGTTTTAGCATTCAAAAGATGCAGTAACTATTCAAGGAATAGTACTATGAGTTGTCTTCTTCTTCTTCTTCTTCTTCTTCTTCTTCTTCTTCTGGTTCTGTTAGAAAATTTTAAACAAAAATTCCAAAAAGGCCCATGGTCCCTCTTCTTTAATTCCATTTATGTCCCCTATTTTGTCCTTTTCCCAATTTTGTCTTATTCATATTCCTATTCCATGTTCTCCAAGTTTTATCATGTTCTCAGTTAATTGAGGAATTACTTAATCCAATCCCTGTTTGATTAAAGACTAAATGAATCAACGTTTAGCTTTAACTAACAATAACAATTCAGTTTTTTTATCTTTTTCTTCTCAGATTTCCAATCGAATCTCAATTCTTCATCTGAGTACACTTCTTAGTTAATCCAGCAGCTCTGATCTAAAATCTAAAGTCTAAAAAGTCAATCCAAGCCCTCCAATCTAAATCATCAATTTTTTGGAAGATCTGCATAATCCAGCAATTGAATCATGAATCAAAGACTCGAGGGATTGATTGATAAAGGATGATAGACTCGGATGTGGCTGTAATTGAAGAATCTTACCACGATCAAGCTAGAGAAGTGGCTTTTTCTTGATATTTTATTTAATTTACCATTTGAGCTTGGAATTGTGTACTTTTCATGAATTGAATAGACCTGAGTTTGTTATTTAATTTCTATAATTTTAATTCATTTGTAGCAAATTAAATTTTATTTAAACTCTATTTTCTTTAAGTCGAATCCCTATGGGATCGACCTGTACTTGCATAAGTTATACTGCAATAGCCTATGCACTTGTAGAAAATACACAACAAGTTTTTGGCACCATTGCTGGGGAGTCATAACATATTTGTGGTTGCATCTTCATTTAGATTGATCATCTCCGGTCATAATTTTAAGTTGTATTATATTAGGATTTTGGGTCATTCTCATTCATCTGTATTGAGTAAGCCAATAGAGTGCTAATAGATAAGAATCCTCTAAGATAAATAAAAGGAATTAGCCTAATGAAATTTTGTGGATATATTCACTACAAACTGTCAAAAGGCTTAACTCATCCACCAAGGGTAACTTAGGGTCTTAAGGGCTTGTTGCATATGCTAAATTCAAATGTGAGTACTTAAAAAAATGGCAACCACGTTTGTTTTCATAATGTTTAGAAAGTTTTGCTCGAGATTAGCAAAATGCTAGTTGGGGTGTAATGTGTTCAATTTTGTATAAAAATTACCCAATTAGTAGTCCATTTGTTATAAATTAGAGCATAAAAGTCTAGGTTATTTTACCAAAATTCATAAGACATGCATTTCTGACCTAATAATTTCAAAGTTTGATCATTTCTAGGTTAAGAGGCTAATCCATAGTAAGTGTGTGAATTATCATAATTTTTTAAGATTTAATTAGTATTTTTACTCTTTTATAAAAAATGAGAAGATGATCTGTAATAACTCAAAATTTTAAATTTTGGAAAAGACCTAATTTTGTAGAATTATGGAAATTTTGGAAAATTGGGAAATTAAGGATTTGGGAAAATTGGAGATGAAATCTTGAGTTAAAATCACAATAATTAGAATGTACTTGAAAAATAGAATCCAACACCACTAAGAACGTTAAAATAAAAAATCAGAGGAAAAATGGCTAATTATTTTAATTTTTGTATTTAATTAAATAGCAAAAGGGGGTAAACAGTAAATACACATGGGGCCCACGGACTGGGCGCGGAACCCATGAATGATAGCCTTTGTGGCGGCAGGGCGGGCTTTAAATGCATGTCTCATTTTCCCGCACAACCATTACTCCCCCCTCAGCTCCCATGTCACTGACGACAGCAATGACGCCAACCACTGGCAACAATGCGAATATCCCCCTCCCAGGTGCACGCGGTAACGATGACGGGAAGCCTCTCGTTTTGGCCGACCTAACTAAGGTAGGCCACCCTCCATTGTTTTCCCTTTCTTTCGTTGAGTTTCCATTGCTTTTAACGCTGAAAAACGGCGTGAATTGCCATTTTCCGGTGAGCTGATATGCGTTATCTTTCTTTTCAAAATAAACTGACGAAACAATATCATATGTATAATCTGAACCGTTCATCTTGTGCATCGTAACATGAAGAACAAATTCGTGAATTTTCATGGTAATCAGACGACTAGGGATGCCAAAAATGTAAGAAAATAGTAAGAGAAAGATTTTTAGGAACGTGATGAAAATCATGTAATAATGCAAGATAATGATAGAATTTTTTGAAGTGGAGCTTAAAAATGGAATGTACCGCAAAAATGGAGCGAAACGGTGAATAAATCACACCATTTGGACCGCCAGGGGTCGCCGGCGGCAACTGGAGTCCTGTCGTCGTCTTTGGCGACGACGGGCCAGCCAATCGTCAAGGGCGCACACGCGGGCGATGCTTGGGCGGCGATGCTTGCGAGACACACTGTGCAACATGCAACGAAGCACACAAGGGCTACACACGCACAAGAGGCACGTGCGCCGCAATTTAAACCCCTTTTTCTGTATTTTTTTGGATTTTCTAAGCCGTTCATTCACAAAAAAAAAAAAAAAAGTGATTTTAAGAGCTACAAAGGTCCAAATAGCTATCCGAAAGAGGCATTGCGATCGTCTCAATGACACGAACTTAGATTCAAGATAAAAACCTAGCTTTGAGCACCTTTTTTATGATTAAACCACTGAATATTATTAGATGACCTATATCAGGCTGATAAATGTATGATCAGGCCTTAGACCTTGATTGTATACATCAAATATGAGATGATCTAGGAGATTAGAAGAATAGATCTCATTGAATTGCTAAGAAAAGTGATCTTGACCATTCGATCTGAGCAGGTGCCTTAGGATGTGTTGATTAGAGAGCCATCTAACCATTAGATTGACACTTAATCATAAAAATACATGTGAATCACTAAACGAAATAGAAATTTAATGGATCGTGATGAAAATGAGTAGGAATGAAATAAAAAATGACATATGACGGTCTAGATGTTAGGAAGACAAACATTTAGCTCAAGATTGCCCTAATTGAGGGTTAATCAGATGATCTAGGTCGTTAATCTAGGATTAACTACCAGATCAGGGAGGTTATCACTTGGACCTGTTATTTGAGATGTGAGAACACCAAGTGATCGATGACTTATGATGTGACAGATACATCAGGACACACGACGTGATATAGCTTACGCGCTTGATTGGAGTACTGCATTTATCAACGTAGGTGATTACATTAGAGAATTTTTCTTGATTTCATGATCATGACTTCTCAATTGAAATTCCTGAGGCAGGTGCGTGTTTATTACTTTGCTTTTGATAACATGACATTGATTATACGATTATCCATGTTTTTACATGTGATGGTTTGTACTTTATCATGTGTTTTGATTCAGCCTATTGAGGTTTATTTCACTTGGGAGTTTTTCATGATTTATAGCATGTTTTGCTGCTTTATGACGGGTGCTTCTACCCTATGGGTACTATGCTAGGAGAGTTGTAGGGTTGGCCACCCGCCCTCTGACTTTTGTGATGATGATGATTAGACACCGCCCTTGAATAGTATAAGGCCAGGTACCTAGGTAGTAGTATCATAGGTAGCCCCCTACGGGTTTGTTCCTCCCCATGAGGACGAAGAAAGTCTCCCGTTATGGTGTCGACAGAGAGCGGCAGTGGTTGAGATCCTTGTGTGGTTGCCACTACAACATAGTGGCCCATACACTTATTCTATATGCTCATGTGGTATTTATATGTGGGTGAAGCCTATATGGGCGACCAGATGTGGGCGAACCTATGGGCTGGGCGAGCTACCTTGTAATGATCCAAACATTTTATGCTCTTTTACTAAATTTGGAAATTAATATATGGAATTAACTATATTAAATGTTCTATTTTAATTAAAATATAAAACAAAGGAATTTGTGAGTAAAATCAGCACCATTAGATTCTACGCTCAAAATGGAACTCAACGCCTTGGAAAACGCCAAAAATAGAGCTCGTATGACCAAGTTATGATCTTTAAAGATGTGGGGCATTTTTATAAAATGTATTAAAAATAAAGAAGGCTGAAAGAGGTAGGGGGTCGTTTTGATAATGACACCCCCCCCACCTGTCATTGTCTTCTTCCTCCAGCCAGGCAGTGCTCAGCACCGCCATGGGCAACACGGCCTTGGTAGAGCTATAAAAAGCCCTCTTCCCTCCTCTCTGATCATCTCCTCTTCTCCGACTCTAACTCCTTCGAGCTAGGTTTTCTGGCATAATCAGAAAACCCTCCTCCAGTTTTCCCTACTAATTCTGGTGATTTCCTGTAGCATATGAATCTGCTCGTTTTCGTGGGTCTTTTCTGTAACAAGAAAGCCACCATGGAGTATTGTGCCCTTGTGAAAAACATTCTTCTTTTAAACTCTGAGCTTCCGATCCCATTTCCGGCGACCTAGGTTTTCAGAATGGAAAAAGGGCGCATCTCCAATAATGGGCACCTTCCTAGACCACCCAGGTAAGCTCCTCTTTCCTCTTCTTTGGTTTCCCCCTTCCCTAGGCCAGATCCATGCCGGGTCCAGCATTTCCCGGCTAGAAATTGCCGGCTCCAGAACCAGCCCAGCGAAGGAAAATGTCCCAAGGCAAGGTGTGTGACGCGCACCCATAACGCACCCCATGGGTGGACCCTAAGCCTGTGATCGTGTACGAGCGCGGTCCCAGGTTCGACTGGGATGCACAAGCGCCTCGGGAGCCGAGACGTGTCGCGTCAGTGCCGGAGAACCAACTGCTTGACGCCATTCAGGACGCACACCTTGGCGCATAATTCGGGCATGCGAACGTAGTCTTGGTTAGACCAGGACACACACGAGTCTCAGGAACCGTGACGTGCAGGGCCCACATGGACAAATCTGGATCGTCCGTGATGTTGCAAGACAAAATTTGAAATTATAGGGGCGTAGGACTCCGATTGACGATTCGAAAGAACTATTGCGTCCATATCGATGACGTGGACCTAATGAGACTATAAAAGTTAGGGTTACAGGCATATTTAGTATGACTATAGCCTAAACACTATAGAGATCGCATAGATCTACAAGATCAAAGATGATCAAACTTCATAAATTGATTTGTGAGGTCTATTAGGAGGCCAATGTGCCTAGATCCAGTTTAAGTTACACACATCCACCTTGAACTTATAGAGATGACTATCCAAATTAAATACAGACCTGTTCGAGGCATTAGAAAGGCGACCTAGGAGATATGACCCTTCAATGACATGATCTTTATGACATGAAAGATATTATACGCAATTTAATCATTAGATGTTAATACTATATATGAGATCTAGCCTAGAAGCGCGCTAAGCAAGGACCTATAGATCCTAAAAGGCTGATCTAGCTGTTAATCTATAAGTCCAAGTAATGATCGATAAAGGTTGAAAAACAATACTTGAATCCTTGTTATTAATTTATATTCAGGGTTTCACAAAGGTAACTCAAGATCGAGTAATGAAGAATGCGATTCAAGGAACATCGAGGTAAGTAGTCTGATACTACTGAGTTTTTAAATTTATCTTAAACTCTGACTTGCCTTTATTGCTGTTTTTAGAATGTTTTTGAGATATGATGTTCTTATGCGAGTATGCGAACTTGTCTTCCTGATTTATGTCCTTGAAGCATGCAAATCTATCACCATATTTAGCATGCTTTTTGAGATGTGATGTTTTTATGGAAGCATGCGAAATTGTCTTCATGTTTTATGACTTTGAATGCGATATTAGCATAAACTGATTTTATGCATTGCTCGCATAGTGCATAAATAGCATGATTTCGATGAATAAGATTTGGATTTATATATATGCTTTTTGGGCTGTTGAGCCTAGTGGGCACTATGCTGAGAGGTTGTGATGATGATGCATGGGGTTGGCGTCCCGACCTCTACCACTAAAAAGGTGGATGGTATCGCTGCCAAAAATGGCATTGTCCCTTCCCTGACTGCTGTGGTAAACAGGGATGACCATTGGAGGTGTTCACGGCACCCTTTTGGGGACATATCCATAGTCGTCGTGGAGGCTATGGTGGACAGGTCTCTAAATACGGGAGACAAGATTCAGATGTGTTCTAGTCATGAGCATAGTTGGCCCTATGATTTCGGTTGTATTGATGTGCATATAACATTGAGATGGTCGTATACAAGTACTCGTGACCAGTCGGTTTGATATGTTTACCAACCCATCGTCTTGAGTTCCATGTGGGTAGATCGCCGAATGAGGCATCCTGCGGTGGGAACAAAACTGAAAGATCATCTGCATGATAGTGATGCTAGCATTTGCTTTGAATGATGATTATTTTAAGAGTTTCATGATTATTATATTTTACTCATTCGCTTGATGTATTGCTGAGATCTTATTACCTGGATCTATTGATTTCTACTCTATGCTTTGAGTCATATCGATAGCGTTACATACTAAATTTTGATAAAGAATTTCATGGCTAAACTTGCATCAATGAGCTTATGTTTTATGCATAAATATGCATGTCTACACAAAATGGAATCACTGATGTTTTACATGAGAAAGCCCTTTGAATTGTGCATGTTGCCTGCCATGTTTTCAAAATAGTAGTATCAGATCACCTACTGAGTATGAAAAATACTCACCCTAATATATTATTTTTCCATATTAGCTCCACACAGAATTAGAAGAAGCATCAGAACATGTTAGTACTACAATCAAGTGAATGAAGAGAAGACAATCATGATGTAAGTAAACACTCTACCTTTTGGACATGTATCTGTATTTATTTACAGTTGGGCTGTGAGCTATGACTGGATAGACCTGGGAAGACTTTTATGATTACAGTAATTTTCAAAACTACTTTTTCTATTATAAAAGCAAATGACACTTGAGGTTTTCAAAATGAGTTTAAAACAAAAGATCTTTTCACTGCATTGCATTGTTTTTCTAAAATGTTTTCAAATAGGGATGCATCCCACCTTAGGAATTAGATATTGCATTTAAAAATACATGGGAAAACCCGGGTTGTCACAGTTGGTATCAGAGCAAGTTTTATCCTTTCACAGCTAGCCCTGAATGTCCAAAGGTCATATACGACTAGGAATATACGTAGTAAAAGTGACTAAAATAAGAAATAATAGTATATCACAAAGATAGACACCACAAATGAATAGGTGCAAAGGAGACAGATCTAGCAAATACTTAGGTACTAGATGGCTCAAATTCTATCAAAACTCTAGTCTAACATACTTAAGGGTTAAGGATTGATTGTGTAGTGGTACACACAAGGAATAGATTGATCCTGACATGAACTTATAAGAGAAGTATAGCATGACCAAAACGTCAATGACATTATTAAGACACTATATGAATTTTATTGAGGCTACAAGCAATTAAGGATTTCGATGATATTAGAACACTTCAATATTTCTTGGAAGTATTAGGTTTCTTCTGTCTGACGTGTAGATCGATTATATGCAACCACTCAAATGGAGACATTGATCTAAGTAGACAAAAGGAGGATGCTGACCAAGGAGTAATAATAATAATAATAATAATGGGGATAATAATAAAAATGAGACACAGGTGTGGCTACAATTATTTGATGGATGTTTAACAATAAAAATAAGAAGATCATGCTTTACGGTGGATAGGAAAAAGAAGTCTAGAATCTAAGGTCTTGAGTCATGTTGCCAAAAATTGAAAAGAGAAACATTTCAATTGAAGGAGTAATAGTCGAGTTGGTGATTTTATTGTAAAAGAGTATAATAGAGGTAAAGCAGATGTGATTTAAGACTTTGAGTAGCTTATCAAATTTAAGGACATTATGCTGTAAGAAATTCCAAAGAAGAATTGTGATTAGCTAGAAATTAAATTCTACAGGTGGTTTGATGTCCATATCAATTATTGAAATTAGAATCTTATCGGATCCATTAACTTATGAGAAATACCAGTGGTTGTAGTCCATAAAAAGGAAAAGTTGATAATATCCTACCTTACCACTACATGATTAAATAAAGTTATATTGAAAAAGGAATTAAGCCAGGACAGTGACTTGTCCATTTGTATTTCAGCAACTAGGGTATCATCAAGGATCAATTTGATGTCTTGAGATTAGAGAGGAAGATTGGAAGAGCAAGTATCTTTACGCCAGCCCTACTCCCTCCTAACATGACATCCACTGAGTGAGAGCACCTGTCATAAAACACAAAACCCAAAAATCACATATCTCAAAAACCAGGAGCACTCGTGGCTTAAAATCCCCATGCCCCTCATCCTGGGGTTAGCCTCTCAAATGACCAGCCACCAAGCCTCCACTGTCCTTTCTCATGATAACCCATCAGTTTCAGTGGTGCAATAAAGAAAGATAATTTCTAATTATGCATAAATACGGAGTATCAGTCTTATGAAATCATCAGTCATAAATCCACTTAGTATATTATCGAATTCTAGTATCTATCATAGCATAAAATGCGGAGTCTCATAAAATCATAGACTAAGTAAACAATTGAAATTTAATCACAATCAATCATGATGCTATGATAATGCAAGGGTTTTAAAATCAAAATGTAACATTAAATGTCGTCACCTACCTTGATGTGAGATCACTCAACTCGAGCGTATAATCCCCTTATCTTGTACGTTCAGATGTACCTGTCAATACCGCAATACTATTTTATAATTTTCCTAAATTAAAAGTAGTCAATTGTAAGTTTTCAAGTTAAATCTAGGTCCACGTCATCAAGATGATCACAATGGATATTTTTTTATCATAATTTGGACCTTTGTAGCTCTCTAAATCAAATTTTTATGAAAATATTTCATAAATTAATACTTATTAATTTATAGGGGGTCGGGTTGGTCGTTTGCACCGGGTTACACCGACGTAAACCGGCGTCCCCAAGATGCCTTTCTTCTAGGATGCGCAACAGGGTGCGTCATGTGTGTCCTTATTATCGAGACACGCCCCCGCATGCGTCTCGGTTGCCAAGACCCTGGGCGTCCCAGCTGTCTGTGACCGCACACAGGGCATGTGTGCCTACGACACTCGCCATTTCTTGCGCTGTTGTTGCGGCGCCCTACACGGCGTCCTAGCATTAGTGCCAAGGCAACGACGTGGGAGCCGTGGCCGGGGAAGATGACCGGGGACCGGTAATTGCTAGTGACCCCATAGGTACACAAATTTAGTGATTTTTACACCCTTTTGCTCATAATGTTATTTATTTTTCATTTTTAACACTCCTTTTAATTGATTTTAACAAAAACTAAGGGTTTTTCTTTTCTTGATTTTTCTCACATTCTTAAAATTTTCCTAAGTGCTATTTTTCATTATTTTCGGGAACACTAAACGTTGGATCTCCCTCAAACTTAAAGGGTTTGTTCATGGGTTCCTTATGCACTAGGTGGATGGTCCGATCTCTATTTTGACATTATTTTATTGACCTATTTTCATGCCAACAGTAAGGTATATCAGATCCTTGGGAAAACAACTAACCCTCATCATTTTTTTCGACTTCCATGCATGCAACTAACGTATACACTATACATGGAAAGGGGAAAAGAGGGTTGGGACTTACCTCGATCAGCTAGGCAGCTGTAGAGGCTGCCGAGGGGCTTTTTCCTATGAGAAATTTCAAAAAACCCTAGTTTTCGAAAATCAATACAGCAGAGGTAGGGTTAGAGGGAATGGAGAAGATGGGGAGTAGAAGAAGTTTGAGAGAGAAAGAGCTTGCGATCGGAGGGGGAGGGGAGTTTTCCCATTTTCAACTCCACCCACCGACCTTCTTCTCTAATGGCGTCAGCGTCAAAGTCAGATCTGATAGAGGCATGTAGAAGGGGGTGACATTATAAAAAATAGTCCCCTGTATTTTGGCCTCTCCAAATTACCAATTTGCCATTCTAACTTAAACAGCTCATAACTTCTTCGTTTGAGCCCTGTTTTTTGCATTCTTTATACTGTTCAATTCCTCTCGACATATACTTTCTAGTTTTTTGGGTTTTTAGAATCAATCTCTATATATAAAATTTTTAATTTAATTTATTACTAATTTATTATTTTAAAATTGAGGATATTTATCCTTCCCACCTTATTAAAATTTCGTCCTCAAAATTTTGATACATACCTCTATGTAAATAACTCTGGGTGGATCCTCCACATCTCCTCTTCTGTCTCCCATGTGGCCTCCTGTAGTGAATGATGTTGCTAAAGAACTTTGACTAATGTAATAGTTTTAGTCCTCAACTCCTTAACTTTCGTATCCAGTATACGCACAGGTCTCTCCTTAAATGTCATATCAGGCTACAACTCTCCTAGAATCTGCTCCAACACATGTGAGGGATCTGGTACGTATTTCCTCAGCATGGATACATGGAAGACGTCATGTACATTTGCTAATTGTGGTGGTAAGGCTAGCTGGTATGCTACTGTCCCAACTCTGCGTAATATCTCAAAAGGTCCAATGTACCTGGGGCTAAGCTTCCCTTTATTCCCAAACCTCATCACTCCTTTCATAGGGGAAACCTTCAAGAATACATGCTCACCTTCGGGAAACTCTAGGTTTTTCCACCTCTTGTCAGCATAACTCTTCTGTCGACTATGAGCTGTCAATAATCTCTTCCGAATAAGTTGAACTTTCTCTGCACACTCTTCCACCAACTTGGACTTCACTATGTGTCTCTCTCCTACATCACTCCAACATAAGGGTGACCCACAAGGCCTGCCATAAAGTGCCTCGTATGGTGCCATGCCAATACTCGCGTGATAGCTGTTATTATAAGCAAACTCGAGCAGTGGTAAATGATCTTCCCAGCTACCCTTCCAATCCATAACACAAGCCCGTAGCATATCCTCAATCATCTGGATGGTCCTCTCACTCTGACCGTCTGTCTGAGGGTGGAATGCTATGCTAAATTTCAGCCTTGATCCTAGAGCCTCTTACATGCTCTTCCAGTACTTCGAGGTAAACCGAGTGTCTTGATCTAATATAATCGTCAAGGAAACTCCATGTAGACTCACGATCTCCTTGACATACAATTTCGCTAGGCTATCCACTGTCTGATAGGAAGGAAATGAGCAGACTTGGTCAACCTGTCCACAACGACCCATATCATGTCTTAGCTACTAACAGTCCTCGAAAGACCCACAATGAAGTCCATGGTAATATGATCCCACTTCCACTTAAGAAGGTCCAATGTCTGAAGTAGTCTCGATGGATGCTGATGCTCAGCCTTGACCTATTGACAGGTCAGACACCATATCACACACTCTCCAACATCCTTCTTCACACTATTCCACTAGAAATGTCTCCTGAGATCCTGATACATCTTCGTACCTCCAAGATGGATAGTATACTAGGACTGGTGTGCCTCCTGAAGTAACTCACCCTTCAAATCATCATCTGCGAGTACTACTAACCTACCATTGAATTTGACACCTTCATCTGGTCCTCTCACAAAATCTGCCTTATCTGCCAGATCTTGTGTCTCTTTATCTTTGTCCTGTGCCTCTAAAATCCTATTGAAGAACTTAGACCAAGCCGATAATTTGGCAATCATTACTCCAAACTTCCTACTCAGGGCATCTGTGACGACATTAGCCTTCCCAGGATGGTACTGTATGGTGAAGTCGAAGTCCTTGAGATACTCCATCCATCTACGCTGCCTCATTTCAAATTACTCTAAGTAAAGAAGTAATTTAGGCTCTTATGATTAGTGAATACCTCAAACTTCTCACCATATAGATAATGTCTTCAGGACTTTAGGGAAAATACCACTGCCGCTAACTCCAGATCATGTGTTGGGTAATTTACCTCATGTGTCTTTAACTGTCAATACACATAGGCAATTACCTTCCCATGCTACATCAACAGTGCTCCTAATCCTTTGCCCGACGCATCATAATAAACCACGTAACTGCCTCCGCCTGATGGTAATGTCAATACTAGGGCAGTCGTAAGTCTCCTCTTGAGCTCATGGAAGCTCTCCTTGCAAGCATTGGTCCAAATGAACCAAGTGTCCTTCCTGGTTAGGGTAGTTAATGGTAACATAATCTTCCAGAATCTCTCAATGAAACAATGATAATATCCTACCAAACCGAGAAAACTACGTATCTCAATCACTATCTTGGGTCTCTCCCAATGTAGTACTGCCTCAACCTTTGTTGAGTCTATAACCACTCCATCTTTTTATACGATGTGGCCTAAGAACTGCACCTGATCTAACCATAAATCACACTTACTAAACTTGGCATACAACTGATGTCGACGAAGTGTGTCCAATACCATGTGGAGATGCTCCCTGTGTGCCTCATGGCTAGGCGAGTAAATCAAGATGTCATCAATGAAGACAATCACAAACTTGTCCAAGTAGGCTTGGAAGACACGGTTCATTAAATCCATGAACATTGCAGGTGCGTTTGTCAATTCAAACGGCATCACTAAGAACTCACAGTGGCCATAGCAACTCCTAAAAGTAGTCTTCAAGATGTCCTCTTCTCTAACCCTTAGCTGATGATATCCTAACCTCAGGTATATCTTGGAGAATACTCATGCTGATTGGAGCTGATCAAATAAATCATCTATGCATGGTAAAGGATATTAGTTCTTTATAGTAATGCTATTCAGCAACCGATAGTCAATGCATAGTCTCAATGATCCGTCCTTTTTCTTCACAAAAAGGACTGGTGATCCACTCAGCCTGATGAAGCCCTTATTTAATAATTCTTGCAACTGTACTTTAAGCTCTCTCAACTCTGTTGGAGCCATTCGGTACTGTGCCTTAGAGATAGGCGATGTACCCAACACCAAGTCAATGGTAAAGTCAATCTCCCTACTCGGTGGCAATCCTATCAACTCCTCAGGGAAAACATCTGCAAACTCACAGACAACATCAATATCGTCAAGCTGTGGCTACCTCCTGTCCTCAACAATCACTTGCGCGAGGAACGCTCTGCACCCTCGTGAATAAAATCATGCCGCCTTCATAGTAGAGATAATGCATGCACTTGCCTGACCCTTTCTGCCCTGGAATAGTATTTCTGGTTGCCCAGGTATATGAAAAGTGACCCGCTTCTTTTGACAGTCTACGGTAGCCCAATAGTTAGCTAACCAATCCATCCCAAATATAACATCGTAGTCGACCATGTCTAATAAGATGAAGTCAGAGTCCATCCTCATGCCTGATATCTCCACAGGTATCTCCCTAAGATACTCAGTATTCTCTACTGTCTCTCCCACGGGTGTCATAATATCTAACCCAAATGCTAATTTATGCACGCATACATCAAGGAAAGATGCAAAAATGCATGATATAAAGGAATGGGCAGACCCTATATCAAAGAGGGCCCTGGCATGTTGGTCTGAGACTAGAAGAGTACCTTCAACGACCTGGTGTGATGCCTACACCTGTCCTGATGTGATGGCAAATACTCGTCCTTAACTACGTGGTGCAGTAGCTGTCTCTACACCCATCTAGGTCTGCCTCTCTCTATGCCCCTTAGGACAGACTTTAATGAAATGGCCACTTCTCCACAGTTAAAACACATGTATGGCTGTCTCTGGAAAGGTGGCTGGTGCTGTTGCTATGGTTGGGGCTGCCTCTGATGCTGTGACCTATCGAATCTATTGCACCCTCGCCTAAGGTGCCAACCCTTGCACTTGTTGAATCTCTTCTTCTCTGTGTCTCTCTTAGCCTTGGTCTACGTATGCTAACTAGGTGCTCTATGTTCCTGCATAGCACTGAAGGGTCTTTTACCCTTAGTTGGCTAGTATGTGCCCCCTCTAGTCCTAAGAGAGTTCTTCTCTAGCATGGAGGTCATGTCAGCTGCATCTCTCACACTAGTGGGTCAGGAAGTAATCACCTGATCTGTCAGCCAGGGTGTCAATCCATCCACGAATCTGTCTGTTGCCTCCTTATCTGAGGCAAGCGACGTCGTGAGCAAACCTCCTCAGTCGAGTAAATCGGTTCAAGTACTATTAAACCATCATGTCTCTCTACTCAAGGGTGGCAAACTCTTTCTTCAATAATTGTAATGCATGAGGTGGAAAGTACTGAATATCAAAAGTCTGTTTAAAGGTCGCCCATATCATCGTCTCTATAGAATCTAGTCGTGTAAGTGTAAAGGCCTACCACCAAAAGCCTGCCTCACCCTTCAGTAGGTAGGCAGCTACTCGGACTTGATCCTCTAGTGTAATCTTCATCACATCAAATGTCCTCTGTACCTTGAATAGCCATCGTTCAGCCTCCTTAGTATCACCATCGCCATAAAAGGGTGGCACCATCTTTTGAAATCATTCTAATAGTTTATCTGACTTCTTAGGATCACTTGTAGCATCACCCTCAATGGTCTTAGGTGTTAGTGGGTCTTGCACTGGGTGGGTGGAATTAACAGACGAATCCACAGGTGCTACTAGAGGTGGTGTGACAGGGTTAGGGTTCACGACCTAAATCACAATCCTAACCTGCTGCTGTATAAGGGGTATCAGCCCTAGCATTACCCTATTCACCAACTCAGCATCGCAATCCTCTTAATTAGAGGACTCAGCAGGTGGGGCAACTGGTGCAGCAGGGATAGACCTTGTCCTTCTTCGAGGAGCCATCTGCTAAAGATTTAAACACCACTAAGTGTAAGTTCCTCTCTCCTGGTTCCTCTTTAAACATAATTTATGGACTGTCATCTACATATGAGTGGACATTTGTAAGGATTTATGATGGAATAGACTGGGCTCTAATACCAACTGTAACACCCTGGATTTTTATAACAATTTTTTATAATAATAATAATAATCATAGTCGGGATCCCAAAATAAAAGATTCCATTAATTATTTTATTAGAATGTTTTCTGAAAACCTCCGAGTGTTATTTTCTTTTTCCAAAACATCACGATTATAATCTAAAACATAATTATAATTTTGCGGTAATACATTTTAAACAATACACATGCCAAACCAATGTCAAAATCATCGGCACCTTTATTTTCAAAATAATAAATATCCAAAACATAATAACAATGTGACCCAGGGTTTATCCATCATAACATCCCACCCCCAATGTCCATCATATGTATAACTATCATATGCAATTTCATAAAATAAAAGTATACAGTCCATAAAGAAAGTCAAATGGTAGTCCGTTTATTAACTCACGTTACTGTCTATCAGTCAAATTAAAGAAATCTCCCAATGCTATCACAGTCTCTCAATGGTCTTGCCCTTCTTGTTGTCATGCTCGAGATCTAAGGCATTGCAAAACAAAGCAATGCCTCAGCAAGTTATTGCTTGTGTAGGTACATAGACATTTAATGTAATAATGATGGAATAATCGAATAACAGTGTTGATATAATGAGTAGATCTATCATCTATGAAAATATAATTATTATAAGCAATGCCAACAAAATCTCAAAACATCATGTATGATAAAACATGCATCTTATGGGTTTAAAACATGAGATGAGCTAATATAAATGAGCATACAATAATAATAGGGCACCCTAAGGTACGTGGGTCCCACGAGTGTCCCACACACTCATATAAACAGATCATGAGTATTCATATCACTCCTCTGAGTGTCGTCACACCCAGGTATACAACAATATCTCCATGCTCATCATTCAAGTATACAGAACAAGAGCATGGATCGTCATGCCTCAATGGCAACCCTCTAGGGTCTCAACCACCGCTGCTCCCCATCAACACCATAATGGGAGACTTAACGTTCATCCCAATGGAAAGGCCCAGACCGGTAATGTGGACTATCCATGTTACCAAACCCCTACCAAAAGCCATCTGTGGACAGGTGTCTATCATATCACAATCACATCACAAATCTCGGAGGGTGGGTGGCCGACCCTACTCCCTCCTAACATGACATCCACTGGGTGAGAGCACCCGTCATAAAACACAAAACCCAAAAATCACATATCTCAAAAACCAAGAGCACTCATGGCTAGCAATCCCCAAGGCACATCCCTCATCCTAGGTTTAGCCTCTCAAAGGACCATCCACCAAGCCTCCATTGTCCTTTCTCGTGAAAACCCATTAGTTTTAGTGGTGTAATAAAAAAAGATAATTTTTAATTCTGCATAAATACAGAGTATCAATCTCATGAAATCATCGATCATAAATCCATTCAGTATATTATCAAATTCTAGTATCTATCATAGCATAAAATACGGAGTCTCAGAAAATCGTAGACTAAGTAAACAATTGAAATTTACTCACAATCAATCATGATGATATGATAATGTAAGATTTTTAAAATCAAAATATAACATTAAATGTCGTCACCTACCTCAATGTGAGATCACTCAACTCGAGCGTATAATCCCCTTATCTTGTACGTTCAGATGTACTTATCCATACCACAATACTATTTTATAATTTTTCTAAATTAAAAGTAGCCAATTGTAAGTTTTCAAGTTAAATCTAAGTCCACGTCACCAAGACGATCACAACAAATGTTTTCGATCGTGATTTGGACCTCTGTAGCTCTCAAAATCAAGTTTTTTTGTAAAAATACTTCATAAATTAATACTTATTAATTTATAGGGGGTCGGGCGGGCCATTTACACCGGTTTACACCAGCGGCTCGGTTTACACTGGGTTACACCTACGTAAACCAACCTCCCCAAGACGCCTTTCTTCCAGGACACGCCACGTGCGTCTTGGTTACCAAGACGCACACCCGTGTGTGTCTTGGTTGCCAAGACGCCAAGTGTCTTGGTTGTTTGTGATCGTGCGCAGGGCATGTGCACCACACGCGCCCGCACGTGTGTTCTCATTGGGGCATCCTGCACTGCATCCCAACGTCAGAGCCAGGGTGCCGACTCGGGAGTCGTCACCGAGGAAGACAACCAGGGTTCAGTCGTCACCGGTGACCCCACATGGGCCCAAATTTAATGATTTTTGCACCCTTTTTCTCAAATTTTCATGTATTTTCATTTTTAACACTCCTTTTGATTGATTTTGACAAAAACTAAGGGTTTTTTTTCTCACATTTTTAAAACTTTCCTAAGTACTGTTTTTCATGATTTTCGAGGCCACCAGCTGTTGGATCTCCCTCAAACTTAAGGTGGTTTATTTTATCGCACATGTTGGGCATTTTTGAGATATGCCAGTATATCACAAATGTGCACGTTATTTAAATACGATATCTTCGGTATATTTGAGATATTGGGTTTATTTAATTGCGTTATCTTCGGCACATTTGAGATATCGAGTTTATTTAATTGTGATATCTTCGGCACATCTGAGATATCGGTTTTATTTAATTGCGATATGTTCGACATATTTAAGATATCAGCTTTATTTAACATATGGAGCTGATATGTTTGGCATTTTGGAAATATGCCAAAGCATGTATGCAGTATAAAATGCCCCCAATTTTAGTGAGAGAAAACTCAACTTTGAACCTACATTTTCTAATGAGAGAGAAGAGAAGAAGGGGAGTTCGATGCCTGGTAGCAGTAGCCGGAGACGTTGACGCGATCTCTTCTCCCGACCAGCATTTTCCGTTCTAAGCATCCTGTGCATTCACATCTTGGAAAGGAAACCCTATTTTTAGAACCTTGAAGAGAAGAAGGGGGAGTTCGATTGGATTTGAGGGTAATAAATTTTCTTTTTCTCTTGCATTATCGATTCTTGTTTTTCTATCCATTTTTCTCTAAATCTGGGGGTTTTTTTCATGATTTTTATCATCCTACTGTAATCGCCGTGTTTTTCGTTCTAGATAACCTATTGCTTGGTTGATTCTCGTGAATCTTTTTAGGGTTTGTTACTATTGTGTTAGATGGAAGAACACTTTTGGGTTTGATCGAATGGTTTGCATACACTACTGAAGGTGGATCAGTAAACACCATTACAACTAGTAAAAGAACATCTCATGACAACATTAGAAGTTGGAACATATTATATGTTTAAATTGACTCAAGACTTGAAACTCAAATGAAGATAGAAACAAATATCCTTTCAAATGACAACAAGAATCTATAAAACCAGTTAATGAAAATATTGGCACACTTGATTCAGCTCAAATTTTCAAGTTCCCTAAATAAATGAAAGATCTTCTTGACCTACAGCTCCATGATCCTCCAATTCTCTGTTTAGTTCAACATCAGCTGCTGATATTGATAGGCAGTTGATCATCACAGCTACTAAAGGTTTGCTTCCCCTTATGGGAGACATTGTATTACTATATTATCAACAAATAAAAAATTAGGGATAGGGAGCAGCACGGAGACCAGTTACATTCTGGAACTATATCAATGAAAATGAGCTGATACCATGTAAAAAGAACCCAAGTATCTATACAAGAATGATGCTGGGAATGTAGTCCCTAGAATAGTAGCTAGCATGGATATAGTGGACACAAAAGGGTATATATAGTCCAGAAAAAACCTAATGGCTCTTCCAGGTTCAGGGATAGAATTACTAGAGGGTATAGACAACAATAGGGTTCTGAGTCTTGACTATGATATACATTCATCCCAGTTGTCAAGGATACTACAGTTAAGAACCTTTTTGGCATTAGCCAACCCTTTTTGTTGTTACCTTACCTAGATAAATGTGAAAAAAATGTTTCTCCATGAGGTTCTCAGAAAGAAGTTTAAATGAAGCAACCAAAAGGTTTTGGTAGCAAATCAAGGTAGCGCTGGTTAAGAATGTCACTTACATGCCTAAGCAAGGTCATCATCTTCGTTTGAAAAGATAGACTAAGTTCTTAAGGAAAGAAGATATGAGTGAGGAATATTTTGACAATTCCCAGTGAAGCTCTCAGGGGAAGTGCATTCTTGTTTTTGAGCTATATAGGACCAACAAAGGCATAACAACTCAGTGTGGAGATTGAAAAGTATGCCACAGATCTCCTTGGTGGATTTCATATGTAAAAATTAAGCATTTTAGAACAACAGTTGGGTCGAAAGAAGTTTAGTGATGAGGAAGGAAACCTAATTATTTACAGAAGCATGGATAGAGTGCTATAGTATTTTGATCAACCTAAGAAGTGGATAAAGTTCAATACATGTCTGCTCCAAGAGAAGAACATCTTCATGTAGCAAAATAATTTATGGAATATATAAGAGGAGTGCCCATTGTTTCTTATAAGATTAGTATAAGGAACAAGAAATCCATAAATGTTGAGAGCAGAAGCAAAATCCCAAGCCATGGTTTTCATCATTATAGAATTGATCTAGGTCAAACATCTCTGTTAACATATTCATATGGCCTAGACTTACCACTCTATCGCGTAATAATTGAAGTTCTATTGAACTCATAAAATTATCTATTTCAAGCAAGAAGAAATATACTGAGATACACTACCACTTCTAATTGAATAACAGGAGACTGATCATCGCTTATGCTTGGTATACAAGTTCATCATTTCAGATGGACATATCATCTTGAGGGCGAGTGCTAGAAATAAGGACCCATCATCTTGCTGAAGTGGGCAAGAAATAGTACTGCATGATCATCATTAAAGCAGTCATATCAGTATGTGTTTTTGAACTTTATCTATAATTATATGCTTCCCCACAAATTAACATGAAATATATCTCCTTTTCCCCTCATATAAATTACTGTCCCATCTTTTTCTTCTTTCCTCATAACTCCCGGTTACATTAACTTGTAAAAAAACACCTAAGATTTTGAGTGAAACATAGTGCTATTCCTTGGAGTAAAAAAACAAACATTTGAGAACTAATCATCTTGATCCATAACATATATACAACCATTGAACATTCTTGTTCTATACTCTTAACTTTCTACAAATGAAATAAGTAACTCCAGTTCAGGAGTTTGAAGTAGTTAATGTAGATAAAGTTGCTAACAATCAATATCCCAACAATCCTACCATGAGAACACAAACTATAAATTATCTTATGAAAAATGTCATTAGAAATACAACATGTATTTAATTGTAATGCCATAACTGCCTAAAGCTATCAGCTTAGATTATGAGAGAACATCTTAAATCTTAGAAGTAAAAAAAAGCGTTCTGGAACCCATCTCTAAGTACTATATGACATATATTTGCATATAACATGCAAAGTATTCCATTGGAATAGGAATACATGATTTGAGTGATTCCAGTTACTCTTTTGGACAAAGTGGAAGAATGAAATAGATTCTGAAAAAGGGAACCAATTAATTCAAAAGAAATGAATCAGTGAAGGAGGGCACCTTTCAGTAGTTATTGATACACTTAGATTGTAAATGCATGATATGATATACAAAAAAAGAATCTACCTCATGCACATGATGTGCAAATATCAGTATGGTCAAATTGTTCCTAGTAGAACAAGTGATAAAGCAATATACATAGTTATTATCTGTTGAGGAATAGGCCTTTCTACATGCATGAAATAGGCCTTTCTATATGCATGAAATAGGCCTTTCTACATGCACTATGTTTTCCTTTTTCTGTTTTGAATTTGTTATGAAAGTTTACCTTTGGTGTTTGATTACATATGTGAAGTATGTGAGAATGCATTTTAGTGTTGTGTGCGAAATGGAAAATCTATGAGAGGGTGTAGAAGTTCTCACTGTTGCTTGGCCTAGGATTTATTTACTACATCAATTGATGTTAACTGCCCTAACATGTTCCTTTTGGAGACACATGAGCTAATTGTTGTTATGTGCTTCAGCAAATAATTTGTGTTTGTACTGTATTATCTCATACACAAAGGCTTTGGGTTGTCATTCTAACTCGTAACAGCTTTACATGGATACAGGATGCTACTTGTAGCAAGAAGTTTAATGTTTTATTGACTGGTTGTGTAATATAGCAAAAAAAAAGTAAAGAAAAAAAGGCCTAAATAGAAGGGGGGTCAGATTTGATACTGGCACCCCCTCTCATTAAACGAACCCTACAAACGTTGGGTCTGTCTTCCTGAAAGCACAGAAAAAAAATTTGATGGATAGGAAACTGGCGGGGAAGGAAGAGGAGTAGAGAAGAAGAAGGGGAAGAAGAGAAGAGAAGGAGAGAGGAAAGGGAAAACCGGAGCGCCTGGAAACCCTAGGTTGCGCCGGCGAGAGAGAGAGAGAGAAATCAAAGGGAGAAGCTGTCGGGGAAGGAGAAAGAGAAAGGAAGAAGGAGAGAGAGAGAGAGAGAGAGAGAGAGAGAGAGAGAGAGAGAGAGAGAGAGAGAGATGCGTACAAGAAAACAAGGGTTTTCCTGGGTCGCCGGAGTCCAAGCCATCACCGGAGATGACGCTGGCTCGGATCGACAATCCGGCCTGTCATTTTGTTCAGCACGTTGAGCTGAACAAAACCCCTAAGTTTATTGGAGAATCCGATGTGATCTTGACCATCGATTGAAGAGGGGAACGTCACACGGTGAAGATTGGAGGTTTTGCTACTAATCTGAACCAATCCAGCCCATCCAATGGTGGAAAATACACGAAAATGCATCTAGAAGGTAAGATCTACAAAACCCTATTCTTGATTTTGAGATTTTAGCTAAATCCGCACCATTCATGCTAAATTTAGGTTTTATGGATAATCCAACTGTCTATTTTTAAATCAAAGCTTAAGGATAAGTAATTAGGTGCCTAATGTTAGTAGAATTTAACTGAGATTGTCAATCGAGGCTAAAAACTGATCAGACAATCCTAGCCGTCTGATCGGGTACTGTTCACACAATAACCTCGTGATGTCGGATTGACAATCAAACACCACAGATGAGTTCTTCATCATCAAAAATGATAGAATGATTAGAATTATGTGAATTGGAAGTGAAACAGATTGGATAATCTAGGCCGTCCTATCACTATTCAAACAAACACCTTGTGATGTCGGATAAACGATTAGAGGCTACAGGTGGATTCTTGAACTGTGAATTAGCTTAGATATGATATAAAGTATGGAATTTGGATAAACTAATAAAAAGAAATTGAGTGATATGAACTGTTCATGATGCTCATTATATTAGTCTGATTTAAGAATACAATTATAGGTTGTATTGAAGACTATAGCATGAGAAATAACACCCAGCTCCAAACCAAGAGTTGATCTGGTTAAGAATCAAGGGTTAAGACCTCTGAATAGTGATAGTGACTTGCGGTCACTTAAGAAGAGTAGTGAATAGTCAATCCAGGGCCAATGACGTGGATTGGAAATCCAATAACTGTTTGTCATTAATTTAACTATCAACCAATAGCTAATGAAACACTCTTAGCATAGAAATAAGCACTGTCATTTCACTTTGTGACGACTAGTATCAGGGACTAACTTAGAGGGAGCTTCCATACTAAAAAAGCTAAGAGAAGACATAGAATTGTGTATCTAAATAAGTGTTTGTATTGTTGCATATGTGTGATTGATTAGGAGCGCCTATGCTATTTGCTTCAGAAAACCTGAAAATCTTCATTTGAGGTAGGTGGAATTAAGATTGCTATGATTTTTGCTATATATACATGTGTATATGAATTTTAAGTATTGAAATGAATCTTTTCTGCTTATACGAAAGATAAGATGAATGTGCATGCTGAAATTGAATCATGAATAAACGGTTCATGCATAAGCTATGCATTATTATAAACCATGTATGAGAAATGTAAGACTGATACCAGAAAATTGTGAAATGGCTCGTCAGAGCGAAAGGGGTCATTATGGTGTGGGCGGGCCACAGAGTCGTTATGATGTGGGCAGGCCTTCGGGTTGGATGAACTACCGGTTCCTAGTTGGACGAGCTACTGGTCCCTGGGATTTAGCCCCATTGTTTGGGGAGTTTGACGCTTTCTGAGAGGTCATTATGATGTGGGCTGGCCATGGAGTCATTATGATGTGGACGGGCCTTCGAGTTGGACGAGCTACCGGTTCTTGGCTGAACGAGCTATCGGTCTCTCAGGAGTAAAGCCTTGAGGTGTGTCTTTAAGTTTGGTGTGTCTTTGGGTTTAACCCACTACACCAAAGAGGATAATATTGTTTGCTGTGTACTTGATACACACAACAACGCGTTGGTATTTGATATGTTAAATGGCTCATAAGAGCGAAGACTGGTATCAGGAAATGTAAATGACTTGTAAGTTTGACATGTGATTGCATACTTTGCTTTTTAAAGAACGTGTTTCGTACTGATGCATTGGTATTTCTTCCATCTTGGCATGGATTCATGATTTTGATAATGTTAAATGATTTCAAGCTAAATGATAATTGAATTGTTGTTCGCATGATTCAGCATTGCTAAATTAATCTATATATAATTAGCATGATTTCCTTTTATATAAAATATTGCATCTTACTCTGCCTACACAAGCGATTGCTTGCTGAGGCATTCCTGTGGTTTGTAATGCCTCAGATACAGAGAATAGTAGCAGGTTTGGTATGCTAACAGTATCGCAGAACAAAGGACTTTCAAGGAATAGGAGGTGCTTACTAACAAGAGCGCGCCAACAGAAGCTTTGGAAGAAGACAGGTAAGAATTGGTCTTTGAACTGAAGCTATTGTATTAGAAATGAGGAAGAGACTGCATTGTATGTAATTATGTAAATTTGGAAGAATTATGTGGCTGAGTTGTACTGTGGAGGTTCTGGGTGTGTTGTGTTGAGGTAAACTGTCTTTGTTTTATTAGATGTATGAAAAGGAGACAGAGTCTCCAATTATATTTTAAAATTGTCAACAATGTTTATCAGGTACTTTGCAATGACATGCGTTAAATGTCATATGTTCGAAAAACAGAGGAAACTCTGCCGAATTTTTGGTAGAAATGAGTGCTCATTTCACCGAGAATCCTTATTTTTGATAGAAGAAAATGGCACTCGGGGCTTTTCAAAGTGAATTTGAAAGAAAAGATTTTCCGCTACATTGCACTATTTACAAAAATTATTTCAAGTTGGATCGATCTTGCATTAGAAATTAGTTTGTATTTAAAATCTCATTCGAAAACCCAGGTCGTCACAGGTTGTTTCTGTGATTATATCCATTTTTGTCTTGGCAATGTTGAAGTTCAGACTAACTAGTTCACAATTTTGTGTTTCTTGGGCTTCCAGGACTATAATTGAGTTTGGTGGGTAATATTTGAGTTGGATTGGCTAGTTATTATTTGGGTACAATTTTTCACTGCTGTTGATCTATTTTCTTTTTTTATTTTTATTGGATTTTGATCTTATTGTCTTTCCCTACTAGTTTGTCACTTGTGTACTAAATTGTCTTTTATCTAGAATTTTTTTATTTGTATTCAAAATAATGGGGCATTCAGTACTATGGTTATTTGGATTTTTAATTTCTCTTCTTCGTACCTCTATTTATGTTCATTTACCAATCAATGTAAAAGTTGAACCTGATAGGAAGTGGCCAATAATGGTTATATCTCACACACACCCTCATGTGGAAGGCCCTTCCTGGGCTCAACACATGGATTTGGTAATGAGGGGGTCGTAGGATTCAAACTCATGACCTTTTAGTTAGTAAGGCTCTAATACCATGTTGGTTTATGGTTTACCAATCTAGCTAAAAGCTCAGGCTGATAGGAAGTGGGCCAACAATAGTTATATATCTAACCATTTGCATGATTATTCTAGCTATTTGCTACTTCAGCTAAACTCTATTGCCAAATTTTTTTGTGTCATTATCTAACTATGAGATTATGGAAGTAAGAACTCTAGCATTTCTCCCCTTGATGATTGCAACTTTTATATTTCTATTGGTCTGAACACGTTGTCAACGATGTTTCCTACTTTAAAGCACAACTAAAAAGCATCATGTAGAAAAATAGTAACAGTAATATTCTAAAAATTCAGCTGTAGAGTCTTTTTTGATAGAATCCATAGGGAAGAAGTAGAGGTAGCTATCATCCATACTTTGATACTTCAAATATATTATTTTTATGCATCCTCTTATTGGTATGATATATTGGAGACATTTTTCAGATGCCGAGCAAAAGAAAGGAGAGAGTCCCTGTGACACCTAGTCTTGTTCATGGCGAAGATATGGACAGTGTGTCTGAAGACATTGTTGATGGAGACAATGGACCATACAATACATGGACTAAGGAACAAGAGGACTTTATCCTTGAAACACTTTATGATGACATCATAGAGGGGAGAATCATCGCAACATGGGGTATGCCAAAGGGTGTGGTGATTAGGGATTTGTTGGTTCGCTTCAAAGAGCGATTTGGAGTTGATTTAACAATGAAGAAATTGAATACAAAAATACGACCTTTCAAAAGCAAGTGCATGACACTTGCAAAGTTAAGGAATGAAGACTCAAGATTAGGGTGGGATGTAGAGAGAAATTGCTTCCTTGCAACTCCAGAGGTCATGAACACCCACCTCCAGGTAATGCACCACACCAATTCTATAATAATATACGTCATCTTTACAATGCCTTTACAAATGTTTGTGTATGTACAGTCGAATCCGGAAGCTCAGTGCTTATTTGGGAGGAATTTATGGAACTATGAGCACCTAGAGACAGTGTTTGGGGGGAGCATTGCCACCAGAGAATTTTTCTCAAGGATCAATAATTCTGTAAATGATGAAGGGCTTCGTGCATCGAGAATGGCTAGCAGTGAATATACACACCCAGTTGAGCAAGTATACAAACCAAATATGTCAAATGTGGATGTTGATGCATTTTACTCCCATGGCTCATATTATCGAGAGGAAGCTGAAGGGGACAATTATGGATTGCATGCGCAAGATCCATTTGAAAACCTTCCACAACCCCTTATACGCCAGGATACTTCCACAACATCATCCTCAATTCCCTTCTTAAAGACAGTTAACCCACAGCGAGCAAGAAGAAAAGGGAAGCAAGCTGGTCAATCATCATCCTCAACATGCAATGATCCTCCTCCATTCATTGATCCTTCCATTATATCAAGGGTGGAACGACTTGCAGGCATAGACAACTCCTCATGGATGACTGCATTGGATTCTTTGGAGGATCTGATCGAGATTGAGAAGGTTAAGGTGTATAGTATTCTCCAAAAAATGAACATAGGCTTCAGGGAGGGTTTTGCTCATTAGTTGCAAGATAGACAACTCTTGTATGTTAGGATGCACCTGTAGGTGTTTGGTGTTTCTAGAGAAACTATTTTAGTTGAAACTCTTTGGTGTGTATTTATATTGGATCTCTATATGTCATATTTATTATGGTTAGACATATATTATTCCGTACATTGAGGCCATGAATATTTAATTACACATTTATTGTACTGCCTTTATATGATTTGAACATTTACTTCTATATGCATGATGTTGTAATATGCATATTACAATTTAAAATTTTCATGGTTGTAAAAGTTGATTAATAAGTGTAACGCCTCACATGCATAGACTATGCACTAGCTCAACAAACAATTGAGACTTTGCCAAAAAATTTCTAATATATAAGCAAAATTTCATTACAAGATAATATAGGTTTCATGTGCGATAATATAGGGAAATGGCAGAAGAGGGACAGTGCAGCGCTACACGTAACAAAGAAGTACTTTGTGAAGTGCATAATATGCTAAGCATAGGCGCATCACACATACTAAGACATGTTATGCAATTTGAGGAGGATGCAACGCTGCATGTGTGAAGGCCACGTCCTGTGCGCACCTAAAAAAGTACTCAAGGTTACGAGGAATTTCTGTTAGTTTATGAAGAAATTGGGCCGAGATTCCAAAAATTGTATAGAATGCATCAATTCCAGTTTAGTAAGTTGGTTAATATTTTCCAAAACACCGGCCTCTTATCGAGTACCCGCTGGGTGACAGTGGAGGAGATGGTGGCAACATTTTTAATGATTGTTGGACAAGACTCAAGGTACGAACTAGCTGCGAAGGATCTATTTAGGTCCACTTACACCATCAGTACCAACTTCCACAAAGTTCTTTGCATAATCTTACAGTTGTACGGTCGCCGTATGGCTCTGCATGCAACAAAGGACCACCCAGAGATTTCAAACAATTATCAGAAAGACCATCATTTCATGGTAACTGTATCTGTATTTTGTAGTCTTCAATATAATAGATTGGGACATTGCAGACATAACATTCAATATGTGACATACTATTGACAGGGTTGCATTGGAGCTGCAGATGGGACATTGATACCTGTTAAGGTTTATGGCCTAGGTCCACGTGAATCATCAAAGTGGCGTACCAGGAAAGGATTCATTGCACAAAATGTTCTTGCATGTGGCAATTTTGACATGCAGTTCACATACGTGCTTGCTGGCTTTGAGGGGTCTACACATGACACTGCCATGCTAAAAGAGGCTCTTACAAGATGAGGAGCACAGTTTACAATTCCTGACAGTAAATCCATTATGTGTTTACATTTTTAGGTTCTACCTTGATGCCTTGTTCCTTAATCGCTGATGTGCTTATGGTATAGGAAAATATTTGCCCCATATCGAAAGACTATGTATCATCTAAAGGAGTTTGCCCAGGGAATGCAGCAACCACAAAATGCCAGGGAGTTATTCAACCTTCGACATGCATAGTTGCGAACTGCGCCCCCCTTTCCTATTAGGACACAAGTTAATCTTGTCAAAGCATTATGTGCGTTGCACAATTTTATGCACCAGGAACGCGTTGACGATACGTGTTCGGAAGAGGAGATGGGAGACAATCCTGAGTCTCCAATCTCCAATGACAATGAAAGCTGCAACTTCAACAGTGATTTAGAGGATGAAATTGTCACTGATGTAAACTTGGAGAGGGTGAATGCCGGTATGCATGTGTTACATCAGGATGAGATGGAGCTACAGGGTTTACAAACACTCATGATGAGCACAAACAATTCACAGAGCACATCGATACGTCCTACCCAGGAGGCTGCTCGTCGAGATGCTGCTGCTTGGCATGCTTCCATAGCACAGAAACTTTGGTTTGATTATGTTCATAGAAATAACCAATAGATGTGCGTTCATGTGCCAAAAAACGATGTATTGAAGCTTTGTTTTAGGATGTATTACTTGACTGCTTGATTTAATTAATGCTCGAATGCTTATATGAATTGTATATATTGCTAATAGCGCAAAATGTATGCACATGATATCTTATTACAGGAATGGAGGAAAACCCCAAACCCTTATGTGCATGCGGCCTAGGGCCTATGCTATTGCTCCAAGTACGATCGAAGCCCAATCGTGGCAAGTGGTACTTACGTTGTCCTACAAACAAACAACATACAGGATGGTTTTATTTGGCTTGATGAGTACATGCCCATTGAGCTACCACCCTTACCACCAATTGGGACAACAATGCGCCAAAGGGAACAGTGGGATGGGGGATTCGATCAAAATGTGATGTTGACGCCCACTATTGCATTACAAGATGGAGGCCAAGACCGTGTCTCTCTTATATTTAATTCCCCCTCTGCATCATTTAATGTAGTAGCATATGTCCATGGTGGACTTATACTTGTAATTATCATGCTTGTGATTGTGCCTTTGTTTATGTAAAACTCTTGGTTCTAACTTTCCTGCAATTACTTTTGCTTGTAATCGTCTACCTTGTAATTGTGATTCCTTTCTCTCACTACCACATGAGGGATTTGATTTCCAACAATGTCTACATATGGTAATTATTTTATCTCATATAACATATTTGAGTGTGTGTGACCATATGAATGTTGATTGGTGCTCTTCTATGAACTTCATATCGAGGTCTTTGACATGGCTAAGAGAGGAAGTTGAATCCAAGTGAGGTGGTACTGTATTTCCTATTCTCATACAAGTTTCTTTTATTTCTTTAACTTTATGTATTTGGAGCTAATGGATCATTATTGAATTTATTCAGTTTAGCTGAGTTCTCTGTGATTAAGCTCATTTAATGGCATATGTTTGAGATTTTCTGATGAAGGGGCACCATCTCCATCTTCACTGTTTAGCCCTTCCCTACATCCTAAGGTATAATTCTTGTATTTGGAAATTTTGTTTCTTGAAAGCTCACTCTCTAAATCATGTTGGCTCAACTCAGATCTGTGGTTTTGTGTAGGGCCAAAGGGTTTGATGGCAACTTGGATGGAAATAAAAAGCTTTGAATCATTATTTTATAAATATGATGGATATATTATTCCAGATACCAAGAGGTTGCTAGATTAATGTCCTTAGTTCTTAAGATTCAATGTTGACATGCTTAAGGAAGTGGCTGCATTATGCTGTTCAAGACGTGCCCACTACTAATTGTGGATTACACCTTCATGTTGAAAAATAGGTTCTTTGTCAAATTGGTTCTCAAAGACAGGGCTAAGCTTATGTTAGATTTTGTGAAATTTTCTGGGTAAAGTTTAGGTGTTATTGTCATAATCTTCTTGATGCAGGGATCTTGCTTTTTTGAATGCGAGACACACACAACCATGCATTGCCTTGAACCATGCCCCTGCTGACAGAGCTCATGCTATTGGGGTGGAATTAGTATCTTTTAACGAGGCTTTAGCAGCTGCTAATTTCATTTCACTCCATATGCCACTCATTCCTGCTACTAAGAAGGTTTTCAAAGATGAATCCTTTGCAAAGATGAAGAAGGGAGTACATATTGTTAATCTCATTGGGGTGGAGTTATTGATGAAGATGCTTTGGCGAGAGCACTTGATAATGGAACCATTGCTCAAGTTCTTTTTCTGCAGTTATGCTCGGGAATGTCAATTAGTTCCATGTTCTATATGTCAATTAGTATCCCTTGCTCGTCCATCTTATGTCAATGATGAATCCTTTGTTTATGCTATTTTTAATTAATGGGGCTCAAAATTAATGGCTAACCATTTGGATTGGAGGAGCCATGTGGCTTGTGTTTGTAACTTATCAGCTGAATTATTGCAATAATTCATAGAGATGTGATTGCCAACATCTTTGAGCCTATGCATGTTGGTTTCTCTAGATTAGTTGGGACAATTTCAGTTACTTTGAGACCTCACTATCACATCATGGTCATTTGTAAACATGTGTTCGTTGTTTATTGATGATAACATTTGTTACATATATATATATGATTATTGATACTTGCACTGTATTTACGTTTCAACTTCTTTGTCATGGTTTTGGTTTATGGATGACGTATCTGAACCTATGTTTATTGGCGAGACTCATTAAATTTGCACATAGAGATAAAATTCTTTGTTATGATTTTGCAGGACACAAAAGATAATCCTCCGTGCAATACACTCTTCATTGGTAACCTCAGAGAAAATATAGTTGAGGAAGAACTGAGGGGTCTTTTTAATGTGTGTGAATCTCTTCCCTAGAATTTAAAATGGTTGATTGTTTACTGCAAAGTTTGGCTTCATCCACTAATTGGCATCATAGAGCCAATATCGAGAGTGTTTGTCAACCTTGTTAATGCTGACTACGTTGCCAAGCAAAGAGGCCTCCGAATTAGTGAGGATAGTATTGTTATACTGTCATGTCCCCGGTATGATGTACTGGCATCCATTTCCCTTTATCAGACTTCTTGTAAATTGTGAAACTATGCAGCTGTTCCCTGTGTAACTATCTATAGCCAGTCATCTCAGCTTCAATGACTCACTGCAGTCAATGCATAAACAGAAAAATACTTGGAATGCCTATGTAACTCAATGGTACAAATTATGTTGTTCTTGGATTCAATTATTCTATTGTTTTACCTATCTTGATTACAGGTTCTATTTATAATTTTTCATGTGTAGATTTATGGTTTTGGCTTGCTCATAATTTAATGTGGTAATTTTTTGCTGCTATCTAGAATTTTTCAGATTATAATGATGCTCTTCAATGTGTTAGAACCAGTTCTTTTTCTTAATTATCATTGTAGTTTATTGTGTGCAGACAGGTCACCGTGGATTGCATGTTCCTTGAGTCACTACAGACAAGGGAGGAGCAGTTCATCCTCTTCATGCCAGTTGTTAGGCTGAACCAGTTGGGAAGGAAAGCCTGAGGTGATTTGACTGATTTCTGTCTCTTCTCCTCATCAGACTTGTGTGGATCTTCATTTCAGATGTCCATGGATCTCTTGAAGGATCTGATAGCATGAACACTATGAAGAGATCGGAAGGTGATATCAGGTTGCCTTATTGGGATGGTTGTGGGTTTCAGGAACTACATCTTCCAACTTCAGTTTGTTGCATATTTAATTTATGAGGTTGGCTAGTATCCTAATTCCTAAGAAATTCAATCTATGACCATGTCTTGAAGGAATTTTAGTTTGCTTCTCTCCTCTCTTATTCCGCATCTTTCTAGCCTTCAATGGGATGGTCATGTCAAATGGTGTCTGACTTACATCATATATAGTATTCAACTAGGTGTCCTATTAACTTAGCTAGGGGCATGTGGGTCTGTCTAGAGATCTAATATGATGTCTAGTTTGAGAATCTACTTGGGTTGCTATTAATTTTGAATAATATTGTTGAATGGTGTTCTACGGATAGCTGAGAGGAACAATGTATTATCTTCCCTTCCTAGATTCATTTCAAGGGAGGGCAATGCATACGTGTTTAGTATCTCCTAGTTCACTATGATAATGCTATGTGCTTATTCAACTAAATCTGGGATATGAAACGACATTTAAGTTGGTGTATATTTGCATACCGACACAAACAGACACATATGGTAACTATAGGTTTCAACAAGTACATGTGATTGTTGAGTAATTTGCATTTGAATTTTATCGTGCTTATTCATTTTTCCTTATTGTTTGATATTCATATGTATCTTTGCAAGGTGTGATGTTGGTTCCTTCTAAGGGCTTGCTTTTGGTCACACACGAGCCAAGTTCTGTAAGTACCATGCCTGGTTCCCACATTAGAGGTAGCACATTAAGAGCACCAGCTGTGGGAGATGAGGTAGGTGTCCTGCCACACGAGTCATTCCGAACAAGAGGAATGATTTACGTCTCTATAAAAGATGTACCACCTACAAAAGATTGTGGTGTGGGTTTCTTTGCATGCCCACGAAGGCCGACTCCTATTGGGACTCATGTCAATAATGGTGGGTGAACATGATTTGAACTACAAGAATACGAAGAACAATAATGGTGGAAGAGGATCTCCATTTTTTCTTCTTTCCATACCTAAGCCCATGTGAAGATACTTAAGCCCATGTTTGTACAAATATATTGGAAGATTACAGATACATAGCTTTATTAGACCATTCATTTAGTTTGTACAAATGCAGTGGAATATTGGAATTATTGTATCATTCTTTTTCGAAAATGTTATCTTTGTTCTTATTACAAAATTGAGTACTTGTTTGAATCAAACATTTAAATGGGATGTTTGTTCGTTTCTTTCTTAAAGCAAGCTCTCTCTCTCTCTCTCTCTCTCTCTCTCTCTCTCTCTCTCTCTCTCTCTCTCTCTCTCTCTCTCTCTCTCTCTCTTGCTGAGTTCACCATTCAAAATGATATTTTCTTTGAATACTAGTTATATCTTTACATTTGATTAGATAGGTGGGATAACCACAAAGATCATCAAAGAATGCCCGCTAATATATTTTCCACTTAACCTCTCCAAATCAGGAATTCTTGTAGTATCAGTCCTTTAAGTAAATAAAATTAAAAAGATCAACTAAGAAAGAGTGCCTTTTGTATACTTTGAATGCTTGTAAAATTAAATAAATATGCACTTACATGTGGGACTATCGTATCCAGTGATCCAAATCATTCACAAGTAGGATGAAATTTATTCACCATGCTCTGGGATGTCAAATGGATGGCTTAAAAAGTTTATAATATCTTTATGATACTTGTAGACCACGACCTACCCAAACCAGGATCAAAAGATGACACTTGTTATGCACGGTGCAGATTGATGTAAGAAATCATTTTTAACTTTAACACCCATCAATGAGAATTTTTGCATGTTAATTCTTTGCCTAGTCACATCTTCATAACATTTAAGAGTGGCCTTTCATGTTAAAGCATTCTTCTAGATTTCCTCTAAAGAGCAAGAGTATGTCATATGAGTATTTACATGATACATGTAAGGTCCATTAGCAGAGAATTTGGCATGCAATTCACATACATATTTCAGATATCACCAAAGATATCACCAGAAATATCACCAGAGATATCACAAAACAAATGACACATATCTCAGATATCACACAAGATATGACAGAACAAATGCCACATATCTCAGATAGCACACAAGATATCACAGAACATATGACACATATCTTAGATATCATAGAAGATATCGTAGGAGATATCACAGGAGATGTGCCAACAAAAATGTCAAACATATGTCGTTAAATAAACCCCCCTTAAAGGGTTTGTTTGTGGGTTCCTTATGCACTAGATGGACATTGTTTTATTAACATATTTTCATGCCAATAGTAGGGTATATCAAATCCCTGGGAAAATGACAAACCCATGCATGCAACTAACGCATACACTACTGCCAGAGGGACTTTTCCTGGTGAGATATTTTCAAAACCCTAGTTGCTAAAAATCGATACAATAGAGGTAGGGTTAGAAGGAATGGAGAAGATGGGGAGTAGAAAAAGTTCGAGAGAGAGAGCTTGCGATCGGAGGGGGAGGGAAGTTTTCCCTTTTTCAACTCCACCACCGACCTTCTTCTCCGGTGGTGTCGGCATCGGAGTCGGATCTTATAGAGGCATGTAGAAGGGGGTGCCTTTATAAAAAAACAACTCCTTGTATTTTGGCCTCTCTAAATTACCAATTTGCCCTTCTAACTTAAACAGCTCATAACTTCTCTGTTTGAGCTCCGTTTTTTGCATTCTTTATACCGTTCAATTCCTCTCGATGTGTACTTTCTTGTTTATTTTTAGTTTTTAGAACCAATCTCTATACATAAAATTTTTAATTTAATTTATTGCTAATTTATTATTTAAAATTTGAGGATATTACACCATGGATGTGGGTCATTGACCCTAAAATCACATAACAATGTAGTTCCAAGTGTGTGAGAAATTTCATACTAGAAGACTTGAACAAAGTTTTTTTCTTCTTCTCCTTTTCACAAAGAAGTAAAAACCTTTAAGAGAACTTTATTTTGTTCCTTTCCCTTTCCTTATCTTGTTTAGCAAAAAGAGGAAACATGAAATACATATAATTATTACAAGTAATACCTCTATAAATTTCATTTACAAACTATTGAATCACTTAATTTATGACTAATTAGGAATTATTTTTTATTTTACAAGATTAGGGTTACGAGAAAAAATTTATGCATTTTCAGTTATTTGAATCTCTAAAAGGAAGCTAGTTTGTTATTCAAATAATTTCTCAAACCCACATTTTGAAAGTGACATGGGAGCATCTAAAGTTTTTGAGATTAGTGATGGATTGAAGAAGATCAATGGCAATATATGTGATCTAGCCTTTAAACGATCAAGATCTCGCTAAATATCTCTTGGATCATGGTACCTTAAGTGTGATTGTTCATGTCTGTGAAGATACATTGTTCAATGGTTTGGATTATTCAAAATTAACATTTTCAAGCCATAATCAAAAGATGCCTATTTCACCCTTTATTGGACGTTTTGGATTGAATCAAGATAATTCCATAGGAGATGATGATTTGGACATTCCAGAACTACACCTTGGTAATTAAGAAAGGATCAACCAAGGGTTTTTCAATATAATAAGTAAAAAAATTTCCCTTTTTAAGGTGGACTTGGTCAAAGATTCTTACCTTTTGATTTTAGAAAGTTTTAGCTAGGGAGATCTAAAAGCTCAATAACTTAAGAATTTCTATTGTAATACATTAGAGGTTGTTTAGAGATGTTTTTGACTTCCTAAGAAGAGCGCTTGCTTAAGAAGAGGGGAAAAGATGCTTTTTAGAAGGTGGCATTCTCATATTTACTAGGGGACAATTTTATACATTAGAAGGAAGGATTGAAGAAGAGGAAACGGACATTCTTTCTTATAGAGGATTGTACTTCATCAAGGAGACATCTTTTAAGAGGAGGAGGTTGGAAAGATGGTTTTCTAATAGGAAATCATACATCACATAAGGAGTTTTTAGACATTCTTCTAATACAGGACATATGTAACGTGTTGGCTTTAGAAGCAAGTTGGGGGGGGGGGTGCGCGGAAGAGAAGACACATTATATAAGTGGAGGACAGCTTTTCCAAGAGTAATTGAAGCAAGAGACAATTTTTTTAAGGAAGGAGAACACCTCATTTAGTAAAAATGTTATTATTTAGAAAGAGTGGGAGCATAAAGACATATTAGAGGAGGAATTCACTTAATTGGCAAGTTATGAGATGTCTTCCCAAGGGGAATGCAAGAGAAAAGTGGGAAGTTCTTATTTAAGGGTGCTTGGATGGATTTTAGAAGGGGGACTTCACAAGGCTTGGGCATGTTCTATGTAGAGGAGTATTCTAGGTTTTTTACCTTGGAGTTTCTCTTCTCTTTGGTGAGTGACACATTAGAGAGAGAGCTTTGGTTTGGAGTAGATTCTAGAGTGCAAAAGACTTGGTGCATGACACATTGAGGAGCTGCTAAGTGCTCATCTTGAATTTGATTCTGAGAAGTTTTGTTGTAGTTTTCTTTATTTTCCTAATGTTATTGTAATAAGTTAAGAATTGATTTTAATAAAACTCATTTTTTCCTTTGTTCATCTTTGAGTTTAGTTTGTATTTTGATTTTAGATTTTATGCTTTTGATTCTAGATTATAATATATATATATATATTTATTTACTTTCATGATCTAAAACTTGTTTATTCATTTTATTATAGCATAGTTTAGAAGCTATTTTATGCTTAGCTTAATTTACGATTAAGCAAAGTTTACAACATTTCTATGATGGATTTTCACCAATCTTAGGCATAACTAAAAAATGTTCTAGCCTAAGCTAAGTTTAGGCACCCATTTTATAATTTATTTTGTGATAGTTTTAGGTGATATTTTTGTTAATTTTAGGATGTATTTTTTCATATTGTAGAAATGTGTTTTCTGATGGTTTCTACAATGTATTTTTCTCTATAGTGTTAGGTTAATTTAGGACGTTTTATTTCCATTACATTAGCATGGTCGAAATAGATAAATTTTCTAACTTGATTAGATCCATCACAATAAGTAGCTACCTTGTCCACCTAGGGTGAGGATGAAGTCACGTTAAATTAGTAATTTCCTTATTTATGAATTATCATTAGATTTAAAGAGAGCAAATTATCAATTTTTATCGTTAGACATATAGTTACTACTCTTTGAATGGAAACTATGATGTAAATTTTCTAGTTTAGGGACTGACTATAGTACGTTATTTAGCTTGATGTTTGAATGATAATTATGGATTCTTAAATAGTTTTTTTTATTAAAAATATATGCTATGTTTTGGATACATACAAATTAAGCTAGGTAAATCATTTGAATTGAGGAAATGATTAAATTAGAGCTTTTAATGCATGTATCTTCAATGATATATTATCATCGATGTTATATTAACATGTGATAGTTAAATCAATAATGCTTATATATGAATACTCATAATCATTAATGTGGTGGATTTTGCAACCTTAAATTTCATTATTTGGTGAATTTATCCTTTTAATAATTAATTTGACCATTTAATTTACTTCACATTGCTTGGTTAGGTTAGAATAATTTCAATTAGGATTCAAATTAATATTCCTAAGTTTTAAATTGAATCTTCGTGCGATCGACTTGTATTTGCATAACTATACCTCAATAGATCAATGCACGTGCAATACTTAATAAAACAAATAATTTGCTAGGGGCTCAAAGCAAAATTATTTTTTTTTATAGGATCTAGGTTAGATCTTTTACCACTTGTTGTAGTCTAAGAATCATGCACGCATTTAGAATTTAAGAATTTTTAGTTTTTTTTAGTGCATCATTTATATTTGCATATAATTAGGTTTTTTGCATATTACTCCTAATTCCTATGATTAATTTGCTACACATTATTTTTTGTCATTTCATGAATTTGGTGAAGGATTTGAAGGAGTTGAGTGGTCTTTCACTTTGATAATTAAATCTATTCAATTAGGGTAGTTTTTTTATAGTGGAATTGCAGTGACATATATTTTTATTCTAAATCATAATTCAAAGGTTGTCATAATGTAGGTTAAGGGTGAATGATCCTTTCTTGGAAGTGGAGATCGTATGTGCATGGATTCACCATTGTGGGAGAAGACTTTATCTAAGACTTTATCTAATTCCTTAGTGTTAAATTAAAACTTGCATATTTGTATGGTACATAATTTTATATAGATTGCATTCATATTGATGTGTTGCCTATTTTCTAGGATTGTTTGCATTAGAAGCACCTACTTGACAAAGGGTAGCCTAAGCTCAATTATAACTACCAAGACATAGGGTACATAAGTAATTGCATTAGTTTCTTGCTTGTTTGCATTTTGGGTCTCATTTACTTGCTTTTTGTATTATCTACATTTAAAGAGTTTCAAATTTGCATATAGTTTAGGATGGCATTTTAGGTTTATAATCCACATTGCATCACCAGTTGGTGTATGCAAGGTTGTTAATCCCTGTACCCCAATTTCCCACCTTTAGATATTGACATCAAATGAACCATTAGGTGGGGGTCATGAAATCACATTGATTTAGATAAGCCTACAATGGGAGACTAAGTAACAGATGTCAAGGCCTTAAAGACTACTCTACATTGGTTCAATGCAATACACCCTCATGTATAGTGTTACCACTCACTAGTATAGATCATTTTGAGTTGAAACCAAGAGTTATCCAACTATTGCTTTCATGCTATGGTTTATATAAGGATGACCCCTATCATCATGTGAAAGAATTTCTTGACATAAATGGTACCTTTGAATATAGAAATTTTTTTGATGATTCGATTAGATTAAGACTATTCCCATTCTCTTTAAAAAATAAAGCAAAGGCATGGCTTAATTCTTTAGAGATAGACTCAATCACTTCTTGGGAGCAACTAACTAGAAAGTTTTTGAACAAATTATTTCTTGTCCACATGACCAATACCCTCAAAAGAGATATTATCAATTCTCAACAAAAAGAGGGCGAGCATTTCTATAAATGTTAGGAACAGTGGAAGGATTTATTATTCAAATGCAGCCAACTTGGTTTTAAAAAGTGGCAATAAGTATAATACTTTTTATGAAGGCTTCACTCCTTAAAACTAATGCACGAACTATGCCACTAATGGAGGAACATTCATGACCAAGAGAGAGCATAAATTTTAAGACATTAGCTTAAAACTTCCAGCAATTAGACTATTCTACTTAAATGGAGAGAAATTCACAATGTCTTAAAAAGAGCTACATGTATGAGATAGGAACCACTTAAGACTTGTACACAAAGATAGACATATTGGCACGTAAATGTGGATTAAATTGATAATCTAGCACAAAAGTTCTATGCTTTCATGTTTGCTAGAGGACCATTTATGAAACATCCACATGTGGTTTGCTCCAATCCATCACACTCTACTATCTCTTGTCCATCTAGCTCCACATTCCCTGAGTATTTCTTGAAGTAGGTACATGCATTTAAAAACCCTAGCAATAACCCATATTCTAAGAGCTATAATCTTAGATGGGTTAGGCATCCCAAATTTTCATGGTCAAAAAATCACCATCAAGGAGGTCCACTCGAGATCCCTCGTACCCAACCTTTTCATAGTACCCTAGTTATATAATAACCTCCACATTCTTAGCATTTTTCTCCATACTTGAGGAAACCTAAAATTATTCGTGCAAAGTTCACTCCAATTTCATAATGAGATAAAACACACTTTGCATGCCAACTCCCAAGCTATTAGAAAATTAGAATTTCAAATGGGTCAACTTTCTATTGCAATTAGTGAAAAGGACAAAGGTAAATTTCCAAGTGGACCCATACCTCTCTAAGGGACAATTTTTAATTGGTTCAAATGATCCAAAATATAATGAACAAACTAGATTTATTAATACCCTTAGGAGAGGTAAACAAAAATATAACAAAGCAGTTATGACTATGGAAACTCAAGAACATGAGGCGGATGAGAATAGCACAAGCTCTTAGAAAGGAAAGGGAATATGTCTAAAGTCCTTCACTTCTTATAAACCTATTCATGAGGCATTCTATATACCTAAAGCTTTATTCCCTCAAATTTTGCATGTGGCAAAGAAAGGAGCAAATTAGTGAGAAAATAAATGTATTTAAACAAGTACATATAAATATTCCATTACTCAATGCCATTAAAGAAAGCCCTTCTATGTCAAGTTTCTTAAACATCTTTGCACAAAGTAAGTGTAAGCTTAATATGTAGAAGAGAGCATTCCTTGCCAAGTAAGTTAGCTTGATTATTCAACAGAACACCCTACCTAAGTTTAGGGATCCAAAGTGTCCTACTATATCTTTTGTCGTTGGGACTACACAATGGATATGACATTGTTAGATCTAAGGGCAAGTGTTAACCTATTGTCATATTCTATCCATGAGCAATTAGGTCTTAGCAAGTTGAAACTAACTATTACCATGTTGTAGTTAGCAGATTGATCAATTAAAATCTCTCATGGTGTAGTTGAGGATGTATTGCTATAGATTTTATTGTCCTTAATACCCAACATGTATTGATTTCGTAGTCAAATTCCTATCATTTCTTGATGCCTTTCTTAGCCACATCTAATGCGATCATCAAATGTAAGAATGGTGTTATGAAGTTGTCCTTCGATGATACAAAACTCAAGTTAAATGTTTTTAATGATGGACAATAACACATATTTTGAAGATTCATTTATGGTTAACATGATCGAGAGTCTAAGACATGACAAATTCATACCATTCTCTAGTTTTGGTCCCCTCAAGGCTTGCTATCTCATTTTGGATTAGATTTCGACATAGACAGTGTCATTTATGAAGTCAATGTCTTATGTGATGCTACATTGCTAATGGATACTTCTAAATGCAAGACAAAGCAGAATATTTTCCACTTCCCGAGACTACACTCATTCCATCTATTGAAAAACCACCAACCTTGGACCTAAAAACTTTACTTGAAACTTTAAATATGCAATTTTAAGCCCTTTTAATACCTTGCCTATTAACCTTAATAATGAACAGGAAGGTAAGAGACTTGATGTTCTTTTACAACATAAGATAGCTTTAAGATAGATAATAGCTGATATAAAAAGTATAAGCCCCACCATCTGTATGCACCATATTTAGCTTGAGAAGAATGACAAACCTTATAAGGAGATACAGAGATTGCTTAACCCTGACATGAAGGAAATCATGAGAACTGAGGCATTAAAACTACTAGATGTAAGCATCATTTATCCATATCTAATAGCACTTGGGTCAAACTAATTCAAGTTGGTCCCAAGAAATTTGGAGTCACGGTAGTACGAAATGATGATAATGAGTTAGTATCAACTTGCATGATCGCTAGGTGGCAAGTGTGTATTGACTACCATAAATTGAACTTGATCACTAGGGAAGATCATTTTTCTATATCATTCATCAACCAAATGCTAAAGGTTAGTTAGACATGAATATTATTACTTCCTAGATGAGCACTCTGACTATAGCCAGATTCTTATTGTATCAGAGGATCAAGAGAAGACCACTTTCATTTATCTTTTTCGAAAATTTTCCTATCGTCACATGCCTTTTGGGTTATGCCATGCATCTACCATTTTTCGAAGGTGGATGATGAACATAATTTTTTATATGGTAGACTATTTCCTAGAGGTGTTTATGGATGATTTCTCACTATTTGGATTGTTATTTGATCAATACTTAGACCATCTCACGTTAGTATTGATTAGGTGCCAAGAGAAAAATCTAGTCCTTAACTGGAAGAAATGTCATTTTATGGTGAAAAGTTGTATAATACTTAAGCACATTATATCACGTATTGTGATTGTGGTTGATAGGGCTAAAGTGGATCTTATCTCCAACCTTTTGCCACCTCAAATGATGAAGGCGATTTGTTCATTTCTATGTCACATTGGTTTTTATTTTCCATTCATCAAAGACTTTAACAAAACTTCTCAACCCCTATGTAACCTACTTGTTAAGGAGTCCATATTTAACTTTGATGATTATTGCATGTGAGCATTTGAGTGTCTCGAATCAAAATTGACCTTTGCACCCATTATTTGAACACCTAATTGGAGTAGACCTTTGGAGATCATGTGTGACACTTCTAATTATGTGATTGGTGTTGTTTTAAGGTAGCCCATTAATAGATTACTCCATGTGATTTGTTACATTAGTAGAACCCTCAATGATATGCAAATCAATTATTTTCACCATGGAAAAGGAATTGTTAGTAGTTGTGCTTGCTTTGAATAAGTTTAGATCTTATTTATTAGGATCATGTTTATTATATATTCAAATCATGCTGCATTGAAGTATCTTATTTCTACAAAAGATGTAAACCTAGATTAATACTATGGATTCTACTACTATAAGAATTTGATATTGAATTTGTAAAATATAGTAGCAAATCACTTATCCTTATCTAGGCTAATTGTTGAGTCTACTAGTGAGTAAGTGCCCACTATTGAATCTTTTCTAGATGAGCAACCAATGCATATGTCTCAACTACCTTGGCTTGTCAATATAATGAACTATCTTGCTACTAATCAGATGCCATCACATTGGAGAAAACTAGATAGATCATGATCATTGGGGATGATTTGTACTTGTTCAAGTACTTTCCTGATCAGGTCACTAAGAGATGCATTCAAGATAGTGATCATCAAAGTGTCATCTCCTTTTGCCATGATCATACATGTGGTGGTCATTTTAATGCAAAAGAGATCGCTACAAAGAGTTTGCAATGCAAATTCTATTAGCCTACTATTTTTGGGATTTTTATAACTGTTTCACCTCATGTTACTATTTTTAGAAATTAGGGAGCATGGGACATAGGAATGTGATGACCTTAAATCTTATTATAATTATTGAGCTTTTTGATGCTTGGGGCATCTATTTTATAGGTTCATTTTCTAATTCTTTTAGAAACTTATATATCCTTGTGAAGTAGATTACGTATTCAAATGCATATGGGCAGTACTATACAAGACCAATAACCACATGGTAGTGGTCTAGTTTTAAAAAGAAAACATTTTTGCATGTTTTGGCATTCCTCGAGCTATTATTAGCGATGGTGGAAAATATTTGTACAACTAGATTTTTGAAAGCTTAATGTGAAAATATTATATTACACATAGAGTTGCAACTCCCTACCATCCACAAACTAACATGCAAGTAGAGGTATCCAAATTAGGAAAATTAAGCAAATCTTAGAGAAGACAATAAATCCTATTAGGAAAGATTAGTCTTTAAGACTTAGTAATGCACTACAGAGGACATTAGGAAAGATGCCTATGACATCTCAAAAAAGTATAATGACTAAATGAAGATGGCACATGAGAGGAATATTTTATGAAAATCTTTTACCTATGGTTAGAAAGTCCTTTTATAACTCTCGATTGCATCTTTTTCTAGAAAAATTAAGATCTTAATGGATGGCCCTTTCATAATTCATGTTGTTTATCCTCATCAAACTATCAAAATTTAGCCATTTAACAGTTTGTACTGCTTATCCTCTTCGGGCTATCAAAATAGAGAAAAATGGAAAAGTATTCAAAGATAGTGGTCAATAGTTGAAACCATTGTTAAAATTGCGAAACCCTAAAGTGGAGGAAGTTTATTTTAGAGGATCCTATTTATAAGGATTGACTCATGCATGTTTGTTATATAGTCTAAGTTTAGGATAGAGTTGAGTTAGTAGTGAGACTTGCATATGCATTCATGCATTCATCATTGTGCATTATTTGATCATTGGTTCGATTGCATAAGAATTTCCATAAAGATATATATATATATATATATATAGCATCATATTTGGCATACACATCATTTGGGTACACTTCTTCTCACCTTTATCTTTTAGCTTTATTATCTTAGTTAGCCATGGTGTCCAATTCTATACATTGAGGACAATGTTTGATTTAAGTCTACGGGTAGGGTACTTAAAAAATTGATGTGTTTATTATAGGTTTTTATAAATTTTGAAGTCAAATTTTTTATTTTCTTTAGGTTTTATACAATAAGTTCCTTTGCAATGATGAGAACTAAATTATCGATATATTTTTTTAAAAATTAAGTGTTATCTTTGGACTTTAGCTCATTTTGCACGCAATTGGTTCATCTTGTTACCCTTTTCTCTAGAGTAAATTGAACTTAGAACACTTACTACATATTAGTCACATATACATAGTCTAGGTTGAAGGGTGAGTATAACATAGAAATCCCAAAGAAAATTATTAGAGACTTATAACCCATGTGAGGGTAGATCCATTCTTCCTTTGTGAGGTATACATAAATTTATATTTTTCTTTAGTGAACATTAATTTGTAGCTAGTCTTATTATCCTTTGTTCTAGTCAACTATTAAAAACTATCATTCAAAGCCTATATTGGATATCTCTTGAGTTTATAGACACATTTAAGTCATATGAAACCTAGGAAATGATAAAGATCATTCTTGACTAAACCAGAGCCTATAGCCCACCCTAAGTTATTTTGTGCCAGTTAGCCCTTTGAGCCTTTACATTATAGCATGTCTTGTGAGCCAATTAACCATTACTTATATTAACCAGACGATATATCCATTACTCATTGTGTTCTGAAAACATATAGAGATGGTTGAAAAAATAACTTGATGAAATTATATACATGCTTCCTAAATATTTGAGCGACAACTTAGAGATCCATTTGAATGTCTTATTGGCCAGCTTAAAGATCTAAATGGATCTTCTAAATTATCTAATGCTCTAAACACTACATGAGTGCTTCTTCAATCAGTGTCTAAATGCTTCTTCATGCTGAGACAAATGGATCTTCTAAAGTGTCTAATGCTCCAAACTCCTAGTTAATGCATTTGTGACTAGATTACATCTGATTAAAGCTAACACCTAACTAGGTTTGATGGGAGCTAACCCACTTCAATCTAACTCCACTTACATCTAAATAGAGATAACATTCAAGGTAACATTACATCTAAACTAAGATACAACTAAAGATTTCATGGAACCAAACAAACTCAATACATCTAATCAAGAATCAAAACCCCTTTACATAGATGTTGTTGTTGCTTATTCGAGCATCAAGTGTGACATAGCCGAAAACATTGCAACCACAAAAACAAAGATGATGAATAAAGGAAGCTTGTTCGGATCTTTAACAGTAGCCAAAACCCTTCCCTTTGAACACTACATAAAGCCCTCTTTCTTTGACCTCACCTAGATCCCTTTCAATAACTTTTACATCCCTTTCTCTCTCAATAACAACTACAATTCCCTCTCCTTTGTACATTGTAGCACTCCTTTCTATCATTGAACCATCCTATGCAATGAATAGGTTTGTCAAAATGAAAAAAATCACATTCAATTGATGCCTACTTTGGGCATATGGAGAACACTCAATTTGGATTTCCTACCCTCCTTGAAATATATAAAATCATCTAGGTGAAAACTGATGAACATGAACAGATGCTATTGATTAATGGAGGTGAAATCCATGGCGAGTTGCAAACAGCCTAAAGGTGAGATGGAGCCAATTTGAATCACAACCACTTAAAGATAATCTTAAGGGGAGAAATCTATCGAGATACAAGCAGTGTATAGGTGAGATTTATGGGATAATTGCACACAACAATAGGGGAAGTGGGTTTTAAAGGGGCATTAAGGTTGAAATTATAGGTACTAATACAATAGACAAATGAAAAAGGAAAAAATCTAAAAAAGAGGAAGTTGAATATATAAAGAGTCCCTTTTTTGGGGCTAAAGTGTTTTAAGTTAGCAGTTTAAGGGATTGTATTGTACTTTTTCCAAATAAGAAAAAGGGAAGGTGAATGTATTAAGAGTCCTTTAAAAAAAAAAGGAATAGTGATACATAAGCCCCTTACTAGATGGTGAGAAGGTTTATAACTCTAAGTGGGCTCAAGTTTGGAATAATCCAAAACATTCATTGTTGGCCTTGACGTAGATGAGCCATACTCCAAAATTATCCATTAGATGATTCTAGCAACTCTTTCTTTTACTTGTAAAATGGCTGATGAAACTTTTGGGCATTATTTTATAATTTGAGAAAATAGTAACTAGGATCATCTAACAAAGGAGGATTTCAGGACACGACAACATTGTGAATTATTAGATGTTTAAAAATATGAACCCACTTAGAGTTAGTAGAGTTACAGCCATTCTTGCCGTTTAGAGAGGTCTCCAAAAGGAAAACCAAAGCAAGGGATGCCTATACGATTACCTACAAACCGCAAAGGCACTGGGGCCATCGAGTCCCTTTCCAGATGAAGGACATTATGGTCATTTTGATATAGCCGTTCAAAGTCCCTGTCTCTTCCCTCGCCCCGAGCCCTAGCGCCCCCTTTGCCGCAAAACCCTACAGTCCCTTCGTTCTTTCATCATCGTCTTCTTCCTCCTTGTTACTGATTTACCTCTATACGTAAAATTCTCTCACTCTGTTTGATCACCAACACCAACATAGTCCCTTCCTTTTGACCGGAATTCTAGGGTTTCGATTCTCCTTCCAATTCTCCTTAGTACATTGTCTGGTTACGAACTGTAAGCATGATGTATGCCGACCAGCAACAGCAACAGCAGCAACAGGGTGGGGATTTTCACAGAGGTCCTCCGCCGATGCGACAAACTTCGGCTTCTTCCACCAATATCCCTCTGGAGTATCTTCATTCCAATGCCGCTCCTCCTTACGAAGGTAAATCAAAAGCTTCTTTTTTACGCTTTTATTACCATAACTTTCAAAAACCAGGCTCTCCCATGATTAATTACTTTCTTTTACATTTTTTGCTCAACTGCTTAAGTTCGCTTTTATTTGTCCCTCTACATTGTGAACAACAGAGTTGCTAGTATATGCGGGAATTGTGTGCCTTACAAAGAAGCTAAGATTGTTATAAAGAATGTGAAACGATGTCATTTTGTTGGATTTGATTAGGTGGAAATGCATGGAAATCAATCGAAATGGGATACTAGCTTTCTATGATTTCAGCTGTTTGGTTTCATAAGAAAATTTAATTTGAGACTGAAACCCAGTTTCAACTAGAAGGCCTCACTTTTGGGCAAATCCATCACCCTCGTAAATGTGAAATTTTGTTCTGATAGAAATTAAGTGAGTGTTGGAAATAGAAATGGCAAACTGGAGAAATCTATTTCCAGCGGATACCTCTTTCTTGCTAATTCGAATGTGCTTTAGTATATGAAAAATAACATCTAATTTTCTTCTTTCTATGTTTTTATTTGTTCTTGTCCTATGCTTTGCAGCACATGGAGATAGTTTTGCTGCCAAAAGAGTTAGAAAGCTCGTTCATCGGCGAGCAGTTGATTATACTAGCCCAGTTGTTCGTTACATGCAGGTGAACCTTTTAGGTTGAAGCAAATTTTCTGCATACATTTTTGGACATGTTTTCTTCTTTTAGCATTCCAACAGTTATCTGGTGGATGTTTACCTTGTTCGGATGGGATGCAATCTATCCAGTGTCTCCTTCTTTGCTGATTGATTGCTAGCTTCTTGTGTTGAAGCATCTCCTCTATTATTGATCGATATCTAGATTCTTTGATGAAGATTTTTTTTTTCTTTTTTCTCTTCGATGTTACTTTGCTGATCTCTGTTTGTGTGTGAATAGGACAGCTTTCTAGAAGCCATTGCAGCTCTGATACTGAGTAATGCGCCTTTTGTCATCGAATTAAACAAGAATGCTGTAACTTGCTGCTGTAAACTTCACTGCTTTAAAACTTCGCTTAGTGTGAAACTTCACTGCTGTAAAACTTACTGTTTCCAGGGGAAGAAGCAACAAAAGACATGACTTTCTCTTCTTTGTACTAGAAATTACCTAGAAAAGTGTTGTAACGTGCAAAACCCAATTTATCAATGGTTTTACAGAGAAAAACCGGAAAATGCAGTTAAAACAGAGCATAAACTAGAGAAAGAAAATGCCAATTCTGTCTCTTATAAAAATACTGATCTAGAATGATTTGCATGTATATATAGGCTTCTCAAGATTCCATCTGAAATAAGAAATAAGACTCTTAATAACAAAGGACTTCTAACTAAACTTGTCCAGAAATTAGAAACTCCTATAAGACTTCTAAGTTCTAACTAAAATTGTAACCCATAAGTAACTCCTGAAAGATTTTTAGTTCAAATAGAAAGCTTTCTGAAAACAGCCACTCTAGGAAAACTCCCACAAAGGAAACTGATTTTCTAACTAATTAAACAAGTTAAACTTTTCTGAAACTTCCTTTAGGAACTTGTCATGGCCCAAGGTAAATTCAAAGAAATTTAATATTAAATCTAATGCCTAAAGGTTTATCCTAATTTCCATGATCTCTCTCACCTTAGGAGTTGTGACCTAACTCTATTTTGACCCTCACTAACAGGGCTGTAGTGATTCCATAGATTAACGGTGATTGTTGGCTTCCTTGGAGATGTGAACTTATCCACATTAGTGGTTTTGTATATGTTTGGTTTCTTGATTCTTTGTCAAACATCTGGAGTAGTGGTTTGCCCTTGTTACAAATTATGGAGTTTTGGGGCTTTGACGGCTGTGTTAGTGGCTAATGACTGAAAAACCATGATATCCAAGCAGTTGGACTTTAGAAGCGTGTGCTGTATAAAACTTAGCCATTTTAGAGAGAGGATTTTTCTTTTGTAACTGATGATATTTCTAGAGAGAGAATGGAGATTGTGCGAGTTAGCTCCAATTGCACAGCTTTCTCCTAAAACCCCCCTTTCTAATGAGCGAACATATAAACCCCCTTGACTTTTCTTTCTTCTTCCTCTTGCTACCACCATCTTCGAGCTTGTAAGTTGGAGCGTTTGCTGCAACTGTTGCTAGAGATTGGGCTTTTGGCCCATCGATTGGCCTTCTTTCATATATCTCTCAAACATACACTAGGATAGCGATCTTTGTTGGGTATTTTTTCAAGCATACACAAGGGTAGCGACCTAGTTAGGCAATTTTCTCACTCAAGAACATGTAGTCGCTATTGTTTTGTCAACACTTGTGTTCTTATGTTTGATCTTGCTTTGTTTTTTGGGGATGATCTTGTCTATTTTTTTGTTGGGTTCTTCCTTTCTGCTTGTTAGGGTTTGTGCATGTTAGCATTGATGGGTATATTTGAACTTATTCTAACTGGTGAAAGTGAATGGACTTCTACGAATACATTATATGCTGCTGGGGCTATACCAGGTAAATATCCTATTGGGCTCAAACTTCCAAATACGAGACTAATATATCTTTGTATGGATGCCTAAAGACAAGCCCATAATGCAACACTTTCTGTTACATTTTATGTCAACATGGATGAATCGTTTTGGCTGGCACTATTTTTCTTTTGTTATCTTTGCAACACCATGGATATCAGTGGTTCACCATACATAACCATGGGTATTCACAAAATGACTAAACTTTTTGCAATCCCAATAAATTCTCAAAACCATTGACATCCATTCCAAACTACACATCACCGCAGTTGGTCCTAGAAACAAACAGCTAGAGAACTAAAGTAAAGCAAGAACTAGAAAGATATAAAAACTACAATGATGTGAGTGAAAAAGACTTTAAGAAATGTGATGTAATGTAATTAAAATGGAATACTTGTGTGACGAGAAGAATTTGAAAGTAAATTACCGAACTAAAGCAACTATGCAACTGGAGACCTAAGCTAATCTAAACTAAACAGGAAAGAACTAAAATACATAAAACTTAAGCAAGCTAAACATAGTTAAACTAAGATAAACTAAACTAGATTAAGCTAAAGATGAATTCAGAAGATTAGCATAAGATTACCTCAGAGATTGCTACAAATCCCTGCCCGTAGGAGGAAAGTTTTCCTTTTAAGCTCTTCCAAGCGTCAAGGTTCGCATTCCAGCAGTAACAACTTAATCGGCCCTTTAGTTAAGTTAGTGAAAGTACTTTAAATAGCTTCCTCTTCTTATAGTTGTCTTTAGGATCTTCCTTCTTATAGTCTAAGGAATGAAGGCTTTCTGTTGTTCAGATCGTGAGACTAAATTTGGAAGGTGTAAAGAGACAGAGATGAATAGAGATCTGGATGGGAAAGATGGATGGGTAAATTGTGTTGCACTATTATGAATGAAAAAGTTTGGCGCCACTTTAATGGGTGAATGTTATGTGGAAATGGGGTTATTTAGCTGGATGTTAGAACAGTGGAGTATCTGCTGCGCGACGCAAGTGCTTCAATGCTTGACTATTAATTGATGCTGGCTCTTGTTAGTTCATCACTAGGAGATAAAGATAGGTCCTCATCTATTTGATTGTGATCAAAATGCAGTGTCCACAAGACTATAGTATTAACTTGTAAAATATTCACTAAGAACATTATACATATTGCCAAAAGGTAACAAATACCTCTATAAATATGTATGGTGGAGCTCCATTAGGATATCTCCCTCATTACCAGAATTAATCACGCCAAGTATCAGGTGACAAGAAAGCTTCTGAACTAGTTGAAAAGCTCAATCAGGAGAAGTTGATGGATTAAAATAAAGGGTCTGCTTTATTTTTTCTCAATTTAACCTTTACTTTTTTTTCATGCAAGATAAACTGACATCAACTGACATGCCTAATTCTAAATAGGTAAAAGATAAATAGATCGATAAAAGGAAGTTGTGAAAAATGGAGGATAAAATAGAAAGGATATAAGGGCAGAAAGGCATGGCAGTGGAGATTAATTACTGTGTTGACCATATATGTTAAGACTATTTGATTGTTACAAGATTTTTCCTTTTAAAGTAAGAATTGGAAATAGAGTCCAGTAGGTGCCAAGCGTAGTAAAATGTAGAAGCTGCCCTTAGGTTTTTTTTTTTTTGGGAAGATCTATGCTGGTCATTGTGTTCAGCGTACAGAAATTAGATAATCCAAGAGAAATCAATGCATTTGAATGATTCTAACTACTGCTTTTGGATCTCTGAAAAATAAAATAGAAATGGATGGTCTTGATTTTTTACCAAAGGATACATAAGCTAAAAGAATTAAATGTGAAAATTGTTATCTAGCCCATCTAATCATTCCGAAGATGATGAATGGCTTAGATCTTTAAAGCACTGTTACCATGAATGAGAAAAGACAGTGCCTACATCTTAGGATGCCTGTGAGTGTCTACTCCTACCGGGACTCATCGCAAACATAATGACTAGAAAAGAGACTAATATTACATTGTAGGGATATGGAACACTGAAGATTTACCTGCAGTACCTTGAGGTCTGATCTCAATATTAGAATGTCTGTTTTCTTACCCTTAACAGTGCTAAAATGCATCATAATACATTTCTGAAAACAACACCAATGTCAAGCATGGGAAAAGGAGAAACTTTAATATCATAGATCTACTTTTTTGTTTTCAGAATTTTAACCATTCCTGCTTTATAACCTCAGCACTGTATTTGATTCTCAAGTAAAATGCGCTCATATGGAGTCTGAATTTCACTCTGAGGGTTCTTTATGCGTCTCTTGTCAGGTTATTAGTTTTGAATGCATTATGATGTTCAGTTTGGTCTGCTATCAGAGCTTTTGCTTTATGTTTTTCTTTTGTTTTTTCCTTATTAACCATAGTTGAGAGATTGTTCAATATGTTGGGTTGCACTTTTGCAGGTTCGTATGTGGCAGCGGGATGCAAGGGACAGAACCGTCTTGCAACCTACACCTGCTGCAGCCATAGATGTTAGTTACATTATCTCTGTCACTATTGGGCTTGTAATTCTACATACAACAATGTATATATAGGGGAGTTCAGTAGCATGCTCTACTCTATTTGTAGGTTATCCAGTTCACAAAGTTAAGTTGGACGTCTCTGCTTTTGATAAGTGGCAAAAGCATAATTCTAAACCATATACACAATGAAATCTCAAAAGTGCCACTGTAATTGATAGCGAAAATACCCTGGTGATAGCAAGGTGGAAAGCAACACACTGCCCGCTCTCTGATTAACTTGACAACTGTCCAGATGCATTATGGAAATGCCCTGTTTCCATGACTGCCCCAATTTCAGAGAGAGAAGTCAAGAGGTTTTCCTGGCCTTTTCCAAGATTGCCTTGATGTTATTTCATCAATTTTTTTTCAGATTTTGTAATTCTTTTTAATTATCAAATTTAGGGGACTCAAAGAAGATAACATAAGGTTACCATTTGAGAAAATAAAGAGACTCATATAGAGAATCCTTTCTTTGATATTTGAGTAGATTTTACTTAGTTAGAAATCAGACCTTTACCTCCATTAAATGATATGATTCCTATTGATGAGAAAAGTCTAACCATCCTGCATTTTCTCTCTTTGTTGAATGATATTAAAATAATTATATGAAAAGATGTAAAAGGGCAATGTAACTCCATGATTGCAGTTCCATAAACCAGACAATGGAAATAGAAAGATGCCATGAAGTTTTATCTTTGGTGCTGCCATGTTAGTTGAGGTTTAGGCTTTTAACTTAAACTGGATCTTGGTTGGGTTTCTACACATCATGGATAGCAAAGAGAGAGCAAGGGATCCAATCATTGGTCCTAAAACGATTAGTGTACTTAAGTTGCACATAAAGGGCAGCTTGGTGCATGAAGCTCCTATATAATCAGGGTCTAGGGAAGGGGCAGACCACAAGGGTCTATAGTATACTGCTTTACCTTGTATTTTGCAAGAGGCTGTTTCCATGCCTCAAACCTGTGACCTCAAGGAAACTCTGCTATTGCACCAAGGCTCCTCTTCATATAAGTTACACAATGCAGGGTAGGGCTGTGTACTATTGACCCATTGTGGTCTGCCCCTTCTTTGGACCCCGCATATGCGGGAATTTTGTGCACCAGGCTACCCTTTTTATCTCTGGACTAATTACATGAGCAGAGGCATCAAGCAATCAAATATTACCCTTGACATATGGGTACTTGGCAGTTTTGTGAGTCCAAAAAGCCTAAATTGTAAATGGCAGAAGACCGCTCACTAATTACAGCTGTTCTACTTTTACAACAATAAAAGCCTCCAACGTAAATTTTGTGGACTTGATAACCTACATAAAATGGTGATGTAAGTTATCAACTCCCTATGTGTGCGTATTTATTATATACTTATAGGTGTATATACAAATCCATATTATGTTTGTTGTTATAGAATACAATACTATATAAATTCTAGTGTATGTATTTATGTGTGTATGTTAATATGTGTATGCCTGTGTGTGATCGTGGGTGTCCCTCTGTGGTGTGGATGTCACATTTCTATGTTCTCTCACCTAGTTACACCATTCAATCTTCTTAGTAGTTGTTTGTTCTTTATATTTATAAACTTCTGATTGTTATCTCCCATGATTGCTGGAGCTAGGAGACATTGCTTTTATTTCTATTAATTGGTCTGCTTGAATTAGGCCTTAATTTTCTGGATTTTGATGTTATTGTTGAAATTTGTTATTTGTCTAAATGATTAGTTTTTGAGCTTGATCTTGTGTGCAGATGTTACCAACAGTTGCATATGCAGATAATCCAGCCACAAGCTTTGCTGCAAAGTTTGTCCATGCTTCTACAAACAAGAACCGGTGTTCAATCAATAGAGTCTTGGTAAGTTAGATTGAGTTTCTACTTAATTTTTTCTGGAAACAGATTCCTGTCTTCTTAATTAACACATTAATGGTAGAGCTAACTGTTGACCATCTTATTGTTTTGTTTGTTCCTGGTTTTAGAAAATAAATTCGAATTCCCACAACTGGTTTCCATTCCACCGTGCTCATTGCTGCATATCAACTAGAAATCATTTTCTCTCCATCAGATGTTAAAAATGCGTAGGCCTAATTGTGTCTGATGCAGGACTTTAGCTGCAATCCTGCATCAACTTGATACAGTTATTAGGATTTCTGTGGGTGATATATAATGTCTTTGTAAATTCTTTGACATGGTTTTCATAACTAGTATGCCTACCTAACATGTTGATCAAACGCTGCAACTGGTTGCAATCTGTAATCAAGGTGGTTTGTTTCCTATTGATTTTAAGATAAGTTAATTTGTATATGTTTGGTAAGATGCTAAGGAAGATATCTTAAACACTGATGCAGTAGTAAGAGTTAGGAGCTTATGGTCTTTATCCATCCAAGGTAGCAAGGAACTTTATGGTTTTTATCCAACAACAGTAGTAAACTGATATAAGTAAGACACTCTGGACTTTTATCCACTTTGACATTGATATAGGACACTTAGGAATACTCTGCCATTAATATGAGTTTCACTTTTGCTGCATCTAGGCCATTTATGTGAAAGAAAGTTATCGCTGTATTTCATGGTGGAGGTTTCCAGCCTTTTGGCCATGATAAATCTTGGCAATTGTTGATCTGCCAAGTTATACTGAATGTTCCTGCAGTTATGGTCTTTACTTTCCATGGTATAGCTGTCAATCCTGTACCAGCGATCAGTCTGGGACTCGAACTGGGATGTACAGGCGGGATGAGCAATACCGGACTGGTGTTGGCAGGTACGAAAAAAATAAAATAAAAATTTCCAAAAGATACTTAAAAATAGGAAAAGTCTAAAAAAATTCATTATAAAGCAGAACTGCAAGTATGTAAAACAGAGCCAACAATAGTTAACACAAATGAAAAAAAGCAAATATCAAACTAACTAAATGATCAATCCCAATGTTGATTAAGAATCATTTTGCATATTTTGATTCCTTTCAGCTGTTTTTTGACAAAAAATCTTAACATTTTCAAGCATTGGGTCATCTCCTTCTCTGGAACAGCTGCAGAGACAAATACACAGAAAATCTCTTCAAAAAAGATTCACAAAATCACACAAAAACATAAGGATCATTTTTGCACGACGAGAATTCTTTTGGGCCTTTTTTCCTCAAAAATAAAAGATTGAAGAAAATCCCCAGTTTTCTTTGTTGGAGAATGCATACCTGTTGCAGGCGAGGGATATCTTCATAATCTTCACAAAATCACCCAAAACAGATGGGTCTTGGTCATTTTGGCATGAAAAACGTTCTATGAAACCTTTTTATTTTTTATTTTTTGGGGGGGTGGGAAATCACATTTCTAGAGTTTTTGGGTTGTCTTCTTCCTTTGGCTGGAGCCTAGGGCTTTGATAGTTAGAAAGAAAGGTAAAATAGCCTATTTTGATGAAATGCTCCTGCCTAAGTGAATGAGATTGGGACTTAACCAAAATCTCCTTGATTTAGCCATTAGCAGATTCTAATTTGGGGGAACTTAGGGAAGAAATCTAAATCACTTTTCTGGTCAGTATTGTAATGAAATGCAAATACCAGCCAGTATAGGTGGTGTCAAAAGGTACTTTTCTGGGGCTGGTATTACCTCGTTTCTGTACTGGTGTTTTGAACTGGGACCCAGTACACTGGCGTATTGATTGGTACGGTACTGGTATTGACAACCAAGCTTCATTGCCTGTCCTATGTTGCCCGTGTAGAATATTTGAATATGGACATCATGTTCTTTTTGCTGATAATTCAATGGATTATAATATGTAGTCATAAATTGGTTTTCAAAGGTGAAACATTCTGGTAACCTAACAAAGAACGAAAAGCTTAGATTCCTAATGTTCTTGATATGAAGATTGATAGATGTCAAGGGTGCAATACTGTTTGATATCTTTTTCCAATGGAATGGAAGCACATGCTGATAACACGTAGTTGACAGGATAATAATGATGTTGAAGTTAAAACATCTTTATGAAGACTCAAGGAAAAACTTGACACCAATTTCTTTCAGCTAATGTTATAACGAGGCTCCTCTCTTACCAGGAGCGACAAAGTAAGAGGGTCTAATATTCATAATTTGATGTCAGGATGACATTAATAGACATACTTGTAGACGTCAGCAAGGGGAACTATAATGTCAGCACTCAGGCCTGAACAAGAATCCTCTTGATTTTTCCTGGAGAATATTTTGGGTCATTCCGTTAGATTTTATGGGCCAGGCTTGTTTTGTTTTAGAGTTTACTATTTAGGATTTAAATCCAGCTTTGTTGCTCCAAGGGTATTTAGAAAAGTGTATAAACAACAGTTTATGTGCACACTAGATTGATCTAGGAGGTTCAGATTTCTTGTTGTGGTGAGAGTGGAGTTTATGTATCTTTTTCCAGGATAAAAGGCTTAGGAATAATTTGTTTATAAATGAAGGGCATTGGAAGGTTAAAGAGTGTTTTTCTAAGCACTTTGTGTGCACAATAGATTAATCCTTTAAGCAAATGAATGTATCATTTTAGCCGATCATTTCCTCTTCACTTTGAAGCTTCTTCTTCCTAGATCTTCTCTTCTTCTGTCTGTGAAGATTTGCTTGCTGAAGGTTCCTCTGTGCAAGAAAGAACAAACTGCTTTTTTCTTTCTTATTTTCTAGATCTGAGATATGCTGGGGAGATTGAGTTTGTTAATTGTTTATGCTATTCTAAGCCATTTAAGGGACAAAATGCAATCTTCGAGATTGAGTTCTTCCACTATTTATAGTGTTTTAGACTTTTCCTACTTTGGAATTTGTTCTCTTTGATTGTTTTCGCTGTTTTGAGCCTTTCCTTGAGAATATTTGAGTTCAGGGTTGTCACCCACTTTGCATGGTTTGCTTTTTAGTGCAAAGTTCTTGGCGTCCTAGAATTGCAGAATTATGATACTTGTGTGATCCTATTCTGGATTTTGGGAAGCCAAAATTATTGATTTCTTGACATTTATGAAGTAGGGAGAGATTTTTCACAATACATATGCAGTAATAAAATATAACTGATCCTGGGAATAATATTTATTCAATTCAAGATCTTAATTGCATTGGAGATCTTTCATATTTGCCGGCTTAAGTATTTGAAACCTTGTATTGTAGCTGAAGATGATTTTGTTATTTCTCTTTCGCTTGCAAATGAATATGCATTTGTATATTAGTTTGCAAGGAAGAAATGAAAATCATCTTCAGCTTTTTAAAACTATGGCAACTCAAACATGACATGAATCGAAAATTGACATTCCCTCAAGCTAGGGCATTTCTCATAATCGACGTGCTACATCGGATCCCGGGTGCTGTGAAAAATAAGCAAGGGTTGCTAGGGCATTTTCCCAGAAGCGATGCGCTACATTGGATCCTGGGTGTAGTGAAAAATGGGCAAGGGCTGCTAGAGCATCTCCTCGGAAGCAACTCGCTGCATCAGAACTCAGGTGTAGTGAAAAGTGGACATGGGTTCATGTCATGGAGGTCGAGAAAGGTAATAGTAAATAGGATAGCTCCAGAACATAAAATTCGTATTGCCACATGGAATATAGGGACATTGACAAGTAAGGGTTTTGGAGTAAGTAGATGCGATGAAACGTAGGAGAGTCAACATCGCTTGTATCCAAGAAATCAAGTGGAAAGGGGCTAAAGCATATAAATTATGGTACGTAGGAAAGGAAAATAACAAAAATGGCACAGGAATAATAGTGGATAAGGAATTAAAGGATAAAGTTGTGGACGTTAAAAGAATTAGTGATAGAATTATAATAATAAAACTTGTTCTAGGAGAGCAGATTATAAATGTTATAAGTGCATACGCGCCACAAGTAGGATTGCAAGATATAATCAAGAGACAGTTTTGGAAAGATATGGAGGGGGCCATGTAAGAAATTCCCAACATTGAGGGGATATTTATAGGAGTAAACTTAAATGGCCATGCAGGAGAAGATAAAGAAGGATATGATAGAATACATGGAGGGTATGGTATAGGTGAACGAAATGAGATGGGGAAAATATCCTCGATTTTGCTTTGTCATATAACCTGTCCATTACAAATACACTCTTTAAGAAGAGGGATGAACACTTAATAACCTTTAAAAGTGGACTTCATAAAAGCCAAATAGTCTTTTTTCTACTTAGGAATAATGAACGATTTATATGTAAGGATTGTAAGGTGATACCCGGTGAGAGTTTAACTTCACAACATAGGTTAATGGTTATGGATATCCATATCAAAAGATGGAAGAAAGAAAATGAACTTAATATGTATTCAAAAATTAAGTGGCGGAACTTAAAAGGAGAGAAAATAACCTCATTCACAAATAAGTTGATGGTAGAAGGAATTTGGAACTATGAAACAGAAGTAAATACCATGTGGATTAATATTGCTGAATCCATTAAGAAAGTGGCAAAAGATGTCTTAGGAGTATCTAAAGGTAAAAGGCAATTAGTAAAGGAAACATGGTGGTGGAGTGAAACAGTGCAAAAAGTTATTAAAGAAAAACGGATGCGTTTCAAAGTATGGTAGAAGACTAGAAATAATGAAAACTATGAATAATATAAGAATGCTAAAAAGGTTGCTAAGAGAATAGTAAGTGAGGCTAAACTTAAAGCATATGATGAGCTCTATAATAGACTAGGAACAAGAGAAGGTGAGAAAGATGTGTTTAAACTTGCAAAAGTAAGAGAACAGAAGGGTAAGGGCTTCGATCATGTTCGGTGCATTAGAAGCGATGATAAAAGGGTATTAGTCAAAGATGATGAGATCAAACAAAGGTAGGAAACATACTTTCAAAAATTGTTAAATGACAATGGCTCTGAGAATATAGGGATTAAAAATACTATAAATTTAAATAACATTGGATATTATAGATATGAACGTAGGATTAGAGTACTTGAAGTAAAAGAAGCCTTGAAAAAGATGAAATCAGGAAAGGCCATGGGACCCGATGGTATCCCAATAGAGGTTTGGAAGCATATGGGAGATATTAGGGTAGTTTGGTTGACTAAGTTGTTTAACAAGATTATAAAATCAAAGAAAATGCCTGATGAGTAGAGGAAAAATTCTATTGTACCAATTATGAGAATAAAGGAGACATATAGTGCTGCACTAATTATCGAGGGATCAAACTTATGAGCCACACTATGAAACTTTTTGAAAGAGTGATTGAGAAGAGGCTATGACATGAAACAAGTGTATCGGAGAATCAATTTGGTTTCATGCTTGGGAGGTCTACCATAGAAGCTATTTTCTTACTAAGACAATTAGTAGAGAAATATAGGGAGAGTAGGAAAGACTTTCACATGGTCTTTATTGACTTAGAGAAAGCTTATGATAGAGTCTTTAGAGAGTTAATATGGAGGGTGTTGGGTGATAAAAGGGGTTTCTCAGGGGTATATAAACATAATTAAATATATGTATGAGAGAGTGGTAACAAATGTTAAGACTACTAGTGGCGTGATTGGTGATTTCCCTATCACTGTAGGATTGCACCAAGGATTGGCATTGAGCCCATACCTTTTCACATTGGTTATGGATGAGTTAACAAAACATCTGCACGAGGAGATTCCCTGGTGCATGCTATTTACAGATGATATAGTCTTACTTGATGAGACAAGGGAGGGTGTAAACACAAAGCTAGCGTTATGGAGAGAAGCATTAGAATCTGAAGGATTTAAAATTAGCTGAACTAAGACAGAATATATGGAATGTAATTTTAGCAAGGAGAGTACGAGTGAAACACCAGTGAAGATTGATAACCAATAAGTCCCTGTAAAAGACCACTTTCGGAACTTAGGATCAATGATTCATGAGAATGGAGAGATTGAGAGGGAGGTTACCCAGAGAATCCAAGCCGGTTGGAACAAATGAAGATGTGCATCTGGTGTTTTGTGTGATCGGCGGGTGCCACTAAAACTAAAAGGAAAATTCTATAGGATGGCCATAAGGACGGCTATGCTCTATGGATTAGAGTGTTGGGCAGTTAAGGAACATCATATTCATAGGATGAGCGTCGCAGAAATGAGGATGTTGAGGACTTAGATGGTTTGGACATGTTCAAAGGAAACCAACAATGGCACCGGTTAGGAGTGAGGCAATACAAGTAGAAGGTTCTAAAAGGGCAAGGGGAAGGTCCAAAAGAACATGGATAGAAGTGGTGAGGAAAGATTTAGAAACTTTGGGACTAAATGAAGCCATGGTATTTAATAGAGTGGAATGGAGGAATAAGATTCATGTGGCCGACCCCTAATTGGGATAAGGTCTTGATGATGATGATGATGATGATCCTGGGAATAATATTTATTCAATTCAAGATCTTAATTGCATTGGAGATCTTTCATATTTGCCAGCTTAAGTATTTGAAACCTTGTATTGTAGCTTGAACCGTAAATTACACATGCTTGATCCCTAACACATTTTGACATTTTAGTTACATTGTAGGGCAGTACAGTTCAGTTGAAGACGGTTCTGATTCATATTTTCCATACTGTTGTATTGGTTGTGTATTTTTGCTGTTCTGCTTGTCATATCTATCTTTTAAAGGACCATTTCTTTTTCTTGTATTGATAATTATCCGATCTTTCAGATTTTTTCTGAAATGATTATCCGATCTTACTGCTGGATTAACTGTTGCCCACATATTAAATTACTTATCACTGACTAACATTATTGTCTTGTTTTAGTGGACGCCTACAGGAAGACGTCTGATCACTGGGTCACAGAGTGGTGAATTTACACTTTGGAATGGGCAATCCTTTAATTTCGAAATGATACTTCAGGTAGTGAATAGACATAGATTTACATTGTGCAAAAGCCTTGTAGCTATGGAGAAAATGATGTGGATGTGATTCACGCTGCAGGCTCATGATCAAGCGATTCGGTCCATGGTATGGAGTCATAATGAGAACTGGATGGTCACTGGCGATGATGGGGGATCAATCAAGTAAACTAGTTTTCTTGTTGGTTCTTGTCACTGTTGCTTTGGATTTCCCATTTCCGTGCATGCGTGAATGTAATATATGACATATTATGATGTAGGTATTGGCAAACAAACATGAACAATGTGAAGGCAAACAAATCTGCTCATAAAGAATCTGTTCGTGACTTAAGGTACTTTTGTAATTTGTTTGGTGGCTTATATTTTGCCTCAATGAGCCTCAGGGTTTGATTCTTGAGATGTTCCTTTTGTTAATAGTTTCTCCAGAACCGACTTGAAGTTCTGTTCCTGCTCTGATGACACTACTGTTAAAGTTTGGGATTTTGCGCGGTGCCAAGAAGAGCGATCTTTATCTGGTAATTATGTCTTGATGTTGGCAGTATTTTTTGTGTAGAGTTAATTGCCTTAACTTCTTGGCTTCACTTATATAGGCAATTTGAGCTCTTCCATTGAGGTCTATCCCTTTAGTTCTTTACCTCTTTGTATTGGTAAAGCTACTATGGGAGCTGATATTGGGCAAAACTTCCGTCTGCATGCTGTGAGTGGTTTTTGTTAGCTTGTTTAGTGTTGCTTAGCATTATACAAGAAACTAGCTGAGCTTGTCCACTTAGGTCATTTATTCTTTGTTCTGATTAGATTGACTAAGCATTCATATTACATAGTAAGCGCTATCTGGCCTCATTTGTCTCTAGAGACTTCCTTCCTGCCCCTCCTTGTTGGCATTTTTTTTTTTTAGAAAATTGAATGATGTTTGTACCGTAAGTTGGTGCTTTTTTCCAATCTAACATCACCAAAATTGTTTCACGATTGTGCAATGTTTATTATTCAAACTTAGAATAGAAATACCCAGTGCATTTCCAGGTTGCATTGTCTGAACAAAATGCTAATAGAGATGAGGTAGACAAGAGGCAATGAACAATCTATGTTTGTGCATCAGGTATTTTCAGGTGTTTAGCAATGGAAATCAGCAGTTTTGATTACTACTGATCTCTATCAATGTGAATCTGTTTTTAACAATCCAAATTGTTATCTGTTGGACATTGTTAAGGACAAGTCATGCCTGAATATCCCACTACTTGTTGCTAAGTTGCTAACTGCTGGTCAAAGGAGGATTGTCTCTCCAAATGACTATTTGGAATATATTGCCCCTGTAAAAATTTTGAAATGAAATTTGAAGAACCTATGCATACCAATTTGCCCGGAGAAGACATTTCAACTTGCTTTTATCTACATATTCTATCTCAAGTTTCTTGTGAAAGGATTTTTCGGTCGGGTGATAATATTCATGTAGTTCCTACATGGTAGAAAGATCTGATGATTTGAACATTGAGAAGACATTGTGATGCGTGTGTGCATGTGCGTGTGGGTGCAGATGCTTGGGCAGGCTGGTGGAGTGGGATGCTTGCGGATGTGTGCATGTGAGATCCTAGCAAGTAGCATGTTAGATCTGTATGGGATTAGAGGTCCGACCAAGTGGTCTCTTTGCTTTAGAGGCCTTATACAATGTTCCATTATAAGTGATGCTTTGCAATTGAGAATGATGTGTTTCAAGTGATTTCACAATATTCAAATTGTTGTCTCAGTCCCAGAAGGAGAGGTATGTCCATATTCAAGTGGCCTAAAATGTGAGAAAATACTCATATCGATGTTGCTCAGGGTTTCTCATAAAGATAGTGATTGAGTAACCCTCCTTAGCAATCATGACAATCCTTACAACCATGCTTGTAAGGTCAAATGGGAAGTATAAGTTTATTAGTGCATGTCACGAAGGGCACTGCCTTAACATGAGATTTTATCAAAATCTTGCTCTCCTCACATATGCACTTTACTACATGCTGGGGTCAAACACAACCTTTGATGAACAAAAGGGTTACATTGCCCATATCCCTACCTATTGGCAGGAGTGTAGAAATTCACCTGACTAGCCAATTAGTTATTTATTCCCAATATTTCATTTTTTTGTTTTTGGTGCCGTAACTATAATGGTTCAAAGGTAGCAAAGTTCCTTCTATGGTCAGTGCCAACTCATATGGAGTGAAGAATGATCTGATTTCTTTGGAGAGGCTTAATCAAATAAATATGTCCAAGAAGATGCACAAAAGTAATTTTAAGAGATCTTTTGATGATAGCTATTCCTATTTCTCAGTGATAGAAAATTGGGACAGAGGCAGTTAATAGCTAGAATTAGGAGCACTTGATTCTGATGTAGAACCATTGGATCCCACCTACTTTTCACTTATAAAAAAAGACCTCTCTGATGAGAGATATATCTTTGTGTTAGAATAACAAGTCATAGGGCATTTGTTGCATCATTAACTAGCTGTTTATTTTGGTTTAAGGAGTTCTGTACAAACCCGTTGACTTTTGCTGCTTCCTCTGTTGTTGCTGATTGGTCTTAGGCTTGCTTTTGTTGGACCTGGAGTTGGTCAGAGGCTTAATCAAATAAATATGTCCAAGAAGATGCACAAAAGTAATTTTAAGAGATCTTTTGATGATAGCTATTCCTATTTCTCAGTGATAGAAAATTGGGACAGAGGCAGTTAATAGCTAGAATTAGGAGCACTTGATTCTGATGTAGAACCATTGGATCCCACCTACTTTTCACTTATAAAAAAAGACCTCTCTGATGAGAGATATATCTTTGTGTTAGAATAACAAGTCATAGGGCATTTGTTGCATCATTAACTAGCTGTTTATTTTGGTTTAAGGAGTTCTGTACAAACCCGTTGACTTTTGCTGCTTCCTCTGTTGTTGCTGATTGGTCTTAGGCTTGCTTTTGTTGGACCTGGAGTTGGTCAGAGGCTTAATCAAATAAATATGTCCAAGAAGATGCACAAAAGTAATTTTAAGAGATCTTTTGATGATAGCTATTCCTATTTCTCAGTGATAGAAAATTGGGACAGAGGCAGTTAATAGCTAGAATTAGGAGCACTTGATTCTGATGTAGAACCATTGGATCCCACCTACTTTTCACTTATAAAAAAAGACCTCTCTGATGAGAGATATATCTTTGTGTTAGAATAACAAGTCATAGGGCATTTGTTGCATCATTAACTAGCTGTTTATTTTGGTTTAAGGAGTTCTGTACAAACCCGTTGACTTTTGCTGCTTCCTCTGTTGTTGCTGATTGGTCTTAGGCTTGCTTTTGTTGGACCTGGAGTTGGTCAGAGCATATACTAGCTCTATTCAAAATCTCCAAGCAGTTTCTTGCTAAAATGAAGTTTGTCATCTTACACTGTCTACACCCAACTCCAAGCACCACTGTATCTTTTGGGGCATACACAACTCCTTTCTTCATAATAAGTGCTTGCATTTCTTGCCTTTATTTCTTCAATAAGTTCTCACTTCGGAAATTTTCAATTAGTATTTACTCTCTCTTGTGATGTGAACTTCAACATGAAACAAACTGATTATTTGAAATTTCTTGCTGGTAATAGGTAGATCACTTGAGTGGGATGTTAAGCAATTTGTAGAGTGTCTGTTTTGATGCATGAGACCAGCATTGACTTACTTTATAATGTATGCATGATCCTTTGCCCTAGGAAGACTTCAGCACCCTTTCTCATGCAGTTACCGTATGCAATCACAGCCTGGACAGAAAGTTGTATGATTCTTAGATGTTTGTTTGCTGCAATATATTTGGAAGAATAGTCTCTTGAACAGGCAATTAATTACTTATGCTGATTCATTTGTTTAATGGAACACAATTGCTTTAGCTATCTGTTTTAAATTACTATAGTGGTGCCTGCTGTTTTGCTTGATATATCATTTACTTTTGCGATTCAGTAGCTCATTTTTGTATTTACAGAATAATACTGAATGTTTCTCCTTCATTGTGAATAATCTATCTATGTTATGAATACAATTGAAGTACATTTTGGGTGTTCAATGTTTTAGTTGATCTGTTAACTCTGATCAGCTATTCAAAGCACGGTGCTTGCTGCAGCTTATGTTTCTCTTATCAGTTGGCAAGACTCGGATTATTCCTTACTTATTATTAGGGAATAAGCATGCAGAATCACGTAAAGTGGATTATATAACCCTTGCCAATGGAGACCCAAGTGTTTCTAACGAATTAGATTGGCATATACTATCAGAGCACGCATGAGATCACCTAAGATTCTTATAATGTGTGCATTGAACTCAGACAGGCCATGGTTGGGATGTCAAGAGTGTTGATTGGCACCCCACTAAGTCTTTACTAGTATCTGGTGAGTAATTCTATTTCTGACTTACACAAACTTGATATAAATCTGCTTTTTCTGATGGTTGTCATATTATGTTAACATTTTTCTGGTGGTACCACAGGTGGGAAAGACAACCTTGTGAAACTTTGGGATGCAAAAACAGGACGAGAGTTATGTTCATTGTAAGTATTTTGTTTGTTAATGTGAAAACTCAGTCTGTTGATTGGTAATTGTGGGGTTATTCATGTTTTTCAGTCATGGTCACAAAAATACCGTGCTCTGTGTCAAGTGGAATCAAAATGGCAATTGGGTACTGACTGCTTCAAAGGATCAAATCATCAAGGTGAATAGCTCCTCTTCTCTCTTTGAAACTCATTCATATATGCAAGATTATCTCTTTTGTTGCAAATAATGTAAGACTATCACAATATCCATGTGGTACAATGACTATTGTCTTAGTGTCTGTTTGATAATCCTCCTATTTATCTTATCTTTCTTTATTTAGAGCCGATCCATTTTATTGTCCAAACAACAGACAACTGAATAGAGCTTGAAAGTATGATTGAGTGGTGAAACCATTTGCAAAATTTTGTGGGCACCCACTTTATTCAACTATCATTTTCCTGTTTCATTAAGCAGAGTCACACTTGGAGAAAGTTCACGTTCATCTATAACCATACTTCTAAATTAAATTTATGAAAGTTAGACTTGTTTCATATCCTCCCAAAACTGTCCTTTTACTTTATTCCTAATAGTAATGATAATTTGTGCCTCACTATGCAGAACTTCTGTCTAATGGTTGATGCATGATGTTTTTGTATGCTTTATCAGACTAATTTTGGCTTCTGTTTTAAGTTGTTATGTAACTCTTTGCTTGTGAATTTTCAGCTCTATGACATTAGGGCCATGAAAGAGCTTGAATCATTTCGTGGGCATCGGAAGGATGTGACTGGTTAGTGAAATCTTTTATTTTTTCTCTTCTAGAACACTAATTTTTGTAACCCAATTAATATAAGTGGGCAGGTTCTTGCATATATACAAAATCATGCTTGTGGCACATAGTAGAAATTGTCAAAAAATATGTGAATCTCTGAGTGATAGATTGAGATGCAGTACTTGAATCACGGAACAGAACTGAATTTTAATTCATTCTTTTAGAATGGATGTTGTACTACCATATATAAATACAATATTTGAAGGAGTACCCATGAAAGATATTTGACCAAAACCCACATCCAATATGTATCTCTGGCATCACTCAGGTGGATGTATTTATAGTAACATGTTCAACTTGGCTTTTAAGGTGTAACCCATGATCTGATATCCTTGACATATCTCTTGGTTTTCATGTCTGTGCAGTTGTTCCTTTCTTAGATCACAGAGAACCTGGAGAGGAGTAACTGTAAAAGTCTGGTTACTTTGAGATACTGTAATGGCCCTGTCAAGTTATGCAACATCATAGAATCTTTTACTGCATCACCTTTCTTCCCACTTGTGAACTTTGGATATCCATGAAACAACTTGTTATATTAACAAAAGAAGCTGCAGTTAATAGCTGGAGTATGGATACACATTGAACATTGGCAGCAACAAATATGGTCGAGGAGCCTAACATAGATTGATTTACCGTCTCCATAATGTTGCTGCTGCAAGTACCATTAGTTTTGGTTTTGGATCTTCAAAATCATTCTTATAGGAGATCTGCATCAGTTTTTCATTTTATACCAATTGCCAATAGCAGTGAAATATCATGTGGTACATATCCATTCGCGCTGAAGAATATTAATATTAAATATGATTCAAATAGTTTAATTATCCTGATTCAATAGGGAGCTTTTCTACTTTCACTTACACTACTGTCATGATCCAATTAAAGTGAATAAGACGGTTGTGGAGTTAGTTCAGGACAGCTAGTTGGCCGTCACTTACACTACTGTCATGATCCAATTAAAATGAATAAGATGCTTGTGGAGTTGAGTTGAGGACAGCCAGTTGGCCATCAATCTTCATGATACTTTAACACCAATCTTCAGGAGTTCTCACTCAAGGTCTTTCATCTTTTAAACCCGTAATCTCATTGCTGTCACTGCCAGTGATGCTATTATCATCAATATATGCTAAAACAAGCACTTTCCTGATTGTGGATGTTTGAGGTAGATTAGGAGTTGTTTGACTTGTTGTTCTAAATGCTTCATGGGGTTTGCAAGAACAGGATTTAGGTGCCTGTTTCAGAGCATATACAACTTACCTAAGAAGGATCGCTATCTGCATCTCCAGAGTCCTCGTGCTTTTGCACATGCAACCATGGTATCAAAATGCTCCGTGTCGACTTAGTACTACACCTAGTCGATGTGGTTTTTGACTTTCCACATTTTGCATCTAAGATGGGTGCATTTTATGGGGTCTATAGAAGTATCTTACTGGTAATATACTTTTACTGGCAGATATTCTCTGCCAGTAATATTAAATTATATTTCTGCATTTTCCAACTTCTCCTCTGCATTGACTCCTAGTCTACTTATTTTTGTAAAGTCCTCATTGCTTCTGCATTTTGTGTCGTGACACTTTGCATGCAATCCTTCCCTTTACGTGCCCATGCAGAAGTTATTTTCAAAGGTTCTCTTTGGGAGCAACCAGAAGGTGTTAGCTAATTGCTGACATCATGGTAGTGGTCTTCTTTAGTGGTCTAAACATGTGATTGTAGTCTAAGCAATGCTTTTGACTCTAGTTCTTACCTACCATCTTTGCTTCATATCTGTAGTCCTAGTATGTTGCACTTAAGTCCTATAGATTGAGTTGGCTTTATATGAAAAACCCATGTGGCAATGTAATCCAAGTTTAAGTCCATACTAGCTCGATGTGCTTTAGTTTATTGCAAAAGATTTTCGACTATGAACACTAACCTACTGCGCTTGTGGTTGTTGTTTTGCCAGCTTTGGCCTGGCATCCGTTCCATGAGGAATATTTTGTGAGTGGGAGTTTCGATGGTTCAATACTGCACTGGCTTGTTGGGTAAATCTCATTTTTCTCTCAGAAAAAAAATTATTTGTAACAATCACACTTTCATTTGCAATTAGTTTCTCTTGTCAGAACAATGTAATTCACTTTTACGACCCTGAAGAATTTTAGCACATTAGTTGAACTTTTGAGCAATCTGTATTGCTTTCGAGCTTTCCTCATATAACGTAAAGGTAGTTGCAATTCATATTGAGATTCATGTGTTCAAGTCTTTTATCGGCATATAACAGTGATGTTGCGAATCGAACATGAGTCACTGCTCTCTGTAAGCTGGTAATTTTGCAAAATATTTCTGCCGTATAATATTTAGAACTAGCCTGCAAAGATTTTATGCACGCCTGTTAAGCATACTTTATGCAAGTGATCACATTCAATCCATATTTGCTTGTTTGTGGCTTATTTACCTCATGCTCACATTTTTATTTTATATTTTTGTACTCACAAAATTATTGCTAACTAATACATGTTCTGGTTCATAGGCATGAGACGCCTCAGATTGAAATATTTGGGGCACATGATAACAGTGTGTGGGACCTTGCCTGGCATCCTATCGGGTACATACTTTGCAGGTAACTCTGAACTTTGAATGGTTATTCGACCATTATACGTTTCCACTTAATTTCTCAAAATTGCCCCTTCAGCTTGAGTAAATGCCTGTTCTCTAATTTCTTTCCCTGAATGGTAGATGCCTATTGTCTGTTAAGGCATCTCTGTCCTGTAATTCTGTCCCATTTGGAAAAATCCCTTTTTCTTCCTATTTTATATGCATGCTTTAACTTGCTTCAGTTAAACATCCAAACCTTTACTGAGTTACCAGTGATTTCATGTTTTATCATGCTATTGAAAGGCAAACCCCGTTGCTATTCTTTTATGCTCCCTCTGGTTTGTGGCTCCATCGACAGGATATAGCAGTCAAATCTACTATCTGTAGATGGCAAAAGCTGAAAGAATCATGACAAATAGGCTTAAATATCCATCAAAGAATCAATTAAGATCGTTGATTAAAAAAATTTAACCATTAGAGACTCAATTTGATAGGAAGTATGATTCAGGAATTGACTCTAATACTAAGGTTACAAAGAAGTAAGCAAATGCTGAAGGAACTGATCATCAATACATTAAACCAATAAACCATCAATTCGTTTTAGTAATGACTTATTGGAATATCAATTAAAATAAAAGCACATCCTGTGCTCAAAAGATTCAAATCTATGTAATTGTCAATTTGTCAAAGTCCAGTTATCACCAACTCCCCTTTGTCTTTTCTTTATAGGAGAGAACTCCCTCAGTATTTTCTTTTCCCAGTGTCAACTAACACTAAAATGCTCACGAATCTCTTGGAGATCTAGTATATTGATAGTTTATATGTCAAAGGAAATATGCAGTTGTAGGTTTATAACTGTGTTATGGTTTTATCTAATTTTTGTATTCCATTGTTTTGCCATTTACATGAGTTGTCCTTGGCGGTGCGTGACTGGTACTAGGCACTTGGTGAGCTAGTAGGTTAGTATCACTATTATTGCTATTGTTTCATATTGCTGAAATTTTAACGAAATATCAGTATTGCTCAAAAAATTGATGCGAAATGAGCCTAGTTTTTGTATTGGTTGAAATATCTTTTGGACCACAAAATATTGGTGGTATTTCCGTTAATATCATAATTTTGGTCTATGTAGTTAGAGGCGCACCTAGGTGCAAGTTGACAGGTATGCGCCTAGGAGTGTGCAAGGCATAGAGGAAAAGAGGCGCAGTCGCCTAGGCACGCGCCTAGGTGAGAGGCGCGCTCCCCTCGGACTCCACGCGCGCGCCACTTACCCGGTAACGTATAAGCCTCGTTGTTTTTTTTTTCACCTTCCAACCCTAATTTCAATCTTCCAACCTAACTGAGAAGGTGAAAACGACCAATCCTCTTCGATCTTTCACAAATCTAAGCAACAAAAGGTATGGATTTACAAATTTTAGCACCTGTTTACAGTTTCTGTAAAAAAACGTAAAAACCAATACCATTTTTTCAATTTTTTTGTTTTTTGTTAACTATTTTCCATAGATCTTGATGGGTTTTAGTTCTATATGTATAAGAAAACATTTCATTTGAGTTTTATACTTCTTTGCTCTAGATATGAGTTTGTTTTTAGGTTTTTTACTGTTTTTCCGAAAAAATCAGTTACGGAAATGTCTTCATTTTTTCATATTTCTTCATTGAAACGTATTTCTATCCACATATATAGCTTTACCATGCTTGTGTCTTCATGTGTGATAATTTTTTCATCATTTTTTTTTTCAAATTTTTTCCAAAAATAAAAGTTAAGAAAATTAGAAAAAATTTGTTTTTTGTTTTTTGTTTTTTGTTTTTAAAGATATTCCAAAAATAAAAATTAGAAAAATATAATTTTGCACCTCATGTTTCAGGCGCACGCCTAGGCGCCCCAGGCTCCAGGCTCACCCCTTGCGCCTGTGACTACATAGATTTTGGTTGACATTAACAATATGTGATTTTCACCTTGTCTTTCGAGAAAATGATCTAGCTGTCTAGAAGGAATTTGAGAGGGCTTCTCAACAAAATAATGCTCCTGATTGATTGGGACAGTTATTTCTCTTAATAAAAGAACATTTTACAAAAAATTATTTAACTTTTTATAAATTTTATGCATTTTAATTTTCTTATTTTTCAATTTTGAAAATTCTGATACAGAAAACTATATCGAAATCAAAATCAAAATTTCTTTTTCTAGACCTAGACTGATACAGTATTGACAACATTGGTCAGCATATGGGAGGAATATGCATTCTAGGTTTTTAACCATTTTATGGTTTTGTCTATTTGTTTTATTTTATGGTTTTCCCTGTTACATGAGTTCTTCTTGGCTGTGCATGACTGATACAAGCTTAGACACTTGGCAAGCACGTAGGTCAGCATGGGTGCTCTTGCTTAGATCTACGAACTTGTCTGTTTGGGAGGGATTCAAGGCACTGGCCTGGACTTCTTTTACCATGCCTGCTATATACTTATTTGCTTTTCAATTTTGTACTCTAACATCTGCTGTATCTCCGTCGTTTGGTTTTCCTGACATTAATTCCTACATTAAGAAGAACCTCCAATTTCTATTGTGAGTTGAGGATGCTAATTTTGTGGATAAAAAAGGCTTGTAGAAGGACATGGTCTATGATCTCTGCCTGGACCTGTTAGTGGGGACTCAACTCCATGTCCCAGTGAGAGGAGTAACTGGATGATTAGATGGAGAGTTGGTTCTTTGGTGGAGCCAGTTGAATATGCATGTGTGCATGTAATCCATTCACCAATCTTATTTTCTCCTATGCAAAGCTAAGAGTAAAATGAGAGATAGGTGAACTTTGGTTTCTTGATCTGCCCCTCCAGGTTGAATGGTTCGTAGAGCTTCTAGACCTACATTAATGCAGAGCTTGTTGCCGTCACTAGGAAAAGAGCTGAAGTTATATGCTGAAAGGGGTATTGACCAAAAAGATGAAGGTAGTTTGGGAATTTGATTGCTATTGTATTGGATCACAAAGTCATAATGACTAATTTCACCTTGGAAATATGGGTCTGCATTTGGGGGATCCAAATATCTCAAAGTCGAAAATGGGGTTGTAAACATAATGAGTGGCATCATGCAAGATCTCTTCCAATGGCATCATGCAAGATCTCTTTGTCCTTCTCTTCTTCTTATTTCTTGTTCTCTTTTCCCTCTTTGTGTGTGTTCGTACATTGTTCTGAGCAAGAGGTGACCAACTCTTTGTACGAGGTCCCAAATAATCTTTAGAGACTGCTACATCGTTTGCACCAAATCAAGGTAGATTTGGGAAGTTCTACGGAAGAAGCAGGAACCACTAGAGTGCTGACTTAATAACAGAAGAAGGGGGGTATCAAGGGCAAAATTGTATTTTGCCCATCTTCCCCTTCTGCAGCAACAATTGAACAAAGGGTTTCCATACAGAAACCTATCAGGAAGGACGTACCGGCGAACAACCTAGTGGAAGGAGAGAATCCATACGGAAACTTACTGATGCTGAGCTACAACATCAGTGCTCTCAAGGTTTATGCTACAGGTGTGATGAGAAGTACCACCCTGGGCATTGATGCAAAAACTGGCAGCTTCAGGTGCTGCTACTGGCTGATGAGGAGGACAATGAATCGGAAACAACACCCCTTCTTCTGTTAGACATGGGCGACCATCGGGAAAGTGATAACCAAACCTTTGGAGTTATCCCTAAACTCCATTTCTGGACTCATGACCAGTGGCACCATGAAAGTAAGAGGGTTGATCGGAACTAGGGATGTTGTAGTACTGATTGATAGTGGGGCTTCCTACAACTTTATTGCCAGCCATTTAGTCACTGAACTCAGATTAACAGTGGATAAATTTCGATGATTTGGAGTACAAGTCGGGGACAATCATTGCATCAAAGGAGAAGGGATATGCGGACATATCATGGTAAACCTTCTGGGTATCATTGTAACTCAAGATTTCCATGCCTTCGACCTTGGCGGAGCAGACGTAGTTTTGGGGGTAGCATGGCTGAAAACTTTGGGGGAGATTTCAATAAATTTTTGGGATCTAACGATGTGATTTGTGGTTGAAGGGCGTCAAATCAACCTAAAGGGGGGTCCAACCCTCTCATGTTCTATGGTTTCCTTCAAATCCCTTCTTTGAGTCATCCCTAAGGCAGTATGGTGGAATATCGGGGTATAGAAGCCAATTTGATTCAACATCCAAAAGACTATCAACCAACAATGGACTCTCTTTTGCATAAGTTTTCACATATTTTTTTATCAACCCTTGGGATTGGTAGTTGCTCACTCCCATGGCCACGCCATCAGGTTGATAGAAGGAACGCAACTCCCACACAGTAGGCCATATCGCTATCCACATTTCCAGAAAGATGAGATCGAGAAAATCATTAGGGAAATGTTGAATTCGAGAATTATCTGACCAAGTAAGAGCCCTTTTTCTAGCTCGGTGTTACTGGTTAAAAAGAACGATGGTGGATGGAGGCTTTGTGTAGACTATCGTGCACTAAACAAGGTGACCGTAACTGATAAGTTCGCTATCCCTACTATTGATGAATTGGGAGGAGCCACCATTTTTTTTCCAAACTAGACCTTAAATCTGGTTACTATCAAATTCGCATTAAGGAAGAGGACATAGCAAAGATGGCCTTTTGAACTCATGAAGGGCACATTGAATTTTTGGTTATGCCTTTTGGCTTAACCAATGCACCAGCCACGTTTCAAGCGCTCATGAATAAGGTATTTTAACCCCATCTACGTAAGTTTGTCCTTGTCTTCTTCGATGATATTTTAGTCTATAGCAGTAACCTTACTTTGCATCTGGAGCACGTTACCATTGTCCTGTAATTACTTGAGGAACACTAGTTGATTGCAAACAAGAAGAAGTGCTTTTTTGCACAACCTTCATTGGAATATTTGGGTCATATTATTTTCGTAGGAGTAGCAGCTGATACTTGCAAGATAGATTGTATGCTTTCCTGGCCTATTCCTAAAGACTCCAAGGCACTTCGAGGTTTTTTGGGTCTTACTGGGTATTACAGAAGATTCGTCAGGAAATATGGCCTCATTGCTGCTCCCTTAACCAAATTACTCAAGAAGGATGGGGTTCATATGGACAAGGGAGGCTCAGGAGGCATTCGAGGCATTAAAACAAGCCATGACAACCGTTCTTGTCTTGGCCATACGTGATTTTTCCAAACCCTTTGTGCTAGAAACTGATGCATCACGCAAGGGAATTGGTGCTGTCCTCATGCAAGAAGGTTGACCATTGGCTTTTTTCGGTCAATCTCTCTTCCTTAGATCCCAATCTAAAGCCAATCTCTCTTCCTTAGATCCCAATCTAAATTAGTTTATGAAAAGGAACTTATGGCAATAGTCATTGCAGTACACAAGTGGCAACATTACCTCAAGGGGCGACATTTTATCATCTATACTGACCAGAAAAGCCTAAGATTTTTAATGGAACAACATTTGCTTAATGAAGAGCAATAGAAGTGGTTAACCAAGCTCATTGGTTTTGACTTTGTTATTCAATATAAGTTTGAGTTCTGAGAATAGTGTGGTTGATGCATTGTCTAGGCGTCAGGAGTCTCACACCCACAACTTAAAAGATAGTAATGCAGATGGCGACCGCCCAGCAGATCCTTATCCCCAGCCCATAGAGGAGCATGACATATTACTACAACACCTTGCTATATCGGTTGCTTGATGTGCTGATTTGGATTCATTAACAGATGAAATACAAGAAGATCCTCAGATTTGTAGTATTTTACACACTTAAGCATGGTCTCTTACTATTTCATGGAAGACTGGTTATCCCAAAATCTTTGCTCCGCATTGCAACATTCTTACATGAATTCCACTCCACACCAGGAGGGGGTATTCAGGGTTCACACGCACTTATAAATGCATCTCCAAGGTGCTCATTGGAAAGGGATGCGTCAGGATATTCAGAAATTGGTTTCCACTTGTGACATTTGTCAAAGAAATAAGTATGCAACTAACAAACCAGTAGGTCCTCTTTAGCCTCTTCTTATTCCTAAGATGGTTTGGAGTGAATTGTCCATGGATTTCATTAGCGGCCTGCCTAGAGCACACGGATTTGACACTTTGTTAGTTGTTGTTGATCGCCTCACCAAATTCAGCCACTTCATCCTCCTCAGTTACCCTTACACAGCCAGAGATGTGGCACACACTTTTATCAAGGAAATTGTTCGACTAGACAAGTATACCCAGTCAATTGTATCATATAGAGATCGAGTTTTCGTTTGCCACATTTGGTTTTAACTATTTAAGCAAGCAGGAACGTCGCTAAAAATGAGTTCAGCTTATCATCCTTAAACAGATGGGCAGATAGAGGTGGTAAACCGCTGCCTGGAAACATATCTACCATGTTTCATTGGCAACAAACCAAAATTGTGGCCCAAGTGGGTATGCTGGGTAGAATACTGGTATAATACTACTTACCAAAGCTCTGCCGGAATGACACCCTTCAAAACCTTACATGGAAGAGACCCCTCACCTTACTAACATTTACTGGTGGAGAATCAATGGTGGAATAGGTTAACCAACAAGTGGCTACACGCGATTCAGTGCTAGCAGAACTGAAACAGAAGTTGGAAGCCCAAACTTGTATGAAAAGGCAGTCGGATTCACACTACTGTACCCTTGCTTTCCTGCTAGGAGATTACATTTACTTGAAACTTCAACCTTATCGCCTCAAATCCTTGTCAATACAAATCAATGAGAAATTATGCCCCCACTATTATTGGCCAAATGCCATACTAGAAAGGATTGGACAGGTAGCTTATCGACTGGAGGTACCACAGCATGCTAAGTTGCACCCGGTCTTTCATGTCTCCCAGCTCAAACCTGCTACTGCCCTGACATTGAGACCTCAACCAATACCTGATGGCCTATCTGAAGATTTGAAACTTCAAGCATACCCTGCAGCAGTGAAAGACATTAGGCAGTCTCATACCAGACAAGTAGAGGTTTTCATACAATGGCAGGATCTTCCTAAACATGACAACACATGGGAACAAATGGATGTCATCAAGATGCAGTTCCTTGACTTCCACCTTGATGACAAGGTGGCAGTTTTTTTTTTGGGGTTGGGGGGGTTAGGTAATGTTACATTGACTGCACCAAATCAAGGTAGATTTGGGAAGTTCTACGCAAGAAGAAGCAGGAACCACTAGAGTACTGACTTAATAACAGAAAGGAGAGATTCTTGATAGAAAATAACAGACAAGACAGAATTCAGTTAATGTAAAGAACAAGAACATCTGGCAGAGGGAGCACAAGGGATATCCAAGATCTGGAGGAGAAAGGGTAATAGTGGGAGGATCTAGCTCCTCGAAAGCTAGGAGTGTTCTTCTGAAAATTCTGTAAATAAACAAGTACCTGTATACTTAGTAGAGGCTGTATATGTCAACTTGCTTATTGCAATTTGGATTTCTGTACCTGAGTCTTACCATTGGAAAATTCATCACCATTTTGCTTGTATTAGTTGATTCCTATCAATTGGAAATTCATCACCATTTTGCTCTGATACCAATTGATAGGAATCAACTAATAGAAGCAAAATAGTGATGAATTTCCAATGGTAAGACTCAGTAAAGAAATCCAAATTACAGTAAGCAAGCTGACGGATTCAGCCTCTACTAAGTATACTGGTACTGGTTTGTTTACGGAATTTCCAGAAGAACACTTCTAGCTTTCGAGGAGCTAGATCCTTCCACTATTACCCTTTCTCCTCTAGATCTTGGATATTCCTAACTGTTTTTTCCTTCTTCCTTTTGTGCTCCCTCTGCCAGATGTTCTTGTTCTTTACATTAACCAAATTCTGTCTTGTCTGTTATTTTCTGTCAAAGATCTCTCCTTTCTGTTATTGAGTCAGTACTCTAGTAGTTCCTGCTTCTTCTTGCTTAGAACTTCCCAATTCTACCTTGATTTGGTGCAGTTGATGTAACAGGGACCTTTATGGATACCGAGTATATATGCAACAATTCTCTTTCCTGCTTCTCTATCCACTCTTGTGGTCATAGCATGGATTTTCCAAACTGGTTCATCGCATAAGCATTTAAACATTATTGTTCTGTCCCTATGACGGTAACAAGATTCAATATTTTTGTGCAATTTTGTACTGAAATAACTGTCAGAAGACTTTGTTGCTTATTCGTTGCAACAGGTGAAAGTAAGGTATGCTTTGAAAGAAGTGGTATTAAAATATTGATTCTCTTGTTACTGTTCTTGAGCCTCAGTCAGAGGAGCATGCCTCAAGCTTAATGTCGTACTTCTCAACATGTGTTCTTGTTTCAGACGTTAATTTGCCTCCTCTAGTCAAAATGAATTATGACGACAGTTAATCTTGCTAGACATTGGTAATTCTTACACAATGGAATCAGTTAAGAAAGTGACATATCAAGTCAGTGTTTGGATTATCTTATTTGGGGGAATGATTCATCAAAAGGACCAGAACTTCATTTGTCACTTATGTTCTGGCAGGCATTCCATTTTTCTTTTGGAAGGGAATCCTTCAATGTTTCACCCATTATGATTCTGAGGATGCGAGAAATCTTGCTGTACACTGAAAATTCTAGACTTAGCTCAAAAGATAGAGGAAGATGATAAGAGCAATACAAAAATTTCATCCAAAACTCAATTCCATATTTATTGGATCTACTATTGTCATGATCATTCTAATAACCTCCACCTGCAGTGAGCATGATGTAAATAAGTCTGCAGGAGGTTCTTCTGTTGAAGCATATGACACTTTCTTGGAGATGGTTGTTCAACTAGATAGGTGGTTATGGGTAAATTGTTATTCTAGGAAATTGGTAGAAGCACAAAATAATTATTAGTAGTGAATATAATACAAAAATGTTGAATTAACATAGCCTTGTTTTCCATATCACTATGGAAAATTCAAAAGAATTAATTGGAGTAGATGATATTGAAAATAAGAAACATGGTCTTCCTCATCTTTGCTGGTTATCTGACGTTTTTTGTTCTATTTATTTATTTGCATGTGAGTTGTCTTATAAGCTTTGGAAATTTGATGCTTGGATAATTCTATTAAAAGTGGTGTGCATGTAAGCTTTGGAATAGGCTTTGGTTCATCCATCATCCTATAATATTCCCATATTGAACTTCTCTGTGCTCCCTATTCCAGGGGGAGATTCTAACTGACTTTCCCCAGATCTAACGTATTACCTTCTTGACAGACAAGCTGTTTTTCTTGCAAAGCTTCCGTGTACAAATATATGAGCCCATGCTCGAGGTTGTTCCAAGTTGTTTTTCTTTCCAAGCTTAATGCTAATATTTAGTAATTAAATAGTTTTTTTTTTTTTTTAATCTTTTCAAGCAAATAAAGGGAAATTGCTATCTATTCTCCATGTGATTTTTTTTTTTTTTTTGGTTTTTGTTATTATTTACAGGTTCTACGTTCAAGCCATAATGTATTATTTTGTTGTGTATCTTTTAATTGACATGTGTCATTTTCTTGGAACATGACCTTACTAAACAGTCTCTGTTTATTTGGCAGTGGTAGCAATGATCATACCACAAAATTTTGGTGTAGAAATAGGCCTGGGGAACCCTGCCGTGATAAATACAATATGGGCTATGGCCAAGGTTGGTGGAGCATGCGAAACAAGCTCATATGCTGTCAACCTAATGTAGAAACACATCATTGTTTGTCAGCTTCCTTAAAGATTCTAACAAGCATCATTGATATGAACTTGATCTTCCAGGTTATGGTGAGCAAAACAGTGCTTTTGCTGGCCGTTCAGCCAGTAGTTTTCCTTTACCTGAAGCTCCAACAACTCCTGGACCATTTGCTGCTGGATTGACACGTAATGAAGGAACTATTCCGGGTGTTGGAGTAGCAATGCCATTGTCAATTCCTTCTCTTGATACATCTGATCAAGGAGAACAGAGGCAACCTCTTCCTGTTACTGTGCCAATGGGAGCACCACCTCTTCCCTCTGTCATGGTCTCCGGACAGCAACCATATCAACAAATTCCTCAGCAAGGTCCAGCACAACCCCAGCAACTTGGGCTACCACATCAAATGGTATCTTTACCACTCCCACTTCCGAACATGCCACAGTTGCAGCCACCTTCACATCTTCCTTTGCTCCCACATCCCCATTTACCTCGCCCTTCACCACCCCATGGAATGCCTTTGAATATCCCATCATCAATGCCAGGTTCTATGCCCATGCCATCATCGATGGGCCCGTCAATGTCACTGCCACAACCTGGCGGCCCAATGGTATCTGATATGTTTTTTGTTCTTTCAGTAGCTGTGGCAATCTTTTCCATTTAAAGAAACAGCTGCATTTTCATACATTGTTATTATTGGTTTAGGTGATGCAAGGTTCGTCAAATCAGATGATTCCTCCTTTGCCACAGGGACACATGATGGGCATGAATCCGATGCACTCAGGATCCCTTCCTAGTAACAGTCTACAACCTTTCGGAAATGGAATGCCAAATATGCAGGGCCCACCAGGACCAGGTGGACCGCAGGCGGGGTATCCACTTGGAGTGTTCAACCGGACACAAAATGGACAATTGGGACCAGTTCCAGGACTTAATGCCTACCAGGTATACAAACAATAAAATTCCATTCCTTCAGACCTTTGTAACTAACTTAATATCTTTGTAAGTATATCTAAATTAGTAGGGATTTAATCATTGAAAAAGAAATGATTTGGGGAGAGTAGCTGCCGCATAATGTAGCGAGAGTTACAGATCTGTAACGTACAATAGATTTTCTTTGGATAAAATGAGAATGAAAATGTGGTGAGAGAAATGGGTTCATGCATGTAAGATGGTAGTAATTTGGGAAGAGGGTACTGCATGAAGAATTTGTGGAGACAAAGATTACTTACAGAAATTTGGTTAATGCAATGGAAAAGAAACTGCAAAATTAAAGATCTTCAATGCCAGCAAACTGTAATGCTAAATAATTTTTGGGCCCGACATCAGCCTCTTGCAAAATGTAAGGTAAGGCTGCCTACTATAAGTCCTTGTGGTCTGCCTCTTCCCTGAACCCTGCATAGGCGGGAGTTTCATGCGTCGGGGCTGCGCCTTTTACATCTGAACTGACTTAGAGGTAATTAGCTTGCGAAGGATTAATTTTAAATATATTTTTGTCCATGACATGATTGGATTATATGTTCTGCTCCCTTATTTTCCTTGGTTTAGTACTGTAAATGTTTTGCTGACCAAGGGATTTTATGGATATTGCAGGCAGGGAATCCATCATTGATGGAAATGCGTGGCACTGGCATGGGTCTCGGGACAAATATTGGCCATCCGTCAGGTCTTCCGCCTCCCCCACCACCTCATGGTTCGACACCTCAGTAGTCAGCGGTTCTATGTACTGCAGCAACATATTTGGAACTTCATGCCTGAAAGATCATTTGAAAGGGAAGATTGTGGAGTCGTACATCGTTTGCCTAGATTCATCTTATCTTGGGCAAACAGGAAGTCAGGATCGACGTCGGGCCACGACGTTTGAGTTTCTTTCTTTCACCTCGGACATGAATTGGTTTCTGTATCAATTCAATGGATGTGGGAGTAACCGTAATTTCTTATGTTTCTACTTAAGGCAAGTGAAAATTATTTGTGAAATATATCTAAACATGGTCTTCACGGGCGCTCAGTTTTCTTCTCCGTTGTCTTCATCTTGATGGTTTCAATTTCTTTTATGGTTAGAATTGACATTGCCCTCTTTTCTTCTTCTTTTTCGTTTTGTGTAAAGGGCAGCCTGGTGTATGAAGCTCCCGCATATGCAGGGTCCGGGGAAGGGGTGGACCACGAGTCTATAATACATAACTTATTTTGCATTTTTGCAAGAGGCTCTTTTCATGCCTTGAACCCGTAACCTTGTGTGTGGGTGCACAAAATGAAAGTTAACATAGTAATAATTAGATTACCGTTTGAGACTTTTGATGGCTATGGGATTTATCCAAAAACTAAGGTCATCGAATATATGAAATTTCAGAAGCTGAAAAGGTCAATATTTTTGTTCTCTAATTTTTAGGCTGTAGAAGGGGAGCCTTGGCACAATAGTAGAGTTGTTGTTGTGTGACCTTGATGTCACGGGTTCCAGTCGTAGAAACAGCCGCTGGCAAAGTGCAAAATAAGGCTTGGAACTGTTGACCCTTGTGGTCTGCCCCTTTCTTGGACCTTGCAAATGGGGGAGCTTCATGCACCGGGCAGCTCTCTTTTAGTATTATGCAGTATCAGCTGCAACTTCTAGACCAGCAACCGTATGGTTTGCCAACTTGTGGTCTGACGACTGTGTACAACCTCGATCTGATCTCGGTTGATCCAAACGGTCTCTATGTAACGACTTGTCTGTATGGAGTTTGTTTTCCTTAATAGATCTAAAATTATGCCCTGCATAACTTTACAAAAGGCTTTTGGGTGCATCAAGGTTTATATGCAGCCACTGAGCTAGGCGTGATGTTACAACTCACGGCAGAGATTGTGTAACCATAAATAGATATTGTTTGCTACTGCCAAAGCATGTCCCACTTGTGGTGTCCTTTCTGATTTTCTATTCAAGGAATTTAGGATGCGTGTGGGTCTATATATATGTGCTTGTATGTAATTTAGTATGAAGCATCCACAACATAGTGTAGCACCTCAGAATCAAATGTTCAACAGTGATAACGAAACGTAACAAGTTCAGGTACGAAGGCAACAAGTTCAGGTACTTATCACGTTAAATTACCTTTCTCTGTGACGGTGAACTACATTTATCTGGGAAGTGATACCACAACTGGTACTGCATGTTGTCCTCATCAACACCGTCTATATCATCACCATTGTGTAATGCGGTTTTTTCTTAAAGAAAATTGGCAACTGCATGTAAGCACCCTACATCCACATTCTCTAGATGATTGCCATGCACTACTTTGAACCTATGACCTGCTTAAGGGAGAAGTGCCTCAGCTTAACCACTAAACTATATTGACTTACGTGCATGTACTGCACTTTATTATTTGGGGCGCTTTGCAGTTTCACGGGATCCAGCATGTCTTGCGAGCTGAAACAACGAGAGGAAAAAAGCATGTCTTGCTGCTTCCATGTCATCCTCTGGCCAGAATCTTTCCCAAACTTCAAATCTAGGTTAGGTGGTGAGAGAGAGAGAGCAGGACCTACTTGGTTTTAGAATTTACTATTTCCAACGTTTCTCCCATAACTGAAATGGAATAGGAATACGAAAAAAGACGCAAAAAGTTAGTTTTAGGGCATTTTAGAATTGACCAGTTTCACTAGCTAGAAATGGTTAGTTCCTGAACTCTACACCCACTTAACTTGGCATGGTGGACACACTCAAGAAGAAAGAAAGGAGTACACGCCTCAATTTTCACACATATTGAACTTATTTTTGTTAGAACTAACCCATTCATTACTTTAGGAATGGATTAAATAGTCTAAACATCAAATTTCCTATCCATCAATGTTTTTAGTCTATGTTTTTTAAGGTAAAAAATTACTACCATCCATTTTTATTAATGTTTTCAAAGATCTAAAACAAGTAGCTAGGATTATTCAAATCATTGATTTCTCATGCATTACTTATTTCTGGTATTCTAAGCATGATGAATGGCATAGAACTACAAAAACTTTGTTGTCCCATACATGAAAAAGGGCGAGTACTCCTTCCTCTGCTCTTGAGTGTGTACAGCTAATGAAGCTCAAACAAATATATTGAAAGACAATACTTATTGTCATTATCCCTGTTATCATCTTATTTACCTGTCAGTACCCCCTGGGATATTGTGCATGATTGTATTCGTCTTATTGAAATCCATGGCTGCGTCTCCCTGATGCACAAATTAAGAGCTCAATTTGGTATAAGATGTCTTATGGATCGTGCAATATAAAGAACCGTGACTTGCATTACTTGTTCAATCTTAGCTAGCTGCATCTTTGAATCCCTAAGGAACATGGTTACCACTTCATCTGCAAAGCTTGGGTTCATGTTGTCATGCAAGTTCTCTAGCTGATTGAACAAGCAGGCGAGGAATCCCTGTAACAACTTCCGATTTTCATACTTCTGTCCAAGTAGAACTGTAGAAATTAGAGACGAAGACACCAGATTAATGTCTTTTTGTTATTCCAGGACAAAGGCAGGGAATTGGGTTCAGTGTTTCTCCTCGTTCCTCATTGCATGATATGAACAACAGCAAAAACCACTTGCTGAGGAAGTTGGATTTGGCCATACCTTTATGACATGTATATAGTCCTACATGCATGCGTCCACTCATCCTTACAAGTTTGTCACCTTTCTTATATTTGAAATATAATATATTAGATGATAAGGTTGACATTAATTCAAGATTTCCAAGCTGGATGATTCATTTGGCTCCCTACAACTGATAGTGCCTCCTTTCCATTTTTTTTTTTGTAAGTTCATAATTTTAGAAGGAATCAGTGGGCTATTTGATGGTACAAAAATTGAAGAATGTATTAAACCATGGAAGACATCCAATTGAAGATCACTTGGAACCTGGTTGATCGAATTATCTTAAATTTATAAATCCAGAAATCTGAGAACTGAGATGATTGCCCATTGATAATGAAGAAAAACTAACAACGTGCATCATGATTCTAGGGTTAAAAAAGAACCTGTTCTAAGAGGCATTGCTTCATATAAGCAACCTGATGATGGAGGTGAGATTTTTCCATCCTTACAGGACGGAAGAAAGAAGCAGAAACAAACACTGAGGTGGAAGGAGAGTGCACACTGTCGTAGCTCCTTTATAAGAGGAATGGAAGTACGTGGTACTGAAGGAATATACAAGGGGAACGGTGTATTTAAAATAGAGGAAAGGGTGGCAGGTTAGGTAAATGAAGCCATGTGATAGACACGCGTTTACGTGGATGTCTACCAGGAATAGAAACGGAAGATACTGTGGGCAAGCAGTGAATTTTCATAGAAAACCAGATTTCTTATCCATTTTTAGGGCTGGATATAAATGCATGCGAAATTCTAAAAGTTTCTTTCAAGGAAACTCTGCATTCATGATTCATGTGCCCTTCTTCGTCCTACTAAAATCATCCAAGTCTGACTTCCTGTAGGAGCCAATGTTTTCTAGTGCACTAGTGCAAAAAGGTGTACCTAGTTGGGAATGGGTTCGAGTCCTACGTACATGTGCACTTTCATACAATTCTATATCATGTCGTATTTTTACATAGATTTTCATAGATCATCTATTATTTTATTGGCAATATGACATTTACCAAGTGTTACCAAATGTGGATCACCTGTTCTATTATCATTTCAAAGCATATTTAAGTTTACGAACTGAAGAGTTCAATTTCTGTTCATTTTGTGAATCTCCGCCACCTTGGTGCACAGGTTTTGTGCCTTTATTTGGAATTTCATTTCTCCTTGTTGAGTGAATCTCAATCATTATGACATAAAATGTCTACAATGATTCCTAAGGTTATGGGCTTTGTTGTCAATCCGTACCCTATCGACTAGTATGGCCAGTAATACATGTCCTGGGCACAAAACCTGTGCACCAAAGAAAGGCATTCTTGTTTTCATTCTATATTGGTAGATATCAAACCTTACTGCTTGTATCTGCCAAGATTGGGCCTATTAGATGGTACACGCATCAAGGATGAAATTGTTGGAAATGTTGCAATTTTCCAATATGTCCATTGTTACGTAATAAAATTATTTCACTACTAATGGTTAAAATAATAAAATTACTTTTAAAAAGGGTTTTCTTATTTTCTTTTGGAAAAATACAGGAAAAAGGGAAAATTTGTTTCTTCTTTCTTTCCGAAGAACCAATTTCAAAACCCTAGAACTCATATTAGATGCCAAATTCTTATATATATATATATATATATATATATATATATATATATATATTGGATTTCAGGAACGATAGAAGAACATCACAATTAATTGCTTTATCTGTGTTTACATAGAAGACAATTTAAAAGGTTTTCCACCACGTCAATTTCCATCCAAGATTTCGAGCATTAGCTCAAGTATTTTTTTGTTTTACATCTCTTAATTACATTTGAATTTTTGGATTCTAATTAAGAGTAGAGCTCTTAATGGTTTATAGAAGAAAGAAAAACAAAGTAACTTTTGCATTCTAGTTTTTTTGGATGTTTAATTTTTGTTTTCTAAATTTATATGTGAACTTGAAGTTTTTGGTGATAAACATAGGTTAGGGATGAGATTGACAGCATGATATAGTGTCTGTTGATATTTAGATCTTAGTTGCTCTTTGTTTTCCTATTTTACTAGTCCCCTCGAAAGCGATGCGTTGCATCATATCCCAGGTGAAGAGAAAAGTGAGCATGGGTTCATGCCATGGAGGTCGAGAAGTGATCGAGTAAATAGCACATTTCAAGAGTATAAGATTCATATCGCCACATGAAATATATGGACATTAACAGGTAAGAGTTTGAAGTTAGTAGATATGATGAATGTAGGAGAGTTAAAATCACATGTATCTAAGAAATCAAGTGGAAAAGGGCTAAAACTAGAGAAGTCAATGGGTATAAAATCTAGTACGTAAGAAAGGATAATAACAAAAATTGCATAGGAATAATAGTGAAAAAAGAATTAAAGGATAAAGGTTTGGACGTTAAAAGAATTAGTGATAGAATGATAACAATAAAACTTGTTCTTATAAGTGCATATGCACTACAAGTAGGGTTAGAAGATATAATCAAGAGACAGTTTTGGGAAGATATGGAGGGAGTCATGCAAGAAATTCTTAACACAGGGGATATTTATAGGAGCAAACTTAAATGACCATGTAGGAAAAGAAAAGAAATGATATGATATGATAGGATACATGGAGGGTATGGTATAGGAGAATGAAATGAGATGAGGAAAACCATTCTCGATTTTGCTTTATCATATAACCTGACCATTGCAAATACATTCTTTAAGAAGAGAGATGAACACTTAATAACCTTTAAAAGTGGACTTTATAAAAGCCAAATAGACTTTTTTCTACTTAGGAACACTGAAAGATCAATGTGTAAGGGTTGTAAGGTGATACTTGGTGAGAATTTAACCTCACAATATAAGTTAATGGTTATGAATATCTAAATTAAAAAATGGAAGAAATAAAATGAACTTAATAGGTATCCAAAAACTAAGTGGTGGAACTTAAAAGGAGAGAAAGTAATCTCATTCACAAATAAGTTGATGGTAGAAGGAAAGTGGAACTATGAAATATAAGTAAACACCATGTGGATTAATATGGCTAAGTCCATTAAGAAAGTGGCAAAGATGTCTTAGAAGTATCTAAGGGTAAAATGCAAATAGTAAAGGAAACATGGTGGTTGAGTGAAACAATGCAAAAAGTTATTAAAGAAAAACGGGTGGATTTTAAAGTATGGCAGAAGACTAGACATAATGAAAATTATGAACAATATAAGAATGCTAAAAAGGTTGCTAAGAGAATAATAAGTGAGGCTGAACTTAAGACATATGATAACCTTTATAATAGACTAAGAACAAGAGATGGTGAGAAAGATGTGTTTAAACTTGCAAAAATAAGAGAACAAAAGAGTAAGGACTTATATCATCTTAAGTGCATTTGAAGTGATGATCAAAGGGTACTAGTCAAAGATGACGAGATCAAACAAAGGTGGGAAACTTACTTTTAAAAATTATTAAATGACAATGGGTCTGAGAATATAGGGATTGAAAATATTGTAAACCTAAATAACAGTGGACATTATAGATATGAACATAGGATTAGAATACTTGAAGCGAAAGAGGCATTGAAAAAGATGAAATCAGGAAAGGCCATGGGGCCTAATGGTGTACCAATAGAGGTTTGGAAGCAACATGGGAGATACTGGAGCAGTTTGGTTGCTCAAGTTGTTTAATAAGACTATAAAATCAAAGAAAATGCTAGATGAATGGAGGAAAAGTTCTATTGTACCAATTTATAAAAATAAATGAGACATACAGAGCTGCACTAATTATCAAGGGATCAAAATTACAAGCCACACTATGAAGCTCTTTAAAAGAGTGATTGAGAAGAGCCTATGGCATGAGACAAGTGTATTGGAGAACTAGTTTGGTTTCATTCTTGGGAGGTCTACCATGAAAGCTATTTTCTTATTAAGACAATTGATAGAAACATATAGGGAGAGTAGGAAGACCTCCACATGATCTTTATCGACATAGAGAAAGCTTATGATAGAGTCCATAGAGAGTTAATATGGAGGGTATTGGGTGAGAAAGGGGTTTCATAGGGGTATATAGACATAATTAAAGATATGTATGAGGAAGCGGTAACAAATATTTAGACCACTAGTGGCAAGATTGGTGATTTTTCTGTCACTGTAGGGTTCTACCAAGGATCGACATTGAGCCCATACCTTTTCACGTTGGTTATAGATGAGTTAACAAAACATCTGCATGAGAAGATTCCATGGTGCATGCTATTTGTAAATGATATAGTTTTATTTGATGTGACAAGAGATGGCACAAACACAAAGCTAGAGTTATGGAGAGAAACACTAGAATTTAAAGGATTTAAAATTATCCAAATTAAGATAGAATATATGGAATGCAATTTTAGCAAGGAGATCAATAGAAGTGGAACACCATTTAAGATTGATACCCAAGAAGTCCCTGTAAAAGACCACTTTTGATACTTAGGATCAATGATTCATGAGAGTGGAGAGATTGAGAGGGAGGTTACCCAGAGAATCCAAGCGGGTTCGAACAAATGGAGATGTGCATTTGGAGTTTTGTGTAATCGGCGGTTGCTACTCAAATTAAAAGGAAAATTTTATAGGATGGCCATTAGGCTGACCATGCTCTATGGATCAGACTGTTGGGCAGTTAAAGAACATAATGTTCATAGGATGAGCGTCGAAGAAATGAAGATGTTGAGATGGATAAATGCAAGGTAAGAAAGAATAAAATTAGGAATGAAAACATTAGAGGAAACTTAGAGGTAGCACCAATAGGTAACAAGATGAGGGAGATTAGACTTAGATGGTTTGGACATGTCTAAAGGAGATAAAAAACGGCATTGATTAGAAGGAGTGAGGCAATGCAAGTAAAATATTCTAAAAGGTCAAGGAGAAGGCTTAAAAGAACATGGATAGAAGTGGTAAAAAAGATTTAAAAACTTTGGGACTAAATGAAGCCATGCTACTTAATAGAGAGAAATGGAGGAATAAGATTCATGTGGCTGACCCCTAATTGGGATAAGGTCTTGATGATAACGATGATGTCTAGTTAATTTGCGTGAGCTTGAGATTTTGTTGTAAGAATATGCTATTAGGTTATGTTTGAGTTTGAGTTTGATATTTTACAGTAAGAATCTGGTATTAGGTTTTGTGTGAGTTTGAGATTTTGTAGTAAGAATGTTGTATTTATAGTAAAGATGGTATTAGTTTTATGTGAGTTTAAGATTTTTTAATAAGAATCTTGTATAAAAAAGGTGCAACAATCAAATGTGAACTACATGAATTGATTGTTTCATGTACTTGAGAGCTAGCCTATCAATTTTAGGTTTGAATTAGATATTTAATCTCTAAATTGATTGAATATAAATGACCTTCTTCAATAAAGCATCATTGAGCAAGTTAGGCTCTGCTATATTGTCAAGTTTTTCTTAAATTTCAATATGATTCTACTATATGCTTGTAGATTATATTTTTCAAGTATTTTTTGCAATGTCAATTTATGAGTTGGATAATTTTGAAGTATTTTTAAGGCTATTTAGGATAGTTGTTGAAATGACTTTAGGTTCTTCAGATGGAATTGATGGTGGTGGGAGTTCAAGGAAGAGGGGTGTTAGAGCTTCATCGTCAATTGGAAGTGGTACTCCAATTGATGATAAGGGGATAGGATTTGTCTAGCATGGTGACATAGTAAACCTGTAACAAGTACCAATAAAAATTGATGTGCTTATTATTGTAAGTCCATTACTGGTGGAGGCATATAATTTTCAAGAATCATTTAGCATAAATACCCAAAGAAGTGCTACTTATAAGAAGGCACCTTTTGAAGTAAGAAAAGAAATGAATAAGGCGTTAGAATCTTATATGGAAGACTAATATGCAAAGACTTCTACACATGACCAAATCAAATATCTCTATGTGGGAGATGAGAAGGGGTACAAGAGAAAAATGCAAGGTGGGAGCTTCGTGCGCAAAATATAAGGTAAGGTTGCCTACTATAGGCCCTTATGGTCTGCCCCTTCCCTAGCCCTTGCATAGGTAGGAGCTTCGTGCACCGGAGCTGCCCCCTTTTTTTAGAAGGGATACAAGACTTAGAGGATGTTATGAGTTCCCCAATTCTGGAAACTTAGAAAGAGAAAATAATCAAGTTTGGGATTTGCTAGGTTCTTTACTCCAAGAACCCCTCTTGGAACTTAAAAGAGCACAAACAATTCTCTTGCACTAAGGAAAACAAAGAAAAACACATATTTAGTTGTAATTATATGGTGGTAAGACATTAGCACAAGTTTAATATAGGAAGGTCGAGTTCTTACCAATGGATGGTTACTGTAGTTGCAAGTATTAGACTTGGATGTAAGACTTCCTCCTATCATCAACTTAGGGGGAAGCTTTTGCTTATATAGAAAAAAGACTTGGATGCATATTGTTGATTTTGTTTTACTGCAAGTGCACGGGCTGTTGTAGTGTAGCTTATGCAAGTATGAGTAGATCCTATGAGGACTTACTTAAAAAGTGGGAGTTTAAATAAAATTTAATTGATAAAATTTTAAAAAAAATACAATAATTATTGGAATTGGAATCCAAGTTCAGATCTCTTCAATTGATAAAGATTACAGAATTTTCAATTAAAAAAGAAAGAAAATAAACTAAATATCAAGAAAATTATACTTTCCTAACTTTATCATTATCAATTTCTTCAAATTTGGTCTTCTTGGAGTCAATCTGCCTTCATCAATGTCTTTGGCATGTCCTTGATTAAAGATCCAATTGTTAGATTAAATAGATTCTCAAAAATCTTAAAGATCTGGACTAAAGAATGATTTTGGATTTTCGACGGTCTAGATCACTTTCTAGATTTCATATTAAAGATCAAAGACATTAATTAAGCTAAGGGATGTCCTAAGAATGAAATTTAAAAGTTACTTGAAAATTAGAAAAAAAATAAAGGAGAAATTGAGAAATCTTGATGGTTAAGGCTAACTCGTTGGTTAGGTTAAGACTTAATGAATTTGGCTCAAATTGGGCAGTTCCTGGATCAGCAAAACACATAAATAAAACTGGAATAGAACAGGGACATAGAGGAAATTAAAAAGGGGATGGAAATGGAATTAAATTTAAAGTCTGAAGGCCATAATTGGTATTCAACCAAAAATTTGGTTAAAAAAAAAAAAAAAACTGGGAAACCCAATGAAGAAGAAGAGGAAGCTGGAGGAGGAGGAAAAGGTGAAGGATAAAGAGGAGAAGAGGGAAAAGAGTAAACACGTGTCGAGTTTCCTCTTCTAAGCTGGTTAGTGATGGGAAAGAAGCAACATGGACTAGAGAATTGTCTGGGAATTGGTCGAAAGGAGGAGATCGGACTGGATAGGAGAGAATTTCAAAAGAAAAAAAAAGTTATCGGCTGGTGAAAGAGAGACATCGGTCGGTTTATTATAGGAGTAGAGGAAGCCGGTGGAGCAAAGTGAGAGATGAATAAAGGGAGAGCTGAGAGGGAATGAGGGAAGTGGAGCAGGCTGGGCAGACCTGTGAGTAGCAGAAGAAGGGTGAGTAGAGAGAGAGAATGTAGAGGGAACCGATGACTATCTGTCGAGTGATGAGCATATAGATAAAGATAAGAGGGGAGTGAGAGAGAGGTGATGGGTGGCTTGGTGTTGATGATGGGGAGAAACAGAAAGAGGGATGGTGAAGGAGAGGGTAATAGAGGAGGTGGTGAGGAAAGAAGAGAGGATGATCTAGTTCCTGGTTTTTTATTGAAAACTGAGAGAGTAAGGGGAGTTGGTGAGATGTGATTGGGTAGTAGTGGATGAGCTGCGGTAGTGAAAGAGAGGGAAACAGACGGGGAGGTGGTCAAGCTAGAAGTGAAACAAAGAGAGAAGGGGATTAGTGAGATGGGTTGGGGCTTTTCCCCTATCTTTAGACAATCATCAAAACCTATCAATCGATGATCAAAGAGAGATTGAGGAAGAGATAGGAGTGCGAGAGGTAATGAAAGAGAGGGAGATAGGGAAGGAGAAACAGGGTGATCTGTGGGAAACAAAGAAGGGATGGAGCCGGAATGGTGAAGAAGAAGGCATAGGATGACAGAGATGACGGAACCAACTGGTGAAGATGACTAGCTAGGATGGAAAATAGAGTCTGGGCATAGGAAAGAAAGAAAAGGGAAAGTGAAGAGGGAGAGAAGATCTGAGCAAAAATCTTTGAGAGAGAGTGAACTTGGGGGAGGGGAAGAGTGTGCAAGAAAGGGGTATTGAGCGGTGAGCAGAGACAAATAGATATGAGGAAGAGGAAGGTGGGATGTAAAGAGGAAGTCGGGCTGTGAAGACGGGTTGGAGAAGGGTAGAGAATGAGAGAAAGAGACGTGGGAGAGAGAGTAGAGAGGATAGAGAGAAAGAGGGAGGGGGAGGGGGAGCGAAGAAGAAGGGAAGGGGAAGGGGAAGGGTGGTTTTACCTCCTACAGTTCAGCCTCAAGGAGGATTGAAGAGAGGGATGAGATAGGTCTTTCTCTTTTATAAACTTCCCCTCTTTCCAAATCCATGTCTCCACTACGGTTAAGACTTTCCAACTTAGGATTCCTTTCATTTTGCATCTTTCCATTCCCATGTTATTTTTCTTTTGATAAAATCTTCTCCATGATTCCCAATTGAGATCAATTTTCTTTTAGGAAATTATCTCATTTTTCTTCATGAGTGATATGCTCCATTTAATGCTCTTTAAGATAATTGGCACAGTTGAAATTCGATATGAGCCATCCATGCCTCTTTTAGTTGATCTACAAAACAAAAGACCAAAATAGAGTCATCTAAACTATACATTAAGCATATGATAAGCTCTGATGATCATCTGACTGTTAATTTTGACAAATTAATGATTAGATGGTCAATTGGATCTAAATTCAAAATCAAGATAAAATTTGCAAATTTGATCAATTAGATCTTTAATTGAATGCTAAATTAGGGTATTTTGATCAAAATTGAACACTTAACATACCCCCCACCAACATTTTGCTAGTCCCAAGTAAAACATGCACAAAACCAAATTTCAAAATTTATTTTGTAGTCAACTCCACCTTTCCTTCAAAGAATTATCTTTAATAAATCATCAACTTTAGATACTAATAAAAATGACCGAAGACTTCAAAACCCTAACCATATGCTAGAAATATTCTACTTAAACTTAGATCTCAGAGTGAGTGTGTAAGTGTACAGTCTACATATAGAATAATCTTTATCTTTAAGTAGGGTTCTAACTTTTGAACTTCATTTGAAATATGTTTTGACCTCAATCCTCTCTAATGACAGAAATAAAATCTCTCAGATAGAGAGTTCAAATCATATCTCTATTTTAAATATGTGCGCAGAGTTAATAAAAGCAAATTTATCTCACATATACTCATGAAGAACAGGAATGCTAAGGAATTTGTGATCCCTATTGGAATGGATGACATTACCTTTGAATATTTGGAAATACCACTCTTTAATTCCTATCCATTCATTTCCTCATCAAGACTATATTTCTCTTAGAATCAATAGTTCTTTAATTGGGACAAAATGTAGGCTTAAGACAGGGTTACCAAAGAGAGGGTATAAGGGTATTCAAAGTTTCTTCAAAAATAAATAGAGGTCTCCTAAAGTTGACAATTCTTTCTTTTCTTTACTAAAGTGGATATTTGTTTTTCCACTTGCAGCTCTTTTTTTTTTATTCTAGCACTTTTCTTTCTTTTCACACTTTTGAATCTCTTTAAAGAACCTTTCTTTTCTTGATATTCACTTTTCTACTTTCATTGCAACTAAAAGGTATTTTTCATTCATCTCTAACTTATCTTTTAAAGAAAATGGGTAATGGATAATTTATACCAGGTTAATATGGGTAAGGATAATTTAGGTGACAAAAGAAAAGGCTTTATATGAAATGCTCAATTTGGCTAACTAGTGGTAAAAATATTTTTGGGTAGGCTTTATGTCTTTAGGTTAACAAAAAAGATGGCCTAAATCATTTTCTAAGTTTTATATAATCTACCAGATTCAATGAACTATTAGAACATTAAAGGTAATATTGTAATAATTCAGGTAAATTCCAAATTTAAGAATTTGATAGGATCAAATTTTCTTTAAGCACGTTGAAGAAAATTAGAAATATTTATAACCTCTTAGAAAGAAAGAATGATCTTAAAACTCACTTAGGTTATAGGTCTCCACTGAATTTCTTCATTATCTCTAAGTTGTAGCTACTTATCAATCTAAACTATTTATATGCAACTACATGTATATGTGATCTGAGATTTTACTTTCATGGAATACTTTAGAAAATGAGTAAAATGATGAATTAATCATGTTCAATTCCATTAATAAGCTAAATTTATCTATATTATACTTCAAAAAATTCAATTCTCATCATAGTGTCGGAGTTGACCTATTTTTTTCTTCAAAATTTCACTTTTTTTTTCTTTTTTTTAGCAATTTTTTTAATTTTTGAAATTAAATAAAAAACTAACAAAAACTAAATTTGCTAGAATTCTACACACCCAACTTGAACGAAACATTGTTCTCAATGTTTAAAAACTAGGATGATGATAATGTATTGAGAAATGCAAAAACAATTGAGCGATGTAGAAAAAAATTCTAAAAAATAAAAGAAAGAAGAAGAAAGAAAAAATTAAGGAACATAATTATTACAAATGAAAAATTTTCAAAGGAATTTTTTTATTGAATTAGAAACTTCCCTGGGTCCCATACGAAATGAGCTAGACAGGCCTCTAAAAAGGAATTGTGAATGAATTTATCTTATAATTTAAAAATTTTCATTTTATCACAAGGCAAGATAAATATATCTTCAGGTTGCTTTTCATAATTAGAGACAATTGTGGGAGCTTGATGTAGCTTTTTTGAAAATGGAGCAAGGATGTCATATGGCTAAGTGGGTGTGACATTTTCCTGATCAACAAATTTATCTCTTTTTCTAATAGGTTTCAGTACTATCTCAACCTTTTTAGGACCATATTTCTCAATTATGTTACCACTATGAATAATAGTAGCTGCCTTTGTTTGTTCCATGCCTGTAACTGAAGAATTAATCTCATCTCTCACATCCATAACATTAGGGTTTTCATTTGGTGGGATAGGACATTGCTCTTTATCAATGGTCTGTAGCATTTGAGACATCATGTCCTTCAATTCAATCATAGATTTTGTGTTCTCTTTTAATTAGGCTTTAATTTGATCAATTTTCTTCTCTTGGTATTTCATGACTTGATGGAAGTTATCCTCTGCTTTCTTGTTATGTGGAGGAAGGTAAGGTCCAGGAGCAAGTGGTCCTTGTTTTTGGTGACAGGGCTGATATTGGGCCTCATATAAGACATTGGCATTATATTCATTTTTGACAGTAGAATGATTACTCCAGTTGGAATTATATGTCTCTAAAGATAGGGAAAAATGTTGCTCATAAGAATGTGTCTGTTCATGGAGTGCATCCCGAAATGCAAGAGCGATAGGACATTCTTGAGTGGGGTATGTATTACTTTCACAAATATCGCACACTTGTTCGACATTCTTAGAGGAACATTTTCCCATTTCCATGGCCTCAACTATTTTATCTAGGGATGCTATTTTCATATCATCTTTTTTGGTCGTAGCATATATTTCTCCCCTAGTGGATGTGGTGGTGGACTTAGGCTTGTTTAGGTAACCTACTTTTTTTGAATCAGGCCAAGTTTGTGCACTCTATGCCAACCATTCCAAATACTCTTGCTACTCTTCAGGTTATTTGTTTAAGAAATTACCATTGCACATCATTTCAATAAACTGGAGCATATTAGAATTAAGTCCTCTATAAAAGAGGCTAATGATATGCCAAAGTTCATATCCATGATATGGACAAGTTAAGAATAATTCCTTGAATCTTTCCCAGCATTGATAGAAATTTTCGTTATTCGTCTGGGTAAAATTCATTATATTTCGGCAGAGAGCATTTGTCTTATGTATAGGAAAGAATTTATTCAAGAACTTCCTAGTCATTTCTTCCCATGTTCGTATAGAACCTGGTGGCAGTGAATGAAACTACATCTTAGCTTTTTTCTTTAAATAAAAAGAAAATAGTTTGAGTCTTATTATATCTAATTCAATGTCTTATGTATGTTGGGTTATGCACACTTCATCGAATTCCTTTAAATGCATGTAAGAACTCTCACTATCCAACCCATAAAATTTAGGAAGTAATTGAATTACTCCCACCTTTAATTCAATCATACGAGCATTTGGAGGTAAAAGTATACATGAAAGTGTGCTAGTATAGTTAGGCTGTAAATAGTCTCTTAGTGTTTTCCCACAAGGATTTTGGTTATGCCAATTATCCCCATGTATTCTAAGTTAGTCCTTCTCCTATTTCTATGTGGTTGAGAGTGATTCCTCCATACATGCATATTAACATTAAATAGGGTGAAGAATCATCATCATTAAAGAGAGGATTGCTCGTCCATGAGAAAACATCATCATTATCTAAGATGAAAGGTGGTTCGCCATCATTAAAGAGGGGATTGTTTCTCCTTGGAAAAATATCTTCTCTATTAATGTTGGGGTGTAAATTACCCTTTTGATCAATGTTTAAATTATTCATTAGGTGCAACTGATCATGTCCTTCTCTCTTTTTTTGTGTTTTTTCTTTTATTTTCTTTTATTTTTTTGGGTTGGGAAAACTAACCTAAATGATGCAACCTACTTCTAGAATGATGCACAAATAAAGGGCACAATCAAATAATCCTTAGGCTAATAAGCAGCATTATTTTGATTCAATGTTTTTAAATTAGCCTAATCTAGTGCTCCTCCTCTCTTTTAGATTTAATTACTGCTTACTAGTTAGGTTATGCGCTAAGTTGGTTAATACAATCCTCATGTAATGAGGTGTTTAGACATCAACAAACATCAGCATAAGGCATGAAAAAATTACTTAGATTTTAAGGCACCCACTATAACCACAGTGCTCAAAAGACACTAGAGTGACAATAGATCACGTCATATTAAGAGGGTCTTACGAGCATGTGATGACCCTATAGGTCTTTTCTAATTGATTTTATGTTAATTTGAAAGGTAGGGTTACGCGCTTGGGGTGATTATCCAAGGTGGGCCAATAAGTGGTGATGAAATCTACTCTTGAGCTTGTAGGGTTGGGTGTCCTTACTAATTATTCCACACTCTGTGATAGTTCAATCAACATATAAATCACCTTAAATCGATAAACATACCATAAAAATGAAATTAAAAGCAATAAATTAATGCAAAATCCTAAAATGCAATAATTATCAAAGATGCTTTCTATATGTAATTACACTACCAAATAATTCAAAATTATACTAAATGCAAACCCTAATTTAGAAAATAAAAGGAATGTGGAAAACTTACAGTGGGGTCTTTGATAAGATCAAGTGTAGGCCATCTTATCCCACACTTGCCCTGTTTTATACAACCCTTTTAAAATTGGAATTAAAAGTTGGAAGCTACAATGGTCCTCACTACAAGATTCACTCAAAAGAAAACAAAAATCCTATTATAGGAAAGCAAGGAAATTTCTATTTATTTGATAAAGATCCACTTGCTAATTTCCTCACTTTTTAATTTTTTGAAAATAAAAAATAGAAATAAGTACCAAATTCAAGAAATAAAGTGATTTAAAAATGCTAAAAGTATGCAATTCCTAAAAAATTATGAAAACTGCTTTGTGGGTCCTCGGCAATTGTGCCAAAAACTTGTTGATTTTGTTTTGCCGTAAGTGCACAAGCTATTGTAGTGTAGCTTATATAAGTACGGGTCGATCCCATAGGGACTCAACTTAAAAAGTGAGAGTTTAAATAAAATATAATTAAAAAATTAAAAAACTAACAAAAATTACTAGAATTGGAATCAAAGTTCAAATCTCTTCAACTGATAAAGATTACAAATTTTTCAGTTCAAAAAGAAAGAAAATATACTAAATAATAAGAAAAATATACTTTTCTAGCTTAATCACTATCAATTTCTTCAAATCTGATCTTCTTGAAGTCAATCAGCCTTCATCAATGTCTTCATCATGTCCTTGATTAAAGATCCAATGGTTGGATTAAACAGATTCTCAAAAATCTTAAAGATCTAGACTAAAGAATGATTTTGGATTTTGGATGGTCTAGATCACTTTTTAGATTTCAAATTAAAGACCAAAGACATTAATTAAGCTAAGGGATATCTTAAGAATGAAATCTAAATGTTAATTGAAAATCAGATAAGAAACAAAGAAGAAATTGAGAAATCTTGATGCTTAAGGCTAACCTATTGATTATGTTAAGCCTTAATTAATCTGGTTTGGATTGGGCAGTTGCTGGATAAGCAAAACACAGACAAAATAAAATTGGAATAGAATATGGATATATAGGGAATTAAAAAGGGGATGAAAATGAAATGAAATTTAAAATATGAAGGGCAAAATTGGAATTCAACCAAAAATCTGGTTAAAAAAAGAAAAAGAAACTGGGAAACCTAATGAAGAAGAAGAGGAACCTAGAGGAGGAGGAGAAGGTAAAGGATAGAGAGGAGATCAGGGAAGAGAAATGGGATAAGAAGAAACTGGTGTCGGGTTTCCTCCTCTGAGCTAGTTGGTGATGGGAAAGGAGTCGTGAGAAACTAAAAGGAAGGGAGATAGGGATTGGAGAGTTGTTTGAGAATTGGCTGGCAAGAGGAGATTGCACTGGATAGGAGAGAATTTTAGAAGAAGAAAAAACTACCGGCTGGTGAAAGAGAGATATCGGCTGGTCTGTTGCAGGAGTAGAGGAAGCCGATGGAGCACAGTGAGAGATGAACAAAGGGAGAGTTGAGAGGGAATGAGGGAAGTGGAGCATGCTAAGGCAGACTAGTGACTGGCAGAAGAAGGGTGAGCAGATATGGAGAGACAGAAAGAGTTGGGAACAAAGAGATAGAGGGATCAGGAGAAATGAGAGAGTGAATAAGGAGTCGATGACTGCCTGTTGGGTGATGAGCATACATACAGAGATAGGAGGGGAGTGAGACAGAGGTGATGGGTGGCCTGGTGCCAGTGATGAGGAGAAACAAAAAGAGGGATGGCGAAGGAGAGGGTTAATAGAGGAGGTGGTGAGAAAAGAAGTAAGGAGGAAATGGTTCCTAGTTTCTCGTTAGAAACTGAGAGAGTAAGGGGAGTTGGTGAGATGTGATTGGGTAGCAGTGGATGAGCTGCAGGAGTGAAAGAGAGGAAAACAGACAGGGAGGTGGTAGAGCTAGAAGTGAAGCAAAGAGAGGGGGATTAGTGAGACGGGTTGGGGCTTTTCCCCTATCTTCAGACAATCATCAAAACCTATCAGTCAGTGATCAAAGAGAGATCGAGAAAGAGATAGGAGTGTGAGAGGTAAGGAAAGAGAGGGAGATAGGGAAGGAGAAAGAGGGTGATCTTCGAGAAATAGAAAAGCGATGGAGCCAGAACGGTGAAGAAGAAGGTAAAGGACGACAGAGGTGAGGGAACTAGCCAATAAAGATGACTGGTCAGGATGGAAAACAGAGTCTAGGCACAACAAAGAAAGAAAGGGAAAGCGAAGAGGGAGAGAAGATCTGAGCGGTAATTTGTGTGAGAGAGTGAACTTGGGGGAGAGTGAGTGGGAAAGGGGTATTGAGTGGTGAGTAGATACGGATAGATAGGAGGAAGAGGATGGTGGGATGCAAAGAGGAAGTCGGGCTGGAGAAGGATAGAGAATAAGAGAAAGAGACGTGGGAGAGAGAGAGTAGAGAGGATAAAGAGAAAGAGGGAGGGGGAGGAGGAGGAGGAGGGGGGGGGAGAAGAAGAGGGGAAGGGAAAGGATGGTCTTGCCTCTTACGGTTCAGCCTCAAGGGGGGTTGAAGCGAGGGATGAGAGGGGTCTTTCTCTTATATAAACTTCCCCTCTTTCCAAATCCATTCTCCACTACGATTAAGACTTTCCAACTTGGGATTCCTTCTATTTTGCATCTTTCCATTCCCATGTTATTTCCCTTTTGATAAAATCTTCTTCATAATTCCCAATTGAGATCAATTTTCTTTTAGGAAACTATCTTGTCTTTCTTTGTGAGTGATATGGTCCATTTAATGCTCTTTAAGATAATCGGCACCGTTGAAATTTGATCTGAGTCATCCATGCCTCTTTTGGTCGATCTACAAAACAAAAGACCAAATTATAGTAATCTAAACCCTGCATTAAGTATATGATAAGCTCTGATGATCATCTTATTGTTAATTTTGACAAATTAATTATTAGATGGTCATTTGAATCTAAATTCAAAATCAAGTCAAAATTGCAAATTTGATCAATTAGATGCTCTAATTGAATGCTAAATTAGGGGTATTTTGATCAAAATTGAACAATTAACACATATTTAGAGAAAATTAAAGAGACAGGGGATAAAGCTTATAGTCTGTTATGGCAAATGATAGGACATATAAGGTAAATCGTCAATTGATAAATTTTATTATTTATAGCCTTGCAGGAGTTACATTCCTTAAATGTGTGGGTATAACTGGCAAAATTTGGTCAAATTCATTTTGATAATGAACCATCCTATTAAGGAGCAGGGAAATTGTTGATGGCTTATTTTGATAGATCATATTGGATGCCAAGTATTGCTCGTTTTATTGAACTTATGCTTGAAGACTTTGGTGGCAAATTAAAGATGATTTTTGAAATTCATAGAAAAATTAAACAAGTCAAGGGAAATTACCAAATTCATATATAATCATGCTTGGGTGTATCACTTAACAGGGACTAGTGAAGGCCTACATGGACAACATTTGCAACCAACTTCTTGACCATACGGGGGGCCTCTTGATGAACCAAAATGCACTAAAACCTATGTTTGTTTTTCCAAAGTATTTGAATAGTAGGTTTGCTAAACACCCTACTAACACCTCTTAGAGGGTGAAAAAGAATGTATTAAACAAGGAGTTTTGGTCAAGATATATGATGGCTTAGAATGTAACTGAACCTTTAGTTGAAGTGTTAAGACTAGCATATTCTCAAGATAAACCTCCAATGAGGTATTTGTATCAAGTCATGGATAAAGCTAAAGAATGCATTTAGAAGTGTTCAAGTTTGTTCGGCTCACACTTACCTTATGCAACAGGGTTCATGTTAAACCTTGGTTTGTTCTTTGAAATTCCTCATAATTCTTAAAAGAATTATGAGCTCCTACTGCAAATGAATTTCTATATTGCAGGGTTTCATAAACACTCAATTGTCTATACATTGACATCAAGTTGGGTGATCAATTGGTCTCATAATGGCAAATGAAATGCAAATAGTTTTGAGCCCAGGTAATTTGTTTCTACTGTTTAGACATATATTATCTTCTAGTTTCTACAAAGATAAACTAATGTTTTTACCTTGCATTTGACATCATTGTAGTCCTGGGAACAATTTGGAGTGTTAGTTCTTGAATTGCAAAAATTTTCCATCAGGATCTTTAGACAGTGCATACATGCTATTGGATACGAGAGGAGTTGAAGCATGTTTAAACATATTCATTCACCAAAGATGAATAGGTTAGAGCATCAAAGATTGAATAGTTTGGTCTTTATTCACTACAATTTAAAATTCAGGGAGAGATATGCTTATGTGTGTGTTTGCTATATATGTACGTTTAAATCTAATGTATTGTTACAAAATGTTTTATTAGTTTCATTTATGAAGCGTTTCTTGTATGTATGTTTAAATATGATTTACTATTATAAATTGTTCTATTAATTTCATTTATGAAGTACTAAACTTAAAATGTCTACTTAATGTGTTTATAGTTTTGTAAATTGATATAAAAGTCCAATATTAGCTCTTCATGACCCAGTATCATTGGTTGTCTTTGATATTTCTCATGGATAGGTTGAAGATGAGGGGGTAGAGAGAAGCTTAGAAGATCCCAGTTGGCAAATGTTATTGGTTGACCAAGCAAGTATTAATGAAGATGAGAGCTTTAACTAGGTTGATGAGGTGAATGAGGAATGAGAGAGGCGATTGAAGATGAGAATGGAGAGTTAACGGATGATATTGAAGTTGAAGTTATTGTTGGAGCTGGTGCTACTGTATATGACAAGGATATCAACTATTTTCTCATAAGCAAAATAGATGAGGAAGAGCTTTGAGGAGTAGTACGCTGGCTTTTTTATTTTGTAAACTTTGTATTTTGCAAGAAAATAAAATTGGAATTATGTTTTATGTATTTGAAGCTTGAAATTTGTTAGTTATCTTTCTTTTGGATCACATTATAGCATTTATGTGATTTAGTCCTATTGGAGAGTAGATTTTAGTATTTTGAGATTTCAGCTGCGTAGAACTTTCAAATATGTATGTGTTATATAGATATGCATATTTAAAAAATCTTGAAGAAACTAGGACGCTCTTCTCCATGGATAGTGAATTACTAGTAATAGATAAATATTTGGTGCAATCTTCCTATTTAATTGTTATGTTCTTTTGGATGCTTGTAATGCTTTTATAATGTACACATGTATATTGTTATGTTGTCTGCTTGAATACTTGTGTAGTGTACATAGGTACGCCTAACACGACTCTTATACTAGAAAGCTAAGCCATTTTAGTCATGATGGATATGGGATGTGATAAATAGAGGTCTAACATTTAAAATTTTGTGGGAAAATGCTGAGTTATGCTTTAAAAAAAAATTTATCAAAAAGATTGGGATTTCTATAAGATTTTTTTAATTATAAAGGTTTTTTTTTTTTTTTTTTAAATCCAAATGTTGACTATTCTAGGAAAAAATCTTGTACCAGTGGTAGACTTCAATGATACATTCATTCCTGTAATCAAACCTACCTCTATGCATTTGGTTTAAACAATTGCAGTCTCTCGTGGATGGCCTATCAAATAGTTGAATGCTAGCAATGCTTTTCTTCATGGAAATTTGACGAAAATTGTTTAAATGAAACAACTCCAAGGTTTGTATTATAAACGAAATCCCTCTACGATCTTTGGTAGGCTCTGCTCGTGGTTGAACAAATTAACTTGCTTACTCAGCAGAGTTTCTGGGTTCCAAAATTGATGCATCTTTATTTATTTTAAAGCGAGGTAGTGTTCTGATATATATTTTAGTCTATATAGATGACTCATTGACAGGCAGTAGTCATCAGACTATCTCAAAAGCTACTTCATTAGTTTTTAGGATTTGAAGCTGTATGTTCCGCGTGTAGCATATTCTCTGTCAGCATGTGTTCAAGATATTGTGTGTTGTTTGCACTTGGATGGAGCTAACCTATCCTCACACCTCTTCCTTCATCACATCAATTATCATCTTCTGGAGGAACTTCTCTATCAAATGCAACTGATATCACAGCATCACGGATGCACTTCATTATCTTACGCCGACTTTCCGCGACATATGTATGCAGTCAATAAGCTCTCACTTCATGTATCGTGGAACATCTTTTTGGAGTTCTGTTAAACGGCTTCCTAGATATCTTAAACATACCATACATTATGGTATATTTCTTGGGAAAGATTTTCAGTCGATTGTATATGCTTATTATGATGTCGATTGGGCGGGAAATCTTGATGACTGAAGTAGCTTGTTGGTGCATATCCAATCTCTCTGACTTCACGTAAACAAAAGAAATGGCAAGGTCATCCCCTATGTATAGATGTCTTTATATGGAAAGGTCAGTTGATCTGTTTACATGGTAGAATGTTACAAAAGAATATCGCAATGGTATGATTTTTATCATTTGTTAGGAAACTCTTATTATTATTGCTTTGTTGTTTGACCTGCTAAATTCGCATGGATCTGACTTAATGTCTTCTATTGAGTGCCACTGGTGTGAATATTTGATTGAATCTGATCCTTGTCGGTCACCCCCAAACAAGAGTGGATAATGGCATGAACGCCAAGATTATTGTGAAAAAAGCGAAATGAGAGCTTTAGTGGCGGTTTAGCTAAGATATCAAAAAGTTGATGCGAAGATCGAATAAAGCGAGAGATCAATGCTCTAATAGCTACCTTCTTGCGCACAAGGTGATAATGTAGCATAGTCTGTTTAGTATAAACATGAAAGACAGGATTGATGTACATATAGAGAGCACTGGAATTGTGAAAAATGAGTGTAGGTGAGGGAGGACGAGAGATGCCAATGTCTCTCAGAAAGAATATGATCCAAGTAAGTTCAGCCATACCTAATGCCATAGAGCGATATTCTGCTTTAACCGTAGACCTAACTGCAGTAGGTTGCTTCATTGTTCGAGAGATACAGTTGGCCCCCAGGAAGAAAAACAGTAGCCAGTTGTGCTCCTAGTTGATGGATATCATGACTAATCTACATCAGAGAAAGCATATGGATTCAGAAAACATTGAGCAGAAATGAGGATAACAAAGTATAAAGTCATTTGAGACAGTGACAGATGCGTATAACCACGCAAAAGTGGCCCAGTGTGGAGGCATGCATGAGCTGACATACATGATTAACATTATCTGTAATATCAGGCCTTGTAAAAGTTAAATATTGTAAAGATTTAACAATGTAGTTTAGGATCAAAGATCATAGAATCCTTCAGTTGCTTAGTATCTTTGATAGGAGAGGTACTGATACGGGAGGCATTCAACACGTTGGCCTGTAAAAGAACTTCCCTTGCATACTTTGCTTGTGGGAACATAAGTCTCCCAAGAAAGAAGAGACCTCAACAACAAGAAAATAGCCTAATAGTATGAGATCAACCCAACTATGGATCAGCAAATCGGTTGGAGTTGAATCATTACTTGTTAGAATGATATTGCCAACATAAACCAGAAGATGGGCAAGTACTTCAGGATGTCATCGAATAAATAAAGAGGGATCAGAATACCTACAGACAAATCCAAGTGTGAGTAGGTACACAGAAAATCAAGTAAAGGTGCTTATCTGAGGCCATAAAAGCCATGTTTAATTTGCAAGCATGGTTAGAACGTAGCCGATCACAGGAGTCCTAAGGCTGTTCCATATATACCATCTCTTTGCTAACACCGTGAAGATATGAATTCTTCACATCCAGCTATTCAATCTTCCAATGAAGAGTAGCAGATGCGGGTAGTACCAACTGAATTGTTGTTCGCTTGATGACGAGACTGAAGGTTTCATCAAAGTCAATTCCAGGAACTTTGAGTGAACCCCTTAGCTCACACTTTGCATTTGTCTAATGTAACATCAGAGTGGAGTTTTGTTTTGAATACCGATTTAGAACCAATAACATGCGCATGTGGTTCTCGGGATGCAAGATCCCTTGTATGCCTGATCTAATGGGCAGCGCGGTCTCTTTCCGAACCAAAAGGGAGATATGCGGGCCCTGTACCAAGAGCGAGCTTCCTGAAGATCTAAATTCTAGTCCTCTGTAAGTAAAATTTCAGCGGCTAAGAGGATTCTGGTAGAGCATAGCTCTTGCAGGCTACAGGGTGTGCATAATCGCCAAATGAACCAACGAGTTTCCCTGTAGGCCATCTGGATCAAGTACATGATTATTTTGTTGCTGATGAAATAGTGCTACGTTTGAGAAAGGTCTAGATTGCACATTAGCAGACAAAATGACATCATGTGGAGGTGACGAAGGAGGATGCATTGGATGTCAGCTTATAAGTGAAGGACCCACTAGGCGTGACTGGTGGCTCACTAACACACCCGCACGTAAGGTGATCGGAAGGTTTAGATGCAAAATGGACAATGTGATAGAGGATATTAATGGCCCTGAGTCAGGAACATGCATGGTTGTGTGATCTAGCCACTCATCTAGGACCTGAAATGTCAACACTTTTCCTTGAACCGCATCGGCATATAGAGAGTACTTAAATTAGAAAATAAAATTTGATTATGAAATATGACATGCCTTGAATATGGACCTGGATGGTGGATGAATGCAAACATTGATATCTCTTATGAAGGAGGCTATATCCAATGAAGACACGTGGATATACACGAGGCTTAAATTTGTGTGGTGCATGATCACGTGGAACTATGTTTCAAAAGACCAATCAAGGCAAAACACATACAGGAAACATTTGCAGAATTTTTGTTGTTGTTGAATTTTTCGAATAATCAGAATGTTTTTCATGAAGTTTAAAATAGGAGGTGTCCATATCAAGTGAAGCACTAGGCACACTGTTAATTAGATACATAACTATGGAAAAAGCATTGGCCGAAGACTTAGGGGGCGCGAGGCCCATCTCTACAATGTCATGACGCTTTCGAAGCAAATTTTCATTTTGTTCAGGAGTTTCTAGACATGACACTTGTGGTTGAATCACAAGATCCTAGGGGAGAAATCAACACTGTCACTTCGAAATATTGTGATTTTTGGGTCAAACTAATTTTCAACTAGCCGCTGTAATTTTAAAAAGCACATAGAGAAATTCAACTTGTGTTCATTGGTAAGGCCATGAAAACCTTGTAACATCATCCACTTAACATAACAAACAAATCTCTACATATAAATAACTGAGCTGCCCCCTACGAATAAGAGTGCATCTTTTTTAGAGGAAAAATTGGTTTTTATATTTAATTGAAATGGTAAACAGCAACCCTTTCCCATTTGGCAACTAATGCAAATAGAAGAATGTTTATTCCATCTAGAAATTATAATGACATGCTTAGAATTTAGAAGCTATAGTGATATGGAGTTTGGATGTCCCCAAAATCAAATGTGACTAGGTGATTTTCCATATTGCACTACTACAACTAGTGGTTTATAAGTTAGTTAAAAACGTACATAGAAAAAGGTTAAAAAGCCATCTTATATAGGAGTTGTCTTATAAAATAAAGATACACATAAGATGGTTCAAGAAACTATTTTGTATTATGTGTAATATAAGACAATTTTTCAAAAACCATCTTTATTTTGACAAAGATATAAGATGGTTTTTGAAAAACTGTCCTATTTTTTTTCTCTAAAATATAAGACGATTTTCCAAAAACCCTCTTATATTATGTATAATATAAGATTGTTTGTGAAAAACCATCATATAATCTTTACAATATAGGATGGTTTATCAAGCCCTTCTTATATTATACATAATATAGGACTTTTTTAAAAAACCATCCTATCTTTAGGTTTAATATAAAATGGTTTTGAGAAATCATCCTATATTATAAAGACTATAGGACTATTTTTCAAAATTCACTTGTTTTTGCAAAATCATTTTATACAGGACATCTTTCTAACTAGTTTCTTTCTTTCTTCTTCTTCTTCAACAGTCACTAACTTCTCATACACACTTCACATTCAACAGTCACAAACTTCTCAATACACACTTGAAATTGAAATAAAGAAGGCACACACCCACGCATTCACACATCTCCATAGACACCCATATGTTCGGTTCAACACACCAACTTCCCCTCATTGAAATAAAGAAAGCACACGTAGACTTTGATCAAAAGAAAAAAAGAATATGTTTATATAAATGAAGTTCTATTTTGTATTTCATTGATAAAAAATGTTTACATTCAATAACATCAATTATCTACAAATTAAAAGCCAAAACATACTCAGTCCATTTCATTCTAATGCCATCTAGATTTAATTAGGAGTAACTCTTACTTGTCAAATCTACTTGCAAGACAATATACTAAATTAGTTTAGACATACAGTCTAAGAGTAACTCTTACTTGTCAAATTTGCCTGCAAGACAATATATTAAATCAGTTCAGACATACAGTTTAAGAGTAATTCATAAAATGTAGAAAACTATAATAATAACCAGTTAATTAATTATCTTAACTTTCTCAAATTTGAGATCCTAAATCCTTTATGAATGAGAGTTCTCATGTATCTAAGAACATAATAACCATACTCCCAATCAAATTGTGAGTGAACATAAAAGGTTCAAATATCATGTTTATTTATAACTTTAGCTTATAAAATTATATTAGAGAACTACTACACTTTGCTTTGACTTTTTCTCAGTTGAGTTTTGTCGGGTAGTTAATACCTTCCATCTCAACCCATTTATACCATGCATTGTCCATATATAAGTGAAAAGCTTTAGATTATGAATAATAGAATAATTAACGGCTATCCAATTATCATAAGAATGAAATAATAAAGACTTATTAATAATTTTCATCAACTAGGATCGAATGTATGCTTCATAAGAATAAAAAACATTGCATACCCACCATACACATCTAAAGTTAGTAGCATCCAATGGGACCTATAAACATAATCATTCAATTGAAGTTTTCAAAACTTAACTGATATAGATATTCATATATATATATATATATATAATGAAATAATTTAGCAAGATATGTTATAACTTACCTGCTATTGTAAGGAATCAATAGGGCCTGCCCCTATGGACAATGCAACAACCCAAGTATGATATCTTCTATTTGTTTCTTTATGGGTAAATGTTCCTTCAGTCAAGAGACAACAGCATGGTTAATGAACTTGTAAATGTCCTTGACCTCTAATCTTTGCAATTTAACTTATAAAGACATGTAGAAACTTAATGTCAAATACTTATCACTTCTTATTAATAAAACAAGTAATGTAAATTTGATTCTTAATAGAGCAATTACTAACATACCCAATGTAAATGATGATGTGCTTGTATTCCAGTTGAATCATATTACATATGGCTAAGATGTTCTCATTCATGAGTGGAACCTCAACTATATCATCGGCTAGCACACTGACCTCTATCAACTACATACATTTGCATGATTATCTCAAATTGCTCTGGTCATCCCTGCCGTCTTTAGTGATCCTCCACCTATTTGTCCTTCCTAGTGTCTCACTTTATATTTGAGGCATTGAAAAAAAAAAAAGAAGTAGCAGCAATGTCTCAACATAATACTAGTAGTGTGATAGAAAAAATGTGAGATCTCATAATAAACTCATGAATGTAATAATAATATGAAAACTGAATAGCCAAGGCCCATAGATAATGACAGCATCCACATATAATCCACGTCAAAACCAAAATACAGTATAACAAATATGACCTCGTATAAATCATGAGAACTACATGAGTCAAATCAACATGACATGGATAAAGTGATATAAATCTTGGCTCATAAATCTAAAAGTGGTAAGTGCAAGAAAATCCTTCACATCAAAAACACATATGCATGTCATGAGTAGAAGGGCACACAATCCACTCTTATCTCACGAGTGCACAACACACTCATATCCAGTTATGAGTACTCATGCCAATCTTTCATGTGTCGACATACCGTGGGTACATCAATGTATGTATGTATGTATGTATGTATGTATGTATGTATGTATGTATGTATGTATCCAAGTATACTCATAATACTGCATAAAATGCTAAACAAACATATGGATCACCATGCTGCAGTGGTAACCAACTCCTAGGTCTACCAACTATTGCTCCCCATTGACATTAGAATGGAAGACTAAATCCTCATTGCGCATGAGGAAGGATGGGACCTGTAGTGTGGACTACCTATGATACCAATCCCTATGAATTTGCCCCCTTTTTGGGGAGGGTGTCAAGTCATCTCATCAAGTCAAAAGGAGGGTGGCCAACTTTACATCCTTCTTAGCATAACGTCCACTGGGTAGAAACACTCATCATAAATCTGCAAAAATACCAAATTCTCTCAACATCTCAAAACAATAATAAGTCATATCTGATACATGAAATATAGGAGTGCTTGTGGCTTTCCATCCTAAAGCATTGCTCTCACCATAGAGTCAGTCTTATAAGGACCAGCCACTAAGCCCCCTCAATAAATCCATGAATAAACAATTTTAGTAAAACAAATGAATTAAAGCATCACGATATCTAAATAATCTTGAGTCCATGAAAAACATATAAATTTGAATGATCGTGCATAAGTATAAAATATACATGTTGAATAATAGTGTCAAAGTCATAAAGCTAATAAACATGCATCAAATCATCGATACGCATGAAATCACCCAATGGACATCCATGGTTTTATACAAATATATCAATATTAAATATTATCACCTACATCAGTAAGAACCAAATCTCTTAAGCGTGCCACCTCTCAATTAGCATGATCTGATGCACCTGTCCAATTACACATAACACAATCCATCACTTATCTTTCAACATTCTTCATTTCTGCTCATATCACTCTAGATCCACCTTGATCTGGATGATTTAGTGTTCATTCATCACTAGTTAAAGTCTGATTTTCCTTAATCTTTTATCTGATTTTTTATTTTGCTAGTAGGTTGAAAATTGATGGTCTATATAATTTAATTTTCCACAACCCACAATGATTAATGTCTTATTACTAATCTTTCTTCTATTTTCGTAGTCAATCCAACAATCAGATGATCTAATCTGATCGATCAAGATCAGATCAATAGTTCTGATGGCTACTAAAGTTCAATCTTACTTAATCCATAGTTTGTGGGATGATCCAACCATTGGATCATTCTAAACATCCTCTTGAGCATCTCATATACCTCAATCCTTCATAGTCACAGTGTTTCCTAAGGTCCACATGTGGACTAGTAGTCAATCTATTAATTTGATGGTAAGATCATCCTTTGCTCAATAAGATCTATGGTTCTTATCTTATTCCATGGTTTGGATCATAGTCTAGCTCAAATTGTGTGATTTGACTATTAAATCCCTCAATTTACTTGTTAGATCATCTAATTGATCAATCTATAAGCCTTGATCATCATTTGACCTAGCCAATCGAGGTCATCCAATGATTTTTAAGTTTTAATCAAGTAAAAAATGTGGTCAGATCTAAGTTTTCATCATAAAATTAAGTACGTGTCATGGAGATGAATCCAATGGATGTTTCGGATCAAAATGTGGTCAGTTTAATAGTCCATATCAAAATCTAGATTGAAAACAGGATGGAATGACACCACCAAGATGCACTACATCCATGGTGAGCGTTTGGGACATGCCTGACGCGTCATGGTTGCTAGGACTCACCTAGGTGCATCACTCCCACCAAGACACTTCGGTGTCACACATTGCACACTAGTGAAGCACATGTGCATCCATGCCAATGCATGCATTTTGGCATACACCCAAACCATCTATTTCACCCCCTTTAGATCTGTGACTTAGATTGCTTGTATTTTGATTGTTTTCATTGTTCCTAAGGTTTTGAGGATCCAAGAATCCAATGGATAGCTCAGATCATTCAATTTCCCAAATGAACTTTGCCAGCAGGAAAAACTAGTCTGCCCAGCATGAAGGGAAGAAAAATAGAGGAAAAGGAGTTGGGGGAGTGGCTACCTAGAAAACCAAGAAAAGGAAAATGTGCAAGATAGGAGGGAAAAAGCAAAGAGACGATAGGGGTTGTATAAAACGTGACAGAGATGGTGGCAGTAGGGTTGCGCCATTCATCGCCTTAGTATGCATGATGAGATAGGGGTTATCATTATGAAAATGCCCCCTTCATATCTCACATTTTCTGTTTTAAAAAGTCAAATAAATGGGCCACACTAAAATTTATTAAAATGTCCCCAACTTCAATTCCTCATAACTGTTTCATTTGAACTCTGATTTAGGTATTCTTTGTGTCATTGGATTTCATTTTTCAAGTACTATCCAGTTATCATTGTTTCAACCCGCAATTTGGTCTCTATAAATATCAATTTTTTTAGATATTCAAATTTCTAATTTTCATAAAATTCTCAAATTATATTATAGAATTAGGTGAGAAAATTTATTGATATTACACAATTACTTCCTAAATTCCATGGATTAGATAGTGAAAGGACATACTTGCACCTTAAAGAGTTTGATGAGTATATAGTACCTAGCGAATAAAAAATATTGATTTAGACACTATAAGGCTTAGACTTTTTCCATTCTCTTTAAAGGAAAAAGTTAAAATATGGTTTAATGCACTGCTAATAGGTTCTATTAGAAATTAAAACAAAATGACTAAGGAATTCTTGATAAAGTTTTTTCCTATACATAAAACAAATACTATTTATTGTAAGATAATGAGGTGAAAAAGTATTTAGAATGGTTAGCTGAAAGTGCATGGACCTGGGCTAACTTAGAAAGAGTTGAACATCTAGATAGACCCAAGCCCACCACCACTTATGTGAGGGGAGGCATGTATGTTTGTCTAACGAAGATGAACTTAATGCTAAAGTAGCATCCCTAGCTTGAAAAATAAAGGCCATAGAAATGGAGAAGAATAACTCTAAAAAGGATGAACAAGTACGTAGCATCTGTGAAAGTATTGCACATCTTTCTTAAGAATGTCTCAACACTCTAGCATTCCAAGAGGTACTTCATGATCAGGCTAATACACTAAATACATATAAAAGCCTCTCCCATACTTAGAGACATATAATCCCAACTAGAGAAACCATCCAAATTTTAGTTGGAGAAATGGACCAATTGCCAATGTCTCACAACCAGCCTCATACCAGCCTCACCAACAAAACCAAAGACACACTATTCCAGGCTCATACCAACAAAATCAATGACACACTGTTTCAGGCCAATACCACCAAACTCATGGACCTCCTACTCCTTGACCTTACTTGCTTGAATCCAAAAGGCATGTAGATGATAATATCCATCAACTTATCCAAAAGCAAGAGAGGAAAACTTCTCAATTAGGAAATCAATTAAAATAATCCACACAGTCTATGAATTAAATGAAAAATATGATGAGCCAAATGATGCAAAATATAGAAAAAGAAAGGTTTTCAGCTTAACCACAAGCAAACCCTAAAGGTGTGCATGTGGTTAGCAATAATACATCAAATGCACCTTCAAGCTTTACCATGGAACAAAATAAGACTGTCATTATTCTTAGGAATGGTAAAAGAATTGAGAAAGATGAACCACAAGAGATTGGTAAGGTTAAAAGACCCATTAAGGAACAAGAAAATTCTAAAGAGAAGCACCCACTCCACTTATTGAACCATGTCCTATTCTTGTTACATTCCCTCAGATGTTGCATCAAGCTCCAAAGTTTGCCTTTTAATGATAAGATTTTAGAGATTTTCAAGCAAGTCAAGATCAATATATTAATCTTAGACACAATAAAACAAATCCCATCATATGCCACATTCCTGAAAGACCTTTGCACTATTAAAAAAAAAAGAAGTTTAAAAGAAGGCATTTTTTACTGGGCTAGTTCCATTCTCCAACATCATACACCATCAAAATACAAGGATCCATGTTGTCCTACTCTTACTTGAATTATTGGCAACTATAAGATTAATCAAACTTTGCTTGATTTAGGATCTAATGCTTACCTACTACCTTACTTGGTATGTGAACATTGAGGCCTGGGTGAGCTTAAACCTACTTTTACTACACTCCAACTAGTTGACCATTCTGTGAAGATACTAAGAAGGTTAGTAGAAGATGTGTTTGTTTAGGTAGAATAGTTATATTTTCATGTAGATTTCCCAATTCTAGATACACAACAGGTGGTGAATGAGAAGAATGAAATACCTGTCATCCTAGGGTGATTATTCTTGGCTACGTCCAATTCCTTAATTAATTGCAAATATGATGTCATGAAACTGTCCTTTGGTAATCTGACATTAGAGTTAAACATATTCAATATTTTGTAAGCAACCTAGTGAAATCACTAATGACTTGCACTGTTTCAATATGATAAATTTAGTTGTGCAAGATCAATTTCTTTCATCTTCCTTATTGAACCCACTTGAGGCATGTTTGGCCAACTTTAATGAGTTTAATGAAAATGCACTAATAGTAGAAGTTAATGCCCTCCTTGATTATGTTCCTATCACAGATATAGAAAGATGGACACCTCATTTCAAGGAACTTCCATCGAGGGAGTCCACTCCCCTTCCATCATCAATAGAACCTCCTAAGCTTGAATTAAAATATCTACCATTAGATTTAAAATATGCCTATTTAGGAGAAAAAGAGACTTTTCCTGTTATAATTTTCTCTTAATAAGAAACATCTCATGTGGAATAATTAATAAACACTTTAAAGGAATACAAAGGTGCTATAGGATTGATCATTGCTGATATATAAAGCATTAACCCTTTAATCTATACCCATAGGATATATTTAGAGGATGATACAAAATCATGTCGTCAACTGTGGTGAATGTTAAACCATAGTATGAAAGATGTGGTTAGAGCAGAATTAATTAAGTTGCTTGATGTGGGAATCATATATCCCATGAGTGATAGCAAATGGGTGAGTCCAACACAAGTTCTTCCAAAGAATTATGGAGTAACAGTAGTCACTAATGCCAACAATGAACTAATACCTACTAGAGTTACCACTGGCTGGCTTATGTGGATTGAATGTAGAAAGTTAAATGTTGTTACTAGGAAGGGCCATTTTCCTTTGTTCTTTATTAATAAGATATTAGAAAGGATTGCATGATACTAGTATTACTATTTCCTATATCGTTACTCAGGGTATAACTAGATAGAAATTACACCTTAGGGTCAAGAAAAGACCACCTTTAAACATCCTTTTAGCACTTTTGTTTACAAAAGAATGCCATTTGGATTATGTAATGCTCCTACCACATTTTGACATTGCATGTTGATTATCTTTACTGATATGGTAGAGAGAATCTTAGAAGTTTTCATTGACAACTTTTCTATTTTAACTAATTCATTTGACGCATGTCTTGAAAATCTAAGAAATTCTTAAGTCGTTGTAAAGGAAATAATTAAGTGCCTAATTGGAAAAAGTTTCATTTCATGGTTCATAAGGGAATTGTCCTTGGCCACATAGTGTCATCCAAAGGTATAGAGGTAGATAGAGTCAAAGTTGGCCAAATTACCAATCTACTCATCCCTAAATCTATTAGGGACATTTGTCCATTCCTAGGTCATGCAATATTCTATAGGAGATTTATTAAAGATTTTAGTGTCATATCTAGATTGTTGCATCACCTCCTCACAAATGATACCATGCTTGAGTGGACCGATGATTGTCAAGAAGCTTTTATAAAGCTAAATGACAAATTAACCACTACACCTATCATGCAACCACCTTGACTGGAATACATCCTTTCATATCATGTGTGATGCCAGTGATTATGTTGTAGATGTAGCACTAGCATAGAGAAAAGAGAAAAAGGCATATGTCATTTACTATGAAAGTAGGAAACTTAATAGCACTCACATGAATTATTCCACTATGAAGAAAGAACTCTTAACAGTTGTCTTCGCCTTGAATAAATTCATGTCTTAGTTGGTTGGATCTAAAATAATCATATTCAATGATCATTCAAGGCTTAAGTATCTTTACTCCTAGAAAGATGGTAAACCCAAACTAATTAGATGGATTCTTCTACTCCAAGAGTTTGACATTGAGATAAAAGATAAAAAAGGAGTAGAGAATGTTGTGGCTAACCACTTGTCTCGCCTATTCCTAACAGAACCTTTAGATGAGTTGCCAATTAAAGATACTTTCTCTGTTAAGTAACTTTTTCATGTTTCTCATCCTCCATGGTTTGCTATTATTGTAAATTATTTAGTCACAAGGAATATTCTTAAGCATTGGAACAAACAAGAAAAGCAAAAATTCTTTTCCAATGTCAAGCACTACTTTTGGGATGATCCATACCTATTTAAGTACTGCCCATATCAAATAATTAGGAGATGTGTACTTGACTTAAAACAAAATAGTGTTATATCCTTTTGTCATTTAGAAGCATGTGGTGGACACTTTTTTGCACAGAAAATGCTACAAAGATTTTACAATATGGTTTCTAATGGCCATCATTGTTTAAAGACACACATTTGTTCTTTAAATCATGTGAGCATTGTCAAAAGTTAGGAGAAATAACCCATAGGAATATGATATCACTCAACCCTATCTTTTGTCATTGAAGTTTTTTATTGTTGGGGCAGTAATTTCATGGGGTCATTCCCACCTTTTTTTGGCTACCTGCAGATCTTATTGGCAGTAGATTACATATCCAAATCGATTGAGGCTATCTCTTGTAGGCATAATGATCATAAAATAGTTATTAAATTTTTAAAAGAAAACATTTTTTCTAGATTTGGGTTCCCTCGAGCCATTGTAAGTGATAATGGTACACACTTTACAACAAAGCTTTTGAAGTACTTAGAAAAAATATAACATCACACATAAAGTTGCAACACCTTATTGCCCCCAAACAAGTGGACAAGTAAAAGTATCTAATCAGGTTATAAAACAAATT